>CM077032.1:16063898-17387271 GCA_039090855.1 Macrothele yani | reverse complement strand
ATAACAGGGCATTTCTTAAAATTGGTAGTGGTATTTTATTCCACCCTTCTTCCACTGCTTTCCAAAGTCCAATCATTGTTTTAGGTCTAAGCTCTCTTTTTAGCAGTCCGGAGGCACAATAGTCCATTGGTGACACATCAGGGGACTGTGAAGGACTATGAATCTACATCTAGATTTCCAAGGTAACCGGGCATTTCTTAAGATTGGTAGTGCTATTTTATTCCACCCCTATTGCGCTGCTTTGCATAGTACAATCATTGCTTTAGGTCTAAGCGCACTTTTTAGCAGTCCGGAGGCACAATAGTCCATTGGTGACACATCAGGGGACTGTGAAGGACTATGAATCTACATATGGATTTCCAAGATAACAGGGCATTTCTTAAAATTGGTAGTGGTATTTAATTCCACTCCTCTACCGCTGCTTTCCATAGTCCAATCATTGTTTTAGATCTAAGCGCTCTTTTTAGCAGTCCGGAGGCACAATAGTCCATTGGTTACACATCAGGGGACTTTGAAGGACTATGGACCTGCATCTAGATTTCCAAGGTAACAGGGCATTTCTTAAGATTGGTAGTGCTATTTTATTACACCCCTATTCCGCTGCTTTGCATAGTACAATCATTGCTTTAGGTCTAAGCGCACTTTTTAACAGTCCGGAGGCACAATGGGCCATTGGAGACACATCAGGGGACTGTGAAGGACTATGAATCTACATATGGATTTCCAAGATAACAGGGCATTTCTTAAAATTGGTAGTGGCATTTTATTCCACTCCTCTTAAACTGCTTTCCATAGTCCAATCATTGTTTTAGATCTAAGCGCTCTTTTAGTAGTCCGAAGATACAATAGTCCATTGGAGACACATTAGGGGACTTTGAAGGACTATGAACCTACATCAAGATTTCCAAGATAATAGGGTATTTCTTAAAATTGGTAGTGGTATTTTATTCCACTCCTCTTCCACTGCTTTCCATAGTCCAATCATTGTTTTAGGTCTAAGCGCTCTTTTTAGTAGTCCGAAGATACAATAGTCCATTGGTGCCACATTAGGGGACTTTGAAGGACTATGAACCTACATCGAGATTTCCAAGATAACAGGGCATTTCTTAAAATTGGTAGTGGTATTTTATTCCACTCCTCTTTCACTGCTTTCCACAGTCCAATCATCGTTTTAGGTCTAAGCGCTCTTTTTAGCAGTCCGAAGACACAATAGTCCATTGGTGACACATTAGGGGACTTTGAAGGACTATGAACATACATAAAGATTTCCAAGATAATAGGGCATTTCTTAAAATTGGTAGTGGTATTTTATTCCACTCCTCTTCCACTGCTTTCCATAGTCCAATCATTGTTTTAGGTCTAAGCGCTCTTTTTAGCAGTCCGAAGATACAATAGTCCATTGCTGACACATTAGGGGATTTTGAAGGACTATGAACCTACATCAAGATTTCCAAGATAACAGGGCATTTCTTAAAATTGGTAGTGGTATTTTATTCCACTCCTGTTCCACTGCTTTCCATAGTCCAATCATTGTTTTAGGTCTAAGCGCTCTTTTTAGTAGTCCGAAGATACAATAGTCCATTGGTGACACATTAGGGGACTTTGAAGGACTGTGAACCTACATCAAGATTTCCAAGATAACAGGGCATTTCTTAAAATTGGTAGTGGAATTTTATTCCACTCCTCTTCCACTGCTTTCCATAGTCCAATCATCGTTTTAGGTCTAAGCGCTCTTTTTAGCAGTCCGAAGACACAATAGTCCATTAGTGACACATTAGGGGACTTTGATGGACTATGAACATACATCAAGGTTTCCAAGATAATAGGGCATTTCTTAAAATTGGTAGTGGTATTTTATTCCACTCCTCTTCCACTGGTTTCCATAGTCCAATCATTGTTTTAGGTCTAAGCGCTCTTTTTAGCAGTCCGAAGATACAATAGTCCATTGGTGACACATTAGGGGATTTTGAAGGACTATGAACCTACATCAAGATTTCCAAGATAACAGGGCATTTCTTAAAATTGGTAGTGGCATTTTATTCCACTCCTCTTCCACTGCTTTCCATAGTCCAATCATTGTTTTAGGTCTAAGCGCTCTTTTTAGTAGTCCGAAGATACAATAGTCCATTGGTGACACATTAGGGGACTTTAAAGGACTGTGAACCTTCATCAAAATTTCCAAGATAACAGGGCATTTCTTAAAATTGGTAGTGGCATTTAATTCCACTTATCATTCGCTGCAATCCATTCCCCAATCATTGTTGTAGGTCTAAGCGCTCTTTTTAGTAGTCCGTAGATACAATAGTCCATTGGTGACCCATTAGGGGACTTTGAAGGACTGTGAACCTACATCAAGATTTCCAAGATAACAGGGCATTTCTTAAATTTGGTAGTGGCATTTTATTCCACTCCTCTTCCACTGCTTTCCATAGTCCAATCATTGTTTTAGGTCTAAGCGCTCTTTTTAGTAGTCCGAAGATATAATAGTCCATTGGTGACACATTAGGAAACTACGAAGGACTATGAACCTACATCAAGATTTCCAAGATAACAGGGCATTTCTTAAAATTGGTAGTGGTATTTTATTCCACTCCTCTTCAACTTTTTTCCATAGTCCAATCATTGTTTTAGGTCTAAGCGCTCTTTTTAGTAGTCCGAAGATACAATAGTCCATTGGTGACACATTAGGGGACTTTGAAGGACTGTGAACCTACATCAAAGTTTCCAAGATAACAGGGCATTTCTTAAAATTGGTAGTGGAATTTTATTCCACTCCTCTTCCACTGCTTTCCATAGTCCAATCATCGTTTTAGGTCTAAGCGCTCTTTTTAGCAGTCCGAAGACACAATAGTCCATTGGTGACACATTAGGGGACTTTGATGGACTATGAACATACATCAAGGTTTCCAAGATAATAGGGCATTTCTTAAAATTGGTAGTGGTATTTTATTCCACTCCTCTTCCACTGCTTTCCATAGTCCAATCATTGTTTTAGGTCTAAGCGCTCTTTTTAGCAGTCCGAAGATACAATAGTCCATTGCTGACACATTAGGGGATTTTGAAGGACTATGAACCTACATCAAGATTTCCAAGATAACAGGGCATTTCTTAAAATTGGTAGTGGCATTTTATTCCACTCCTCTTCCACTGCTTTCCATAGTCCAATCATTGTTTTAGGTCTAAGCGCTCTTTTTAGTAGTCCGAAGATACAATAGTCCATTGGTGACACATTAGGGGACTTTAAAGGACTGTGAACCTTCATCAAAATTTCCAAGATAACAGGGCATTTCTTAAAATTGGTAGTGGCATTTAATTCCACTTATCATTCGCTGCTATCCATTCCCCAATCATTGTTGTAGGTCTAAGCGCTCTTTTTAGTAGTCCGAAGATACAATAGTCCATTGGTGACCCATTAGGGGACTTTGAAGGACTGTGAACCTACATCAAGATTTCCAAGATAACAGGGCATTTCTTAAATTTGGTAGTGGCATTTTATTCCACTCCTCTTCCCCTGCTTTCCATAGTCCAATCATTGTTTTAGATCTAAGCGCTCTTTTTAGTAGTCCGAAGATACAATAGTCCATTGGTGACACATTAGGGGACTTTGAAGGACTATGAACCTACATCAAGATTTCCAAGATAATAGGGTATTTCTTAAAATTGGTAGTGGTATTTTATTCCACTCCTCTTCCATTGCTTTCCATAGTCCAATCATTGTTTTAGGTCTAAGCGCTCTTTTTAGTAGTCCGAAGATACAATAGTCCATTGGTGCCACATTAGGGGACTTTGAAGGACTATGAACCTACATCGAGATTTCCAAGATAACAGGGCATTTCTTAAAATTGGTAGTGGTATTTTATTCCACTCCTCTTCCACTGCTTTCCATAGTCCAATCATCGTTTTAGGTCTAAGCGCTCTTTTTAGCAGTCCGAAGACACAATAGTCCATTGGTGACACATTAGGGGACTTTGAAGGACTATGAACATACATCAAGATTTCCAAGATAATAGGGCATTTCTTAAAATTGGTAGTGGTATTTTATTCCACTCCTCTTCCACTGCTTTCCATAGTCCAATCATTGTTTTAGGTCTAAGCGCTCTTTTTAGCAGTCCGAAGATACAATAGTCCATTGCTGACACATTAGGGGATTTTGAAGGACTATGAACCTACATCAAGATTTCCAAGATAACAGGGCATTTCTTAAAATTGGTAGTGGTATTTTATTCCACTCCTGTTCCACTGCTTTCCATAGTCCAATCATTGTTTTAGGTCTAAGCGCTCTTTTTAGTAGTCCGAAGATACAATAGTCCATTGGTGACACATTAGGGGACTTTGAAGGACTGTGAACCTACATCAAAGTTTCCAAGATAACAGGGCATTTCTTAAAATTGGTAGTGGAATTTTATTCCACTCCTCTTCCACTGCTTTCCATAGTCCAATCATCGTTTTAGGTCTAAGCGCTCTTTTTAGCAGTCCGAAGACACAATAGTCCATTGGTGACACATTAGGGGACTTTGATGGACTATGAACATACATCAAGGATTTCCAAGATAATAGGGCATTTCTTAAAATTGGTAGTGGTATTTTATTCCACTCCTCTTCCACTGCTTTCCATAGTCCAATCATTGTTTTAGGTCTAAGCGCTCTTTTTAGCAGTCCGAAGATACAATAGTCCATTGCTGACACATTAGGGGATTTTGAAGGACTATGAACCTACATCAAGATTTCCAAGATAACAGGGCATTTCTTAAAATTGGTAGTGGCATTTTATTCCACTCCTCTTCCACTGCTTTCCATAGTCCAATCATTGTTTTAGGTCTAAGCGCTCTTTTTAGTAGTCCGAAGATACAATAGTCCATTGGTGACACATTAGGGGACTTTAAAGGACTGTGAACCTTCATCAAAATTTCCAAGATAACAGGGCATTTCTTAAAATTGGTAGTGGCATTTAATTCCACTTATCATTCGCTGCTATCCATTCCCCAATCATTGTTGTAGGTCTAAGCGCTCTTTTTAGTAGTCCGTAGATACAATAGTCCATTGGTGACCCATTAGGGGACTTTGAAGGACTGTGAACCTACATCAAGATTTCCAAGATAACAGGGCATTTCTTAAATTTGGTAGTGGCATTTTATTCCACTCCTCTTCCACTGCTTTCCATAGTCCAATCATTGTTTTAGGTCTAAGCGCTCTTTTTAGTAGTCCGAAGATATAATAGTCCATTGGTGACACATTAGGAAACTACGAAGGACTATGAACCTACATCAAGATTTCCAAGATAACAGGGCATTTCTTAAAATTGGTAGTGGTATTTTATTCCACTCCTCTTCAACTGTTTTCCATAGTCCAATCATTGTTTTAGGTCTAAGCGCTCTTTTTAGTAGTCCGAAGATACAATAGTCCATTGGTGACACTTTAGGGGACTTTGAAGGACTGTGAACCTTCATCAAGATTTCCAAGATAACAGGGCATTTCTTAAAATTGGTAGTGGCATTTAATTCCACTTCTCATTCGCTGCTTTCCATTCCCCAATCATTGTTGTAGGTCTAAGCGCTCTTTTTAGTAGTCCGTAGATACAATAGTCCATTGGTGACCCATTAGGGGACTTTGAAGGACTGTAAACCTACATCAAGATTTCCAAGATAACAGGGCATTTCTTAAATTTGGTAGTGTCATTTTATTCCACTCCTCTTCCACTGCTTTCCATAGTCCAATCATTGTTTTAGGTCTAAGCTCTCTTTTTAGCAGTCCGGAGGCACAATAGTCCATTGGTGACACATCAGGGGACTGTGAAGGACTATGAATCTACATCTAGATTTCCAAGGTAACCGGGCATTTCTTAAGATTGGTAGTGCTATTTTATTCCACCCCTATTGCGCTGCTTTGCATAGTACAATCATTGCTTTAGGTCTAAGCGCACTTTTTAGCAGTCCGGAGGCACAATAGTCCAATGGTGACACATCAGGGGACTGTGAGGACTATGAATCTACATCTAGATTTCCAAGATAACGGGGAATTTCTTAAAATTGGTAGTGGTATTTAATTCCACTCCTCTACCGCTGTTTTCCATAGTCAAATCATAAGCGCTCTTTTTAGCAGTCCGGAGGCACAATAGTCCATTGGTTACACATCAGGGGACTTTTAAGGACTATGGACCTGCATCTAGATTTCCAAGGTAACAGGGCAGTTCTTAAGATTGGTAGTGCTATTTTATTACACCCCTATTCCGCTGCTTTGCATAGTACAATCATTGCTTTAGGTCTAAGCGCACTTTTTAACAGTCCGGAGGCACAATGGGCCATTGGAGACACATCAGGGGACTGTGAAGGACTATGAATCTACATATGGATTTCCAAGATAACAGGGCATTTCTTAAAATTGGTAGTGGCATTTTATTCCACTCCTCTTAAACTGCTTTCCATAGTCCAATCATTGTTTTAGATCTAAGCGCTCTTTTTAGTAGTCCGAAGATACAATAGTCCATTGGAGACACATTAGGGGACTTTGAAGGACTATGAACCTACATCAAGATTTCCAAGATAATAGGGTATTTCTTAAAATTGGTAGTGGTATTTTATTCCACTCCTCTTCCACTGCTTTCCATAGTCCAATCATTGTTTTAGGTCTAAGCGCTCTTTTTAGTAGTCCGAAGATACAATAGTCCATTGGTGCCACATTAGGGGACTTTGAAGGACTATGAACCTACATCGAGATTTCCAAGATAACAGGGCATTTCTTAAAATTGGTAGTGGTATTTTATTCCACTCCTCTTTCACTGCTTTCCACAGTCCAATCATCGTTTTAGGTCTAAGCGCTCTTTTTAGCAGTCCGAAGACACAATAGTCCATTGGTGACACATTAGGGGACTTTGAAGGACTATGAACATACATCAAGATTTCCAAGATAATAGGGCATTTCTTAAAATTGGTAGTGGTATTTTATTCCACTCCTCTTCCACTGCTTTCCATAGTCCAATCATTGTTTTAGGTCTAAGCGCTCTTTTTAGCAGTCCGAAGATACAATAGTCCATTGCTGACACATTAGGGGATTTTGAAGGACTATGAACCTACATCAAGATTTCCAAGATAACAGGGCATTTCTTAAAATTGGTAGTGGTATTTTATTCCACTCCTGTTCCACTGCTTTCCATAGTCCAATCATTGTTTTAGGTCTAAGCGCTCTTTTTAGTAGTCCGAAGATACAATAGTCCATTGGTGACACATTAGGGGACTTTGAAGGACTGTGAACCTACATCAAGATTTCCAAGATAACAGGGCATTTCTTAAAATTGGTAGTGGAATTTTATTCCACTCCTCTTCCACTGCTTTCCATAGTCCAATCATCGTTTTAGGTCTAAGCGCTCTTTTTAGCAGTCCGAAGACACAATAGTCCATTGGTGACACATTAGGGGACTTTGAAGGACTATGAACATACATCAAGATTTCCAAGATAATAGGGCATTTCTTAAAATTGGTAGTGGTATTTTATTCCACTCCTCTTCCACTGCTTTCCATAGTCCAATCATTGTTTTAGGTCTAAGCGCTCTTTTTAGCAGTCCGAAGATACAATAGTCCATTGCTGACACATTAGGGGATTTTGAAGGACTATGAACCTACATAAAGATTTCCAAGATAACAGGGCATTTCTTAAAATTGGTAGTGGCATTTTATTCCACTCCTCTTCCACTGCTTTCCATAGTCCAATCATTGTTTTAGGTCTAAGCGCTCTTTTTAGTAGTCCGAAGATATAATAGTCCATTGGTGACACATTAGGAAACTACGAAGGACTTTTGAAGGACTATGAACCTACATCAAGGTTTCCAAATAATAGGGCATTTCTTAAAATTGGTAGTGGTATTTTATTCCACTCCTCTTCAACTGCTTTCCATAGTCCAATCATTGTTTTAGGTCTAAGCGCTCTTTTTAGTAGTCCGAAGATATAATAGTCCATTGGTGACACATTAGGAAACTACGAAGGACTATGAACCTACATCAAGATTTCCAAGATAACAGGGCATTTCTTAAAATTGGTAGTGGTATTTTATTCCACTCCTCTTCAACTGTTTTCCATAGTCCAATCATTGTTTTAGGTCTAAGCGCTCTTTTTAGTAGTCCGAAGATACAATAGTCCATTGGTGACACATTAGGGGACTTTGAAGGACTGTGAACCTACATCAAGATTTCCAAGATAACAGGGCATTTCTTAAAATTGGTAGTGGCATTTAATTCCACTTCTCATTCGCTGCTTTCCATTCCCCAATCATTGTTGTAGGTCTAAGCGCTCTTTTTAGCAGTCAGGACGCACAATAGTCCATTGGTGACACATCAGGGGACTGTGAAGGACTATGAATCTACATCTGGATTTCCAAGATAACAGGGTATTTCTTAAAAATGGTAGTGGTATTTAATTCCACTCCTCTTCCGCTGCTTTTCATAGTCCAATCATAAGCGCTCTTTTTAGCAGTCCGAAGATACAATAATCCATTGGTGACGCATCAGGAGATTTTTAAGGACTATGGACCTGCATCTAGATTTCCAAGGTAACCGGGCATTTCTTAAGATTGGTAGTGGCATTTAATTCCACCCCTATTCCGCTGCTTTGCATAGTACAATCATTGCTTTAGGTCTAAGCGCACTTTTTAGCAGTCCGGAGATACAATAGTCCACTGGTGACACATCAGGGGACTGTGAAGGACTATGAAACTACATCTAGATTTCCAAGATAACGGGAAATTTCTTAAAATTGGTAGTGGCATTTAATTCCACTTCTCATTCGCTGCTTTCCATTCCCCAATCATTGTTGTAGGTCTAAGCGCTCTTTTTAGCAGTCAGGAAGATACAATAGTCCATTGGTGACACATCAGGGGACTGTGAAGGACTATGAATCTACATCTGATTTCCAAGATAACAGGGCATTTCTTAAAAATGGTAGTGGTATTTAATTCCACTCCTCTTCCGCTGCTTTCCATAGTCCAATCATAAGCGCTCTTTTTAGCAGTCCGGAGGCACAATAGTCCAATGGTGACACATCAGGGGACTGTGAGGACTATGAATCTACATCTAGATTTCCAAGATAACGGGGAATTTCTTAAAATTGGTAGTGGTATTTAATTCCACTCCTCTTCCGCTGCTTTCCATAGTCAAATCATAAGCGCTCTTTTTAGCAGTCCGGAGGCACAATAGTCCATTGGTTACACATCAGGGGTCTTTTAAGGACTATGGACCTGCATCTAAATTTCCAAGGTAACAGGGCATTTCTTAAGATTGGTAGTGCTATTTTATTACACCACTATTCCGCTGCTTTGCATAGTACAATCATCGCTTTAGGTCTAAGCGCACTTTTTAACAGTCCGGAGGCACAATAGTCCATTGGAGACACATCAGGGGACTGTGAAGGACTATGAATCTACATATGGATTTCCAAGATAACAGGGCATTTCTTAAAATTGGTAGTGGCATTTTATTCCACTCCTCTTCCGCTGCTTTCCATAGTCCAATCATTGTTTTAGGTCTAAGCGCTCTTTTTAGTAGTCCGAAGATATAATAGTCCATTGGTGACACATTAGGGGACTATGAAGGACTATGAACCTACATCAAGATTTCCAAGATAACAGGGCATTTCTTAAAATTGGTAGTGGTATTTTATTCCACTCCTCTTCAACTGTTTTCCATAGTCCAATCATTGTTTTAGGTCTAAGCGCTCTTTTTAGTAGTCCGAAGATACAATAGTCCATTGGTGACACTTTAGGGGACTTTGAAGGACTGTGAACCTTCATCAAGATTTCCAAGATAACAGGGCATTTCCTAAAATTGGTAGTGGCATTTAATTCCACTCCTCATTCGCTGCTTTCCATAGTCCAATCATTGTTTTAGGTCTAAGCACTCTTTTTAGTAGTCCGAAGATACAATAGTCCATTGGTGACCCATTAGGGGACTTTGAAGGACTGTGAACCTACATCAAGATTTCCAAGATAACAGGGCATTTCTTAAAATTGGTAGTGACATTTTATTCCACTCCTCTTCCACTGTTTTCCATAGTCCAATCATTGTTTTAGGTCTAAGCGCTCTTTTTAGTAGTCCGAAGATACAATAGTCCATTGGTGACACTTTAGTGGACTTTGAAGGACTGTGAACCTTCATCAAGATTTCCAAGATAACAGGGCATTTCCTAAAATTGGTAGTGGCATTTTATTCCACTCCTCTTCAACTGTTTTCCATAGTCCAATCACTGTTTTAGGTCTAAGCGCTCTTTTTAGTAGTCCGAAGATACAATAGTCCATTGGTGACACTTTAGGGGACTTTGAAGGACTGTGAACCTTCATCAAGATTTCCAAGATAACAGGGCATTTCTTAAAATTGGTAGTGGCATTTAATTCCACTTCTCATTCGCTGCTTTCCATTCCCCAATCATTGTTGTAGGTCTAAGCGCTCTTTTTAGCAGTCAGGACGCACAATAGTCCATTGGTGACACATCAGGGGACTGTGAAGGACTATGAATCTACATCTGGATTTCCAAGATAACAGGGTATTTCTTAAAAATGGTAGTGGTATTTAATTCCACTCCTCTTCCGCTGCTTTTCATAGTCCAATCATAAGCGCTCTTTTTAGCAGTCCGGAGGCACAATAATCCATTGGTGACGCATCAGGAGATTTTTAAGGACTATGGACCTGCATCTAGATTTCCAAGGTAACCGGGCATTTCTTAAGATTGGTAGTGGTATTTTATTCCACCCCTATTCCGCTGCTTTGCATAGTACAATCATTGCTTTAGGTCTAAGCGCACTTTTTAGCAGTCCGGAGGCACAATAGTCTACTGGAGACACATCAGGGGACTGTGAAGGACTATGAAACTACATCTAGATTTCCAAGATAACGGAAAATTTCTTAAAATTGGTAGTGGCATTTAATTCCACTTCTCATTCGCTGCTTTCCATTCCCCAATCATTGTTGTAGGTCTAAGCGCTCTTTTTAGCAGTCCGGAAACACAATAGTCCAATGGTGACACATCAGGGGACTGTGAGGACTATGAATCTACATCTAGATTTCCAAGATAACGGGGAATTTCTTAAAATTGGTAGTGGTATTTAATTCCACTCCTCTTCCGCTGCTTACCATAGTCAAATCATAAGCGCTCTTTTTAGCAGTCCGGAGGCACAATAGTCCATTGGTTACACATCACGGGTCTTTTAAGGACTATGGACCTGCATCTAAATTTCCAAGGTAACAGGGCATTTCTTAAGATTGGTAATGCTATTTTATTACACCACTATTCCGCTGCTTTGCATAGTACAATCATCGCTTTAGGTCTAAGCGCACTTTTTAACAGTCCGGAGGCACAATAGTCCATTGGAGACACATCAGGGGACTGTGAAGGACTATGAATCTACATATGGATTTCCAAGATAACAGGGCATTTCTTAAAATTGGTAGTGGCATTTTATTACACTCCTCTTCCGCTGTTTTCCATAGTCCAATCATTGTTTTAGATCTAAGCGCTCTTTTTAGTAGTCCGAAGATACAATAGTCCATTGGTGACACATTACGGGACTTTGAAGGACTATGAACTTACATCATTAATTCCAAGATAACAGGGCATTTCTTAAAATTGGTAGTGGTATTTTATTCCACTCCTCTTCCACTGCTTTCCATAGTCCAATCATTGTTTTAGGTCTAAGCGCTCTTTTTAGTAGTCCGAAGATACAATAGTCCATTGGTGACACATTAGGAGACTTTAAAGGACTGTGAACCTTTATCAAAATTTCCAAGATAACAGGGCATTTCTTAAAATTGGTAGTGGCATTTATTTCCACTTCTCTTTCGCTGCTTTCCATTCCCCAATCATTGTTGTAGGTCTAAGCGCTCTTTTTAGTAGTCCGAAGATACAATAGTCCATTGGCGACACATTAGGGGACTTTGAAGGACTGTGAACCGACATCAAGGTTTCCAAGAAAGCAGGGCATTTCTTAAAATTGGTAGTGGCATTTAATTCCACTTCTCATTCGCTGCTTTCCATTCCCCAATCATTGTTGAAGGTCTAAGCGCTCTTTTTAGCAGTCAGGACGCACAATAGTCCATTGGTGACACATCAGGGGACTGTGAAGGACTATGAATCTACAACTGGATTTCCAAGATAACAGGGCATTTCTTAAAATTGGTAGTGGTATTTAATTCCACTCCTGTTCCGCTGCTTTCCATAGTCCAATCATGAGCGCTCTTTTTAGCAGTCCAGAGGAACAATAGTCCATTTTTGACACATCAGGGGACTTTTAAGGACTATGGACCTGCATCTAGATTTCCAAGGTAACAGGGCATTTCTTAAAATTGATAGTGGTATTTTATTCCACTCCTCTTCCACTGCTTTCCATAGTCCAATCATTGTTTTAGGTCTGAGCGCTCTTTTTAGTAGTCCTAAGATGCAATAGTCTATTGGTGACACATTAGGGGACTTTGAAGGACTAAGAACCTACATCAAGATTTCCAAGATAACAGGGCATTTCTTAAAATTGGTAGTGGCATTTTATTCCACTCCTCTTCCCTTGCTTTCCATAGTACAATCATTGCTTTAGGTCTAAGCGCACTTTTTAACAGTCCGGAGGCACAATAGTCCATTGGAGACACATCAGGGGACTGTGAAGGACTATGAATCTACATCTGGATTTCCAAGATAACAGGGCATTTCTTAAAATTGACAGTGGTATTTTATTCCACTCCTCTTCCACTGTTTTCCATAGTGCAATCATTGCTTTAGGTCTAAGCCCACTTTTTAGCAGTCCGGAGGCACAATAGTCCAATGGTGACACATCAGGGGGCTATGAGGACTATGAATCTACATCTAGATTTCCAAGATAACGGGGAATTTCTTAATATTTGCAGTGGTATTTAATTCCACTCCTCTTCCGCTGCTTTCCACAGTCCACTCATAAGCGCTCTTTTTAGCAGTCCGGAGGCACAATAGTCCATTGGTGACACATCAGGGGACTGTGAAGGACTATAAATCTACAACTAGATTTGAAAGATAACGGGGAATTTCTTAAAATTGGTAGTGGTATTTTATTCCACTCTTCTTCTGCTGCTTTCCATAGTCCAATCATTGTTTTATGTCTAAGCGCTCTTTTTAGTAGTCCGAAGATACAATAGTCCATTGGTGACACATTAGGGGACTTTGAAGGACTATGAACCTACATCGAGATTTCCAAGATAACAGGGCATTTCTTAAAATTGGTAGTGGCATTTTATACCACTTCTCTTCCACTGCTTTCCATAGTCCAATCATTGTTTTAGGTCTAAGCGCTCTTTTTAGTAGTCCGAAGATACAATAGTACATTGGTGACCCATTAGGGCACTTTGAAGGACTGTGAACCTACATCAAGATTTCCAAGATAACAGGGCATTTCTTAAAATTGGTAGTATTATTTTATTCCACTCCTCTTCCGCTGCTTTCCATAGTCTACTCATAAGCGCTCTTTTTAGCAGTCCGGGGGCACAATAGTCCATTGGTGACACATCAGGGGACTGTGAAGGACTATAAACCTACAACTAGATTTCCAAGATAACGGGGAATTACTTAAAATTGGTAGTAGTATTTAATTCCACTCCTCTTCAGCTGCTTTCCATAGTCCACTCATAAGCGCTCTTTTTAGCAGTCACGAGGCAAAATAGTCCATTAATGACACGTCAGGGGACTTTTAAGGATTATGAACCTACATCTAGATTTCCAAGGTAACAGGGCATTTCTTAAGATTGGTAGTGTTTTTTTTTCACCCCTCTTCTGCTGCTTTCCATAGTCCACTCATAAGCGCTCTTTTTAGCAGTCCGGAGGCACAATAGTCCATTGGTGACACATCAGGGTACTGTGAAGGACTATGAACCTACATCAAGATTTCCAAGATAACAGGGCATTTCTTAAAATTGGTAGTGGCATTTTATTACACTCCTCTTCCACTGCTTTCCTTAGTTCAATCATTGTTTTAGGTCTAAGCGCTGTTTTTAGTAGTCCGAAGATACAATAGTACATTGGTGACCCATTAGGGGACTTTGAAGGACTGTGAACCTACATCAAGATTTCCAAGATAACAGGGCATTTCTTGAAATTGCTAGTGGCATTTTATTCCACTCCTCTTCCACTGCTTTCCATAGTCCAATCATTGTTTTACATCTAAGCGCTCTTTTTAGTAGTTCGAAGATACAATAGTCCATTGGTGACATATTAGGGGACTTTGAAGGACTATGAACCTACATCAAGATTTCCAAGATAACAGGGCATTTCTTAAAATTGGTAGTGGTATTTTATTCCACTCCTCTTCCGCTGCTTTCCATAGTCCACTCATAAGCGCTCTTTTTAGCAGTCCGGGGGCACAATAGTCCATTGGTGACACATCAGGGGACTGTGAAGGACTATAAATCTACAACTAGATTTCCAAGATAACGGGAATTACTTAAAATTGGTAGTAGTATTTAATTCCACTCCTCTTCCGCTGCTTTCCATAGTCCACTCATAAGCGCTCTTTTTAGCAGTCCGGAGGCACAATAGTCCATTAATGACACATCAGGGGACTTTTAAGGACTATGAACCTACATCTAGATTTTCAAGGGAACAGGGCATTTCTTAAGATTGGTAGTGTTATTTTTTTCACCCCTCTTCCGCTGCTTTCCATAGTCCACTCATAAGCGCTCTTTTTAGCAGTCCGGAGGCACAATAGTCCATTGGTGACACATCAGGGAACTGTGAAGGACTATGAATCTACATCTGGAGTTCCAAGATAACAGGGCATTTCTTAAAATTGGTAGTGGTGTTTTATTCCACTCCTCTTTAACTGCTTTCCATAGTCCAATCATTGTTTTAGGTCTAAGCGCTCTTTTTAGTAGTCCGGAGATACAATAGTCTATTGGTGACACATTAGGGACTTTGAAGGACTGTGAACCTACATCAAGATTTCCAAGATAACAGGGCATTTCTTAAAATTGGTAGTGGCATTTAATTCCACTTCTCATTCGCTGGTTTCCATTCCCCATATATTGTTGTAGGTCTAAGCGCTCTTTTTAGCAGTCAGGACGCACAATAGTCCATTGGTGACACATCAGGGGACTGTGAAGGACTATGAATCTACATCTGGATTTCCAAGATAACAGGGCATTTCTTAAAATTGGTAGTGGTATTTTATTCTACTTTTCTTCCACTGCTTTCCATAGTCCAATCACTGTTTTAGGTCTAAGCGCTCTTTTTAGCAGTCCGGAGGCACAATAGTCCATTCGTGACACATCAGTGGACTGTGAAGGACTATGAATCTACATCTGGATTTCCAAGATAACAGGGCATT
This sequence comes from Macrothele yani, assembly GCA_039090855.1. Lineage (NCBI taxonomy): Eukaryota > Metazoa > Arthropoda > Arachnida > Araneae > Macrothelidae > Macrothele > Macrothele yani. Next base: position 17,371,955 of record CM077032.1, on the reverse strand, counting down.
TCTTAAAATTGGTAGTGGTATTTAATTCTACTCCTCTTCCGCTGCTTTCCATAGTCCACTCATAAGCGCTCTTTTTAGCAGTCCGGAGGCACAATAGTCCATTGGTGACACATCAGGGGACCTTTAAGGACTATGAACCTATATCTAGATTTCCAAGGTAACAGGACATTTCTTAAGATTGGTAGTTTTATTTTTTTTCACCCATCTTCTGCTGCTTTGCATAGTACAGTCATTGCTTTAAGTCTAAGCGCTCTTTTTAGTAGTCCCCAGGCACAATAGTCCATTGGTGATACATCAAGGGACTGTGAAGGACTATAAATCTACAACTAGATTTCCAAGATAACGAGGAATTTTTAAAAATTGGTAGTGTTATTTTATTTCACTCCTCTTCCACTATTTTCTATAGTCCAATCAATCCTTTAGGTCTGCGTTTAGAAAGCACTCTTTTTAGCATACTGAAAGCACAATAGTTCAATGGTGACACATTAGAGGACTTTGAAGGAATACAAGCAAAATGTGTTGACTTGATACCCTTCTCTCTTTTTTTTTTTTTTAAGAAAGAGTGTGGTAGATTTAGATGTGCACTCACGGGCAATGAAATTTGCGCACCTAGAAAAAAACATGCTGCAATCGCGAAGCATTGCTAATAGCTTGAGTGCGTACTGGTATGCAAATGATATACCTTTGGTGCGAGTACGCATAACCGCACACCCCGTGGTGAGCCTGCAAGGAGGAACGGGAATCTTATAAACCGCCGTGTAGTCGATGCTCCGTGCAAGCAAAAAGCACCGATCGGCGCAAGCAAAAAGCACTGAGGGACAAGAATGCTGGGTAGATGCCAGCGACGTCGATTTACTCAAATTACGGACCTTGAGAGAGGCCTGATAATCGGGCTGAAAATCGCAGGGTGGCCGGCGCGCCGTATAGCCCGCCACGTGGATCTTTCTGACCATATCTTCCGACTGTGTTTGGAGCAGTGGACACATGATGGCACTGCCACACGGCGGAGCGTTTCCGGACGGACCAGGAGGACCACCGATAGAGGGGATCAACGGGTCGTGCGCTAGGTACGAACGGATCCCACCGTGACACAGTCCACTATACAGGCAGATGTAGCTGCTCCTTTGTGCCCACGCGGAAACGAATCTGCGTTCCCAGCGTCAATTACCTGTGCTGTCATTAACACCGGAACATCGTCTGCTCCATGTGCTGTGGTGCCAGGCCAGAGCAACGTGAAACGGAACAGAACAGCGACGTGCGGTGTTTAGCGATGAGTGCCGCTTCCTTTTGGGGACAGATGATCATCGTGTCTGGGTGTGGATGTTCTCGGGTGAGCGCTACAACCCCAACCTCGCGATCGAGTGCCACACCTTCCCATTGCAGGCATTATGTATGGTCTTGAGAGCCATTGCCTACGATAGCCGATCAGCTGTAGTAGTGATATGTGGATCTTTGACGGGCCAGCGGTATGTGGATGAGATCCCAATGTGCTCCCTTCCTGACCAGGATTCCAGATGCGCTCTACCAGCAGAATAATGCCCTCCTGCACACGGCTTGGGTCGTCCAGGACTGCTTACGGCATGCCCAGACACTTTCATGCCCTACCGGCTCTCCGGACATGTCCCCTATCGAGCAGGTGTAGGACGAGTTGAAACGCCGGCTGCCTCTGTACCGCACTATCCTGGATTTGGAGCACACCTTCCAACACGTGTTGGCCAGTCTGCCGCAGGACAAAATCAGGTGTCTGTTCGCCTCCATGTCGGACCGTGTTCCAGCATGTATCGCCGCACGAGGCGGTGCGACGCGCTATTGAAGATGACCGGACTGCGTGTCACAGATCCCTCTGTAATTGTCTTACAGCTCTGTTTTTGCCATCATGTGCATCAATCGTTTGCATCATTACGTCCATTAAATTTCAGTTCAATGCGATGCTTCCTTCTTCGTGAGTAAATTTCATTGTCTTTGAGTGTTTAACTTGTGATCTGATCCTCATGGAGTTCTACTGTTTAAAGGCTCTGTGGATAGAGAAATTGCATTTTCTCTTTAAATATCGGAGTTAAAATATTATTTTTCCAACATATAGAATTTTTTTTAACATTATTTTCAACTTTTCTCAACTTTAATTTCCCGATGAACGAGAAACAAGCAATAATCATGAATAATTTACTCAAACTTTCTTTGGATTCTTGGTACCAAGTTTGTAAGTGTTTTTCTGCCCTTTTGCGAAAATAAATCGAGTTTTTTCTGTTACAATAATTTAGGAACATCCATGCTTTATCAACAGTCGCAGTAAATTTCCATTTCCTTCCGACAGAGTGGATTTTCAGAAGTCTACACCGTGTTCTGCGCTCAGCCACGTGCCTAGTTAAAAAGTGTTAAACATTAAGTTTTTTTTTTCATTTTCAAATCTTTGTTTATTAGCTTGATTACAGTTGATGCAGGATCTTTAAATGACTTAGCGATTCCTCTTTGAGGTTCGGTGGATTTTCTTTTAAGACCAGAAACCTTACTTTTCAATTAGACTTAAAAGTACTTATTACCTTGCTTCGGTATTCGTTTCGTGTTCTTTTTGCTATTTGCTTAACGGTGTTTCCCCTATTTTTAATTATATTGCTTATTTGACGCTAATTCCATGATTTTCACACCTCTTTTAATTACAGAATGTGCATATTTAAATAGCAAAAACATATTCACAACTTGTTTACGTGCACCATTTTCTCATCAGACGATATCTAACTGTAGCAGAAGCTCCTTCCATGTTCATCTAACACTCTATTGCCAGTTTCAATTCTTTGAACTTCTTTTCTTTTTGTAATGTTTTATCCAAAACGTACTACAAATGTGTTAACGTCCTCTGTAGTATCCCACTCGCGAAATATTTCTCACCGAGTAAATCAAGAGCCTCCTAGCTGTGACATCACAGATAAGTTCTGAGGCTTTCCATTAGAGATAGCTTTGGCTCCGCCTGCTGGCTCTGACGTCATAGAGCAGTTCTGTGGCTTCTTATTAGAGACAGTTTTGGCTCGGGTCATGGATCTGACGTCTCAGAACAGTCTCAAATAGAAAGCCTCAAGGCTTTCTATTAGAGACGGTTTTGGTTCGCCTGCTGGCTCTGACGTCACACAGCAGTTCTAAGGCTTCCTATTAAAGACGGTTTTGGCTCATCCTGCTGTCCTTGACGTCATAGAGTAGTACTGAGGCTTTCTATTTGAGACGGTTTTGGCTCGGTCTGCTGGCTCTGACGTCACAAAACAGTTCTGAGGTTTTCCATTAGAGATAGTTTTGGCACCCCCATTTCGCTGTGACGTCATAGAGTAGATAATAAACAAGGATTTCGTGCCATATAGACTACTCAGGGTAAGAAACTTGCTGTTAACGCACGATGTACAAACTTGCCGAATGGTTCTAGTTTCATGCAAACTTTATTAACTAAAATCACACACACACAAGTTAAAAAATGTTTACATGGTTTAAAACAACATGAGTACTTTCGTGCTCGCTACGAGCACATCATCAGATGAAAGACAAGTTGGAGTTCCAGAAAACACATTTATGTATCGGTGCCGTTGCCAATCGTTCACACTGAGGAAAGAAATACAAGAAAGTTCACTTGCTCTAACGTAATGTGAGCAAATAGAGGCCTATAGAGTTCTATTAATGATGGTCAGAGTCTGCTATGTTAGAAGAAGAAACAGGAATCGAGGACAGTAAAGTTTTCCAGGCCTGGCAAATATAGCTGGGTACTTCATCGTTGCAACAAGTGCCCACTCGATGCAAAATGTGCAGACTCTCTGTAAAGAGCACAGTTTCCCTCGTAGTAGAGGTAGAAAGAATGGAGACGTCTGTCCAAGATGGGTAATGTGTACCAGCTGAAGAAAGCCTGGCTAAAGCAGTCGATGAAGAGCCATTTTTTACACTATATTGGTGTTCCTTAATTCTTGTTTGCAGTCTCCGTAGGGTTGAGCCGATATATATGAGGTCTTTGTCTTGAGGATCGACTTGTCTTTCATCTGATGATGTGCTCGTAGCAAGCACGAAAGTACTTATGTTGTTTTAAACCATGTAAATAGATTTTAACTTGTGTGTGTGATTTTAGTTATTAAAGTTTGCATGGAACTAGAACCATTCGGCAAGTTTGTACATCGTGCGTTAACAGCAAGTTTCTTACCCTGAGTAGTCATAGAGTAGTACTGACGCTTTCTATTAGAGACGGTTTTGGCTCGGTCTGCTGGCTCTGACGTCACAAAAGAGTTCTGAGGCTTTCCATTAGATATAGTTTAGGCTCGGCCAGCTGGCTGTGACGTCATAGAGTAGTACTGACGCTTTCTATTAGAGACGGTTTTGCGTCGGTCTGCTGGCTCTGACGTCAGAAAGCAGTTCTAAGGCTTTCTCTAAGAGACGGTTTTGGTTCGACCTACTAGCTCCGACCTCACTGAGAAGTATTGACGGTTTCCGTTAGAGACGGTTTTGCTTGGCCGGCTCTCTCTGACGTCACAGAGCAGTTCTGAAACTTTCTTTAAGAGACAGTTTTGGTTCGGCCAGCTGGCTGTGACGTCATAGAGCAGTACTGAGGCTTTTTATTAGAGACGGTTTTGATTAAGCCCAGATGAAGGGAAATTGCTTGGCTGAGCAATGCAAACAACCATGTGGAGAAAATAAAGCTGATCTTACGTGGGGAAAGCACTTGAGCATATTTGAGACCATGTTGCAAAATGCGAGGTCGTAACAGTGATTTAATTGTGTTCGTCCTTTACAAGTTTTGACAAGAAATGCAGCCTTTTTTTTTACTCGTTATCATCATGAGTGCGTAAGAGAATAATTCAAGCTAATCCTTTTACCTATTACGAGATTTGTGAATTTTTAATCGAGAATTGTAATTTCCGTCAGGAGTCAGGAGAAACGATTGTGTCACGAATGTTACTCCAAACTTTTAGTAATAGCAAAGAAAAAAGAAATGCCACCAAGCACGCGACGATCATTTGGAATTAAAACAAACTACGACGTGATATTTTCATATTTACCTTTGCCTCCCATGTAGACGAAGTCCGGAAGCAATTAAACAAAATATGCTGCTAATTAAGATGGATTATACCTATACCTCACCTAGGAGAAATATATTTCATGAAAACACGTAGTCATCGCTTTCCTTCAGAAGAGAAAAGTCAGTTTCCGATGAAGGAAACTGACTCATTATTTCCTTGCCGTCATGCAGGGAGAACTTGGGTGACATAATATCGTCGAATCATATGGTAATTAGGGCTTGAAGAGGAAAGGAAAACGACTTTAAACAAGATGCCTCATGTTCTGTTGCTGTAAGACATCCCCCGGACGAAACACAGTTGCGGGTCTTCGTCAATGGAATTTATTAACATACTTTTCTTCGAAAATTTTGAACTATGACTCTTAAGAAAAATGTCTATATACACAAGTCACATGGAGAAAATAAGTTTAACAAGAAGTTTTATGGCTCACGTCTCAAATTAAACAGAAAACATGATATCGAATTTGCAGGTGTCCTTTTTCGTCAGAGGGGGTTAACAATCCTTTTGCAAGACCGTGAGATTCAGAAAATAAAATCGCAGTATAATTCACACCTGCGATGTTGATCCCGAGCCGTGATTTCCTACAGAATAGTCGCGATTTATGGGATGACCCAATCCCTCAAGTAAATAAAAAACTGTTTCCTTATTTAAGAAAAAAGCCATATTTATGAGCTTTTGTGCAACATTCAAAAGAATAAAGAGCTGCAATCACGTGGGATCTTTATTAGAATTACCGCAGTTTCGTAGCTGGAGCTGTGGTACCCAGGAACGTGTGCGATCCCGATCTTTCCGCACCATATGATCTTCGGCGAAAGCAAATAATACCGTCTTTGTTCTATCGCACTTTCTTTCAAAATGCTGCTAAGTTTGAATAATAAAATAACTCCAATTGGCAGCCGCGGTGGCGCAGTAGTCTAAGCGCAGGCTTCTGATCATTCGTCCGAGATGGGTCTGGGTTCGAATCTCCGTGAGGCATGGATGTTGTGTTTGTCTTATGACGCTGGCTCTCTCCTTTCCCTTGAACCAGTGGCCCTAAATTAGGGACGGGCGAATGCTTGTAGCCCACTGAGTTGCTCACGGTGGTCATTTAACCTCCAATAATAAAAACAAACAAACTCCATCGCAACTGTTTGCGCACTTCTGACTTCGTGTCACATTACGTTTTTTACGCTTTAAAACCGTAGGTTGAAGAACCGTATATGCTCCAGCTTTGTCCGTCTGTCTGTCTGTCGGCACGATAATTCGCGTAAAAATAGTTTGATTTCGATGAAATTTTAGTATGTGGTAGGGGACCACCTGGGGACGAACCCTATTGAAAATGAACAAAATGTGGTCAAAGGTCACGAAATAGGAGCGGGATCCATTCCATTGGCCTTATGCGTCATAACTTAGGTAAATATGGTTCGATGTCGATGAAATTTTTAAATGTCGTAGGGGACCACCTGGGAAGGAATCCTATTTAAAATGGGTGAAGTGGGGTAAAAGGTCAGCACATAGGATCGGGATGCATTCCATTGCTCTTATGCGTCATAACATGCGTAAATATGGTTCGATTTCGATGAAATTGTAGTATGTCGTAGGGACCACCTGGGGACAAACCCTATTGAAAATGGATGAAATGAGGTCAAAGGTCAGTACATAGGATCGGGATCCATTTCATCGCCCTTATCCCATACTATTAAAGGAGCACTTCTTGTATGTATGTAAGTTTTATTTTGAAAACAGCTCTAAGGATTTTGATGAAAGTCGTTAAATTACCGTTTTCTGGTACTAGAAATCGATTTAGCTTGATCTCGACTTTACGAAAATTCGTTTAGTTGGTTAAATAACCACCCCGAATTATAACGTTTTTATTGTCATGGCGTCGTCCCATTAATGTTACCCATGTTTAGAAATTTTATGACGTCACAATCTCGCGTTTGAGAATGTTGGCGCGCGTTCACGCCATCTGTCTCATTAGGTCACGCGTTGTGTGTGGATCCTATGAAAGTTTTATGACGTCACACTCTTGTGAGCAGATGGTCGCGATTCCCATCTGCCTCATTACGTCACGCGTTGTGTGCGTATGCCCGTCCTTACGATAACTCGCGTAAAAATCGTTCGATTTCGATGAAATTTTAGTATCTGGTAGGGGAACACCTGGGAAGGAACCCTAATGAAAGTGAATGAAATGGGGTCAAAGGTCAGGACATAGGAGCAGGATCCATTCCACTGCTTTTATGCGTCATAACTAACGTAAAAAAGGTTCGATTTCGATGAAATTTTAGTATGTGGTAGGGGATTAACTGGGAACAAACCGTATGGAAAATAGGCGAAATGGGATCAAAGGTTCGGACACAGGACACAGGCGTGGGATCTATTCCATAGCCCTTATGCATCATAACTTACGTGAAAATGCTTCAATTGCGACAAAACTTTATCATTGTATTTCGGAGGTATACTGAACCAGTTCTGTTAAATTTCATCAAAATGGGGTCAATGGTCATTTATTCCATAACCATTATCCCCATAACTCGAGTAATGATTTTTGGTATGTTGGAAAGCGCATTATAATCAACGCATTGCATGACTTTACTGACTTGTTCTGTTATTAACGCATTTGTTGGTAATACTTCAAATGTACCACCTCTCCTGTCAATTACGATGCGGATTTTTAAAATTAATGTTCCGCAAAACCATTTTTTCAAGCGGCGTATTATTCGTATCGGCTGACTTCCCAGGATCCATCGTAGTAACGAATTAACAATTGTACAGCCTAAATTTGTAACTTTTGTAAGAGATAATCCGCCGATTACATAAGGGAAATCACACTAAATAAAAATAATTTAAATACCAAGAACTAAAACAATGCAGGTCATGAAGGAAATCGTACATTCCGTTTAGGCTGTCAAAAGATATTTCGCGCTGCTATACCTTATCAATGAACAGGTAATGAAGTCTGTTTTACACTACGATAGTGATTATGGTATACCGTAAACAGAATTAAGCTCTATTCCCTGCTTGCACAGTTGTTGTTCAACATTCTGGTAGAGGTGGTGTTCTGGTCTAGGTAGATATTTCCTGGCAAACCCTATGTCCGTTCTTTGTGTCACCTTCTCACAAACACGTGGCTGATGGGCATGTTCGCATATACCGTAAACAGAATGAAGCTCTATTCACTGGTTGCACAGTAGCAGTTCATAGGCCGGTAGAGATGGTATTCTGTTCTAGGGAGATTTTTCCATTGCAAACCCTATGTCCGTTCGTTTTGTTACCCTCCCACAAACACGTGGCTGATCGGCATGTTCGTATATACCGTAAACAGAATGAAGCTCTTTTCCCTGCTTACACAGTTATTGTTCAACATTCTGGTGAAGGTGGTGTTCTGGTCTAGGGAGATATTTCCTAGCAAACCCTATGTCCGTTCTTTGTGTCACCTTCCCACAAACACGTGGCTGATGATCATGTTCGTATATACCGTAAACAGAGTGAAGCTCTATTTCCTGGTTGCGGTTCAACAGGCCGGTAGAGCTGGTGTTGTGGTCTAGGGAGATTTTCCCTGGCAAACCTTAGGTCCGTTCTTTTTGTAACCTTCCCAGAAACCCCTTAAATGGTGGATGCTTCAGGGAACTGTGAGCCGGCCATCTCCATCCATATTTGTAGGAGGTTTATCCCGGACCTTAGTGCCATCTTTCAACCGGACAACGCACAGTGTCCTCTGGCTCATAAAACAACTGAGTGTTTAGAGGAAAATGATAAAGAATTCTTCACATTACCTTAGCCTCCAAACTGCCCCGACTGTAACGCACTTTAAGATTTGAGGGAAATGCTAGAACGGGGTTTGGGAACTGCTGGTCCTCCTGCACGGAATGAATTGAACTGACGCAGCTGATGCAGGAGTTGAACAAGTTACGCGTGGAAGATGTTCAATACCTTGTGGAATCCGTTCTTATACGATTACGAGCCGTTATTACAGAGAGAGGAGGACCAACGCGTTATTAGATGGGTGTTCCTAATGCAAAACTAACTCAATGTGTTTGATTATTTTTTTCAACATATTTTTTTCAACATTTTGACAAAAGTCACCGGAAACCCCTTCAAAAGCAAATGAACGGATCCGCTGATTTGTTAAGATTCACGGTACAGCTGGAAACGGTACAAAAACAAGCCTGCAGCTGACCGCGATCATATCTCACTGTGAGGCTCAGTGTAAATGTCGCTGAAGTGACTTTGAGAAAGGAAAGATTGTTGGGTGTTATATTAGATTGGGTTGTCCATAAGAGAATAATACAAGCCTGCAGCTGACCGCGATCATATCGCACTGTGAGGTTGAGTGAAAATGTCGCTGAAGTGACTTTGAGAAAGGAAAGATTGTTGGGTGTTATATTAGTGGGTTGTCTATAAGAGAATAATACAAGCCTGCAGCTGACCGCGATCATATCGCACTGTGAGGTTGAGTGAAAATGTCGCTGAACTGACTTTGAGAAAGGAAAGATTGTTGGTTGTTATATTAGTTTGGTTGTCTATAAGAGAATAATACAAGCCTGCAGCTGACCGCGATCATATCTCACTGTGAGGTTGAGTGAAAATGTCGCTGAAGTGACTTTGAGAAAGGAAAGATTGTTGGGTGTTATATTAGATTGGGTTGTCCATAAGAGAATAATACAAGCCTGCAGCTGACCGCGATCATATCGCACTGTGAGGTTGAGTGAAAATGTCGCTGAAGTGACTTTGAGAAAGGAAAGATTGTTGGGTGTTATATTAGTGGGTTGTCTATAAGAGAATAATACAAGCCTGCAGCTGACCGCGATCATATCGCACTGTGAGGTTGAGTGAAAATGTCGCTGAACTGACTTTGAGAAAGGAAAGATTGTTGGGTGTTATATTAGTGGGTTGTCTATAAGAGAATAATACAAGCCTGCAGCTGACCGCGATCATATCGCACTGTGAGGTTGAGTGAAAATGTCGCTGAACTGACTTTGAGAAAGGAAAGATTGTTGGTTGTTATATTAGTGGGTTGGTTGTTATAAGAGAATAATAAGCCTGCAGCTGACCGCGATCATATCGCACTGTGAGGTTGAGTGAAAATGTCGCTGAAGTGACTTTGAGAAAGGAAAGATTGTTGGGTGTTATATTAGATTGGGTTGTCCATAAGAGAATAATACAAGCCTGCAGCTGACCGCGATCATATCGCACTGTGAGGTTGAGTGAAAATGTCGCTGAAGTGACTTTGAGAAAGGAAAGATTGTTGGGTGTTATATTAGTGGGTTGTCTATAAGAGAATAATACAAGCCTGCAGCTGACCGCGATCATATCGCACTGTGAGGTTGAGTGAAAATGTCGCTGAACTGACTTTGAGAAAGGAAAGATTGTTGGGTGTTATATTAGTGGGTTGTCTATAAGAGAATAATACAAGCCTGCAGCTGACCGCGATCATATCGCCGTGTGAGGTCGAGTGAAAATGTCGCTGAACTGACTTTGAGAAAGGAAAGATTGTTGGGTGTTATATTAGTGGGTTGTCTATAAGAGAATAATACAAGCCTGCAGCTGTCTGCGATCATATCGCACTGTGAGGTCGAGTGAAAATGTCGCTGAACTGACTTTGAGAAAGGAAAGATTGTTGGGTGTTATATTAGTGGGTTGTCTATAAGAGAATAATACAAGCCTGCAGCTGTCCGCGATCATATCGCACTGTGAGGTTGAGTGAAAATGTCGCTGAACTGACTTTGAGAAAGGAAAGATTGTTGGGTGTTATATTAGTGTGTTGTCTATAAGAGAATAATACAAGCCTGCAGCTGACCGCGATCACATCGCACTGTGAGGTTGAGTGAAAATGTCGCTGAACTGACTTTGAGAAAGGAAAGATTGTTGGTTGTTATATTAGTGGGTTGTCTATAAGAGAATAATACAAGCTGCAGCTGACCGCGATCATATCGCACTGTGAGGTTGAGTGAAAATGTCGCTGAAGTGACTTTGAGAAAGGAAAGATTGTTGGGTGTTATATTAGATTGGGTTGTCCATAAGAGAATAATACAAGCCTGCAGCTGACCGCGATCATATCGCACTGTGAGGTTGAGTGAAAATGTCGCTGAACTGACTTTGAGAAAGGAAAGATTGTTGGGTGTTATATTAGTGGGTTGTCTATAAGAGAATAATACAAGCCTGCAGCTGACCGCGATCATATCGCACTGTGAGGTTGAGTGAAAATGTCGCTGAACTGACTTTGAGAAAGGAAAGATTGTTGGGTGTTATATTAGTGGGTTGTCTATAAGAGAATAATACAAGCCTGCAGCTGACCGCGATCATATCGCACTGTGAGGTTGAGTGAAAATGTCGCTGAACTGACTTTGAGAAAGGAAAGATTGTTGGTTGTTATATTAGTGGGTTGTACTATAAGAGAATAATCACAGCCTGCAGCTGACCGCGATCATATCGCACTGTGAGGTTGACTGAAAATATCGCTGAACTGACTTTGAGAAAGGAACGATTGTTGGGTGTTATATTAGTGGGTTGTCTATAAGAGAATAAGAAGTCCTGCTAACCGCGATCATATCGCACTGTGAGGTTGACTGAAAATGTCGCTGAACTGACTTTGAGAAAGGAAAGATTGTTGGGTGTTATATTCAGATGGGTTGTCTATAAGAGAATAATACAAGCCTGCAGCTGACCGCGATCATATCGCACTGTGAGGTTGAGTGAAAATGTCGCTGAAGAGACTTTGAGAAAGGAAAGATTGTTGGGTGTTATATTAGATTGGGTTGTCCATAAGAGAATAATACAAGCCTGCAGCTGACCGCGATCATATCGCACTGTGAGGTTGAGTGAAAATGTCGCTGAACTGACTTTGAGAAAGTAAAGATTGTTGGGTGTTATATTAGTGGGTTGTCTATAAGAGAATAATACAAGCCTGCAGCTGACCGCGATCATATCGCACTGTGAGGTTGAGTGAAAATGTCGCTGAACTGACTTTGAGAAAGGAAAGATTGTTGGGTGTTATATTAGTGGGTTGTCTATAAGAGAATAATACAAGCCTGCAGCTGACCGCGATCATATCGCCGTGTGAGGTCGAGTGAAAATGTCGCTGAACTGACTTTGAGAGAGGAAAGATTGTTGGGTGTTATATTAGTGTGTTGTCTATAAGAGAATAATATAAGCCTGCAGCTGACCGCGATCACATCGCACTGTGATGTTGAGTGAAAATGTCGCTGAACTGACTTTGAGAAAGGAAAGATTGTTGGTTGTTATATTAGTGGGTTGTCTATAAGAGAATAATACAAGCCTGCAGCTGACCGCGATCATATCGCACTGTGAGGTTGAGTGAAAATGTCGCTGAACTGACTTTGAGAAAGGAAAGATTGTTGGGTGTTATATTAGTGGGTTGTCTATAAGAGAATGATACAAGCCTGCAGCTGACCGCGATCATATCGCACTGTGAGGTTGAGTGAAAATGTCGCTGAACTGACTTTGAGAAAGGAAAGATTGTTGGGTGTTATATTAGTGGGTTGTCTATAAGAGAATGATACAAGCCTGCAGCTGACCGCGATCATATCGCACTGTGAGGTTGAGTGAAAATGTCGCTGAACTGACTTTGAGAAAGGAAAGATTGTTGGGTGTTATATTAGTGGGTTGTCCATAAGAGAATAATACAAGCCTGCAGCTGACCGCGATCATATCGCACTGTGAGATTGAGTGAAAATGTCGCTGAACTGACTTTGAGAAAGGAAAGATTGTTGGGTGTTTTATTAGTGGGTTGCCTATAAGAGAATAATACAAGCCTGCAGCTGACCGCGATCATATCGCACTGCGAGGTTGAGTGAAAATGTCGCAGAACTGACTTTGAGAAAGGAAAGATTGTTGGGTGTTACATTAGTGAGTTGTCTATAAGAGAAACCGAGAGGCGTTTAAACATACCCAAGTCAACTATTTTGGATGTACTGAATAGGTGCCAGACATATGGCGTGCCTGAAGTAGCAAAACGTACCGGAACATCAAAGAAAATCCGTGATAGAGGACGTCGAAGCCTCAGAAGAGTCGTTACAGCTAATCGACGGAGTACTGCACAAGACCTCAGTGTACATGTGGGTAAAAATGCTGGAACCTCGGTATGTACACGTACCATTCGCAGAGAACTTCATTCCATGGGTTACCGTGGTTGTGCGCCTGCTGATAAACCTTTCATCTCCACTCGGAATGCTAGTCGTCGTTTAGCATGGTGTAAAGAACATTTACCCAGGACCGTAATTCAATGGAAATGGGTCCTTTGTACTGATGAATCCAGGTACACGATCCATTAGTCTGATGGCCGTGTGTGGGGGTTGGCGGCATCCCGGGGAACGCTATTTACCACGGTGTACTGTTCCTACGGTCAAGTTTGGAGCTGCCAGTGTACTCGTGAACGGGTGTTTTTCGTGGTATGTTTCCGGCCCATTGGTTATCGTAAACAAACCTGCAAAACCAGCTCGTCAACATCGATAATCTGAACAATTATGTTGTACAAACTCAGTGGCAAAATCATGGAACCGAGTTTTGTTGGTACCAATGCACCGCGCCTAAAAGCAAACACTGTTACGTTGTGAATTGACGATCATTCCGTATTGTGTGTGGACTGGCTAGAACAGAGACCTGATCTTAATCTTATAGAGCACCTATAGGATGAATTAGAGCGCCGCAAAAGAAGTTTGGAACCAAGGCCTACTACTAAGCAAAAATTAGCGGCAGAATTATGTACTGAATGGAAGCGCATACCTATCGCTGTGTTCCAAAATCTTGTCGAAAGCATGTCTCGAAGGGTGAGGGTGTGCATTAAAGCCAAAGGCTGACCGACACCGTACTGATGTATACCAATAAATGCTATGTTGTGTTTATCTTCTAGGTGTCCGGTGACCTTTGTCAATTTAGTGTATCTTTCGCTGTAACCACACTAATTATCACACCAGACAAAAATACTGTCGATCATGTTTTCGTTGGTGTCAAGAACGAGTTCATTGGAGGGAAGAATGGCGGTCAGTGGTCTTCAGTGATGAAAGCCGATTCTGCTTGGAAGCATCTGACGGTAGTGTACGCGTCGGAAGTAGACAAGTTTAGAGGTAACCACTGACCTTTGGTCACTGTAGATCATGTTTTCGGTGGTGTCAAGAACGAGCTCATTGGAGGATAAATGGCGGTCAGTGGTCTTCAGTGATGAAAGCCGATTCTGCTTGGAAGCATCTGACGGTAGTGTACGCGTCGGAAGTAGACAAGTTTAGAGGTAACCACTGACCTCTGGTCACTGTAGATCATGTTTTCGGTGGTGTCAAGAACCAGCTCATTGGAGGGAAGAATGGCGGTCAGTGGTCTTCAGTGATGAAAGCCGATTCTGCTTGGAAGCATCTGACGGTAGTGTACGCGTCGGAAGTAGACAAGTTTAGAAGTAACCACTGACCTCTGGTCACTGTAGATCATGTTTTCGGTGGTGTCAAGAACGAGTTCATTGGAGGGAAGAATGGCGGTCAGTGGTCTTCAGTGATGAAAGCCGATTCTGCTTGGAAGCATCTGACGGTAGTGTACGCGTCGGAAGTAGACAAGTTTAGAGGTAACCACTGACCTCTGGTCACTGAAGATCATGTTTTCGGTGGTGTCAAGAACGAGTTCATTGGAGGGAAGAATGGCGGTCAGTGGTCTTCAGTGATGAAAGCCGATTCTGCTTGGAAGCATCTGACGGTAGTGTACGCGTCGGAAGGCGACAAGTTTAGAGGTAACCACTGACCTCTGGTCACTGTAGATCATGTTTTCGGTGGTGTCAAGAACGAGCTCATTGGAAGACAGAATGGCGGTCAGTGGTCTTCAGTGATGAAAGCCGATTCTGCTTGGAGGCATCTGACGGTAGTGTACGCGTCGGAAGGCAACAAGTTTAGAGGTAACACCTGACCTCTGGTCACTGTAGATCATGTTTTCGGTGGTGCCAAGGACGAGTTCATTGGAGGGAAGAATGGCGGTCAGTGGTCTTCAGTGATGAAAGCCGATTCTGGTTGGAAGCATCTGACGGTAGTGTACGCGCCGGAAGGCAACAAGTTTAGAGGTAACACCTGACCTCTGGTCACTGTAGATCATGTTTTCGGTGGTGCCAAGGACGAGTTCATTGGAGGTAAGAATGGCGGTCAGTGGTCTTCAGTGATGAAAGCCGATTCTGCTTAGAAGCATCTGACGGTAGTGTACGCGTCGGAAGGCGACAAGTTTAGAGGTAACCACTGACTTCTGGTCACTGTAGATCATGTTTTCGGTGTTGTCAAGAACGAGCTCATTGAAAGGAAGAATGGCGGTCAGTGGTCTTCAGTGATGAAGGCCGATTCTGCTTGGAAGCATCTGACGGTAGTGTACGCGTCGGAAGGCGACAAGTTTAGATGTAACCACTGACTTCTGGTCACTGTAGATCATGTTTTCGGTGGTGTAAAGAACGAGCTCATTGAAACCAAGAATGGCGGTCAGTGGTCTTCCGTGATGAAAGCCGATTCTGCTTGGAAGCATCTGACGGTAGTGTACGCGTCGGAAGGCGACAAGTTTAGAGGTAACCACTGACCTCTGGTCACTGTAGATCATGTTTTCGGTGGTGTCAAGAACGAGCTCATTGAAAGGAAGAATGGCGGTCAGTGGTGTTCAGTGATGAAAGCCGATTCTGCTTGGAAGCATCTGACGGTAGTGTACGCGTCGGAAGGCGACAAGTTTAGAGGTAACCACTGACTTCTGGTCACTGTAGATCATGTTTTCGGTGGTGTCAAGAACGAGCTCATTGGAAGGAAGAATGGCGGTCAGTGGTCTTCAGTGATGAAAGCCGATTCTGCTTGGAGGCATCTGACGGTAGTGTACGCGTCGGAAGGCAACAAGTTTAGAGGTAACACCTGACCTCTGGTCACTGTTGATCATGTTTTCGGTAGTGTCAAGAACGAGTTCATTGGAGGGAAGAATGGCGCTCAGTGGTCTTCAGTGATAAAAGCCGATTCTGCTTGGAATCATCTGACGGTAGTGTACGCGTCGGAAGTAGACAAGTTTAGAGGTAACCACTGACCTCTGGTCACTGTAGATCATGTTTTCGGTGGTGTCAAGAACGAGTTCATTGGAGGGAAGAATGGCGGTCAGTGGTCTTCAGTGATGAAAGCCGATTCTGCTTGGAATCATCTGACGGTAGTGTACGCGTCGGAAGTAGACAAGTTTAGAGGTAACCACTGACCTCTGGTCACTGAAGATCATGTTTTCGGTGGTGTCAAGAACGAGTTCATTGGAGGGAAGAATGGCGGTCAGTGGTCTTCAGTGATGAAAGCTGATTCTGCTTGGAAGCATCTGACGGTAGTGTACGCGTCGGAAGGCGACAAGTTTAGAGGTAACCGCTGACCTCTGGTCACTGTAGATCATGTTTTCGGTGGTGTCAAGAACGAGCTCATTGAAAGGAAGAATGGCTGTCAGTGGTCTTCAGTGATGAAAGCCGATTCTGCTTGGAAGCATCTGACGGTAGTGTACGCGTGGGAAGGCGACAAGTTTAGAGGTAACCACTGACTTCTGGTCACTGTAGATCATGTTTTCGGTGGTGTCAAGAACGAGCTCATTGGAAGGAAGAAGGGCGGTCAGTGGTCTTCAGTGATGAACGCGTCGGAAGGTAACAAGTTTAGAGGTGACACCTGACCTCTGGTCACTGTAGATCATGTTTTCGGTGGTGCCAAGGACGAGTTCATTGGAGTTAAGAATGGCGGTCAGTGGTCTTCAGTGATGAAAGCCGATTCTGGTTGGAAGCATCTGACGGTAGTGTACGCGTCGGAAGGCAACAAGTTTAGAGGTAACACCTGACCTCTGGTCACTGTAGATCATGTTTCCGGTGGTGCCAAGGACGAGTTCATTGGAGGGAAGAATGGCGGTCAGTGGTCTTCAGTGATGAAAGCCGATTCTGCTTGGAAGCATCTGACGGTAGTGTACGCGTCGGAAGGCAACAAGTTTAGAGGTAACCACTGACCTCTGGTCACTGTAGATCATGTTTTCGGTGAAGCCATGAACGAGTTCATTGGAGGGAAGAATGACGGTCAGTGGTCTTCAGTGATGAAAGCCGATTCTGGTTGGAGGTATCTGACGGTCGTGTACGCGTCCGAAGGTGACAAGGTGAGCGGCAACCACAGACCTCTGCTCACTATCGAGCATGTTTTCGGTGGTTTCAAGAACGAGCTCATTAGAGAGAAGAATGGCAGTTAGTGGTCTTCAGTGATGAAAGCCGATTCTGCTTGGAGGTATCTGACGGTCGTGTACGCGTCCGAAGGCGACAAGGTGAGCGGTAACCACTGACCTCTGCTCACTGTCGAGCATGTTTTCGGTGGTTTCAAGAACGAGCTCATTGGAGAGAAGAATGACGGTCAGTGGTCTTCAGTGATGAAAGCCGATTCTGCTTGGAGGTATCTGACGGTAGTGTACGCGTCCGAAGGCGACAAGGTTAGCGGTAACCACTGACCTCTGCTCACTGTCGAGCATGTTTTCTGTGGTTTCAAGAACGAGCTATTTGGAGAGAAGAATGGCGGTTAGTGGTCTTCAGTGATGAAAGCCGATTCTGCTTGGAGGTATCTGACGGTCGTGTACGCGTCCGAAGGCGAAAAGGTGAGCGGTAACCACTGACCTCTGCTCACTGTCGAGCATGTTTTCGGTGGTTTCAAGAACGAGCTCATTGGAGAGAAGAATAACGGTCAGTGGTCTTCAGTGATGAAAGCCGATTCTGCTTGGAAGCATCTGACGGTAGTGTACGCAGCCGAAGGCGACATGGTGAGCGGCTTCTGCCATCGTGAATCCGCTAACGACACACCGTTCGGAGCATTTTAGTGTGGGGAACGATTAGCAATCACCCTGGTGTTTGTAGGGCGTACATTGAACAGCAGTACGTACGTCAGCGACACTGTACAGCCGCTCGTGCTACCATTTTTGAGTGCGATCTCCGATGCGATATTCCAGCAGGATAACGCCCGTTCACACTCCGCCCGTGCAACTCAACATGCTCTCAAAGCTGTGCATTAACTCCCTTGGGAAGCACGGTCTGCGGATTTATCTCCAATTCAGATGTGTGGGACGCGATCGGACAAAGACTCTTACCAGACCCTGGCAGACACCGACCATCTCTGAATTACGAGTCCAAGTTGAAAGCTCATGGAATGCTATTCCCCAGCGTGATATCCAGCAAATGCTGGATACGACCCATTGCATTACAGATTGGAAGCTTGTATTGCTGCTAGAAGAGGTGCAACACTTTATTAAAATATACCTTCTGTACATTGAAATACGCATTAAATGGTCAAATAAACATTGAATCACTTCACACGTGTGCTTACTTTCCTTTCTTAACAAGTTGTTGCTACGACGTAAATTTCATAGATGCAGCTGCACTTTTTAAATCGTGTACTGTTAAAAAATTTACTTAAAAATGAGAACCTGAACCTACTCGTTTTTTTAAGTGCAATCGTATCGTAAACGAGTACATGACATGCTCAAATATAAGTAACCATACGTACTTACAAATAACTGCGTCTATAAATATAAATACACTAGCGGAAAGTGAAAAAAGAACACCAAGAAGGAGGCGTCTGATACCAACGAAATTTATACAGCATAATAACGGAATACAGAGGATAACGTGATAAAAATATTATGGCAAAATACAACTGTATTTATTATATTTGCACTTTTAAGGTATTAACCTCTTCCAAAGTGTGCATAGTTTACGTGCAATTCATAAATGAAAAAACCATTAGAAATTACCACTCACTCACCATAAAGATCATGGTAACCTCCAATGACAACACACTTCCAACACGTCATTCATCGTAACTGGGCTTCCAAGTCTGTAAACCTTGAGGCCCAGTTACATCACGATGAATGACGTGTTGGAAGTGTGTTGTCATTGGAGGTTACCATGATCTTTATGGTGAGTGAGTGGTACTTTCTAATGGTTTTTTCACAGCTGTATTTGCTGGTAAACTGAAAAATAACATTTCCCTGTAACATGGTTAGTACGAGGTTGAACCGCCATGAACTGCGTCACACTGTGCTATTCTGACATGGAGTCTGTCGTACAGATGTTGGATGTAAGTTTGGGGTATTGAGTTCCAAGCATCCTCAACCTGGACGCGTAAATCGGGGATGGTCGTGGCTGTCCGTGGAGACCGGATAAGTCGTTGTCCTATAAAATCCTACACGTGCTCAATGGGGGACAAATACGGTGAACGTGCAGGCCATGTAAGTTGTCTCACACCCTGAAGAGCATGTTGCGTTGCACGTGCTGTGTGTGGGCGTGTGTTATCTTGCTGGAAAACACCACGATGGACCGACCTTACAAATGGCACAACAACGGGCTGAATGATGTTGTTGACGTAGGAGGTGCTGTTTAACGTACCCGATACAAACACTACTTGTGTACGCGAGTGATAGCTGATCGCTCCCCACACCAGGAGACCGGTGTAGGCCCTGTGAGTCGCTGGCGGATGCAAGAAGGGTGGAGGCGCTCCCCTGTGCGTCTGAGAACACGCATACGGCCATCGGAGGCTCCCAAGCAGAATCTGCTTTCATCGCTGAACACGACAGATCGCCATTGCCTTCTCCAGTGCAGACGTTGGCGACACCACTGCAGCCGTTCCTGACGGTGGGCTGCAGTCAGAGGTACACGTGTCAGAGGCACACGTGTACCTCTGTAGTCCTGCATCCAGTAGACGTTTGCGAATTGTTTCGAGCTTCTTCTAATGTAGTCCTGCATCCAGTAGACGTTTGCGGATTGTTCGCACAGTCACCTCACGTGCAACGGCAGCTCGGATTGGCGTCGCAGTGGATGTTCTGCTTGAAAACGCCGTTCTTCTTAGGCATCGATCGGTCCGCTCATCAGTCCGTCTGTTACTCCCAGTTCCACGTCTTCTCGTGTGGGAATAATCATCGGACCATCTACGCCACCATCGTACTACCACCAATACTTCCGGTCTAATTCGCTCCGCAATACGTCGATACGACCACCCGGCCTCGCGGAGTCCAACTAGATGACCTCGCTCAAAGTCCGATAACTGCTGAAGTCTTACACGTCTTCCATGTCCAGGCATTGCAGCTTCTTCAGGGTCTTTGCACGTGTCCGTACGCCGACGACTGATTACATTCAATTCGTTGTACTCCTTAAGTACCACCGACGATAATTTGCATATTATGCCGTGCTGTGGCGTAAGCGTTAACAGGTTGGTCCCGAAATTAACATCACACCTACGTAAACTCGACCCCATTAACATAGGTAAATTTCATGATCGTCCGCCAAATCCTTCTTGGTGTTCTTTTATCACTTTCCGCCAGTGTGTAATCTCGTATTGCTTCATTTTAGATATTCTATATTTCAGAGATAAATGTGTAAAGTGACACATAAATAATTAGTACAACAAAGTCATTGATCACAAGGAATTTAATTATGCATAAAGTGTCTTTGTGTACGTTTTTACATTAACTATATTTGTGTCAATCTCATAAATAATATACAGGGTGTTCTTAAACTGTTTTGACAAAAGAAGAGGGGTGATAGTACCCATCCAATACGAACAATATTTACAATGGAACCTAGGGTCGCATTCCACCCTGAGTGTCAGAAAAGAATAAAGTTAGATGTAAAAGATCAACTTTCAACAGTGCAAAGAAAGAGAATTAACAACATCATAAGTTGAGCAATCATTTATGGAGATCAGGGACAGACTCAAAGCAGGTGCTCAAAGTGGCGGCCACGGGTGACGTTGCACAATTCACACCGGCAAAGGAAAGACTGGCGCACTCTCTCGAAGACTCCTGATGTCGTGTTTATCCTGTCCGCTGCAACAACGATTCTCGCGACGAGATCTTCCACGGAGTCCACAGGCGTCTCGTACACCAATGATTTCATGTGCCCCCAGAAGAAGAAGTCCTAAGTCCGGTGAGCGTGGAGGCCATGCCACAGGTCCGCCACGTCCAATCCATCGTGCGGGATATGTGGCATTCAGGAGGTGTCTACTGCAACTTGATAAGCCAATCAGCTGCAACTGTCGATGCTGCGTCTGTTCTCTGGCAAATTTGCATACGGTAAATGCTTAACGGTGATGTTCTGGCGATGTGCTACTTCTCCGACGCGAAAGAAAAGACGTCTGAGGTGACGACTTGTGCTTGTTGGACGTATTTCGAAGTTACTCTTTTCTGACACTTAGAACGGAATGCGACCCTAGGTTACATAGTAAATACTGTTCGTCTTGATGAGTACTATCACTCCTCTTCTTTTGTCAAAACAGTTTAAGAACACCCTATATTTTCGCTTCATCACTATATTTGTGATAAAATTGTGCGGTTCATTTGCCTAGCAGGTGACAACTAGTACATCTCTCATTCAAGATGTACCATCCAATAATACATTTTTACTTCCAGTTCATTCTATGAATAAATACGTATGTATAGAGTACACGTATTCCAAAATTTGAAATCGGGGCCGCGGGTGGCCTAGTGGTCACCTTTCGTGACTGCCATGGAGATAACCTCTGGCAAAGTCAGCGAGACGTAACTAGCGCCACTATATTATGCGGCAAAGAATTACTACACAGAAGCCAACATTACAGGCTGATGCCGCAGGATGCCGAGCAGACTGAGTTAAACTGAGCATGCGTGTTTGTGTTCAAAGAATATAAACGCTTGTTTGTGTTGGCGTTTTGTTCAAAGGTTTTGTTGTTCTCATCTAGATCTGCGTTTATATTACAGCCATGAAATACACCCACTCCATTCCGATGAATAACAATTCATGGAATGGAGTGGATGAATAACAAGAAGAAATTTGAAACCGTTTGAAACAAATATCCTGGAAAGCCATTAAAACAACGTTTGCTGAAAAAAAAAAAGCTATCGTTACGTTGAAAAAATTAATTTATCAATTATATGAAACTGACTTTTATGAAAAATATCTCGTAATATTGTAAAATGAAAGAGGGAAGCATTCGATTACACATTGCATACCAAAGAGACAGCTTTAAGGATGCACTCGAACGTGAGGAAGTAGTCCGGTCGGTAGAGAGCTCAGCTTTCACGCCAACGGCCTAGGTTCGAACCTACTCAGATACGAACGAATGTTTTTCAGATCTGTTGAGAAAATTTTTCCAGCGCAGTGCGTTTAATTTACAAACTTCGGAAGGGTAGAAAAAGAATTGTAGCTTTGGGAAACTGCGGTTGTCTTTTCTT
The DNA here is from genome assembly GCA_039090855.1 of Macrothele yani. Classification (NCBI taxonomy): domain Eukaryota; kingdom Metazoa; phylum Arthropoda; class Arachnida; order Araneae; family Macrothelidae; genus Macrothele; species Macrothele yani. The sequence goes on along the minus strand of CM077032.1, from coordinate 17,349,726 downwards.
TTTTTTTTTTTTCTTTTTTATTATTATGGCTACTACTTGGAAATTGGCGGACAGTGCTGGCCCAGCAAGAGTGTTTTTGCTGGGTACCTAATGTTTACGTTTTGTGGGAACCCATTCCTTTGTTTTGCTACTGAAAATTCCTTGCAAACAATTTTTAATACGAAGTACCACGAATCCACATGGAAATTCAAAACCAGCCTCAGCATTTTTGACATTTAAGGTATATTGTAAATGTGAAATTCATGCCAAGCAACCTGGTATTACTACGGTGCTTAAAGTGAGAATAAAACTGCTAAAATTTCCTTAAAATAATATTAATTGCTAATGTATATATTTGTTTCACCAAAAGAAGTGACAGGAGGGATACTCAGAAAAGAACAAAAAAGAAAATGTTTTAGTAGACCCAATGAGACCGAAGGAAACAGTCGCAGATCAAAGCTTAGCTTCCTTTCCGTGAAATAGGCTTCCCGTCCCGTGTCTCCTACGCTTTTTGCGCCTGAATGTTAACTTTCCCGCAGAGCATCTGCGGCCGCATTACATGGTGGCGCTGCTGTCGCCTGTTTTACATTATCTCTACGAGAGTTGAGCTTCTTCACGCGAAGCGTTTATATTCTTTGCCTCTGGTTCGATCCACTAAATACCCGCCGTACGTGGATGGGCACGTTAAGCCGTCGGACCCCGGGTACTGGCCCCAAGGTAATAAATAAGGGCGTCTTTCTACCACGCTTCCGTGTCACTTTCCTATCGGGCACTGTAGCCCAAATCTCCTAGTTTCCTATTCCTAAGGGTTGTTTAAGACCTGGGGTGAGACACTCCCTTCATAAAATCCTCTACATCTGATCTGAAATTCGAAATCGAGTCGCGGATGGCTTAGTGATTAAGGCTGCTGTTGGAGGGACCTCAGGTTCAAACCTAACCTGGTACTGTGAATTTCTAAAAATCGCTGAATATCCGTCGTGCATTGGACGAGCTCGTTAGGTCATGGCTCCCGGGTAGGAATCTCCCTGTTAAAATTCCTAAGCCCCCATCTCCTATCCCCCATTAATTTTCCTCTGCCTTCTATGTGCACCATCGTACGCTTGTACGGTGGCGCCATCTAGTGTGCTCTGTCTCACTTACAAACTATCCTGTCACAACCGCCAGATTCGCTGTAACTTACTTCAGTTTCTGTGCCCTGCCCGAAAGGGCACAGAAACAGAATGAAGTTACAGTACATATATTTGAAATATTTGTACTCAAAAATTAGTACATACATTTAAAATTAAAAATACCAGATATACTCATAATTAATTCCTTGTATGTACTCAAAAATGAATACGTTTGTTTTTCAAAAATGGGGCACAAGTACTCGGAGCTACTACGCTGGTGTGCACAAATTAAGGACCAAGAGGAGAAATTAACATAACAGCGGAACGAGCAGGCAGAACGGACCGAAAGACCACTCAGGAGATAGACTAGGGTCCGGTACGGTCGGGCATGCGCATACATGCAGCATGACGTAGAGGGGGGGGAGTGTCGGAAGGGTATAAAGCACATGGGCGGTGTACGCTCAGCAATTCGGTGAAAGCTACTGCACGGTATACATCGGTTTGCACGACATCGAGTTGTTGCCACCGTGTGATATGGCCAACAAGCAATCCAGTGGACGACATCTGAATGACTTTACCCGAAGTAGCGTCATTGGGAAGTTAGAAGAAGCTCGAAGTGTGACTAGTGTGGCCGAGGAGTTCGGGATCGCTCGCAGCATCGTTTCACGAGCTTGGAGAGCATTTCAAACGACAGGAACATCTGTCCGAGAGTTTAGCAGTGGTCGTCCACGAGCAACCACGGCGGCGGACGACCGGTATATTGTCCTACAGGTGAGAAGAGACAGACGGCAGACAACAGGAGAAATCGCAAGGCACATGCAACACAAAACTAGGCGTCCGTTATCGCGTTTTACCGTGGCCAGAAGGCTGCACAAAGGTGGTCTATTTGCACGAAGAGCAGTACGGCGTGTGTCATTAAAGCCTGTTCATCGGGGGCGGCGGTTTCTATGGTGCCAGGAACAAAAGAACTGGACATATCAGCATATGCGGTCGAGTTCTCTTTACGGATGGGAGCCGATTTAGTCTGACGAGCGATTCTGGACGTAGACTCATCTGGAGAGGGCAGGGAACACGCAATCACACCTCCAACATCATCGAAAGGGACAGGTTTGGAAGTTGCGGAGTTCTCGTTTGTGGTGATATCATGCTTGGTAGCCGTACGGATCTCCACATCTTCCAAGGAGGTTCAGTCAATGGTGTCCGCTATTGTACGGAGGTTCGCCTGCCTCACGTGCGTCTGTTTATAGGTGCTGTGGGTCCTGAGTTCCTCTTCATGGACGACAACGCTACACATCATCGTACAGTGGCTGTCTCAGAGCTGCTGTAGAGTGAAGATATTCAACGCATGGACTGGGCCAAAACGTCCCCGGACATAAATCCAATCGAACACGAGTGGGGCCTTCTCGGGAGACGCTTGGCAGCACGTCACCAGCCGCCAGCAACGATTCCGCAGCTGCGATTGGCGGTACAAGAGGAATGGGCCGCGATGCCTCAACAGCTGTTTGACAACCTCGTTCTCAGCATGGACAGATGTTGCAAATCCTGCAACGCAGTCAGGGGATCATGTCCTCTACTAAAGACTGGATTTTTCTTGGCAGCCGCCTGTCACATGGACGTTTCTGTCTTCTGTCCAGTTGTGCTCGAAGCTAACTTTTCAATAAAGTGCCTTTGCATCCTTTGAATTCCTTGTTAGGACGGGTTTCTTCACTTGTCCCATATTTTTACATCTTAGGGATCTTATGGTATAATTTGAGTCGATGTGGAGCACTTCTGCACGACATTACATTCGAAAAACCGTCTCGTCCTTAATTTTTGCACGCCAGTGTATAAGCCCATACTGTACTCAAAAACGAGTACATTCTGTTTATTGCTAAACACCAATTGTTAACAGTGTGTTATTTTTTCACTTTCCGGCAGTGTAGAATGGCCAGGTGTTTGTTCAGAAACAGAGGCAAGGAGCAGAAAAGGGACACAAAATACGGTAACGTAACCACGGCCCTATCCATAGAAGTCAAAATCAAGTTCGCTAATCCTATATGGGATAATATAAAGTAATTAGCTACCTACTCTACCCCTAAATGTACAGCCATTCGGAAAACCTTGGAGATGATTACCAACAGTAATACTTGCAGTGATAGCATGTCACTGGAGTTGCCACGAATCTGGTGTCAGTTCTAAAGCAACGCTTTCTTCCTACCAGGATACCGGGTGCAAAACCAACACGGTGCCTTGTTTCTTTTAATTCAAGTCAAGCCACCGCGTTCAAATTGTCAAAGTATTCTACGTAGTGTGATCAAAATTTTCGGAGACTAGGTAACAGATAGCAGTACGCGCATGCGCGAGCAGCAGTCGAGGGCAGTGAATTTCACGCGTCATCATGCCGAGTAACGTCGTTCTAAGAACATCCGGAGCTGTGGTACACGATATTTAGTGACCGCGTGCAGAACACAGCTGCGATTTCGGTATTGATTGCGAACTAAAGCAGCGAGCGAACATCAAATTCTGCGTCGAATTATGCAAATCGGGAACAGAGACGCGTGAAATGTTTGCGTGCAGGGTTATGGCAATGAAGTAATGAGTCGCGCGAGGAATTTTGAGTGGTCGTCGCGCTTCGAGAGCTGCAGAACGGCACTGGAAGACGACGAGAGGTCAGAGCGACCGTCCACACGAGCAAAATTCTCGAATATGTGGACACAATTATTGAACTCGTGCATGAGGATTGTCGGAGAACCATTCAAGACATTGCTACCAGCAATGTGTCATTCGCCGCGCCGGTGGCGCAGTGGTTTAAGGCGTTGGCCTCTGATCATTCGTCCGTAAGGGGTCCGGGTTCGAATCCCGGTGAGGCATGGATGTTGTGTTTGTCTTACGGCACTGGCTCTCTCCCTTCCCTGGAACCAGTGACCCTAAATTAGGGACGGGCGACTGCTTATAGCCCATTGAGTTGCTCACGGTGGTCGTTAAACCTCCAATCAAAAAAAAATGTGTCATACGAAATAGTGTAACAAATTCAGACGTCCGTTTCGAACATTGCTGCAAAGTTTGTGCCAAAGATTCTGAACCCCGAACAGGAGGCGCTCCGTGTCGAACTCTGTCAAGATCTTCATCAGCAGGTGGTGAATGAACCAACGTTCCTCTCGCGGGTCATCACTGGGGACGAGACTTGGGTCTACGGTTACGACCCGAGACCAAACAACACTCGTCGCAGTTGAAGAGCCGGGCATCTTCACGAACGAAGAAGACCCGACAGGTCCGGAGCGCAAACAAAAGCATGCTCATCGTGTTCTTTGACATTCGTTGGGCTGTGCACCGTGAATTCGTCCTCCAGGGCCGGATCGTCACCGCCCTTTTCTACTGCGATGTTCTGCGGCGTCTTAGGGAGGACACTTGCCTCAAACGACCTGAAATGCAGCACAGGGGGAATTTCCTGCTCCATCACGACAATAAAGCAACACACAGAGCGTTAGCAACACGCCAGTTTTGCAGGCGCAATAGCATGACTATCCTTCCTCACCCATCTTACTCGCCGGATTTGGCTCCCTGCGATGTCTTTCTGTTCCCGAAGATGAAGCTGGAGCTCAAGGGTCGCCGTTTTGAAACCGTGGATGAGATCCAGCGCGAATCGCAGACGGTGCTTGATACGATTCGCGTACAGGAATTCTAAGGTGCGTTCCAACAGTGGTAAAAACGCTGGCAGCGGTGTATCGCTGCCAAAGGACACTACTTTGAGGGAGATCATAGCCAGACTTAAGTAACGTAAGTACTTTGTTGTATATCGGCCTAGTCTCGGAAATTTTTGATCGGACTTCGTATTATTCAGATTGCAGTTTCTATCTTATACACAGTGCGTCAAAGAATTTTTAAGACTAGCGCTAGATTTCAGCCTTCGGTGACGCCACCAGTGTAATCGCGAATGCGTTATAAACCGTGGCCATCTGCTTGCTTTCTGCCAAAAGTACTGCGCAGTTGTTAAAGTAACTCAAACGAAACGGGCGTTCATTACAGAAGTAATTTTTTTTTTCATGTTGAATTATTAAGATGGATCAAAGAGCTGTTATTAAATTTAACGCAAAACTTGGTAAAAGTGCCTCGGAAACGTAACAAATGATGAAACAAGTTTACGGTGAGTTTTGTTCAAGTAGATCAAATGTTTTCCTGTGGCACAAACGTTTTTTTGACAGAAGAGAGACGCTAGAAGATGATAAGCATACCGGAAGACCAAGTTCATCTAGGACACCTGATATTATTGAAAAAAGTGCTTGATTTCGTGGCAGACAATCGATGCACGTCACTAAGAATGATGGAAGAGTCTTTAAACATCAACAAAGAAACGATTCGAACCATCCTGCATGAAGATTTGGGCAAAACAAAAGTCTGTGCTAAATTTGTTCCACACACGTTAACCAATGAACAAAAATCAAGGAGAAGAGCACATTGCAGAGACATCATTTCAGCGGCTGAAAATGATCCAAACTTCTTAAAATCGATTGTTACTGGTGATGAAACATCGTGTTTTCAATATCATCCTAAAACAAAGCGACAAAGTGCGGAATGGAAGTCAAAAAACTCTCCACAAGCCAAAAAACAAGAAAAGTTACATCGAAAAACAAAACAATACTCATTACATACTTCGTTAGTAAGGGTATTATCCACAAAGAATTTGTTCCAAGTGGACAAACAATTACTGGTGAGTTTTATTTAAATGTTTTGAGGCCTTTGATGCGGAGAATGTCGCATTCGTTCATAATGTCGAGATGAAAACAGTTGGTGTTTGCGATAATGCACCCAGTCACACCTTACTTCTTGTTCGTAGATTTTTGGCAAAAAATAACGTCTGTGTGTTGAATCCTTCACCGTATTCGCCTGATTTAGCACCCAGCGACTTTTCTTTGTTCCCAAAACTTAAAATGACTTTAAATGGGTGGCTTTTTTTTATGATAGTTCGACCATACAAACAGCTTCGGAGCGTGCTTTGGAGGCAATTCCGCGAAGTGAACTGGAACGGGCATTCGAATCATTATTAAATCGCTGTAACAAGTGTATTGAAGCCAGAGGGACTTATTTTGAATAACAAACCAAAACAAATTATAATTTCTTATTTCTATTTCATTTTACAGACCCAGTCTTAAAAATTCTTTGACGCACTGTGTAGTGTTTACCTGTCTAACATCCTCGAAAAAGCCATCGTGTTGATGTGCAAAACGTTGGACGCGAGATTTTATGTATTCCTATACCAATAAATCGGATTACTAGCATAGTTGTACTATTTTCTTCAAAACTGATGCATAGTTCCTCGTTTTGAAGGAGAGACATATTATTTGGAATAGGAATAAAAAAATGATCTGCCTTGTATTACCTATGTAGAAATACTTGTCATTTGGTTTTATTTCATTCGACTGGAAGAACTCCAGATTTTGGGATCTGAATAACATGATATAAAGGCTTTCCACACACAAGATTTTTGTTTTCTCATTTATACTAATATTCACTTTCCTCTATTAGCTTCGGGGTCACAGTTTCTCGCTAAAAAAAAAAGAAGAGGAAAGAAAAAGGACTACCGCCAGCTGAAGTGAACGCATTTTTGATGGATTAGGTGCATTTTAATAGAGAATATCTGACACTAGGCATCGATTCAAAGTTGTCATTGATCGATCAAGGAGAAAGTAGAAAACTTGGATTGTAGCTCGCGGAACGGAACAGCTTTTCCTCTTCGGTCGAAGGACGCAAATGCAGGAACAATGCAAGATGGATGGGTTATTAATTTCCGATGCGCCTTGCACCTTTACTGGGAACTTCAGCACTGCACATGCACACACACACACACACACATACACACAGATCTGCCTGTCTCTCTCCCTTTCCGCGCACGCTGGTTCTCATTCAAACTTTTTACGAAATTCTGTTTCACGTACCAGCTCTCAGTTCACTATTACGACGGATGCCAGGACGCCCACAGGACAGCCGAACCCTCAAGTCGGCCTAGCTCTCAGAAGCGACGTAATTATTTAATCCATTCTATGACATTCTTTCTTTCGTCTTGTCCTTTCTTTTTCACATAGCCTATTTCCTAAATCCCACAGCAATTTTCAGCACGTCTTTTGTAAAAAAAGATCGTGCTTATATTACCGGGTTGTCCGTCCGTCAGCCTGTACCCACGATACCTCTGCAACTACAGTATTAGTCCGATTTGAAAAATAATATTTGCATTGGGAAGCTTGAAATATGCGAATGATGTTCCTTTACTTCGTTTTTTTTTTTTTACGATGCACAATTTCGCCGCTAGATGGCGTAAATGCAGATGATGTCGAATTCAAAAATACGTTTTACTCCACATATTTGCTTCTAAACATCCGATTGAAAAAATTATTTTATCTCTCAATTCCATTTATGTCGAAGAGCATTTTAGATACAGCTACTTTTTAAAATTACGCATAGACTTTCCGCTAGGGGCCGTAAATTTAAATTACATTTTCCCCATAACTCTTCTTCTAAAACTCCGATTTGAAAAAAATATTTCTTCGGCGGACACATCTCCTGATGGAAAATCTTTTGCATATGATTCCAAATTTTTGGTAAAGAATACTTTGGTCACCAGGGGGCGTAAGTGTTAATTTTTGCTTTTAATGTATTTGCCATAAAATCGTAGCTTCTAAAATATCGATTAAAAATATCTTTCGTGGACTGATGCCACATACATCGATAAACCGTTTCGCAATATTTTTTTCTTAATATATTCAACAGTTTCTCCGCCAGGGGGCGTAGATGTATATCTTATTTTTGTCAATATCTCTACTTCTAGGAGTCCGATTTGAAAAATTCCTTCTTTGTTCGATAATGTTTTAAAGATGACATGTTTTTCATATAATTTCAAAATTTTCAAGCAATTCATAGACTTTCCGCTAGGAGGCGTGGAGGTAAATTGCGTTTCCCCCTTATATCTCTGCTTCTAAATCTCCGATTTGAAAAATGCTTCCTGCATCGGAAACAGCTCCTGATTGGAAATCGTTTGCACATAATTTCTAATTCTTGTAAAAAATGCGTTGGCCACCAGGTGGCGTAATTCTTAATTTCCGCTTCTGATGTATTTGCAGCAAAATATGAGCTTCAAAAATCTCGATTCGTCGTTTGTTGGCCGATACTACTCATGTCGACAAACCTTTTAGGAACATTTTCTTGAAACAATACATGGTTTCTACACCAGAGGGCGTAGGTGTATATCTTATTTTTGTTAATATGTCTACTTCAAGGTGTCCGATTTGAAAAATTCCTTCTTTGTTGGATAGTGTTTCCGATGCAAAATGTTTTTTCCATAAATTCAAAATTTTCAAGTAAATCATAGACTTTCCGCTATGGGGCACAAAGGTAAATTGCGTTTTCTGCGTTATTTCTGCTTCTGAATCTCCGATTTGAAAAATTCTTCCTCTATCGCACACAAGACCTGATGGAAAATATTTTTCACATAATTTCAAATGTTTGGTAATAAAGGTTTGGCCACCAGAGGGCATAAGTGTTAATTTCTGCTTCTGATGTATTTGTAACAAAATCTGGGCTCCTGAATACTCGACAAAAATTTTTTTTCTTGGACCGGTACCGCTTATATGGATAAACCTTTTGAGAATACTTTCTTCCTAAAATAATGCATGGTTTTCCCACCAGGGGACGTAAAGTCACATCTTATTTATGTCGATATCTCTGTTTCTAAGAGTCCGATTTGAAAAATTCCTTCGGTGTTGGAGAGCGTTTCCGGTGCGAAATGCTTCTCATATAAATTCATGTTTTTCTTAACGCACAGGTCTGCATCTAGAGGGCGTAAGCTCACGATTCCGTTTACAGCAATATCGGAGGGATTAAAAACCCGATTGAAGGACTTCTTTCTTCCGTCAGATACTATTGTTTTCCATACCGGTTCCATTGCCTTTGAATAGCTTTGATAAATTTAATTTGCGTCAGAACGGATTCAAAAGACGTGCTTATTACACCCGAAAATTCGGTGTCATCTTTCTTGTTCTAGGTGTTATCACTTTCCATTCTTTTCACTCTTATGGCAATAATGTTTCGTTCTTTTGTTATCAGGTGATTTCATCTTATTCTAACGTTTTCTCGTTTTTCTAGCTTCAGTACATACAGTGGTTGGGCAGAATATTGAGAACACCACGCTCAGATACGTGACTTTTAATACAGCTGCGTACGGCGCAATACGCAAACGTATCCACCAATTTTTGGTTGTAATAGCTTTCTTTAGAATCTCAAGTTCCTGTTTAAGTGCATTTAAACTGTCATGTTGCGCAATTTCTCTCAGGGTGACGACGAAATGGGCGACCTAACGAACATCGAAAGAGGGCTAATTGTTGGTGGCCAGATTGTTGGTGCCTCCCTGACAACAGTCGCCAGGGTAGTGGGTGTATCGAGAGCTACTGTGTCTAGTGTCATGGCAGCATACAGTGTTCGTGGCAAAACCTTGATTACGGGAAAAAAGAGCGACCGCAAAACGACCCTGACCGATAGAAAAAGGAGAGTATTAAAGAGGAGTGTTCCACGTAATAAGAAAACCACGGGTCCAAAAATTAGTGCGGAGCTGGATCTGCATTTCCAGAGCACAGTGTCTACGAAAACTGTGCTCAGGGAACTACACAAACAAGGTTTTCATGGCAGAGCTGCTATTGCAAAACCTCTGGTGATCTGGGTGAGTGCACAACGGCGACTGTTGCAGTGCGAGGAGCATACAACGTGGACTGCAGATGTAAGGAAGCGTGTAAAGTGATGGGATGAATCCACACTCACACTATTCCATTCAGCAGGACGTGTTCACGTGTTGAGGACACCGTCAGAAGAGCACCACCCAGACTGTCTCCTCCCAACAGTGCAGCATGCTGGTGGCACTGTCATGATTTGTGCTGTCATAACGTAGTTTGGAACAGGTCCCCTTAAGATCTTGAAAGGACTGATGACTGGCAGGGCGTATGAAACCATTTTGGCCAACCAAGTCCATCCAATGGCTCAGTCATTGTTTCCTGCAGGGGATGCCATCTATCAAGATAATCCCCTGATCACCTTGAAAGGACGGATGACTGGCAGGGCGTATGAAACCATTTTAGCCGACCAAGTCCATCCAATGGCTCAGGCATTGTTTCCTGCAAGGGATGCCATCGACCAAGATGATCCACTGATCACCTTGAAAGGACGGATGACTGGCCATGTGTATGAAACCATTTTGGCCGACCAAGTCCATCCAATGGCTCAGTCATTGTTTCCTGCAGGGGATGCCATCTATCAAGATGATCCCCTGATCACCTTAAAAAAGACGGATGACTGGCAGGGCGTATGAAACCATTTTAGCCGACCAAGTCCATCCAATGGCTCAGTCATTGTTTCCTGCAGGGGATGCCATCTATCAAGATGATCCCCTGATCACCTTGAAAGGACGGATGACTGGCCATGTGTATGAAACCATTTTCGCCCAACCAAGTCAATCCAATGGCCGAGTCATTGTTTCCTGCAGGGGATACCATCTATCAAGATAAACCCCTGATCACCTTGAAAGATGACTGGCCATGTGAATGAAACCATTTTCGCGGACCAAGTCCATCCAATGGCTCCGACATTGTTTCCTGCAGGGGATGCCATCGATCAAGATGATCCCCTGATCACATTGAAAGGACGGATGACTGGCCATGTGTATGAAACCATTTTGGCTGACCAAGTTCATCCAATGGCTCAGTCATTGTTTCCTGCAGGGGATGCCATCTATCAAGATGATCCCCTGATCATCTTGAAAGGACGGATGACTGGCAGGGCGTATGAAACCATTTTAGCCGACCAAGTCCATCCAATGGCTCAGTCATTGTTTCCTGCAGGGGACGCCATCTATCAAGATAATCCCCTGATCACCTTGTAAGGACGGATGACTGGCAGGGAGTATGAAACCATTTTAGCCGACCAAGTCCATCCAATGGCTCAGTCATTGTTTCCTGCAGGGGATGCCATCTATCAAGATGATCACCTGATCACCTTAAAAAAGACGGATGACTAGCAGGGCGAACGAAAACATTTTAGCCGACTAAGTCCATCCAATGGCTCAGTCATTGTTTCCTGTAGAGGATGCCATCTATCAAGAAGATCCCCTGATCATCTTGAAAGGACGGATGACTGGCAGGGCGTATGAAACCATTTTAGCCAACCAGGTCCATCCAATGGCTCAGTCATTGTTTCCTGCAGGTGATGCCATCTATCAAAATGATCCCCTTATCACCTTGAAAGGACGGATGACTGCCCATGTGTATGAAACCATTTTCGCCGACCAAGTCCATCCAATGGCTCAGTCATTGTTTCCTGCAGGGGATGCCATCTACCAAGATGATCCCCTGATCACTTTGAAATAACGGATGACTGCCAGGGCGTATGAAACAATCTTGGCCGACCAAGTCCATCCAATGGCTCAGTCATTGTTTCCTGCAGGGGATGCCATCTATCAAAATGATCCCCTGATCACCTTGAAAGGACGGATGACTGGCAGGGCGTACGAAACCATATTCGCCGACCACGTCCATCCAATGGCTCAGTCATTGTTTCCTGCAGGGGATACCATCTATCAAGATGAACCCCTGATCACCTTGAAAGATGACTGGTCATGTGAATGAAACCATTTTCGCCGACCAAGTCCATCCAATGGCTCAGTCATTGTTTCCTGCAGAGGATGCCATCTATCAAGATGATCCTCTGATCACCTTAAAAAAGACGGATGACTGGCCATGTGTATGAAAACATTTTGGCCGACCAAGTCCATCCAAAGGCTCAGGCATTGTTTCCTGCAGGGAATGCCATCTATTAAGATGATCCCCTGATCACCTTAAAAAAGACAGATGACTGGCCATGTGTATGAAACCATTTTAGACAACCAAGTCCATCCAATGGCTCAGTCATTGTTTCCTGCAGGGGATGCCATCTATCAAGATGATCCCCTGATCACCTTAAAAAAGACGGATGACTGGCCATCAGTATGAAACCATTTTTGCCGACCAAGTCCATCCAATGGCTTAGTCATTGTTTCCTCCAGGGGATGCCATCTAACAAGATGATCCCCTGATCACCTTAAAAAAGACAGATGACTGGCAGGGCGTATGAAACCATTTTAGCCGACCAAGTCCATCCAATGGCTAAGTCATTGCTTCCTGCAGGGAATGCCATCTATTAAGATGATCCCCTGATCACCTTAAAAAAGACGGATGACTGGCCATGTATATGAAACCATTTTGGCAGACCAAGTCCATCCAAAGGCTCAGGCATTGTTTCCTGCAGGGGATGCCATCTATCAAGATGATCCCCTGATCACCTTAAAAAAGACGGATAACTGGCAGGGCGTACGAAACCATTTTAGCCGACCAAGTCCATCCAATGGCTCAGTCATTGTTTCCTGCAGAGGATGCCATCTATCAAGATGATCCCCCGATCACCTTAAAAAAGGCGGATGACTGGCAGGGCGTACGAAACCATTTTAGCCGACCAAGTCCATCCAATGGCTTAGTCATTGTTTCCTGCAGGTGATGCCATCTATCAAGATGATCCCCTGATCACCTTAAAAAAGACGGATGACTGGCAGGGCGTATGAAACCATTTTAGCCGACCAAGTCCATCCAATGGCTCAGTCATTGTTTCCTGCAGGGGATGCCATCTATCAAGATGATCCCCTGAATCACCTTGAAAGGACGGAAGACTGGCCATGTGTATGAAACCATTTTCGCCGACCAAGTCCATCCAATGGCTCAGTCATTGTTTCCTGCAGGGGATGCCATCTATCAAGACGATCCCCTGATAACCTTGAAAGGACGGATGACTGGCCATGTGTATGAAACCATTTTCGCCGACCAAGTCCATCCAATGGCTCAGTCATTGTTTCATGCAGGGGATACCATCTATCAAGATGATCCCCTGATCACCTTAAAAAAGACGGATGACTGGCAGGGCGTTCGAAACCATTTTAGCCGACCAAGTCAATCCAATGGCTCAGTCATTGTTTCCTGCTGGGGATGCCATCTATCAAGATGATCCCCTGATCACCTTAAAAAAGACGGATGACTGGCAGGGCGTACGAAAACATTTTAGCCGACCAAGTCCATCCAATGGCTCAGTCATTGTTTCCTGCAGGGGATGCCATCTATCAAGATAATCCCCTGATCACCTTGAAAGGACGGATGACTGGCAGGGCGTATGAAACCATTTTAGCCGACCAAGTCCATCCAATGGCTCAGGCATTGTTTCCTGCAAAGGATGCCATCTACCAAGATGATCCCCTGATCACCTTGAAAGGACGGATGACTGGCCATGTGTATGAAACCATTTTGGCCGACAAAGTCCATTAAATGGCTCAGTCATTGTTTCCTGCAGGGGATGCCATCTATCAAGATGATCCCCTGATCATGTTGAAAGGACGGATGACGGGGAGGGCGTATGAATCGATTTTAGCCGACCAAGTCCATCCAATGGCTCAGTCATTGTTTCCTGCAGGTGATGCCATCTATCAAAATGATCCCCTGATCACCTTGAAAGGACGGATGACTGGCCATGTGTATGAAACCATTTTCGCCGACCAAGTCCATCCAATGGCTCAGGCATTGTTTCCTGCATGGGAAGCCATCTACCAAGATGATCCCCTGATCACCTTAAAAAGACGGATGACTGCCAGAGCGTATGAAACCATTTTAGCCGACCAAGTCCATCCAATGGCTCAGCCATTGTTTCCTGCAGGGGATGCCATCTACCAAGATGATCCCCTGATCCCTTTGAAAGGACGGATGACTGCCAGGGCGTACGAAACCATTTAAGCCGACCAAGTCCATCCAATGGCTCAGTCATTGTTTCCTGCAGGGGATGCCATCTACCAAGATGATCCCCTGATCAGCTTAAAAAGGACGGATGACTGGCAGGGCGTATGAAACAATCTTGGCCGACCAAGTCCATTCAATGGCTCAGTCATTGTTTCCTGCAGGGGATGCCATCTATCAAAATGATCCCCTGATCACCTTGAAAGGACGGATGACTGGCAGGGCGTACGAAACCATTTAAGCCGACCAAGTCCATCCAATGGCTCAGTCATTGTTTCCTGCAGGGGATACCATCTATCAAGATGAACCCCTGATCACGTTGAAAGATGACTGGCCATGTGAATGAAACCCTTTTCGCCGACCAAGTCCATCCAATGGCTTAGTCATTGTTTCCTCCAGGGGATGCCATCTAACAAGATGATCCCCTGATCACCTTAAAAAAGACAGATGACTGGCAGGGCGTATGAAACCATTTTAGCCGACCAAGTCCATCCAATGGCTAAGTCATTGTTTCCTGCAGGGAATGCCATCTATTAAGATGATCCCCTGATCACCTTAAAAAAGACGGATGACTGGCCATGTATATGAAACCATTTTGGCAGACCAAGTCCATCCAAAGGCTCAGGCATTGTTTCCTGCAGGGGATGCCATCTATCAAGATGATCCCCTGATCACCTTAAAAAAGACGGATAACTGGCAGGGCGTACGAAACCATTTTAGCCGACCAAGTCCATCCAATGGCTCAGTCATTGTTTCCTGCAGAGGATGCCATCTATCAAGATGATCCCCCGATCACCTTAAAAAAGGACGGATGACTGGCAGGGCGTACGAAACCATTTTAGCCGACCAAGTCCATCCAATGGCTTAGTCATTGTTTCCTGCAGGTGATGCCATCTATCAAGATGATCCCCTGATCACCTTAAAAAAGACGGATGACTGGCAGGGCGTATGAAACCATTTTAGCCGACCAAGTCCATCCAATGGCTCAGTCATTGTTTCCTGCAGGGGATGCCATCTATCAAGATGATCCCCTGAATCACCTTGAAAGGACGGAAGACTGGCCATGTGTATGAAACCATTTTCGCCGACCAAGTCCATCCAATGGCTCAGTCATTGTTTCCTGCAGGGGATGCCATCTATCAAGACGATCCCCTGATAACCTTGAAAGGACGGATGACTGGCCATGTGTATGAAACCATTTTCGCCGACCAAGTCCATCCAATGGCTCAGTCATTGTTTCATGCAGGGGATACCATCTATCAAGATGATCCCCTGATCACCTTAAAAAAGACGGATGACTGGCAGGGCGTTCGAAACCATTTTAGCCGACCAAGTCAATCCAATGGCTCAGTCATTGTTTCCTGCTGGGGATGCCATCTATCAAGATGATCCCCTGATCACCTTAAAAAAGACGGATGACTGGCAGGGCGTACGAAAACATTTTAGCCGACCAAGTCCATCCAATGGCTCAGTCATTGTTTCCTGCAGGGGATGCCATCTATCAAGATAATCCCCTGATCACCTTGAAAGGACGGATGACTGGCAGGGCGTATGAAACCATTTTAGCCGACCAAGTCCATCCAATGGCTCAGGCATTGTTTCCTGCAAAGGATGCCATCTACCAAGATGATCCCCTGATCACCTTGAAAGGACGGATGACTGGCCATGTGTATGAAACCATTTTGGCCGACAAAGTCCATTAAATGGCTCAGTCATTGTTTCCTGCAGGGGATGCCATCTATCAAGATGATCCCCTGATCATGTTGAAAGGACGGATGACGGGGAGGGCGTATGAATCGATTTTAGCCGACCAAGTCCATCCAATGGCTCAGTCATTGTTTCCTGCAGGGGATGCCATCTATCAAGATGATCCCCTGATCACCTTAAAAAAGACGGATGACTGGCAGGGCATACGAAAACATTTTAGCCGACCAAGTCCATCCAATGGCTCAGTCATTGTTTCCTGCAGAGGACGCCATCTATCAAGAAGATCCCCTGATCATCTTGAAAGGACGGATGACTGGCAGGGCGTATGAAACCATTTTAGCCGACCAAAACCATCCAATGGCTCAGTCATTGTTTCCTGCAGGTGATGCCATCTATCAAAATGATCCCCTGATCACCTTGAAAGGACGGATGACTGGCCATGTGTATGAAACCATTTTCGCCGACCAAGTCCATCCAATGGCTCAGGCATTGTTTCCTGCATGGGAAGCCATCTACCAAGATGATCCCCTGATCACCTTAAAAAAGACGGATGACTGCCAGAGCGTATGAAACCATTTTAGCCGACCAAGTCCATCCAATGGCTCAGCCATTGTTTCCTGCAGGGGATGCCATCTACCAAGATGATCCCCTGATCCCTTTGAAAGGACGGATGACTGGCAGGGCGTACGAAACCATTTAAGCCGACCAAGTCCATCCAATGGCTCAGTCATTGTTTCCTGCAGGGGATGCCATCTACCAAGATGATCCCCTGATCAGCTTAAAAAGGACGGATGACTGGCAGGGCGTATGAAACAATCTTGGCCGACCAAGTCCATCCAATGGCTCAGTCATTGCTTCCTGCAGGGGATGCCATCTATCAAAATGATCCCTGATCACCTTGAAAGGACGGATGACTGGCAGGGCGTACGAAACCATTTTTGCCGACCAAGTCCATCCAATGGCTCAGTCATTGTTTCCTGCAGGGGATGCCATCTATCAAGATGATCCCCTGATCACCTTGAAAGGACGGATGACTGGCCATGTGTATGAAAACATTTTCGCCGACCAAGTCCATCCAATGGCTCAGTCATTGTTTCCTGCAGGGGATGCCGTCTCTCAAGATGATCCCCTGATCACCTCAAAAAGGCGGATGACTGGCAGAGCGTACGAAACCATTTTAGCCGACCAAGTGCATCCAATGGCTCAGTCATTGTTTCCTGCAGGGGATGACATCTATCAAGATGATCCCCTGATCACCTTAAAAAAGACGGATAACTGGCAGGGCGCACGAAACCATTTTTGCTGACCAAGTCCATCCAATGGCTCAGTCATTGTTTCCTGCAGGGGATGCCATCTATCAAGATTAACCCCTGATCACCTTGAAAGGACGGATGACTGGCCATGTGTATGAAACCATTTTCGCCGACCAAGTCCATCCAATGGCACAGTCATTGTTTCCTGCAGGGGATGCCATCTATCAAGATTAACCCCTGATCACCTTGAAAGGACGGATGACTGGCCATGTGTATGAAACCATTTTCGCCGACCAAGTCCATCCAATGGCTCAGTCATTGTTTCATGCAGGAGATGCCATCTATCAAGATGATCCCCTGATCACCTTAAAAAGACGGATGACTGGCAGGGCGTACGAAACCATTTTAGCCGACCAAGTCCATCCAATGGCTCAGTCATTGTTTCCTGCAGGGGATGCCATCTATCAAGATGATCCCCTGATCACCTTAAAAAAGACGGATGACTGGCAGGGCGTACGAAAACATTTTAGCCGACCAAGTCCATCCAATGGCTCCGACATTGTTTCCTGCAGGGGATTCCATCTATCAAGATGATCCCCTGATCAGCTTAAAAAAGACGGATGACTGGCAGGGCGTAAGAAACCATTTTAGCAGACCAAGTCCATCCAATGGCTCAGTCATTGTTTCCTGCAGGGGATGCCATCTATCAAGATGATCCCCTGAATCACCTTGAAAGGACGGAAGACTGGCCATGTGTATGAAACCATTTTCGCCGACCAAGTCCATCCAATGGCTCAGTCATTGTTTCCTGCAGGGGATGCCATCTATCAAGACGATCCCCTGATAACCTTAAAAAAGACGGATGACTGGCCATGTATATGAAACCATTTTGGCAGACCAAGTCCATCCAAAGGCTCAGGCATTGTTTCCTGCAGGGGATGCCATCTATCAAGATGATCCCCTGATCACCTTAAAAAAGACGGATAACTGGCAGGGCGTACGAAACCATTTTAGCCGACCAAGTCCATCCAATGGCTCAGTCATTGTTTCCTGCAGGGGATGCCATCTATCAAAATGATCCCCTGATCACCTTGAAAGGACGGATGACTGGCAGGGCGTACGAAACCATATTCGCCGACCACGTCCATCCAATGGCTCAGTCATTGTTTCCTGCAGGGGATACCATCTATCAAGATGAACCCCTGATCACCTTGAAAGATGACTGGTCATGTGAATGAAACCCTTTTCGCCGACCAAGTCCATCCAATGGCTCAGTCATTGTTTCCTGCAGAGGATGCCATCTATCAAGATGATCCTCTGATCACCTTAAAAAAGACGGATGACTGGCCATGTGTATGAAAACATTTTGGCCGACCAAGTCCATCCAAAGGCTCAGGCATTGTTTCCTGCAGGGGATGCCATCTATCAAGATGATCCCCTGATCACCTTAAAAAAGACGGATGACTGGCAGGGCGTATGAAACCATTTTAGCCGACCAAGTCCATTCAAGGGCACAGTCATTGTTTCCTGCAGGGAATGCCATCTATTAAGATGATCCCCTGATCACCTTAAAAAAGACAGATGACTGGCCATGTGTATGAAACCATTTTAGACAACCAAGTCCATCCAATGGCTCAGTCATTGTTTCCTGCAGGGGATGCCATCTATCAAGATGATCCCCTGATCACCTTAAAAAAGACGGATGACTGGCCATCAGTATGAAACCATTTTTGCCGACCAAGTCCATCCAATGGCTTAGTCATTGTTTCCTCCAGGGGATGCCATCTAACAAGATGATCCCCTGATCACCTTAAAAAAGACAGATGACTGGCAGGGCGTATGAAACCATTTTAGCCGACCAAGTCCATCCAATGGCTAAGTCATTGTTTCCTGCAGGGAATGCCATCTATTAAGATGATCCCCTGATCACCTTAAAAAAGACGGATGACTGGCCATGTATATGAAACCATTTTGGCAGACCAAGTCCATCCAAAGGCTCAGGCATTGTTTCCTGCAGGGGATGCCATCTATCAAGATGATCCCCTGATCACCTTAAAAAAGACGGATAACTGGCAGGGCGTACGAAACCATTTTAGCCGACCAAGTCCATCCAATGGCTCAGTCATTGTTTCCTGCAGAGGATGCCATCTATCAAGATGATCCCCCGATCACCTTAAAAAAGGCGGATGACTGGCAGGGCGTACGAAACCATTTTAGCCGACCAAGTCCATCCAATGGCTTAGTCATTGTTTCCTGCAGGTGATGCCATCTATCAAGATGATCCCCTGATCACCTTAAAAAAGACGGATGACTGGCAGGGCGTATGAAACCATTTTAGCCGACCAAGTCCATCCAATGGCTCAGTCATTGTTTCCTGCAGGGGATGCCATCTATCAAGATGATCCCCTGAATCACCTTGAAAGGACGGAAGACTGGCCATGTGTATGAAACCATTTTCGCCGACCAAGTCCATCCAATGGCTCAGTCATTGTTTCCTGCAGGGGATGCCATCTATCAAGACGATCCCCTGATAACCTTGAAAGGACGGATGACTGGCCATGTGTATGAAACCATTTTCGCCGACCAAGTCCATCCAATGGCTCAGTCATTGTTTCATGCAGGGGATACCATCTATCAAGATGATCCCCTGATCACCTTAAAAAAGACGGATGACTGGCAGGGCGTTCGAAACCATTTTAGCCGACCAAGTCAATCCAATGGCTCAGTCATTGTTTCCTGCTGGGGATGCCATCTATCAAGATGATCCCCTGATCACCTTAAAGAAGACGGATGACTGGCAGGGCGTACGAAAACATTTTAGCCGACCAAGTCCATCCAATGGCTCAGTCATTGTTTCCTGCAGGGGATGCCATCTATCAAGATAATCCCCTGATCACCTTGAAAGGACGGATGACTGGCAGGGCGTATGAAACCATTTTAGCCGACCAAGTCCATCCAATGGCTCAGGCATTGTTTCCTGCAAAGGATGCCATCTACCAAGATGATCCCCTGATCACCTTGAAAGGACGGATGACTGGCCATGTGTATGAAACCATTTTGGCCGACAAAGTCCATTAAATGGCTCAGTCATTGTTTCCTGCAGGGGCTGCCATCTATCAAGATGATCCCCTGATCATGTTGAAAGGACGGATGACAGGGAGGGCGTATGAATCGATTTTAGCCGACCAAGTCCATCCAATGGCTCAGTCATTGTTTCCTGCAGGGGATGCCATCTATCAAGATGATCCCCTGATCACCTTAAAAAAGACGGATGACTGGCAGGGCATACGAAAACATTTTAGCCGACCAAGTCCATCCAATGGCTCAGTCATTGTTTCCTGCAGAGGACGCCATCTATCAAGAAGATCCCCTGATCATCTTGAAAGGACGGATGACTGGCAGGGCGTATGAAACCATTTTAGCCGACCAAAACCATCCAATGGCTCAGTCATTGTTTCCTGCAGGTGATGCCATCTATCAAAATGATCCCCTGATCACCTTGAAAGGACGGATGACTGGCCATGTGTATGAAACCATTTTCGCCGACCAAGTCCATCCAATGGCTCAGTCATTGTTTCCTGCAGAGGACGCCATCTATCAAGAAGATCCCCTGATCATCTTGAAAGGACGGATGACTGGCAGGGCGTATGAAACCATTTTAGCCGACCAAAACCATCCAATGGCTCAGTCATTGTTTCCTGCAGGTGATGCCATCTATCAAAATGATCCCCTGATCACCTTGAAAGGACGGATGACTGGCCATGTGTATGAAACCATTTTCGCCGACCAAGTCCATCCAATGGCTCAGGCATTGTTTCCTGCATGGGAAGCCATCTACCAAGATGATCCCCTGATCACCTTAAAAAAGACGGATGACTGCCAGAGCGTATGAAACCATTTTAGCCGACCAAGTCCATCCAATGGCTCAGCCATTGTTTCCTGCAGGGGATGCCATCTACCAAGATGATCCCCTGATCCCTTTGAAAGGACGGATGACTGTCAGGGCGTACGAAACCATTTAAGCCGACCAAGTCCATCCAATGGCTCAGTCATTGTTTCCTGCAGGGGATGCCATCTACCAAGATGATCCCCTGATCAGCTTAAAAAGGACGGATGACTGGCAGGGCGTATGAAACAATCTTGGCCGACCAAGTCCATTCAATGGCTCAGTCATTGTTTCCTGCAGGGGATGCCATCTATCAAAATGATCCCCTGATCACCTTGAAAGGACGGATGACTGGCAGGGCGTACGAAACCATTTAAGCCGACCAAGTCCATCCAATGGCTCAGTCATTGTTTCCTGCAGGGGATACCATCTATCAAGATGAACCCCTGATCACCTTGAAAGATGACTGGCCATGTGAATGAAACCCTTTTCGCCGACCAAGTCCATCCAATGGCTCAGTCATTGCTTCCTGCAGGGGATGCCATCTATCAAAATGATCCCTGATCACCTTAAAAAAGACGGATGACTGGCAGGGCGTAAGAAACCATTTTTGCCGACCAAGTCCATCCAATGGCTCAGTCATTGTTTCCTGCAGGGGATGCCATCTATCAAGATGATCCCCTGATCACCTTGAAAGGACGGATGACTGGCCATGTGTATGAAAACATTTTCGCCGACCAAGTCCATCCAATGGCTCAGTCATTGTTTCCTGCAGGGGATGCCGTCTCTCAAGATGATCCCCTGATCACCTCAAAAAAGGCGGATGACTGGCAGAGCGTACGAAACCATTTTAGCCGACCAAGTGCATCCAATGGCTCAGTCATTGTTTCCTGCAGGGGATGACATCTATCAAGATGATCCCCTGATCACCTTAAAAGACGGATAACTGGCAGGGCGTACGAAACCATTTTTGCTGACCAAGTCCATCCAATGGCTCAGTCATTGTTTCCTGCAGGGGATGCCATCTATCAAGATTAACCCCTGATCACCTTGAAAGGACGGATGACTGGCCATGTGTATGAAACCATTTTCGCCGACCAAGTCCATCCAATGGCACAGTCATTGTTTCCTGCAGGGGATGCCATCTATCAAGATTAACCCCTGATCACCTTGAAAGGACGGATGACTGGCCATGTGTATGAAACCATTTTCGCCGACCAAGTCCATCCAATGGCTCAGTCATTGTTTCATGCAGGAGATGCCATCTATCAAGATGATCCCCTGATCACCTTAAAAAAGACGGATGACTGGCAGGGCGTACGAAACCATTTTAGCCGACCAAGTCCATCCAATGGCTCAGTCATTGTTTCCTGCAGGGGATGCCATCTATCAAGATGATCCCCTGATCACCTTAAAAAAGACGGATGACTGGCAGGGCGTACGAAAACATTTTAGCCGACCAAGTCCATCCAATGGCTCCGACATTGTTTCCTGCAGGGGATTCCATCTATCAAGATGATCCCCTGATCAGCTTAAAAAAGACGGATGACTGGCAGGGCGTAAGAAACCATTTTAGCCGACCAAGTCCATCCAATGGCTCAGTCATTGTTTCCTGCAGGGGATGCCATCTATCAAGATGATCCCCTGAATCACCTTGAAAGGACGGAAGACTGGCCATGTGTATGAAGCCATTTTCGCCGACCAAGTCCATCCAATGGCTCAGTCATTGTTTCCTGCAGGGGATGCCATCTATCAAGACGATCCCCTGATAACCTTAAAAAAGACGGATGACTGGCCATGTATATGAAACCATTTTGGCAGACCAAGTCCATCCAAAGGCTCAGGCATTGTTTCCTGCAGGGGATGCCATCTATCAAGATGATCCCCTGATCACCTTAAAAGACGGATAACTGGCAGGGCGTACGAAACCATTTTAGCCGACCAAGTCCATCCAATGGCTCAGTCATTGTTTCCTGCAGGGGATGCCATCTATCAAAATGATCCCCTGATCACCTTGAAAGGACGGATGACTGGCAGGGCGTACGAAACCATATTCGCCGACCACGTCCATCCAATGGCTCAGTCATTGTTTCCTGCAGGGGATACCATCTATCAAGATGAACCCCTGATCACCTTGAAAGATGACTGGTCATGTGAATGAAACCCTTTTCGCCGACCAAGTCCATCCAATGGCTCAGTCATTGTTTCCTGCAGAGGATGCCATCTATCAAGATGATCCTCTGATCACCTTAAAAAAGACGGATGACTGGCCATGTGTATGAAAACATTTTGGCCGACCAAGTCCATCCAAAGGCTCAGGCATTGTTTCCTGCAGGGGATGCCATCTATCAAGATGATCCCCTGATCACCTTAAAAAAGACGGATGACTGGCAGGGCGTATGAAACCATTTTAGCCGACCAAGTCCATTCAAGGGCACAGTCATTGTTTCCTGCAGGGAATGCCATCTATTAAGATGATCCCCTGATCACCTTAAAAAAGACAGATGACTGGCCATGTGTATGAAACCATTTTAGACAACCAAGTCCATCCAATGGCTCAGTCATTGTTTCCTGCAGGGGATGCCATCTATCAAGATGATCCCCTGATCACCTTAAAAAAGACGGATGACTGGCCATCAGTATGAAACCATTTTTGCCGACCAAGTCCATCCAATGGCTTAGTCATTGTTTCCTCCAGGGGATGCCATCTAACAAGATGATCCCCTGATCACCTTAAAAAAGACAGATGACTGGCAGGGCGTATGAAACCATTTTAGCCGACCAAGTCCATCCAATGGCTAAGTCATTGTTTCCTGCAGGGAATGCCATCTATTAAGATGATCCCCTGATCACCTTAAAAAAGACGGATGACTGGCCATGTATATGAAACCATTTTGGCAGACCAAGTCCATCCAAAGGCTCAGGCATTGTTTCCTGCAGGGGATGCCATCTATCAAGATGATCCCCTGATCACCTTAAAAAAGACGGATAACTGGCAGGGCGTACGAAACCATTTTAGCCGACCAAGTCCATCCAATGGCTCAGTCATTGTTTCCTGCAGAGGATGCCATCTATCAAGATGATCCCCCGATCACCTTAAAAAAGGCGGATGACTGGCAGGGCGTACGAAACCATTTTAGCCGACCAAGTCCATCCAATGGCTTAGTCATTGTTTCCTGCAGGTGATGCCATCTATCAAGATGATCCCCTGATCACCTTAAAAAAGACGGATGACTGGCAGGGCGTATGAAACCATTTTAGCCGACCAAGTCCATCCAATGGCTCAGTCATTGTTTCCTGCAGGGGATGCCATCTATCAAGATGATCCCCTGAATCACCTTGAAAGGACGGAAGACTGGCCATGTGTATGAAACCATTTTCGCCGACCAAGTCCATCCAATGGCTCAGTCATTGTTTCCTGCAGGGGATGCCATCTATCAAGACGATCCCCTGATAACCTTGAAAGGACGGATGACTGGCCATGTGTATGAAACCATTTTCGCCGACCAAGTCCATCCAATGGCTCAGTCATTGTTTCATGCAGGGGATACCATCTATCAAGATGATCCCCTGATCACCTTAAAAAAGACGGATGACTGGCAGGGCGTTCGAAACCATTTTAGCCGACCAAGTCAATCCAATGGCTCAGTCATTGTTTCCTGCTGGGGATGCCATCTATCAAGATGATCCCCTGATCACCTTAAAGAAGACGGATGACTGGCAGGGCGTACGAAAACATTTTAGCCGACCAAGTCCATCCAATGGCTCAGTCATTGTTTCCTGCAGGGGATGCCATCTATCAAGATAATCCCCTGATCACCTTGAAAGGACGGATGACTGGCAGGGCGTATGAAACCATTTTAGCCGACCAAGTCCATCCAATGGCTCAGGCATTGTTTCCTGCAAAGGATGCCATCTACCAAGATGATCCCCTGATCACCTTGAAAGGACGGATGACTGGCCATGTGTATGAAACCATTTTGGCCGACAAAGTCCATTAAATGGCTCAGTCATTGTTTCCTGCAGGGGATGCCATCTATCAAGATGATCCCCTGATCATGTTGAAAGGACGGATGACGGGGAGGGCGTATGAATCGATTTTAGCCGACCAAGTCCATCCAATGGCTCAGTCATTGTTTCCTGCAGGGGATGCCATCTATCAAGATGATCCCCTGATCACCTTAAAAAAGACGGATGACTGGCAGGGCATACGAAAACATTTTAGCCGACCAAGTCCATCCAATGGCTCAGTCATTGTTTCCTGCAGAGGACGCCATCTATCAAGAAGATCCCCTGATCATCTTGAAAGGACGGATGACTGGCAGGGCGTATGAAACCATTTTAGCCGACCAAAACCATCCAATGGCTCAGTCATTGTTTCCTGCAGGTGATGCCATCTATCAAAATGATCCCCTGATCACCTTGAAAGGACGGATGACTGGCCATGTGTATGAAACCATTTTCGCCGACCAAGTCCATCCAATGGCTCAGGCATTGTTTCCTGCATGGGAAGCCATCTACCAAGATGATCCCCTGATCACCTTAAAAAAGACGGATGACTGCCAGAGCGTATGAAACCATTTTAGCCGACCAAGTCCATCCAATGGCTCAGCCATTGTTTCCTGCAGGGGATGCCATCTACCAAGATGATCCCCTGATCACCTTTGAAAGGACGGATGACTGCCAGAGCGTATGAAACCATTTTAGCCGACCAAGTCCATCCAATGGCTCAGTCATTGCTTCCTGCAGTGGATGCCATCTACCAAGATGATCCCCTGATCACCTTAAAAAGACGGATGACTGCCAGAGCGTATGAAACCATTTTAGCCGACCAAGTCCATCCAATGGCTCAGTCATTGTTTCCTGCTGGGGATGCCATCTATCAAGATGATCCCCTGATCACCTTAAAAAAGACGGATGACTGGCAGGGCGTACGAAAACATTTTAGCCGACCAAGTCCATCCAATGGCTCAGTCATTGTTTCCTGCAGGGGATGCCATCTATCAAGATAATCCCCTGATCACCTTGAAAGGACGGATGACTGGCAGGGCGTATGAAACCATTTTAGCCGACCAAGTCCATCCAATGGCTCAGGCATTGTTTCCTGCAAGGGATGCCATCAACCAAGATGATCCCCTGATCACCTTGAAAGGACGGATGACTGGCCATGTGTATGAAACCATTTTGGCCGACAAAGTCCATCCAATGGCTCAGTCATTGTTTCCTGCAGGGGATGCCATCTATCAAGATAATCCCCTGATCATCTTGAAAGGACGGATGACGGGGAGGGCGTTTGAATCCATTTTAGCCGACCAAGTCCATCCAATGGCTCAGTCATTGTTTCCTGCAGGGGATGCCATCTATCAAGATGATCCCCTGATCACCTTAAAAAAGACGGATGACTGGCAGGGCATACGAAAACATTTTAGCCGACCAAGTCCATCCAATGGTTCAGTCATTGTTTCCTGCAGAGGATGCCATCTATCAAGAAGATCCCCTGATCATCTTGAAAGGACGGATGACTGGCAGGGCGTATGAAACCATTTTAGCCGACCAAGTCCATCCAATGGCTCAGTCATTGTTTTCTGCAGGGATGCCATCTATCAAGATTAACCCCTGATCACCTTGAAAGGACGGATGACTGGCCATGTGTATGAAACCATTTTCGCCGACCAAGTCCATCCAATGGCTCAGTCATTGTTTCATGCAGGGGATGCCATCTATCAAGATGATCCCCTGATCACCTTAAAAAAGACGGATGACTGGCAGGGCGTACGAAACCATTTTAGCCGACCAAGTCCATCCAATGGCTCAGTCATTGTTTCCTGCAGGGGATGCCATCTATCAAGATGATCCCCTGATCACCTTAAAAAGACGGATGACTGCCAGAGCGTATGAAACCATTTTAGCCGACCAAGTCCATCCAATGGCTCAGTCATTGCTTCCTGCAGTGGATGCCATCTACCAAGATGATCCCCTGATCACCTTAAAAAAGACGGATGACTGCCAGAGCGTATGAAACCATTTTAGCCGACCAAGTCCATCCAATGGCTCAGTCATTGCTTCCTGCAGGGGATGCCATCTACCAAGATGATCCCCTGATCAGCTTAAAAAGGACGGATGACTGGCAGGGCGTATGAAACAATCTTGGCCGACCAAGTCCATCCAATGTCTCAGTCATTGTTTCCTGCAGGGGATGCCATCTATCAAAATGATCCCCTGATCACCTTGAAAGGACGGATGACTGGCAGGGCGTACGAAACCATTTAAGCCGACCAAGTCCATCCAATGGCTCAGTCATTGTTTCCTGCAGGGGATACCATCTATCAAGATGAACCCCTGATCACCTTGAAAGATGACTGGCCATGTGTATGAAAACATTTTCGCCGACCAAGTCCATCCAATGGCTCAGTCATTGTTTCCTGCAGGGGATGCCGTCTCTCAAGATGATCCCCTGATCACCTCAAAAAGGCGGATGACTGGCAGAGCGTACGAAACCATTTTAGCCGACCAAGTGCATCCAATGGCTCAGTCATTGTTTCCTGCAGGGGATGACATCTATCAAGATGATCCCCTGATCACCTTAAAAAAGACGGATAACTGGCAGGGCGTACGAAACCATTTTTGCTGACCAAGTCCATCCAATGGCTCAGTCATTGTTTCCTGCAGGGGATGCCATCTATCAAGATTAACCCCTGATCACCTTGAAAGGACGGATGACTGGCCATGTGTATGAAACCATTTTCGCCGACCAAGTCCATCCAATGGCACAGTCATTGTTTCCTGCAGGGGATGCCATCTATCAAGATTAACCCCTGATCACCTTGAAAGGACGGATGACTGGCCATGTGTATGAAACCATTTTCGCCGACCAAGTCCATCCAATGGCTCAGTCATTGTTTCATGCAGGGATGCCATCTATCAAGATGATCCCCTGATCACCTTAAAAAAGACGGATGACTGGCAGGGCGTACGAAACCATTTTAGCCGACCAAGTCCATCCAATGGCTCAGTCATTGTTTCCTGCAGGGGATGCCATCTATCAAGATGATCCCCGATCACCTTAAAAAAGACGGATGACTGGCAGGGCGTACGAAAACATTTTAGCCGACCAAGTCCATCCAATGGCTCCGACATTGTTTCCTGCAGGGGATTCCATCTATCAAGATGATCCCCTGATCAGCTTAAAAAAGACGGATGACTGGCAGGGCGTAAGAAACCATTTTAGCCGACCAAGTACATCCAATGGCTCAGTCATTGTTTCCTGCAGGGATGCCATCTATCAAGATGATCCCCTGAATCACCTTGAAAGGACGGAAGACTGGCCATGTGTATGAAACCATTTTCGCCGACCAAGTCCATCCAATGGCTCAGTCATTGTTTCCTGCAGGGGATGCCATCTATCAAGACGATCCCCTGATAACCTTAAAAAGACGGATGACTGGCCATGTATATGAAACCATTTTGGCAGACCAAGTCCATCCAAAGGCTCAGGCATTGTTTCCTGCAGGGGATACCATCTATCAAGATGATCCCCTGATCACCTTAAAAAAGACGGATAACTGGCAGGGCGTACGAAACCATTTTAGCCGACCAAGTCCATCCAATGGCTCAGTCATTGTTTCCTGCAGAGGATGCCATCTATCAAGATGATCCCCCGATCACCTTAAAAAGGACGAAGACTGGCAGGGCGTACGAAACCATTTTAGCCGACCAAGTCCATCCAATGGCTTAGTCATTGTTTCCTGCAGGTGATGCCATCTATCAAGATGATCCCCTGATCACCTTAAAAAAGACGGATGACTGGCAGGGCGTATGAAACCATTTTAGCCGACCAAGTCCATCCAATGGCTCAGTCATTGTTTCCTGCAGGATGCCATCTATCAAGATGATCCCCTGAATCACCTTGAAAGGACGGAAGACTGGCCATGTGTATGAAACCATTTTCGCCGACCAAGTCCATCCAATGGCTCAGTCATTGTTTCCTGCAGGGGATGCCATCTATCAAGACGATCCCCTGATAACCTTGAAAGGACGGATGACTGGCCATGTGTATGAAACCATTTTCGCCGACCAAGTCCATCCAATGGCTCAGTCATTGTTTCATGCAGGGGATGCCATCTATCAAGATGATCCCCTGATCACCTTAAAAAAGACGGATGACTGGCAGGGCGTTCGAAACCATTTTAGCCGACCAAGTCAATCCAATGGCTCAGTCATTGTTTCCTGCTGGGGATGCCATCTATCAAGATGATCCCCTGATCACCTTAAAAAAGACGGATGACTGGCAGGGCGTACGAAAACATTTTAGCCGACCAAGTCCATCCAATGGCTCAGTCATTGTTTCCTGCAGGGGATGCCATCTATCAAGATAATCCCCTGATCACCTTGAAAGGACGGATGACTGGCAGGGCGTATGAAACCATTTTAGCCGACCAAGTCCATCCAATGGCTCAGGCATTGTTTCCTGCAAGGGATGCCATCAACCAAGATGATCCCCTGATCACCTTGAAAGGACGGATGACTGGCCATGTGTATGAAACCATTTTGGCCGACAAAGTCCATCCAATGGCTCAGTCATTGTTTCTTGCAGGGGATGCCATCTATCAAGATAATCCCCTGATCATCTTGAAAGGACGGATGACGGGGAGGGCGTTTGAATCCATTTTAGCCGACCAAGTCCATCCAATGGCTCAGTCATTGTTTCCTGCAGGGGATGCCATCTATCAAGATGATCCCCTGATCACCTTAAAAAAGACGGATGACTGGCAGGGCATACGAAAACATTTTAGCCGACCAAGTCCATCCAATGGTTCAGTCATTGTTTCCTGCAGAGGATGCCATCTATCAAGAAGATCCCCTGATCATCTTGAAAAGACGGATGACTGGCAGGGCGTATGAAACCATTTTAGCCGACCAAGTCCATCCAATGGCTCAGTCATTGTTTTCTGCAGGTGATGCCATCTATCAAAATGATCCCCTGATCACCTTGAAAGGACGGATGACTGGCCATGTGTATGAAACCATTTTCGCCGACCAAGTCCATCCAATGGCTCAGGCATTGTTTCCTGCAGGGGAAGCCATCTACCAAGATGATCCCCTGATCACCTTAAAAAAGACGGATGACTGCCAGAGCGTATGAAACCATTTTAGCCGACCAAGTCCATCCAATGGCTCAGTCATTGCTTCCTGCAGGGGATGCCATCTACCAAGATGATCCCCTGATCACCTTAAAAAAGACGGATGACTGCCAGAGCGTATGAAACCATTTTAGCCGACCAAGTCCATCCAATGGCTCAGTCATTGCTTCCTGCAGGGGATGCCATCTACCAAGATGATCCCCTGATCAGCTTAAAAAGGACGGATGACTGGCAGGGCGTATGAAACAATCTTGGCCGACCAAGTCCATCCAATGTCTCAGTCATTGTTTCCTGCAGGGGATGCCATCTATCAAAATGATCCCCTGATCACCTTGAAAGGACGGATGACTGGCAGGGCGTACGAAACCATTTAAGCCGACCAAGTCCATCCAATGGCTCAGTCATTGTTTCCTGCAGGGGATACCATCTATCAAGATGAACCCCTGATCACCTTGAAAGATGACTGGCCATGTGAATGAAACCCTTTTCGCCGACCAAGTCCATCCAATGGCTCAGTCATTGTTTCCTGCAGAGGATGCTATCTATCAAGATGATCCCCTGATCACCTTAAAAAAGACGGATGACTGGCCATGTGTATGAAACCATTTTCGCCGACCAAATCCATCCAGTGGCTCAGGTATTATTCCCTCATGGGATGCCATCTATGAAGATGACAACGCCCCAAATAACAGAGCTCAGTATGTACAATATAGCTTTAAGGTGCAGGAGGATGGACTATCACACCGTCAATGGTCACGCCAATTGCGAGACTTACACGTCATCGAGCCACTGTAGTCTGAATTGGAAAACCGAGTAAGATCCCGTTATCTTCCTCCTGCATCTCTGAAGGACCTGAAACTGTTTCTGCATGAAGAATGGTGTAACATTCCACCTACTACCATCCAAGGTTTGTGTGCGTCCATTCCAAAGAGGATTCAGGCGGTTGTGAATGCCAAAGATGGTATCACACATTATTAGGTATGTAAAACCTTATTTTCGTGAGTGTTCATGTTATTCTGTCGAACCCCTCTTGATCAACTAACTTTTCAATGCATATTTTGAAAACAAAAATCGAGAGAGTATCCTGGTACTCATTATAGATAATTTATACTATGCATTTTGTATATGACAAGATCTTTGTGGGTGTGAAATAAAACGAGTGATTCTTTACTTTTGTGATGTAGAGGGCGTTTCTTGCTTGATATTTCCGTTCGTTTTTCTCCTTTACGGTAGAATAGGTGAAGCAGGCCCTTCTTTGAAATAGAAGGGCCTGCTTCACCTATTCTACCGATGAATCCACGAATATCTGGTTTGATGCTTTATTCACGATATATATACACGGATGGGGCATTACATTATGACCACCCACCTAATAAGCTGTAGAACCTCTTTTAGCCCGCAAAACAGCGGCCACTCGGCGAGCCATCGATTCGATTAGGTGAAGATAGGAAACCTGGGCTATGTGGTACCGTAATATCAACATCAGGTCCTCTAGTTCCCACACATTTCGAGGTGGTGGTGATTTAGCGCGAACCCGCTTTTCCAAGTCTATCCACAAATGTTAGATAGCGTTCATGTCAGGTGAACTGGGCATTAACAGAAAGTCACCAGCATTTTCTTTAACCCACTCCTTGACGATTCTGTCAGTGTGGCATGACGCATTATCCTGTTGGTAATAGCCATCACCAGCAGTGAACACAGTTGCCATGCATGGGTGAACTTGGTCCGCAACGATGTTCAAATACTTGACAGCTGTTAGGGATTGTGCTATTGGGATAATGGGGCCTAAAGTGTGTAAAGAAAACATCGTCCACAGCATAACACCCTCACCACCGATCTGTTTCCGTCGAACAGTGCATCCTAGTGCCATAGGCTACGTTGGTAATCGGCGCATCCGCTCTCGGCCGTCCACGTGATGCACCTGGAATCTTGATTCGTCAGACCAGGCCACTTTCTTCCAATCATCCACGGTCCGATCTCGGTGATCATGGTTACATTTCATGCGTTGTTGGCGATGACGTACAGTGAGAATAGGGACCAGGCCGGGTCTTCGGCTACGCAGATGGAATGTGTGCTTTGACACATTGTCCTGATCACCACTGTTGTAGCTGCAGGTAATTTGTTGCACTGTGGCTCTGCGGTCGCTGTGAACAATACGCGACAGTCACCGCTCCCCTCTGGCATCAATGAGCTGCGAACCACCCTCGGCTGAACGACGGTTCGTCGTTTGGCTATCTGTGCACCAGTTTTGAAACGTTCTCACTACAGCGGTTCCTGAACAACCAACAAGCCACGGCGTTTCCGAGATCGTAGTTCCGAGGCGCCGAGCCATCACAATTTGTCCTTTATCAAACACCGATAATTCGGCAGCTTTTCTCATTCTGATTTCGAACACTGTACTAACCGAAAGCTGGTCCGCGTGTTGTATATACTGCTTTGTGAACTTCACCTGAGCCACCTCTCGGTCTCAGAGAGCATTCACTTCTCGTCTGGGGGTTGTCATAATATAATGACTCGTCGTGTACATCAATTTACTTTTTAATGCATCTTTCGAAAAAACATTGAGAGAGTACCCCCATATTCTTTATAGATAATTTATGCTATGCATCTTTCACTTGTTAAGATCTTCGTGGGTGTGAAATAAAACGAGTGAATCAAGAGTATATATTTTTAATGTAGCGAGTGTTGTTCCAACTGCAGGTAATTTGTTGTACTGTGGCTTTCCTCCTCAAAATTCCGAGCAGATTTCTTATCTGTCTTATAGGTGAAGTCGATGGCTGCCCACGCTGGCATTTTTAAGAAGTTTCGGGCAAAAGCAGCTGAAAAGAATGAAAAAAAAACAACAACAACACACTACCCTAACGTTCCCTAACATAACTTAGAATGTGCAAAGGAACAACTGAGGGTAAAGCAATATGGCAGCCACTGCAACTCAGCTGGCTTCACCGTCTCCTTATTTTATACTTCTTGATCAGTCCGTGCAACACGTTGGTGACGTCACAAACGCAGCAAACTCGTCTGTCAAATATCATGGCCTTGTACTTTCCAGACGGCTTTATTATAGACCATCGAATTGCTCACAGTGGTCGTTAAGGTGGTTCCACCTAAAATGTCTGCCTTATGCTCCCAATGGTAAAACTTCTTTACATATTTTCTTCGCAATTAATGTATTCCCGAGGATGAAAATTTGTACATCAATAAAACTAACTTTAAGTTATACCATGGAATACTTAATACTTGCTAAAACATAACCGTAATTAAGCAATCCAGCATTTGTTTGTCTAATGACGTCATCAATGTAGAGGTCGCGCCATCTACGTACTAACAGGGCTTAACGTTACTCAAAGAAAAATGATTGGTTTTTTAATATTATTATAGTCATGTTTTAGCAAGTATTAAGCATCCCATGCTATAACTTAAAGTTAATTTTATCTATGTGCAAACTTTTATCCTTGAGAATATATTAATTGCGAAGAAAATATGTAGAGAAGTTTTACCATTGGAAATATAAGGCAGACATTTTAGGTGGAACCACCGTAAACTGTGATATACAAAAACGATTTAATAAATTTAGCTAGTGGACAGCAGTTTGGAACAGAAGTAGTCAGGACACGGTATTTAAAGGAACAATCTAATAGCTGGTGAAAACACTTCCAACTGAATGGAAGACTGAGTCTGAATTTTTGTGATTTAATGAATACTGTATTTGAAGTCTTCCAATTTATTTTCCCGAGTGGTAATTTTTAAAGCTGAGTGCGTTAGAATTCACTTAAGTAGTTAATGCATCTCAAGCGTTTAATTCTTGTGATCTGACACGGTTATTATCTGCCAGTAATTATTTTCGGTTGTGTAATAAAATAAATGAAAAACGTATTAAAAGCTGTTCCGAATATTGCTTCACATATCAGGCGGAATTATTTTTCATGCATGCCCG
This sequence comes from Macrothele yani, assembly GCA_039090855.1. Lineage (NCBI taxonomy): Eukaryota > Metazoa > Arthropoda > Arachnida > Araneae > Macrothelidae > Macrothele > Macrothele yani. Next base: position 17,315,900 of record CM077032.1, on the reverse strand, counting down.
TGTTTCTTTGCGATGGCGTAATGAAAATAATAATAAATAAATGGAGATACCGTGTTTTTTAAGTATGAAATATTAACCGTAGGTTTTGCCGTGATAAATCACTGGACAATGAACAAACAACTCTGCGAGATAGCAACGTCTCTAACTGTAGTTACTCAAGCAGACATGTTTTTATGAGAAAATAGAGCGTGTCTAAAGAGAAAAAAAAAAGGTGAAAGAAGAAGAAGGAGTTTTGGACCATGTGTTTAAGCAGCGTGAAACCATTTTTCACGGGATTAGAGAAAATTGAAACGCGAAAGTAATTATAGATTACTTTCTTTTATTTTTCTACTGATCTTTTTGTACACGTGCAGACTGAAAAACAGGGGTCTTAGAATTGTTTTATTTGATTTTGATGAAAACACGTATACAACATCAGAGCCGTAACTACTGCGGAAAAGACGGGCGGCTGCCCCGGGCGTAGCTCAAGAGAGGGCGCAGAAGTCACTGTTTGGAATGTGATTACAATTGGAACTGAAACTTTAACACAAGTTTTTGTCAGAATTAAAATGAGAATTTCCTACTGAAAATGTTCAGGAGTTGTTAGTTGCTCACATTCAGTAATGAGGGCGTGGTTGTATAGTCCGTCCAACAGAAGAAGAACCATGGCCCCCCTTCTACAACAATGGGGCCCCAGTACTTCTTTAGTTGGATGGTATGGATGTTGTTTACATTTTTGAAGATTATCTGCAGGCTATTCAATCTTTATTGTGGCTTCATGTCACGACTGTCAACTACATTCGGTCCGCTTGATGCGGTGCTGAAGGTCCGAACTCCGGAGCAGTTGCGAGAAGCTGTAAAAACAATCACAATTTGATTGTGTTTTTTAACGCCTAGTTTCCTTAGAACTTAGAAATGCATTTTTACGCCTATAGTTTCTTTAGAAACTCTTTGTAGTACTGTAATATTTTTGAAATTGAATCTGCTTTTAGCTGTCTTTAATTTAAAGCTATTTTACTTGAAATTTGTTCTCTGTAACTTGTGCTCGCTTAGAATTTCAATGCTGTTTTTTGTTCTTTTGGTGTGTGCGTGTGTGTGTGTGTGTGTGTGTGTGAGAGAGAGAGAGAGAGAGAGTGAAAGAGAGAGAGAGAGAGAGAGAGAGAGTGAAAGAGAGAGAGAGAGAGAGAGAGAGAGAGAGAGAGTGAAAGAGAGAGAGAGTGAAATAGAGAGAGAGTGGAAGAGAGAGAGAGTGAAATAGAGAGATATATAAAGAGAGAGATAGAGAGAGAGAGAGAGAGTGAAAGAGAGAGAGAGAGTGAGAGAGAGAGTGAAATAGAGAGAGATATAAAGAGAGAGAGAGATAAAGAGAGAGATAGAGAGAGAGAAAGAGAGAGAGAGTGAAAGAGAGAGAGAGAGAGAGAGAGAGAGAGAGAGAGAGAGAGTGAAAGAGAGTGAAAGAGAGAGAGAGTGAAAGAGAGAGAGAGAGTGAAATAGAGAGAGATATAAAGAGAGAGAGAGAGAGAGTGAAATAGACAGAGATATAAAGAGAGAGAGATAGAGAGAGAGAGAGTGAGAGAGAGAGTGTGAAAGAGAGAGAGAGTGAAATAGAGAGAGATATAAAAGAGAGAGAGAGAGAGAGAGAGAGAGAGAGAGTGAAAGAGAGAGAGAGTGAAAGAGAGAGAGAGTGAGAGAGAGAGTGAAATAGAGAGAGAGAGAGTGAACTAGAGAGAGAGAGAGAGTAAAATAGAGAGAGATATAAAGAGAGAGAGATATAAAGAGGGAGAGATATAAAGAGAGAGATAGAGAGAGAGAGAGTGAGAGAGAGAGAGAGAGTGTGAAAGAGAGAAAGAGAGTGAAATAGAGAGAGATAGAGAGAGATCAAGAGAGAGATAAAGAAAGAGATAGTGAAAGAAAAAGAGTCAGATAAAGAGAGGGGGAAAGAAAAAGAAAGAGAATGAAAGAAAGAGAGAGAGAAAGAGTGAAAGAAAAAGAGAGAGTGAAAGAGAGAGAGACAGAGATAGAAAATGTGAAAGAAAGATAAAGAGATTGAAAGATAGAGAGTGAAAGAGAAAGATAGATATATAGAGAGAGAGGCAGATTGGGGCGCAATATTTTACGGTTTGCCCCGGGCGCAGAAATGCCTAGTTACGCCCCCGACAATATACATTCCAATGCGCATGCGCTTGTTAACGGTATTTCATACCTGTAAGAGACATCTGCTGTCGTGTATTCGCAGTGTCGAATTTTGTACTTCCAAGTAAACTTTCCGCCTAAACAATTCAGATAGTCGATACGAAATCTGTTATAATGAAATCGAAACGCAATATACAATGAAGTACTTAATGGCTGAGAAAGAATGATCCGTGAATTGTTTTATTTGATTTTGATGCAAACTCGTATTAAACATCAGTGGCGTCGTTAGATCCATTTTTCGGTGCTCCAGCCGCCTCCCCCCTCCCAAAGAAGCGCAAAGCAGTGCTCCTGCATAAGCTTTTGTTCTGCGTTTGAGTTATGAAAATTGCATGTTGACAAGACACATTACTCCATAGCTACTGTTTGGATCTACGATTGACATGTTAGGACAGTGATGTCACCCAGTGACGTCACAATTATTCGTCTGCGAGGAAGGCCGATTAGGAAACCGTACTGTGTCTATTAACCTTGACATGAATATAGGAAGAGACTTTAGATCTTTTGGGGCCCTAGACGCTAAAAGGTTCAGGGCCCCCTCCCTATTCTTATCCCTTCAGAAATTTTCATCCGTCAGATTAACCAAAGAAAAGGCGGGGAGGGGGCTTCAAGAAAAAGGTTTTTACACTATTTTAAAATGCCATCACTTCCTATTATTAGAACGTTCTGTAAGAAACAGCGCTAGTGTAATAATTTCGTCTGTCCGTGCACATCGACCTTTTTGATTTCAGAGATATTTCAAAAATTAATTTTACGGCTTATAGGAAATCAATGGATATTAAGTTTGGCACTTTTAATAACTCATATACTTCATGCATTGCAGTTATCATAAACATAATTTTGAGGCTAATAGGGAATCAATGGATGTTAGGTTTGGCACTTTAAATACCAGCATTTATACCTGCACTGCAGATATCAGAAGCAAAATCATACAAATTGAATGCAAAAGATCCGGTTTGAAAATGGAAAAGTAAGAACTGCAGGTTTTTGAGTAAGAGTATCATTGAAACTTTTTATTGCCGCCCCGGTGGCGCAGTGGTCTAAGGCGATGGCCTCTGATCATTCGTCCAAAAGGGGTCCGGGTTCGAATCCCGGTGAGGCATGGATGTTGTGCTATAAGCAGTCGCCCGTCCCTAATTTAGGGTCACTGGCTCTCTCCCTTCCCAGGAACCAGTGACCCTAAATTAGGGACGGGCGACTGCTTATAGCCCATTGAGTTGCTCACGGTGGTCGTTAAACCTCCAAAAAAAAAAAATTTTATTAAGCTAGTTTTAAGTCGATTTAAGGAATAGAAAAGGTGAGAATACTTGATACTTATCAGTATTAAACTAAGGGAGCAGAAAGTAATGAGAAAATGTTGTTACAATACCATATAAATTAACACTATTAAATAAGATAGTGTGATATTCTCAAATTTCTTTATTTTTCCAGCCTATATATTAATAACTCTTTTTGTTTAAGATGGTTTAGTGGGATTAGGGCCGAGAAAGAAATTGATTGTCCTAAGAAGAGTTATCCGGTGAAGAATATTTCTTTCTTCATTGATTATCCTAGCACGGAGGGAAAAAACTATTAACAGCAAACACGCCCGATCATCAAGAAATTTTTTACAAGTACTCCTCATCGCAACTCGGTAAGAAGGTGGGAAGGTTCCAACACAGATGTGTTCCTTTGGCTGGAAGTAGCATGAAAGCGATTTATAGCACAGCAGGCCAGTTAAGAATTCGCCTTAAACAATGAAACCTGTGGAAAGCGTGAATACCTCCTTTACCTACCACTACAAGGAACTCAAAATTGTTTTAACCGTTCCGTTCAAAATAAGTACATCGATAACTCGAAAATTCGGAATATCAGCAACAGCAAGAAAAAATATGTTATTATTAATATGAGAAAGTAAAATATCAATTGACAATACAAAGTAATCGCTTTAAGGATTGATTGGCTTCGGTCCGAGAAAACCAAAACTGAAAATCCAATTATATGTTTTCGGGGCCCCTGAAATAGCGAGGCCCTAGGCGCGCGCCTAGTGCGCCTAGCCGGAAATCCGCCCCTGATGTCAGCGCCTCTCTGGAGTTGCCATGAGTTTGGAATTAGATCTTCAAATAACGTCTTTTTCATTTTAAGTTACCACGAGCCCAACCAATGCCGTCTCGAGTATTAGAGGACTAAAACCACGTGATTTTTCCGTTTGTAACGTCAGCAGTCGGGTCATAACAAACCAAACCCTATTGGCCATCTCAGCGGTCCGCTCTCCCTCTAGCGGCGAAAGGAAGAATTACTATAGTACGGACAAGGCTGCACTGGGTGAAGAAAAGGCTATAACATTAGCGTTGAAGACAATAGACTTTTGGTGATTGGCCAGTGGGCGTTAGGGACGATTTCAGCCGTTAGATGGCACTGCGTCCCAAGGTATAAACATCTCAGTTTTCACGTTGTTTGAATTGCTGGATTATATATGTTCGTTGTTTTTTCTTGTGTTTCTTTAAAAAAAAACTTACAGTTTTAAAACCAAACTGTTGTTTTCACAACAAAATCTAACCCATTTAAAAAATGGTTTACTGTTGTGTGCCGATATGCACATCTTCTGAGAAGAAAAACGTGGGTTTTTCATTCCATGAGTTTCCCTCAAATCAGAACCTAAAGCAACTATTGCTGAAAGAAATATCTCTTCAGGATTTTGCTCCAAATAACAAGTTACCGTTGTTTGCGGTAAGCATTTTCATTCTGATAATTACGTACCTAATTTAATTTTAGAAAAAACCTCAGCTATATAAACTCATATTAAGTAAAATAGTAGGTAAATGTGTAGATTTGCGTTTTAAAATATTTCGTCGGAAAAATATTAGTACTTGGGAAAAGTGCGACGTACAGGTTTTAGATTGTGAAAATTAATGGCAAATGGTGCAGAAATTTTCTGTTTCAAAGGTCTTTTAAAGATTTTTATCGTAACATTTACCTGTACGTTCCATACCTTAGGCCTACGGCAGCGTCTCTTCACAGCATCGAACTTGCAGGTAAATGTTACGATAAAAATCTTTAAAACACATTTAAAATACGAAATTTCTGCACCCTTTGCCATTAATTTCCATACTCTAAAATCTGTACGTCGCACTTTTTCCAGGTACTAATATTTTTACGACGAAATAATTTAAGACGCTAATCTACACATTTACCAAAATCTCAGTCCTTGATCGTTGAAGAATAAAGGAGGATTGAGATTTACACATGAATTACACCAGTTCCTACAGAAAAATTCTCTTGCCCAAGTACTACGAATTCAGAATACAAATATCCATCTGTTAATGTGAAAGTGATTATAAATAAAATCTCAAGTGTAAATAATGATACGGAATCAGTTTGTTAATGCGAACAACGTCAATAGATGGCGCTGCGTTCCAACTCATCTTTTCTGCCCTCGCTGTTTTTGCTTAATGTTACAGCCTGATAGGATCGAATTCAGCCTTGGTACGGATGATATTCTTAGCTGTTGTTAGATCGTTGCCTAAGTTCGGGCCATTTTTGCATTCATTCTGGAATTAGAGAATAGTATAATGGAGAATTCGGTGAAAAAGAGCAATTCATATTGTTGCTTCCCGCAGTGTCGTTCCCAAGGTTCCAGCTATGTTTTTCACAAGTTAGTATAAACGCATGTGCCTTGCACTTGAAATCCATCCAGTGAAATACTACTAACTTAGTAACTGTTTGAATGAATAATAAACAAGACATGATTTTATTGCATAGTAATAATTTAAAATTCTGTATTTCTACATGCTCTGGAAATCAAGTAATTGCTGTTATCGATATTGTAGGGAACAAATTAATCCCTCCCCACGAACTTGATCAATGATCTGACGGTACGTATCTAACCGTTACACACACCAGGCAAAGGCTCGCGGAATCGAGCATCCATCTTGTCTTCTTCGTCACAGTGCGAAGCTGTCCGCTTACTGTAAGATCACTTAGCTTTGCATCTGTTCGAGGAACAGGCAATCCTAAAGGTCGTAGCTTGTAATCCTGCTTAAAAGTTGAAACATTCTTCTGTTAACAAATAATCCAGTGGTGCACAACAGGAAACACAAACACCATTTCTTGTAGCTAACTATTTAATTACAAACACGACCACAAACGCATAATTCTATTATTCTAAGACATATTTTCAATGACACACATCTTCCATGTTTCATCTTGCTACCTGCCTTCGCTCCACTCTCTCCGCCGCGCTGCTGCCATCTACCGAGAGATTCGAGAAACAGTTCAGTCTGAAACTCTACAGATATAAATTTAAACTCCATTAAGGAACAAGATTTGCAATTTTCTGTCAATAGTCATCAGTTCAAAAACACTGAGAACAGAATGATGATCAACAATTACCAATTCAAAAACACTGTTTTTGGAACAGAATGTTCAAACATTACAAATTTGTTATTGTTGACAGAGTATTGAAAACGGATCCTGGAAATTGTCAAGTGAAACGAAATGTCAGTAAATGTGTAGATTAGCGTTCTAAATTATTTCGTCGGAAAAGTATTAGTACCTGGATGAAGTGCGACGTACAGATTTCAGAGTATGGAAAATAATGCCAAACGGTGCAGAAATTTCATATTTTAAATGTGTTTTAAAGATTTTTTTTTGTAATATTTACCTGTAAGTGCGATGGTGTTACGAAACGCCGCGGTAGGCCTAACGTATCGCTACCGCACGATGTCATGCGTTACTCAGTTAAAAAGAAGGTTCGTTGCTGCACCAAAATGACGAGCGGAAGAGTACAAGAGAAAGCGGTTACGTTGTTGACAGGAGAGCAATAAATGTTGCAGTGATACGCTACAGAAAATATGTCCAGACTATCCACCCTTTATGTTGTTGTACCTGTACGTCTTTGGCAGGAAAAACCGGAAAAAAACCTCTTTGATTTGCCAAAAATACGTATCAGTGCGATAGAAACTGACCTGCGAAGAAAGTATTGACAAGAGAACCAAAAGTACAGTGGTACAGCAAACACTTGACATTGTCGTGGTAGCGATGCGTTAGGCCTACCGCAGCGTCTCTTTACAGCATCGCACTTACAGGTAAATATTACGATACAAATCTTTAAAAGACATTTAGAACATGAAATTTCTGCACCATTTGCCCTTAATTTCCATTATCTCAAATCTGTACGTCGCACTTTATCCATGTACTATAATTTTTCCCACGAAATAATTTAGGAAGGTAATCTACACATTTACCGAAATGTCACCCCGGTCAGTATTACTATATCACTTGTCTGAGAATGTAAAAATAAAAATTACCTGTTACAGTAAAGCATTACTGCTACACAGTGCTTACACGTTCCACTTCTGCCTGCTTTACAAGAGCACTCAAAAGACTACAGAACTTTCACAATTATTTCTGTCTAAAACACCGTTGATCGAATGAGGCGACGACGTTATTGCGGTGGATTGAATGCAATGCGAAACTACATATGTGAATTACTTTCCTATCTTTCTTCTTAATTGCACATGAAATTATATGACCTGCATTAAGAATCTCTTCCTCTGCTTTGATGCAACGTGAATTTTTTGTAGCGTCCACAAATTTCATCATCTCAAGGATTGATAATGTTAAACCAGCCATTAATACATGGAGCTTGACAGGAACACGTGCGACGTTATCCGTACTAAAAAAGTTTGTTTACGTTTGCGCAGCGCCCGGTATAGTTCATTGAGGTTGCAATACGATTGAAACCGAGGAAAAGGCTGTTTTTGCTCGGCATGTGTCTTGTGCTGAGAGTGTTGAAGACTTGATGTGTAAAATGAGGATTCGAAGTGAAGTTATTATAAAAATTAACTTAGACTGCATATTTCCTATGAATTGATGAACTGGGCTTATATTTCAAACGTAATATAGAGCCTTTGCACCGGCATCATTTTGTGACGTCACGGTTACTTCCGGGTGGTTAAGAGAAAGTTCGGCTGCTAAGGTTCCCATAGGATTAACATGGGGAAGCGATTTCTGGACCCTCTGTCACTCGATTATTTGAAGTTTTAGAAATGGTTAAAAGTTGTGTGGCGTAGGAGTGCTTCTCAAAGTACGAGTTAAGTAGTGGAATTTCATTTCATCGCCTTCCAACGGAAGAAAAACGCCTGATTATGTGGAAAATAGCCGTAAATGGGAAGGCATGGTTGCCCAGGCCGTATGACAGGATCTGCAGTAAACATTTCATTTCAGGTATCGTAAATCTGCATATTTTAACTACGCTAATAGTCGAATTTATATCTGTACATTTTCTTGCTCACGCTTATGTATTATTTTCAAATTTTTACGTAAATCCTTGTTATTCTGGTTAAAATGATCTGAATGCATGACGGATTAACTTTGCTGTCGAATCGGAAATTGCTAAGCTTCCATGAACTTTCAAGATTTCGTGCTATTATTGATTTCGAAATACTGAAACAGATGCCTTTTTTCGGAACCGAAATTTAAGGATATACGTCCACATAGAATTAGACCAGGAAAAACGGACGACAGAATACATAATTCTGTCGTCCGTTTTTCCTGGTCTGGTTTTTTTTTTATTGGTAAAAAAGTAGTCCGATTTTCGAGATATAAGTGGGATTTTCTTTTTTTAATTGCAATACACGCTGGAACCACCCATACACACTGGAACCAGTCAGAAATGTGACAACTTACCTTTGACCGGATAAAAAATCTTTCGTTTTCAGTCTTCAGAATTAATACATTTCGAACCCACCCATTGGCAAAATTTTTATAAGCATCAAGGATTTTATAAGCGTTTAGAGTTTTTCCGGTATAACACGAAAATCTACCTATTAAATAGTTATAAATGTCGTGATAGATCAGATCACAGAAGTCCGTAGCAACACAAACTTCCAGACGATAAAAATATATTTCAAGTATGTTATATTGATCTTCTATGCCATTATTTCTAAGCTTTTCTTCGTAACGTTGCTTTTCCCCCACATTAAGATGGCAAACTTTGTAAGAAAGAACAGTTTTTTTACTTTATTTACAGCAGCAGCAGCCATTGAAAAGCATGGAGGGAGACTAGCTGGGGTACTTTCTAACCACCCGGAAGTCTAGCATACAGTTTTGTGACGTCAAGTGCAAAGGCTTTATACTCTACCTACCAACAAGTAATTGGACACCTGTGATAGCAAAGGAAAACGAAGTTTATTCACCTTCAATAGTTGGTGGAGCCTCCACTAGCGGCGATTACAGTTGCGACCCTCCGGAGCATACTCTCAACCAGGCGTTGTACCACGGCTAGCGGTATTTTCTTCCACTCGGCTTGGAGAAGACATGTCAGTTCCTTCACCGATTTCGGACGGTGGGGGCACCCCTTAAGTCGACGCTCCACCTCGTCTCAGAGGTGCTCGATAGGGTTAAGGTCCGAGCTGTGCGCAGTCCAGTCCATTCGATTAGCCCCATTGTCACCATACCAAGCCATGGTGGACCTCGCAACATGACAGGTGGCATTGTCGTCCTGAAAGTTACATGGGTCCACCCAGTAAAACGTCCACAACGTAGGAAGCGCATGGTCATCCAAAATGGTGCAGTAGGTCTCGGCGTTGAGTCTACCAGGAAATGCGACCAAGGGTCCCGTGCCATATCAGGAGAAACACCCCCATAGCATAATTCCACCGCCGCCGAACTTCACAGTTGGCACAATACATTCCGGCAGGAGGCGTTCTCCAGGCAGACACCAAACCCAGACCCTGCCATCTGAACGGTGGAGGGTGAACCTTGATTCGTCGCTCCAGAGAACCTGTTTCCACTGTTCAACGGTCAACTGTCGACGTTCTTTTCACCACGTTAGCCGAGCAGCTTTATTGGACTTGGTGATCAAAGGCTTGTGGGCGGCCGCATGTCCATGATAACCGAGCAGATGGGCTTCCTTACGGATGATATTCATCGAAAGAGCACTCCCGGATGCCTGTTGAAACTCCTCGCGGATGTGGCCCATCGATTTGGTGCGGTTCTTCCGAATTTCTCTGGCCAGCACCCGTCGGTCTCTAACTCCCAGTTTTGTGGGTCTGCCGGGTCGGGGCACATTCCAACAGTCACCTCTCATCTTCCACTTGCCAATCACGTAGGCCACTGTCGATTTTGGGTACTTGAACTCACTGGATATGTCACGTATGGATCGGCCATTTCTGTGATACCCGACGATTATACCTTTCTCGAAATCAGAGAGCTCCGAACTGCGTGGCATCTTGCGTGCGACTGGTTGCGTTGTTGTTTCCCACACGATATTTAACGGCGGCGGCCGTGACGTTTATCAGAACAGCAGATATCGTCGATTGCAGGGGTGTCCAATTACTTGTTGGTAGATAGTGTGGTTCCCATGAAAGTAAGAACGTTTAAGCAACGTTTCATGTATCATCAGGTTTAGCAACGTTTCATTAATCATTATGCGATGGGTTTTTTTACCAATGCTGTTTCGCCTTATTTTGTATGAAATATTTAGATGTGTACTTTTCCAGCGTCATGCTGAAATAAAAGAAATATGTATCAGTCGAACATTGTGTAGATGAAAGGATATGGAATTACCATATCAATAACGGCAGTTTTAATGTAATGCAAGAAATGTTCCGCATCAACTTCTCAGATAAAATTTTAAAGTTTTGCCTTTTTCTTCCCTTAACTTGTTTAGATGAAATAGAATATAATTTGTTTAAAAAAAATTAATGGTGTCTACGGTAATACTGGTGAATTTGTGAGAACAACTCATTGATGTAAAATGAAAATGTTAAAGCTTTTATTTCTGAATTAGTTCGCAGATATGAAATATCACTGAATCTATCTTTTCACGACTCATAAAGTGCTTGCGTTCTGATTTTTACCAAATGTTTTGCATTTACAGAAATTTATAATTTTTTTCTTTTTTTTTTTTTTGCATCGATACTGTAAAGTTACGAAAAATCAGAATCCTGATATCGCCTAGTTGTAACCTTGCTGCTAGCTTAATATGGCAGTCACGGCAGCGTTTGTTATGACCCTGATGGTGACGTCACTAGTCGCGGATTATGGCCTGCTAGTACTAGAGACGACTTCGACCGTGGCTACCGAGATAGAAGGAATTCTCACCCTCGACCTTGAGAGCCGTGACGTCATCATACTTATGGCTACCGAATACGAACGAACAAAATGTGTTCGAGTCAGGCTTGGATTTGACATTCTTCTTAGAGGCGCTTAGTTTAAGGCAGTGCTATTCCATTTTGTAATCTTGTGGCCTTTTCAATATATAAAGATGATAAACAACTTTATAGTACCAAAGTACAAAGGAAAATACAGAGCTGTACTAAAAGTAAGTGCTCTTTCCGCAAAGAGCAATATCTTAGAATAAATGGACGCACACGTCTAAGTGACCATTTCGACATCACGAAGAATAAGTCAATGATTTTATGATTTGTTCAACATTTCTTCGTCTATGTCGTTTTCAGTTACCGAAATTGTTTTAATAAATACTCAAGTGCCTTTTCTAATCTCAAATTAATTTCTGACCCTATCATCAAGACACTTTCAGCTACCACAAGTTTTTCCGCAAATAAACAAAATAACAATACCCATATATCACGATGCTTTTGTACATTTTGTAGCTGCCGATCTTTAATCTCATATGAACTAATGAAAGACTCTGTCGTAAAGTGAAAAAGAATACCAAGAAGGAATTGGCGGACGATCATGAAATTTACATATGTTAATGGGGTCGAGTTTACGTAGGTATGATGTTAATTTCGGGACCAACCGGTGAGCGCTTACGCCACAGCACGGAATAATATGCAAATTATCGTCGGTGGTATTTAAGGAGTACGGCGAATTGAATGTAATCAGTCGTCGGCGTACGGACACGTGCGAAGACACTGAAGAAGCTGCAATGCCTGGACATGGAAGACGTGTACGATTTCAGCAGTTACCGGAGATTGAGCGAGGTCGTCTAGTCAGACTCCACGAGGCCGGGTGGTCGTATCGTCGTATTGCGGAGCGAATTGGACGGGATGTATCGGTGGTGGTACGATGGTGGCGTAGATGGTCCGAGGAACATTTCCACACGAGAAGACGTTTAGCCGGAAGTCACAGACGGACTGATGAGCGGACCGATCGACGCATAAGAACAGCGGCGTTGTCAAGCAGAACATCCACTGTTACGCAAATACGAGCTGCCGTTGAACCTGAGGTGACTGTGCGAACAATCCGCAACGGTCTACTGGATGCAGGACTACATGCACGTGTACCTCTGACTCTAGCCCACCGTTAGGAACTGCTGCAGTGGTGTCGCCAACGTCTGCACTGGAGAACGAAATGGCGATCTGTTGTGTTCAGCGATGTAATCAGATTCTGCTTGGGAGCCTCCGATGGCCGTATGCGTCTTCGCAGACTCACAGGGGAGCGTCTCCACCCATCTTGCATCCGCCAGCGAAACACAGGCCCTACACCTGCTCTCCTGCTGTGGGGAGCGATCAGCTATCACTCCCGTACACAACTAGTGTTTGTACCGAGTACGTTAAACAGCACCTATTACATCAACAACATCATTCAGCCCGTTGTTGGGCCATCTGTATGGTCGGTCCATCGCGGTGTTTTCCAGCAAGATAACGGACGCCCACACAAGGCACGTGCAACGCAACATGCACTTCAGGGTGTGAGACAACTTCCATGGCCTGCACGTTCACCGAATTTTTCCCCCATTGAGCACGTGTGGGATTTTATGGGACGACGACTTATCCGGTCTCCACGGCCAGCCACGACCATCCCCGATTTACGCGTCCAGGTTGAGGATGCTTGGAACTCAATACCCCAAACTTACATCCAGCATCTGTACGATAGACTCCATGCGAGAATTGCACAGTATGATGCAGTTCATGGAGGTTCAACCTCGTGCTAACCATGTTACATGGAAATGTTATTTTTCAGTTTACCAGCAAATACAGCTGTATTTTGCCATAATGTTTTGATCACGTTATCCTCTGTATTCCGTTATTATGCTGTGTAAATTTCGTTGGTATCAGACGTCTCCTTCTTGGTGTCCTTTTGTCACTTTTCGCCAGTGTATATGCCGCTAATTAAAAGGCCCTAGGAAGCTACCGCGATAAGAAGAAAGCGTGTTTTGTAAATGTTGTTGCCATGTCAGTCCACTTGTTCGTGTGATTAACTAAAGAATATTTTACTCTGTAAACAATGACTACCGTTCATACATTTTCGATTTTTTTTTTCGTTTTTTTTTTTTTTTTTTGGTATGAATGAAACAAAACATTAAGCTGACCATTTTGAACTTCATGCAAGCAGCCTAACCAACGAAAGTTAAAAGCCAAGCGAAGGTCACAAACATTCGTTGTCTGTACTTCATAGCCAGAGAAGCACCTAACGTCGATCGTGCCAACAGCGTTTGATACGATAGCGCGGCATTTGCTGACGTCACGAATCGCTGCCGCAGGCCTTCCATCTCGGCGGCCACGCTTTGACTCAACCAATACTTCGCCTCTATTGTGCCTTTCTCCTCGTGCCTTTTAATGAAAATTATATCCGCATTTGTTCGTTTATTGTCTAGTCAAGTCAGCGCGTTCCAATCTTCGAGCTTATATCTAGACCATCGACCTTACAAACAGGTAGACTGCGAATGACGTCACAATTTATGGCTCCAACATCACAAAGAGAAATGTCACGTGAGCTTAGTCAAAAATGTTACAGGAAATTCTACAACTTGTAACCGATGAAAAAACGAATACAATCATTAAGCAGTTTCTATGTCACTGTTGTAATAACGTGATGTAATCTCTAGTAAAAATTTTTTACCAATAGTAAGGACCACCATTCCACTTGTTTCTCATATTTGCAGTAATTATTATGATGTACGAAATAAATAATCAATATTAAAGGTCAATCCATAACCTAGAAACCGTGTTCCTATTAAAGAAATAATATAGTCATTCTTGTTAAAAAATGAATCTACGTGTTTTAAATTTTTCACAAATATTCATCGCAATATTCCAATCACGGTCTATAATCAAGACTACCTATGCAGATTGGTACGTATTTAAGTAACCTTACTATGAGTACGGCAACATCATTTCCGTATATTTTACGTAGTATTTAACTGTATACTTCTGGATTTTTCACATTTTTATATACTGTAGCTCTGTAGCATAAATTATTAATCAGAACACCAATTTACACTGGCGTGCAAAAATTAAGGACGAGACGGTTTTTCGAATGTAACGTCGTGCAGAAGTGCTCCACATCTACTCAAATCATACCATAAGATCCCCAAGATGTAGGAATATGGGACAAGTGAGCAAAACCGTCCAAACAAGGAATACAAAGGATACAAAGGAACTTTATTGAAAAGGAAGCTTCGAGCACATCTGGACAGAAGACAGAAATGTCCATGTGACAGGCGGCTGGCAGGAAAAATCCAGTCTTTGGTAAGGCATATGATCACCCCGGACTGCGTTGCAGGATTTACAACGTCTGTCCATGCTGAGGACGAGGTTGTCAAGGAGATGTTGAGGCATCGCGGCACATTCCTCTTGTAGCGCCAATCGCAGCTGCGGAATCGTTGCTGGCGGCTGGTGACATGCTGCCAAGCGTCTCCCGAGAAGGTCCCAGACGTGTTCGATTGCATTTAGGTCTGGGGACCTTGCGGGCCAATCTATGCGTTGAACATCTTCACTCTCCAAGAGGTCTGCGGCAGCTACTGTACGATGATGTGTAGCATTGTCGTCCATGAAGAGGAACTCAGGATCCACAGCACCTCAAAACAGACGCACGTGAGGCAGGAGAACCTCAGTACAATAGTGGACACCAGTGACTGAACCTCCTTGGGAGATGTGGAGGTCAGTACGGCTACCAAGCATGATACCGCCCCAAACGAGAACTCCGGCACCTCCAAACCTGTCCCTTTAGATGATGTTGAAGGTGTGATTGCTTGTTCCATGCTCTCTCCAGATGTGTTTACGCCCATAATCCCTCGTCAAACTAAATCGGCTCTCATCCGTAAAGAGAACTCGACCCCATTGCTGATGTGTCCAGTTCTTGTATTCCTGGCACCACAGAAACTGCCGTCTCCGATGAGCAGGCATTAATGGCACACACCGTACTGGTCGTCGTGCAAATAGACCATCTTTATGCAGCCTCCTGGTCACGGTAAAACGCGATAACGGACATCCAGTTGAGTGTTGCATGTGCTTTGCGATTTCTCCCGCTGTCTACCGTCTGTCCCTTCTCGCCTGTAGGACAATATACCGGACGTCCGCCGCCGTGGCTGCACGTGGACGACCACTGCTAAACTCTCGGACTGCTGTTCCTGTCGTTTGAAATGCTCTCCAAGCTCGTGAAACGATGCTGTGAGCGATCCAGAACTCCTCGGCCACAGTAGTCACACTTCGACATTCGCCCAACTTCTCAATGACGCGACCTCAAGTAAAGTCATCCAGATGTCGTCTACTGGATTGCCTGTTGGCCATATCCCTCGGCGGCAGCAACTCGACTTCGTTCAAACCGATGTACACCGTGCAATAGCTTTCACCGAATTGCTGAGCGTACACAGCCCGTGGGCTTTATAATCTTCCGACACTCACCCCCCCCCTACGTCATGCTGCATATACCGTACCGGACCTTAGTCTATCTCCTGAGTGGTCTTTCGGTCCGTTCTGCCTGCTTGTTCCGCTTTTATGCTGATTTCTCCTCTTCTGCCTTAATTTTTGCACACCGGTGTACTAAAGTATTGTGCATCCGTATCTGGTTCTTACAAGAATACACTAAACTAATGTCCTCTTTCGTCCTAACGACTCACCTTGTAAATCCGAAATGGTTGCAAATAAATTTCTATAAATGACAATTTCTTAGTGAATATATCCTTAGGTTTATTATTCCTAAAAACGCACTTTTTACCTACATGACTTACTAAATGGGGATATTTAAAAGTAGCCTGTCAAGTCACAAGAAAGCACTGAAACTGGTTAGCATGAAATCCCTTCTGCCTAACGTCACGGGATCTGACGGCTCTCATGTTGGGACCAAGGAGGTTAGAATAAGATATCTGGAGATGCCCTTGTTAACGGAACAGTACCACTTTGCGTGAAGCTTATAACCGCGAGAGACCTTCGTCAAAGTGTGGGAAAGCTGATGGTCTTCAAGGCTATTGCAATGCATTTTGTGTTGGCTGAATCGCCTTTTTTCGTCGCAAATGTTTCCAATTTCGCATTGTAACTTGCTGCTGAAGTGTGAGAAAATGCAGAATTTATAAAATTCTTAATTATTTTCAAGCTCCTTCCCATTTTTATTTCAAAATGAAATACACGAACGTTAGTGCGAATCCTAAACAAAACGTAATGCTAAAAATTAAAATTTCACTGGTATAAGAAGTATAAGTCATTCCGGTTTGATATTAACACGAGTTCTGCAACCAATATCCACACAGTTCCAAAATAGACGCAGTCGAAATTACATAGGTATCATGTAAACAACGTCAAATTCCCACAGTTTGTGGCCTCACGGTTAAGAAGCTTATGGCATTTCCAGAAGTATTATTTTAACCTCCTTGGTTGGGACCAGCGCGGCTCAGTGGCAGCAAATGCGCGGCCTATTGCTACACTATGTACCAACAAGTAATTTCACACCTCAGCAATCGACTATATTTGCGGTCCTGATACACATAACGGCCGCCGCCGTTAAATATCGTGTGGGAAACAACACAGCAACCAGTCGCATGCAAGATGCCACGCAGTTCGGAGCTCTCTGATTTCGAGAAAGGTGTAATCGTCGGGTATCACAGAAATGACCGATCCATACGTGACATATCCAGCGAGTTGAAGTATCCAAAATCGACAGTGGCCTACGTGATTGGCAAGTGGAAGATCAGAGGTAACTGTCGGAATGTGCCCCGACCTGGTAGACCCCACAAAACTGGGAGATAGAGACCGACGGGAACTGGCCAGAGAAATTCGGAATAACTGCACCAAATCGATGGGCCACATCCGCGAGGAATTTTAACAGGCATCCGGGAGTGTTCTTTTAATGAATACCATCCGTAAGGATGCCCTCCTGCTCCGTTATAATGGACGTGCTGCCGCCCACAAGCCTTTGATCACCAAGTCCAATAGCGATGCACGGCTATCGTGGTGCAAATAACGTCGACAGTGGACCGTTGAACAGTGGAAACAGGTTCTCTGGAGCGACGAATCAAGGTTCACCCTCTACCGTTCGGATGGCAGGGTCTAGGTTTGGCGTCTGCCTGGAGTACGCCTCCTGTTGGAATGTATTGTGCCAACCGTGAAATTCGGCGGCGGTGGAATTATGCTATGGTGGTGTTTCTCCTGGTATGGCATGGGACCCTTGGTCGCAATTCCTGGTAGTCTCAACGCCGAGACCTACTGCCCCATTTTGGATGACCATGCGCTTTCTACGTTGTGGCAGTTTTACGGGGAGGACCCATGTTACTTTCAGGATGACAATGCCACCTGTCATGTTGCGAGGTCCACCATAGCTGGGTATGGCGACAATGGGGTTAATCGAATGGACAGGGCCAGGACCTTAACCCTATCGAGCACCTCTGGGACGTGTTGGAGCGTCGAATTATGGGGTGCCCCCACCGTCCGAAATCGGTGAAGGATCTGACCTGTCTTCTCCAAGCCGAGTGGAAGGAAATACCGCTAGCCGTCGTACAACGCCTGGTTGAGAGTATGCCCCGGAGGGTCACAGCGGTAATTTCCGCTCGTGGAGGCTCCAGCAACTATTCAAGGTAAAGAAACTTCGTTTTGCTTTGCTATCACAGGTGTCCAATTACTTGTTGGTAGATAGTGTATATATGGTCGAAGATCTAGACCCACATGTGATTAGAGGTACGACCTGCTCAAAAGGGGAATAGGTGCCGAAATAAAAGCGTCCCGTTTTTTTTATTTACGACAGAAATGACCGCATGGTGGCTCTAGTTACACGCAAAATCCTCACAGTTCACTCCCTCGCTCTATTGAGGTTTGTTTGAAATTTGTCGTTGAAATTTTTCTTTCTGATGTCCAAAATGTTGCACCAAGTGATGCGTAAGTACTATTTTCATTGAAATAAGTTAGCGTCATTGCTTTAACCGCTGTTTTACGCTTTCCAACCGTAGGTTGAAAAAGCGTACAGGCTCCAGCTTTTTCCGTCCGTCTGTCCATCCGTCTGTCGGCACGATAAATCACGTAAAAATGGTTCGATTTTGGTGAAATTTTAGTATGTGGTAGGGGACCACTTGGGGACGAACCCTATTGAAAATGGGTGAAGTGGGGCCGAAAGGTCAGGACATAGGAGCGGGATGTATTCCATTGCCCTTATGCGGCATAAGGTGCGAAAAATGGTTCGATTTTGATGAAAATTTAGTATGTGGTAGGGGACCACCTGGAGAGTAACCCTATTAAAAATGGGACAAATGAAATCAAAGGTCAGGACATAGGATCGGGATCCATTCCATCACTTTTATCCCACACTATTAAGGTGGACGTCGCCGCCCCGGTGGCGCAGTGGTCTAAGGCGCTGGCCTCTGATCATTCGTCCGTAAGGGGTCCGGGTTCGAATCCCGGTCGGGCATGGATGTTGTGTTTGTCTTACGGCACTGGCTCTCTCCCTTCCTTGGAACCAGTGACCCTAAATTAGGGACGGGCGACTGCTTATAGCCCATTGCGTTGCTCACGGTGGTCGTTAAAATTCCAACAAAAAAAAAAAAAAAAAAAAAAAGGTGTACGTCAAGTAATTTTGCTTCCTATATTTCCAATGGAAAACCTTTTGTACACATTTTCTTCACAATTAGTTTGTTCCCAAGGATGGAAATTTAAACATCGATTAAAATAACTTCATACTATAACTTGGAATGCTTAACATTTTGTAAAACATAAACATAATTATATTAAAAAACAATAACGTTTCCTTTGGTGGTGTTGAAATCAGAAAAAAAAATGGCGCGATCTGTGCTTTGATGACGTCAGTGGACAAATAAATGTTGGATTGCATAATTACGGTTATGGTTTAGAAAATATTAAGTATTCCAAGTTATGAAATAAAGCTATTTTAATGGATGTTCAAATTTTCATCCTTGGGAACGCATTGTTTGTGAAGAAAATGTGTACAGAAGTTTTTCCATTGAAAGTATAGGAAGCAAAATTACTTGACGTCCACCTTAAAGTAGCAATTCTTGTATGTATGTATGTATGTACATTTTATTTTGAAAACGGCTCTAAGAATTTTGATGAAAGTCGTTAACCTACAGTTTTCTGGTTCTAGAAATCGATTTAGCTTGATCTCGACTTTAGGAGAATTCGTTTAGTGGGTTAAATACCCACCCCGAATTATAACATTTTTATTGGCATGGCGTCGTTCTGTTAATGTTACCAATGCTTAGAAATCTTATCACATCACAATCTCGCGTTTGAGAATGTTGTCATTACGTCACGCGTTGTGTGTGGATCCTATTAAAGTTTTATGACCTCACACTTTTGCGGCGAGCAGATGGTCGGGATTCCCATCTGCCTCATTACGTCACGCGTTGTGTGCGTATGTCCGTCCACACGATAACTCGCGTAACAATCGTTCGATTTCAATGAAATTTTAGTATCTGGTAGGGGATCACCTGGGAAGGAAACCTTTTAAAGTGAACGAAATGGGGTCAAAAGTCAGTACATAGGAGCCGGATCCATTCCACTGCTGTTATGCGCCATAACTAACGTAAAAAAGGATCGATTTCGATGAAATTTTAGTATGTGGTAGGGGACCACCTGGCGAAAAACCCTATTGAAAATGGGTGAAATTGGGTCAAAGGTCACGACATAGGAGCGGAATCACTTCCATTGCCATTATGCGTCATAACTTATGTAAAAATGCTTCGATTTGGATAAAATGTTAGTATGTTGTAGGGGCCTGCCTGGGGACGAATTCTTTTGAAAATGGGCGACATGGGGTCAAAGGTTAGGACACACGAGCCGGATCTATTCCATAGCCCTTATGCATCATTACTCACGTAAAAATGCTTCGATTGCGACAAAACTTTATCATGTTATTTTGGAGGTATACTGAACCGGTTCTGTTGAATATCATCGAAATAGGATCAAAGGTCAGGGCACAGGACCGAGATTTATTCCACAGCCATAATTCTCATAACTTGAGTGATAACTTGAATAATGAATTCTGGTATGTTGGAAAGCATATCATAATCAATGCATTGTATGATTTTACTAACTTGTTTAATGTATGAATGACGTGGGACATATTTATTCTTGTTGGGGTTCATTCTATCAACTTTCCTTTATTTATAGATTGTCTAGTATCAATACAGAAGTATTTAGTAAGTAAATTGCTTTGAATTTAAAATAAATAGCTAAACTGCCCATCATTCAGTTTGAAGAATCATACGCGCGAAAAAAAAAAAGAGAAAGAATAGAGGTCGTAATAGGACGATAAGTTGTAAGAACATAAACGCAATGTATTTAGATCTTAGTGGAAGATATCGAGACATGAAAAATGTACCTAGCAGAATGACAGGAGTACTTAAAACATGAGAATGAAACACAGAATGATACACAGCATAGCATGATGCAAGTGCAAAAACAAAAAACAAAAGTCCCTAATGCAGATTTTTAAGTTGCAGAGATATTCACACTTACGGTGGATGTCAAGTAATTTTGCTTCCTATACTTTCAATGGAAAAACTTCTGTACACATTTTCTTCACAATTAATGCGTTCCCAAGGATGAAAATTTTAACATCGATTAAAATAACTTCATATTATAACTTGGAATACTTAATATTTTCTAAAACATAACCATAATTATGCAATCCAACATTTGTTTGTCTACTGATGTCATCAAAGTACAGGTCGCGTCATCCGTTTTCTGGTTTCAACACCACCAAAGGAAAAGTTATTGATTTTTAATATAATTATGTTCATGTTTTAGAAAATATTAAGTATTCCAAGTTATAATATGAAATTATTTTAATCGATGTTCAAATTTTCATCCTTGGGAACACACTAATTGTGAAGGAAATGTGAACAAAAGTTTTTCCATTGGAAGTATAGGAAGTGAAATTACTTGACGTCCTCCTTAAGGTGGTTCCACTTAAAATCTGCCATATGTATCCAATAGTAAAACTTCTTTACATATTTTCTTCGCAATTAATGTATTTCCAAGAATAAAAATTTGCACATCGATAAAACTAACTTTAAGTTACAGCATGCCATACTGAATACTTGCTAAAACATAACCATAATTAAGCAATCCATCATTTGTTTGTCCAGTGACGTCACAGTCTATAGGTCGCGCCATCTATTAACAGGTCTGAATATTACTGAAAGAAAAATGATTGATTTTTAATATAATTAAGATTATGTCTTAGCAAGTGTTAAGTATCTCATGCTATAACTTAAAGTTAGTATTATCGATGTGCAAATTTTCAAATTTTCATCGTTGGGAATACAATAATCGCGAAGAAAATATGCAAAGAATTTTTACCATTAAAAACATAAGGCAGAGTTTTAAGGTGGAACCACTTTAAGAACACACAACAACAATGTAAAATTCATCTAGGCCGCACGCCGTGATTTGTGCGAGCAATAAGAGACCCCTGATGGTACTGGATCTTTCCTGTTATCGGCCCCCGACTATTTGCTTTTGTTTATTTTTATACACTGAGTGGCCACTTTATTATGAACACCCCTCAGTACTTCGTTGGGCCATCTTTAGCCTTTAATATTTCGTCGATTCTTCGTGGCATGGACTCCACGAGATGTTGATAGGTGGTTTGTGGATTCTGAGACCATGCTTGATGAATAGCACTTTCCAGGAGTGTCAGATTTCAGGGTTGTAGATCCAGCTGTCTGATGGCTCGTTCAACTTTATCCCACAAATTCTCAATGAGGTTGAGATCTGGAGATTGTGGGTGCCACCTAAACAAAGTAAACTCACCGGCATGTTCTTGAAACCAATCCTGTACAATACAAGCTCTATGGCAAGACGCATTATTTTGTTGAAAGTAGCCATCGCCATTGGGATAAACCATCCACATGACAGGATGCACTTGGTCCGCAACGATGTTTAGATATGATGTGCCACTCAGACACAAATTAGAGGGCCCAAAGCATGCCAGGAAAACATTCCCCAAACCAAAACGTTGCCTCCACCAGCTTGAAGGGTTGTAGCAATGCCTTTGGGGTCCATGCTCTCAGGCTGTTTCCGCAAAATTCTCACTCGGCCATCGGCATGGTGCAACTGAAAACATGATTCATAGTACCACATAATTTGTTTCCAATTATCGACTGTCCAATCCTTGTGCTCCTGTGCGAACTGGAGACGTTTTCTCTTGTTAACTGCAGACAGCAAAGGTGTTCGAACAGGCCTTCGGCTGCCATATTCCATCCGATACAGTGTACGGTGAATAGAGCGTGCAGAGGGGATCTTTGATTAAGATGGTCTGTAATTTGCTGCACTGTTGCCCTTTTGTCGTCTGTTACCAGTTTGGACACTCTCCGTTCCGCCCGAGCAGTCACTAGTCGATGACGACCACACGTTGCACGTAAAGACCCAGTTTCTTGGCTGACAGTCTAGTCTTTAAACACTTTAACAACAGATGCTCTGGAACATTCCACGAATGCGGAGGTTTCTGTGATACTCGTTCCATGGCTCAGAGCTCCTACAGTCATTCCACGTTGAAAGTTCGTCAAATCGCATATTTTACCCATCTCGTCACCCGAAACTCACCTTACTACTGTCGCAAGCACTAAGCTTTCCCTTTTTATACTAGCCCCGCCCTCTGAAGGCAACAGCGTGCAGTCATAGCTCATTTATTTAAAACTCAGTGTATAAAATGACAATATTTGACTTCCGAATATGAACACTTTCCAGCAGTTTCCGATTCTGAGGGTATCATTCCACTTTGTTCACATGAAACCTGATCACACCCAACATAAAAGAAAGTAGTTCACGATAAATGTTATAGGAATTTTTTTTATTGGTATATAAAATGACACTATATATAGTAGAAACCTACATATTACCTTTTTAATAAAATTTAAACTGTTTAAGAAATACATAAAAGAAAAGAAATTATAAGAAAACAAATAGCTACAAATTAGGTACCAATTACACTCTGGGGACCAATAAGCTACGATATCTTTCATAATTTCTAAAAATGGATCGTCATTAGTTTTCAGTCTTTTTCGCCACATAAATTCATATAATTCCAAAGTGCAGACAAATGGCAACCTCAATTAACTATAGGGGGCGCTACGCAAACGTAAACCAACTTCTTTGAGAACAGATAACGTCCCACGTGTTTCCGGGAAATCTATGTAGGAATGGCTGGTTTAACACTCTCAATCCCAGAGATAATGAAATTTGTGGACGCTACAAAAAATTCACGATGCACCAAAGCAGAGGAAGTATTTTTTAACGCAGGTCATATCTTCTTATGTGGAATTAAGAAGGAAGATAGAAAAGAAATTCACATAATTTTACATTGCATTCAATCCACCGCAATAACGTGGTCGCCTTATTCGATCAACGGTGTTTTAGACAGAAATAATTTGTGAAATTTCAGAAGTCTTTTGAGTGCTCTTTTAAAGCAGGCAGAAACGGAACGTTTAAGCATTGTGTAGCAGTAATGCTTTACTGTAACAAGTAATTTTTATTTTTACATTTTCAGACAAGTGATATAGTAATACCGACAAGGACGTAGCAAGAATTTGTGGGACCCTGGAAAAGTCACATTTTCGTGTTCCCTTCACCGGCCACACTGCTAGTATGTATACTGGCAGATTAGAGTTTTGTTTTTTCTGTCTGTAAACTAGACAAAACAGTTGGATATGTAAAGTCAAAGTGACTGTTATTTCTATCTGGAGATTGTGAATTTTGCGAATTTTGGGTAAATGTGTAGATTAGCGTCTTAAATTATTTCGTCGAAAAAATGTTAGTGCCTGGAAAAAGCGTGACGTACAGATTTTACATTATGGAAATTAATGGCAAATTGTGCAAAAATTTCATGTTTTAAATGTTTTTTAAAGAATTGTATCGCAATATTTACCTATAAGTGCGATGCTGTGAAGACACGCTGCGGTAGGCCTAACGCATTACTACCGCGGCGATCTCAAGCTTTGCTCCGTTAAAAGTAAGATTTGCTGTGGCGTGTAGTAACTGACGCGTGGATGACTACAAGTGCAGCACCGTACATTTTTGCCAGGAGAGCGAAGCATCATTTACTCATACGCTACAAAATATAGTTCGTTCAGGTTTTGTCATTATTTTTAGAGCAGATGTTGAAAAATGTTTCGTTCCTTTACGAGATTCCAAATGCAAAGTACGGAGATGCCTTTCTGTATTGTACAAGGAACTGGGGAAGTATAACCTTCGGTTCTGCTTTGAGCGTCTTCCATTCGTAGATAATTTGCTCTGCCACTGTACTGGTTCTCCTGTTAATACTTTCTTTGAAGGTCAGTTTCTATCTCTCTGACGTATCGTTTGCAAATCAAAGAAATTTTTTCTGGTTTTTCTTGCCAACAACGTACGGGATACGAAAAAATAAAGTGTGGATAATCTGAACCTATTTTCTTTAGCGTATCACTACAACATATATTGTTCTCCTGCCTACAACGTAACCGCTTTCTCTTGTACTCTTCCGCCCGTCATTTCGGTACAGCAACGAACCTTCCTTTTAACGGAGCAAAGTTTGACATCGTCGCGGTAGCGATGCGTTTGGCCTACCGCAGCGTGTCTTCACAGCATAGCACTTACAGGTAAATATTACGATAAAAATCTTTAAAACGCATTTAAAATATGAAATTTCTGCACCATTTGCCATGATTTTCCCTACTCTAAAATCTGTACGTCACTCATAACAGGAAAGGTCCGTGGTACGTTTTTACGTAAACATTTGAAATAATGAGACGCTACAGTTTGCCATTTGGCTAGGTTTTTCCTCTATTCATATGTGGGTCTAGCTTATATTAGGTTGAGACACCATTGGCTCCGCCGCCATGGGTCAAAGCTAATCTTTGACGTGACGTCACATACAGACAAAAACAAAGTAAATTATACAGTTGATAAAATAGTCAGTTATGTATAATTGATAAGGATTACGAAATCCCTCATTTTATCTGTGTATACGCGCCGAAGCTTTTCTTCCATTGGTTTCAGTAGTTTTAAAGCAGCTATTTACCTAGGTGTGACGTCGCCTGCAGCACGAGCGGTGATTTATGGCGGCCAGTGTTGCGTATATAGGAGTAATGACTCTATCTAATATAAACTCGATGGTTTTAACTATTTGAGCGTTTTATTACGCAGTTTGCTGCCCAGTTTCCTTGAAAAAACTATCTGTTTGGTGAGCGGAAGTTCGGTAACTGATTTATATTTTTACGCCGGATTACAAATATAGTTTTATTATTTTAAATAACATTTTCTACTAACTATAAAAATACACTTTAAAGACATTCATAATCAAGTAAAAAAAGACTGATGACTGATTATTGCAATAAAGTTCTTAATACATACCTCAAAGTTTTTGAGTACGGCAATTCAAATTTTGTTTCTGAATTCTGTGATTAATTATTATTTTCCCTATGTCTGGAAAACAGCAACTGTACGTTAGCTGCCAAAGCCAGATGCCTTAAAAGCATTTCCACAAAAATTCTCTGTTCGAGAAGATTTATGATAAAATAATAACAAGGGATTTAGCTTCACTTGGGAAACGAGTAGGAAGTACTTGGAAAGTCTGCAACAGAATTTTGGTTTTATTCCAGAGTATGGAGCATCATTACTCCTAAGAGGAATCTCTAGATAGGGTGAAAGCATTAACAGTAGCTGGGACCAGCTGCTTCAACATCTACCAATAAAAAACGCTCAGAAATACTTGCATATTAGATTTGTTTCCGAAGTCTATTCAATAATTGTTACACTTTTTGGGTTATTTTGTTTAGTAGGATTAACTCAGCATTAATTGAAATTTATTTTCGAAACAAAAACTTTGACTTGGAAAGTTCCAATACATAATTCTTATGTTTAAGGTGGACGTCAAGTAATTTTGCTTCCTATACATCCAATGGAAAAACTTCTGTACACATTTTCTTCACAATTAATGCTTTCCCAAGGAAGAAAATTCGAACGTCGATTAAAATAGCTTCATTTTGTAACTTGGAATACTTAATATTTTCTAAAACATAACCATAATTATGCAATCCGACATTTGTTTGTCTACTGACGTCATCAAAGTACAGGTCGTGCCATCCTTTTTCTGGTTTCCAAACCGCCAAAGGAAAAGTTATTGATTTTTAATATTATAATGGTTATGTTTTAGAAAATATTAAGTATTCCAAGTTATAATATGAAGATATTTTAACGATGTTCAAATTTACATCCTTGGAAACGCATTAATTATGAAGATAATGTGTACAGAAGTTTTTCCATTGGAAATACAGGAAGCAAAATTACTTGACGTCCACCTTAACTTGCCAGTGATTCTCTTATTATCATAGCAGTAGTTCGCAGCCAGTGCTATTCATCGATGAAAAATCTGTGACTAAACGTTTTGTAACACGAATCGTAAAATGCATATACACTATCTACCAACAAGTAATTGTACACCCCTGCAATCGACGATATCTGCGGTCCTGATACACGTCACGGCCGCCGCCATAACATATCGTGTAGGAAACAACAACGCAACCAGTCGCATACAAGATGCCACGCAGTTTGGAGCTCTCTGATTTCAAGATAGGTGTAATCGTCGGGTATCTCAAAAATGGCCGATCCATACGTGACATATCCAACTAGTTGAAGTACCCAAAATCGACAGTGGCCTACGTGATTGGTAAGTGAAAGATGAGAGGGGACTGTCGGAATGTGCCCCGACCCGGCAGACCCACAAAACTGAGAGTTAGAGACCGACGGGTGCTGGCCAGATAAATTCATGAGAACCGCACCAAATCGATGGGCCACATCCGCGAGGAGTTTCAACAGACATCCGGGAGTGTTCTTTTGATGAATACCATCCGTAAGGAAGCACATCTGCTCGGTTATCATGAACGTGCTGCCGCCCACAAGCCTTTGATCACCAAGTCCAATAGCGCTGCTCTGCTAACGTGGTGTAAATAACGTCGACAGTGGACCGTTGAACAGTGGAAACAGGTTCTCTGAGGCGACGAATCAAGGTTCACCCTCTACCGTTCGGATGGCAGGGTCTGGGTTTGGGGTCAGCTTGGAGAATGCCTCCTGCCGAAATGTATTGTGCCAACTGTGAAGTTCGGCGGCGGTGGAATTATGCTATGGAGGTGTTTCTCTTGGTATGGCACGGGACACTTGTTCGCAATTCCTGGTAGACTCAACGCCGAGACATACTGCACCATTTTGGATGATCATGCGCTTTCTACGTTGTGGCAGTTTTGCCTGGTGGACCCATGTTAACTTCAAGATGATAATGCCACCTGTCATGTTGCGAGGTCCACCATGCATTGGTATGGTGACAGTGGGTTTAATAGATGTACTGGCCCGCGCAGAGCCCGGACCTTAACCCTATCGAGCACCTCTGGGACGAGTTGGAGCGTCGAATTAAGGGGTGCCCCCACCGACCCAAATCGGTGAAGGAACTGACCTGTCTTCTCCAAGCCGAGTGGAAGAAAATACCGATAGCCGTCGTACAACGCCTGGTTGAGGGTATGCCCCGGAGGGCCGCAGCTTTAATGGTCGCTTGTGGAGGCTCCACCAACTATTGAAGGCGAATAAACTTCGTTTTCCTTTGCTATCACAGGTGTCCAATTACTTGTTGGTAGATAGTGTACATAACTATAATAAATGACTGAACTATTAATGAGCAGTCTAAAAGATAGGTCACCAACAACAAAATGTTCGTAACATTCCCACAACAGAAGCGTATTATGTAGGTATATAGATTTTATGCAAATCATTAGAAGATTAGTTCACGCGCCATCGCCGTTGTCGTTCTCCATTTAGGCGACGTTTTCTTATAGTTTTATCTTCTTACGATTTATACACTGCTGGACAATTGCTAAGGACGGATCATAAACGGCTATATAGCGCATAAAAAAGTAAGTGTGGTTGGATGCCAAGTGAAATAAAATAATGTCAGAATGCCAGGACATTACAAGAAAGACAATTTATTGTGCTCTGAAATCCAGAAGGCTTTGGAACGTGTTCAAGGGACAAACAGGCCATTTTGTGCAGAATACGTAAACGTGAAAAAAATGCAATTACCGTCCGCAGGCGTAAGATGTCAATACGGGATATGGCCACCATGGAGGGCGATGCAAGATTCCACACGTCGTGTCATGCTTTGCACAACATTATCAAGCAGCTGTTGGGGTAATTCATCCCATTCCTCTGTCAGTGCACGGATGAGGGTGTCCTTGTTTATTGGAGGGCAATGGCGACCAGCAAGACTCCTCCTCAAAGCATCCCACACATTTTCAATGGGATTCAGATCTGGAGAACGTGCTGGCCATACGAGGCGTTGAATACCCTCGCTCTCAAGACACTCCTCGACAGCGACTATTCGATGACATGTTGCGTTGTCGTCCATGAAAATGAATCTATCACCGACAGCACCACGGAACATGCGAACATGAGGTAGCAGAACATCATTAATGTATCGTTGGCCAGTCATAGTCCCAGTTGGAAGCACATAGAGGGACGTACGGCCATTGATCATGATGCCAGCCCATACAATGACACTACATGTTGGATATCGGTCCCTTTCCTGTATGTTTGCTGGACAATATGCAGTACCACTATCACGCCAGATCAGTTGTCGTCGACAATCAGACGATAGACTGTATCTACTCTCATCTGAGAAGAGGACAGCAGACCAGTCGTTATCAGTCCAATTGCGATGTTGATGGCACCATTGCAAACGGGCGGTACGGTGACGTCTGGACAATGGGATTCACACAACAGGACGGCGGGCGTATAGTCCTCCTTCATGGAAACGTCTGGCGAAAGTTTTTCGGGAGATCCGCTTGCCAGTAGCAGCCATAAACTGATTTGCTACCTCACTAGCTGTGCTGCGTCGGTGTCTTTCTGTTGATAGCACTATGTACCGATCTTCTGCAGGTGTCGTACTGCGAACACGACCTCTCCCGTGACGTTTGCTACACTCTCCATTTGTTTGAAATGATTTCCAAAGCCTTGAAACAACACTGTGGCTGACGTCGAACTCCCTGGCAACATCTGTTATTTTTCGCCCTTCTTCAATCTTGCCAATAATACGGCCACGCGTACGATCATCTAGGTGATGTCGGGAAGACATACTGAAAATTGCAAGTTCGTCAATTGATTCTTTCCCTTTCAACTTTGCGTTTGAACAACAACGGTCAATGCGCGTCAAATCCTTTATATCTCTTATCAGCGCTGTGACGTCACGAACAAGTTCGCAATCCAAAATTTGCATACGCACAACACGTCTTACTGTATCCCGCACTTATGCTAATTTCCACATTTTCCTGCCTTCCATTTTATGGTTGCTATCGTTGCTATTGTCATCCGTCCTTAGCAATTGTCCGGCAGTGTAGTACAACGGAAAAGTTAGTAAAATCATGCATTGCATTGTTTATGATACGATTTCCAACATACCAGAAATCATTACTCAAGTTATGAGGATAATGGCTGCGGAATAAATCTCGCTCCTGTGCCCTGACCCTTGACACATATTCAATGATATCAACAGAACAGGTTAAGTATACCTCCGGATCAACATACTAAATTAGTTTTGTCGCAATAGAAGCACTTTTAGTCAAGTTATGACAATAATGGCTGTGGAATAAATCTTGCTCCTCTGCCCTGACCTTTGACCGCATTTCGATTATATTAAACAGAATCGATTCAGTATACCTCTGGAACAACATGGTAAAGTTTTATCGCAGTAGAAGCACTTTTAGTGAAGTTATGAGGATAATAGCTTTGGAATAAATCTCGCTCCTGTGCCCTGACCTTGGACCCCATTTCAATGATATTCAACAAAACCGGTTCACTATACCTCCGGAACAACATGTTAACGTTTTGTCGCAATCGAAGAATTTTTACGTAAGTTGTGATGCATAAGAGCAATGGAATGGACCCCGCTGTAATTTCCTGACCTTTGACCCCATTTCGTCCATTTTCAATAGGGTTGGTCCCCAGTGGTCCCCTGCCACATACTAAAATTTCATCGAAATCGAACAATTTTTAAACGAGTTATCGTGCTGAAAGACAGACAGACAGGCGGACTAAGCTGGAGCATATACACTTCCTCAACCAACGTTTGGAAAGCGTAAAAAAGTTCTACGGAACCAATAATGTTTTAAACTTTCATCACAGTAAATCCAAGTTACACCAGCAGTTACGTTTTTACAATAATTCTTGTTACTTTTTTACGCTTTCCAACCGTAGGTTGAAGAAGCGTATATGCTCCAGCTTCGTCAGTCTGTCTGCCTGTCCACACGATAACTCACGTAAAAATGGTTCGATTTCGATGACATTTTAGTATGTGGTAGGGGACTACCTGGGGACGCACCCTATTGAAAATGGACGAAATGTGGTCAAAGGTCAGGACAAAAGAGCGGGATCCATTCCAGTGCCCTTATGCGTCATAATTTACGTAAAAATGATTCGATTTTGATAAAACCTTAGTGTGTGGTAGGGGACTATGTGCAGAAATGGCAGAGTGGTGTAGGAACCAAGTTCATTTGATGCAGGGTAGCTGGGACTGGAAGCCGAGAGTGAAGATTGGATGTTGGAATCTGCAGGATGATTGATGAGCTGGGAGAGCGCACTCCATATTGGTCATGTTAGAAAAGCAAATCTATCAACAATGTCCTCTTTCGTCCAATCTGAAACAGTTAAAGGACTGTCTGGAGAACGTGTGGTATGCTGTAAACGTAGATGCACACCAACACTTTGTGCAATCTTAATGACAAACCACGTACATGCTAAAGAAGGTCGGAACAATAAATGGCTCTGGAAAGAGGAGAAGTGGGGTCAAATCCCAGCACCGGCGAAAAAGGGCTTGTTTTTTCCAATGACGCCCAAACTTAACAAGTTAGTAAAATCATGCAATGCAATGATTATGATACGCTTTCCAACGTACCAGAAATTATTACTCAACTTATGTGGATAATGGTTGTGGAACAAATCTCGCTCCTGTGTCCTGACCTATGACTCCATTTCGATGATATTCAACAGAACCGGTTCACTATACCTCCGGAACAACATGATAAAGTTTTGTTGCAATAAAAGCGGTTTTACGCAAGTTATGAGAATAATGGCTGTGGAATAAATCTGGCTTTTGTGCAATGCCCTTTGACCCAATTTCGTTTATATTCAACAGAACCGGTTCACTCTACCTCCGGAACAACATGATTAAGTTTTGTCGCAATTCCAAGCATTTTAGGTAAGTTATGATGCACAAGGACAATAGAATGGATCCCACTCCAGTGTCCTGACCTTTGTCCCCATTTCGCCCATTTTCAATGGGGTTCGTCCCCAGTGGCTCCCTACCACATACTAAAATTTCATCCAAATCGAACCATTTTTACGCAAGTTATGACGCATAAGGGCAATGGAATATATCCCGCTCTTATGCCCTGGCTAACCTTTGACCCCATTTCTCCTATTTTCAATAGGGTTTGTGCCCAGGTGGTTCCCTACCACATACTAAAATTTCATCGAAATCGAAATATATTTAGGCATGTTATGACGCGCAAAGGCAATGCAATGGATCCCGCTTTGTTGTCCTGACCTTTGACCCCATTCCGCCCATTTTCAATAGGGTTCGTTCCCAGGTGATCCCCTACCACATACTAAAATTTCATCCAAATCGAACCATTTTTACGCAAGTTATGACGCATAAGGGCAATGGAATATATCCCGCTCTTATGCCCTGGCTAACCTTTGACCCCATTTCTCCTATTTTCAATAGGGTTTGTGCCCAGGTGGTTCCCTACCACATACTAAAATTTCATCGAAATCGAACCATATTTAGGCATGTTATGACGCGCAAAGGCAATGGAATGGATCCCGCTTTTATGTCCTGACCTTTGACCCCATTCCGCCCATTTTCAATAGGGTTCGTCCCCAGCGGGGTCCTTACCACATACAGAAATTTCATTGAAATCAAACCATTTTTACGCAAGTTATGACGCATAAAAGCATTGGAATGGATCCCGCTCCTATGTCCTGACCTTTGACCCTGCTTCACCCATTTTCAACAGGGTTCGTTCCCAGGTGATCCCCTACCACATACTAAAATTTCGTCGAAATCGAACCATTTTCACATGAGTCAGCCTGGGGACGGACGGACAAAGCTGGAGCATATGCGCTTCTTCAACCTACGGTTGGAAAGCGTAAGAAATGAATGCTCTGGCCGTGAGGTTCGAAAGTAATGTGTAATGCTTCTTCCACACATCATCAGGAAACAATGAGAATTCCTTCTTCTACCTTGGGTTCATTTAGGTATGGTTTGGCGGCTGACTCGGAAACCTACGATTACATTCCGGCGTTTCCTCAAGGAGAGGAAGCATATGTGACGTGTCTCTGAAGTGATGTAAGAGTTGAAACGGCAGGTTGCATGCATAATCTCGGTTCGCTTTAGTTCTGAGGGTAAAATAGTATACTGTGCAAATTAAATGGGACAAAGTAAAAAATCACTCTTTTTTCCCAAACTATGCCTTTATATCATTCTATGCCTTGATCATCATCATCATCATTGTCAACCATTATCAATCCACTGCTGGACGAAGGTCTCCCCAAGTTTCCTCCACAACGGTCTGTCTTGTGCCAGTCTCCTCCATGTCACCCCTGCATACTTTCGAATTTCATCCACCCATCTCCCATGTGGTCTTCTTCTGGGTCTTTTCCTGTCCCTTAGAATCCAATCTAAAATTTCGGCTGTCCATCTATGGTCTGTCCTTCTGGCAGTATGTCCAGCCCATTGCCATTTCAGGGATTTAACTCTGACCATGATGTCTTCCACTCTTGTCATTTTTCGGATCCACGAGTTCCTCTTCTTATCTCTCCTGGTTACACCAAGCATGCACCTCTCCATGCTGCTTTGAGTTGTCTGCAGCCTTTGTATGTCTCTTTTAGTTAAGGTCCACGTCTCTGCACCATACGTAAGCACTGGAAGGATGCATTGATCAAACACTTTTCTTTTAAGACATAATGGCATATTGCTCTTGAAAATTATGCTGTTTCTTCCAAAAGCTCTCCAGGCAAGTTTTGTACGCCGATTAATTTCTTCATCAATGTGACCCTAACTTGATATCTGCTGTCCAAGATAAACGTACGTGTCTGTTATCTCCAGCTTTTCTCCATCAATCGATAAATCTTCATTTCTTGTAAAAGCATTGAACATCACTTTTGTCTTCTGAAAGTTCATTTTTAATCCCACTTCTTTACTCTTGTCAGCAAGTTCCTGGATCATACTCTGCAGCTCTGATGGGGTAGTTGCAAAAATGACTACGTCATCAGCAAAACGAAGGTGGGTTAGATAATCTCCATTAATCTTTATCCCCTTGTTTTCCCAGCTCAGTGACTGAAAAAAACCCTCCAATGTGGCATTAAAGAGCTTCGCGGATATGGTGTCACCTTGTGTCACTCCCTTTCCAATTTTTACGTGTGTTGTATTTTCAAACAGCCTAATCTTTGCACTTGCATTTTCATAGATGTTATTAATAATATTAATGTATGCATCTTCAATACCGCAGGTTTTCAGAGCCATTGTAACTGCTGATGGTTTCACCGAATCAAAGGCTTTTTCATAATCGATAAAAGCCATGCACAATGGAAGTTCATATTCCCTCGCTCTTTCAATTAGTTCTCTCAGCACGTGGATATGATCTACTGTGCTGTAGCCACTCCTGAATCCAGCTTGTTCTCTCGGTTGAGCCATGTCTAGTGCTACCTTCAAGCGGTGTGAAAGAACTTTAGTGAAGATTTTATAAACTACTGATAGGAGGCTGATAGGTCTGTAGTTTCCGAGATCCTCAATGTCACCTTTCTTATGTAGCAGGATCATTGTAGCGGTGTTCCAATCCTCAGGAATCTTTCCTTCATTAAGGCATCGAGTGAAAATTTGGGCGAGTACTGTTTCGATTTCTCCACTTGCTTCTTGTATGATGTCTACAGTAATTCCATCTTCTCCTGGAGCTTTTACTCGCTTCATGTTCTTGATTGCATGTGCAACTTCTGCTGGAAGGACTGGAGGAACTCTGGTACTGGTATCTTTCATGATGTCTGGAGTGCATATATCATCCCTTTCATATAATTTGGAGTAGAAATCTTTCACTCTTGTCAATATTTCGCCTCTATTTCTTGTTACAGAACCATCTTCTTTTCTCAGTGCCATAATCTGTTTTCTTCCCTTACTGAGATGTCCCTTTGCTATCTTTAGGCTTTGGTTGTTTTCAATTGCTTTCCTCACTAGTTCACAGTTGAATTTCCTTACGTCTTCAATGATACTTTTTCTTACTGTCTTGCATAGCTCTATATATTCCACTTTGGAAGTCACATCTTCTTTAGTTGTCCTCATCTCTCTTCTTTTTGCATCAACATTTTGGTTTTTCCTGATAATTTGTTCACATGCAACTTGTTCTTAGACCCAGCTAATTTTGTTGCTGTTTCCATAAGAGCTTTGGTTACTTTTCTGTTAACTTCAGAGATGTCCACTTCTTCCGATGTTAGGCCTTCTAAAGCAGAGAACCTGTTCTTCAGTTCTAACTTGAAGGTATTATGGTGTTTTTTAAGGTTGGTTATGTCAATAGATTTTGTTTGTCTTATGAGCTTGCCACGTTCAAGTTTAGTGTTGAGGTGCATCTTACATCTCACCAATCTATGGTCACTACCTGTGTTGAACTTGTTTAGCACACTGCAGTCTTCTATGACGAATTTTTTGTTACACATAATAAAATCAATTTCACTTGTCGTCCCATTTGGATGTCTCCATGTCCATTTCCTGTGTGGCTTTTTCTTGAAGAAGGAGTTCAAGATGAAAAACCCTTCTGCCTCTGCAAACTCAACGAGAGTATTTCCACGCTGGTTTCTGTTGCCGTGATCAATTTACCTACTGAAGTTTCATTCTGTTGCCGTTGCCCTATTTTTGCATTGAAATCTCCCATAATTATCTTCAAGTGCTGCTTACCTTTGTTATTTAGATCACGAAATTTCCTCATAAAATTCTTCAATTTCTTCTTCAGGATGACTTGTGGTATGTGCATAAGTTTCAATAATCTGAGCCTGGTATCTTCTCGAGAGTTGGATAACGAGTCGTGCAGCTCTGTCAGAGGAACTTTCAACTTCTACCACTTTATCCTTCAGTTTCTTGTTTATTATAAATCCAACACCACTAGTTCTGCCAGTATCTGTCCCACGATAGTAGAAGAGATGTCCACTTTTCAGTTCGATGAGATCTTCTCCTTTTCTCCTTACCTCACTTAGCCCCACGATGTCCCACTTGATCCTTTGTAGTTCCTCTTCCAATTCAAGAAGCCTTGAATCAGAAGATAGGGAGCGTCCATTGTAAGTAGCCAAGGTCAGCATCAGATGGCAGCCTAGTCCGGTCCTCCGGGGATTCTTAGCACCCTCTGCCTTCATGTCGCACTGGCCGCTGCCTTGGCCAGGTACATTCCAGCTGCCGGAGACTGAGGGCCAAGATTTAAGTTGTGGAATCATTTTGGAGGGGTTTGGCCATAACTCACCACGCTGGCCAAGCGGGTTGGTGAGTGTGGGATAGAATTTCCTCTGATCCCGATGGTATAGTTATACCGCTATGGGCGGTCGTCAGAGCCCCTTTAGTGGGAACAGGATGCACCACGAGAAGGCGGGGTTGACATTTGTCAAGGAGAGGCTGTGATGTTACGCATCACCTGACCTTGCATCCCTGATATACTCTGATAAATACGTGTATTAGTATGAGGCATGTCCTCCTTTAGTAGAAATGACCTCTTGAGATCGTTTTGGCATTGACTCCCCTAATTGAGTGCACATATTTTTGACTTCATAAACCATACTTTTATAACATTCGTTATCATGCGTTCTTTGGTTGTATAGTCCATTTTACCTAAACGTCTCTTCAAAATATTCCACAAGTTTTCTATGGGATTTACGTCTGGTGAATTTCAAGGCCAGTCAAGCAAATGAATTTGATTTTCCAGCATGAAATTCTTTACCAATTTCAAATTGTGACATGGGGCCAAGTCATGTTGAAACGTCCCGTCAAAAGTTTGCAAGAAAGGAACAATCCTACGTTGTAATATTTCTACGTACTTGGCTGAATTCATCATACCTTGAACAGGAACTAAACTTCCAGTGCCATTAGATGTGGAAAACCCCCAAAACATCTGTTTCAGAGGGTGTGTTACAGTTTGTTTGACATGCTCAGGCCTTAAGTGTTCACAGTTGCTTTGTCTAACGATATTTGTTTGGTAACCCTGCACAAATAAATGAGTTTCATCACTGAAAATATTTATATTTTTTGGCCCATGCTAAACGTCTTATCTTCATTTTCGCATTCAAATATTGTTTTTTCGTTGGTCTTCTTGCCTTCCGGCCAACTTCCAGAAGCCTACGGCGTACAGTTGAATCACTAAAATCACAACCACTAGCCAAAAATTTTCTTTGAAAGTCGGTGCTTAATTTTTTGGAATCATTTTACCATTTCTGATTAGATATTTATCGGTTCGTGGAGTTGGTTTTCGTTTTCTTCCACATTTACCTCTCCTTTTTGGAGACGATGATCGAGATGCATTGTATCGTCAAAGCAGTCTTGATACACTTGATTTGCCGACACCAACTGCAGAAGCGATATCTCTCACTGTCATAGAAGTGTGATCTTTCAGAGCAATTATTTTTGCACGCTCCCTTGGGGAAATATCCATTTTTCAATACACGAAAGCAGCAAGTACTCACAGAGAGCAAAAACTAACAACCACCTGTCACACACGAAAGCTCAAAACTGAAGCTGAATGGCCGATTTCCTGCTTAAAACCGGTCAAACCACATTCTTACTATCAAGTTCTAACAGTGACACCACCTCACAGCTGATAAAACCAGTTTACGTGGGTCTCCGACATCAACTGGCGATCATATTACAATTCTGAGAATAAAATAGCTTGTCCCAATTAATTTGCACGGTATACTACTGGCTCTGGAGCGAGACGATGTGGGTTCGAATCCCACCAGAAATGGCGCTGGCTCCGGAGCGAGGGAACATGCGTATTAATTCCACCAGCGTGTAATGTCAGATGGGCAAGATTTTCTAATAACCATCGAAATATCAGATGGGCAAGATTTTCTATTAACCACACTAATTTGCATGGTATACTATCTGGCTCCGGAGCGAGACAATGGGGGTTCGAATCCCACCAGAAATGGCGCTGGCTCCGGAGCGAGGGAACATGCGTATTATTTCCACCAGCGTGTAATGTCAGATGGGCAAGATTTTCTAATAACCATCGAAGTATCAGATGGGCAAGATTTTCTATTAACCACACTAATTTGCATGGTATACTATCTGGCTCCGGAGCGAGACGATGTGGGTTCGAATCCCACCAAAAATGGCGCTGGCTCCGGAGCGAGGGAACATGCGTATTAATTCCACCAGCGTGTAATGTCAGATGGGCAAGATTTTCTAATAACCATCGAAGTATCAGATGGGCAAGATTTTCTATTAACCATACTAATTTGCACGGTATACTATCTGGCTCCGGAGCGAGACGATGTGGGTTCGAATCCCACCAAAAAGGGCGCTGGATCCAGAGCGAGGGAACATGCGTATTAATTCCACCAGCGTGTAATGTCAGATGGGCAAGATTTTCTATTAACCATCGAAATATCAGATGGGCAAGATTTTCTTCTAACGATACTAATTTGCACGGTATACTACCTTGCTCCGGAGCGAGACGATGTGGACTCGAATCCCACCAAAAATGAGGCTGGATCCGGAGCGAGGGAACGTGCGTATTAATTCCACCAAGGTGTAATGAGAAGCTGCATGCTTTTAGTAGAGTGGAATTCAGTACTTTGAGGTGGGTTGGTAATATTTAAATAATGACTTATAAGGTGCAATAATAAAATAATTTATTCAACTCAAATTTAAGGTTTACCAGATGAAACCCATCGGAAACGACGGTTAGTTTTTTTTTTATTTTCGAGAAGAGTAAACTCATGTGAAACAACAAATGTAAACTTTATTAGATTGAAAAATTCATTCAACCACTTCAGTAAAGACAATAGTCCAGGTTCATGATTTTTTTTTTTTTTTTGACTGAAGGCCTAACCTTGAACAACTCAATGGGCTAGAAGCAGT
Organism: Macrothele yani; assembly: GCA_039090855.1. NCBI lineage: Eukaryota > Metazoa > Arthropoda > Arachnida > Araneae > Macrothelidae > Macrothele > Macrothele yani. Next base: position 17,277,431 of record CM077032.1, on the reverse strand, counting down.
CGCCCGTAAGATTTTTACTAACAATAGCCAACGTAATGTTTATTTACATCTTTATATAATGGAAAACGTCTTACCTACGTGAAAAAACTGGACCGAATGAATACTAAATTGTATACACATCACACAATCCAACGGCATAACGCAATCAGGTCTTCGAGAGTGTTCGCTTTTCCGATTAGAAGAACTTTGATAGGAACGCCTGCTAGCGTTGGTTTGCGCAACGGTTGGCTCAGAAAAGATACTTTGGACTATCTGAGTTCCTCCATACATCCCCCTTCAACAGCACGTGAGTCAACCGCAGGCGATCGAATGTCAATCGAACGCTTCTCTCATATAATTTACATGGGGAATTTGCCGCCTCACAACGCCAGAAAAGTTGTCCCAATCTCATTTTCTCTTCGCCTGGCCCATCTACATGGTAAGACCTTTATTTTGATATCTCAACCATATCTTTACGTTCAGCCGTTCTCTCAAAGTAGGATTCACAGTAAAAAATCTTATAGAATAAATATATAGAATATACAAATTTTTAAAACAGAAAAAATCGGATAGATCCTAGGAGTTTTGTGTTTTTTTATGCAAGTAGCTCACATGACAAAAGTTGTTGAATCTGAAAATATACAAAGCTTGTCCCAAAACAATAAAGGATTTTTTTTTATAAAATATGCGCAATGCTGCGTTCTACCTTGGAACGAGTCTTGAAAAAACGGTAGTCGTTGTAGTAATCATAGCAACCGGCCACACCTGTTTATCACTCATGTGTCGTCAGTAGTGCCAAGTTTAAAAAGCGTCATCTCGTTAACCCCTAACAAGTGTTTTCGTGCTGTGATTTTTGGAAAAAAACGGAAGTGAAAGAGCATAATTTTGCTGCCGACTTAAGAAGTCTGTTGGAGAGACTTTCCGTCTTAAACAAGAGGCTTAACCCTTTAAGCGGCCAATATATCGTAATCAAATAGTACTCAACATTTTCTGCGCTCCATAAACATAAATGTTCGTATAGCAGCCGGATTTTTCTTTCTGAACGGCACGTCAGATGTTTTGTTTTGCCAAAATCTACTATTACACAATTTATAACTCTTTCTTGTCTCATCAGTAGTGCTAATAACCTGCCACAAGTGATAAGCTCACCCTTCTAATTCTTCAATTTCTGCACCATTTCCCTGGTTACAAAGGGGAAGGGCTAGCCCTCCTGACAGGGACACCATGCCCCTGGGTAGAAACAAGTGAGTCAAATATCTCCTGCATCCTTTCTTAGATTCATCGCCTTTTTGCCATTTTGAGAGTAATCTCTCAGTAAGGAACATTTTAATCATCCCCCTGAACGACCACTTCCAAAAGGGAATCGTTCACTTGATCGAAAGGTCACTTGACCGCAAATCACTTGATCAAAAGGTGCATTTCACCGAAAGGTCACTTGACCATAAAGTTCATTTCACCGAAAGGTCACTTCATTCAAGAGTTCATTTCATCGAAACGTTCAATTCACCGAAGGATTACTTTACCTAAAAATTCATTATATCGAAAGATCATTTCACCGAATGGTCAGTTTATCGAAAACTTAGAATTTGGTTGTTAGAGATCTGTTTGAGTGTGGTGCGGATTTCTGAAAAACTAGCCACCTAAACATTATCGGATTGTACAAAAAAACCACTTTTAATTTCTATGAAACGCCTTCCCATGAACAGGTTTTTCGAAATATACCATTATTTATAAGGCCTAGATCTGTGCCTTTTTGTCAAATTTAATACTCCGAGCTTCTATTCATAAGAATTACATAGCAAATCAAGTAAGTAACGTTCCATCTTACTCAACCACAAAACATAAATTTCTTGTCCGTAGGCCTACATACAGGCCATTTTGGTTGTGTGTCGACCGCTTTTAAAAAATTCCATCGGTCGTGGATCGACGGCTTTTCCAGATTACAAATTCCATCGGTAGGTAAAGAGTTTATGGATGGTCGTGGGTCTGCGGCTATTACAGATTACATATGGAGTTTATGGATGGTCGTGGGTAGGCGGCTCTTACAGATTCCATATAGTGTTTATGGATGGCAGTGGGTTGACGCCTTTTTCATATTCCGTAAAGAGTTTATGAATGGTCGTTGGTCTGCTGCTTTTACAGATTCCAGAAAGAGTTTATGGATGGTCGTGGGTCGGCGGCTTTTACAGATTCCACAAAGAGTTTATGGATGGTCGTGGGTCGGCGGCTTTTACAGATTCCACAAAGAGTTTATGGATGGTCATGGGTCGACGGTTTTTACAGATTCCACAAATATTTATGGATGGACGTGGGTCGGCGGCTTTTACAGATTCCACAAATATTTATGGATGGCCGTGGGTTGACGGCTTTTTCATATTCCGTAAAGAGTTTATGAATGGTCGTTGGTCTGCTGCTTTTACAGATTCCACAAAGAGTTTATGGATGGTCGTGGGTCGGCTGCAGCTTTAACAGATTCCACAAATAGCTTATGGATGGTCGTGCGTCGGCGGCTTTTACATATTCCACAAAGAGTTTACGGATGGTCGTGGGTCGGCGGCTTTTACAGATTCCACAAAGAGTTTATGGATGGCCGTGGGTTGACGGCTTTTCCAGATTCCGTAAAGAGTTTATGAATGGTCGTGGGACTGCGGCTTTTAGAGATTCCACAAAGAATTTTCTGGATGGTCGTGCGTCGGCGGCTTTTACAGATTCCACAAAGAGTTTATGGATGGTCGTGGGTTGACGGCTTTTCCAGATTCCGTAAAGAGTTTATGAATGGTCGTGGGACTGCGGCTTTTAGAGATTCCACAAAGAATTTTCTGGATGGTCGTGCGTCGGCGGCTTTTACAGATTCCACAAAGAGTTTATGGATGGTCGTGGGTCGGCGGCTTTTCCAGATTCCGTAAGAGTTTATGGATGGTTGTGGGTTGACGGCTTTTCCAGATTCCGTAAAGAGTTTATGAATGGTCGTGGGACTGCGGCTTTTAGAGATTCCACAAAGAATTTTCTGGATGGTCGTGCGTCGGCGGCTTTTACAGATTCCACAAAGAGTTTATGGATGGTCGTGGGTCGGCGGCTTTTACAGATTCCACAAAGAGTTTATGGATGGTCGTGGGTTGACGGCTTTTCCAGATTCCGTAAAGAGTTTATGAATGGTCGTGGGACTGCGGCTTTTAGAGATTCCACAAAGAATTTTCTGGATGGTCGTGCGTCGGCGGCTTTTACAGATTCCACAAAGAGTTTATGGATGGTCGTGGGTCGGCGGCTTTTACAGATTCCGTAAGAGTTTATGGATGGTCGTGGGTTGACGGCTTTTCCAGATTCCGTAAAGAGTTTATGAATGGTCGTGGGACTGCGGCTTTTAGAGATTCCACAAAGAATTTTCTGGATGGTCGTGCGTCGGCGGCTTTTACAGATTCCACAAAGAGTTTATGGATGGTCGTGGGTCGGCGGCTTTTACAGATTCCGTAAGAGTTTATGGATGGTCGTGTGTCAACGGCTTTTACAGATTCACCAAAGAGTTTATGGATGGTCGTGGGTCGGCGGATTTTACAGATTCCACAAAGAGTTTATGGATGGTCGTGGGTCGACGGGTTTTACAGATTCCTCAAAGAGTTTATGGATGGTCGTGGGTCGGCGGATTTTACAGATTCCTCAAAGAGTTTATAGATGGTCGTAGGTCGGCGGCTTTCAGAGATTCCATAAAGAGTTTATTAATTGTCGTGGGTCGGCCGCTTTTACATATTCCACAAAGAGTTTGTGGATGGTCGTAGGTGGACAGCTTTTCCAGATTCCATAATGTGTTTATGGATGGTCGTGGGTCTACTGCTTTTACAGATTCCACAAAGTGTTTATCTCCGAAACTAATAGCTGTAGGAAAACCATACTGCACCATGTAGGATAGTTTATAAACGCAAAAAAGACTGTGTAGTTAATTCCGAAATACCTGTTTTAGTTTTGGAGTTATTGTCGATGGTGTATGGATGGTCGTGGGTCAAAGGTATTCAGAGATTCCATAAAGAGTTTATTAATTGTCGTGGGTCGGCCGCTTTTACAGATTCCACTAAGAGTTTATGGATGGTCGTAGGTGGACGGCTTTTCCAGATTCCATAATGTGTTTATGGATGGTCGTGGGTCTACTGCTTTTACAGATTCCACAAAGTGTTTATCTCCGAAACTAATAGCTGTAGGAAAACCATACTGCACCATGTAGGATAGTTTATAAACGCAAAAAAGACTGTGTAGTTAATTCCGGAATACCTGTTTTAGTTTTGGAGTTATTGTCGATGGTGTATGGATGGTCGTGGGTCAGAGGTATTCAGAGATTCCATAAAGAGTTCATGAATTGTCGTGGGTCGGCCGCTTTTACAGATTCCACTAAGAGTTTATGGATGGTCGTAGGTGGACGGCTTTTCCAGATTCCATAATGTGTTTATGGATGGTCGTGGGTCTACTGCTTTTACAGATTCCACAAAGTGTTTATCTCCGAAACTAATAGCTGTAGGAAAACCATACTGCACCATGTAGGATAGTTTATAAACGCAAAAAAGACTGTGTAGTTAATTCCGGAATACCTGTTTTAGTTTTGGAGTTATTGTCGATGGTGTATGGATGGTCGTGGGTCAGAGGTATTCAGAGATTCCATAAAGAGTTCATGAATTGTCGTGGGTCGGCCGCTTTTACAGATTCCACTAAGAGTTTATGGATGGTCGTAGGTGGACGGCTTTTCCAGATTCCATAATGTGTTTATGGATGGTCGTGGGTCTACGGCTTCTACAGATTCCACAAAGTGTTTATCTCCGAAACTAATAGATATGGGAAAACCATACTGCACCATTTAAGATAGTTTATAAACGCAAACAAGTCTGTGTAGTTAAATCCGGAATACTTGTTTTAGTTTTGGAGTTATTGTCGATGCTGTAGTGATGGTCGTGGGTCGGCGGCTTTTAGAGATTCTATAAAGAGTTTATGAATTGTCGTTGGTCGGCCGCTTTTACAGATTCCACAAAGAGTTTATGGATGGTCGTAGGTGGACGGCTTTTCCAGATTCCATAATGTGTTTATGGATGGTCGTGGGTCTACGGCTTCTACAGATTCCACAAAGTGTTTATCTCCGAAACTAATAGATATGGGAAAACCATACTGCACCATTTAAGATAGTTTATAAACGCAAACAAGTCTGTGTAGTTAAATCCGGAATACTTGTTTTAGTTTTGGAGTTATTGTCGATGCTGTAGTGATGGTCGTGGGTCGGCGGCTTTTAGAGATTCTATAAAGAGTTTATGAATTGTCGTTGGTCGGCCGCTTTTACTGATTCCACAAAGAGTTTATGGATGGTCGTAGGTGGACGGCTTTTCGAGATTCCTTAATGTGCTTATGGATGGTCGTGGGTCTGCGGCTTTTTCTGATTACGTAAAGAGTTGATGGATTGTAGTGGGTCGATTGCATTTACAGATTCCAGAAAGAGTTTATGGATGGTCGTGGGTCGATGGTTTTTACAGATTCCATACAGAGTTTATGGATGGTCGTGGGTCGGCGGCTTTTACAGATTCCATAAAGAGTTTATGGATGGTCGTGTGTCGGCGGCTTTTACAGATTCCACGAAGATCTTATGGATGATCGTGGGTCGACGGCTTTTACAGATTCCTTATGGTCGTGAGTCGGCGGCTTTTACAGATTCCGTAAGTAGAATATGGATGGACATGGGTCGGTAGATTTTACAGATTCCGCAAAGAGCTTATGGATGGTCGTGGGTCGACGGCTTTTTACGGGTTCCAGAAAGTGTCTATGGAAGATCGTGGTTCGGCGGCTTTAATCGCGATTGGAGGGAGACCATTAACGAGTGTGACAGAGGTACACATCAATACAATAGGTATTGTCATATAGGAAGACACCCAACTATCAATTAGAGATATCGGAGATATGGTTCTCATTTTAAAATGATCAGTTACAGATTTTGAAATGTGAACCACATCTTCTGTTCGCCATTTCTTTTAATGTGCGGCCCAATGCAAGGCCGCATATGACCAGCTCTGGCTTTTCTTACTTGGACATAATAAAAATTAAGTTGATGCCCCAACCTCCTTACAGTCCAAATTCAACGTCATGTAACTTCAGTTTGTTCCCCATTAAAAAAAAAGACATTACGGAGACGACTATTTGAGGCTGATCAACAACTTATTACAGCTGAGCAGGGTTGCTTCAACAGCTTTTTTGAAGAAGAATTCCAGAAGACATTCTAAAAGTACGAGTAACGTTGGGATACCTGTATTCCACGCAGTGGACAGTTTTTCGAAAAAGATGACCACTTCCTTGATAATTAAGATACGTCTATTATTTTTTCGAAGGCTTTGACGATGGCAAATATTGGTGAAGAAATAATCAGTGTTATTCAAGAGATATACACTGAAGAGCAATTGAATTAGAGACAGCTGGCGTTATGCAAATGTGGCGCTGTGGGCGGCCCTGTAAACGGAAACGAAATGACGTATGCTGCGATCCGACAATATAAGGAGTGATGCGACGGGAGTCAGTAACAGTCGGATGCAGTATGGGTAAGACGAAAGATCTAAGCGCATTTGGTCGTGGGCAAATTATCGGGGGCCGAAGAATGGGTCACTCCATCTCGGAAGTCGTGTAGGCACTGGGATTTTCACGAGCCACTGTGTCACGGGTGCACCGTGAGTACATCGAATCTGGTAAAACCATCCCTGCAAGGGCCAACTGCCGTGGACAACAGCGTGTGGATGAGCGGGGTCATCGTAAGCTAGCTCGCATTGTAACAGCGGATCGATGTACCAGACTGCAAGAAATCACTCGGCAATTTAACGCTGGCGCACAAAAACGTGTAAGCAGCCACACCATCCAGAACCGTCTTCTCGCTATGGGTTACAGAAGCCATCGTCCCACGAAGGTACCGCAGCTGACCGCACATCACAGAGCGCAAAGATTAGCATGGGCGCTGGAACATCGCCACTGGACCCTAGACATGTGGAAAAATGTTGCCTGCACGGATGAGTTGAGATTCACGTTGATACACGTGGATGGCAGGATACGTGTACGACGCAAACCACACAAAGCGATCGATCCTTCTTGCCAGCAGGGTACTCTTCAAGCTGTTGGGGGTGGCATTCTCGTCTGGGGACTGTTTACGTGGACTGAAATGGGAACCCTGGTACGTGTGACATCGTCTCTCACAGGTCAACGTTCCTGGGATATTCTGTACGACCATTTGCTCCCGTTGGTGCGTCTTCAGCATACGACTGAGGACCTCATCCTGCAACAAGACAATGCAGCTCCCGAATTGTATTCGAATGGTTGGGTGACCACTCAACACCGATGTGACCTCGCTTCATTGGCCAGCTAGGTCACCTGACCTCAATCCCATCGAACACATCTGTGATGCCATCGGGAGAGATGACCCCACTCCATCAAATCTTCGTGAACTGAGGGAGCTTGTTCAGGGGTCGTGGATCCGTATGGTTTCCCAACGCTTTCGGTGTATTGTGGAGTCCATGACGAGACGAATCGCCGCCGTCATCAGGGCGAAAGTTGGTGCTACGCGTTACTTAACAGGTATCTCTAATTCAATTGCTCTTCAGTGTACACTGACAATAAACGTATTATCAAGTGTGGACAACAACTATCCGAGGTTTTTGTGAGTAGTAAAGGTCTTTTAGAGAGATGCTATATGTCTCCTACATTATTTGAGATGTACAGGGTGATTGTAAAGTCCTTCAACAAAACAAGAGGGGTGATAGTACACATCAAGACTTACAATATTTGCAAAGCGCCGCATTCCACTCCTAGTGCCAGAAAAGAGTACGTTCGAAGAACGTCCAGCAGGCACACGGAGTTCCAACCAGTGCATGAGAAGCACAAGATGCAAATCAGGTGCACTGAACATGTGGGTAGACGATGAGGAACAAACATTAAAAAACGCAGGCCAACCAGTTAAGCGATATTACTGAGCGAACATCACATGAGAATTGACGTATACGTCTGACCGGCGCAGCGTACCGTGTGTTCCTGGAGCAAGTGCTTCCCGGTCTGTTTCAGGATGTTTCGCTCACCCCACCAAGGGACATGTGGTTTATGCATGATGGAGCCCCAGCACACTTTGCCACCTAGGTCCGATACTTCCTAAATGTGACATATCCCGGGCGGTGGACTGGACGCGGTCGGCCTGTGGCTTTTCCTCCACGATCCCCGGACCTTAATCCACTGGACTTCTTCTTCTGGAAGCACACGAAAACATTAGTGTACGAGACACCTGTGGACTCCCTTAAAGATCTCGTCGCGCGAATCACTGTTGCTGCGGACGGGACTTCTTCTTCTGGAGACACATGAAAACATTGCTGTACGAGACACCTGTGGACTCCCTTAAAGATCTCGTTGCTCGAATCACTGTTGCTGCGGACTGGACTTCTTCTTCTGGAGACACATGAAAACATTGCTGTACGAGACACCTGTGGACTCCCTTAAAGATCTCGTCACGCGAATTACTGCTCCTGCGGACTGGACTTCTTCTTCTGGAGACACATGAAAACATTGCTGTACGAGACACCTGTGGACTCCCTTAAAGATCTCGTTGCTCGAATCACTGTTGCTGCGGACTGGACTTCTTCTTCTGGAGGCACATGAAAACATTGCTGTACGAGACACCTGTGGACTCCCTAAAAGATCTCGTTGCTCGAATCACTGTTGCTGCGGACTGGACTTCTTCTTCTGGAGACACATGAAAACATTGCTGTACGAGACACCTGTGGACTCCCTTAAAGATCTCGGCGCGCGAATCACTGTTGCTGCGGACTGGACTTCTTCTTCTGGAGACACATGAAAACATTGCTGTACGAGACACCGGTGGACTCCCTTAAAGATCTCGTAGCGCGAAACACTGTTGCTGCCGACTGGACTTCTTCTTCTGGAGACACATGAAAACATTGCTGTACGAGACACCGGTGGACTCCCTTAAAGATCTCGTAGCGCGAAACACTGTTGCTGCCGACTGGACTTCTTCTTCTGGAGGCACATGAAAACATTGGTGTACGAGACGCCTGTGGACTTCCTTAAAGATCTCGTCGCGCGAATCACTGTTGCTGCGGACTGGACTTCTTCTTCTGGAGACACATGAAAACATTGCTGTACGAGACACCTGTGGACTCCCTTAAAGATCTCGTCGCGCGAATCACTGTTGCTGCGGACTGGACTTCTTCTTCTGGAGACACATGAAAACATTGCTGTACGAGACACCTGTGGACTCCCTTAAAGATCTCGTCGCGCGAATCACTGTTGCTGCGGACTGGACTTCTTCTTCTGGAGACACATGAAAACATTGCTGTACGAGACACCTGTGGACTCCCTTAAAGATCTCGTCACGCGAATCACTGTTGCTGCGGACTGGACTTCTTCTTCTGGAGAAACATGAAAACATTGCTATACGAGACACCTGTGGACTCCCTTAAAGATCTCGTCACGCGAATCACTGTTGCTGCGGACTGGACTTCTTCTTCTGGAGGCACATGAAAACATTGGTGTACGAGACACCTGTGGACTCCCTTAAAGATCTCGTCGCGCGAAACACTGTTGCTGCGGACTGGACTTCTTCTTCTGGAGACACATGAAAACATTGCTGTACGAGACACCTGTGGACTCCCTTAAAGATCTCGTCGCGCGAATCACTGTTGCTGCGGACTGGACTTCTTCTTCTGGAGACACATGAAAACATTGCTGTACGAGACACCTGTGGACTCCTTAAAGATCTCGTCGCGCGAATCACTGTTGCTGCGGACTGGACTTCTTCTTCTGGAGAAACATGAAAACATTGCTATACGAGACACCTGTGGACTCCCTTAAAGATCTCGTCACGCGAATCACTGTTGCTGCGGACTGGACTTCTTCTTCTGGAGGCACATGAAAACATTGGTGTACGAGACACCTGTGGACTCCCTTAAAGATCTCGTCGCGCGAATCACTGTTGCTGCGGACTGGACTTCTTCTTCTGGAGACACATGAAAACATTGCTGTACGAGACACCTGTGGACTCCTTAAAGATCTCGTCGCGCGAATCACTGTTGCTGCGGACTGGACTTCTTCTTCTGGAGAAACATGAAAACATTGCTATACGAGACACCTGTGGACTCCCTTAAAGATCTCGTCACGCGAATCACTGTTGCTGCGGACTGGACTTCTTCTTCTGGAGGCACATGAAAACATTGGTGTACGAGACACCTGTGGACTCCCTTAAAGATCTCGTCGCGCGAAACACTGTTGCTGCGGACTGGACTTCTTCTTCTGGAGACACATGAAAACATTGCTGTACGAGACACCTGTGGACTCCCTTAAAGATCTCGGCGCGCGAATCACTGTTGCTGCGGACTGGACTTCTTCTTCTGGAGACACATGAAAACATTGCTGTACGAGACACCTCTGGACTCCCTTAAAGATCTCGTCGCGCGAATCACTGTTGCTGCGGACTGGACTTCTTCTTCTGGAGACACATGAAAACATTGCTGTACGAGACACCTGTGGACTCCCTTAAAGATCTCGTCGCGCGAATCACTGTTGCTGCGGACTGGACTTCTTCTTCTGGAGACACATGAAAACATTGCTGTACGAGACACCTGTGGACTCCCTTAAAGATCTCGTCGCGTGAATCACTGTTGCTGCGGACTGGACTTCTTCTTCTGGAGAAACATGAAAACATTGCTATACGAGACACCTGTGGACTCCCTTAAAGATCTCGTCGCGCGAATCACTGTTGCTGCGGACTGGACTTCTTCTTCTGGAGAAACATGAAAACATTGCTATACGAGACACCTGTGGACTACCTTAAAGATCTCGTCACGCGAATCACTGTTGCTGCGGACTGGACTTCTTCTTCTGGAGGCACATGAAAACATTGGTGTACGAGACACCTGTGGACTCCCTTAAAGATCTCGTCGCGCGAAACACTGTTGCTGCGGACTGGACTTCTTCTTCTGGAGACACATGAAAACATTGCTGTACGAGACACCTGTGGACTCCCTTAAAGATCTCGTCGCGCGAATCCCTGTTTCTGCGGACTGGACTTCTTCTTCTTAAGACACATGAAAACATTGCTGTACGAGACACCTGTGGACTCCCTTAAAGATATCGTTGCGCGAATCACTGTTGCTGCGGACTGGACTTCTTCTTCTGGAGGCACATGAAATCATTGGTGTACGAGACACCTGTGGACTCCCTTAAAGATCTCGTCGTGCGAATCACTGTTGCTGCGTATAAGATTAACACCACACCGGAAGTCAACGAGAGGGTGCGACAGTACAAGACCTCACTAACTCGGATCTATCCTGGCGCCCTCTGTCTGGCCTCCCCCTGCTATTCTCTCGTCCCCATCCGCCCATTTGGTCTATGACTCTCTGCTAACTGCACTTCTTTCGCTTTTCCCTGATCTTGTCTCCCCCACCGGTCTCGTCTCTGTCTTTTCTGCCCCTCTTCCGCTGCCGTTTTTCCTCCGACTCACAAACTCGGTTCTTCCTCTCTCCTCTCTCTCCTCTAAATCTCTTTATCGTTTTCTAGTGCACCTTGCCACCCCTTCACCGCTTTCTATTCTGGAGGTTCCCCCTGCTTCTCTTCCTCTTCTCTGGGCCGCTGCCCGCTCACCCTTATCTGCTCCTCTTGAAATTAATACCCACTGGCTCTTTTTGCATAATCGCCTCCCTGTTCCGTATTTTCTCTTTCGCATGTCTCTTCTCTCCTCCCTCTCTGCTCCTTCTGCGCACAGGAGGCAGACGTTTCTCACGTCTACCTTTACTGTCCCATCCTGATGCCTCTCCTCCACCAGGCTTTCCGGATTGCCAGTCGCTCTTGTTCTCAAGATCTTCCGTTCACTGCCTACAGACATCTTCTTCTGCGGGCTCATCCACCTACAACTCTTCCTTCAGTTTGTGCCTATCTTTTCGTGCTGGTTAAACACGTTATTTACGTATACCTTCAACAACTCCGCAGCATTTCCTCGCCGGTCTCTTTACACCAGGCCAGCGCAGCACTTTTGTGCCATTTTCAAGATCGATTGCTTTCTCGACTCCGCCTGGAGTACCAGTCGGCTTCTTCCAGTCGTCGAGAAGCCACCTTCTATGCTACCTGGGCGCCGGCCGCTCCATGGTTTGCGATTGATTCTGGACTGCTACACCTATCAGAACCCTAGGACATTCTACACCTCCTTTGCTGAGTTCCGTGGCACCCTGGTGGCCCTCCTCCACTCTACGACTCGTGCAATCCATACTACCGTTGAATTGTGAATGCTAATGCCATCTCAGTGTATTTTCATGCTTACTCGTGTACATTACTTACTTTCACCCCGCCTGTATTATGTTGCTTTGGTGCCCTCGTTAAATAACTTGCACAATTGTGCACGCTGTGTTTTTATCTCATGTATGTAATGTTTTACCTTCACGGCGGTGTTTGTGCTGTTCTTTTTCTAATTGTGTACTATTGTTTCGCCTGTGTTATCCTGTAAATCATGCCCAGCCAATGTCATGTGACACGATGTGTTTCTCTTTGTCACTTCTGCAATTTTTTATTCAATAAGCTTTGCTTGCAGCATTTGTTATTCATCCCCATTATCATTGCAGTGTATATACCATCATGTTTTTAACAGTTTTGTATTATTTCCCAGTGAGACGCCCAATACTGTACGTCTCCCTCTTATGTTTTCTTATGATAAATTAGAATAAAGCGATTTTGAAACCTACATTCGCCGGTGTGGGCTGTATAACGACGGCCTTGGACGCCAGTTTGAGCAGCTCCTTCGAGTCTTTCTCTGATGCGATTGGAATTGTGCAACAAATAAATTAGGCATGTCTCTTTGTTCTCACTGTTGAAGGCTCAACGTGGATATGCAACTTTACTCTTTTCTGGTACTAGGAGTGGAATGCGGTCCTAGGTTTCATTGCAAATATTGTTTGTCTTGATGTGTACTATTACCCGTCTTGTTTTGTTTAAGGAGTTTACAATCACCCTGTATATTGAAGTACGTATCAAAGAATGGTCAGCGAAGTGCAGAAATTTGGGATTACGGATTCAGAAAGATTTTCTGTACCATTTGCTGTTTGCAGATGATCAAGCCATCTTGGCAGAAAATAAGAATGACGTAATTTAATGTTCCGCTAACTGATCTGTGAATATGACCGTTGGTGATTTAACTTAACAAAATATAACCGAGCACTGCTCTAATTATCCCAGAGACTACTCTGACATATCTGATGATATTACGTTGAGAACAGTTGAGGAATTTAAACACACCGGATCCATAATACATCAGGATGGGTTACATGATAAAAATTACACGGAATGAAATTACACAACAAAAATTACACAAGGAAGAAATGCACGAAGAAAAAATTACACAAGTCGGAACTTTCACATAGAAAAAATTACACAAGTCGGAAATTACACATAGAATGAATTTCACAAGAGATTATACAAAATCATGAAACTCTAACTTAGACTGTAGACGGGTTTTGTAAGGGGTCAGGGCCCCCCATACAAAATTTTCGTAAAATCTACAGTTTTCAATTTAGAACCGCCAAATTTAGTATACTATCTCATAGTACTCTAACTCAGACGGTTTTGGGAACGGAACGGGACTGGGGTTCAGAGCCCCCTTCGAAAGACCGCCAACCGTATAAGTTAGAGTACCGTGAGATAATATATCAAATTTGGTTGTTTTAAAATGAAAACTAGATTTTATGAAACTTTTGTGTGTGAGGGCTCTAACCCCCCCCCCCCCCCACGGGGCTCCGACCTCTTAGAAAAACCGTCTACAGTCTAAGTTAGAGTTTCATGAGGTAGTGTACCAAATTTGGTGCTCCTAGAATGAAAACTGTCGATTTTAGGAAATTTTTACCCCCCCCCATTGGACTCCGACCCCTTCCCAAAAACCGTCAACAGTCTAAGTTAGAGTTTCATGATTTTATATAATCATGGCCACAAATTTTGTATAATCTGTTGTAAAATTCATTCTATGTGTAATTTCCGACTTGTGTAATTTTTTGTATGTGTAATTTCCGACTTGTGTAATTTTTATTCGTGTAATTTTTTCTTCGTGTAATTTTTCTTCGTGTAATTTTTTCTTCGTATAATTTTTCTTCGTGCAATTTTTTCTTCCTGTAATTTCTTCCTTGTGAAATTTTTGCTGCTTAATTTCATTCCGTGTAATTTTGGCCTGTGTAATTCAGTCCTAACACCATCAGGATGGTACACATAATCATTACAGTAATAGGAGAATTGCGGAGGGTAGGAAAGGTATTTCTGTTTTGAACCTGTTCTTTGGAGCGGTAAAGTCTTTCCAAGAGTTAAAAGACACTTTGTTTCTGCGACTATACAGAGCATCATTTTATACGGTGGTGAGACGTAGACATTGAATAAAAGACATCAAAAAAGATTATTGGCTACAGGGTTGGAATTTTGGAGGCGTTCTGCAAGAAAATCCAGATGCGAAAAAGTGCGTAACACAAAAATTCGAGATATTATGAGTGCTAAAGTAGACATTCTTTAAACTATTGAGATGCGGAGTTTGCAGTGGTTCGGTAATGTAAAGAAAATGTCATCAAAAAGACTTCCCCAAAAATTTCTGATGGAGTGGCAGGCTCCAGGAAAAAGGAAGACCAAGGAGAAAGTGGATGGAGGAGATTAATTGAAGTTAAAAAAAAATAATTGACTGAATGAAGTGATTGCCTTGCATAGAGAGAAGTGGAAAAACACCCTGGCTGAAATAAACGGTCGAGGAAATCCACTAGGTAGTAGAAATTCCTGAAGATGATGATGATGACGATATTATTTTTATAAAAATATTCTCAGCTGTTTTGGGACAACCCTTGCACAAAGAAAAATAATCATCCATCAGTTTTTAGATTTAATGCCTGATATTTTCTTGTATATCACCATTGAAGAGTGTTCTTTAATTTTGTAGAAACATGTTCATATAGATTCAAAGGTAAAGTGATTTCTTTTTGATTGATTGAAGAGAAATCCGAAGTGTAGAGAAGAGAAAATATCTTTCGATAATTTCCAAGAAGATCGAGTAGTTAGTGGTTGGGGTTAATTAAAGCATTTTCTCCAATATCTGTTCCGTTAACGAGTAGTGAGTTACAGAAGATTCTGCATGTACGAAAGAAAAAAATCTCCTTAAACAAAGGAACGCGAGATTTATTCTTCATCATAAATCCCTCTTTGACAGATGATTTTTTTAGAGCACGAAGTGATTTCAAGGCATTGTTTCCAACCTGACGCCAGGGGAATAGAAAAAAGACATCCGCAGACATAAGACCATCATGACGACCCATAAAGTCAAAAGGGAAAAAGAAATTTGACTAATCTAAATCATCCCACGAGTAAAACTGCCTTTTTTGAGCCGTCAAATAATGCCCACGGCAAAGAAAAGAAAAAGAGCAAGACTGTCAGTTCTGTTTTGCATCGAATAATGGGAAATGTTTCCTCTCTTCGATGATTTCATCTAATTTCGATTCAAAACTTCTCTTCCCTTTATGTCACTTTCATTTTTTGGAAAGTAACATCTGAAATGAATGTTGAAAGAACATTTCCCAGAGTTAGAACCAATGACTTTGCTAATATACAAGTTCTATCTCCCAATGAGAGGAGTCACCGATAACCCAGGAGCAAATTCGAACTTCCATTATCTGTACAGAAGTTTAAAAATTCATCATAAAACCTACGCCAGCTCCTGAATGGCTTTGAAACTATTGCTAGCGAATTTTATAGAACTACAACCACGTGAAATCGATTGAAATTCATTTTTAACAAACTACTGGCAGTTTTGAGAAGCTTCAAGAAAAATTAAGACCATGAAATTAAATGCCCATAAAGATTCAAAAGAAATATTTAAAAACATATCAGACCTTGCTTCGAATATAAAAAATAATAATAAAAAAACCCCAATAAAATCACACTTAATATAAAAAACATACATGCACACCAAATTAACAAATAATGTGAAATAAAGCCAGTGATTCGACAGTATAGACTTTTTTACGTGCACAAGTTAAAAAGTTAAATATGCATATAATTAAATGCCTATATAAAAGACCTTGCTTCGAATATAACGCCACACCTATAAAAAAAATAGTGTGAAGTAAAGCGAGTGATTCGGGAGTATAGATTTATTCACGTGCACAAGTTAAAAATGCATTTAATTAAATGCCTATAAAGAATCGACAGAGATATCTGAGAGCATACCAAAAACCTTGCTTCCAATGTAACTCTACAGCAAATGAAGAAAAAATAGTGTGAAATAAAGCGAGTGATTCGAGATCATATATTTATTTACGTACAGAAGTTAAAAAGTTAAACGTGCATTTAATTAAATGCCTATAAAGAATCGAATATTTGAAAGCATATCAAATGATCATATGTAGAGGATTTTAGGAAGGGAGTGTCTGACCCCAGGTCTTAAACAACCCTTAGAAATAGGAGATTTGGGCTAGAGCGCCCGATAAGAAAGTGACACGGAAGCGAAGTAGAAAGGGGGAGGAAGACGCACTTATTTATTACCGGGTTGCCAGTACCCGGGGTCCGTCGGCTTAATGTGCCCATCCGACGCACGGCGGATATTTAGTGGATCGAACCTGAGGCTATTCCCATGGCAGGCATTAACGTTGCCCACTAGGCCACCCGCGACCCTTAACGCATATCAACGACATTGTTTCGAATATAACGCCACACTTTAAAAAAAAATAGTGTGAAGTAAAGCGGGTGATTCAGGAGTATAGATTTATTTACGTGCACAAGTTAAAAAGTTAAACATATGTTTCATTAAAGGCCTATAAAGAATCGAAAGATATATTTGAAAGCATATACATTAATATTATTAATAACATCTATGAAAATGCAAGTGCAAAGATTCGGCTGTTTGAAAATACAACACACATAAGAATTGGAAAAGGAGTGAGACAAGGTGACACCATATCTCCGAAGCTCTTTAATGCCACATTGGAAAATGTCTTTCAATCACTGAACTGGGAAAACAAAGGGATAAAGATTAATGGAGATTATCTAACCCACCTTCGTTTTGCTGATGACATAGTCATTTTTGCAACTACCCCATCAGAGCTACAGAGTATGATCCAGGAACTTGCTGACAAGAGTAAAGAAGTGGGATTAAAAATGAACTTTCAGAAGACAAAAGTGATGTTCAATGCTTTTACAAGAAATGAAGATTTATCGATTGATGGAGAAAAGCTGGAGATAACAGACACGTACGTTTATCTTGGACAGCAGATATCAAGTGAGGGTCACATTGGTGAAGAAATTAATCGGCGTACAAAACTTGCCTGGAGAGCTTTTGGAAGAAACAGCATAATTTTCAAGAGCAATATGCCATTATGTCTTAAAAGAAAAGTGTTTGATCAATGCATCCTTCCAGTGCTTACGAATGGTGCAGAGATGTGGACCTTAGCTAAAAGAGACATACAAAGGCTGCAAACAACTCAAAGAAGCATGGAGAGGTGCATGCTTGGTGTAACCAGGAGAGATAAGAAGAGGAACACTTGGATCCGAAAAATGACAAGAGTGGAAGACATCATGATCAGAGTTAAATCCCTGAAATGGCAATGGGCTGGACATACTGCCAGAAGAACAGACCATCGATGGACAGCCGAAATTTTAGATTGGATTCCAAGGGACAGGAAAAGACCCAGAAGAAGACCACATGGAAGATGGGTGGATGAAATTCGAAAGTATGCGGGAGTGACATGGAGGAGACTGGCACAAGACAGACCGTTGTGGAGAAAACTTGGGGAGACCTTCGTCCAGCAGTGGATTGATAATGGTTGACAATGATGATGATGATGATGATATCAAAGACTATGCTTCGAATATAACATCACACTTAATAAAAAAAATAGTGTGAAATAAAGTGAGTGAATCGAGAGTATATATTTATTTACGTGCAGAAGTTAAAAAGTTAAACATGCATTTAATTAAATGTCCTTAAAGAATTGAAAGAGATATTTGAAAGCATATCAAACAGCATGCTTCGAATGCAAAGCCACACATAAAAACCAAAAGTGTGAGATAAGGCGAGTGATTTGAGAGTATAGATTTATTTAAGTGCAACACATTGCATTTATTTCCGTCACTCACGTACACACCGAGCTACAGTCCTGTACTTACTAAGTGGAATTAAATCATAACAGCAAACAATAAGATTTACTAAATCCTGATATTGAGCGATACGGTAAATTAATGAATGTTATTGTCGAAAAACCAATGAAAGGAGATGAGTCATAAAAGTAAATATTTGCTAAACTATGGCGACGGCGGCTATACTAAGTATTTCGATTGTTTAGCATTTCAAAAAACAATTATACAGGATGTCCCACTCGATACCGAACCGGGCATTTCTTTAATAATATTAACACCAATGAAGATATTGCAACGAAATATGAAGTGGACTCACTTCATTTCGTGAGAAATGTGATGACATCACAATATGTACTGGAAGTGGCCACCATTTGCATTCAGACAACATTGAACCCGGCGCTGTCCATCTGCCAGCCGGAGTGCACCTAAGAGGTAGACACATTCCTAAGTGTGGCGCCACTGAGGAGGAGTCCGCCAGCCAGCCGGACGCGCGTCTCTACTGCTTCGTTATGCCATTTCGCTGAGGGTGTCTGCTCAATACGGTTGTTGATAGTGAGTGCTCGCATTGTTTATTGTTCGCACTTATTGGAAAACAGTATCGATATAGTCATGCCAACAGCAATTCTTGGAGAGGTCTGCCGGCAAACATCTCCAGGAACTGGAATGAAGAAGTTCTTCATACACTGAAGAGCAATTGAATTAGAGATACCTGTCTAGTAACGTGCAGCACCACCTTACGGCCTGATGACGGCGGCGATTCGTCTCGGCATGGACTTGACAAGACACCGGAAGCGTTGGGATGCCATACGGATCCACGACCCCTGAACAAGCTCCCACAGTTCACGAAGATTAGATGGAGGGGGTCAGAGCCTCGAACATCTCTCTCGATGGCATCCCAGATGTGCTCGATGGGATTGAGGTCAGGTGATCTAGCTGGCCAAGGAAATGAGGTCACGTCGGTGGAGTGTTCATCCAACCATTCGGATACAATTTGGGAGCGATGGCACAGTGTATTGTCTTGTTGCAGGATGAGGTCCCCAGTGGGACGTTGAACATGCACAAACGGGAGCAAATGGTAGTCCAGGATATCCCGGTAACGTTGACCTGTGAGGGACGAAAACACACGTACCATGGGTCCCATTTTAGTCCACGTAAATAGTTCCCAGACGAGAATGCCACCCCCACCAGCTGGAAAAGTACCCTGCTGGCAAGAAGGATCCATCGCTTCATGTGGTTTGCGTCGTACTCGTATCCTGCCATCCGCATGTACCAACGTGAATCTTGACTCATTAGTCCAGGCAACATTTTCCCACATGTCTAGGGTCCAGTGACGATGTTTCCGTGCCCATGCTAATCTTTGCACCCTATGATTTGCGGTCAGCAGCGGTACCCTCATGGGACGATGGCTTTCGTACCCCATAGCGAGGATATGGTTCTGGATGGTGTGGCTGCTTACACGTTTCTGTGCACCAGCGTTATTGAGTGACCCATTCGTCGGGCCCCCGACAATTTGCCCACGATCAAATGCGCTTAGATCCTTCGTCTTACCCATACTGCGTCCTACTCTTACTGATTCCTGTCGCATCACTGTTTATATTGTCTGATCGCTGCATACGTCATGTCGTTTCCGTTTACAGGGCCGCCCACAGCGACACATTTGCATAACGCCAGCTGTCTGTAATTCAATTGCTCTTCAGTGTATCTGCACCCTTAATCAGAACCGTGGCATCATCCGCAAATAAAATAAAATCCTCCTTAGGTTCAATGGTAAAAAGGTAATTTATATAAATTAAAAAAAGTAATGGTCCAAGGACTGAACCCTGCGGTACTCCTATTTCATTAATTAACTGGTGCGATTTTATTTTATTAATCTGACTTGAACTAGTTTAAACACGTGGCATACCCACCGCAGCATATGCGTTTAGGAAAATGTTGCTAAACTTTCGGCTCATCCTCTGTACATTCAGTTTTTCTTATCCACTCATTTCAAATGAAAGAGGAGTCACTCAAATGTCAACCCCTCATAAACACTGTTAATGCTGAACGTTAATATTCCAACATACTTGAACTAATCGCAATGGCAGTATACACTGAAGTGCCAGAAAAACTGGTACACAAGTCTATTACTTGGTAGGTCCCCCACGGGAGCGCAGGAATGCAGAAATACGACGGTGAATGGACTCCACTGGCTTCTGGAAATATGCTGTAGGTAATGCACACCATACATCCTGCAGAGCGTTCCACAATTCGGGTGTATTCCGAGGTCTCGGATTCCTGTGTGCGATAGCGCGTTGCATGGCATCCCAAAAGTGTTCTATCACGTTCAGATGTGGAGACTTGGGTGGCAATGGCAACACCCCAAACACAAATGAATGCTCCTCTAACCATAATGTTGCGTCCCGACTCTTGTGTGGAGGCGAATTGTCCTGTTGGAACAGGCCCTACCTATCAGCATGAATGCACGACATGAACGGGTGTATCTCGTCAGAAAGGATGCGCACATAGCGTTGGCCGGTCACAGATGTTTCTAGACGTACCAGCGGTCCCAGTGAAGTCCAGCTAAACACACCCAATACCATTACGGACCCCCCACCAGCCGATACGCAGGCGGAATCCATGGCTTCATGGGGTTTGCGCCACACACGAATCCTTCCATCTGCCCGATACAGTTGGAAACGCGACTCGTCAGACCAGGCTACTTGTTTCCAGTCATCAAGTGTCCAGCACCTGTGCTGCCGTGCCCAAGCGAGGTGCATAGCTCTGTGTCGTGCACCCATTAAGGGGACTCGAGTTGGGCACCGGCTCCCAAAGCACATATCGTGAAGGGTACGTTGCACAGTCCGGACACTGATGCTTGTTGTGGCACCAGCATTGAATTCCGATGATACCTGCGAGAGTGTTGCACGCCTATCGCGTGGAACGATTCTTGACAGCCGATGATGGTCGCGTTCACCCAATGTCTTTTTACGGCCACACTGGCATCGTAGGTTGGAGGTTTTGCCGGAATTCTTGTAGTCACGGTACACCCTTGCAATGGTCGTCCGTGAAAATCCGAACTTCGTTTCTTCCTCCGAAATACTATGGCCCATCTCACGAGCGTCAACTATGACACAGCGTTGAAAATCGCTTAAATAGTTATTACTTGTCATTCTCATGCCAAAAACAGATCTGATAGCTAGCAAAAATGTCTATCGCTTTATATACGCAATACTGGCGGACAGAACCGAGTACGCGCATAGGTGATGTTGCTATGTGTTTTTGCATAAGCTCGTCTGTACCAGTTTTTCTGGTACTTCAGTGTACATCAAAACTAAACGTTAATAGGCAGAAACCTTTTTTTTTTATCAGGGGTTTAACGACCCCTAATAAAAAAGGCTATAAGCAGTCGCCCGTTCCTAAGTTAGGGCCACTGGTACCATTGAAGAGAGAGAGAGAGCCAGTGGGGTAAGGCAAACATAATATCCATGCTTCACCGGGACTCGAACCCGGACTCATCTCAGAAAAATGATCAGAAGCCATCGCTTAGACCACTGCGCCACCGGGGTGGCCAGAAAACGTTTAACTCCAAACGTAAAATATATAACAGCACAGCTTAACACACTGCCTTCAAATAAATCAAAATTCAGAGTAAGGCAGCTTTCTCAATGATAACATCACACCACCATATCTACATTTTTGCCGCTGCTTCAACATAATATACTTCTGGTTCATATCTGTCGAATGCATACTATAGCGTGCAAATTAATTGGGACAAGCTATTTTATTCTCAGAAGGGTAATGTGATCGCCAGTTGATGTCGGAAACCCACGCAAACCGGTTTTATCAGCTGTGAGGTGGTGAGACTGTTAGAACGTGATAGTAAGAATGTGGGCTGACCGGTTTTAAACAGGAAATGGACACTTCAGCTTCAGTTGTGAGCTTTCGTGTGTGACAGGTGGATGTTAGTTTTTGCTCTCTGTGAGTACGTGTTGCTTTCGTGTATTGAAAAATGGATATTTCCTCAAGGAAGCGTGCAAAAATAATTGCTCTGAAGGATCACACTTCTATGACAGTGAGAGATATCGCTTCTGCAGTTGGTGTAGGCAAATCAAGTGTATCAAGACTGCTTACGCGATACAACGCATCTGGATCATCGTCTCCAAAACAGAGAGATAAATGTGGAACAAAACGAAAAACAACTCCACGAACCGATAAATATCTAATCAGAAATAGTAAAATGAATCCATAAAAAACAAGCACTGACCTTCAAAGATCTTTATTGGCTAGTGGTTGTGATGTTAGCGATTCAACTGTACGCCGAAGGCTTCTGGAAGTTGGCCGGTAGGCAAGAAGACCAACGAAAAAACGATATTTGAATGCGAAAATGAAGATAAGACGTTTAGCATGGGCCAAAAAATATAAATCATGGACTGCTGACGACTGGAAAAAGGTAATTTTCAGTGATGAAACTCATTTATTTGTGCAGGGTTACCAAGCAAATGTCGTTAGACGAAGCAACTGTGAAACCTTATGACCTGAGCATGAAAAACATACTGTAAAACACCCTCTGAAATAGATATTTTGGTTTTTTTTCACATCAAATGGTACTGGAAGCTTAGTTCCTGTTCAAGGTATGATGAATTCAGCCAGGTACGTAGAAATATTACAACGTACGATTGTTCCATTCTTGCAAACTTTTGATGGGACATTTCAACATGACTTGGCCTCATGTCACAATTCGAAATTGGTCATGCTGGAAAATCAGATTCATTTGCTTGATTGGCCTGGAAATTCACCAGACATAAATCCCATAGAAAACTTGTGGAATATTTTGAGGAGACGTTTAGGTAAAATGGATTGTACAACCAAAGAACGCATGATAACGAATGCTATAAAAGTGTGGTTCCATGATTATGAAGTCAAAAATATGTGCACTCAATTAGGGGAGTCAATGCCAAAACGAATTCTAGAGGTCATTTCTGCTAAAGGAGGACATATTTCATACTAATACAGATATTTATTAGTGTATATCAAGGCATAGAATGATATAAAGTCATAGTGTTGGTAAAAAGTGTGATTTTTTACTTTGTCTTAATTAATTTGCACAGTATAGTACGTCATGCTCTCTGACTTGAGAAATGTTGCCAACGTCATTCCGCGAGAGAGAAGATATAACGCTAAGCACTGTAAAAAATTGCCGTGAATAGTCAGTGTATCAGAACGATTAAGGTCGTTTACAGATCGTAAGCACGTCACCTGGCTGTCAACCATAAATTTTCCTTTTATAAACTAAGCACCCCGGACAATAAATTACAGAATGCTGTCATCCGGAGGAACGGTTGGAAGCTGGTCAAGTAGAGGAAAATGCGTGTATATAATAGAATGGAAAGTATTGTATGTTACATGTTACTTTTTGAGCCTTGTAAGACGTGCATGCCTAATCAGTTTTATTGTTGCTTACAGGTAGTACACCAAAGACGATAGCTCCCTTTTGCCACGTAACACAGTGGCAAAAGGGAAGCTATCGCCTTTGGTCGTGAACATGGCCATTCCCTGAGGGCGGTGGTGGAGTTCGTTGGCGTGTCCAAGTCCTAAATCAGTAGTGTTCATTTAGCGTGGAAGGAGTCGGCCAGAGACAATTCCCGTCGGAGCAGCTGCGGCAGAAAAGCCATCATGAGCAACCGTGATCGTCGACGTCTGGGCCGATTATCAACCGAAAAATCGGATCCAAATCCGGCAGGAATTGCTGCAAGAGTAAAATGCGGGATTCAGTCAGCCAGTTTCCGAACGAACCCTTCGAAGAGAACTGCATGATGTAGGAATATTCAGTCGTGTAACTAGGGTACGCCCTAAGCTGTCTGCCATACACAAGAAAAAACGGATGGAATGGGAGAGGGAACACCAACACTGGACCACAGAACAGTAGCGACGCATCATCTGGTCGGACGAATCCAGGTTCTGCCTGTATTCCAATGATGATCGATTCAGGGTCATGCGCAAGGCCAGAGAAGCCTTCAACGCAGAGTGTGCGCAAAGGGCTGTACAGAAGGGGGTGGAAGTGTCTTGTTTTGGGGGGTGTATATTCAGTGCTGGGGTAGGTCTCTTAGTTCACGTGTCTAATGGCATGAAAGCGGTGAACTACGTGAAACTGTTGGATAACGAGGTGTTGCCATATGTCCAATTCCTCCAAGATGCCGCCATTCCAGATCCACGTTATCAAGACGGCAACTGCACTGTCCACCGAGCTGCCATTGTGCAGGATTGGTTTGCAGAATATGAGGTCGACGTCCCACATCTCACAAGGCCAGCCAAGTCGTCTGATCTCAATGTTATAGAGAAAACTTCGGACATGCTCGAATGGGCCGTTAAGAAGAGACAACAACACCCTCCCAATTTGACTGCTCTGCGGGACCAGTTTTTCAAGGCGTTTAGCAAACTGGACATTAATGTCATCCGCTCCCATATTCACAGTATGCCAAAGAAAATCAAGGCTGTGCTTCGAACTCGTGGTGACGTAACCCCATATTAACCAATAAAATGAGCATTCCGTAATTTTTTGTCCGGTGTGCTTACATGTTCACGGTGTTTAACCCTTTAACCGGCCGGTCTGCGGGAACAAATTGTCGCCAAAATCACCCGAAGCTTGAACGCGTATAGTCTCCAAATTCACCTTCTCTTCCGAAAAAACTGGTCCCATTTCTGCGGGATTTCAGCTTTTCCAACACAGCGATTGCTGTCCCCCTTCTCACCTCAGCGGGTGGAACGCAACCCTGTGACAGGGATTAACGATGCCATCAAGTGTCCTTTATGCTCCGTTCTATGACCCAAGGCGAGAACAGGAAGGCCAGTCTCCTCCAACACATATTCTTGCTGAGTCGGTCGGAAGAAAAAAAACTAAAGGAAAGAATTGACATGTAAAGACAGTGATGCCAACTACATTGAAAAAAAAAAAAAAAAAGGAAAACAGTTTTACATCCACATACATTGGATTTAACCATAGGTGTTGAATCGTATGTAGACGGGAACACACGTTCCCCTCAACTTCCGTTATCGAGAACACTCCCTGAATTTTTGAATAAAGTTTTTCACATAACATATTACTCTTTCCTAATTTTTTTAATTTCAAAACTTTGTATTTATAAAATTTAAATTTAATTCAAAATAATTGTGTTCTATATTTTTCTAAAACCAAATATATCGATATGAAGTTACTTTTGTTTTCATACCACTGTGTGTTATGAGTGGCGCACACCCGGGCAAAACCCATAAGGTCCGTCCCCTTTCCCCACCCTTCCAAAAATTCTTGTCCATTGCTCAGATGAAGGAACAAAAATTACCTTATTCCAACGGATCCAGGAAAACTCGTACACTTTCTCATGCCGCTGAGAAAAGTGCAAACGGCGGAAAACTCGTACTCCCTTTCAAATAAGGGGATATACACAAATTACGTTTCGGTCCGAGATTTTGACAAAGTGTACGAGTTTTCCTAGCTGAACAAAACGGAATGTACCAGTTTTCCTAGGGATCTCAATGGGTATGTAAGGTCAAAATGGCTCAAGGTTTATGTAGAACCTTTCTGACTCCTTTAATCTTGAGTTATGATTTTAATATCTCCCATGTGATAACAAGCAATAAAGGCTAATTAACAGGAGCTCAACGAATCGACATTCAGGTGCTGATCATTTTAGAAGATTTTAAATTACAACCTTGATATTCCGTATTTCTAAACATTTTATAAAACCTCTATGGATCACAAGCACTCAATGGATCACAAGCCACCTAGGCCGCGGGCCCTTTTAGAAGATTTTAAGTTACAACCTAGAAATTTCGTATTTGAAAACATTTTATTGAACCTAATGAAAGACACACAAAGGATTATTTCTCACCTATTTACAAGCCACCTAGGCCGCGGGCCTTTTGAAAAGATTATAAGTTTCAACCTAGATATTTCGCATTTGTAAATTAAACAGTGACAAACGGTATTGACTTGGACATGTCTGCTGTAGTATGAATTCCACAAGAGCCGTAGCTCTTAGATTATGCAAACGATGTACGTGTAAAAATATCTCATTCCCTTCGTCATCTTCCCCTTTAATTTTTTTCTTTAGAGAAGGAATGGTGTTATTGTACCTTAATGAAAAAGAAACAGTTCCAACCCTTCTTACGAAACCACAATATACATTTCAGGGAAACTTTTTTTTTCTTTTAGGGGGGGGGATTAATCTGTAGTGGGACTCCGAAGTGTAAGGAGTACCCAGGATTCCCTACCACTCATTACCTATGCTCTTTTTCGGGAAAGTGGTTATACACCTGTTTTTTAACGTGCAATCAATCACCTGGCGACACCTCTGTGGACAACACGTTTTTATTTAGTGGTCAGCAGACATATTATTTATTCCTGGTCATTAGACATGTTAATGACCATTACAGCATTAGACGTCTTTATTTCCCATTAGAAATGTTAATGAACATTATGGTCATTAGACGTTGATATTTCCCGGCCATTAGATATGTTAATGAACATTACAGTATGGTACTGTAAAATTACGGTTTATAGATTAATACAGACATCTGACGTGGACTAGGAACATCAAACAGAAGTCATCGCTCTTTCCCCGTTTATAAGTGATTCACGGAAAAATTATCATGTGGAGCAGTGGAAGCATGTCCGGCGCGTAACTGGAAGACACTGCGTTCGATACCCGGTGGCGGCCAATGAGAATTTTTCCGCGACTCACTTATAAAAGGGGAAAGAGCAGTGAATTCTGTTTCGGTTTATTGACTGGCCACCCAGCTGCCAGTGTATCAACCCTAATTTGACATTACAGTGCTTTACACTGAGGTTGAAAACGCTAAAAGAGAATTAAATCAAATTTACATACAGACAGCAACTAAAACTGAAACTTAATTCAGAGTATACGTCTCACATCACGTTCTCGTAATGTACATAGACTACAATGCGATATGTGAAAGCACAAATTTATCCGCGACGGAATCGCAGTCGCGCCCATTTCACTCCGGAGTAAGTTGCTCTCCCAATTAAGCCACACGGATAGAATGTATCGCTGCAGATTTGTCGTCTTCACACATGACTCATCTCTGTAGACGTCACAGATATTGTTACGTTAATGTAAAACGTGATGAAGATGATATTATGTTCGGTGATACTTCACTAAAATACACTGGCGTAAAGTGAAAAAAGAACACCAAGAAGGAGACGTCTGATACCAACGAAATTTATACAGCATAATAACGGAATACAGAGGATAACGTGATAAAAACATTATGGCAAAATACAGCTGTATTTGCTGGTAAACTGAAAAATAACATTTCCATGTAACATGGTTAGTACGAGGTTGAACCGCCATGAACTGCGTCACACTGTGCAATTCTGGCATGGAGTCTGACGTACAGATGTTGGATGTAAGCTTGGGGTATTGAGTTCCAAGCATTCTCAACCTGGACGCGTAAATCGGGGATGGTCATGGCTGGCCGTGGAGACATGATAAGTCGTTGTCCCATAAAATCCCACACGTGCTCAATGGGGGACAAATCCGGTAAACGTGCAGGCCATGGAAGTTGTCTCACACCCTGAAGTGCATGTTGCGTTGCTCGTGCCGTGTGTGGGCGTGCGTTATCTTGCTGGAAAACTCCACGATGGACCGACCTTACAAATGGCACAATGGGCTGAATGATGTTGTTGATGTAGGAGGTGCTGTTTAACGTACCCGGAACAAACACTAGTTGTGTACGGGAGTGATAGCTGATCGCTCCCCAAACCAGGAGACCAGGTGTAGGCCCTGTGTGTCGCTGGCGGATGCAAGAAGGGTAGAGACGCTCCCCTGTGTGTCTGCGAACACGCATACGGCCATCAGAGGCTCCCAAGCAGAATCTGATTTCATCGCTGAACACGACAGATCGCCATTCCGTTCTCCAGTGCAGACGTTAAAGACACCACTGCAGTCGTTCCTGACGGTGTGCTGGAGTCCGAGGTACACAGGCCAGAGGCACATGTGCACGTAGTCCTGCATCCAGTAGACGGTTGCGGATTGTTCTCACAGTCACCTCGGCTGCAACGAAAGCTCGGATTTGCGTCGCAGTGGATGTTCTGCTTGACAACGCCGCTCTTCTTATGCGTCGATTGGTCCGCTCATCAGTCCATCTCTGATCCCGGTTCCACTTCTTCTCGTGTGGGAATGTTCCTCGTACCATATACGCCACCGTCGTACCACCACCGATACCTCCCGTCCAATTCGCTCCGCAATACGACGATACGACCACCCAGCCTCGCGGAGTCCGACTAGACGACCTCGCTCAATGTCCGATAACTGCTGAAATCGTATACGTCTCCCATGTCCAGGCATTGCCGCTTCTTCTGGGTCTTCGCACGTGTCTGTACGCCGACGACTGATTACATTCACTTCGCCGTACTCCTTAAATACCTCCGACGATAATTTGCATATTATTCCGTGCTGTGGCGTAAGCACTCACCGGTTGGTCCCGAAATTAGCATCACACCTACGTAATCTCGACCCCATTAACATATGTAAATTTCATGTTCGTCCGCTAATTACTTCTTGGTGTTATTTTTTCACTTTCCCCTAGTGTGTATTGCTGACTAACAATGAAATTTAATAATGTTGATACACTTCACGGGACAGCATAGAAAAATTAGATTTCAACCATGGTTTTGACTACTTCCGTTACCGATTTTCGTTACATGGAAATTTTATGCATGGCATTTACATTTTTGTCGGGAAACAAATATAGCATCAAAAAGACAACGCAAAAATTTGACATCCAGCGATCGGCTGCAGAAAGCCCATCTTTTAGATAAAGTCTGAAACCCAATAGGCAAATTTAATGTTTCAAGTTTTACTTTAATCTTCGCTGTCAGTAGGTTTCACCAAAAACTGTACAACAGAACCCCATTCTAACGATGAACCGCCTTATAACGCTTAATCAGTTTTGCGGTCAAAATCGCACTGCGCAAAAAATATGCATATTTGCATATTTTTGTGCGATTTTGACAGCAAAACTGATTTAGCGTTATAAGGCGGTTCTTCGTCAGAACGGGGTGATGTTTGTACAGTACCCCGTTCATTAAATATGCACTGTGCAAAAATATATATAGTTTGCGTACAAATAAGTTTTAAAGCGTTTTAAGACAACGCACTATGTAATTTGAAGGAAAACAGCAATACTTTTTAGAATCAAAATATGCGCAGTCAATATCTATCACCTTCAGATATTGCTCGGGCAGCTGACGGATTCCAGCCATGGAGAATACTTCGTCGTGTGACGCGATGAAGTCGTCAACACATTTTTGCACTTCGTCACATGTCTGGAACCGTAGCGTTGTCATGCAGTAATTTCACGGGAGGCAATCCTTTGCCTGTGAATGGACGTTTCCGAATGATTTCCTGGTTCAATCGCAGCAATTGTTTCTTGTAGCGATCATCAGTAACACTTTCACCGTGTTCCAAAAGTTCATAGTAGAGCACACACACCCTCCATATCCCACCAGATGCAGAGTGGAACTTTCTTTGAGTGAATATTGCGTTTGGGTGTAGAAATCGTTGCTTCACCGGAGTCTATCCCGTGTTTTTTGGGTTAGGGATTGTCGTACTATATCCACTTTTTATCACCCGTAATGATTTTACATAGTAGAGGCTTTCTGTGTAGTTTAATCAACAGATTCAAACACTTCAAGACACGCTCATCCTTGTTCCTCTGGCTCATGTCATGTGGCCATCATTTTCCTTCCTTCTAAATCTTTCCCATTGCGCGTAAACGATTGTAAATGATTTGTTGAGTTACCCCTAGTTTTTCAGCGAGTTCGTTTTGCGTTTGAGACGAATCTTTATCCAGCAATGCTTGCAACTATTCATGTGCGACCTTCTGCAGGGCGTCGCTACGTTTTTGATCGCTAACATCAAAATCACCTGCTTTAAATCGTCTAAATCAAAACTCACACGTGCTTTTTAATACAATATTCTCCCCAGAACAGATCGATGCTTATGCTTTTGCAGCACTTTTATCTTGATGAAATTTGTAACGAATGCAGTGTCAAATTAATGCAGTATCGCTTGCCATCTTTCATCTACCGTTGGACAAGTGCGTTTGACTGTTGGGCAAACTTGTGTGTCATATTTTATACTCTGGGACAGTTAAGGTCACATGTCAACAAAGCGGGAGAATGTCGGAGATGTAAATCAGTGGTATACGTCACACAAAAAACGCTTTGAAGCTTATTTGTACACTTAATACACTGGCGTGCAAAAATTAAGGACGACACGGTTTTTCGAATGTAACGTCGTGCAAAAGTGCTCCACATCGACTCAAATCATACCATAAGATCCAGAAGATGTAAGAATATGGGACAAGTGAGCAAAACCGTCCACACAAGGAATCCAAAGGATACAAAGGCACTTTATTGAAAAGGTAGCTTCGAGCACAACTAGACAGAAGAAAGAAGCGTCCATGTGACAAGCGGCTTCCAAGAAAACTCCAGTCTTTAGTAGGGGATATGATCACCCCTGACTGCGTTGCAGGATTTACAACGTCTGTCCATGCTGAGAACAAGGTTGTCAAGGAGCTGTTGAGGCATCGCGGCCCATTCCTCTTGTAGCCGGGGACCATCCATAGCGTTGAATATCTTCACTCTCCAACAGCTCTGCGACAGCCATTGTACGATGAGGTGTAGCGTTGTAGTCCATGAAGAGGAACTCAGGACCCACAGCACCTCTAAACAGACGCGCGTGAGGCAGGAGAACCTCGGTACAATAGCGGACACTAGTGACTGAACCTACTTGGAAGATGTGGAGGTCAGTACGGCTACCAAGCATGATACCGCCCCAAACGAGAACTCCGCCACCTCCAAACCGGTCCCTTTCGATGATGTTGGAAGTTTGATTGCTTGTTCCATGCTCTCTTCAGATGTGTATACGACCAGAATCGCTCGTCAGACTAAATCGGCTCTCATCCGTAAAGAGAACTCTACCCCATTGGTGATGTGTCCAGTTCTTGTGTTCCTGGCACCACAGAAACCGCCGTCTCCGATGAGCAGGCTTTAATGGCACACACCTTACTGGTTGTCGTGCAAATTGACCACGTTTGTGCAGCCTCCTGACTACGGTAAAACGCGATTTCGGACGTCCAGTTGTCTGTTGCATGTGCCTTGCGATTTCTCCCGCTGTCTGCCGTCTGTCTCGTCTCGCCTGTAGGACAATATACCGGTCGTCCGCCCCCATGGTTGCTCGTGGATGACCACTGCTACACCGTCAGACAGCTGTTCCTGTCCTTTGAAATGCTCTCGAAGCTCATGAAACGATGCTGTGAGCGATCCCGAACTCCTCTGCCACACTAGTCACACTTCGAGCTTCTTCCAACTTCCCAATGACGCGACATCGGGTAAAGTCATCCAGATGTCGTCTACTGGATTGCCTGTTGCCCATATCACACGGTGGCAGCAACTCGACGTCGTTGAAACTGATGTACACCGTGCAATAGCTTTCACCGAATTGCTGAGGGTACACCACCCTTGTGCTTTATACCCTTCCGACACTCCCCCCCCCTCCTACGTCATGCTGCATATATGCCCATGCCCTACCGTACCGCCCCCTAGTCTATATCCTGAGTGGTCTTTCGGTCCGTTCTGTCTGCTCGTTCCGCTGTTATGCTAATTTGTCCTCTTCGTCCTTAATTTTTGCACACCAGTGTACATAGGGGATGAACAGGATATTGTGAACACCATGCTCAGAGACGCGATTTTTAATGCAGCTGCGTACATTGCAATACGCAAAGATATTGTTACTACCGGGGCTTCGAACTGGTCGCACTGCGGGTTCTTTTATAGATACTGCATTTGAGAGGACTGAAGGTGGTGCAAGTGATGTTCAGAGAGCAGTATACATACAATCCGTGGACCGAATTTCGGTTAGAAGAGTGTTCGGAGTTAGAATGGGAAAAGCAGCCGATTTATCGGAGTTTGAAAAAGGACAAATTGTGATGGATATGAAATTAAAAGTTGCTGTCTTTAGCACGATATATCAAAACAATTTACCAAACCGTAAACAAATTTTACATTTTATTTGCAATCTAAAAACCGTTCAATGAAAGTGACAAGTACTTTCGAAGCCACAATGGCTTCATCCTCAGGCCGACAATGACACAGTACAAGAAACAACCAGTCAATTTGTACTGTGATACGAAGCACATCAGTTCAAGAGTTCACCAATCAGGTAGTGTTGCCATCCCACTAAAACCTAATCGTTAAAATTCAGATATAAAAAATATAATAAATAATATGTACATTATTATACAAAGTCCCGAAGACTCGGTTGTGCATGTGAAGAATAAAGTGTTCGTCTCCAGGGTCTGTGAATCACAATTGGTAGTTCTATGTTGCAGCACATTTCCCCGTAAGAAAGAATACAGAGACTTTCCAACAGAAGAATTGAGCGTTTGTCGACTGTAGATAATAGGATTTTGGCGTTGTTCCAATCGGGGGTGTATCCATCCCGTTTTACTGCTGCAGTGAGTGCGGTATTTATTGAATCAGTACGTAAGGAATATTTATGTTCAGACAAACGAGTATTTAAGGTCCGAAGTGTAGAGCCTACATAGTACTTCACTTCACTGTAAGTATCTTCAGGTAATAAAGGTATACTATACACACCAGATTTATTGAGGGTTGGGACCCTGTCTCTATCATTCATATAAAGCTTATATCAACTTTTCAAAACTGTGTCATCAAATAGAATTAGGTAGGATTTCGGTTAAATTATTTACATCTGTCAATAGTGAAATAAACCTTGTCAATAACAGACACATTGGAAAGCTGTGTGACCTTGTTTCTAGTCGTTCATCCAATATCAGGACTGAGAGACAATACCATAGGCATGCTGATTTGGCCTTCAAATCGGAACCCTTCATTAATCTGAGCTCAATGCAGTTGACCCACAGTCAACAGGCTGCACTTAACAATTGTTACAAATTCAGTTACCCAATATCATTCAATCGACCTCAGCAAATTATTGCACAAGTGGAAAACATCATTGGAGCAGTGTCTGAGGAGGAAAGGGATCTCATACGCCATTCGGCTGCAAAGGTTCTTTCACAACCACCTAAAATACAACCTGTTTTGAAATATGAACGAAAACAACTTTTGGAAATTGAAAATAACCCTAATCTATCTATAATTGGAGCTGATAAAACACAACAAATTATTATTCTTAATCAAAAAGATTACCAATATGAAATGATTCAAGCCATAGCTGACGTCCCGCATCGCATTTTAAAATCTGATCCTACAGCAGCTACAATTGCAGAACTGAGCAGAATGAGAAACAGTGGTTGTCTCCCGCAATTCATTTCCTCCGACATGAAACCCCCAGTTGGCCCTAGGGTTCCAGAAATCTTCGGAAAATTAAAACTACACAAGTCAGGTCATCCACTTAGACTACTTGTCTCCGGGTATGCTAGTCCTACCCGTACTCTGGAAACCACGTTAGCCACGTATCTTAAACCACTCACCCTGAATTCTAGTGTCTCAATTCATAGTTCCACCCAAGCATTAAATTACATTAATTTTTTTACTCTCAGGGAACTCCCTTTATTATGGCTTCATTAGATGTTGTGTCATTGTTTCCCAGTGTACCTCTTCATTTGGTTCACGATATTATTGATAAAAATCTTCACGAGGAAAAATCTGTTCCACCTCTCGAAGCACTCGCTGTCATTGCGGCCCTTCAGCTAATAGCCAAAAGATCTTATTTTAAGTTTGACAATGTCATTTATCATCAAACGGAGGGAGCCCCAATGGGGACCCCACTTTCTCCCATTCTGGCCGACATACTGATGCAAACTCTTGAAGAAAATATTCTGTCGGAATTTACGGTCCAACCATTATTATTTCTGCGGTATGTCGATGATTTGCTAATCTTTTGGCCTCATCGCTTGTCTTTACTAAAACGTTTTACAGATTATCTTTCCAACCAGTGTAACGTACCAGGAGATGTGACGTACCTGCCAGAAGGACGCACACGACATAAAGGCAGATAGGAATCAGAGGAAAACGTCCGCGTAGCTCAATTGGTAGAGTGACTTATTCCAGAATGAGGGGACCCGGGTTCGAATCCTGGTGAGGATAAAAATGACCGAGAAATTTACTTCGTTATACCAGTACCCTACCATTAAGTTCACTTGTGAAATTAAAGACCAAGGAAAACTGCCGTATCTTGATATTTTATTACTCCGAGACTTAAATACTCACCAACTAAACTACTCTGTGTTCCGCAAACCCACTTCGATCCCATTTATGATACCTTATTCATCATCTCACCCATTTGAACATAAGGTCTCCACCTTCCTTTTTTGATAAAACGTGCATTCACTCATTCCTCTTCACGCAGAACTCGACAGGAGGAATTAACCAGGATTTTTTCTATGACATAATTGTTCGGCTTCCCACTTCTCCTTTTCCAAGGACTTTTGCGAAAATTCCAGAGATTGAGATTTACCACATTATCTACTCAAACTACCCCTACACAATACGTTGGTAAGATAGAATTCATAACATCACTAGTAACTATTCTGAAAAAAGCATGTCAAAAACATAATATGTCCTTTGGAATTAGGACCAGGAATGTTTTTTCACTGGTGAGGAATGATAAAGACATGGTCCCAACCCTCAATAAATCTGGTGTTTATAGTATACATTTATTACCTAAAGATACTTCCAGTGAAGTGAAGTACTATGTGGGCTTTACACTTCGGACCTTAAATACTCGTTTGTCTGAACATAAATATTCCTTACGTACTGATTCAATAAATACCGCACTCACTGCAGCAGTAAAACAGGATGGATACACCCCCGGTTGGAACAACGCCAAAATCCTATTATCTACAGTCGACAAACGCTCAATTCTTCTGTTGGAAAGTCTCTGTATTCTTTCTTACGGGGAAATGTGTTGCAACATAGAACTACCAACTGTGATTCACAGACCCTGGAGACGAACACTTTATTCTTCACATGCACAACCGAGTCTTCGGGACTTTGTGTAATAATGTACATATTATTTATTATATTTTTTATATCTGAACTTTAATGATTAGGTTTTAGTGGGATGGCAACACTGCCTGATTGGTGAACTCATGAACTGATGTGCCTCTTATCACAGTACAAATTGACTGGTTGTTTCTTGTACTGTGTCATTGTCGGCCTGAGGATGAAGCCATTGTGGCTTCGAAAGTACTTGTCACTTTCATTGAACGGTTTTTAGATTGTAAATAAAATGTAAAATTTGTTTACGGTTTGGTAAATTGGTTTGATATATCGTGCTAAAGACAGCAACTTTTAATTTCATACTCATCAGCACGAAGAAACTGGTATCACTTATTTTAGCTGCAAATGGCGATAGCTCGGCGCCTCGGAACAACGATCTCGGAAACGGCGCTGCTTGTGGGTTGTTCACCTGCCGCTGCTGTAGTGAGTACGTATCAAAAGTGGTGCACAGATGGCCAAACGACGAACCCTCGTCCAGCCGTGTGTCGTCCGCAGCTCACTAATGCCAGAGGGGAGTGGAGACTGTTGCACATTGTTCACGGCGACCGCAAGCCCACAGTTCAACAAACCACTCGCAGGTGCAACAGTGGTGATCAGGAAAATCTGTCACAGCACAAAATTCATCACAGCCTTCTGGGTGCGGGCCTGCGTAGCCGAAGACCCAGCCGGGTTCCCAAGCTCACTGCACGCCATCTCCAACAACACTTTCAATGGGCTCAAGATAATCGAGATTGGACCGTGGATAATTTGGGGAAAGTGCCCTGGTTTGACGAATCAATATTCCTGGTGCATCACGTGACGGCTCAGCGTGAATTCGCCGATTACCAACAGAGGCTATGACACTTGAATGCACTGTTCAGAGAAACAGGCCGCAGGTGGCGGTGCTATGTAGTGGGCGATGCTTTCTTGGGACACTTTACGTCCCATTATCCCAGTAGCACAATCCTTGGCAGCTGTCACGTATCTGAACATCATTGAGGACCAAATTCACCCATTCATGGCAACTGTATTCGTTGCTGGTGATGGCTATTACCAACAAGATAATGCGCCATGCCACACTGCCAGAGTTCTAAAGGAGTGCTTCGAAGAACATGCTGATGACTTTTTGTTGGCCTCTAAATTCACCTGACACGAAACCAATCGAATATTTGTGGTTCGAATTGGAAAAGCAGGTTTGCGCTAAATCACAACCACCCCGAAATGTACAGGAACTAGAGGACCTGCTGTTGCCAGGTCCTCTAGTTCCTGTACCAGATATCCCAGGATAGCTATCACCACCCCTTCGAATCGATACCTTGCCGAGTGGCCGCGGTTTAGCGGGCTACATGTGGTCCTACAACTTATTAAAAAGGTGGTCATAACGTAAAGGATCATCAGTATAGTTTGCTGCTAACATTTCTTAATGTGTTTGTGAAAATGTGCGTCTCTCGGTTAGTTCCTTGTTAACGTTGTTATAGTGTTTGTGATAACATTTGATTTGCTTGTGACAATCACAGTGATTAAATACTGTAATTTCTCTGTGAAGTACAAATTTGTATGTTGAATAATTCCAATTAATAATAAATACTCAGAGGTTAAATAATGTGACCTCCCTGAAAATTCAGAGGAACAAGTGTAGATGCTTCGCTTGGGTCTCTTACACCTGAAAGCGCTTTGCAAAGCAAATTGATGAAATTACCGACGAAGTGCACTCATCTTTTTACGAAAAAATATGATCAAATGTTAAGGGTTATAGGAAGGGAGTGTCTGACCCTAGGTCTTAAACAACCCTTAGAAACAGGAACATAGGAGATTCGGGCTAGAACGCCCGATAGGAAAGTGACACGGAAGCGAAGTAGAAAGGGGGGGGGGCAGTACCCGGGGTCCGACAGCTTAACGTGCCCATCCGACGCACGGCGGATATTTAGTGGATCGAACCTGAGGCCCTTTCCGTGGGAGCCACGAACGTTGCCCGCTAGGTCATCAGCGGCCCTTCTTCTTACGAAAGCTTCGATGAATTTCATTTAAAGTTACTTTTTCAAAATAAATAGGGGTTAATGTGAAATGTTTCAATTTATTTCGAATCAAAGACAAAAAAGTAAACCCAATTCTCCTTTCAATTTTTTACGCTTTCCAACCGTACGTTGAAGAAGCGTATATGCTCCAGCTTTGTCCAATCGTCTGTCAGTCCGTCCGCACGATAACTCACGTGAAAATGGTTCGATTTGGACGAAATTTTAGTATGTGGTAGGGGGACAACCTGGAGACGAACCCTATTGAAAACGGACGCAGCAGGGTCAAACATCAGGACATAGGAACGGGATCCATTCCATTGCTCTTATGTGTCATAACTTGCGTAAACATTGTTCGATTTCGATGAAATTTTAGTATGTGGTAGCAAACCACCTGTGGACAATCCCTATTGAAAATGGGTGAAACTGGGTCAAAGGTCAGGACATAAGAGCTGGATCCATTCCATTGTCCTTATGCGTCATAACTTGCGTAAAAATGGTTCGATTTCGATGAAATTTTAGTATGTGGTAGTGAACTACCTGGGCACGAATCCTACTGAAAATGGGAGAAATGGGGTCAAAAGTCAGGACATTGGAGTGGGATCCATTCCATTGCCCTTGTGCATCATAACTTGCCTAAAATGCTGGGATTGCGACAAAACTTTATCATGTTGTTCCGGAGGTATAGTAAACCGGTTCTGTTGAATGTCAACGAAATGGGGTCAAAGGCCATTGCACAAAAGCGAGATTTATTCCACAGCCATTAATCTCATAACTTGCGTAAAACTGCTTCTATTGCAACATAACTTTATCATGTTGTTCCGGAGGTATAATGAACAGGCTCTGTTGAATATCATCAAAATGGGGTCAAAGGTTAGGACACAGGACTGAGATTTATTCCACAGCCATTATCCACATAACTTGAGTAATAATTTCTGGTATGTTGGAAAGCGTATCATAATCAATGCATTGCATGATTTTACTAACTTGTTATTTAAAATAAATGATAATAAATTAAATCGAAGAAGATCAAAATAATTTAAAATGACAACTAGTTACTTTTAAAAAGAAATTTAAATATCACCTGGACCTAGCGGAAAGTTTTAGGTCACAAATAAAGCGAAATGGCCATCAACTCGGAGTGCTGGATCATCGATCGTTTCTAAAAACAATAAAAAACATGCCGAAAAAAACCAGGAAAAAGTTGAATCTCATATGTTATGTCATTTATTCTAGACAACACGAATGTCATTGTTTTAACTTCCTCGACGACCCTACAAAAAATTAGGCATTTCCGATAAAGCCAGGAAATACGATTTCGTGCTGTGAGAAGGTTTTGAATAGTCAGAAAAAGATGAAGAATTTGTCTAATCAGAGCCATTACAGAGCCGAAACTCTCTCCAAGAAATCAAATGATCTCCGTATCGATTGAGGAAATGACTCAAACTTTTGTTTCGCTCGGAAATAACGGAAAATGTTTCATCACCGAAGCAATGCGCCCTTATTTCTATTCAAATCCCGAATTTCCTTTATCCCTCGATATTTTTTAAGAGTCATGCGATATGAATGTAAAAAAGGAATTTCTTCGTAGAAGCATTATCGTTTACTAGCATGTTCTTTGCGAAAGGCAAAAGCAGTAATGGGTGGCAGGTAATTCGGCAAAAAATCTCTTTGAAACGTGAACAAAAGATCTAAAGCATAAAACATTTTTTATTGAATCAAGCGCCATTAAAATATGCATAACGAAAAGTACAAAGAAAGTGGATTTTCGTTTTTCTACAGCCCATAGTGCAAAAGTTCCGATATGTCAACATCAGCTACTGCACATTTAAAGGTTAGAATATCATTGTAGTACTACATGAGTTCGAGTATACTCGTACATGCAGTTATTAATGACATCGGCCATAAGCACGTCATCATCCTTATCAAGCATTATCAATCCCCTGCTGGATGAAGGTTTCCCCATGTTTCTTCCACAACTATATGTCTCGAGACTCTCTCCTACATGTTACTACGACATGCTTTCGAATTTCATCCATCTACCTTCCACGTGGTGTTCCTCTGGGTATTTTTTCTGTCCCTAAGAATCCAGTCTAAAATTTTGGGGATCTATCAGTGGTCCGTTTTTCTGGCAAAATGCCCAAGCTATTGCCATTTCAAGGATTACTCTCGCGCACCATGATGTTATCCACTCTGTCATTTTCCTTATCCAAGAGTTCTTCTTCTTATCTTTCTTCCTTACTCCAAGCATGCATCTCTCCATGCTACTCAGAGTTGTTTGTAATCTTCGTATGTCTTTTTTACGCTTTCCAACCGTAGGTTGGAAAGCGTATATGCTCCAGCTTTGTCCGTCTGCCCGTCCGCACGATAGCTCGCGAAAAAATGGTTCGATTTCAATGACATTTCAGTATGTGGTAGAGGACCACCTGAGGGCGAACCCTATTGGAAATAGATGATATGGGATCAAAGGTCAGGACATAGGAGCGGGATCCATTCCACTGCTCTTATGCATCATAACTTATGTACAAATGCTTCTATTGCGACAAAACTTTATCATGTTATTTCGGAGGTATACTGAACCAGTTCTGTTGAATATCATGGAAATGGGGTCAAAGGTCAGGACACAGGAGCAAGATTTATTCCACAGCCATTATCCTCATAACTTGAGTAATAACTTGAGTAATTACATGATTTTACTAACTCGTTTAGTTAAGGCACATGACTCTTCTGCATGCTTCAGCACTGGTAGGATGCACTGATTAAAAGTTTTTCTTTTAAGACATAATGGCATATTGTTCCTAAAAATTGTACTGTTTCTTTCAAAAGCTCTGCATCTAAGTTTTATGCGAACATTTGCACTGCTGCCCACCCAAAATGCAACACCAAGAAGGACACGAGATAGCAAAGCCAGATTTACTGGACACATAACAACAGATACAAAGATGAAACGATTGATCTTACAGGCCTGTGCGACTTGCGGAACACGCAGACACCAATAGTTCGTGTGGCCCCCATGGCTGGCAATAACGGCCGCTACACGCCGCAGCATCGAACGAAAGAGGCTTTCGATGTGGGCTTGGGGTATGTCGGCCCACTCTACTTCCACACGTTGCCACAGTTCATCAGGCGTAGCCGCGGGTGGTGCTTGCCGGGCCACTCGGTTGCCGATCAGCGACCAGACGTGTTCGATGGGCGACATATCGGGAGAACAGGCGGGCCACGGCAGCAGTGACACCTGGTGGGCAGTGAAGAATGGTTGCACGATGCGTGCTACGTGTGGGCGCGCATTGTCCTCTTGAAACGTGGCCTCTGGCAGGTCCTGCAGGTAAGGGAAGAATACAGGTTCCAAAACGCCTGAGATGCTGCGGCGGATGTTGAGTGTACCGGCGATGCGTACCAGAGGGGTGAGGGTGTCATATCTAATTGCGCCCTAAACCATAACGCCAGGCAACGAACCGGTATGGCGATGCATAATGCAAGCGTCATACAGTCTCTCGCCGCGGTACCACCGCACGCGGATCCAACCATCGTGGTGTTGCAGGCAGAAGCGGGATTCGTCAGAGAAGACAATGTCGTGCCATTCCGTAGTCCAGGTGCAGCGTTCAAAGGCCCACTGCAGCCGCACTCGCCGGTGGTGTAACGTCAATGGTAATCGGAGCAATGGGCGCCTTA
The DNA here is from genome assembly GCA_039090855.1 of Macrothele yani. NCBI lineage: Eukaryota > Metazoa > Arthropoda > Arachnida > Araneae > Macrothelidae > Macrothele > Macrothele yani. The sequence continues at coordinate 17,236,601 of CM077032.1, read as the reverse complement.
CGACAAGTCCCCGCTCCTGCAGACGACGTCGAACGGTACGTGCTGACACAGATTGTTGCGCCACACACCCTAATTCCTGCGCTAACGTTCGTGATGTGGCGGTGCGAGCCGTCAATGCCCGCCGCACAACATGCCGGTCCTCTCATTCGGTGGTGTGACGCGGCTGCGGCAATCGCTCACGTCGGTCCGTCCGTCCCTCCTGCACCCAACGAATCCATTCTCACCTCACTGTGTATGAATGTCGTCCCACACGGACGCCGATGTCTCGGTACGATAAACCGCTGTAGCGATAAGCCACTATTAGTTCTCTGTCGAACTCCGAAACGTGCTGGAATGACTGCCGTATTCTGCGACGAGGCATCAGGAAGCTTCCTACGCACAGGTATGGCAGCACAACACACTTTCACTACTTATACCCCACCTTTTGTGCACCCTTCTTATAGTGTTTCTCGGTGGCGTGACGGGCGCATATGATTTGCATATGCACCGCAATGCTAATCGTTTGTATGTCCTCTCGCGGGCGACGTATGCTGCGAATTTCAGGCCAATCGGATGCTTCCTTCTTGGTGTTGCATTTTGGGTGGCCAGCAGTGTATTTCTTCATCAATGTGATCCTCGCTTGAAATCTGTTGTCCAAGGTAAATGTAGGTATCAGTTATCTTCAACTTTTCCCCGTCAATCCATAAATCTTCATTTCTTGGACAAGCATTGTAAATATATCGCTTTTGTCTTCTGAAAGTTCATTTTTAATCCCACTTCTTTACTCTTTTCAGCAAGCTCTTGGATCATACTCTGCGGTTCTGAAGGTGTAGTAGCAAAAATGACTACGTCATCAGCAAAACGAAGGTGAGTAAAATAATTTCTGTTAACCTTTATACCTTTGTTTTCACAGTTCAGTGACTGAAAGACATTTTGTAATGTGGCATTAAAGAGTTTGGGATATATGGTGTCACGTAGAGCTTGGGAGATATGTGTTCCCTTTGCAATTTTTATTGGTACTGTATCCTCAAATAGCCGAACCTTTGCATTTGCATTTTGATAGATGTTATTAATAATACTAACGTATGCATCTTGGCCGCCCAGGTGGAACACAGGTCTAAGCGATGGTTTGCGGTGATTCGTCGGAGATAAAAGTCCGGGTTCGAGTACCGGTGAGGCATGGATGTTTTGTTTGTCTTACGGCGCTGACTCCTTCTCCTCCCTAGAACCAGTCACTCTAAATTAGGGATGGGCGACTGCTTATAGGCCAATGGGGTCTCGCGGTGGTCGTTAAACCTCCAAACAAACAAAACATACTGCAGAATTTGGTTTCACGGAATCAAATGCCTTTTCGTAAACGTTAAAAGCCATGCACAATGGAAGTTCATATTCTCTTGTTCTTTCAATTAGTACTCTCAGTACGTGGATATGATCTATTGTGCTGTAACCACTCCTGAATCCAGTTTGTTCTCTTGGTTGAGCCATGTCTAATGTTACCTTCAAGCGACGTGAAAAAACTTTAGTGAAGATTTTATAAACCACTGATAGGAGGCTGATGAGCCTGTATACATACCGGTCACTAAATCGGAAACTCTTCTTCGGTACGAGGTTCGACTCCCTTCAGTCCGAATACGGGGGCGTATACGGTTTGGCATATATTCCACAAAGTGTTGAAGTGCATCTAGTTCAATAGCATACCAGGTTTTCATGAAACAGTTCTTTAACTGGCTTGCATTTCACGGAAGAGTTCTTTGAGACCGCATCTATGTTTATAACAAGTCGCATACGTTCTCAATAAGGTTCAGATCCGCGAATTGTGGGGTCAAAGAAAGATGGCGAAAGTAGCTGTAATGCTCACTGAACTATTGCTTAACACAAATTGCACGATAGACATTAGCCTGGTCACCGATCAAACGGCAGACACCTGTTGGTTGAAAAATCAGAGTTGCCAGATGGATTTGATCGGCAACAATATTTATATAATGTTGGGTGCGTGCAAAAGTTCTGCCCGTTTCTGAAATAGATGCAAATTGGGAACTGAATAGTTACGTCACAGATGACGCTGCGATGGGGAATTTTTGGCCAATAAAGCGTGGAGCAGTAGAGCATATAGAGACATTAAGGTTTGTCCGAGTAAGTCATTCGTAATGGAAATCAAGGACGGTGTAACATGGCATGCGATAAGGAGCACTTTAGACATTGTTTACTGTACGAGTTCGATAATGGCAGCACTGCAGTCGCGTCTTGCCGCAACATCCGTCAAGTGTATGGGGAGGATGCAGTTGAGGATAGCACATCTCCCCCCTGGTTTCGGAAATTCCGGGACGGAGAATGAAGCTGTAAAGATCAACCACGTCCCGAGCGTTCATCCGTGGTTTCTGACTAGGATCTGAACCAAGTCGTAACAAATGACCCATATCCAACCGTTCAGGAATCAGCGGAAACGTAAACGTTGTCGGTACACAGAAGAACATTCGAAACACGGATGCATGCTCTTGGGTTCATCACCAAGTTCGATATCTGGGTTCCGCACCAGCTTTCTGCAAAGCAACGAGAGGAGAGAATCCGTACCTGTGTTTCTTTGCTTTCTCGTCACAGAAATCAACCGTTTTTAGCGACTAATTGCATGCGGATGATGAGAAACGGGTACGGTACTGTAATGTAAAGCGTCAACCGACTGTGCGCCAAGGTGCGGAGCCTTGCTCCGTCGACCTCAAAAGGACGACTGCATCCCAAAAAAGGTTTTGTTGAGTGATGTCCAAGGAATGATTCCACTGGGAGGTGTTGCCACCTAACCGAACGATACATTCTGACCTCTACTGCAAACAGTTGGACATATTGGGAGAACAACTGACTTCGAAGCGGCCAGCACTGCGCCAATCCCAAAGGCGTGATCCTGCATCATGATAACGCCAAACTTCATCCTGCTTTAATCACTCGGGAAAAAAATTACTGAACTTTGGTTGGAAAGTGCAATCTCACACGATTTATTCCACTGACCTGGTACCTACGCACTACAACGTTTTTCGATCGTTACAGAACGTCTTCGCGCTCCAAACCTCTGATGATGTGGTCGATGTGAAAGCGGCATTACATGATTTTTTTTTTTACTCTAAAACACGGGGGATTTTCCGGCGTCGGATTCACCTACTCGTAGACAGATGGCAAAAGGTCATACAGAATGATAGCAATTATGTGAAGTCTTAGAAACGTTTTTTGTTGTGTTTTCCTCCTTCCTTTGTAGCCTACAGAAACGGGTCAAACGTATGCACACGCCGAATATTGAAGATGCCCGATATTTTACCAATATCAGGGGATTCATTCCGTAATAACAGAACGTGCTCACTATCGTGACACTTTCTCCAGAACCATGAGTTGTGTTTACAAGCAGAAACATGCCGGTGAGTTTACTTTGCTTAGGTGGCCCCCCACAATCTCCAGATCTCAACCCCATTGAGAATTTGTGAGATGAAGTTGAACGAGCCATGAGACAGTTGGATCCAGAACCCTGCAATCTCACACTCCTGGAAAGTGCTATTCATGAAGCATGGTCTCGGATTCTACAAACCACCTATCAACATCTCGTGGAGTCCATGCCACGAAGAATCGACGCAGTATTAAGGAAGTACTGAGGGGGTGGTCATAATAAAGTGGCCACTCAGTGTACATAAAGAATGAATTTTAATTATTAGTTAAATTTAAATTATGTAAATAATGTTGGAATTAAATTGAATAAAATTAGAAATACAATAGTGAGAACCTGGGAATAGTGACATTTTGAAAGCCCAGACTTGGAAAATATCGCACAAATAATGTGTATAAAGGCAGAGTGTTGGTTAGGAAATTTTCTATAGTAGAGAAATAGAAAAAAAAACAAAAAAAAACATTTTAAGCAGATAATTCTTGTAATGTGGGGTGTGTATATAGATGTGTGCAGTTCACCAAGATTTGGTTAAATGTGTGTATTATACAGAGTGTGTCTAAATTATTTCCCTGTTTACGATATATCGTATAAAATGAACCGAGCTAGTTAGACGTACCCGGTTTGTTGCATTGATTGGGTCACATTCTCAAGTTTTTTGTTCGTTGCACCTTTGTAACAATAGGAGGCGCTGCACGTCTGGAGCGTAGTTTGTTGTTGAAAGCATCAGTGGGCGAAATGACGTCTTTGCAAGAGAAGGCTAATTGTGGTCTCTGGTTTCATGAAACCAAATCTGCAATTTCAGTGCAACGGAACTTTAGGCGTGAGTACGATAGAGCTCCGCCTGATGTGAAGAGCATTAGGAACTGGTATCAAAAGTTTAAACATACGGCCAGTGTCGGCGACAGTGCAAGAAGTGGACGACTTTCCAATATGCCCCTTGAGTTCATTTTATGGGGATACATCAAGAATCTAGTTTATGCCACACCAGCTGCAGATATTAGCACTTTGAAGGGAAAAATAACTGAAGCGTTTGCGACCATCACAGATGACATGCTGCAGCAGACATGGAAAGAGATAGAGTACCGATTAGATGTCTTCGGTGCAACAAAAAGAGCCTACTTTGAGGTATACTGATGACCCGGGAAAAAAACTCTGGATTTCAGGTAAGCTATATTGGAAAACAGTATGTGTCTAACGAACGTGATTCATTTTATACGCTTTATAGTAAACAGGATAGCAGATATCCATATATAACAGGACAGCTGATATATATATTAGAGTAAACAGGACAGCAGATATCAAGTGAGGGTCACATTGATGAAGAAATTAATCGGCGTACAAAACTTGCCTGGATAACTTTTGGAAGAAACAGCATAATTTTCAAGAGCAATATGCCATTATGTCTTAAAAGAAAAGTGTTTGATCAATGCATCCTTCCAGTGCTTACGGATGGTGCACTGGAAGGATGCAGAGACGTGGACCTTAACTAAAAGAAACATACAAAGGCTGCAGACAACTCAAATAAGCATGGAGAGGTGCTTGGTGTAACCAGGAGAGATAAGAAGAAGAACTCTTGGATCCGAAAAATGACAAGAGTGGAAGACATCATGATCAGAGTTAAATCCCTGAAATGGCAATGGGCTGGACATACTGCCAGAAGGACAGACCATCGATGGACAGCCGAAATTTTAGATTGGATTCCAAGGGACCGGAAAAGACCCAGAAGAAGACCACATGGGAGATGGGTGGATGAAAATCGAAAGTAAGCAGGAGTGACATGGAAGAGACTGGCACAAGACAGACCGTTGTGGAGGAAACTTGGGGAGACCTTCGTCCAGCAGTGGATTGATAATGGTTGACAATGATGATGATGATGATGATGATATAACTTTTTTATAATATTGTTCAGCAGAAATTTTATAAAATAAATAAAAAATAAAAGAATTCCATGCGAAGAGAAAATAAATATTATTAACAAATCATGTGTTTATTTACATATGTCATGTCAGCGTACTTCACTATTGTTGGAAAAGAGGCATGGCATCAACAAGCTTTCTCCAGAGAAAGCGCAAATTGCCTTGACTGTATATATTATTTTATTGATCTCTGGGGTTTATTGTACTGTTCCTGATATTTATATTATTCTGAACTTGCTCTCAAAACAATTCAATGCTTTCGATTCTTGTCGTGTTCAAATATGCCGATGTTCGTAGAGACTGCATTATTGTCACGCGAATTGTACCCATCTTTGTTTTCCTTCTGTGTTTGTATTTGACTTCGTTCTGCTGAATAGCAACATACTTGCAGCTATCAAGACCTTGTTCCAATGAGACGAAATATCTATATTATGCTTACATTCTTAAATAGCCTTTGTCACAAATTATCCATGGCGAATACATTTCCATTTTCGAGTAATACAGCCGGATATTTCAATGGCTTGCAGGGCGCATTATACTTCTCCGATAATCATAGAGATCTTGTATTTGTTTCGTGTTAGTCAAGTCACGCTAATTGTGCGTTTTGATTTCCTCGTACGGCAGTGAGACGAGAAAGGTGGAATTGCAGTTGAAATCTCTCGTGTATCGTGTAACCTAATTACAAATTCATTCGGAGACTTATTAATTTTAATATGGAATATACGTACTTGTTTCCCTCCCCCCATTGTCTGGCGCATAAATTCCAAAGCCGTGAAGATGAGGCGCTTTTCAGAAACATGAGAATTCATCTTCACTTAACCGAGTTCTCATACCTATTCTAAGTTTCGACACGTGGATACATTTGCGAGGTATCCTCTGGTTTTCTGCTTTTCAGAGCATTTATATAAATTTCGGCGTTTGCTGATGCGTGGTTTGCGTTCTCAGAAAAGGGATTATCGAGATTTGTGGAATTCCTAAAGTAACATGGTAAAACGCAGTGTAGAAGAAACAGTTTAAGTTCCCTCTCCTCAAACTGAATTAAATACCTTTCTGGGGAATTAACGCTTCGCATTTTGTGAGAACCTTTGCCTCTGACATTTAAAGACATCTGCATTTCAAAATCACCACGCAAGGAAGATGCGTGTGTGTCCACGTTCTTACTCACACTATGAGCAAGAACGATCGAATTTTTAGTCGTAATGGAGTTGTAACGTATCAATCTCTCTATATACACTGGCGGAAAGTGAAAAAATAACACCAAGAAGGAGACGTCTGATACCAACGAAATTTATACAGCATAATAACGGAATGCAGAGGATAACGTGATCAAAACATTATGGCAAAATACAGCTGTATTTGCTGGTAAACTGAAAAATAACATTTCCATGTACCATGGTTAGTACGAGGTTGAACCGCCATGAACTGCGTCACACTGTGCAATTCTGGCATGGAGTCTGTAGTACAGATGTTGGATGTAAGTTTGGGGTATTGAGTTCCAAGCATCCTCAACCTGGACGCGTAAACCTGGGATGGTCGTGGCTGGCCGTGGAGACAGGATAAGTCGTTGTCCCATAAAATCCCACACGTGCTCAATGGGGGCAAATCAGTTAAACATGCAGGCCATGGAAGTTGTCTCACACCCTGAAGTGCATGTTGCGTTGCTCGTGCCGTGTGTGGGCGGGCGTTATCTTGCTGGAAAACACCACGATGGACCGACCTTACAAATGGCACAACAACGGGCTGAATGATGTTGTTGATGTTGGAGGTGCTGTTTAACGTACCCGGTACAAACACTAGTTGTGTACGGGAGTGATAGCTGATCGCTCCCCACACCAGGAGACCAGGTGTAGGCCCTGTGTGTCGCTGGCGGATGCAAGAAGGGTGGAGACGCTCCCCTGTGCGCCTGCGAACACGCATACTGCCATCGGAGGCTCCCAAGAAGAATCTGCTTTCATCGCTGAACACGACAGATCGCCATTGCGTTCTCCTGTGCAGACGTTGGCGACACCACTGCAGCCGTTCCTGACGGTGGGCTAACATGTCAGAGGTATACATGCCAGAGGCACACGTGCACGTAGCCCTGCATCCACAGGATCCTCTCTAGACCCAGAGGATCCTGTGGCTGATGGGTGGTTGAAATATGGAAGTGACTTGGAGCTACATGGAGAAAACTGCCTTAAGGCAAAAAGTTGTGTAAGAAACTTGGGAGACCACCATCCAGCAGTGCATTGATAATTTACAAAGATATGATCCGTTATGAGAAGGCCTTTGATTCGGTGAAACCATCAGCAGTTACAATGGCTTTGAAATCTTGCGGTATTCAAGATGCATACATTAATATTATTCATAACATCTATGAAAATGCAAGTGCAAAGATTCGGCTGTTTGAGAATACAGCACCCATAAAAATTGGAAAGGCAGTGAGACAAGGTGACACTATATCTCCCAAGCTCTTTAATGCTGCATTGGAAAATGTCTTTCAATCACTAAACTGGGAAAACAAAGGGATATAGATTAAGCTAACTCACCTTCGTTTTGCTGATGACGTAGTCAAAATTGAATACTGCAAGTTCCTGGATCTCTATAGCTCCTATCAGAGCTGCAGAAATCCAGGAACTTGCTGATAAGCGTAAAGACGTTGGATTAAAAATGAACGTTCAGAAGACAAAAGTGATGTACAATGCTTTTATAGGAAATGAACATTTATCGATTGATGGGGAAAAACTGGAGATAACCAGCAGATATCATGTTAGGGGCACATTGATGAAGGAATTAATCGGCGTACAAAACTTGCCTGGAGAGCGTTTGGAAGAAACAGTATCATTTTCAGGAGCAGTATACCATTTTATCTTAAAAGAAAAGTGTTTGATCAATGCATCCTTCCAGTGCTTACGTATGGTGCAGAGACGTGGACCTTACCTAAAAGAGACATACAAAGGCTATAGACAACTCAAAGCAGCATGGAGAGATGCATGCCTGGTGTAACCAGGAAAGATAAGAAGAGGAACTCGTGGATCAGAAAAACGAAAACAGTGGAAGACATCGTGAGCAGAGTAAAATCCCCGAAATGGCAATGGGCTGGACATACTCCCAGAAGGACAGACCATCGATGGACAGCCGAAATTTCAGACTGGATTCCAAGGGAGTGGAAAAAATCCAAAAGAAGACCACATGGGAGATGAGTGAATGAAATTCGAAAGTACGCGGGAGTAACATGGAGGAGAGGGGCACAAGACAAACCGTCGTTGAAGAAACTTGGGGAGACCTTCGTCCAACAGTGGATTGATAATGTGACCATATCATTATCAGTGTATTGATAATGTGACCCGTTAAAGTCCTATTTTTGATATTTAGCTTTTATCAGAAATATTATTCGAGTTCGGCCGAAATTTCTTTCTCTTCGATACTTATATATATATATATTACCGTGATGGAACTTAAAAAAACATCTCGATGGGCATTTTTCACGTCTTGTCATTTTGAAAGAGAAGGAACACATGCAAATAATCTTAAATCAGGAAAAGATTATAATGACCGCACTCTAGATACGTTTTTTTGTATTGTTTTTTTTTTCACTTATTTGCCTCAATACGTTCTCACTTGGCGATAGACGACATTGTTTTTCCCCCTCCCTTATTACTGAGCTTTCTTGTAAATATTAGGAATCTTGCCTGCGCCCTCAAGAAAGACAAGAAAAAACTAAGTTTGATTGATGGCATCCCCTCATAATGCACATTTTATCACTTGTTTTCTTTTTTTTTTACACATTGTCTTACGTTGCATATTACATGTTTTTCAGAACGTTTCCAAAGACAATAAAAGAAGAAAATGTCATGCCTGCCTCCACGTCCCTCTGTGCTGTTTTCTTCAGGGTGTAGGTGCTTTATTTTAGCTAAGGAAAATAACTACGACGAGCCAAGGGAGAAAAACTTCGTGACATTGATTGATGCGATACTATTTTACAATCAATTCCTCTAAAGGTCTGGTTTTCGGAGAAAGATGATACACACGTTTGATGTACAAAGTTTCCTGTGTTACAATCGAATAACCAGAAGTTTTAGTTTGAGGAATTTTGAAATACCATAGCGCGTACCTTCCGGAAAATAAATTGAAAATGTTTAAGCGTTTGCTGCATGCCCTTTCCTCTCCTCACAAAGAGTATTTCCTCATTTGTAGACTGCCATATAAAAATACCTTCGCTGAGAAACGACTTGCTACAAAACGTTTATAGCCGGAAACTTTTTCTGCCGGTAGCGGCATTTGAATTCATGCCTTCTTACTTCAGATCGAGATGTTTCTTCGACTAAACAATAAACCACTGACAAGGTGTGAAAAAGGCTATCTCAGGTCTACTTACTTCGGATCGAGATGCTTTCTCGACTAAACAATAAACCACTGACAAGGTGTGAAAAAGGGTATACCACGTCTACTTACTTCGGAGCGAGATGTTTTTTCGACTAAACTAAAAATCACCGGCAAGGTGTAAAAAAGGATATCCCACGTCTACTTAATTCAGAGAGCGATCCTTTATCGTCTAAACTACAAACTACCGACAGGGGGTGAAAAAGGCTATCCCACGTCTACTTACTACGGAGTGAGATGTTTTCTCGACTAAATTACAAACCACGGACAAGGTGTGAAAAAGGCTATCCCACGTCTACTTACTTAGGAGCGAGATGTTCTCTCCGCTAAACTACAAACCACGGACAAGCTGTGAAAAAGGCTATACCAGGTCTACTTACTTCGGAGTAAGATGTTTTCTCGACTAAACTACAAACCACGGACAAGGTGTGAAAAAGCTATCCCAGGTCTACTTACTTAGGCGTGCGATGTTTCCTCGACTAAACTACAAACCACGTACAAGATGTGAAAAAGGCTATCCCAGGTCTACTTACTTCGGAGTGAGATGTTTTCTCGACTGAACTACAAACCACGGACAAGGTGTGAAAAAGGCTATCCCAGGTCTACTTACTTCGGAGTGAGATGTTTTCTCCACTAAACTACAAACCACGGACAAATTGTGAAAAAGGCTATGCCAGGTCTACTTACTTCGGAGTAAGATGTTTTCTCCACTAAACTACAAACCACGGACAAGGTGTGAAAAAGGCTATCCCAGGTCTACTTACTTCGGAGTGAGATGTTTTCTCCACTAAACTACAAACCACGGACAAGGTGTGAAAAAGGCTATCCCAGGTCTACTTACTTCGGAGTGAGATGTTTTCTCGGCTAAACTACAAACCACGGACAAGGTGTGAAAAAGGCTCTCCCAGGTCTACTTACTTCGGAGTGAGATGTTTTCTCCACTAAACTACAAACCACGGACAAGGTGTGAAAAAGGCTATCCCAGGTCTACTTACTTCGGAGTGAGATGTTTTCTCGACTAAACTACAAACCACGGACAAGGTGTGAAAAAGGCTATCCCAGGTCTACTTACTTTGGAGTGAGATGTTTTCTCGACTAAACTACAAACCACGGACAAGCTGTAAAAAAAGGCTCTCCCAGGTCTACTTACTTCGGAATGAGATGTTTTCTGAACTAAACTAGAAACCACCGGCAAGATGTGAAAAAGGCTATCCAACGACTTCTTACTTCGGAGTTAGATCCTTCTTCGACTAAACTACAAACCACCGACAGGGTGTGAAAAAGGTTCTCCTACGTCTACTTACTTCGGAGTGAGATGTTTTCCCGACTAAACTATACACCTCAGGCAAGATGCGAAAAAGGCTATCCCAGGTCTACTTTCTTCGAAGTGAGATGTTTTCTCGACTAAACTACAAACCACGGACATGGTGTGAAAAAGGTTATTCCTTATTGTACGAGACAACGAGAGGGATACTGAGGCCCAACTCACCGATAAGTTCAATGCTGCTGATGAGGGTAATGTGTTGCAACGCACAGTGCACCGAACCCTGCTGAAAATAGCCAGCCCCTAGTGCCCATGCTAACCTCTTTTCACTGTCTTAAGTCCCTACAATGGGCAAACGATCATCAAAATTGGAGCTTGAGAGATTCGTAGAAGGTCGTCTGGTTCGTTTCCTTCTGTAGCATGTGGACGGCCTGTTATGTGTGCGTCGTTTATTAGTCAGGTACAGTGTTACGACCAGGGTGCACCGTGGGACGAAAACAAGCCTGTGGATGAAATGAGCCATGTCCTGCTGGGAAACGCTTGGTCCAGTCGTTCAATTTCAGGAAACTGTGACTTCTATCACCTACGTAAGCAACACTGCAGACCAGGTACATTCTTTCATGGCAAAGGTATCCCGCTCTAGTAGTACCACCTTTCAGTAGTATGATGCACCAAGGCACACATCCCAGGCTGTTCGCGAATAGTTCGCGGAACATGGGGAAGAATACTAGGTACTGCCTTGCGCCTCCAAATTCCTCAGACGTCAGTTCAATCCAGCATCTCTGATTTGTGTGGAAACAACACATCCAATCTCCGGTGGCTTAATCTGGTAACATACCAGAATTAACGGAACTTCTGGTAACGAATTGGTACCAGATACCACAAGGCACCTTTTGAAATCTTGTAGTGTTCAGGCCTCTCCGCATAAGAAATTACTTCGCTGCACGTGATGAACCAATACCATATTAGGCAGGTGTCAAAGTTTTTTGGCACTTTGGAGAAAAATGACTTTTGGAGGTTACACTCCCGCCTGTTTTGAATAAAGTACAAAGCAAAACAGTGCTGCTGGGCAAGCACTCAAACCAGCACTACCAGCAGTGGCCCATCAGTATGTTGCCGCCGCCCAACCGTCAATACAATGTCTCAGAGGCCTCCACATGGGCCAACAGTTCATGCCAGCAGCTTGCCAACAGTTGGCACTCCATCAGTTGTCATATGCAACTACAGGGCCATCAGTTATACATCACAAGTAGTATCTGCCACAAGTGGCCCTTCTGCGGCCCTGCAAGCACGTGCCATAAATAATGGCTAACCTAATGTGGCCCGCTAGTTTTCCAGCAGTGGCAGACGGCAATCACGTGACGTAACTGATGTCTTGCCGAATCTTGTTACCTAATTTCCGAGTAGTAGCAATAAAAAACAACAACAACCGCTGTTTCCCTAAGTTACAACTACATTTTTTACCCCTTACGCAACTTCTGCATGACGGTAACGCGACGGGGAAAATTTCTCAACAACTCTGGCTGTAAAGGAACCAACAAAAGTCTGCGTACGAAACGACTACACTGGCTTGCCACGCATGGGTCGTAGCTTGAAGCTGAGCCTCTTTCCAACGCGATGTGAAACGGGGGTTCTCTTTTTAATTTTACATTATTGCGAGGTATTTTTCATAAATGTCAGTTTCACATAATTCATAATTTTATTTTTTCAACGTGAAGATTGTTTTTATCTACGTGAAGCGAACTTCACTCTTTTTCAACGAGTGTACCAACTTAAAGGCCCTTCCAAAGTTTTGGGCTGTCCTCGTGGTCTTGAAAGGCAATTGTTTAATTAATATATATAGCCATTAATGTCATATTCAGGTACTTTTTGACGTTGTATCTTTCCTTTCCGCGGTACGAAGCTACATTTATTTTAAAGAGGAAAGATATTTTATTTTACTTCTTGTTATTTTTAGCAGCAAATTCCTCCAGTCTTGTGTATTCAACCCATGGATGAGCACATTATATCCACATAGCGTTGCTTTTTTTCCCTAACATAACGTTTTCTTCAGTGTTTTTCCAGGACATCGGTTTGAGGCGGTTTAGTGTATCTTGAAACGAAACATAACACAGAAATTATTTCTTGTTATTCATGGGAATGGAGTGGGTGTATTTCATGACTGTCTGTATTCTCGATTATTTGTGTGTCAGTGCAGAAATTTTGCAACGAAATGAGTTTCAAAAAATACACAAGAATAATTGACTATTTCTTATAGTTTATTAATAATCTATTGTATATATACACTCTTTACCAACAAGGAATTGGACACCTGTAATAGCAAATGAAAATAAACTTTATTCAACTTCAATAGTTGGTGGAGCCTCCACGAGCGGCCATTACAGCTGCGACCCTTTGGGACATACTCTCAACCAGGCGTTGTACGACGGCTAGCGGTATTCTCTTCCACTCGGCTTGGAGAAGACAGGTCAGTTCCTTTACCGATTTCGGACGGTGGGGGTACTCTTTAAGTCGACGCTCCAACTCGTACCAGAGGTGATCGATAGGGTTAAGGTCCGGGCTCTGCGCAGGCCAGTCCATTTTGATTAACCCCATTGTTACCATACCAAGCCATGGTGGACCTCGCAACATGACAGGTGGCATTGTCATCCTGAAAGTAACATGGGTCCACCCTATAAAACTGCCACAACGTAGGAAGCGCATGGTCATCTAAAATGATGCAGTAGGTCTCGCCGTTGAGTCTACCAGGAATTGCAACCAAGGGTTCAGTGCCATACCAGGAGAAACACCCCCATAGCATAATTCCACCGCCGCCGAATTTCACAGTTGGCACACTACATTCCGGCAGGAGGCGTTCTCCAGGCAGGAGGCAAACCCAGACCCTGCCATCCGAACGGTAGAGGGCGAACCTTGATTCGTCGCTCCAGAGAACCTGTTTCCACTGTTCAACGGTCCACTGTCGACGTTCTTTCCACCACGTTAGCCGAGCAGCGCTATTGGACTTGGTGATCAAAGGCTTGTGGGCGTTAGCACGTCCATGATAACCGAGCAGATGGGCTTCCTTACGGATGGTATTCATCGAAAGAACACTCCCGGATGCCTGTTGAAACTCCTCGCGGATGTGGCCCATCGATTTGGTGCGGTTTTTCCGAATTTCTGTGGCCAGCACCCGTCGGTCTCTAACTCCCAGTTTTGTGGGTTTGCCGGGTCGGGGCACATTCCGACAGTCACCTCTCATCTTCCACTTGCCAACCACGTAGGCCACTGTCGATTTTGGGTACTTCAACTCGCTGGATATGTCACGTATGGATCGGCTATTTCTGTGATACCCGACGATTACACCTTTCTCGAAATCAGAGAGCTCCGAACTGCGTGGCATCTTGCATGCGACTGGTTGCGTTGTTGTTTCCCACACGATATTTAACGGCGGCGGCCGTGACGTGTATCAGGACCGCAGATATCGTTGATTGCAAGGGTGTCCAATGACGTGTTGGTAGATGGTGTATAAAAGTGAAAGTTTGTATATTTGTTTATTTGTCAAAAATACAGATCTACAATTTTCAACTTAGAACCACCAAATTTGGTATAATATCTCATGGTACTCTGACTTAGACCGCAGACGGTTTTAGGAAAGGGTCGGAGCCCGGGGGTCAAAGCGTCCCCATACTAAAGTTCTTAAAAAGTTCTACAGTTTAGAATATAAAACCATCAAATTTAGTATATTATCTCATGTTACTCTAACTTAGACCGTAGAGGGTTTTTATAAGGGGTCGGAGCACGGAATTAAAGGGTCCCCAAACAAAATTTTCGTAAAATAACGGTTTTCATTTTAGAACCACCAAATTTAGTATGCTATGTCATGGTACTTGACCGTAGACGATTTTTGGAAGGGCTCGGAGCCCGGGGTCAAAGGGCCCCATACAAAATTTTTCTAAAAAGTTCAATTTGTTAGTTTTACGCTAGCTTTCACCAACAACAGGCTGAACCCTACTTTTCACATGAACAGCTCTACGTTGCTTGCTCAAGGATTGGCAATCCTAAAAATCTCTACCCTTTTGCACCCAATGGAAAAACCAAAAATATTGTTTACTAGAAAGCAATAACCTAAACGAATTAAAACAAATTTACTGGAAAATTACAGGAATATATTATTCAATCATAAAATTTCAGCCGTTGAACTTGGTAATTCCAGGAATATTTACCCGCAAAATACCGGGAACCCCTGCTAGTTATTTATATATATTTTTTCCGACGGTAATCTTCGTCGAAGTGGCATTTCACAAGAAAAATAATTCGCCTATCTACATATACTATACCGTGCAAATTAATTGGGACAAGCTATTTTATTCTCAGAATTGTAATGTGATCGCCAGTTGATGTCGGAAACCCACGTAAACCGGTTTTATCAGCTGTGAGGTGGTGTGACTGTTAGAACTTGATAGTAAGAATGTGGTTTGACCGGTTTTAAACAGGAAATAGGCACTTCAGCGTCAGGTGTGAGCTTTCGTGTGTGACAGGTGTATGTTAGTTTTTGCTCTCTGTGAGTACGTGTTGCTTTCGTGCATTGAAAAATTGATATTTCGCCAAGGAAGCGTGAAAAAACAATTGCTCTGAAGGAGCACACTTCTATGACAGTGAGAGATATCGCTTCTGCAGTTGGTGTAGACAAATCAAGTGTATCAAGACTGCTTACGCGATACAATGCATCTGGATCATCGTCTCCAAAAAGGAGAGGTAAATCTGGAAGAGAACGAAAAACAACTCCACGAACCGATAAATAACTAATCAGAAATAGTAAAATGAATAAAAAAACAAGCACTGACCTTTAAAGAGATTCTTTCTTGGCTACTGGTTGTGATGTTAGTGATTCAACTGTACGCCGTAGGCTTCTGGAAGTTGGCCGGAAGGCAAGAAGACCAACGAAAAAACAATATTTGAATGCGGAAATGAAGATAAAACGTTTAGCATGGGCCAAAAAATATAAATCACGGACTGCTGACGACTGGAAAAAGGTAATTTTCATTGATGAAACTCAATTATTTGTGCAGGGTTACCAAGCAAATGTCGTTAGAAGAAGCAACTGTGAACCCTTAAGACCTGAGCCTGTCAAACAAACTGTAAAACACCCTCTGAAACAGATGTTTTGGGGTTTTTTCACATCAAATGGCACTGGAAGCTTAGTTCCTGTTCAAGGTATGATGAATTCAGCCAAGTACGTAGAAATATTACAACGTAGGATTGTTCCATTCTTGCAAACTTTTGACGGGACATTTCAACATGACTTGGCCCCATGTCACAATTCGAAATTGGTCATGCTGGAAAATCAAATTCATTCGCTTGATGGGGCTGGAAATTCACCAGACTTAAATCCCATAGAAAACTTGTGGAATGTTTTGAAGAGACGTTTAGGTAAAATGGACTGTACAACCAAAGAACGCATGATAACGAATGCTATAAAAGTGTGGTTCCACGATTATGAAGTCAAAAATATGTGCACTCAATTAGTGGAGTCAATGCTAAAACGAATTCCAGGGGTCATTTCTGCTAAAGGAGGACATACTTCATACTAATACAGGTATTTATCAGTGTATATGAAGGCATAGAATGATATAAATGCTTAGTTTTGAAAAATAGAGTGATTATTTACTTTGTCCCAATTAATTTGCACAGTATAGTAGCTTTTCTTTCTTAACATCCACTAAAATAATACGATGGCGATAGCGTCGTCTTCAACTTAGTGGAACCGCGAGAGACCAGTACGTGTTGCTACTGCGCATGTTGATTCCACCTGCTGTTGGGGTTGCATCGGTTGCCAGCTACGGGCCACTAGTGGCACTTGCTTGGTGGCCCGCAATTCACGGCGATGCTGCAAGGACATCAATGGCTACCAAGCGCTGACGCTGATACCAAATGACGGCTACCGTGCCGTGAGCGGCAGATTTCAGCCAGCAGTGACCCATCACTGCCAGCTGGTGCCCAGCAGTTTTCCAACACTTGTGTTTTAGCTGGGTAAAGGCACAAAATTGCAGATTTTCGGGTCCGCCGACAACCATGCTGGAAGAATCAGCTTACTGTAGACGCAGGGATGTTTTTTTTAATTCTAAGCGACGCGTGGAAGAATCATCACACATTTTTTGGAAACTCACAGCCTGGGTGTTGGTGCCTGAATTAATTCCCGGTGTTTTTTTGCGTTACCACATCATGGTACATGATAGTCTATTCAAAGTAGTGTCATTTGGCAGCTCGACCCTTTCCCACCGTTCGGGTAACAAATGGATTCCGTGGTAGAAAAATGCAGGTTCTTTCGAGGCGAACCATTCATCGAGCCATTTCTGAATATCCGCGACAGAAAAGAAGTGCTGTTCCGACAGGCCATGTTGTAATAACCAAAACAAATGTGAGTTAGAGGGAGGAATGTCCGGGGAATAAGGCGGTTGGGGTAAGAAGTCCCAGTCAAGTGCCTCCAAGAGTTCCTTGACGGATTTGGCGACATGAGGGGTACCGTTGTCGTGGAGAAGAAAAACCTTGTCATGTCTTTTGGCGTATTGCAGCCGTTTTTCCGCGAGTGCACGTTTCACATCGAGTAATTGACGACGGTGCCGCTCAGCATTGATGGTTTCACCGTGTTGCAGCAGTTCAGAATACACAACACCGACTTGATCCCCCCAAATGCACAGCATCGCCTTTCTGCCGTGGATGTCCGGTTTAGGCGTGGAGGTTGATGGTTCGCCAGGACGAACCCATGATTTCTTGCACTTAGGATTGTCATAACGAATCCATTTTTCATCGCCAGTCACTATTCGATGCAAAAACGACTTCCGTTTGTGTCGTTGCAGCAGCAATTCACACATGGTTTCACGTTAGGTGATGTCGCTTTCCCCATGTGGGATCCAGTCTCCGAGCTTCTGGATCATTCCCATTGCCTTTAAACGTTTGCTAACCGTTGACTCCTCGATCTTTAGTGTTTCAGACAACTCGTGGAGCGTCTGATATGAATTTTCGTCTAATAAGGTCTCCAATGCGCCATCTTCGAACTTTTTCGGCTTCACATGGCGCTCTTTGTCCTTCACCTCATATTAGTTGGCTTTGAAGCGTCGGAACTACTCTCTGCATATTGTTCCCGATAGGGCATGTTCCCAATAGGCCTGCACTAGCAAACGATGACTTTCCGCTACAGATTTCTTGAGATGAAAGCAGAAGAGTAATGCTTCCCGCAAAAGTTCCTTTTTTGGTAGGACATCGTGAATGCGATACGAACTCGTGTTGTGTGTTCTCCGGTCGCGTGTCACACACTGCTTTGCCCAGACTACGGACGGTACGTGCGTGTGCAAGGGAGATCACGTGTGGCCCGAGTCACAGCGCACCACTGCTGCGCTCTATTGGGCAACAGCGGAAATTAATTCCAGCACCTACACATTCGGGCGAAAATGTATCGTTTTACGCCCCGGTGGAGGAGTGGTCTAAGCGATGGCTACTGACCATTTTTCGGAGATGGGACAGGGTTCGAATCCCAAGGAGGAATGGGTGTTCTGTTTGTTTTACAGCACTGGCTCTCTCTCTTTCCTGAAGAAGTGACCCTATATCTAAGCTGACCAGAAGTCTCGAATTCTTGAGCACAGTATTGAAATTCAGGTTACTGTCTCCAAAAACGGCTAATGCCTTTGGCGACTCAAATTGTTCTGAAATTTTGATATTTGTCCTCAAATCTCCTCGATTTACACTTTCCCATCGCTCGTTAGATTTTTTTATCAAGGTTTAACGACCACCGTGAGGAACTCAATGGCCTATAAGCAGTCACCCGTCCCTAATTTAGGACCACTGACTCCAAGGAAGAGAGAGAGTCAGGGGCGTAAGACAAACACAACACTCACACCTCACTGGGATTCGAAACTAGACCCATCATCCGACGAATTATCAGAAACCATCGCTTAGACCACTGTTCCGCAACCGGTGTGTCGGGCACATCAGTGTGCCCCCAGAAGGTGAAAGGTGTGACGCAAATTTTTACAGATTACTTATCATATTCTAAAATATTAATTGTCGAGTTTTATTTTTTACGCTTTCCAATCGCAGGTTGAAGAAGCATATATGCTCCAGCTTTGTCCGTCCGTCTGTCCGCACGATAACTCTCGTAAAAATGGTTCGATTTCGATGAAATTTTAGTGCGCGGTAGGGGACCACCTGGGGACGAACCCTATTGAAAATGAGTGAAGTGGGGTTAAAGGTCACGACATAGGAGCTGGATCCATTCCTTTGCCCTTATGCGTCATAATTGCGTAAATATAGTCCGATTTCGATACAATTTTAGTATGTGGCAGAGAACTACCTGGGCACGAACCCTGTAGAAAATGGATGAAGTGGGATCAAAGGTCAGGGCATAGGAGTGGGATGCATTCCATTGTCCCTATGCGTCATAATGTGCATAAAAATTGATCGATTTCGATGAAATTTTATTATGTTTTAGGGGACCACCTCGGGACGAATCTTATTGAAAATGGACGAAATTTGGTCAAATATGAGGACATTGGATTGGGATCCATTTCATCGCCCTTATTCCATACTATTAAAAGAGCAATTTTGGTACGAACGTAAATTTATTTTTGAAAATGTCTAAGGATTTAGATGAAAGTCGCTAACCTACCGTTTTCTGTTACTAGAAATCGATTTAGCTTGATGTCGATTTTAGGAAAATTCGTTTAGTGGGTGAAATAACCACCACGAATTACCACGTTCTTAGTGTGATGGCGTCGTCCCATTAATGTAACCCATGCTTAGAAATCTTATGACGTCACACCCTCGCAAATGAGATGTTGGCGCGCGGTCACGCCATCTGTCTTATTACGTCACGTGTTGTATGTGGATCCTTTTAAAGTTTTATGACGTCACACCCTTCCTAGCAGATAGTCGAGATTCCCATCTGCCTCATTACGTCATGCGTTGTGCGCGTATGTCCGTCCGCACGATAACTCGCGTAAAAATCATTCGATTTCGATGAAATTTTAGTATGTGGTAGGGGAACACCTGGGAAGGAACCCTATTGAAAGTGAACGAAATGGGGTCAAAGGTCAGGACATAGGAGCGGGATCCACTCCACTGCTCTTCTGCATCATAACCAATGTAAAAGAGGTTCGATTTAGATGTAAATGTAGTATGTGGCACGGGATCACCTTGGGATAAACCCTTTTGAAAATGGGCGAAATGGGGTCAAAGATTAGGACACAGGGGCGGGATCTATTCGATAGCCCTTATGCATCATAACGTATGTAAAAATGTTTCGATTGCGACAAAACTTTGTCATCTTATTTCGGAGGTATACTGAACTGGTTCTGTTGAATACCATCGACATGGGATCAAAGGTCAGGACACAGGAGCGAGATTTATTCCACAGCTAGTATCCACATCACTTGAGTAATGATTTCTGGTATGTTGGAAAGCGTATCATAATCAATGCATTGTATGATTTTACCAACTTGTTTAAGTTTATCCCAGTTACTGTGTTTTTATATTCCTGTATTTCATTCTCTGCAGCTACACTGATTACATAAGATGAAGTTTGTTAATTCCGTATTACTTGCCGCGAATTTTTGACTCAGAGTTGTTGTTATATCGTAGTTTTGTTTATCGATATATTTGTATTTCTCGTAGTACTTGCCGCATGTTCTTTTCTTTGTAGCATTTGCCGCATGTTCTGTGTACGCTTTTCGGGGAAAGTGCGGAGATTAGCAAAACGTTCCCTGTCTTTTATTATTTTATTACGTTCTTTTTGTATTTGTCCCTGCTTGTTAGCGCTTCTTCAACTTTATTACTTTTTTCCTGTACCGATGCACCACCCATTGTTGGACTTTATTTTAAATAAGTCGTATATGTTTCTTTCCTCCCCCCCCTTTTTTTGCCGTCTTAGAATTATTTTAGTTCTATCACAGCTGTGCTTTGAAGTACTCCGAAAATTGTGATTGCTAGTCACTCTTGCTATTTTCTATTACTATTAAACTATTTTTTTCAAGATGGACAAGTTCCTTGTACGGAGTGTTCCGTCCACGAATGCAAATGGCGAAAGCATCGAGTTCGAAAAAAAAAATAGTGCACCGGCAGTATAGTGATAATTATCTTTCTTACGTATTTGTGTGTGTGTGTGTGTGTGTGCGTGGTGATAGGACACGCCCAATCCCCGAGTGTATCGTTTGTGGTCAAAAACTCAGTAATGCTGCTATGGTTTCCAAAGACTCAAATCCGTCGATCCGTCGTAAACTCAAATCCGTCGATCCGTCGTAGACTCAAATCCGTCGATCCGTCGTAGACTCAATTCCGTCGATCCGTCGTAGACTCAAATCCGTCGATCCGTCGTAGACTCAATTCCGTCGATCCGTCGTAGACTCAAATCCGTCGATCCGTCGTAGACTCAAATCCGTCGATCTGTCGTAGGCTGAAATCCGTCGTAGACTCAAATCCGTCGATCTCTCGTAGGCTGAAATCTGTCGCAGACTGAAATCCGTTGATCCGTCGTAGATTCAAATCCGTCGATCGTCGTAGACTCAAATCCGTCGATCCGTCGTAGACTCAAACCCGTCGATCCGTCGTAGACTCAAATCCGTCGATCCGTCGTAGACACAAATCCGTCGATCTGTCGTAGGCTGAAATCCGTCGATCCGTCGTGGACTCAAATCCAACGATCCTTCGTAGATTCAAATCCGTCGATCCATCGTAGACTCAAATCAGTCGATCCATCGTAGACTCAAATCAGTCGATCCATCGTAGACTCAAATCAGTCGATCCGTCGTAGATTCAAATCCGTCGATCCGCCGTAGACTCAAATCCGTCGATCTGTCGTAGGCTGAAATCCGTCGTAGATTCAAATCCGTTGATCCGTCGAGACTCAAATCTGTCGATCCGTCGTAGACTAAAATCCTTCGATCAGTCGTAGACTCAAATCCGTCGTTCCGTTGTAGACTCAAATCCGTCGATCCGTTGTTGATTCAAATCCGTCGATGCGTCGTAGACTCAAATCAGTTGATCTGTCGTAGATTCAAATCCGTCGATCCGTCGTAGACTCAAATCCGTCGACTGTCGTAGGCTGAAATCCGTCGTAGAATAAAATCCGTTGATCCGTCGTAGACTCAAATTCGTCGATCCATCGTAGACTCAAATCTGCCGATCCGTCGTAGACTCAAATCCGTCGATCCGTCGTAGATTCAAATCCATCGATGCGTCGTAGACTCAAATCCGTCAATCTGTCGTAGATTAAAATCCGTCGATCCGTTGATCTGTCGTAGGCTGAAATCCGTCGTAGACTCAAATCCGTTGATCCGTCGTAGACTCAAATCCGTCGATCCGTCGTAGACTCAAATCCGTCGATACGTCGTAGACTCAAATAACATTTCTATGTAGCATGGTTAGTACGAGGTTGAACCGCCATGAACTGCGTCACACTGTGCAATTCTGGCATGGAGTCTGTCGTACAGATGTTGGATGTAAGTTTGGGGTATTGAGTTCCAAGCATCCTCAACCTGGCCGCGTAAATTGGGGATGGTCGTGGTTGGCCGTGGAGACCGCATCAGTCGTTGTCCCATAAAATCTTACACGTGCTCAATGGGGAACAAATCCGGTGAACGTGCAGGCAATGGAAGTTGTCTCACACCCTAAAGTGCATGTTGCGTTGCACGTGCCGTGTGTGGGCGTGCGTTATTTGGCTGGAAAACACCACGATGGAACGACCTTACAAATTGCGCAACAACGGGCTGAATGATGTTGATGTAGCAGATGCTGTTTAACGTACCCGGTACAAACACTAGTTGTGTACAGGACTGATAGCTGGTCGCTCCCCACACCAGGAGACCATGTGTAGGTCCTGTGTGTCGCTGGCGGAAACAAGAAAGGTGGAGACGCTCCCCTGTGCGTCTGCGAACATGCATACGGCCATCGCAGGCTCCCAAGCAGAATCTGCTTTCATCGCTGAACACGACAGATCGCCATTGCGCTCTCCAGTGTAGACGTTGGCGACACCACTGCAGCCGTTTCTGACGGTGGGCTGAAGTCAGAGGTACACATGCCAGAGGCACACGTGCACCTAGTCCTGCATCCAGTAGACGGTTGCGGATTGTTCGCACCGTCACCTTAGGTGAAATGGTAGCTCGGATTTGCGACGCAGTAGATGCTCTGCTTGACAACGCCGCTCTTCTTATGTGTCGATCGGTTCGCTCACCAGTCCGTCTGTGACTCCCTGTTCCACGTCTTCTTGTGAGGGAATGTTCCTCGGACCATCTACGCCACCATCGTACCACCAGCGATACCTCCCGTTCAATTCGCTCCGCAATACGACGATACGACCACCCGGCCTCGCGGAGTCCGACAAGACGACCTCGCTCAAAGTCCTATAAATGCTGAAATCGTACACATCTTCCATGTCCAGCCATTGCAGCTTCTTCAGGGTCTTCGCACGTGTCCGTACGCCGACGACTGATTACATTCACTTCGCCGTACTCCTTAAATACCACCGACGATAATTTGCATGTTATGCCGCGCTTTGGTGTAAGCGCTCATCGGTTGGTTCCGAAATAAACATCACTCCTACGTAAACACGACCCCATTAACATATGCAAATTTCATGATTGTCCGCCATTTCCTTCTTGGTGTTATTTTTTCACTTTCCGCCAGTGTATAACGCATAAGAGCGATGGAATGGATCCCGATCCTATGTCTTGACCTTTGACCCCATTTCGTCCATTTTCAACAGAATTCGTCCCCAGGTGGTCCCCCTACCACATACTAAAATTTCATCGAAATCGAACCATTTTTACGCAAGTTATGACGCATAAGGGTAATGGAATGCTTCCCGCTCCTATGTCCTGACCTTTGAACCCACTTCATCCATTGTCAATAGGGATCGTCCACAAGTGGTCCTTTACCACATACTAAATTTTCTTTCATCTAAATTGAACA
This sequence comes from Macrothele yani, assembly GCA_039090855.1. Taxonomy (NCBI): domain Eukaryota; kingdom Metazoa; phylum Arthropoda; class Arachnida; order Araneae; family Macrothelidae; genus Macrothele; species Macrothele yani. The sequence continues at coordinate 17,212,720 of CM077032.1, read as the reverse complement.
ACCGAACCATTTTAACGCAAGTTATGACGCATGGGAGCAATGAAATTTATCCCGTTCCTATGACCTGAACTTTGACGCCAGTTCACGCATTTTCAATAGGGTTCGTCCCCAAGTGGTCCCCTACCACATACTGAAATTTGATCGAAATCGAACCATTTTTTCTCTAGTTACGAGGCGTAAGGGACATGAAATTGATCCCACTCCTATGTCCTAACGTTTGACCCCATTTCACCCATTTTCAATAGGGTTCGTCCCCAGGTGGTCCCCTACCACGTACTAAAAGTTCATAGAAAACGAACCATTTTTAGGCGAGTTATCGTGCGAACAGACGGACGGATAGACAGACGGACTAAGCTGGAGCATATACGCTTCTTCAACTTACGGTTGGAAAGCTTAACAAAGAACACCGTGAGCAACTCTAAGGACTATAAGCAGTCAACTGTCCCTAATTTGGGGACATCCGTTCTAGGGAAGGGAGAGAGCAAGTGTTGTAAGGCAGACACAGCACCCGTGCTTTATTCTGGATTCGAACCCGTACCAACTTGTACGAATGGTCACTGGCTAGCACTAGGAGCACCCCACCAATAGGGAGGTCAAATTTCGACTGTACCCCTTCGGAGTTACTCCAAGAAATTTGGCAAAATGAAAAATTTCCCTTGCAATTCGTTTATTTGTTAGCAGCTTGATTTTAATTCAGCAAATATGCCTAAGATAGAGGATTAAACTTTTGCTAACATGTTCTCTCCTTTATATCTCTATTTTGTCTGTACAAATTCCCAACAGCCTACAACATGGGTAGCCAAACTTTGAGGGACCAAGATCTACCTTAAGTTGTCATTCTCTTAGGCTAAGGCCGCAGGAGCGATAATTACTACCGGATTTCTGCTACATTTGTAGCGCAAGAAATGCACTCAAAGGCCTGCAGCAGAAGTGGCCATACACAGCAGTAAATATCGCCGTGGTATATTTGGTTTCTATTGGGCTTTCGATATTAATCACGATGGAGTTTTTATTGACAGTGAACAGATAATAATTGAAGTTCAAAAGTATGGTGCGCTGTTCGATTCGAAATGCGAGAACTACAGAAATAAGAACAAGAATACTGATGCGTGGATGAAAGTTTCAGACACTTGATTCAGAGTCGGTGTTACCTTTCTTTCAATTGTGAATGATACAAAACATTTTCTGTATTTATATCGTCAACACGTCACATTGTACAGCAATATTCAAGACTATGGAATATTTAAAAAAAAAAAACGGTGTTAAGAAGTTCACTGAAAAGCAATTAAATTAGAGACAGCTAGCGTTATGCAAGTGTGGCGCTGCTGGCGGCCCTGTAAACGGAAACGCAGTATGGGTAAGACGAAGTATCTAAGCGCATTTGTTCGCGGGCAATATGTCGGGGCCCGACGAATGGGTCACTCCATCTCGGAAATCATGCAGGCACAGGGATTTTCACGAGCCACTGTGTCACGGGTGCACCGTGAGTACATCGAATCCGGTAAAACCATCCCTGCAAGGGCCAACTGCCGTGGACAACAGCGTGTGGATGAGCGAGGTCATCGTCGGCTAGCTCGCATTGTAACAGCGGATAGACGGGCCACAGTGCAAGAAATCACTCGACAATTTAACGCTGGTGCACAAAAACGTGTAAGCAGCCACACCATCCAGAACCATCTCCTCGCTATGGGGTACAGAAGCCATCGTCCTACGAGGGTACCGCTGCTGACCGCACATCACAGGGTGCAAAGATTAGCATGGGCGCTGGAACATCGCCACTGGACCCTAGACATGTGGAAAAATGTTACCTGGACTGATGAGTCGAGATTCACGTTGGTACATGCGGATGGCTGGATACGAATACGGCGCAAACCACATGAAGCGATGGATCCTTCTTGCCAGCAGGGTACTCTTCAAGCTGGTGGGGGGGGGGGCATTCTCATCTGGGGAGTGTTTACGTGGGCTGAAATGGGATCCCTGGTACGTGTGACATCGTCCCTCACAGATCAACGATACCGGGACATCCTGGACGACCATTTTCTCCCGTTTGTGCGTCTTCAACATCCCACTGGGGACATCATCCTGTAACAAGACAATGCACCGTGCCATCGCTCCCGAATTGTATCCGAATCGATGGATGAACATTCCACCGACGTGACCTCGCTTCCTGGGCCAGCAAGGTCACCTGACCTCAATCCCATCGAGCACATCTTGGATGCATCGAGAGAGATGTTCGAGGCTCTGACCCCCCTCCATCAAATCTTCGTGAACTGTGGGAGCTTGTTCAGGGTCGTAGATCCGTATGGCTTCCCAATGCTTCCGGTGTCTTGTCGAGTCCTTGCCGAGACGAATCGCCGCCATTATCAGGGCGGAAGGTGGTACTACACGTTACTAGACAAGTATCTCAAATTCAATTGCTGTTCAGTGTATGTTGGACTGAAGTTTCACAATTTCTTATTCTAAATCTGAAGAATCGAAGAGGAAAGTAGAAGAAATGTTTGATGAAACTTCCTCGATATCACATTCGCCAAAATGGTATGACAATTAAGGTTTCAATTCCTTAAGTTTAATTTTTCTAAGTTCACTATTGGCAGGATAATCACTTTGGTACGGCTTATGCACTCTCTAAAAATAGCTTTCTAGGTTTCTTTCTTTAAGAATGGTAATTGGAGCCTGGCATATTAAACACAAACACTTGTGACGAAACATTGTGAAGAAATACGTTTCCTCCCATTGATTGTGGAAATGATATGTTTTCGGTTTCTTAGTTCCACTCATTTTTAATACGTAAACAAAGTTTAATAACTTAACTTATTAGGTGAGCAACTTAATTCTTGGCCCCTAACCGCAAGCGATCATAGAACGTCGGCCAAAGCAAATACCTGTGTACGATAATTGCTGATTTCAGCGCCATTTAACAGCTTTCCAGGCAACCATAACCACTCACAGCTGTAGAGACAGAAGGGACGAAAGTTGACGGTAAGAGCAATGTCGTTCGAGAAGTGACATTAGAGGCCCTGCCTCCTGTTCGCGTTTCAGCTGATAAAAAGTGCCCAGCAAATTATCTGTGCTGCTTTGGGTGAGGCTGCTGTGTCCTACAGTACGTGTAAGATGTGGTTCCAACGGTTTAAGCAGGAAAATTTCGATCTCAGGGATGTAAAACGTCCGCGACAGCCACAGAAAGTTGACGATGAGGAACTGGAACAACTGTTGGACGCGGATCCCTGTCGCACACAGTCAGAGCTCGCCCAGGAACTCGGCAAGCCATTGCATAGCGCCTGCACAAGCTTGGACGGATTCACAAGGAGGGCCGTTGGGTGCCCCAATAGCACACAGCTGCGAACAAGTCTAGGCGCTACGATGTTGCTGTGTCCTTGCTCTCCAGATTCAAGAAGAAAGATTTCCTCCACAAGATTTTGACCTGTGATGAGAAGTCTATCCTCTACGATAATCCTAAGCGGCGCAAATCGTGGGGTTTTTCAGGTCAGCCTACCACCAGTACCGTCAAATCGAATATCCATGCCAGGAAGTTTTTGCTGTGCATATGGGGGGATCAGCGCGGTGTCGTACACTATGAGTTGCTCAAACCTGGTGAAACGATCGATTCTGAGCGTTATTGTCAGCAACTCATCCGTGTGAGTGACGCAATGGAGGCGAAAAGGCCATACACCGGCAAGGGCAGAAGGTCGGTCCTGTTGCTTCAGGATAACGCGCGTCCTCTCAGCGCAAAAAACGACTTCAAACACGATCACCGACATGGGATGGAAGATTCTGTCCCACCCGGCGTAGTCTCCAGACTTCGCACCGTCGGATTATCTGCTCTTTCGCTCCCCGCGACATCACCTGAGTGATACGCACTTCACTTCGCTCAAGGAAGTCCACACAAGTATTGATGACTTTTTCAACTCAAAACAGCCCTCTTTTTTCGCAGTGGCGTTTGAAAGCTCCTTGACCGATGGCTTAAATGTATCCAACACGACAGGTACGTATTCGATTTGCTATAATTTGCTGTCAACGTGTCCTGCCTGTGGCCGAGAATTAAATTGCACACCTAATAACTTCCAAAAATGATTCGAGCAGTTGAAACGGCATAAGGTTAAGTTGGGACTTTAAAATGGGACTACTTCAACGGTGATTAAGTTTCAAATATGTAACTCTCGTGCTTTTTTACGCTTTCCAACCGTAGTTTGAAAAAGCGTATATGCTCCAGCTTTTTCCGTCCGTCCGTCTGTCGTCACGATAACTCACGTAAAAATAGTTCGATTTCGATGAAATTTTAGTATGTGGTAGGGTACCCCTGGGGACGAACCCTATTGAAAATGGGATAAATAGGGTTAAAGATCACGATATAGGAGAGCGATTCATTCCATTGCCCTTATGCCTCATAACTTGCGTAAATATGGTTCGATTTTAATGAAAGTTTAGTATGTGGTAGGGGACCACCTGGGGACAAATACTATTGAAAATGGGTGAACTGGGGTCAAAGGTCAGGACATAGGAGCGATATGCATTCCATTGCCCTTATGCGTCATAACGTGCGTAAAAATGGTTCGATTTCGATGGAATTTTAGTATGTGGTAGGGGACCACCTGGAGAGAAACCCAATTGAAAATGGGACAAATGGGGTCAAATGTTAGGACATAGGATCGGGATCCATTCCATCGCCCTTATCCTATACTATTAAGGTGGACGTCAAGTAATTTTGCTTCCTATATTTCCAATGGAAAAACTTTTCTACACATTTCCTTCACAATTAGTGCGTTCCCAAGGATGGAAATGTGAACATCGATTAAAATAACTTCATATTATAACTTGGAATATTTAACATTTTCTAAACATAACCATAATTATATTAAAAAACAATAACGTTTCCTTTGGTGGTGTTGAAACCAGAAAAAAGATGGCGCGACCTGTGATGACGTCAGTAGACAAATAAATGTTGGATTGCATAATTATGGTTATATTTTAGAAAATATTAAATATTCCAAGCAATAAAATGTTCAAATTTTCATCCTTGGGAACGCATTAATTGTGAAGAAATTGTGTACAGAAGTTTTTCCATTGAAAGTATAGAAAGCAAAATTACTTGAAGTCCACCTTAAAGGAGCAATTCTTGTATCTATGAAAATATTATTTTGAGAACGGCTCTAAGGATTCTGATGAAAGTTGTTAACTTACCGTTTTTTGGTACTAGAAATCGATTTAGCTTGATCTCGACTTTAGGAGAATTCGTTTAGTGTGTTAAATAACCACCCCGAATTATAACGTTATTAGTGATGGTGTCGTTCCGTTAATGTTACCAATGCTTAGAAATCTTATGACGTCACAATCTCGCGTTTGAGAATGTTGGCGCGCGGTCACGCTATCTGTCTCATTACGTCACGTGTTGTGTGGGGATGCTATTAAAGTTTGATGACGTCACACTCTTGCGAGGAGATAGTCGTGATTCCCATCTGTCTCATAACGTCACGCGTTGTGTGCGTATGCCCGTTCGTACGATAACTCTCGTAAAAATTGTTCGATTTCGATGAAATTTTAGTATGTGGTAGGGCACCACCTGGGAAGGAACCCTTTTGAAAGTGAACGAAATGGGGTAAAATGTCAGCACATAGGAGCGGGATCCATTCCAAGCTCTTATGCGTCATAACTTACGCAAAAAAGGTTCGATTTCGATGAAATTTTAGTATGTGGTAGGGCACCACCTGGGAAGGAACCCTTTTGAAAGTGAACGAAATGGGGTAAAATGTCAGCACATAGGAGCGGAATCCATTCCACTGCTCTTATGCCTCATAACTTACGTAAAAAAGGTTCGATTTCGATGAAATTTTAGTAAGTGGTAGGAGATCACTGGGGACAAACCCTATTGAAAATGGGCAAAATGAGGTCAAAGGTCAGGACATAGGAGCGGAATCACTTCCATCGCCATTATGCGTCATAACTTACGTAAAAATGCTTCGATTTGGATGAAATGTTAGTATGTTGTAGGGGCCTACCCTGGGACGAATCCTATTGAAAATGGGAGAAATGGAGTCAAAGGTTAGGACACAGGAGCGGGTTCTATTCCATAGCCCTTATGCATCATAACTTACGTAAAAATGCTTTGATTGCGACAAAACTTTATCATGTTATTTCGGAGGTACGCTGAACCGGTTCCGTTGAATATCGTCGAAATAGGATCAAAGGTCAGGCCACAGGAGCGAGATTTATTCCACAGCCTTTTCCTTATAACTTGAGTAATGATTTCTGGTATGTTGGAAAGCGTATTATAATCAATGCATTGCATGATTTTACTGACTTGTTTATTAATAAATGCAGTCTGGATATTTTGTTTATCACACTTCGTGTATTTTCCGATTGTTATTTGAAGTATGAAACTGAACAAAATACTTTAAGTTATACTTTCTTTAGAAAATGCTAAAAATAATCAAGAAGGCTCTGCGTGAAGTTTGTTTTAGAACCGGAATCGATGAGTGTTTTCCTTGTGCAGTTTTTTTCTTGAATAAATTTCTCCCCTGATGAGAGTCACGGTCACTGAAAATAATTAATTTTCGTCATAATTACACTTATTGGTATTATAATAAAGGCACCTTCACCCTTTGTAAGAAAGATAAGTCGTTATCGAATATCGGATGGCTCGTGAAGAAATTCTTCTTTGTTGCCTGTCTTCGGCCATTAACGAAAAGAAATCCGAGAGAGAATAAGAATCCGTGGAGCAACTGAATAAAGCTGAGATGATAGAGGGAAAAAGGGAGATCTTACAAGGAGCTGTGTGTTCGAAAACACGACATAGGAGGTTTATTGGGTGTGACAGAATCCGCGGATGACAAGCCAATAGCTCCCGGTACAGGAACCATGACACCAGGATCTTCCGTCACATTGACATATGCCGGTACCAGTCGTTCACTCCCACTTTCGCTCGCATTTTGTGACCCCAAGGTCCTAAATATATCGATTCGATCTATGCTCAAGATGGCGTCAAATACATAGTTACAAGGAACCTTCGGAAAGAAAACCCCAAGGGGAACACAAAGGAATTATAATCGAAACCCAGTGGCGCACGGGAAAAACTTGGAACCCCCCAACAAAAAATATCTTCGAGGCCCTCTACTAGATTTCAAATTTTAAATTACATATTATTAACTAGGTTTTATGGGTATTTTAATAATTCAAATTCTGTGGAACCAGCTGGTATCTTTCGTAAAACCAAATTTATAGCACTTAATTGTGTAAAACATAGATGTACACATTGTAATTTAAACGACTGCCCTAGTTTTATACCATTAAAAAATACTACAAAACACTTAAGCCAAATTTGATCATATCATGTAAATTTTGTTCTTTTAGATAACTAAGGCCAAAAGTGGCGTATCTTGGGTCTGAGACCCGGGCTATCTCACCAGTTATCCGCCCTCTACAGTAATGTTTTTTTTTTCTAAAAATTTTTAATTGTAATAAAAGTAACTAATTTTGTAATAATAATTTAATAGTAATACAAGTAACTATTGAAAATATTAGACATAAAAACATAAAAGAAGTAACTTTTTTTTTTAATTTTAGGTACATGCTATTGCTAACATGGTACCAAATAATTATGAGGATTAGGATTTGAACACTTATTTGTACAGGGTGTCCACAATGTCTTGTTACCCTCCCCCCTGTAATAAGATATGTAAGTGAGCTATGTATCTGTTGTATGATGTATACGCTGAGTTATATGTTGAGGCATCCTTAAACATCCAGTGGATCCGATAGGGCTCCGTCATTCTTGTAATAGAGAATAATTTTACGCCGTGCTCGGTGGGACATTTTCCGAAGGAGTTGCGGGGAGATACGAGAGAAAGCACGTCTCACTGCTTAAGTTCATCATTGGTTTGGTAGCGCTGCTGTGCAACAACCTCATTTATGAAACCCCAAAGGGCATTATCACACGTTGAGAGATCTGGGCTTAGAGGTGGCCATTCAAGTGGAGCGGGCAGCACTGCCGAACCTAGGCCGATCTAACGATCCCGAAAGACCTCACCAAGGTATTCCCGAACAGCGATTGCGTAATATGCGGGTGCCCCATCCTGTTGGAAACATACGTCATTCAGAATGCCACGATTTCCAAGTTGTGGCACAAACCAGGTTTGCAGCATGTCCAGATAAGTTGTCTGATTCACTGGATCATCAAAGCAATACGGTCCGAACAGATGTCGACTATTCATTGCACCCCATATCATGATATGCGGAGGATGATGTTCCAATTCTTCGACATCATATGGGTTTTCCTTGGACCAGAACATAACGTTCCGTGATCGACAGCTGCGGTATATCGCACATTCATCACTGAAAATGACCTTTCCATGTTTTGGGATTGTGGCAAATGTCTGAAGCATCATTGCGCACGCATCCCGTCTGCGGTTTAAATCGATGTCTGGTAACTTCTGAACGAACATCGGGCGATATGCGTGCAAATTCAGGTCATTCTTCATGTGCTTATGCAGTGTCGATCGTGGTATTCCAAGCTCCGCTGATCGTTTGCGGAGCGACATCGTCGGTGACCTGATAACTGATTCCTCGGCCGCTTGACACTGTTGCACTCTGGTTGATGGTCTTCCCGTTCGAGGTTTATCCTTGATGTTGCCTGCTTCGAAGAGTTTATGTTCCCACTGCAGAAGAGTCTGTTTTGGTGGGGCCTCTTTGTCGAATCGTTGTTGGAAATCGGTACGCAAGTCACGCATTGTCTTCCCTGTGTGTGGACGTTCGTGTACCCAGACACTGACAACAATCCGCTGTTCCAGGGAGTATTCGCTGGTATCACACATGGTTCCGGTACCTAATCTGTAAATAAACACAATGCAGACCATAACTCAGCATATACTTCATACAACATATACATAGCTCACTTACATTTCTTATTACAGTGGGGAGGTACCAAGACATTGTGGACACTCTGTACATTAACTCCATTCTTCTTCTGAACACATTATTTGTACATGAACTCCTTTCTTCTCCCCTTTTGTGTGAACTTGAGTGTTACGTTTTCAAAAAGAGTTTCTTCCGAGTACTTTTTCATATTTAAAAAGAATGTTTTTCTCTATTGACAAAATAGCCAAATTGCTCGAATTTACATGTTCTTGTGTGGTTCTAAGATACATCTTGATTCTTTTTAATATAGAAAAACTTCTTTCGGCAGTTGCAGTTGTTGATGGAAAGCTTAATTGTATTAGGTCTGCTAATTTGTACACCTTAGTAAAACACTATATCCAATTTATTCAACTTTATGTGACAAGTAATGTCTTACTGATTTGTTTTGTATTCATCAAGGGAATAAAACACCTTCAGTTCATTTTTCAGTCGAGCTGCATCAAAATTTGAAACATAGTTTTAAGTTCTGGTGGTAGATGTTCAGGGGAGCTTTCCCAAAATTTATCAAAACATCAAACAAAGCCACGAATTTAAGATATAATTTCACTCATTTTAATTCATTGACACTTCACACAAACTGAAATAACTCTCACGAAACAGCCACTGTTACACGCTGGAGTATGCGAATGACTGTGACAGTCCGAGGCTTCCCTTTTTCTGAGCGAACCGCTGCGCAAAGCAATGGTCCATTCACCTCCTTTCGCGCATTCATGTTGTCATGGAAACACGGTCAGACGATTGTATCGAAATTCTTCGCATCAGAACAGCGAAGACTCTGGAAGACCTGCTTGCGTTATGCAGTTGGTTATCGCCTTCTAGTTTGATTCTCAAAATTGAAAGAAGCGAATCGGCTCGTGTTTTCTTTTCTCGCCGAGAGCATCGACATATCTTAATACCGTCGATAATTGACTTTTATTTGTATAAATTTAATTCAGTTTTATTTGTGCATTCTATGGGCTTCTCAGCTAGTCTAGCTGGCTTCGAATATACGTCACTGAAAGCCAGGTTTTTTGAAATGCCACACGATCGCGCACACACAGGTCGGCGCCAAGGGGTTTCGACGCCCGGGTGCAAACTTTGACTTGCCGCCCCTCAATAATTAGATTAATTATATTAGTATACGTATTTTCGGCAATACCCCACACCAATACAAAATTGATTTCATCAATTGTGTATTTCGGCAAATATACATGAAATCAAACTTATGATAATCAAATCGAACATGATTCGAGACATTTTTGACAAAAAACTGTATATACGGAAAGTAATGGAAATGTCCATATACACTGGCGTGCAAAAAACAAGGAGAGACGGGTTTTCGTATGTAACGTCGTGCGGAAGTGCTCCACATCGACTCCAATCATACCATAAGATCCCCAAGATGTAAGAATATGGGACCAGTGAGCAAAACTGTCCAAACAAGAAATCCAAATATTACAAAGGCACTTTATTGAAAAGGTAGTTTCGAGCACAACTGGACAGAAGACAGAAACGTCCATGTGACAGGCGGCTGCCAAGAAAACTCCAGTATTTAGTAGGGGATATGATCACCCCTAACTGCGTTGCAGGATTTACAACGTCTGTCCATGCTGAGGACGAGGTTGTCAAGGAGCTGTTGAGGCATCGCAGCCCATTCCTCTTGCAGCGCCAATCCCAGCTGCGGAATCGTTGCTGGCGGCAGGTGACGTGCTGCCAAGCGTCTCCCGAGAAGGTCCCACACGTGTTCGATTGGATTTAGGTCCGGGGACCTTGCGGGCCAATCCATACGTTGAATATCGTCACTCTCCAACAGCTCTGCGACCGCCACTGTACGATGAGGGATAGCGTTGTCGTCCATGAAGAGGAACTCAGAACCCACAGCACCTGAAAACAGATGCACGTGAGGTAGGAGAACCTCCGTACAATAGCGGACACCAGTGACTGAACCTTCTTGGAAGATGTGGAGGTCTGTACGGCTACCAAACATGATACCGCCCCAAACAAGAACTCCGCCACCTCCAAAGCGGTCCCTTTCCATGATGTTGGAGGTGTAATTGCGTGTTCAGAATCGCTCGCCAGACTAAATCGGCTCTCATCCGTAAAAAAGAACTCGACCCCATCGCTGATGTGTCCAGTTCATGTGTTCCTGGCACCACAGAAACCGCCGTCTCCGATGAGCAGGCGCTAATGGCACACACCGTACTGGTCGTCGTGCTAATAGACCACCTTTGTGCAGCCTCCTGGCCACGGTAAAACACGATAACGGACGTCCAGTTGTGTGTTGCATGGTCCTTGCGATTTCTCCCGCTGTCTGCCGTCTGTCTCTTCTCGTCTGTAGGAAAATATACAGGTCGTCCACCGCCGTGACTGCTCGTGGACTACCACTGCTAAACTCTCGGACAGCTGTTCCTGTCGTTTGAAATGCTCTCCAAGCTCGTGAAACGATGCTGTGAGCGATCCCGAATTCCTCGGCCACACTAGTCACCCTTCGACCTTCTTCCAACTTCCCAATGACGCGACCTCGGGTAAAGTCCTCCAGATGCTGTCTACTGGATTTCCTGTTGGCCATATCACTTGGTGGCAGCAACTCGACGTCGTTGAAACCGATGTACACCGTGCAATACCTTTCACAGAATTGCTGAGCGTACACCGCTCGTGTGCTTTATACCCTTCCGACATCCCCTACTACGTCATGCTGCATATATGCGCATGCCCTACCGTACCAGAACCTAGTTATATTTCTCAAATGAAGTCAGTGGCTCCTGGGTGGTCTTTTGATCAGTTCTGTCTGCTCGTTTCGCTGTTAGGCTAATTTCTCCTTTCGTCCTTAATTTTTGCACACCAGTGTATATAGTTAAAAATTGTAAAGAGTTCTTGTATGTCCAAAATTAATAATTAATAAGTTATGTTTTAGTAATCAGAGTGCTGAGTGCAATTTATATACACTGAAGAGGAACTGAATTAAAGATACCTGTCTAGTAACGTGTAGCACTACCTTTCGCCCTGATAATGGCGGCGATTCGTCTCGGCATGGACTCGACAAGACACCGGAAGCGTTGGGAAGCCATACGGATCTACGACCCTGAACAAGCTCCCACAGTTCACGAAGATTTGATGTAGGGGTGGTCATCTCTCTCGATGGCATCCCAAATGTGATTGATAGGATTGAGGGCAGATGACCTAGCTGGCTAAGGAAGCGAGGTCACGTCGGTGGAGTGTTCATCCAACCATTCGGATATAATTCGGAAGCGATGGCACGGTGCATTGTGTTGTTGCAGGATGAGGTCCCCAGTGGGATGTTGAAGACCCACAAACGGGAGCAAATGGTCATCCAGGATATCCCGGTAACATTGACCTGTGAGGGACGATGTCACACCTACCAGGGGTCCTATTTCAGTCCACGTAAATAGTCCCCAAACGAGAATGCCATCCCTACAAGTTTGAAGAGTACCCTGCTGGCAAGAAGCACCCATCGCTTCATGTGGCTTGCGCCGTACTCGTATCCTGCCATCCACATGTACCAACGTGAATCTCGACTCATCAGTCCAGGCAACATTTTCCCACATGTCTAGAGTCCATTGGCGATGTTCCCGCTCAAATGCTAATATTTGCACCCTGTGATGTGTGGTCAGCAGCGGTACCCTCGTGGGACGATGGCTTCTGTACCCCATAGCGATTAAATAGTTCTGGATGGTGTGGCTGCTTACTCGGTTTTCTGCACCAGCGTTAAATTGCCGAGTGATTTCTAGCACTGTGCCCGTCTATCCGCTGTTACAATGCGAGCTAGCCGACGATGACCCAGCTCATCCACACGCTCTTGTCCACGGCAGTTGGATCTTGCAGGGATGGTTTTACCGAATTCGATGTACTCGCGGTGTACCCATGACACAGTGGCTCGTGAAAAACCCAGTGCCTGCACGACTTCCGAGATGGAGTGATCCATTCGTCAGGCCCCGAAAATTTGCCCACGATCAAATGCGCTCAGATCCTTCGTCTTACCCATACTGCGTCCGAGTCTTACTGATTCCCGTCGCATCACTTCTTATATTGTCGGATCGCTGCATACGTAATGTCGTTTCCGTTTACAAGGCATCCCACAGCGCCACATTTGCATAACGCCAGCTGTCTCTAATTCAATTGCTCTTCAGTGTATATAGTATTATTTTTCTCAAATGAAGTCGAATTTGCGTTTAGATACTTCTTTAATAGACTGTATATATTTCATTTATATGCACAATGTGCAAAATAATAATGAAAATGAATACCTTTCCTTTATAGGGAGTGGCTACAATCGCTGCATTGTAGTGGGAACGTTTGAACCTATTAGGATTGGGGGCCGCACTGTTGAGCATTAAGAAGTAAAGCCTAAAATATCTCATGGGTTAAGGTTGTAAGGAGCCCAGTTAATCCCTAAGAAGAAGATATTTGCACGTGGGACCCTAGTCCTACTTTTCTTCTTGGACCAGTATATCTTGATCTTGATGGTTGCTGAGTAAAATTTTATCAGGTCTATAGAGATCAATCAGATCATCATCAATATATCACCTATTTCATCCATATTATAGATTCGTGGAAACATTTAAAGTGTTTAACATTTACAGCATCACATGATACTTTTATACTTTTCGTTATTTGTTTAAAATTAATTTTCAGATACTTTTCGTAACCTGAAAATTAATTACTCGTTTTTAAGGTGTGTTTGTCTTACTCGCAACTTTCTTAGTTTCCAGTGTATTCGGCTGTGAATAAACATACTTAGATATTCATATTCATTTGTTGACAAAGTACAACAAACTTCCAGTTGAATAAAAATAAATCAAATATGAAATAACATAATCTGTAGACTGCAGTCCATCTCGTCTGTCGTTTAAATTCCCATATGCTTAAAATCCACAGATACATTGCTGAAGTTACAATATTTTTTTATTTACGTGCAGGTGCCGTGCAGCCTAAGTGACAAACGTTAAATATAGTACAAGTATTACTACAAAGTTAAATACGAAAATAATATTTCAAACTGTAAAATTTATTTTTCTTGATTTTCTACTTGAAAATTCATCTACAATATCTTGTATGTCCACATTTTCGCAAATTTAATTCGCAATTGATAACAAACTCAGATTTGTTAATCTCTCTTCAGACATGGCTGTTCTTAAATATTTTTTTATTATTTTTAATTTTTAAAATGCTCTTTCTTAATAATAGGAAGAGTTAACAAAATTCTTAATGCGATAAAGAGATTGGGAATTTTTTTTTAACAAGTCATTTTTTCTTTCGGAATTCGTGTCACTTGTTATGAATTATTTTATTGTTTTTATTTCATCACAAAGATCATTTCCGTTAATGTCTAATTCATCTTTATCTTTAAGTTTCATTTCTAAATTTTTACATCTTTTAAGAATGTCCTGTTCATTCAAGTTACCTGTTTTTTCACGTCGTATAGAAACATGAAGTCATCACTATGGAATTGCAACAAATCATACCGTTCTTTCACGGAAATAAAAGCTTGAGCTAATACACTGCTGGACAATTGCTAAGGACGGATCATAAACGGCTATATAGCGCATAAAAAAGTAAGTGTGGTTGGATGCCAAGTGAGATAAAATAATGTCAGAATGCCAGGACATTACAAGAAAGACAATTTATTGTGCTTTGAAATCCAGAAGGCTTTGGAACGTGTTCAAGGGACAAACAGGCCATTTTGTGCAGAATATGTAAACGTGAAAAAAATGCAGTTACCGTCCGCAGGCGTTCCGGCGTAAGATGTCAATACGGGATATGGCCATCATGGAGGGCGATGCAAGATTCCACACGTCGTGTCATGCTTTGCACAACATTATCAAGCAGCTGTTGGGGTAATTTATCTCATTCCTCTGTCAGTGCACAGATGAGGGTGTCCTTGTTTATTGGAGGGCATTGGCGACCAGCAAGACTCCTCCCTAAAGCATCCCACACATTTTCAATGGGATTCAGATCTGGAGAACGTGCTGGCCATACGAGGCGCTGAATATCCTCGCTCTCAAGACACTCCTGGACAGCGACTGTTCGATGACATGTTGCGTTGTTGTCCATGAAAATGAATCTATCACCGACAGCACCACGGAACATGCGAACATGAGGTAGCAGAACATCATTAATGTATCGTTGGCCAGTCATAGTCCCCGTTGGAAGCACATAGAGGGACGTACGGCCATTGATCATGATGCCAGCCCATACCATGACACTACATGTCGCATATCGGTCACTTTCCTGTATGTTTTCTGGACAATATGAAGTACCACTATCACGCCAGATCAGTTGTCGTCGACAATCAGACGATAGACTGTATCTACTCTTATCTGAGAAGAGGACAGCAGACCAGTCGTTATCAGTCCAATTGCGATGTTGATGGCACCATTGCAAACGGGCGGTACGGTGACGTCTGGACAATGGGATGCACACAACAGGACGGCAAGCGTATAGTCCTCCTTCATGCAAACGTCTGGCGACAGTTTTTCGGGAGATTCGCTTGCCAGTAGCAGCCATAAACTGATTTGCTACCTCACTAGCTGTGCTGCGCCGGTGTCTTTTTGTTGATAGCACTATGTACCGATCTTCTGCAGGTGTCGTACTGCGAACACGACCTCCCCGGGACGTTTGCTACTCTCTCCATTTGTTTGAAATGATTTCTAAAGCCTTGAAACAACACTGTGGCTGACGTCGAACTCCCTGGCAACATCTGTTATTTTTCGCCTTTCTTCAATCTTGCCAATAATACGGCCACGCGTAAAATCATCTAGGTGATGTCGGGAAGACATACTGAAAATTGCAAGTTCGTCAATTGATTCTTTCCCTTTCAACTTTGCGTTTGAACAACAACGGTCAATACGCGTCAAATCATTTATATCTCTTATCAGCGCTATGACGTCACGAACAAGTTCGGCAATCCAAAATTTGCATACGCACAACACGTCTTACTGTATCCCGCACTTATGTTAATTTTCACATTTTCCTGCCTTCCATTTTATGGTTGCTATCATTGCTATTGTCATCCGTCCTTAGCAATTGTCCGGCAGTGTATTAAATAGAAAAGTTAACTTTATAATGACCCTTAGGATAAAGAATAGTACCTTTTCCTTCGTAATTAAATTGTTGTTTTCTTGACCTTTGCCTGACTACATTTACTGCCGGATGTATTTTCGGCTGTTATCTCATCAGCTAATTCTTCGGCATCAGTAGTTGTGCTTTTAAATCCGGATTGAGACCTGTATTCCTGTAAGTACTTTTTTAGATTATCCAAATGTTCCATTACTTCTTTCAGTTTTTTATCTTTTTTCTGTAGTACCTTACTCACTACTTTCACTCTTGATAATACATTGTACCAAACAACAACATAACATAAAAATTTGAAAGACTTAATTTTATTTAACAGCGCAGTTGCTTGTTTAATAGTTTTGGCATCGTAGGTTTCAACATTAGTCAATTCAAATAACGAATCGTACAAGGAGCCAATGTCATAACGAAGAGGTTTTATCGCCTCCATCCTGCTCTCCCATCTAGTTCCTGAAAGTTGTTTAACAGTCAATAATGGGGTATATTTCTTTAGAATCATCCACTTGTGTGTGGAAGAGGGAAAAAAAACAAATAAATTTCTTCAACGATTGAAAAAAAAACAATAGTCTGAAACGAAACCTTAGCTGCATTATCAAATTTAAGGAATGTGCAGCACAAAGCACATAAAAAGCACAGGGATTTTTATCCCGAATTTTTTTCTGTAATCCGTTATGTTTTCCTCTCATGTTTGATCCATTGTCGTATCCCTGGCCCCTAATGTCCTTTAAATCTACATTATTCCTTTTAAAAATGTCTAATAAATATTCTGTTAGACCAGATTCTGTTGTATCCTCGATTGGAAAAATTTCTAAGAAATGTGTTCTCTTATCTCTACTTTTTTTTCTAATTTGTTAATGTAAGCAAATCTTGAAATAATCGAAATTTGTTCGCTGTGTCTCAAATCTGGAGTACAATCCATTATGACTAAATAATATTTTGATTCCCTTAAGCAATTTAGGATATTCTTCTTTGTTTTATCTGCTAAAATAGCAATGATCTCATTTGGAATTTTATTACCCAAATATATGGGCATATTCTGATTCTGTGTATTATTTTTGCAAATTCGAACGCGTTCATTTAATATCAGATGAAATTTTGCAAATCGTCTCTACTAACTGAATAAAGTTTCCATTATTCTTTACGCCGAGAGCGAAAGCCGACCCTCTAAAAGATAGATTTTGTTTCTCCAAATACAATATGAGGTAAATTATACGTTTGATGATAGCTGCCCAACGTGTTTGCTTCGTTGATAATTTTCTGATTAACGGAATCAATGGTTGTTTCAGTTTTTAAATACTCTTCTAAGTTCATCCACGTCTTATAGGACGCGGGATGTGTTGAAACTTTTTCGTGCCTTACAAGCCCTCTAAATAAGTGAATCCAATAACAGAAACCAGTCTCGTTGTTAAAAGATGTTTATGGATCAGAAAATAATTTACAAAAGAAGCAAAACGCAGAATTTTTGTTTTTTCAATTACAAAGCCACTTTCTCTGCAAAGTTTCACCGTTATCTAATTTCTTTTCATAATAAAGGTTTGAAAAGCTCTTACCAGATTTATATTTGAGGTATACAGCATATTTTTGCTGAATATTTCCAATTTCCATTAAAGACAATCTTTAGTTATCTGAAATACTTTTAGGCCAAAGTCCACAATCTATTCTGCGAGAAAAAACTGTATTGTTTTGCTCACCTACTTGAACTTCCTTTACATTTTCTTCTAGGTTCTCTCACATATGATTGCCTCTTCTTTAAAATTCGTGACGTGTCTGTACCGCAGAACGCACATGAGATAAAGGCAGATAGCCGAGCATACATCCGCGCAGCTCAGTTGGGAGAGCGACTTAATCCGGAGTTAGGGGACCCCTTTCGATACCCGGCGTGGACAAACCTGTGTTTTCACAGCCGCGAAAATGACTTTCAAACCTTTTACTTATTTAATTAAAAAATATCAAAAATTCCGTTTCTTTTTCAGCACGGCTTTTGTAAAAAAAGATCGTGCTTATGTTACCGGTTTGTCCGTCCGTCCGCCTGTACCCACGATATCTCTGCAACTATCAGTCCGATTTGAAAAATTCTTTTTGCGTTGGGAAGCTTGAAATATGCGAAAGACGATGCTTTATTATTTTTTTTTTTACGATTTACAATTTCGCCGTTAGAGGGCGTATATGCAGATGATGACGAATTCAAAAATACGTTTTATTCCGCATATTTGCTTCTAAGCATCCGATTGAAAAAAATTATTTTTTCTTTCGATTCCTTTTATTTCGAAGAGTATTTTAGATGTAGTTATGTTTTCAAATTACGCACAGATTTTCCGCTAGGGGGCGTAAAAGTAAATTATATATTTCCGGTTAACTCTTCCTCTAAAACTCCGATTTGAAAAATATTTTCTTCAGCGGATACACTTCCAGATGAAAAATCTTTTCCATATAATTTCTAATTTTTGGTAAAGAATACTTTGGCCACCAGTGGCCGTAAGTGTTAGTTTTTGCTTCTGATGTATTTGTCATAAAATATGAGCTTCTAAAATATCGATTGAAAAAATTCTTTCGTGGGCTGGCGCCAATAACATCGATAAACCTCTTCGGAATATTTTCTCTTTAAAATATTCCACGGTTTCTCCGCCAGGGGGCGTAGATGTAAATCTTATTTTTGTCTATATCTCTACTTCTAGAAGTCCGGTTTGAAAATTTCTTTCTTTGTTGGATAGTGGTTTCAGTGTGACAAGTTTTTCATTTAAATTCAAAATTTTCAAGTAATTCACAGACTTTCGCCTGGGGGGAGGGGAAGTGGGGAGAGGTAAATTGCGTTTCCCCCTATATCTCTGCTTCTAAATCTCCAATTTGAAAACTTCTCTCAGCACCGGATACAGCTTCTGATGGGAAATCGTTTGCACATAATTTCTAATTTTTCTAAAAAAAATGGTTTGGCCACCAGGAGACGTAAATCTTAATTTCAGCTTCTGATGTATTTGCAGCAAAATATGAGCTTCTAAATTCTCGACTGAAAAAAACGTCATTTGTAGACCGATACACTCACGTCAACAAACCTTTTAGGAAAATTTTCTTCTTAAAATATTGCATGGTTTCTACGCCAGGAGCGTGGATGTATATCTTATTATTGTCAATATCTGTACTTCTAGGAGTCCGATTTGAAAAATTCCTTCTTTCTTGGATAGTGTTTTCAGTGTGACATGTTTTTCATATAATTTCAAAATTTTCAAGTAATTCCTAGACTTTCTGCTAGGGGCGTAAAAGTAAATTGCTTTCTCCCCTATGTATCTATCTGCTTTTAAATCTCCGATTTGAAAAATTCTTTCTGCACCGCACACAGCTCTTGATAAGAAATCCTATGCACGTATTTTCTAATTTTTGTTAAAACTGGTTTGGCCACCAGGTGGCGCAAGTCTTAATTTCCAATTCTGATGTATTTGCAGCAAAATATGAGCTTCTAAAATCTCGATTGAAAAAACAGTTGTTTGTTGACCGATACTACTCATGTCGACAAACCTTTTAGGAACATATTTTTCTTGAAATAATGCATGGTTTCTACGCCACGGGGCGTAGATGTATATCTTATTTTTGTCAATATCTCTACTTCTAGGAGTCCGATTTGAAAAATTCCTTCTTTGTTGGATAGTGTTTCCGATGCGAAATGTTTTTCCTATAAATTCAAAATTTTCAAGTAAATCATAGACTTTCCGCTACGGGGCACAAAGGTACATTGCGTTTTCTGCGTTATTTCTGCTTCTATAACTCCGATTTGAAAATTTTTCTTGTATCGCATAGGAGACCTGATGGAAAATATTTTTCACATAATTTCTAATGTTTGGTAAAGAATGGTTTGGCCACCAGGGGGCATAAGTGTTAATTTCTGCTGCTGATGTATTTGTGGCAAAATCTGGGCTCCTGTAAACTCGACTAAATTTTTTGTCTTGGACCGATACCGCTCATATGGAAAAACCTTTTGAGAATACTTTCTTCCTAAAACAACGCAAGGTTTTCCCACCAGAGGGCGTAAAGTCACGTCTTATTTTTGTCGATATCTCCTTTTCTAAGAGTCCGATTTGAAAAATTCTTCCGGTGTTGGAGAGCGTTTCCGGTGCGAAATGTTTCTCTTCATGTATTTCTTAACGCACAAGTCTGCAACCAGAGGGCGTAAGTTAACGGTTCCGTTTATAGCAATATCAGAGGGATTAAAAACCCAATTGAAAGACTTCTTTCTTCCGTCAGACACTATTGTTTTCTATACCGGTTCCATTGACTTTGAATAGCTTTCTTAAATTTAATATGCGTCAGAACGGATGCAAAAGTCATGCTTATTACATCCGATAATTCGGTGTCATCTTTCTTGTTTAATACTTCATTCAAAGCCGCCATAAAAAAAAATCGGTGTAATCTTTCTCGTTTAATACTTCATTCAAAGCAGCCATAAAAAATTGGGTATCATCTTTCTCGTTTAATACTTTATTCAAAGCCGCCATAAAAAAATCGGTGTCTTCTTTCTTGTTTAATACTTCATTCAAAGCTGCCATAAAAAATTCGGTGTCATCTTTCTTGTTTAACACTTCTTTCAAAGCTGCCATAAAAAATTCGGTGTCATCTTTGTTGTTTAATACTTCATTCAAAGCTGCCATAAAAAAATCCTGGGTATTTCTTTAACCAGCTGCACAGGCAGTTTCCGAAAAATATGTACACATTATGTCCTACGGTTAGGGAATATATTTGCCGGGAGGCGCCCCCAGGGGTTCTACAAGGGCGTAATTATAGCGGGGCTATAATTACGCCCCTGTCGAATCCGCTAATAAGGAGGAGCTCGGGACCGACGGAAACCACTGCCAAATCCGAACCCTGGATAAATCCGTTCTAGGATGAAAATTTCCACCATGTCAAAATAAGCATACGTGATAATAATGCCCATACTTTGTATTAAATAATCACAACAATTTGATACACTGATGATGCTCACACATTTTTAAAACGCTTTTGATAACAAATTACAGAAAGTAAAGATAATGGAAACTGGCAACAGAGTGTTAGATGAACTTTCCTTTCTCAAAGTCAGTTCAGCGACATTTTCACTCAACCTCACAGTGCGATATGATCAAGGTCAGCTGCAGGCTTGTATTATTCTCTTATAGACAACCCACTAATATAACACTCAACAATCTTTCCTTTCTCAAAGTCAGTTCAGCGACATTTTCACTCAACCTCACAGTGCGATATGATCGCGGCCAGCTGAAGGCTTGTATTATTCTCTTTTAGACAACCCACTAATATAACACCCAACAATCTTTCCTTTCTCAAAGTCACTTCAGCGACATTTTCACTCAACCTCACAGTGCGATATGATCGCGGTCAGCTGAAGGCTTGTATTATTCTCTTATAGACAACTCACTAATATAACACCCAACAATGTTTCCTTTCTCAAAGTCAGTTCAGCGGCATTTTCACTCAACCTCACAGGGCGATATGATCACGGTCAGCTGCAGGCTTGTATTATTCTCTTATAGACAACCCACTAATATAACACCCAACAATCTTTCCTTTCTCAAAGTTAGTTCAGCGACATTTTCACTGAACCTCACAGTGCGATATGATTGCGGTCAGCTGCAGGCTTGTATTATTCTCTTATAGACAACAAACTAATATAACACAAAACA
Organism: Macrothele yani; assembly: GCA_039090855.1. Classification (NCBI taxonomy): domain Eukaryota; kingdom Metazoa; phylum Arthropoda; class Arachnida; order Araneae; family Macrothelidae; genus Macrothele; species Macrothele yani. Next base: position 17,191,079 of record CM077032.1, on the reverse strand, counting down.
ACCTTTCCTTTCTCAAAGTCAGTTCAGCTACATTTTCACTCAACCTCACAGTGCGATATGATCACGGACTGCTGCAGGCTTGTATTATTCTCTTATAGACAACCCACTAATATAACACCCATCTTTCCTTTCTCAAAGTCAGTTCAGCGACATTTTCACTCAACCTCACAGTGCGATAATATCAAGGTCAGCTGCAGGCTTGTATTATTCTCTTATAGACAACCCACTAATATAACACCCAACAATCTTTCCTTTATCAAAGTCAGTTCAGCGACATTTTCACTCAACCTCACAGTGCGATATGATCGCGGTCAGCTGCAGGCTTGTATTATCCTCTTATAGACAACCCACTAATATAACACTCAACAATCTTTCCTTTCTCAAAGTCAGTTCAGCGACATTTTCACTCAACCTCACAGTGCGATATGATCGCGGTCAGCTGAAGGCTTGCATTATTCTCTTATAGACAACCCACTAATATAACACCCAACAGTCTTTCCTTTCTCAAAGTCAGTTCAGCGACATTTTCACTCAACCTCACAGTGCGATATGATCAAGGTCAGCTGCAAGGCTTGTATTATTCTCTTATAGACAACCCACTAATATAACACCCAACAATCTTTCCTTTCTCAAAGTCAGTTCAGCGACATTTTTACTTAACCTCACAGTGCGATATGATCGCGGTCAGCTGCAGGGATATTGTGATACCGCTTGCAGCAGTATCGCGCATCTTAACAACGCAGAGGATCCGTTCACTTGGTTTTTAAGCGGTGTCCTGTGACTTTTGTCAATATCATCATAATCATCATTATTGTCAACCATTATGAATCCACTGCTGGACGAAGGTCTCCCCAAGTTCCTTCCACAACGGTCTGTTTTGTGCCAGTCTCTTCCTTGTTACTCCCGCATACTTCCGAATATCATCCACCCATCTCCCACGTGGCCTTCTTCTGGGTCTCTTCCTGTCCCTTGGAATCCAACCAAAAATTTCGGCTGGCCATCGATGGTCTGTCCAGCCCATTGCCATTTTAGGGATTTAACTCTGATCATGATGTCTTCCACTCTGGTCATTTTTCGGATCCACGAGTTCCTCTTCTCATCTCTCCTGGTTACACCAAACATGCACCTCTCCATGCCTCTTTGAGTTGTCTGCAGCCTTTGTATGTCTTCTTTAGTTAAAGTCCACGTCTCTGCACCATACGTGAGCACTGGAAGGATGCATTGATCAAAAACTTTTCTTTTAAGACATAATGGCGTATTGCTCTTGAAAATTATGCTGTTTCTTCCAAAATCTCTCCAGTCAAGTTTTATACGCGGATTAATTTCTTCATCAATGTGACTCTCACTGGATATCTGCTGTCCAAGATAAAAGAACGTGTCTGTTATCTCCAGCTTTTCCTTATCAATCGATAAATCTTAATTTTTTGTAAAAGCATTAAACATCACTTTTGTCTTCTGAAAGTTCATTTTTAATACCACTTCTTTACTGTGTTCACCAAGTTCCTGGATCATACTCTGCAGCTCTGATGGGGTAGTTGCAAAAATGACTACGTCATTAGCAAAACAAAGGTGAGTTAGATAATCTCCATTAATCTTTATCCCTTTTTTTTCCAGTTCAGTGATTGAAAGACATTTTCTAATGTCGCATTAAAGAGCTTCGGAGATATATTGTCACCTTGTCTCACTCCCTTTCCAATTTTTATGTGTGTTGTAATTTCAAATAGCCGAATCTTTGCACTTGCATTTTCGTAGATGTATTTTTTCGTCAATATATTGTATAATAAATATGTATTATATACTGATATATACTAAATATGTATAATATGTTAATATATTACAGAGGGTGAGTGAAACGTTTCGTAATATTTGGGTCTTTGTATGTCTTCATACGAAATATAGGCCATCGTGTTGGACCCTCGTCGTTAACCATCTGTCTGCCAAGTGTTCAATTCCGCGGAGGTACCAATTCTTTTTCTCCGATGCGAAGAACACCTTGACTCCAGCTGCCATCTCCTTCTCGCTGTTAAAATGCCGCATGTGAAGGAAGGGAACCACGAATAGGAACAAGCAATACGTCGAAGGTGGCAACGTCTGGACTACATGCTGGATGTGGCGCCAGTTCGATGCCCTTAGGTTCCTGGACTTTTGCTCGGGTCGTTAGCGTGCTATGAGGCCGAGGATTGTTTCGCTGTAGGAGAGCGCGTTTTCTGTTCACCAGTTCTGGGTACTTTTCCAATACGTCATACATCCGCTCCAACTGTTCAGAGTAGAGGTTTGCGTTAATGGTCCGACCGTCTGGAACAAATTCCTAATGGATTATCCCCTCGAAATTCCACCAGACGCAGAGCATCACCTTGTGCTCGAAGCACCCACGTTTGGCAACAGGTTCAGAAAACTGGCTCTGACTCAACCATTGCCATTGTGTGTTAGAATTACGGAAATAGACCCACTTTTCATCACACGTAACAATTTTCTTCATGAAACGTACGTCACGCGGGTTTTCTAAGAGTTTCGTGCAGGCTTCCACTCGGCGGTTTGCTTCAGCTGGCGTCAGTTCGTGAGATACAATGTGGCAGCTCCTGTAGACCTTGCCTAGGTCCTGAAGGTGACGAACCACGGTGGTCTGTGATATGCCCAGCTCACCTGATAATCTCCGAGTACTGGTTGTCGGATTTGCCTCCACGTCCAGCACACTTCCACTCGGGAGTGTGCTTCAGCTGGCGCTCAGTTCGTGAGAGACAATGTGGCAGCTCCTGTAGACCTTGTCGAGGTCCTGAAGGTGACGAACCACGATGATCTGTGACATGCCCAGCTCACCTGATAATCTCCGAATAATGGTTGTCGGATTTGCCTCCACGTCCTGCACAATTCCATTCGGCGGTTTGCTTCAGCTGGCGTCAGTGATATGCCCAGCTCACCTGATAATCTCCGAGTACTGGTTGTCGGATTTGCCTCCACGTCCTGCACACTTCCATTCGGCGGTTTGTTTCAGCTGGCGTCAGTTCGTGAGAGACAATGTGGCAGCTCCTGTAGACCTTGCTGAGGTCCTGAATATGACGAAGCATGGTGGTCTGTGATATGTCCAGCTCTCCTGATGATCTCCGAATAATGGTTGCCGAATTTGCATCTACGGCCTGGCCCACAGCCTCCGAATCCACGGTTCGCGGCCTAACCGACTTTGGCTGATCGTCAATGCTTCTGTCTCCTGAGCGAAATTTAATGAACCGTCTGGTTGGAGTGTTGTGGTCCACGGAGCCTTCCCCTTTTGCATGACAAATGTTTCGTGTTTCTTGAGCAGCGTTATAGCCGAGTTCAAACTCGTGAAGCAAAAGTTCCCTAATTAGCTGATTGTGGCTGTTCATCTTTTAGGCTTACCAAATAGAGACAGAACGACGACATGCAATGTTCATAGCAATGACTACCACTTCATATCCCCTTCGACTGATTGCAGTGCGCGATTTGGAATAGTTTAAGCACGTGAGATACACTCCGCAGCAGATGCGTTTAGGCAAATATTGCAAAGCTTTCGATTAGCCCTTTGTATATGGAGATATACACTGAAGTGTCAGAAATACTGGTAGAGACGAGCTTATGCAAAATACATAGCAACGTGACCTATGCGCGTACTCGGTTGCGTCCACCAGTGCGTATAGAAAGCGATAGACATCCTTGCCAGCTGTCAGAGCTGTTTTCGGCATGAGAATGACAAGTAATAACGATTTAAGCGGTTTTCAACGCGGGTCATCACTGGCGCTCGTGAGATGGGCCATAGTATTTCGGAGGTAGAAACGAAGTTCGGATTTTCACGGACGACCATTGCAAGAGTGTACCGTGACTACAAGAATTCCGGCAAAACCTCCAATCTACGCTGCCAGTGTGGCCGTAAAAAGACATTGGGTGAACGTGACCATCGTCAGCTGTCAAGAATCGTTTCACGCGATAGGCGTGCAACACTCTCGCGGGTATCATCGGGATTCAATGCTGGAGCTTTAACAAGCATCAGCGTCTGGACTGCGCAACGTACCCTGCACGATATGGGCTTCGAAAGCCGACGCCCCAACTCGAGTCCCCTTGATGGGTGTACGACACAGGCTATACGTCTCGCTTGAGCACGGCAACACCGCAACCGGACACTTGATGACTGGAAACAAGTAGCCTGGTCTGACGAAACGCGTTTCCAACTTATCGGGCAGATGGAAGGATTCTTGTGTGGCGCAAACCCCATGAAGCCATGGATCCCGCCAGTCAACAGGGAATTGTACCGGCTGCTGGGGGGTCCGTAATGGTATGGGTTGTGTTTAGCTGGACTTTACTGGGACCCCTGTTACGTCTACAAACTTCTGTGACCGGCCAACTCTATGTGCAAATCCTTTCTGACGAGGTAAACCCGTTCATGTCCCGCATTCATGCTGATGAGTTGGGCCTGTTCCAACAGACAATGCACCTTCACACATGTCTCGGGACGCCACATTGTGGTTAGAGGAGCATTGATCTGAGTTTGGGGTGTTGTCATTCCCACCCAAGTCCCCAGATCTGAACGCGATAGAATACATTTGGGATACAATGCAATGCGCTATCGAACATTCGAGACCTCGGAATACACCCGCATTGTGGAACGCTCTGCAGGAAGTATGGTGTGTATTGCATACAGCATATTTCCAGAAGCTAGTGGAGTCCATGCCCCGTCGTATTTCTGCAGTCCTGCGCTCCCGTTGGGGGACCTACCAAGTATTAGACTGGTGTACCAGTTTTTCTGGCACTTCAGTGTATAATAAGTGTGTATTGTATAATACACTTGCGGCCCCTAACCATAACTTAAAAGTTAAATGTGCCAAAAGGTTGCTGACTCCTGCGCTAGAGGAGGCTATTATTATAATAATAAAATTTACAAAATGTGAATATAATAATTCTGGGTTATTCTGCTTTGCGGAAGTCTTTAATGGTTTGCTATTTTTACCTATTTTGCAAGCTGAAAATGAAACAAAAAAATCAAAACCGATTTCTTAATATGTTATTCCATGTTTTAGCCATATTCCACAATAGGATGCAGTAAAGAAATTCAAATTATTTGATAAAATCCTCTCCTAATGATGAACTCACTATTTTAGGAATTTCATATTTGATACGATAAACAGCCCTTAGGTCATGACAGATTAGATGCTTAAAGGACAAGCAAAACATTTTGAAAGGAGTCATATCTGATCATGAAAAGTAAAGTAGGCTTATACAATTCTCTGCTTCTCAAGTAATGCGAATTGCCCGAAGAAAAAAGTTTTCATGGAAGTTTGAAAATGATTTTCGGGGGAAAAAATCCAATTGAAAAGACGGGCATAAATTGTTAGGGAAAAGATATAATGTTCACATTTAAAACATTCATCGTTTCTGTATCTTATGTAAGATGAAATAAAAGATATCTTTCAGTATGTCGGAGAATAAAATTATGAAACAAACACAAAAGAAAGGAACAATAGAAGTGCAATTCTATGGAACGTAGAAGCGAAAATAAATGCAAATTCTTCCTCAGGCGTTTGACGACCGCCAGAGAAGAAATTTCTCGAAAAACGTTATTTGCTTTACAGCAAATATTGTCTACCAAAAATATTCGAAATAATTTGTCAAAATTAAAAAAAAATAGCAAAAATTATCCGCTAATGTGAAACATTAAGGTGGACGTCAAGTAATTTTGCTTCCTATACTTCCAATGGAAAAACCTCTGTAAACATTTTCTTCACAATTAATGCGTTTCCAAGGATGAAAATTTGAACATCGATTAAAATGGCTTCATTTTATAACTTGGAATACTTAATATTTTCTAAAGCATAACCATAATTATGCAATCCAACATTTGTTTGTCTACTGACGTCATCAAAGTATAGGTCGCGCGATCTTTTTTCTGTGCAATTAGTGCGTTTCCAAGGATGAAAATTTGAACATCGATTAAAATAGCTCCACTTTATGAATTGGAATACTTAATATTTCCTAAAGCATAACCATAATTATGCAATACAACATTTGTTTGTCTGCTGAAATCATCAAAGTACAGATCGCGTCATCTTGTTTCTGGACAATTATTGCGTTCCCAAGGATGAAAATTTGAACATCGATTAAAATGGCTTCATTTTATAACTTGGAATACTTAATATTTTCTAAAGCATAACCATAATTATGCAATCCAACATTTGTTTGTCTACTGACGTCATCAAAGTATAGGTCGCGCGATCTTTTTTCTGTGCAATTAGTGCGTTTCCAAGGATGAAAATTTGAACATCGATTAAAATAGCTCCACTTTATGAATTGGAATACTTAATATTTCCTAAAGCATAACCATAATTATGCAATACAACATTTGTTTGTCTGCTGAAGTCATCAAAGTACAGATCGCGTCATCTTGTTTCTGGACAATTATTGCGTTCCCAAGGATGAAAATTTGAATATCGATTAAAATGGCTTCATTTTAGAACTTGCAATACTTCATATTTTCTAAAGCATAACCATAATTATGCAATCCAACATTTGTTTGTCTACTGACGTCATCAAAGTATAGGTCGCGCCATCTTTTTTCTGGGCAATTAGTGCGTTTCCAAGGATGAAAATTTGAACATCGATTAAAATAGCTCCACTTTATGAATTGGAATACTTAATATTTCCTAAAGCATAACCATAATTATGCAATACAACATTTGTTTGTCTGCTGAAATCATCAAAGTACAGATCGCGTCATCTTGTTTCTGGACAATTATTGCGTTCCCAAGGATGAAAATTTGAATATCGATTAAAATGGCTTCATTTTATAACTTGGAATACTTAATATTTTCTAAAGCATAACCATAATTATGCAATCCAACATTTGTTTGTCTACTGACGTCATCAAAGTATAGGTCGCGCGATCTTTTTTCTGTGCAATTAGTGCGTTTCCAAGGATGAAAATTTGAACATCGATTAAAATAGCTCCACTTTATGAATTGGAATACTTAATATTTCCTAAAGCATAACCATAATTATGCAATACAACATTTGTTTGTCTGCTGAAGTCATCAAAGTACAGATCGCGTCATCTTGTTTCTGGACAATTATTGCGTTCCCAAGGATGAAAATTTGAATATCGATTAAAATGGCTTCATTTTAGAACTTGCAATACTTCATATTTTCTAAAGCATAACCATAATTATGCAATCCAACATTTGTTTGTCTACTGACGTCATCAAAGTATAGGTCGCGCCATCTTTTTTCTGGGCAATTAGTGCGTTTCCAAGGATGAAAATTTGAACATCGATTAAAATAGCTCCACTTTATGAATTGGAATACTTAATATTTCCTAAAGCATAACCATAATTATGCAATACAACATTTGTTTGTCTGCTGAAATCATCAAAGTACAGATCGCGTCATCTTGTTTCTGGACAATTATTGCGTTCCCAAGGATGAAAATTTGAATATCGATTAAAATGGCTTCATTTTATAACTTGGAATACTTAATATTTTCTAAAGCATAACCATAATTATGCAATCCAACATTTGTTTGTCTACTGACGTCATCAAAGTATAGGTCGCGCGATCTTTTTTCTGTGCAATTAGTGCGTTTCCAAGGATGAAAATTTGAACATCGATTAAAATAGCTCCACTTTATGAATTGGAATACTTAATATTTCCTAAAGCATAACCATAATTATGCAATACAACATTTGTTTGTCTGCTGAAGTCATCAAAGTACAGATCGCGTCATCTTGTTTCTGGACAATTATTGCGTTCCCAAGGATGAAAATTTGAATATCGATTAAAATGGCTTCATTTTAGAACTTGCAATACTTCATATTTTCTAAAGCATAACCATAATTATGCAATCCAACATTTGTTTGTCTACTGACGTCATCAAAGTATAGGTCGCGGCATCTTTTTTCTGGGCAATTAGTGCGTTTCCAAGGATGAAAATTTGAACATCGATTAAAATAGCTCCACTTCATGAATTGGAATACTTAATATTTCCTAAAGCATAACCACAAATATGCAATCCTACATTTGTTTGTATACTGACGTCATCAAAGTACAAGTCGCGCCATCTTTTTTCTGGTTTCAACACCACCAAAGGAAAAGTTATTGATTTTTAATATAATTATGGTTATGTTTTATAAAATATTAACTATTCCAAGTTACACTATCTACCAGCAAGTAATTGGACACCTGTGATTGCAAAGGAAAACGAAGGTTATTCACCTTCAATAGTTGGTGGAGCCTCCACGAGCGGCGATTACAGCTGCGACCCTCCAGGGCATACTATCAACCAAGCGTTGTACGACGGCTAGCGGTATTTTCTTCCACTCGGCTTGGAGAAGACAGGTCAGTTCCTTCACCGATTTCGGACGGTGGGGGCACCCCTTAAGTCGACGCTCCAACTCGTCCCAGAGGTGCTCGATAGGGTTAAGGTCCGAGTCCATTCGATTAACCCCATTCTCACCATACCAAGTCAAGGTGGACCTCGCAACATGACAGGTGGCATTGTCATTCTGAAAGAAACATGGGTCCACCCAGTAAAACTGCCACAACGTAGGAAACGCATGGTTATCCAAAATGGTGCAGTAGGTCTCGGCGTTGAGTCTACCAGGAATTGCGACCAAGGGTCCCGTGCCATACCAGGAGAAACACCCCCATAGCATAATTCTACCGCCGCCGAACTTCACAGTTGGCACAATACATTCCGGCAGGAGGCGTTCTCCAGGCAGACGCCAAACCCAGACCCTGCCATCCGAACAGTAGAGGGTGAACCTTTTTTTTTTCGCTCCAGAGAACCTGTTTCCACTGTTCAACGGTCCACTGTTGACGTTCTTTACACCACGTTAGCCGAGGAGCGCTATTGGACTTGTTGATCAAAGGCTTGTGGGCGGCAGCATGTCCATGATAACCGAGCAGATGAGCTTCCTTACGGATGGTATTCATCGAAAGAACAAACCCGGATGCCTGTTAAAACTCCTCGCGGATGTGGCCCATCGATTTGGTGCAGTTCTTCCGAATTTCTCTGGCCAGCACCCGTCGGTCTCTAACTCCCAGTTTTGTGGGTCTGCCGGGTCGGGGCACATTCCGACAGTCACCTCTCATCTTCCATTTGCCAATCACGTAGGCCACTGTCGATTTTGGGTACTTCAACTCGCTCGATATGTCACGTATATATCGGCCATTTCTGCGATACCCGACGATTACACCTTTCTCGAAATCAGAGAGCTCCGAACTGCGTGGCATCTTGCATGCGACTGGTTGCGTTGTTATTTCCCACACGATATTTAACGGCGGCGGCCGTGACGTGTATCAGGACCGCAGATATCGTTAGTTGCAAGGGTGTCCAATTACTTGTTGGTTCATAGTGTATGATATGAAGTTATTTTAATCGATGTTCAAATTTTCAACCTTGGGAACACACTAATTGTGAAGAAAATGTGTACAAAAGTTCTTTCCATTGGAAATACAGCAAGCAAAATTACTTGACGTCCACCTTAACGTGAAACTTCAAATGCTATGCAAAACCCCTATAGGTGAAGTCTTCAGATAATGATTTCGAATAAATTTAGACCTATCGAATTCAGTTAAATTAAATGTTCGGTGGTTTGTGTAGTTAATAAAAACTGGAAAACAGTAAAACACTCAAGGAATGAAATACGGGATTACACTATTTTGTACAAATTTGGAAGATGCGAGTGCGTTAATTGGTTTAAATACACAGTCGAGTTACATTATTGTGACCACCTCCTACTTTTGACGTCAACAACGCGTAGCCAATGAAAGAAGACACGTGTAGTGAGCTGGCTTGGAGGGTACATAAGGTATGGTGTAGGCATACTGAAAACATTTCGGGCCGTGGGCGGCCTAGTTGTCAACATTAGTGACTGCCGCGGAGAAAACCTCAGGTTCGTTCCCAGGCAGGAACAAACGCTCGAACCCTTAAAAATCCGTCGTGCATCGGATGGGCACGTTGAGCCGTCGGACACCGGGTACCGGCCCCCGTAATAAAAAAGGCCGTCTTCCTCCCCGTTTCTACCTCGCTACCGTGTCGCTTTCCTATTGGACACTCTAGCCCAAATCCCCTAGCTTCCTATTTCTAAGGGTTGTTTAAGACCTGGGGTCAGACACTCCCTTCCTAAAATTCTCTACATATGATCTGATCTGATCTGAAAACACACCACTGGTTGCTGTCTGGATAAAAGGAGAGATTTATCAGATTTGCAAAAAGAGATGATTACACCAGTCTGCAAATTTAAATTTTTTGTCAGATGATTTCTTAAAAATAGCTGTTCCTGAATCAAGTTTTGACGCTGATTCTAAAAAAGGCTTCCATTTTTCTCTATCACGTCAGGTTTTTAAATTAAATAAGAAGTTATGTTTTCAAGATTTTAAATAATGGAAGCACAAAAATGCAAACACAATGTCCCACAAAGACTATTTTTTTTGCAAAAACACTTTAAAATTACTGTAAAGAACTGACCTGTGATTAGTCTTTAACAAAACGACAAGCAAACAGTGTTACATTAATTTTCAAACTGCCTTGTGTTTTTACTTTCTTGCAGATCCTTCTTTATCTTTACTGTCCCTCTTTTACATCCAACAATAGTCGGCCATTATAGCTTCATTCCATCTCCCCTTGTACCTCTTCTCCATCTCCTCAATATCCTGGTGAAAGCGTACACCATGCTCTTCACTATAATGTCTCAGATATTCCGGAAAGTAGTCGATATGGGAGTGTAAAAAGTGAACTTTTACACTCGTGTTACAACCCAACTGCTTGAAGTTTTCCAACATTGTTTAAAAAATTTATCTGTAATTAGTATCTTTGTGATTCCCTAGAAAGTTTTCGGTTACAGATTGGAATGCTGCTTTTTTCTATTATTCATCGTTTTCTGAAAAATCTTTGTCTTTCATCTGTTTTTTTATTCGAGGACCGACAAAAATTCAAGCTTTCAGTTTTTCTAGTGTGATGAAGTGAAATTTCATAGAAAGGTACTTGAAGAAGCTTGGTCCATCTTGTGGTAGAACCCTTACAAACTGTTTCATCAACCCCAATTTGATGTGTAGTAGTGGAAGCAATACTCTTTGAGGGTCTACAAGTGGATCATGCAGGTTGTTTTAGTCCCAGGAACAAAATTTCTCCGCTCTGGCCAAATTCTCATTGTCCAATGCCTTTGCTTTTCTCTACTGTCCCATTCACATAGAAAGCAAGGCATTTTCGTGTACCCAGCTTGTTGTCCTAATGGCATTCCTATTACTTTGAAGTCACCAGAGATAAGCCATTTGTGTTCCTCATACTGTATATTTGTTAATAGTACCTTCATGTTCTCGAGTGTCTCTTTCATTTTAATTGAGTGCGCCACAGGAATGGACCCATTCACATTCCCATTATGCAGTAACACGCCATTGAGGCTCCTCTTAGACGAGTCAATAAAAAGTCTCCACTGAGTAGGATTATATTCAATGCCATAGAAGTGCATTAACTCGTTGATGTTATTGCAGTAAACCAAGGAATCGTTCTGTGAGAAAAAAGGAAGTACTTCTTTTTCTCTGTGTCGGTACCATGAAAAATGTGTTCCTGGAGCCAGAAGAGTCTTACTTTTCAACTGGGAGCCAAGTAGTTCCGCAGATTCCTTAGGCAAATTCAGATCACGTACTAGATCATTAAGTTCATTCTGGGAGAAAAGTTGTGGATTAGAGTCGTTTTCCGGTTTGTAGACATCATCACTATCGTCTTCGGAGATTGCATCACGTTCACATTCATCATCTTCTGGCACGCTCTCTAAGACAGCTGGAGGAAGAGAAGCAGGCAGATCTTTTCCATGTGAAACTAGCCTAATGGCTGAAGGAATGCTTGGATACACAATTTTGTTCTTATTTTTTGAATTGCAGCCATTAACATTAAATAAGCAGAAGCAACAGTCGCTCGGATGGTCTTTAGGCTACCCTTAACACCATAGATATTGCAAACGACATGCACGTTTGCTTCTCTTTTATCCATAACCTTAACCTCTCAACACAATAGCGGCACACTTTGTGTGGTGCCCATGCCTTATCCTGATCACCAAGATGCACTTTAAAATAAGCATAGTCAGCTTTCTTCACAAAGTCTGTGATATCCGTTCTTTGCTTAAGCACTACATAATTTCCACAAATGTAACAGAACACATTCGGACAATTTACACACTTGCGTTTCGACATTGTAAGACTACGCACTCACAATAGAGACATCAACTTAGAACACCTGTGTAAATCCGAACAGAAAGAGCAATGAACTGGAAATGTGACCATCTGACTGGTGGTAATGCTATTTTTGGATTCTTGCAAATTCTCTTTTCAGTCTTTCTTCTATAGGTGTCTAGATGGCAATACTCCAAAAGTAACCTTACGTTGCTTTGACGACGATTGACAAAAGAAATAGCTGAAATGCCTCCCGCTAAAACGCCCCTGACTGGCAGATGTAATGCTATCCGCGATAAATCTTCGAAATCAACTCGGGTCGATTGTGCAAAAACTGTATGTGATAGAAGAAAACTAAGACCAGTTCTCGAATCAGCATGAAAAATTGAGCTAAGCACGCGTATTAGTTTTCAATCACCTGATCTCATGCAGACTAGTGTTATCGGCAATCGGGACAAGGGTGGAAGTGTTTCTTAAACAGTGCAGTTTGTGAACTGTTGGCGTGCTGCTGTGGTTAAAGTGTATTGTGACTAGAGAAATGGCACCCTTGCGAATAAGCGACGTGGAAACTGCGGAGCACTACGTGCCATTAATGTGAGAGGTGGACGTCGGTTTCGAAGGGGCGTGAGGGCCGATCGACACGCTACACTGGAGCAACGCACTGACCGAATGAACCAGAGGGATACTGGAAGAGTGTCTAAAACGACAGTTCAGCGAATCCTGCTGCTTATGGGGCTCCGATGCAGACCGATAACCGCTGCACCTATGCTAACGAAGGTGCATCGGCAGAAGAGGCTTACATTTGATGCACGGCATTATCGGAATTGGACGTCCTCTGATTGGCAAATGATTGGCTTCTACGATGAGTCACGTTTTCTGCTTCATCGAATGGATGGACGTTGGCGTATAAGGCAAGAAACATCAGAGAACAAACACCCTTCAACCATTGCTGGAAGAATACAAGCTGGTGGGAGCAGCGTTATGGTCAGTGGAATGTTTTTCGTGGCATTCCCTGCATCCACTCCTACATGTGAAAGGCACTATGGACCGAATTCGTTATGAATCCATCTTCGCAGACCACTTACACTCATACATGCTGATTGCCTTCTCTGGGGCGGACGGGATCTTCCAACACGACAATGCGACGTGTTACACAGCTAGAAATGTCCGAGAGTGGTTGGAAGAGAACAATGAAGACTGCTAAGTACTTCCTTGGCCACCTAATTCCGCAGCATTAAATAGAATTGAGCATTTGTGGGAACACCTCTATCGTATTGTTCGCTCTGTGGATCCTCCACCATGCACCCTCCAGCAGCTGTCAGATGAACTGCACCATGGTTCCACATACCTGTGAACAGACAGCTTTCAGCATTTTATTGAATCACTCCCAGCCCGTCTAGCTGATGCCCGCGCTGCATGCAGCGGTTACCCTGGATGTCAGCATGCTGTCACAATAATGCGACTCAACAGTTTGTGACAAGGATGTTAAGTCAGATAATATCTGGACATTTGAAAATTTCGTAGTCCTGGGGCGAGAAGCGAAACGCGTCTCCCTGATAGCGCCCAAATGTGCTAACCACTACACCGTCAAAGGATTGGCTAGCCTAGTAATATATAATCAGCACTAAACTCAGAAAGTTGTTTTCGTGTAAACTTACCTTAATAAAGTAAAATTTATTAAGGTAAGTTTACACGAAAACAACTTTCCGAGTTTAGTGCTGATTATATTTCACTTTTTGTAAGATATCGATCTATCTAAACGCTCTAATCTACAAATGTTAAACAACACATATTGTACACTAAATGTTATTTATCGTGAGATCTTTTGAACAACGGAAATAAGTAGCAAAAAATGTTTAGTTTTAACATGAATGGGTTCTTACTATCTAAGTTTTTACAATATTTCCTTAAGGAAATACGGCGTCTATTTGATTTGCTTTCAATCTGCTTCAATGAAATTTCACTTCGTGATTGGACGGGCAACATCCCCTATACACAGAAGTCACCCATACGCGTACTTGGTTGCATCCACCAGTGCGTATATAAAGCGATAGACATCCTTGACAGCTGTCAGAGCAGTTTTCGGCATGAGAATGACAAGTAATAACGATTTAACCGATATTCAACGCTGTGTCATAGCTGGCGCTCGTGAGATGGGACATAGTACTTCGGAGGTAGAAACGAAGTTCGGATTTTCACGGACGACCATTGCAAGGGTGTACCGTGACTACAAGAATTCCGGCAAAACCTCGAACCTACGATGCCAGTGTGGCCGTAAAAATACATTGGGTGAACGTGACCATCGTCGGCTGTCAAGAATTGTTTCACGCGATAGGCGTGCAACACTCTCGCTGGTATAATCGGAATTCAATGCTGAAGCCTCAAAAAACGTCAGAGTCCAGACTGTGCAACGTTCCCTGCACGATATGGGCTTTGAAAGCCGACGCCCAACTCGAGTCTCCTTGAAGGGTGCACGACACAGAGCTATGCGCCTTACTTGGGCACGGTAACACTGCTCCTGGACACTTGATGACTGGAAACAAGTAGTCTGGTCTGACGATTCGCGTTTCCAACTGTATCGGGCCGATGGAAGGATTCATGTGTGGAGCAAACCCCATGAAGCCATGGATCCCGCCTGTCAACAGGGAACTATACCGGATGATGGGGGCGGGCGGGGGGGGCGTAATGCTCTGGGGTGTGTTTAGCTGGACTTGACTGGGACCCCTTGTTACGTCTACAAATGTCTGTGCCCGGCCAACGCTATGTGCGCATCCTTTCTGGCGAGGTACACCCGTTCATGTCCTACATTCATGCTGATGGGTTGGGTCTGTTCCAACAGAACAATGCACCTTCACACAAGTCTCGGGACGCCACATTATGGTTTATAATGAATATCGCTTTTCTACTACTAAGCTAAGCTAAGCTTCTACTCAGCTAATATTATGATGAATTCAATGCTTGTACTAAGCTTCTAATAGTGAATTCAAATGGTTGTTGTTACTAGTTAATTAAGATCATGAATAAAGTCTCCTGCTAGTAGTGTAGTAATAGTAATGAACCAACTTATAACTGGTAGTAATGTTGTAGTAGTAATTAAGATGAATAAAGTCTTATGCTGGTTGTTACTAATAACACTAAATGAAATAAACCTAACAGCCAGACAGAGGTCTGACAGTACTATGAACTGAGAAAGACGTACTTACGTAAAACCTTTTATTATGAACTTCTACTGGTATCATCACACATAGCTACTCAAATACCACGTAGCTCCTTGCACATGAACGAAGCTCTAAAAAACGCTCTCTCTATACAACAAACACTCTCTCTATACAACAAACGCTCTCATCCGTACAACAACCAACGCTCTCCTTTACAATAACAAACGCTCTCCTCAGGTATCGTTGAACGCGCCTATTTATACAGGCTACCACCACGTCATGACTTACACTCATTGCCAGATCTCATTCAGCGGGAGAAATAACATCTCGTTCAGTAAGAAGATAATTTACATAGAAATATAAAATAACCAGAGATAGTAAAATCAAAAGGAAAGTGAATCGAGAGTATACGTTACAGGTTAGAGGAGCATTCATCTTAGTTTGGCGTGTTGCCATTCCCACCCAAGTCACCAGATCTGAACGTGATAGAACACATTTGGGATACCATGCAACGCGTTATCGAACACAGGAATACAAGACCTCGGAATACACCCGAATTGTGGAACGCTCTGCAGGAAGTATGGCGCACATTGCCTACAGCATATTTCCAGAAGCTAGGGGAGTTTATTCCCCGTCGTATTTCTGAAGTCCTGCGCTCCCGTGGAGGACCTACCAAGTATTAGACTGATGTACCAGTTTTTCTGTCACTTCAGTGTATATTGGTATTTATTTAAAGCTAAAAGACAACCGTCCTAAGACTGGCTATATGCTCCTTTTCGATAAAAGACTTGTTCAAAGAAACTCCTTTTTGCGAGATCCAAATACGGAATTTTCATTCGTATTGCTTTAAATCGTAGTGTTGTGATAATCTGTTAAGTGTCTCATGAAAAAATGGCTCTCGGTGTTATTTTGTGATAATTTTTTACGTTTTCCAACCGTCAGTTGCAGAAGCGTATATGCTCCATCTTTGCCCGTCTGTCTGTCTATTTTTTTTTTTTTTTTTTTTTTTTTTGATTGGAGGTTTAACGACCACCGTGAGCAACTCAATGGGCTATAAGCAGTCGCCCGTCCCTAATTTAGGGTCACTGGTTCCAGGGAAGGGAGAGAGCCAGTGCCGTAAGACAAACACAACATCCATGCCTCACCGGGATTCGAACCCGGACCCCTTACGGGTGAATGATCAGAGGCCATCGCTTAGACCACTGCGCCACCGGGGCGGCGTCTATTTGTCTGACTGTCCGCACGATAACTCGCGTAATTATGTTTCAATTCCGATGAAATTTTAGTATGTGGTAGGGGCCATCCTGGGAAGGAACCCAATTGAAAATGGAGGACATGGGGTCAAAGGTCCGGACATAGGAGGGGGTACATTCCATCTCCCTTATGCGTCATAGCTTACGCAAAAATACTTCGGTTTCGGCAAACCTTGATTTTGTTCCGGAGATGTACTGAACCTGTTCTGCTAAATATAACCGAAAAGAGGTCAAAGGTGAAGGCACAGAAGCTAGATGTATTCCACAGCCATTATCGTCATAACTTTCCTTAAAAAATTGTATTGCGATAAAACTTTAGTATGTTGTTTCGGAGGTATACTGAACCAATTTTGTTTAATACCATCGAAATGGGGTCAATGCTCAGGGCACAGGAGCGAGATTTAATCCACAGCCATTATTCTCATAACTTGATTAAAATGCTTCTATTGCGACAAAACTTTAGTATGTTATTTCGGAGGCATACTGAACTAATTCTGTTTAATATAATCAAAATGGGGTCAAAGGTCAAGGCACAGGAGAGAGATTTATTAAATAGCCATTATCCTCATACCTGGCAATATCATCGAAATGGGGTCAAAGGTCAGGGCACAGGAGCGATATTTATTCCACAGCCATTATCCTCATAACAGGAACAAAAAGCTTCGATTGGAACAAAAACTTCATCATGTTGTTCCGGAGTTGTATTAAACCGGTTCTGTTTAATATCATCGAAATGAGGTCAAAGGTCAAGGCACAGGAGCGAGATTTATTAAATAGCCATTATCCTCATACCTGGCAATATCATCGGATTGGGGTCAAAGGTCAGGGCACAGGAGCGTTATTTTTTCCACAGCCGTTATACTCATAACTTGATTAAAAATGCTTCTATTGCGACAAAACGTTCGTATGTTGTTCCAGAGGTATACTGAACTAATTCTGTTTAACATCAACGAAATGGAGTCAAAGGTCAAGGCACAGGAGCGAGATTTATTCCACAGCCATTATCCTCATAACTGGAACAAAAACGATTCGATTGCAATAAAAACTTCATCATGTTGTTCCGGAGATGTATTAAACCGGTTCTGTTTAATATCATCGAAATGAGGTCAAAGGTCAAGGCACAGGAGAAAGATTTATTAAATAGCCATTATCCTCATACCTGGCAATATCATCGGAATGGGGTCAAAGGTCAGGGCACAGGAGCGATATTTATTCCACAGCCGTTATACTCATAACTTCATTAAAAATGCTTCTATTGCGACAAAACGTTCGTATGTTGTTCCAGAGGTATACTGAACCAATTCTGTTTAACATCAACGAAATGGGGTCAAAGGTCAAGACACAGGACCGAGATTTATTCCCCAGCTATTATCCTTATAACTGGAACTAAAAATGCTTGGATTGCAACAAAACTTCATCATGTTCTTTCGGTGGTATACTGAACCAATTCTGTTTAATATCATTGAAATGGGGTCAAAGGTCAAGGCACAGGAGCGAGATTTATTCCACAGCCATTATCCTCATAACAGGAACAAAAAGCTTCGATTGGAACAAAAACTTTATCATGTTGTTCCGGAGTTGTATTAAACCGGTTCTGTTTAATATCATCGAAATGAGGTCAAAGGTCAAGGCACAGGAGCGAGATTTATTAAATAGCCATTATCCTCATACCTGGCAATATCATCGGATTGGGGTCAAAGGTCAGGACGCAGGAGCGTTATTTATTCCACAGCCGTTATACTCATAACTTGATTAAAAATGCTTCTACTGCGACAAAACGTTCGTATGTTGTTCCAGAGGTATACTGAACCAATTCTGTTTAACATCAACAAAATGGGGTCAAAGGTCAAGGCACAGGAGTGAGATTTATTCCACAGCTATTATCCTTATAACTAGACTAAAAATGCTTCGATTGCAACAAAACTCCATCATGTTCTTTCGGTGGTTTACTGAACCAATTTTGTTTCATATCATTGAGATGGCGTCAAAGGTGAAGGCACAGGAGCGAGATTTATTCCACAGCCATTATCCTCATAACTGGAACAAAAAGCTTCGATTGGAACAAAAACTTCATCATGTTGTTCCGGAGTTGTATTAAACCGGTTCTGTTTAATATAATCGAAATGGGGTCAAAGGTCAAGGCACAGGAGAGAGATTTATTAAACAGCCATTATCCTCATACCTGGCAATATCATCGGATTGGGGTCAAAGGTCAGGGCACAGGAGCGTTATTTATTCCACAGCCGTTATACTCATAACTTGATTAAAAATGCTTCTATTGCGACAAAACGTTCGTATGTTGTTCCAGAGGTATACTGAACCAATTCTGTTTAACATCAACGAAATGGGGTCAAAGGTCAAGGCACAGGAGCGAGATTTATTCCACAGCCATTATCCTCATAACTGGAACAAAAACGCTTCGATTGCAATAAAAACTTCATCATGTTATTCCGGAGATGTATTAAACCGGTTCTGTTTAATATAATCGAAATGGGGTCAAAGGTCAGGACACAGGAGCGAGATTTATTCCACAGCCATTATCCACATAACTTGAGTAATAATTCCTGGTATGTTGGAAAGCGTATCATAATCAATGCATTGCACGATTTTACTAACTTGTTTAAAAATTCTATAGTTGGGTGGTTTTCCTAAAATAGAGCTTTTTTGCATTTTATCAATAAAAACTAAAAGTATTCAACAGTCTGCTTTTCATTCGAATGTACACAGGCTTTAGGAATTGTGCGCATATATTTTATGTTTTTAATTTAAGTTATTAATGCGCACACATACTCAAATATTTGCTTAAAGAAGAATTGTTTTTTAAAATGAAATTGTTGTCGTCTTGTTAAAACATAATACTTTTTTTGAGAACTTTTCCAAGTAGCCGGAAGAAGGAATTTCGGTAAAGTATTTCTACTTAAATATTTACATACATAATTAAAAACACTACGGTTTTACTCTGATGTGGATATCGCGGCTTCCTACAAAATAAAATATGTGAGGTCATTAATTTATTGTGTCTGGATCCTCCCGAAGAATCTAGTCTTATTTATTATATTCACTTAACTCAGAAAAAAAGTGTTTTTTTCTCAGAGTAAAAAAATATTATGCTTTTGAAACGGAGTCCTGTCTTGATATATTGCAGTAAAGTAAAAACACTGCTTTAAACTGATGTTAAAGTGAGTTAAATTGGATGTACGGAAACAGGCAAAAGAAAAAAATCTAGTTTCGCTGAAAAGAGTTATTTATTGCAGCATTCCATGAACTAAATGCAAATGGCGCGTGGCGCACAAAGAATGTCTGAGAAATACAGCAGTGGAATGGAAAATGTACCTTAGAATGGAATTCATCGCCGTAAATCTAAACTTAACGATGCAAAGATCTGAGATTTAAAACACCAGTGAATCCAGCATTCTGTGAAAAATGTAAATCCTATTGAATCGGTGTGAGATTTAAAACCTAATGTGCGAAGGTTGTCACGTCAAAGACGGATGAACACGGTACAATCTCAAAAGTAGGAGACGATTAAAAATTAGCTCGTTAACCATCTCATACACAGAGGTTGTTCTGATATTTTTAAAACGATGTTCTAGCAATATAATTAATGTTTAAAATGAAATCATTTCTTCTTTAAGTATTCTATCTGATATCCCCTTTCTCTGAACTATGAACGTGCATCTAGATATCCAAGATAACACGACATTTCTTAAAATTGGTAGTGGTATTTTATTCATTCTTCCACTGCTTTCACAGTCCAATCACTATTTTTAGTCTGCGTTTAGAAAGCGCTCTTTTTATCAATCCGAAGTTACAACGTTAGATTTAATACACCACAATATGAATACTCCAGGAACGCATATAGCGTATTAAATCCGTTTATTTTTATCACCATAAAAATCACAGAGAATCGATTAATCACAGAGAATCGCCATAAAAATCACAGAGAGTATTAATCACAGAGAATCGCCAGATCTGGTCCCTCCTGATTCGCACTGCCCAAAAGAGTACAAACGTTCTGCTTTTAGAGCATGGTTCTATAGAGCGTATAACGTATGCCAACCCAACTACCTAAATAACAAGGAAATTGATAATATTTATAGCAAAGGTCTAAAGGCTGGATATCATCATTGTCAACCATTATCAATCCACTGCTGGACGAAGGTCTCCCCACGTTTCCTCCACAACGGTCTGTCTTGTGCCAGTCTCCTCCATGTCACTCCCGCATACTTTCGAATTTCATCCACCCATCTCTCACGTGGTCTTCTTCTGGGTCTTTTCCTGTCCCTTTGAATCCAATCTAAAATTTCGGCTGTCCATCGATGGTCTGTCCTTCTGGCAGTATGTCCAGCCCATTGCCATTTCAGGGATTTAACTCTGATCATGATGTCTTCCACTTTTCGGATCCAGGAGTTCCTCTTCTTATCTCTCCTGGTTACACCAAGCATGCACCTCTCCATGCTGCTTCGAGTTGTCTGCACCCTTTGTATACCTCTTTTAGTTAAGGTCCGCGTCTCTGCACTGGATATAAGAGGGATGAAATAGACAGAATACATATAACTGTAAGAAATCGCATAATGTCAGCAACAACAAAATCCCCTAGTAAGACAATGAGGTAAGCAGGATCCATCTCATATATCCCAGTCTTTGCATATTGGTTAAGGAATTTATTACGTAAATACAAAATATTAATAGCAATGAAATCCCCGACTCCATTATCACATGTAGTATCAAGCTGCAAGGAGAGACAGTGTGAAAAAGAAAAGGCGGGTGTGTACGCTATACCGTTGGTATATCCTGACAACACGGAAAAGATATACAGGGTACCCAGTAAAGTCCTTTCTCAGCTCCGTAACTTTCGAACGCCGACAGCTATAGCCTTCCTCAAAGCACTAGCCCGACTCGTGGCCCAGTGGTAGGTATAGTAAAGTGGCTATGCGCTCTTCGATGAGACCGCTTACAGCGCCTCCTAGCGGCAATGTCAGAAGTTAGCGTACCGATCTTAAAAACTATACGAGATACGGGAAAATAGTCAACTACAAAGTTGTAGAACAGCATTGATTTAGTACGAAAAGACACCTTGCGCACATTAATGCTAAGAACAAAACGCGTACAACGCTCGTTTGTTTGTTCGCGATGTCGAACACTGTGACGTCACGAAACGCGTCAGAAAAGAGATAATATCGCCTTCCGCAAAGCACTAGCCCGACTCGTGGCCCAATGGTAGCGCGCGCTCTTCGCATGCGATAGGATCTTGTTTCGATCCTCGTCGTGTCCAAGCTATTTTTTTTTTTTTTATTGGAGGTTTAACGACCACCGTGAGCAACTCAATGGGCTATAAGCAGTCGCCCGTCCCTAATTTAGGGTCACTGGTTCCAGGGAAGGGAGAGAGCCAGTGCCGTAAGACAAACACAACATCCATGCCTGACCGGGATTCGAACCCGGACCCCTTACGGACGAATGATCAGAGGCCAACGCCTTAGACCACTGCGCCACCGGGGCGGCGTCCAAGCTATAGTCACTGTCTGTAAGAAACGAGTAGACTCGATGGCGATCGCGACAATTCGTTTCGCATCGACTAACCAACTCAACTCTACCCGCTATTTGTATGCGAGTCGCATACAATTTCTGTGATATGCAAATAAGTATGGAACGTAATGCCTTTTCGGCAGGTATAAAAGAGGATTTCCGAGGTGTATGTCGAATCTCGTGGTCATGGAGAAATATTCCAATGATGAGTATTACAAGATGTTGCTCCTATACGGTGAATGTGGTCTTAATGCAAGAAAGGCAGAACGGCTATATCGTGAACGTTTTTCTGCAGGACCGCATCCGTCATGGAAGACCATCCTCAATGCTGTTAATAAGTTAAGGGAGACGGGCTGCGTCACCAACCGACCTTGATTCGGCAGACCAGCTGCTGTAGGCCGTCAAGTGCAAACAGAGGATGCCTTAGCATACGTCCTCAACATTCTTGAGAGCAGCACAAGTGTGGCCTCTTAAAGAGCCGCGTATGGCAAAACCTGCGGCGATCAAGTGCTCATCCGTTCCGTCCAACACCGTTGCAAGCACTACAGCCAGAGGATGCTGAGCGACGTTACGACTGGTGTAACTTCGTCATGAACAAATTAGAATTCCAGCCAACGTTCCTTGCCGACATTATTTGGATAGATGAGGCGTGTTTTAGGCGTAATGGCGTCTACAATAGACAGAACACCCATTGCTTGGCGCTGGGAAATCCTGCAAGCGTTCTACCAGTTCGTCATTAGGTGCGGTGGTCCCTTAATGTATGGTGCGCCATTTTCAAGGACAGCCTCATCGTACCTGTTCTTTACGAGGGTACGTCAACGGGAGCCCGATACTTGGAGCTTCTACAGTACGTATTACTCGATCTTTTGGACAACCTGCCATTGCCTTAACTGCGGAATATTTGATTCCAACATTACGGCGCCCCTCCGCACTAGCCAGGAAAGGTAAGAAGGTACCTGTTCGAGATATTCGAGCAACAAATCATCGGCTATGGTGGTTGCGTAGAGTGGCCTGCACGCTCACCGGACCTCACCCCATTGGACTTCTTCCTGTGGGGTTACCTCAAAGAGCGGGTGTATCGGACCCCTGCGATAACGTTGCAGGACTTTCGGCGCCGTATAACTGATGCTTGTTCCAGCGTGTCACCTGACATGCTGCAAAATGTGCAGCGTGAGATTCAGTCTAGAGTCCAAATGTGTATTGTGGCTGACGGAATTCACATTGAGCATCGACGGTACATGTACCTAGTGACAACTAATTGCTCCTTTCTGACGCGTTTCGCGACGTAACAGTGTTCGACATCGCGAACAAACAAACGAGCCTTGTACGAGTTCTATTCTTAGCATTCATGTGCGCAAGGTGTCTCTTCGTACTAAATCAACGCTGATCTACAACATTGTAATTGACTATTATCCCGTATCTTGTATAGGTTTTAAGATCAGCACGCTAACTCTTGACTTTGCCGCTAGAAGGAGCTGTAAGTGGTCTCATCAAATAGCGCATAGACACTTTGCTTTACCTAGACACCATTTTTATGACTATAGCTGTCGGCGTTCGGAAGTTATGGGGATGAGAAAGGACTTTACTGCTCACCATGTATAACGGAATGAGAAAGCGATCCTTGGACACTACATGTAAACGACACGTGCGAAATGTCAACAAGGACATGCAGAATACAGCCCTTGCCAGAGAAGTCATGCATTCACCGGCAACTCCAGTATGGATTAATACACTATCTACCAACCAGTATTTGGACACCTGTAATAGCAACGGAAAACGAAGTTTATTCACCTTCAATAGTTGGTCGAGACTCCACGAGCGGCGATTACAGCTGCGACCCTCCGGGGCATACTCTCAACCAGGCGTTGTACGACGGCTAGCGGTATTTTCTTCCGCTCGGCTTGGAGAAGACAGGTCAGTTCCTTCACCGATTTCGGACGGTGGGGGCACCCCTTAAGTCGACGCTTCAACTCGTCCGAGAGGGGATCGACAGGGTTAAGGTCTGGGTTCTGTGCAGGCCAGTCCATTCGATTAACCCCATTGTCACCATACCAAGCCATGGTGGACCTCGCAACATGACAGGTGGCATTGTCATCCTGAAAGTAACATGGGTCCACTCCGTAAAACTGCGACAACATACGAAGCGCATGGTCATCCAAAATGGTGCAGCAATTCTCGGCGTTGAGTCTACCAGGAATTACACCCCCATAGCATATTTCCGTTGAGTCTTACCAGGAGAAACACACCATAGCATATTTCCACCGCCGCCGAACTTCACAGCTGGCACAATACATTCCGGGAGGAGGCGTTCTCCAAACAGACGCCAAACCCAGACCCTGCCATCCGAACGGTAGAGGGTGAACCCTTTTTTTCGCTCCAGAGAACCTGTTTCCACTGTTCAGCGGTCCACTGTCGAAGTTCTTTGCACCACGTTAGCCGAGCAGCGCTATTGGACTTGGTGATCAAAGGCTTTTGGGCGGCAGCACGTCCATGATAACCGAGCAGATGGGCTTCCTTACGGATGGTATTCATCGAAAGAACAAACCCGGATGCCTGTTAAAACTCCTCGCGGATGTGGCCCATCGATTTGGTGCTGTTCTTCCGAATGTCTCTGGCCAGCACCCGTCGTTCTCTAACTCCCAGTGTTGGGGGTCTGCCGGTTCGGGTCACATTCCGACAGTCACCTCTCATCTTCCTCTTGCCAATCACGTAGGCCACTGTCGATGTTGGGTACTTCAACTCGCTGGATATGTCACGTATGGATCGGTCATTTCTGTGATACCCGACGATTACGCCTTTCTTGAAATCAGAGGGCTGCGAACTGCGTGGCATCTTGCATGCGACTGGTTGCGTTGTTGTTTCCCACACGATATTTAACGGTGGCGGCCGTGACGTGTATCAGGACTGCCGATATCGTCGATTGCAGGGATGTCCAATTATTTGTTGGTAGATAGTGTGTTAGAAGAACTGGCACCTTGCACGAACTTTAAAGTGACTGCCATCAGGGAAACTGTCGAAATCCTCTCCAGCAAAGTAGCATGCAATGACATGATCTCTACTGAACTACCAATGGTTTTGGCATGCGTTATTAAAACACGGCAACACGTCGCCTCGCGCCGTGTAATTACGTGCAAAAAAGAAACAATGCTCGTTATGTCACCCGCGTTATTTTCAAAAATCATCTTTGCTCCTCATGTGTTCCAATTCCTTGCATTTTCATGTCTACCATTGCTTTGAAAAAGCCTCCCAGTAAAGTGCGAAAGCTTGGCGAATCTTTGTGCTTAGTACACCACAAAAATAAACGGATGTAATACGCTATATGCGCTTCTTGAGAATTCCGAAGGCACAATATTCAGTTGGTGACATATCTGGGTACTGTGAAGGAACATGAGCAGAAATTATTGACTTGATTCCCGTCTGTGTTTTTCATTTTTTCAAGATATACAACGGCCGTTCCAAAAGAACTGAGAATAAAATGACAGAAAATTAAAAAATATAGGTACAGCAAAATCTTCATCATCAATGTCAACCATTCTCAATCCACTGCTGGACGAAGGTCTCCCCAAGTTTCCTCCACAACGGTCTGTCTTGTGCCAGTCTCCTCCATGTCACTTCCGCATACTTTCGAATTTCATCCACCCATCTTCCATGTGGTCTTCTTCTGGGTCTTTTCCTGTGAATTGGAATCCAATCTAAAATTTCGTCTGCCCATCGATGGTCTGTCCTTCTGGCAGTAGGTCCAGCCCATTGCCATTTCAGGGATTTAACTCTGATCATGACGTCTTCCACTCTTGTCATTTTTCGGATCCACGAGTTCTTCTTCTTATCTCTCCTGGTTACACCAATCATGCACCTCTCCATGCTGCTTTGAGTTGTCTGCAGCCTTTGTATGTATGTCTCTTTTAGTTAAGGTCCATGTCTCTGCACCATACGTAAGCACTGGAAGGATGCATTGATCAAACACTTTTCTTTTAAGACATAATGGCATATTGCTCTTGAAAATTATGCTGTTTCTTCCAAAAGCTCTCCATGCAAGTTTTAATTTCTTCATCAATGTGACCCTCACTTGATATCTGCTGTCCAAGATAAACGTATGTGTCTGTTATCTCCAGCTTTTCTCCATCAACCGATAAATCTTCATTTCTTGTAAAAGCATTGAACATCACTTTTGTCTTCTGAAAGTTCATTTTTCATACCACTTCTTTACTCTTGTCAGCAAGTTCCTGGATCATAATCTGCAGCTCTGATGGGGTAGTTGCAAAAATGGCTACGTCATCAGCAAAACAAAGATGGGTTAGATAATCTCCATTAAACTTTATCCCTTTGTTTTCCCAGTTCAGTGATTAAAAGACATTTTCCAATGTGGCATTAAAGAGCTTCGGAGATATGGTGTCCCCTTGTCTCACTCCCTTTCCAATTTTTATGTGTGTTGTATTTTCAGACAGCCGGATCTTTGCACTTGCATTTTCATAGATGTTATTAATAATTATAATGTATGCATCTTCAATACCGCAGGATTTCAGAGCCATTGTAACTACTGATGGTTTCACCGAATCAGAGGCTTTTTCATAATCGATAAAAGCCATGCACAATAGAAGTTCTTATTCCCTCGCTCTTTCAATTAGTTCTCTCAGTAAGTGGATATGATCTATTGTGCTGTAGCCACTCCTGTATCCAGCTTGTTCGCTCTGTTGAGCCATGTCCAGTGTTACCTTCAAGCGGTACATCAAAATATATGCCATTATTTCTCGTAGTATCGTCCCTTGGATGATATGCAACAGTCCCATTTTTCAAAGCATGTGGCGAAGGCATTTTATGAAAGCTGCTTTAGAGACCCCTCTACAGCTTAAATAACGTCAGCATCTGTGTTGAATGTTGCTCCGCGAAACTTCTCCTTCGTTACTGGAGGCAACCGGAAATCGCACGGGGCTAGCTCAGGACTGTAGGTAGGCTGTGGCATGATTTCAATACTGCATTTCGTAAGAAACTGTTGAACACAAGCAGTCACATGCGGGCAAGCGTTATCATAGTGTAAGGTCCACTTACCCACAAGCAGTCACATGCGGGCAAGCGTTATCATACTGTAAGGTCCACTTACCCACAAGCAGTCACATGCGGGCAAGCGTTTTCATAGTGTAAGGTCCACTTACCCACAAACAGTCACATGCGGGCAAGCGTTATCATACTGTAAGGTCCACTTACCCACAAGCAGTCACATGCGGGTAAGCGTTATCATACTGTAAGGTCCACTTACCCACAAGCAGTCACATGCGGGCAAGCGTTATCACAGTGTAAGGTCCACTTACCCACAAGCAGTCACATGCGGGCAAGCGTTATCATAGTGTAAGGTCCACTTACCCACAAGCAGTCACATGCGGGCAAGCGTTATCATAGTGTCAGGTCCACTTACCCACAAGCAGTCACATGCGGGCAAGCGTTATCATAGTGTAAGGTCCACTTACCCACAAGCAGCACATGCGGGCAAGCGTTATCATAGTGTAAGGTCCACTTACCACCAGTTCCGGCTGCTTAATCCATATGTGTCGTCGCTGACGCTTCAAGACTTGAACGTAACACCCAGCATTGACGCAGTAATTTGTGGAAGAACGGCATGCTGGTAGACTACACGTTTATGATTAAAGAAAATTATCATTATCACCTTCCCAGCTGATATGGTTTGGTGGACTTTTTTTTGGAGGAGGCAAGCCTGTGTGTTTCCAAACACTCGTTGACGCGCTTCGGGAGGGGGCCGAAATAGTGAGCCAATGTTCAATCGGCAGTTTGGATCCTTTGCAATCATTTGTTTTCACTCATGACGCACCTGAACTGTGGCAAACAATTGTTCTCCCATCAGGTACCCACAAGGAGAGCCATTGGTGGTTCAAAAAGAGAGCCGTTGAACCCCCCACCAACTCACAGCTGTGAACAAGTCTAGGCGATACGATGTTGCTGTGTCCTTGCTCTCCAGATGCAAAAGAAGGATTTCCTCCACAAGACTTTGACCTGTGATGAGAAGTGGAGTCTCAACGATGACCCTAAGCGGCGCAAATCGTGGGTTTATCCGGGTCAGCCTAGTACCACCAGTAGTGCCAAACCGAAAATCCATGCCAGGAAATTGTCGCTATAGTAGAATCAGCGCGGCGCCGTACACTATCAGTTGCTCAAACCTGGTGAAATAGTCAATGCTGAGCGTTATTGTCAGCAGCTTATTCTTGTGAGTGACGCACTGGAGGCGAAAAGGCTATACACCGGCAAAGGCCGAACGTCGGCCATGTTTCTTCAGGATAACGCTCGTCCTCACTCCGCGAAAACGACTTTAAACACGACCACCGACCTGGAATGGGAGATTTCGCCCCACCCGACGTATTCTCCAGACTTCTCCCCGTCGGATTATCACCTCTTTCGCTCCCTGGAACATCACCTGAGTGATACGCACTTCAATTTTGCCGAGGAGGTCCACAGAAGTATTGTAGACTTTATTAACTCGAAACAGCCTTCTTTTATCTGCAGTGGCATTAAGCAGCTACCTGACCGATGGCTCAAATGTATCAAACACGACGGGGATTATTTCCCTGATTAGGTACGTATTCGATTGGCTATAATTTGCTGTCGACGTGTCGTGCCTGTGGCCAAGAATTAAGTTGCTGAGCTAATATTTGAAATATATGTACTCAAAAATGAGTACATATATTTCAAATTATAAATACCAGATATATTCACAATTGATTCCCCGTATGTACTCAAAAACGAGTACGTGTGTTTTCCAAAAATGAGACACAGTTACTCCGAGCTAATATAAGCCCAGAATGTACTCAAAAACAAACATACTAAAAAACAATGTGGTAAAAACGAGTCTGGGTTCAAAAATGAATGTACTAAAAACGAGAATGTACTCAACAAGTTAGTAAAATTATGCAATGCATTGATTATGATACGCTTTCCAACATACCAGAAATCATTTCTCGAGATATCACTCAAGTTATGAGGATAATGGCGGTGGAATAAATCTCGCTTCTGTGCCCTGACCTGTGATCCCATTTCAATGATATTTAACAGAACCGGTTCAGTATACCTCCGAAATAACATGATAAAGTTTTGTCGCAATCGAAGCACTTTTACGTAAGTTATGATGCATAAGGGCTATGGAAAAGATCCTGCTCCTCTGTCCTAAGCTTTGACCTCATTTCGCCCATTTTCAATAGGATTCGTTATCAGGCAGGCCCCTACGACATACTAACATTTTATCCAAATCGAAGCATTTTTACGTAAGTTATGACGCATAATGGCGATTGAAGTGATTCCGCTCCTATGACCTGACCTTTGACCCCAGTTCACCCATTTTCAATAGGGTGTGTCCCCAGGATGTCCCCTACCACATACTAAAATTTCATCGAAATCGAACCTTTGTACGTTAGTTATGATGCATAAGAGCAGTGGAATGGATCCCGCTCCTGTGTCTTGGCCTTTGACCCCATTTCGTTCACTTTCAATGGGGTTCCTTCTCAGCTTTTTCCCTATAACATACTAAAATGTCAAAGAGATCGAACGATTTTTACGCGTGTTATCGTGCGGACGGGCATACGCACACAACGCGTGACGTAATGAGGCAGATAGGAATCGCGACCATCTGCTCGCAAGAGTGTGACGTCATCAAACTTTAATAGGATCCACACACAACGCGTGACGTAATGAGACAGATGGCGTGACCGCGCGCCAACATATAATGGGACGACGCCATGACACTACACTAAAAACGTGGTAATTCGGGGTGGTTATTTAACAACCTAAACGAATTTTCCTAAAGTCGAGATCAAGCTAAATCGATTTCTAGTACCAGAAAACGGTAGTAGGTTAACGACTTTCATCAAAATCCTTAGTGCCGTTCTTAAAACAAAATTTACATACTTACAAGCATTGCTCCTTTAATAGTATGGGATAAGGGCGATGGAATGGATCCCAATCCTATGTCCTGATCTTTGACCCCATTTCGTCCATTTTCAATAGGGTTCGTCCCCATGTGGTCCAATACGACATACTAAAATTTCATCGAAATCGAACAATTTTTACGCACGTTAAGGGCAATGGAATGCATCCCGCTGCTATGTCCTGACCTTTGACCCCACTTCAGCCATTTTCAATAGGTTTCGTCCCAGGTGGTCCCCTGCCACCTATTAAAATTTAATCGACATCGAACTATATTTATGCAAGTTATGACGCATAAGGGCAATGGAATGGATCCCGATATTATGCCGTGACCTTTGACCCCACTTCACCCATTTGCAGTAAGTTTCGTCCCCAGGTGGTCCGCCTACTACATACTAAAGTTTCATCGAAATCCAACTGTTTTTACGCGAGTTATCGTGTGGACAGACAGATGGACGGACGGACAAAGCTGCAGCATACACGCTTCTTCAACCTACGGTTGGAAAGCGTAAAAAACAAGTACATTTTGCTCATTTCCAAGTACTAATTTTTAACAGTGCACAAAAGCGATCTGCAGAGAGCTTCTTAAAGCCAATATCCATGGAAGAACTGCATTTGGTCAATCTTTAATCACACAAACCAACACAACAATGCGAAAATTATGACGTCATGAGCATAAATACTGGACAGCTGACTGTGGAATCGTGTGATATTGGAGGATGAATCCCAATTTACGTTCTTCTTTGTTTTTTATTGAAGGTGGTCGGGCTCAATTCAACTATTGGGTTGGGCAAAAAGTAATCGCGTTTCTTTCCTGTGTAAATGAAAGGCGAATTTTGAATGGGAAACAAAAACGTTGGTCAACAACATATTGTCCATTTTGTCCGATGACTTTTTGCCATCTTGCAGGCAAGTTCGTGAATACCAGCTCAAAAATTATTCGTTTTTATCGGCAAGAAACAGTTCCAAGAACAATGTGATAGTCTCATAAGCATTGAAGATTTTACCATTCGAGGCTTTTTGCAATGAATAAAACGAATAGTAGTCTGATGATGCCAGGTCTGGCGAATATGGTGGATGTGATAACACCTCCCATCCAAGCTTCAACAATTTTTGACGAGTGACCAAACTTGCACGTGGTTTTGCTTTATCATGGTAAAACACAACATCTTTGAGATTTACCAATTCTGGACTCTTCTGTTTGACTGCAACACTTAAGTAATTTACCCAGCTGACTGCAGTACACGTCCGAATTAATGGTTTGGTTCCTTGGAAGCAATTCGAAATACAAAACACCTTTGACATCCCACCACACTGACAACATAACCTTCCTTTTGTGCATATATGCTTTTGAAGTGCTTTGAGCAGGTTCATTACGCTTGCTCCACGGTCTTTTTCGTTCGCCGTTGTCGTAGATGATCCAATTTTCATCGCCTGTTATCACACGTTTCAAAAATGGATTGTTTTCTTCCCTTTTCAAGAGCGAATCGCAGATGTCAACGCTCTTAGTGAGATGAATTTCTGTGAGGTCAAATAAGCGCTTTATTCATAGGAAAGAGGCTTACAAATAATACTACAACGAAGGAAATTTCTCTGTCCTTTTTGGTCAACGCCGGGAATCGAACCCGAGTCCACTTATTCCGGAACAAGTCGCTCTACCAACTGAGCTACGCAGACGTTCGTTCTCGCTGCTATCTGCCTTTATGTCGTATGCGTCCTGCGAGGCAGACACGTCACATCTCCCCCCCCTCAAAGAGTGCCGGGGGAAAGGAGATGTGACGTCGAACCTGGACCCATCTCGGACGAATGATTAAAAGCCATAGCTT
Organism: Macrothele yani; assembly: GCA_039090855.1. Taxonomy (NCBI): domain Eukaryota; kingdom Metazoa; phylum Arthropoda; class Arachnida; order Araneae; family Macrothelidae; genus Macrothele; species Macrothele yani. The sequence continues at coordinate 17,159,225 of CM077032.1, read as the reverse complement.
AGATCACTGCACTACTGGGGCGGAAAATCACTGATTAACATCTCTTCATTTGTAGTATTTTTCGAGCGTCCCTATTTAAAACAGTATGCGATGATTTTTCAGCATTCCCTTTTCATTTCGAATGGGAATTTCGAATAGGAATTTGAAATATGAATAGCAACTCTCACTAAGAATACTCAAAATAGTACACTGCCGGACAATTGCTAAGGACGGATGACAATAGCAACGATAGCAACCATAAAATAGAAGGCAGGAAAATGTGGAAATTAGCATAAGTGCGGGATACAGTAAGACGTGTTGTGCGTATGCAAATTTTGGACTGCCGAACTTGTTCGTGACGTCATAGCGCTGATAAGAGATATAAAGGATTTGACGCGTATTGACCGTTGTTGTTCAAACGCAAAGTTGAAAGGGAAAGAATCAATTGACGAACTTGCAATTTTCAGTATGTCTTCCCGACATCACCTAGATGATTTTACGCGTGGCCGTATTATTGGCAAGATTGAAGAAGGGCGAAAAATAACAGATGTTGCCAGGGAGTTCGACGTCAGCCACAGTGTTGTTTCAAGGCTTTGGAAATCATTTCAAACAAATGGAGAGTGTAGCAAACGTCACGGGTGAGGTCGTGTTCGCAGTACGACACCTGCAGAAGATCGGTACATAGTGCTATCAACAAAAAGACACCGGCGCAGCACAGCTAGTGAGGTAGCATATCAGTTTATGGCTGCTACTGGCAAGCGGATCTCCCGAAAAACTGTCGCCAGACGTTTGCATGAAAGAGGACTATACGCCCGCCGTCCTGTTGTGTGCATCCCATTGTCCAGACCTCACCGTACCGTCCGTTTGCAATGGTGCCATCAACATCACAATTGGACTGATAACGACTGGTCTGCTGTCCTCTTCTCAGATGAGAGTAGATACAGTCTATCGTCTGATTGTTGACGACAACTGATCTGGCGTGATAGTGGTACTGCATATTGTCCAGCAAACATACAGGAAAGGGACCGATATCCGACATGTAGTGTCATGGTATGGGCTGGCATCATGATCAATGGCCGTACGTCCCTCTATGTGCTTCCAACTGGCCAACGATACATTAATGATGTTCTGCTACCTCATGTTCGCATGTTCCGTGGTGCTGTCGGTGATAGATTCATTTTCATGGACGACAACGCAGCATGTCATCGAACAGTCGCTGTCCAGGAGTGTCTTGAGAGCGATGATATATAACGCCTCCTATGGCCAGCACGTTCTCCAGATCTGAATCCTATTGAAAATGTGTGGGATGCTTTGGGGAGGAGTCTTGCTGGTCGCCAATGCCCTCCAATAAACAAGGACACCCTCATCCGTGCTCTGACAGAGGAATGGGATAAATTACCCCAACAGCTGCTTGATAATGTTGTGCAAAGCATGACACGACGTGTGGAATCTTGCATCGCCCATCATGGTGGCCATATCCCGTATTGACATCTTACGCCGGAACGCCTGCGGACGGTAATTGCATTTTTTCACGTTTACGTATTCTGCACAAAATGGCCTGTTTGTCCCTTGAACACGTTCTAAAGCCTTCTGGATTTCAGAGCACAATAAATTGTCTTTCTTGTAATGTCCTGGCATTCTGACATTATTTTATTTCACTTGGCATCCAACCACACTTACATTTTTATGCGCTATATAGCCGTTTATGATTCGTCCTTAGCAATTGTCCAGCAGTGTATAACTTTAGTAGTGATCCTAATTTCTTGACGTAGAAAAGAAATCAAAGTTTCCAAGCTTTCGCATATCAACGAGATGGCTTTTTCGAGGAAGGTAGACAGCTAACTGCAGTTACTTCCTCGAAAAAACCATAGATCCCATAGATAATGTCTACCTCCTTCGAAAAAAACATAGATCCCATAGATCATGTCTACCTTCCTCGAAAAAACCATGGATCCCATAGATCATGTCTACCTTCCTCGAAAAAGCACATAGATCATGTCTACCTTCCTCGGAAAAGCACATAATCATGTATACCTGTCCAAAGATCATGTCTACCTTCGTCGAAAAAGCACATAGATCATGTCTACCTGTCCAAAGATCATGTCTAGCTGCAGCCCCATAGATCATGTGAAAAGCCCATAGATCATGTGTTAGGTCCATAGATCCTAAAGATCATAAAGCCCATTGATAATGTAAAAGTCCATAGATCATGTCTACGTTCCTCGAAAAAGCCATAGATTCCACAGATCATAGACAGCTATGATTCCATTCTTTATGTCTATCTTCCTCGAAAAGACCCATAGATCATGTCTATCTGTCCACAGATAATGTTTACCTTCAACCCCATAGATCATGTGAATGGTCCAAGATCATAAAGCCCATAGATCATGTCTACCTTCCTCGAAAAAGCCATAGATCCCATAGATCATAGACAGCATAGTTCATGTGTACCTTCCTCGAAAAAGCCATAGATTCCATAGATCATAGACAGCTAAGACTCCATAGTTCATGCGTACCTTCCTCGAAAAAAACGATAGATCATGTGTATCTTCAGCCTAATAGATCATGTCTAGCTTCAGCCCCATATATCATGTGAAAAGTTCGTAGATCATGTGAAAGTTCCATAGATCATAGAGATCATAAAGCCTATAGATCATGTGAAAAGTTCGTAGATTATGTCTACGTAACTCTAAAAAGCCATAGGTACCGCAGATTATAGACAGCTAAGATTGCATTGTTTATTTCTACCTTCCTCGAAAATGCCCATAGATGATGTCTATCTGTCCAGAGATCATGTTTACCTTCAACCCCATAGATCATGTGAACGGTCCATTGATCATAAAGATCATAAAGCCCATAGTTTATGTCTACCTTCCTCGAAAAAGCCATAGATCCCATATATCATAGACAGCTAAGACTCCATAGTTCATGTGTACCTTCCTCGAAAAAGCCATAGATTCCATAGATCATAGACAGCTAAGACTCCATAGTTCATGTGTACTTTCCTCGAAAAAAAACGATAGATCATGTGTACCTTCAGCCTAATAGATCATGTGAAAAGTCCATATATCATGTGAAAAGTTCGTAGATCATGTGAAAGTTCCATAGATCATAGAGATCATAAAGCCTATAGATCATGTGAAAAGTCCATAGATTATGTCTACGTAATTCTAAAAAGCCATAGGTACCACATATTATAGACAGCTAAGATTGCATTGTTTATGTCTACCTTCCTCGAAAATGCCCATAGATGATGTCTATCTGTCCAGAGATCATGTTTACCTTCAACCCCATAGATCATGTGAATGGTCCATTGATCATAAAGATCATAAAGCCCATAGTTCATGTCTACCTTCCTCGAAAAAGCCATAGATTCCATAGATCATAGACAGCTAAGACTCCATAGTTCATGTGTACCTTCCTCGAAAAAGCCATAGATTCCATAGATCATAGACAGCTAAGACTCTATAGTTCATGTGTACCTTCCTCGAAAAAGCCATAGATTCCATAGATCATAGACAGCTAAGACTCTATACTTCATGTGTACCTTCCTCGAAAAAACCGATAGATCATGTGTACCTTCAGCCTAATAGATCATGTGAAAAATCCATAGATCACGTGAAAGGTCCATGCATCATAAAGATCATAAATCCCATAGATCATGTCAAAAGTCCATAGATCAAGTCTACCTTCCTGGAAAAACCACAGATCTCGTAGAAGACAGCTAACTGCAGTTAGCTCTCTGCCGTCCTCTAAAAAACATCCGGTTGATGTTCGAAATCTTGGAAACTTTGATTTCTATTCTACTCCAAGAAATTCGGATCAGTAATAAAGTTGTGCTATTTTTAGAAATTTAAAGTTCGTAAAGTTTCGCACTCTTCAAATTCCCCAAGCGCCCAGTACCAGACCCAGTGCTGAGACGGACCGAGCCCGAACCCTAAAGCCCGAAAATAGGTCGGGCACGAACCAGGCTCGGGTTGCATAATATTTGATACAGTTGGGGCTCGGACTTGGAGACAGAAAGAGATAGAGAAAGATACTTTTCTAAACGCAATTTTTGTATATTTTGACGTACTAGATCTTTCTTACACTTTTTAATTAATAAAGAGAATTCTTTGGCAACATGGTCTAGGTGCGGGTGGGAACTTTGGAGGGTTATTTAATTCTCACACGGGCAAAAAATGCCATAGACCACGAGTTATTGGGTTTCTGCGAAGAAGGAAGAGCTTTCCGAGAATTATAGATAGCATACAGCAGATAGCACGCGTACGTAAGTTTGCCCCCTTCCTTCACGCAGCAGCTCCATGCTTATTCTATTGATGGAAGTAAGCACGCCGTACAGAAAATTAGTAACACCTGGCAGAACTAACTTAACAACGGCTTGCGGAGCCTATTGCTTTAATAACAGTATGAATACGGTGTTAGTACAAACTCCATGAGGTTGTCAATGTATTGAAAATGGATTTGCAGCCACTCGAGCGCCAATTGATCCCGAAGTTCCGCAGTGTATGTCGTGTGGACCTATTGCCATGTTTCTCCTTCTGTTCCAAATGATCCCACAGATTTTCAATAGGATTTAAATCAGGGGATTTGGCGGGCCAGTCGAGGTGAGACAATGTTGCTGATTGTTCGTCGTGCAACTCAGACACAGCTTTAACCCTGTGCACACGGCAACTACCGTCTGGGAAGGCAGGAGTGGCAATGTGATGCTGACCCTGGAGATATAGGGCAAACGGCAACACTTCGTCATTTAGAATGCGGAGGTACGTATGCTGGTTCAAATTCATCGTCACTGTAACAAGAGGGCCTATTTCGTGGTACGAAAAACATCCCCAAAACATCACAGAACCCCCTCCAGCTTGAACAACAACTTCGAAACAATCAGGATTTAAGTCTTCATTGGGCCTGCGATGCACTCGTCGCCTCCTATCATTGGAATGCAAACAAACAATTTAGTAAAATCATGCAATGCTTTGATTATGATACGCTTTCCAACATACCAGAAAGCATTACTCAAGTTATGAGGTAAATTACTGTGGAATAAATCCCGCTCCAGTGCCCTGACCTTTGATCCCATTTCGATTATATTCAACAGAACTGGTTCAGTATACCTTCGAAATAACATGATAAAGTTTTGTCGCAATGGAAGCATTTTTACCTAAGCTATGATGCATAAGAACTATGTAATAGATCCCGCTCCTGTGTCCCAACTTTTGACCCCATTTCGCCCATTTTCAACAGGATTCGTTCCGAGGCAGGCCCCTACGACATACTAACATTTTATCCAAAGCGAAGAATTTTTACATGAGCTATGACGCTTAATGGCGATGGAAGTGATTCCGCTCCAATGTCCTGAACTTTGACCCCATTTCGTTCATTTTCAATAGGGTTCCTTCCCAGGTGTTCCCTTTCCACATACTGAAATTTCATCGAAATCGAACGATTTTTACGCGAGTTATCGTGCGGACGGACATACGCACACAACGCGTGACGTAATCAGGTAGATGGGAATCGCGACCATATGCTCGGAAGAGTGTGACTTCATAAAACTTTAATATTATCCACGCACAACGCTTGACGTAATGATACAGATGGCGTAACCGCGTGCCAGCATTTCAATCGGGAGATTGTGACGTCATAAGATTTCTAAGCATGGGTAACATTAATAGGACGCCATGACACTAAAACGGTGCAATTCGGGGTGGTTATTTAACGCACTAAACGAATTTCCCTAAAGTCGAGATCAAGCTAAATCGATTTCTAGTACCAGAAAACGGTAGGTTAACGACTTTCATCAAGATCCTTAGAGCCGTTTTCCAAATAAAATTTGCATACATACAAGAAGTGCTCCTTTAATAGTGTGGGATAAAGGCGATGGAAGGGATCCCGATCCTATGTACTAAGCTTTGACCCCATTTCGTCCATTTTCAATAGGGTTCGTCCCCAGGTGGTCCCCTACCACATACTAAAATTTCATTGAAATCGAACCAATTTTACGTACGTTATGACACATAAAGGCAATGTAATCCATCCCGCTCCTATGTCCTGAATTTTGACCCCACTTCACCCATTTTCAATAGGGTTCATTCCCAAGTGATCCCCTTCAATATACTAAAATTTCATCTACCTCGAACCATATTTACGCAAGTTATGATGCAACAGAGCAATGGAATGGATCCCGCTCCTATGCCGTGACCTTTGACCCTATTTCGTCCATTTCCAATAGGGTTCGTCCCCAAGTGGTCCCCTACCACACACTAAAATTTCATCGAAATCGAACCATTTCTACGCGAGCTATCGTGCCGACAGACGGACGGACTGACTGACGGAAAAAGTTGGAGCATATACGCTTCTTCAACCTACGGTTGGAAAGCGTAAAAAAACGAGACTCATCAGACTAAATTACTCATTTCGTATCCTGCAGAGTAAAGATTTGGTGCCTCCGAGCCCATTGATAACGTGCGATTTTATGACTTGGTGTTAAAAGCGACCTCTTCCGCGGTACTCTGCTGCAGATGTCCATCGCATGCAGTTCTAAACGCAGTGTCCTTTCGGAAATTGGTTGGAGTGGACTTTGATTCACGGTTTGGAGAAATTGTTGCCTGGTTTGAAACCGATTTGCAGTTACTAGGCGTGAAACATAACGGCAGTCCCTGTTGGTAAGAATAGTTTACCGGCCACAGTTACGTCGCCGATTTTCAGTTGACTGCGAACTACACCACTGTTTGTAGACCCGCTGGACAGTAAGCTGCGACACACTAACAAATTGGGCGGCTGCATTCATTTTGTGTCCGTGGGCACGGCCAAACACGATGGCAACTTTTTGCCACTCAGTAAGGTCAGTCTTAAGACCCATATTTCAGACTAAATTCAACACACACACGTTGCTCTTCACCACTGCACGAGACAGAAATGATCCCGTAGACCAAGTCAGGGCTATATTACGTCGTCTTCTGTGCAACCGGTTGCTTCCTACTGTCATTTCTGTTAGGGGTGACTAATTATTTGTCCGGTGCGCTTAAGTAGTTTTTAACTCCTTCCGATCTTTCTGGATGCCCGGGCGCCAGAAACATTTTACGTAGAAACAAATGGTAAAAAACATTTTGCAACTATCCTGTAGAAGGAGATAGAGCTATCTTCCCCACTTCCCAGTTAAGACAGTCATCGGTTAATTGTGGGAAGAAAAAGCGTAGAAGTATGGAAGAAATTGTTTTATTATCAAATAGGTTGGTCATAGTTTTCGTGCTCGTTCGCTCCTCGGCTCTATCTACCGATGCAAAATTCGGACTTCGGCGGGCTCGTGCTGTCATACGGGTGTTCTCCGGCTGACATACAGTATATGCACATACAGGCAGTAATCGCAAGAGGGAACAAGCAGAAAAATAGAGAAAAACCCAATATCAGGGAAAACTACTGTGACAAAAAAAAAAAATCAAAAAAAAAATCAGATATAATCAAGTGCTGATGCACAGTAGAATATGTCGCGTATACTGACATTTTGAGAGAAACATTTCTTGTATATTGACAAAAAAAAAAGAGTTTTCCCACAGTTAAAGAAAATCTGGGACACGTGATCTAGTGAAATGTCCCATTTTATTGAGGAACCGGGTGTCTAGAGACTTTTTCCACATAGAGTATAGAAACAAATCCAGATGGGTGATGTGTCTGTAGACTTTTTTCCCACATAGGGTATGGGGACACATCCAGGGAGAAAAGTGTCCGGATACTTTTTCATACATAGGGTTTAAAGACAAATCCGGAGCCGATGTGACCGGAGACTTTCTTTTCCACTTAGGGTATAAGGACAAATCCAGGGAGAAAAGCGTCCGGAGACTTTTTTCCACATATGGTATAGAGACAAATCCAGGGAGAAAAAGTCAGGAAACTTTTTTTCACACATGGTACAGAGACAAATCCAGGGGCCGATGTGACCGGAGACTTTCTTCTCCACATAAGATATTGGGACAAATTCAGGGAGAAAAGTCTCCGGAGACTTTTTCCACATAAATATATTGACATATCAAGTGGGTGATGTGATCGGAGACTTCGTTTCACGTAGGGTATAGGGACAAATCCAGGGAAGCAGGTGTCCGGAGGCTTTTTTCACATATAGGGTACATGAAAAAATCCAGGGGAGGAGGTGTCCGGCGACTTGTTCCCCGTAGGTTATAGGGACAAATCCACGGGAGATGTCCAGAGACTTTTTTTCCACATAGGAAACAGGGACAAATCCATGGGAGGAGGTGTCAGGAGACCTTTCTTTCCACATACGGTATAGGAACAAATCCAAGAGTGGGTAGGTGTCCGGAGAAGTTTTTTCAGATAGGGTATAGGGACAAATCCAGGGTGAGGTGTCCGGACGATTTTCTTTCGCATTGGTATCAGGAAAAATCCAAGGGGAGGTGTCCGGAAACTTTTTCCTACATAGGGTATAGTGATAAATCCAGGGGGGGAGTCACTATACCCTATGTGGAAAAGCCTCCGGACACCTCCCTCTTGGATTTTTCCTGATTTATCCGGAGACTTTTTCCCACATAAAGTATAAGGACAAATTGAAGGGGAAGGTGTGGGGATACGTTTTTTCCACGTAGGGTATAGGAACGAATCCAAGAGGCGGAGATGTCCGTAGTTTTTTTCCACATATGGTATAGGGACAAATCCAGGGGAGAGGTGTCTGGAGACTTCTTTTATTGGGTACAGGGACAAATCCACGGGTGTTGGTGGGCGGTGTCAGGATACCTTTGTTCTGGTTCATCTCGCGTTTTCAATATTGAAAAAGGAAATAAATACGTAATTGCGAAAAGTACATGTTTAAACTTTGCATTTTACAGCATACATTAAGACAAATACTTAAATTTTTCCTAAATTTTCTGCAGGGAGAATATACATCTAATTACAAAGACTGTTTTATTCATTGTTTGACCATCAGCCTTGTTAAATCATGTACATAACCATTGCAATCAAACTTCATTAAATATTTTGTACTTCAAAGGGAAAGTTGCCAATAATTCAATTCTCCATTTTGCCGAATAGAAACGTTAAGCAGAATATGTTTGTAAAGCTGCAGCGGAAAGAGGACGCCAAAACGGCATTAAAATCATCGACCTTAAGTAAAGGTCGGCTAGTCGCGGATTCCATTGAGTAAATTACTGTTATATCTGTAGAATAAAAAAACTCTTGCATGTAATTTCGAAGAATATTTTATTTAGGAGACGTCGTAACATAATCGCCACTTTTGCAGTAACGGGGTCGTGGATACGGGGGAGGGATGGGAAAAAAGGCTATCATTTGCAGATCACGTAATGCTATCCAAATCAAATTTCGGGAAGGGAAACGAGATGAAGGTCTTCGACGTCGCAAGCAAAGTCAGCACGAACAGAAGGGAATATTAAATGCGATGTAATTACATCACGTAACAGGTGGAAGAAGATATTCTTTGATGCATTAAAATACCACGTTCTGTGATGCAAATTCTGACAGGAAACAACGAGGAACTCTGTAGAAGAAATTGCGAATCTTGTCCCTCAAACAACCGTGTCAGAGAAAATAAAGGATCTTAAAATAGCAAAACCTATCGTGGAAAAGGCAGTTTTGGACTAACTATGCACTTGGAATATAAAGAAAAGGAAACGGCTAATGCTTTTTATGGCTGGCAGTTTGTTGAGAAATGACATTTTCGTGCTGTACCTGATGAGCAAGTAACATACACAAACGAAACAAGGGAGCGAATCCACTAAAAATTACTTCGAGGGATTCAAAAGTTGTTGCATTTCTGTCTGGAGTAAAACAAATAATGGCCTTCTTTTTGAATGACAAAGATATCAAGCAAGTTCTGGGAAGGTGGTGATGCAAACAGGCGTGAAATACACTGGTCGAAAAAAATTAGGATGGAATGCAAGATGTACATATCTGAATCAAGTAGCACGTATCGAAATAAAATCAGTGACGCTACGTAACACAGACGATAAAGAGTGCGTTGCAAAAACAATTTGTTCTGCACTCTCTGCACACAACAAAGTAGCACTGCAATATAGGCAAAATGATAAATTCGGAGAATGTCCACACCTCTGAATTTCAACACCACTTCACCGTCGAAGAACGTCTTAACATGTACGAGGCACACTTGCAAAGACGTTATCGATGAGTGTACTGGAGTTTGGAACGTTGCTGTGATGTCGCTCTACAGCGTTCTAAATGTTCTCAGTGGATTAAGGTCAGGAGACCTCGGAGACCTCTGTAACGATTTAATCTCATGATTTAGGTACGGTGACTGGCTGCATTGTTATCCAGAAAGCGGAATGCGTGTCGGACAGTTTTACAATGGGCACAATGACCTCCTTTCGGTACACTGAAGCATTCATGTTAGACGTCTGTGGAACCGGGTCGGGTCAGGTCAAGACTACCCATTATTTTCATCTCAAGGGTAAAGAAAGAAAAAGTCGTATTTCCCGATTGCCTGGTGTGTTTAACTGTTGTTTTGCTGGATTTAGTTACTTCCATCACATAAGAGCGTAATCACAGAGTGCGAGGAGAGACACTCACAGTATTTTTACCATCTGTAGGTATTAAGTTGGTAAAAATACTTATGAGCTGGTTGACAATAAAAAGTTTCGACTCCGAGCAAATGTGTGTGTCTGTGAGTGTGTGTGTGTATGTTGGAGAGATTGGGACAACATCGAGCGTGTGTGTGTGTGTTGTGTGGAGTGGAGGACAGGGGGCGACTGCTGTGGATGTATGTGTGTTTGTACCCCTAATCCGTACACGAACTGACATTTGTAGTGTTACCGTTACCTAGTTCAGAGAACGGGATATTTTGAAAAGGCGTAGTGTTTTTTTATTCGACCCCGAGAGAGAGTGTGTGTGTTGTATGGAAAGGACGACTCGGGATGTTTGTGTGTGTGTGTGTGTGTGTGTGTGTGTGTGTTTATTTGTATGTGAGAGTGGAACAACATTGCTTGGTTCTCCTATCTATAATCCGTACAGGGATTGACATTTGCAGTGTTACCGCTAGCTAGTTCAGAGAAAGGGAGATTTTCAACAGTCTTAGTCTTTTTTATTCGATCCAGAAAGTGTGTGTGCGTGTTGCGTGTGGAGTGGGAGAGCCGACTGTCTGCAGTTGGGTGTGTGTGTGTGTGTGTGTGTGTGTGTGTGTGTGTGTGTATGAGAGTGGGACAACATCCATTGTTTTTCCTATACCTGATCAATACAGGGATTGACATTTGTAGTGTTACCGCAAGCTAGTTCAGAAAAAGGGAGATTTTGAACATTCTTAGACTTTCTTTCTCTCTCTCTCTCTCTCTCTTAGAGGTTACATTCTTCGATAATTGCCAAAGTTTAGTTATTACTTTTAGGCTTACATTCAACTAAATCTTTTCAATAATATCTCATTTCATTTTTTAATTTCCCCAATTTCATAAAATGCCATAGAAAAACAAAGTAATACAAAATGGAACATTTTTGCCGGGCCAGGGCCGGGTCTTAAATGCACGGACTTGAGCCGGGACTGGCTAACGAAAAAAGGCCCGTGAAGACCTCTTATTCGTGTTATTTTGACACAAGTACATGGAAGTAGGCCCAATAAAACACACCCCTGCCCAGACCAGAATTGACTGTCGCTTATAAGGGAAGACGAACTCCACATAGTGTCGTTGCATTCGTGTGTGGGACCTCCTCCATCGTGTCAGGATAAGGAGCGAAACGTTATTTCTCTTTCAAAAGTACATGGTCCCACTGTGTATTCCATGATGTGTCCTGCTGGACCCAGGTATATGTTTTACGACGGTGAGCTGATGTCAATGTTATACATCTCAGCAGCCTTCGACTCAGAGCAATAAGGCCGCTGTTTCATATATTTTGAGTACATACTGTGATACCAGAAGCCGCTCGAAGTCATTCCCGGAACAGAATACTTCTGATACTAGGCCTTCTCTGAGCACTTACTACCAGATAATAATCTTGCCTTCTGGTGGTTATCCACGGGCGACTACAGCTGGTTCAATCTGCTCGAACTGGTTTCCGGAGTTGAATACTGGTGATACTGGGCCTTCTCCGAACACTTACTGTCAGCTAGAGATCTTGCCTCCTGGTGGTTATCCTCGGGCGACTACTGCTGGGTCAATCTGCTCGAAGTGATTCCCGGAGCAGACTACTGGTGATGCTAGGCCTTCTCCGAACACTTACTGCCAGGTAGAGACCCTGCGTTCTGGTGATTATCCTCGACAGACCACTCTTGCGTCAATCTGCTCGAAGTGGTTCCCGGAGCAGACTACTGTTGATACTAGGCCTTCTCCGAGCACTTACTGTCAAGTAGCGACCTTACCTCCTAGTGGTTATCCTCGGCAGACCACTGCTGCGTCAATCTGCTCGAAGTGATTTCCGGAGCAGACTACTGGTGATACTAGGCCTTCTCCGAGTACTTACTGTCAAGTAGCGACCTTACCTCCTAGTGGTTATCCTCGACAGACCACCGCTGCGTCAACCTGCTCGAAGTGATTCCCGGAGCAGACTACTGTTGATACTAGGCCTTCTCCGAGCACTTACTGTCAAGTATCGACCTTACCTCCTAGTGGTTATCCTCGGCAGACCACTGCTGCGTCAATCTGCTCAAAGTGATTCCCGGAGCAGACTACTGGTGATACTAGGCATTTTCCGAGCACTTACTCCCAAGTAGAGACCTTACCTCCTAGTGGTTATCCTCGGCAGACCACTGCTGCGTCAATCGGCTCGACGTGATTCCCGGAGCAGACTACTGGTGATGCTAGGCCTTCCCCGAGCACTTACTGCCAAGTAGAGACCTTGCGTTCTGGTGATTATCCTCGACAGACCACTCTTGCATCAATATGCTCGAAGTGATTCCCGGAGCAGATTACTGGTGATACTAGGCGTTCTCCGAGCACTTACTGTCAGGTAGCGACCTTACCTCCTTTTGTTTATCCACGGGAGACCACTCCTGCATCGAAGTGATTCCCGGAGCTGAGTACTGGTGCTACTAGGCCTTCTCCGAGTACTTACTGTCAAATTACCTCCTTGTGGTTATCCTCGGGAGACCATTCCTGCGTCAATCTGCTCGAAGTGATTCCCGGAGTTAACCACAGGACTACACGAAAACCACAGGACTACAAGGAAAATTATTAAACAACAACAAATGTTTCACACAAAATGTTAATTTACCGCGAGGTCTTTTGAAAAACGAAAATAAATCTTATATATAAAACACAAAACGTCTGTTTGTCTGAAGCAGCAAAAATTCTCGCACGCCGAACTACGGCGTCGTGAAATTTGCATAGCTTGTTAATACTGGAATTTCTAGGTCAACGCAATTATTTTAAGATATCTACGTTGTTCCGTTCGCGAACTATGAATTAATAATCAAGCTCAGCGTCGTTTGCCGCGTCATCGTTATTCTGTTCCAAAGCGGAAAGCACGTGACTGCATTCATCGTAGCGGCACATCCACAGGTGTTTTTATTCTTTAAGTACTGTGCATAAAAAAATTTAAAAACGAACTTTACGAAATCTTAACGAAACGGGCTGAAACTTTTATCAACACCATGAATTGGTAATAAGAGGAGTCCCTCAAAATTTCACGGGAATCCGGTCAAAACTTTTTAAAATAGGCATGGAATTTTTAATTCATCGGTGAACAGAAATACACTATCAACCAACAAGTAATTAGACACCCTTGCAACTAACGATATCTGCGGTCCTGATACACGTCACGGCCGCCGCCATTAAATATCGTGTGGGAAACAACAATGCAACCAGTCGCATGGAAAATACCACGCAGTTCGGAGCTCTCTGATTTCGAGAAAGGTGTAATCGTCGGGTATCACACAAATGGCCGATCCATACGTGACATATCCAGCGAGATGAAGTACTCAAAATCGACAGTGGCCTACGTGATTGGCAAGAAGAAGATGAGAGGTGACTGTCGGAATGTGCCCCGACCCAACAGACCCACAAAACTGAGAGTTAGAGACCGACGGGTGCTGGCCAGAGAAATTCGGAAGAACCGCACCAAGTCGATGGGCTACATCCGCGAGGAGTTTCAACAGGCATCCGGGAGTGTTCTTTCGATGAATGCCATCAGTAAGGAAGCCCATCATCTCGGTTATCATGGACGTGCTGCCGCCCACAAGCCTTTGATCACCAAGTCCAATAGCGCTGCTCAGCTAACGTGGTGCAAAAAACGTCGACAGTGGACCGTTGAACAGTGGAAACAGGTTCTCTGGAGCGACGAATCAAGGTTCACCCTCTACCTTTCGGATGGCAGGGTCTGGGTTTGGCGTCTGCCTAAAGAACGCCTCCTGCCGGAATGTATTGTGCCAACTGTGAAGTTCGGCGACGGTGGAATTATGCTATGGGGGTGTCTCTCTAGGTATGGCACGGGACCCTTGGTCGCAATTCCTGGTAGATTCAACGCCGAGACCTACTGCACCCATTTGGATGACCATGCGTTTCCTACGTTGTGGCAGTTTTACGGGGTGTACCCATGTTACTTTCAGGATGACAATGCCACCTGTCATGTTGCGAGGTCCATCATGGCTTGGTATGGTGACAGTGGGGTTAATCGAATGGACTGGCCTGCGCAGAGCCCGGACCTTAACCCTATCGAGCACCTCTGGGACGAGTTGGAGCGTCGACTTAAGGGGTGCCCCCACCGTCAGAAATCGGTGAAGGAACTGACCTGGCTTCTCCAAGCCGAGTGGAAGAAAATATCGCTGGCCGTCGCACAACGCCTGGTGGGGAGAATGCCCCGGAGGGTCCCAACTGTAATCGCCGCTCGTGGAGGCTCCGCCAACTATTGAAGGTGAATAAACTTCTTTTTCCTTTGGTATCACAGGTATCCAATTACTTCGTGGTAGATAGCATATATACGCAGAAACGGTTAATACAATTTTGACGGCTAATTTAAAAAGTTATTTACTGCTTCAGGCGAAATTTGGAGGTCATGTTCCCATTAACGATTTATGGTGTTCATTAAAATTTCAGTTAGTTTCATGAAATATTCGCAAAGATACGTTTTTAACTTTTTTATCCCTGAGATTCGCCCCTCAAAGACGTCTGAAACTGAAAGCACGTGATGCATTTGATCGTTGATAACAAACTGTTAACGAATTTCGTTCAGTCAGTGTTCTACTGATGTGTCTCCTTGACGCGTGTTAAATAATTCGTAACGCTTTTGGTCCGTTTGATTCTACAGATTCCATACATTCTGTACATTTCGTTGCTTTAATTCTTGACAAAAATTTGTGACAGCAATGCCCAAAAGGAAGAGACCAAATTTTTAGTCAAGCATGAATCAACACAAAACGCTAAAAGATATCACGAGCCAAGCAATCGGAAGAGGAATGATCACAAGGATGTGAAGCGGACAAAACTCAACAAGGTGTTCGACGAAGCAACGAAACTGCTGACGAAACAGGGACGCGACTTGCTGAACAACGGTTTCGAACTGCTACAAGATGAAGCAATGAGACTGCTAAAGAGACGAACGCGTGCCGAAAGGCCGATCGCGAACGAGCTTCAAACTCGAGAGCTACAAACCGAATTTTGCCTGAAACTTTTGAAGCTTGCAGAAATCGACTCCAGCAGGATATAATTCATCAAGGCACCACACGGGCGAGTAAGTGGCTACATTTGAAAGACGAAGCATTCAATTGTGTTCCAGAATTGGGTCATTCAAACTATCCTCCGATTGTCATTGGTAGCATGTCTTTGAAGTGCAGTTTTTGCGATGCGCTGAAGTTTGAAGACGAGACACCAGGACTGTGCTGTTCCGAAGGAAATATTTCGTTGCTAGAGCTTCTAAACCTGATCCGCAAATACAATTGCTGTTTTCAAATGACTTCGTTTGCAACATCTGTGCCTATGCCTCAGTCAACTGGATTCATGCCAACGTTTAAAATTCAAAGGCAAGTGTACCAAAAGGTAGGCTCATTTCTGCCCCTGCCATACAAAGAGTCAAATGTTCTCAATATTTACTTTCGTGGCGACGAAGAAACTGAAGCGCAACTACGTTGTGCTGTGATTCCTTTGCACCAACAAAAGTTTGATCTATTCTTTACAAAAGATGCTGCACGAAAACAATCACTACGTTCGGCAATTCAAAATGACGTTTGACGATAATCCAAGCGAATCACACTACGAATAAATAATTTGTAATGACCGAATATGTGAAATCAGCTTTTTTCTTTCTTGCAAGCATTACTTTTTTTTTCCCCGATGTTTTCAGCGACATATAAGGGAATTTGAAATTAATAAGCCTAAATCCCGGGCAAAGCCAGGTAGTAAAGTTAGTACCATATAATTTTCAGTTATAACATGAATGAGTTGTTGCTATATAAGTTTTTACTATATTTCCTTACAAAAATCCGTGGTCTATTTGATTTGTTTTCAATGTGCTTCAATTAAAAATTACACTCCCTCATAGGAAGGGCAACATCCCTTATTTAATAATATTTTTTTAAAGCTTAAGATTAATATTATTAATAACATCTATGAAAATGAAAATAAAAAGATTCGGCTATTTGAGAATACAGCATCCATAAAAATTGGAAAGGGAGTGAGACAAGGTGACACTATATCTCCTAAACTCTTTAATGCCATACTGGAAAATGTCTTTCAATCACTGAACTATAAAAACAAAGGGATAAAGATTAATATAGAGATTATCTAACTCATCTTCGTATGACGTAGTTACTTTTGCAACTACCCCATCAGAGCTGCAGAGTATGATCCAGGAACTTGCTAACAAGGGTAAAGAAGTGGGATTAAAAATGAACTTTCAGAAGACAAAAGTGACGTACAATGCTTTTTCAAGAAATGAAGATTTATCGATTGATGGGGAAGAGCTGGAGATAACCAATATCTAAATTTCTCTTGGACAGCAGATATCAAGTGAGGATCACATTGATGAAGAAATTAATCGGCGTATAAAACTTGCCTGGAGAGCTTTTGGAAGAAACAGTAAAAATTTCAAGAGCAATACGCCATTATGTCTTAAAAGAAAAGTGTTTGATTAATAAATCCTTCCGATGCTTACATATGGTGAAGAGACGTGGACCTTAACTAAAAGAGACACACAAAGTCTGCAGACAACTCAAAGAGGCATGGAGAGATGCATGCTTGGTGTAACCAGGAGAGATAAGAAGAGTCTTCCACTCATGATGTCTTCCACTCTTGTCAGAAAAATGACAAGAGTGGAAGACATCATGATCAGAGTAAAATCCCTATAATGGCAATGTGCTGGACATACACTGAAGAACAATTGAATTAGAGACAACTGGCGTTATGCAAATGTGGCGCTGTGGGCGGCCCTGTAAAAGGAAGCGACATGACGTATACAGCGATCCGAGAATATAAGGAGTGATGCGACGGGAATCAGTAGGAGTCGGACGTAGTATGGGCAAGAGGAAGGATCTAAGCGCATTTGATCGTGGGCAAATTGTCGGCCCCCGACGAATGGGTCACTCCATCTCGGAAGTCGTGCAGGCACTGGGATTTTCACAAGCCACTGTGTCACGGGTACACCGTGAATACATCGATTCCGGTAAAACCATCCCTGCAAAGGCCAACTGCCGTGGACAACAGCGGGTTTATGAGCAGGGTCATTGTCGGCTAGCTCGCAATGTAACAGCGGATAGACGGGCCACAGTGCAAGAAATCACTCGGCAATTTAACGCTGGTGCACAAAAACGTGAAAGAAGCAACACCATCCAGAGCCACCTCCTCGCTATGGGGTACAGAAGCCATTGTCCCACGGGGGTACCGCTGCTGACCGCACATCACAGTCTGCAAACATTAGCATGGGCGCGAAAACATCGCCACTGGACCCTAGACATGTGGGAAAATGTTGCCTGGACTAATGTGTCGAGATTCACGTTGGTACATGCGGATGGCAGGATACGAGTACTGCGCAAACCACATGAAGCGATGGATCCTTCTTACCAGCAGGGTACTCGGTACATTTCAAGCTGGTGGGGATGGCATTCTCGTCTAGGGACTGTTTACGGGGACTGAAATGGGACTCCTGGTACGTGTGACATTGTCCCTCACAGGAGGTCAACGTTACCGGGATATCCTGGGCGACCATTTGCTCCCATTTGTGCGTCTTCAACATCCCACTGGGATGTTGAATCCTGCAACAATACAATGCAGCTCCTGAATTGTATCCGAATGGTTGGATGAACACTCCACCGACGCGACCTCGCTTCCTTGGCCAGCTAGGTCACCTGACCTCAATCCCATCGAGCACATCTCGGATGCCATCGAGAGAGATGACCCCCCTTCTTCAAATCTTCGTGAACTGTGTGAGCTTGTTCAGGGGTCGTGGATCCGTATGGCTTCCCAACGTTTCCGGTGTCTTGTCGAGTCCATGCCGAGACGAATCGCCGCCGTCATCAGGGCGAAAGGTCTTGCTACACGTTACTAGACAGGTATCTCTAATTCAATTGCTCTCAGTGTATTGCCAGAAGGACAGACCATCGATGGACAGCTGAAGTTTTAGACTGGATTCAAACGGACAGGAAAACACCCAGAAGAAGACCACGTGGGAGATGGGTGAATGAAATTCCGAAGGATGCGGGAGTAACATGGAGGAGACTGGCACAAGACAGACCGTTGTGGAAGAAACCCTGGGAGATCTTCGTCCAGTAGTGGATTGACAATGGTTGAGAATGATGATTTAAAGCGTAAGAAAAAATCATCATATGCCGTGTTATAGGCAAGTCTTAAATAGTTCACCATTTCGATGAGCCATCATATGATGACCACCTAACAAATAAGGTGTAGGGTGCCCTTTAGACCGCAAAACAGCGGGCACCAGGCGAGGCATTGATTCGATGTGGTGGCGATATGTATCCTGAGGTATCTGGTGCCACAATCTCAACCGCATCGTCCTCCAGTTTCCGGACATTTCCGGGGGGGGGAGGTAATTTCGCGCGAACCCGCTTTTCGAAGTCTAACCACAAATGCCCGATTGGGTTCATGACAGGCGAATTTGGAGGCCGGGGCATTAAGAAAAATTCAGCAGCATTTTCCTCGGAACCACTCCTTCACGATTCTAGCACTCTGGCAAGGGGCCTCATTATGTTGATGATGGCCATCACCAACAGGGGACAGAGTTCCCATAAATGGATGAACTTGGTCAGCAACGATGTTCGAAACGAGGAACTGCAGCTGAAAAGTAGACTACCTGACAGCCGTCGGGGATTGTGCTATTGGGATAATGGGGCATAAAGTATCCTAGGAAAACATCTCCCAAGCATAACACCGCCATTAAAGTTTTAATAAATTTGTAAAATCATAATTAAAAATATTACACTCAACAGCTCTTTCAAAAGCAACAACAATCGTATTACGAGTTGTTTACGTTTTCACAGTTTCAGCGAAGTCCACTGTCCATTGGGAACAGTCGTGGCGTTTACATATTGATAACAAAAAGAAAAAAATCGGTCCCAAATGAGGGTGTCGAATTTCTATTATAAATGTGGAATAGACTATATTTCAGCGAAAAAAGAAAAAAAATCAAATTCGTCATTTCTCTAAGTACCTACCAATATGAAGTGTCTCAGCCTCAAGTAAAAAAAAACAAGTTAGTAAAATCATGCAATGCATTGATTATGATACGCTTTCCAACATACCAGAAATTATTACTCAAGTTATGTGGATAATGGCTGTGGAATAAATCTCGCACCTGTGTCCTGACCTTTGATCCCATTTCGATGATATTCAACAGAACCGTTTCACCCTACCTCCGGAACAACATGATAAAGTTTTGTTGCAATAGAAGCAGTTTTACGCAAGTTATGAGAAAAATGGCTGTGGAATAAATCTGGCTTTTGTGCAATGACCTTTGACCCCATTTCGTTGATATTCAACACAACCGGTTCACTATACCTCCGGAACAACATGATAAAGTTTTGTCGCAATCCAAGCATTTTAGGTAAGTTATGATGCACAAGGGCAATGGAATGGATCCCACTCCAGTGTCCTGATCTTTGACCGCATTTCGCCCATTTTCAATAGGGTTCGTTCCCATGTGGTCCCATACGTTATAATAAAATTTCATCGAAATCGAAACAGTTTTACGCAAGTTATGACGCATAAAGGCAATGGAATATATCCCGCTCTTATGCCCTGCCTGATCTTTGACCCCATTACGCCCATTTTCAATAGGACTCGTGCCCAGGTGGTTCCCTACCACATACTAAACTTTCATCGAAATCGAACCATGTTTACGCATGTTATGACACCTAAAGGCAATGGAATGGATCCCGCTTTTATGTCCTGACCTTTGACCCCATTAATCCCATTTTCAATAGTGCTGGTGCCCAGGTTGTTCCCTACCACATACTGCAATTTCATCGAAATCGAACCATTTTTACGCAATTATGACGCATAAAGGCAATGGAATGGATCCAGCTCCTATGTCCTGACCTTTGACCCTGCTTCACCCATTTTCAATAGGGTTCGTCTCCAAGTGGTCCCCTAGCTCATACTAAAATTTCGCTGAAAACGAAATATTTTCACCTAAGTTATCGTGAGGACGGACGGACAAAGCTGGAGCATAAACGCTTCTTTAACCAACGGTTAGAAAGCGTAAAAAACATGCTGGTAAAGCATACTAATACAAATACACAGCCATCTACTTAGAATTTATAAAATGCATTTTAAAATTTAAGGAAACAATTAGTTACTGTCAGATGATCTTGAATCACAAAAAAAAAAAAAATGGTTGAAATATTAAATCAGTTAACTCGAGTATGACAGTATCACCAAAGAATATACCAGTAACACGTGGAAATACGACTACAAGGGTACTTCGGTGGAATGGCATAAATGCGCATGCGCATCAACACCGGTGCAAAACTAAAAATCTTAAAAATTGCAGGATTGTAATATCAAGGTAGCAATTATGCACAATGGAAACTATAAAACAGTAGTATCGGTGTATGCTATTTTTAACGTAACCGTAATGTACAAAGAGTTATGTTCCAAAATACACTGCTGGTTACCCAAAATGCAACACCAAGAAGGAAGCATCCGCTTGGCCTGAAATTCGCAGCATGCGTCGCCCGTGAGAGGACATGAAAACGATTAGCATTGCAATGCATATGCAAATCATGTGCGCCCGACAGGACACCGAGAAGCACTATAAGAAGGATGCACAGAAGGCGGGGTGTGAGTAGTGGAAGTACGTTGTGCTGCCTGACCTGTTCGTGGGAAGCTTCCTAACGCCTCTTCGCAGAATACGGCAGTCATTCCAGCACGTTTCGGAGTTCGACAGAAGACGAATAGTGGCTTATCGCGACAGCGGTGTATCGCACCGAGACATCGGCGCTCGTGTGGGACGATCTCCAGCCACAGTGAGGAGAGTATGGATTCTGTGGGTGCAGGAGAGACGGACGGACCGACGTGAGCGATTGCCGCAGGCGCGGCATACCACCAAACGGGAGAACTGGCATGTTGTGCGGCGGATATTGACGGCTTGCACCGCCACATCACGAACGTTAGCGCAGGAAATAGGGTGTGTTGCGCAACAACCTGCGTCAGCACGTACCGTTCGACGTCATCTGCAGGAGCGGAGACTTGTTGCACGGCGTCCATTGCTCCGATTACCATTGACGTTACACCACCGGCGAGTGCGGCGGCAGTGGGGCGTTGAACGCCGGCATGTGGACTACGGAATGGCGCGACATACTCTTCTCCGACGAATCCCGCTTCTGCCTGCAACATCACGATGGTCGGATCCGCGTGTGGCGGCACCTCGGCGAGAGACTGTATGACGCCTGCATTATGCATCGCCATACCGGTCCGTTGCCTGGCGTTATAGTTTGGTTCGCAATTGGATATGACACTTGCACCCCTCTGGTACGCATCGCCGGTACACTCAACAGCCACCGCTACATCTCCGACGTTTTGTAGCCTGTAGTCCTCCCTTACCTGCGGGACCGGCCAGCGAAAACGTTTCAACAGGACAATGCGCGCCCGCACGTGGCACGCATCGCGCAACAATTCTTCACGGCCCACCAGGTGCCACTGCTGCCGTGGCCCGCCTGTTCTCCCGATATGTCGCCCATCGAACACGTCTGGTCGCTGATCGGCAACCGAGTGGCCCGGAAAGCACCACCCGCGGCTACGCCTGATGAACTGTGGCAACGTGTGGAAGCAGCCTGAACCGACATACCCCAAGCCCACATCCAAAGTCTCTTTCGTTCGATGCCGCGGCGTGTAGCGGCCGTTATTGCCAGCCATGGGGGCCACACGAACTATTGATGTCTGCGTGTTCCGCAAGCCGCACGGGCCTGTAAGCTCAATCGTTTCATCTTTGTATCTGTTCTTATGTGTCCAGTAAATCTGGCTTTGCTATCTCGTGTCCATCTTGCTGTTGCATTTTGGGTGGCTACGTAATTGTAAGATATCTCTGAAAGTGTAACGAAAATGAGAGATTGTAAAGTTATTGATACATATCTCAAACCTTTTGTGCTGTATGGGCACCGCCGGCAGCTTCCGCACAACATGGCATCCAGTTGCAATTGCCTTCGTTGGTAATTGGCGTATCCGCGCTCGGCTGTCTACGTGATGCACCAGGAATCTTGATCAGTCAGACCAGTCCCCTTTCGTCCTGTCATTCACGGTCCAATCTGGGTGATCTTTGCCCTATTTCATGTGATGTTTCCTGTTCTGACGTGCAGTGATCAAGGGGACTAGGCTGGGTCTTTGACTACGCAGACCCATGCGCAGAAGGCTGCGATGCCCTGTATGCTGTGATACATTGTACTTATCACCACAGCTGTAGATGCGGGTAATTTTTGCACTATGGCTCTGCTGTCTCTATGAACAACGCGCGATAGTCTCCGCTCCCATCTGGCATCAATGAGCTGCAGACGACAGTTCGTCTTTTGGCAACCTGTGCACCACTTTTGATACGTACGCACTACAGCCGTAGGTGTACAATTCGCATGCCGTACTGTTTCCGTGATCGTACACTAAGAAAAACCTTTTTTTTATATCAAACTGAGGTCATCGCTCTTTCCACCTATATAAGTGAGTCACGGACAAAATTTCATTGGCCGCCACCTGAAATCGAACCCAGGTATTCCCGGTGGTAGCGAATGAGTATTTTTCGTGACTCATTTATGAACGTGGAAAGAGGGATGACCTCTGTTTTATGTTTCTGGTCCACGTAAAATGCGTGTATTAATGTACACCATCTACCAGCAAGTAATTGGACACCTGCGATAGCAAAGAAAAACAAAGTTTATTCACCTTCAATAGTTGGTGGAGCCTCCGCGAGCGGCGATTACAGCTGCGACCCTCCGGGGAATACTCTTAACCAGGCGTTGCCCGACGGCTAGCGGTATTTTCTTTCACTCGGCTTGGAGAAGACAGGTCAGTTCCTTCACCGATTTCGGACGGTGGGGGCACCCCTTAAGTCGACGCTCCAACTCGTCCCAGAGGTGCTCGATAGGGTTAAAGTCCGGGTTCTGCGCATGCCAGTCCATTCGATTAACCCCATTGTCACCATACCAAGCCATGGTGGACCTCGCAACATAACAGGTGGTATTGTGATCCTGAAAGTAACATGGATCCACCCCGTAAACTGCCGCAACGTATAAAGCGCATGATCATTCAAAACGGTGCAGTAGGTCACGACGTTAAGTCTACCAGGAATTGCGACCAAGGGTCCCGTGCCATACCTGGAGAAACACCCCCATAGCATAATTCCACCGCCGCGGAACTTCACAGTTGGCACAATACATTCCGGCAGTAGTCGTTCCCCAGGCAGACGCCAAACCCAGACCCTGCCATCCGAACGGTAGAGGGTGAACCTTGATTCGTCGCTCCAGAAAACCTGTTACACTGTTCAACGGTCCACTGTCGGCGTTCCTTGCACCACGTTAGCCGAGCGCGCGCTATTGGACTTGGTGATGAAAGGCTTGTGGGTGGCAGCACGTTCATGATAACCGAGCAGATGGGCTTCCTTACAGATGGTATTCATTGAAAGAACACTCCCGGATGTCTGTTGAAACTCCTCGCGGCTGTGGCCCATCGATTTGGCGCGGTTCTTGCGACTTTCTTCGGCCAGCACCCGTCGGTCTCTAACTCCCAGTTTTGTGGGTCTGCCGGGTCGGGGCACATTCCGACAGTCACCTCTCATCTTCCACTTGCCAATCACGTAGGCCACTGTCGATTTTGGGTACTTCAACTCGCCTGATATGTCACGGGTTTGGCCATTTCTGTGATACCCGACGATTATACCTTTCTCGAAATCAGAGCGCTCCGAACTGCGTCGCATCTTGCGTTGTTGTTTCCCACACGATATTTAACGGCAGCGGCCGTGACGTGTATCAGGACCGAAGATATCATCGATTGCAGGGGTGTCCAATTACTTGTTGGTAGATGGTGTATTAACGTTTTGTTAATTCAATAAAAAAATTTGTTAAAAAGTATTGTTGATTTTACAAAATGTATTGTTGTCACGGCAAAACGTTTTCTTCATTTAACAAAATAATTAGGTCGATTTTAGGGAATTTGTTTGATCCAACGAAACATATTGTTATCATGACGAAATATTTTGTTCCTCCATCAAACCTTATTGTGTCATGATAACAATATGTTTTGTTGCAGCAATAAAATATTGTCATGATAACAATATGTTTTGTTGGGACAAACAAATTCCCTAAAATCGACCTAATCATTTTGTTCAATGAACAAAACGTTTTGTCGTGATAACAATAAATTTTGTTAAATCAACAATAATTTTCAACGAAACAATTTTGCAAACTCAACAAAAAATTTTGTTGACTGTATTTCAACAAAACGTTTTTCTCAGTGTAGTTTCGAAGCGGCGGACCATCCCAATTTGTCCTATATCAAACTCCGATAATTCGGCAGCTTTTCTCATTCTGACTGCGAACGCTCTACAAACCGAAAGCAGGTCTCTGCGTTGTATATATACTGCTCTGTGAACTTCATCTGCGCCACCGTTCTGTCTCCCGGCGCGCTCATTTCCCTAGCTTGGGGGTGGTCATGTTTTAATGGTTTATTGGTGTATATCACCTGATGACGTCCATGACTAGGTATTTTTTGCATATTCGCTGCGTAAACAAGATTTGCGTACATCTGCATAAAGGTTTCTAATTAAGTGGCAGTTGTGTGTAGAGGAATAACAAAGGACAGAAGTGTGACGCAGAATGGCACGCCGGTGCCGTTGGCGCATTGGTGTAAGCCCTGACTTTTGACGAGCTGTTGGAGTGGGTCGAGGTTCGAGCTTGATGAAACATGGGTGGCGTGCTTGCCCCAAGGCTCCGGGCCTTCCCTTCCCAGAACCAATGGCTCGAAATTAAGAACGGCAACGGATTCTGTCCCTTAGAACCAATGATGGTGATCGCTAAACCCCTAAAGATAAAGATGATGACCTAAAGATTGGTGGATGTAATTGAAAAACAATTCGGGGTGAAATGGAAGGGAATTGCTGGTATTGAGGAAAGTTTGGGTGAGCTTCTTTTTTTTTTTTTTTTTTTTTTTTTTTTGGTTGGAGGTTTAACGACCACCGTGAGCAACTCAATGGGCTATAAGCAGTCGCCCGTCCCTAATTTAGGGTCACTGGTTCCAGGGAAGGGAGAGAGCCAGTGCCGTAAGACAAACACAACATCCATGCCTGACCGGGATTCGAACCTGGACCCCTTACGGACGAATGATCAGAGGCCAGCGCCTTAGACCACTGCGCCACCGGGGCGGCTGGGTGAGCTTCATCCAACAGTACAACGAAAATCTTTGGAAATGACGATGTCACCATCTTTCGAACCTTTCCTGAATATTTTGTTTCAATTCTGTAGCGTTCTTCAATTGACTATAAGGAATAAAATAAGCTCGTAGTATTACGTTTCTTCAGAGACCTTTTAACATTTCCAAGTTTGAATTTTTTGATATTCTCGCTTCTGAAACCCGAAACTTCCAGTCGAATATGTTTTTGATGTAGGAAAATTAAAATTTTTTGCTGTTTAATCGATATCATTTTGATGTAGCTGTAGCTGTGTATTGCACATGTCATGTTGTACAATCGGAAACAAGATAAATAAAGTGCTTGATTAAGTTATTAATTATAGAAATTTCGTTTGGAAACTTTGCTCTTTTAATTAATTAGAACCAAACTGTGCTCCTTTTTAAAAATTTCCTTTTAATGAAGTGCGTTTTTTCTCTTTTCTTGCAATTACTATAATTTTGTTTTCTACGTCTTATCAGATGAAATTAAGTGTGCGGTTCATTCCGGTTTGTTATTTATAAATGCAGTAGCATGCAAAGTCTCATAATAAAACAATATTCTGTTCATTATTAAGCCCGGATGTTCAAGCACAAAAACCTCCAAACTAAGTTGTATTTATACACTAAAAAATCAAGAATTATGCACTAAAACAGAAGAAATATGCATTCAACATACGCAGTGCGGCAAGTAATTAATGTGACTGAATTAAAAACAAGAAAAATGACACCGAATGTTTCGGGTGTTATAAGCACGTCTTTTGAATCCGTTCTGACGCCAATTAAATTTATCAAAGCTATTCAAAGTCAATGGAACCGGTATGGAAAACGATAGATCTGACGAAAGAAAGAAGATTTTCAATCGGGTTTTTAATCCCTCAGATATTGCTGTAAACAGAATCGTGAGGTTACGAACTCTTAGAAACATAGATATCGACAAAAATAAGATGTGACTTTACGTCCCTTGGGGGAAAAAACATTCATTATTTTAGGAAGAAAGTATTCTCAAAAGGTGTATCCATATAAGCGGTATCGGTCCAAGAAAAAAAAAATTAGTCGACTTTTCAGGAACCCAGATTTTGCAACAAATACTTCAGAAGCAGAAATTATTACATATGACCCCTGGTGGCTAAACCATTCTTTACCAAGCATCAGAAATTATGTGAAAAATATTTTCCATCAGATCTTGTATGCGATACAGAAAGAATTTTTCCAATCGAAGTTTTAGGAGCAGAAATAACGCCGAAAACGCAATGTGCTTTTGTGCCCTATAGCGGAAAGTCAATGATTTACTTGAAAATTTGAATTTATAGGAATAAACATTTCGCATCGGAAACACTATCCCACAAAGAAGGAATTTTTCAAATCATACACTTAGAAGTAGAGATATTGACAAAAATAGGACATACATCTACGCCCGTGACGTAGAAAGCATGCATTTTTTTAAGAAGAAAATTTTCTTAAGATACTTTTTTTTCAACAAACGACTTTTTTTTTCAATCGAAATTTTAGAAGCTCATATTTTGCAGCAAATACAACAGAAGCGGAAATTAAGGCTTACGCGACCTGGTGGCCAAACCATTTGTTACAAAACTATTAAAAATATGTGCAAACGATTTCCCATCAGGAGATGTATGCTGTGCAAAAAGAATTTTTCAAATCGGAGATTTAGGAGCAGATATATTCTCTGCTTTAGAAGGCCTAACATCGGAAGAAGTGGACATCTCTGAAGTTAACAGAAAAGTAACCAAAGCTCTTATGGAAACAGCAACAAAATTAGCTGGGTCTAAGAACAAGTTGCATGTGAACAAATTATCAGGAAAAAACAAAATGTTGATGCAAAAAAGAAGAGAGATGAGGACAACTAAAGAAGATGTGACTTCCAAAGTGGAATATATAGAGCTATGCAAGACAGTACGAAAAAGTATCACTGAAGACGTAAGAAAATTCAACTGCGAACTAGTGAGGAAAGCAATTGAAAACAACCAAAGCCTAAAGATAGCAAAGGGACATCTCAGTAAGGGAAGAAAACAGATTATGGCACTGAGAAAAGAAGATGGTTCTGTAACAAGAAATAGAGGCGAAATTTTGACAAGAGTGAAAGATTTCTACTCCAAATTGTATGAAAGGGATGATACATGCACTCCAGACATCATGAAAGATACCAGTACCAGAGTTCCTCCAGTCCTTCCAGCAGAAGTTGCACATGCAATCAAGAACATGAAGCGGGGAAAAGCTCCAGGAGAAGATGGAATTACTGTAGACATCATACAAGAAGCAAGTGGAGAAATCGAAACAGTACTCGCACAAATTTTCACTCGATGCCTTAATGAAGGAAAGATTCCTGAGGATTGGAACACCGCTACAATGATCCTGCTACATAAGAAAGGTGACATTGAGGATCTCGGAAACTACAGACCTATCAGCCTCCTATCAGTAGTTTATAAAATCTTCACTAAAGTTCTTTCACACCGCTTGAAGGTAACACTGGACATGGCTCAACCGAGAGAACAAGCTGGATTCAGGAGTGGCTACAGCACAATAGATCATATCCATGTGCTGAGAGAACTAATTGAAAGAGCGAGGGAATATGAACTTCCATTGTGCATGGCTCTTATCGATTATGAAAAAGCCTTTGATTCGGTGAAACCATCAGCAGTTACAATGGCTCTGAAATCCTGCGGTATTGAAGATGCATACATTAATATTATTAATAACATCTATGAAAATGCAAGTGCAAAGATTAGGCTGTTTGAAAATACAACACACATAAAAATTGGAAAGGGAGTGCGACAAGGTGACACCATATCTCCGAAGCTCTTTAATGCCACATTGGAGGGTGTTTTTCAGTCACTGAGCTGGGAAAACAAGGGGATAAAGATTAATGGAGATTATCTAACCCACCTTCGTTTTGCTGATGACGTAGTCATTTTTGCAACTAGCCCATCAGAGCTGCAGAGTATGATCCAGGAACTTGCTGACAAAAGTAAAGAAGTGGGATTAAAAATGAACTTTCAGAAGACAAAAGTGATGTACAATGCTTTTACAAGAAATGAAGATTTATCGATTGATGGAGAAAAGCTGGAGATAACAGACACGTACGTTTATCTTCGACAGCAGATATCAAGTGAGGGTCACATTGATGAAGAAATTAATCGGCGTACAAAACTTGCCTGGAGAGCTTTTGGAAGAAACAGCATAATTTTCAAGAGCAATATGCCATTATGTCTTAAAAGAAAAGTGTTTGATCAATGCATCCTTCCAGTGCTTACGTATGGTGCAGAGACGTGGACCTTAACTAAAAGAGACATACAACGGCTGCAGACAACTCAAAGTAGCATGGAGAGATGCATACTTGGTGTAACCAGGAGAGATAAGAAGAGGAACTCGTGGATCCGAAAAATGACAAGAGTGGAAGACATCATGATCAGAGTTAAATCCCTGAAATGGCAATGGGCTGGACATACTGCCAGAAGGACAGATCATCGATGGACAGCCGAAAATTTTAGATTGGATTCCAAGGGACAGGAAAAGACCCAGAAGAAGACCACATGGGAGATGGGTGGATGAAATTCGAAAGTATGCAGGGGTGACATGGAGGAGACTGGCACAAGACAGACCGTTGTGGAGGAAACTTGGGGAGACCTTCGTCCAGCAGTGGATTGATAATGGTTGACAATGATGATGATGATGATATATTGGGAAACGCAATTTACGTTTACGCCCCCTGGCGGAAAGTCTATGAATTACTTGAAAAGTTTGAAATTATATAAACCACATGTCACACTAGAAACACTGTCTAACACAGAAGGAATTTTTCAAATCGGACTCCTAGAAGTAGAGATATTGACAAAAATAAGATATACATCTACGCCTCCTGGCGTAGAAACTATGCACTATTTTAAGAAGAAATAGTTTCTAAAAGGTTTGTCGACATGAGTAGTATCGGTCAACAAACGACGTTTTTTTCAATCGAGAATTTAGAACATCATATTTTGCTGCAAATACAACAGAAACGGAAATTAAGATTTACGCCCCCTGGTGACCAAACTACTTTTTTTACAAAATTTCGAAATTATGTGCAAACGATTTCCCATTAGGAGCTGTATGCGGTGCAGAAAGAATTTTTCAAATCGGAGATTTAGAAGCAGAATTTACCGCTACGCCCCCTAGCGGGAAGTCGATGAATTACTTGAAAATTTTGAAATTACATGAAAAAAAAGGTCACACGGAAAACATTATCCAACAAAGAAGGAATTTTTCAAATCGGACACCTAGAAGTAGAAATATTGACAAAAATAAGATGTACATCTATGCCCTCTGGTGGGGAAACTGTAATATTTTAATAAGAAAATATTGCGAAAAGGTTTATTGATGTGAGTGGCATCAGTCCACGAAAGAATTTTTTGAATCGATATTTTAGAAGATCCGATTTTATGGCAAATACATCAGAAGCAAAAATTAACACTTACGCCCCCTGGTGGCCAAAGTATTCTTTACCAAAAATTTGAAATTATATGCAAAAGATTTTCCATCAGGAGATGTATCCGCTGAAAAAACAAATTTTCAAATCGGAGTTTTAGAAGAAGAGTTATCGAGGAAAAGATAATTTACTTTTACGCCCCCTAGCGGAAAATCTATGCGTAATTTGAAAAAGTAACTATATCTTAAATACTCTTCGATATAAGTGGAATCGAAAGATAATTTTTTTTCAATCGGATGTTTAGAAGCAAATATGTGAAATAAAACGTATTTTTGAATTCGATATCATCTGCATTTACGCCCTCTACCGGCAAAACTGTACATCTTAAAAAAAAAAAAAGGAAATAAAGGATCACCATTTGCATATTTGAAGCTTTCCAATGCAAAAAAAATTTTTCAAATCGGACTAATAGTTGCAGAGATATTGTGGGTACAGACGTACGGACAAACCGATAACAGAAGCACGATCTTTTTTTACAAAAGACGTGCTAAAAATAAATGGAGATCAGAAATCATATGTGAATGTATTTTATTCGAAGAACGTTCCTCCTACTTTAATACAAGAAGAGGAACGATCAGCCAACGAAAGGAAGGACCTGCAGATTAGGGTGGGTCGAAAAAAAACCTTGAAATTATCTGATCGAAACTCCCTAGTTCAGAAAAGGTTTGAATGAACACCACTAAGAATTGTGTGGGATATTTTTCGAATCGGTTAATATCTTTGGCTCTGTTCAGTGGCTCAAGGTTTTGAAATTTCACTAAAATCATGAAATAATTTTCGAGTATCCGTCGAAAATACCAGTTCCTGTTTCACTTGGATCGTCGTCGTCAGTCCCACCGGAAAGGTACGCAACGTCCTGTTTCCTGGAAAGAGCAGAACCTTGTAATTTTCTCTTGATTCGTTCTTGGTGCTTCTGTGTTTCGATAAGATCAACTGGACTTATGTAACATTTCCTGGTTGATCTCTGATCCATAATTAATACAGTTAATTAATACATTTAATTAATACAGACAATTGACGTGGATTAAGAACATCAAACAGAAGTAATTGCTCTTTCCACGTTTATAAGTGAGTCACGGAAAAATTCTCATTGGCCGCCACCGGGAAATGATAATTTTTTCCGGTGGCAACCAATGAAAATTTTTCCGTGACTCATAAACGTGGAAAGAGCGATGACTTCAGTTTAATGGTCTGATCCATGAGGAACAGTTATTCTTTGGCTGGGACATCATTCACTCAAAGGCAAGTGCATATACACTGACGGAAAAAAAATCCCAACACCAAGAAGGGTTTGTGTTAGATAAACGACAGTTGGTAGGCGGTGAGAGTACATCTGTAAGATGACGTCTATGCAAATGTCGCGCTCGGCGCATACGTGTGGCGCTAGTAGCGCCCCTCGGGACATGCAAAGCAGGTTTGCTGTAAATACGCGCTGTAACGTCCGTGAGCGTTAGTTATCGTTGAGATTCAACGTAGTGTGTTGATGTTAGCCAAGAATGCCTTTAAGAAGACGAAGAAGCCATTATCAACAGCTCACGGAGTTTGAACCAGGTCGTGTATAAGGGCTACGAGAAGGTGGATTTTCTTTCCGCAATATTGCAGAACGACTTGGCAGGAATGTAGCCACTGTGCATGATTGTTGGCAGCGGTGGTCAAGGGAAGGTACTGCCTCAAGAAGACCGGGTTCCGGCCGGCCACGTGGCACTACTGAGAGGGAAGACCGCCGTGTACGGCGTATGGCCGTGGCGCATCGTACCGCGTCTGTGGCAGCAATTCGAGCTGCAGTTACCACCACAGTGACACAACGAACTGTTACAAATCGGTTACTTGAAAGACAGCTCCGAGCCAGACGCCCTGTAGCGCGCATTCCACTTACTCCAAACCACTGCCGTTTGCGACGTCAGTGGTGTCAAGCTAGAGCTCATTGGAGGATGGAGTGGAGATCTGTTGTGTTTTCTGATGAAAGTCGGTTCTGCCTGGGTGCCAGTGATGGCCGTGTGTTGGTTAGAAGGAGGCCAGGTGAGCGCCTGCAACGAACCTGTCTGCGGCCGAGACACACTGGACCTACACCTGGAGTTATGGTCTGGGGAGCAATTTCCTATGACAGCAGGAGCACTCTCGTGGTTATCCCACGCACCCTGACGGCACAGCTGAACGTCGGTCTGGTGATTCAACCTTTTGTGCTGCCATTCATAAACAGCATTCCAGGGGTGTTTTCCAACAGGATAACGCTCGCTCGCATACCGCTGTTGTAACCCAACATGCTCTACAGAGTGTCGACATATTGCCGTGGCCTGCTAGATCACCAGATCTTTCACCAATCGACATCATTAGACGACAACTCCAGCGTCACCCCCAACCAGCATTAACCGTCCCTGTATTGACCGACCAAGTGCAACAGGCATGGAACTCCATCCCACAAACTGACATCCAGCACCTGTACGACAGAATGCATGAACGTTTGCGTGCTTGCATTCAACATTCTGGCGGTTACACCGGTTATTATTGTACCAGCATTTCACATTTAAAATGGCTCTTCTCGCGCTTACAATAAGCTGTGATCTTGAAACCTTAATCGATTAAATATCTTACCTATACAAATGTATTGCCGCCATTTCAGTCTTCTACAACTATCTTTTCGTGGTATTGGGATTTTTTTCCGTCAGTGTATTTATATCTGAGCACGTGCAAGCAGCTATATCAAAAAGTGCTGTATTTGCTTCGTGCCTAAACTTTTCGACCTTATCTTTTTACTGTTTGACTTTTAGTAACACGTCTACTAGAGCTCTTCATGTTAACGTACTTCTTGTGATTTAAAAGCAACATAGCACGTACACACTGCTGCGAAACTGTCGGAATAGAGGTTCTTTGAAACAACTTTTGAATTTTTCCAGCCACAGCGTCTGCAATACATAAGAAACTAGGTACATACTTGCTGTCAGTATCCAAAATAATTTAACGTCTCTCGTTGAAACACCTTATGACATCTTTTGTCGGAAGCTGGCCGTCACACAGATCTTTCAGGATTACAAAAATGGGGCAAACAAACGTTGGTCTCAGAGGAGGCGTTTGAACTTGAAAACTATTGCCATCCCATTCACCATTACACCAGCGATGTTATACTGCAGCGTGTCATTGCAGTCAAACTAGCGGAAATGGCGCGGCGCCGGCGGTGCTCTCGGATCCACGTTGGTAAGAGTAATCGCTGCCAAATTTATTCCGAAGTGAGTAGACTAAGACAGGATTGCTGGGTTGATTGAGAGGCAGCGTGAAGGGGAATGTATTACTTAAGTATATCGAATCAGGTAAAACCATCCTTGCAAGGGCCAACCGTTGTGGACCACAGCGTGTAGATAAGCGGGGTTATCGCCAGCTAGCTTGCATTGTAACAGCGGATAGACGGGCCACAGTGAAGAAATCACTTGGCAATTTAATGCTGGTGCACAAAAACGTGTAAGCAGCCACACCATCCAGAACCATCTCCTCGCTATGGGGTACAAAAGCCATCGTCCCACGAGGGTACCGATGCTGATCAAACATCGCAAGGTGCAAAGATTAGCATGGGCGCGTGAACATCGCCACTGGACCCTAGACACGTATAAAAATATTGCCTGGACTGATGAGTCGAGATTCACTTTGGTACGTGCGGGTGGCAGGATCCGAGTACGGCGCAAACCACATGAAGCGATGGATCCTTCTTGCCAGCAGGGTACTCTTCAAGTTGGTGGGGGTGGCATTCTCGTCTGGGGACTGTTTATGTGGACTGCAATGGGACCCTTGGTACGTGTGACATGGTCCCTCACAGATCAACGTTATCGAGATATCCTGGACGACCATTTGCTCCCGTTTGTGAGTCTACAACATCCCACTGGAGACATCATCCTGCAACAAGACAATGCAGCTCCTGAATTGTTTCCGAATGGTTGGATGAACACTCCACCGACGTGACCTCGCTTCTTTGGCCAGCCAGGTCACCTGACCTCAATCCCATTGAACACATCTGGGATGCCATTGAGAGAGATGTTCGAGGTTCTGTCCAACCTCTATCAAATATTCGCGAACTGTGGGAGCTTGTTGAGTGGTCGTGGATCCGTATGGCTTCCCAACGCTTCCGGTGTCTTGTCGAGTCCATGCCAATACGAATCGCCGCCGTCATCAGGGCGAAAGGTGCTGCTACACGTTACTAGACAGGTATCTCTAATTCAATTGCTCTTCAGTGTAGGTACAAGGTCTTGGGTGGGAATGGACCTTTCCACCACATCCCATAAGTGCTCTATTGGGTTCATGTTGGGCGAAGATGGTGGCCACACCATCCGTCGGAACTGTCCAGAATGCATCTCGAACCAACTTTGGACAACTTGGGCCCGATGACATGGTGCATTGTCCACTTGGAGAATTCCATCGTTGTTGGGATACATGAAGTCCATGAAGGACTGCAAATGGTCACCCAGCAAAGCAACAAAGCGATTATCGCTGAATGCGGCTTTTATGAGGACTAGAGGCCCCAAATCCTCCACATGTACGCACCCAACCCATCTATGGAGCCAACACCAATTTCCATTGTGCCGTGTTGACAGCTTGGGCCCATGGCCTCATTGGGTCCGCGTCACACACGAACCCTACCATCTTCTCGTGACTTCTGGTAGCGCGACTCATCGAACCACAATAGATGTTGTCAGTCTTCCAGGGTTGAATTACCGTATTAACGAATCCAGATATGGAGCTGTGTCAAATGTCACGGTGTTAACAAAGGCATTCTGGTGGATCTTCTGCCCCCATACCCCATGAACACTAAATTACTCTGCACTTACATGATGGATATCTTTGATACCTCTTGCATTGAATATTGATGTTATTTGAGCCAGTGTCGCTTGCCTGTTAGCATGGACAATCCTGATTAAATTCAGCACCATGGTCTGCCACCGCGCTGTCCACGGTGGGTGGTAATGTCTTCCATGAGGTATTCTCGGAACGCACGTGACACCGTTGATCGAGTAATTTTGAATGTTCCCATAACTTCGGAAATTCAATTTCTACTCCGTCTGATCCCCCTACGACGCCTTGTTAAAACTCCTACACTGGTGTGCAAAAATTAAGGACGAAGAGGAGAAATTATCATAACAGTGGAACGAGCAGGCAGAACGGACCGGAAGAACACTCAGGAGATTGACTGGGTCAGAAACGGTAGGCATACAGCATGACGTAGGGGGAGGGGGTGTCAGATGGGTATATAGCACACGGGCGGTGTACGCTCAGCAATTCGATGAAAGCTATTGCACGGTGTACATCGGTTTGAACGACGTGGAGTTGCTGCCACCGTGCGAAATGGCCAACAGGCAATCCAGTAGACGACATCTGGATGACTTTACCCGAGGTCACGTCATTGGGAAGTTTGAAGAAGATCGAAGTCTGACTAGTGTGGCCGGGGAGTTCGGGATCGCTCACAACATCGTTTCACGAGCTTGGATAGCATTTCAAACGACAGGAACAGCTGTCCGAGAGTTTAGCAGTGGTCGTCCACGAGCAACCACGGCGGCGGACGACCGGTATATTGTTCTACAGGCGAGAAGACACAGACGGCAGACAGCGGGAGAAATCGCAAGGCACATGCAGCAGACAACTGGACGTCCGTTATCGCGATTTACCGTGGCCAGGAGGCTGCACAAAGTGGTCTATTTGAACGACGACCAGTACGGTGTGTGTCATTAACGCATGCACATCGGGGACGGCGGTTTCTGTGGTGTGAAGAACAAAGAACTGGGCACATCAGCAATGGGGTCGAGTTCTCTTTACGGATGGGAGCCGATTTAGTCTGACGAGCGATTCTGGACGTATACACATCTGGAGAGAGAGAGAGCACGGAACACGTAATCACACCTCCAGCGTCATCGAAAGGGATCGGTTTGGAGGTGGTGGAGTTCTCGTTTGGGGCGGTATCATGCTTGATAGTCGTACTGACCTCTACATCTTCCAAGGCGGTTCAGTCACTGGTGCCCGCTATTGTACCGAGGTTCTCCTTCCTCACGTGCGTCTGTTTAGAGGTGCTGTGGGTCCTGAGTTCCACTTCATGGACGACAACGCTACACCTCATCGTACAGTGGCTGTCCAGAGCTGTTGGAGAGTGAAGATATTCAACGCATGGATTGGCCAGCAAGGTCCCCGGACCTAAATCCAATCGAACACGTGTGGGACCTTCTCGGGAGACGCTTGGCAGCACGTTCCCAGCCGCAAGCAACAATTTCGCAGCTGCGATTGGTGCTACAAGAGGAATGGGCCGCGATTCCTCAACAGCCATTTGACAACCTCGTCCTCCGCATGGACAGACGTTGTAAATCCTGCAACGCAGTCAGGGGAGATCATATCTCTTACTAAAGACTGGATTTTTCTTGGCAGCCACCTGTCACATGGAGGCTTCTGTCTTCTGTCCAGTTGTGCTCGAAGCTATTTTTTTCAATAAAATGCCTTTGCATCCCGTGTTTGGACGGTTTTGCGCACTTGTCCCATATTCTTATATCTTGGGGATCTTATGGTATGATTTGAGTCGATGTGGAGCTCTTCTGCACGACGTCTGTTTCAGCAACCTGACTCACGACATTACTTTCGCCAACTGACAAAGTCTTAGTGTGAGTAGACGCCTTTATACGACGCCAACTCTAGTTAACAAAATTTCATATTACTATCCCATGACTTGCGGCATTTCAGTTTATATTTCTTTTCATTTAGAAAACAACGCTTATGAATGCAATATTTGCAAACTAAAGTTTTCAGTGAAACTTAGTAGACTTTAATTTGTGAACATTGCATTCATAAACGTTGTTTTCTAATTTAAATGAAATATCATCTACATACAGTATATTGACAAAAGTCACCGGACACCACTTCAAAAGCAAACGAACGGATCCTCTGCGTTGTTAAGATGCACGGTACTGCTGTAAACAGTATAAAACCAAGCCTGCAGAGGACCGCGATCATGTCACACTGTGCGTTTGAGTGAAAATGTCGAAGAACTGACTTTCAGAAAGGAAAGATTGTTGGATGTTATATTAGTGGGTTGTCCATAAGAGAAACCGAGCCGAGAGGCGTTTAAAGATACCCAAGTCAACTGTTGTGGATGTACTGAATAAGTGGAAGGCACGGGGCGCGTCTGAAGCAGCAAAACGTACCGGCAGACCGAAGAAAATCAGTGGTACAGGACTTCGAAGCCTAAGGAGGGTCATTACAGCTAATCGATGAGAAGACCTTAGTGTACAGGTGAGTAAAAATGCTCGAACATTGGAATGTACACGTACCATTGGCAGAGAACTTCATTCCGGGGTTTACCGTGCTCGTGCGTGTACTCATAAGCCTTTGATCCCCCACTCGGAATGCTTCTTGTCGTTTAGCATGGTGTAAAGAACATTTATAGTGTACCGTAGATCAATGGAAACGGGTCCTATGGATTGATGAATCCAGATGCACGATCCATCAGTCTAATGGCCTAGTGTGTGAACAGCGGCAGCCGAGGGAACGCTATTTACCAAAGTGTACTGTTCTTACAATCAAGTTTGGAACTGACAGTGTACTCGTGTGGGGGTGTTTTTCATGGTATGGTCCCGGCCCATTGCTTATCGTGGACAAACCTGTTAACCAGCACGTCTACCTCGATATTCTGTACAATTATGCCCTACCAACTCTGTGGAAATACTATGGAACCGACCTCTGTTAGTACCAGCGGGATAATGCACCGAGCCATAAAACAAGGTTTCAAAATCGCTTTATTCTAATTTATCATAAGAAAACATAAGAGGGAGACGTACAGTATTGGGCGTCTCACTGGGAAAAAATACAAAACTGGTAAAAACATGATGGTATATACACTGCAATGACAATGGGGATGAATAACAAATGCTGCAAGCAAAGCTTATTGAATAAAAATTGCAGAAATGACAAAGAGAAACACATCGTGTCACATGACATTGGCTGGGCATGATTTACAGGATAACACAGGCGAAACAATAGTACACAATTAGAAAAAGAACAGCACAAACATCGCCGTGAAGGTAAAACATTACATACATGAGATAAAAACACAGCGTGCACAATTGTGCAAGTTATTTAACGAGGGCACCAAAGCAACATATTACAGGCGGGATGAAAGTAAGTAATGTACACGAGTAAGCATGAAAATACACTGAGATGGCATTAGCATTCACAATTCAACGGTAATGTGGATTGCACGAGTCGTAGAGTGGAGGAGGGCCACCAGGGTGCCACGGAACTCAGCAAAGGAGGTGTAGAATGTCCTAGGGTACTGATAGGTGTAGCAGTCCAGAATCAATCGCAAACCATGGAGCGGCCGGCGCCCAGGTAGCATAGAAGGTGGCTTCTCGACGACTGGAAGAAGCCGACTGGTGCTCCAGGCGGAGTCGAGAAAGCAATCGATCTTGAAAATGGCACAAAAGTGCTGCGCTGGCCTGGTGTAAAGAGACCGGCGAGGGAATGCTGCGGAGTTGTTGAAGGTATACGTAAATAACGTGTTTAACCAGCACGAAAAGATAGGCACATACTGAAGGAAGAGTTGTAGGTGGATGAGCCCGCAGAAGAAGATGTCTGTAGGCAGTGAACGGAAGATCTTGAGAACAAGAGCGACTGGCAATCCGGAAAGCCTGGTGGAGGAGAGGCATCAGGATGGGACAGTAAAGGTAGACGTGAGAAACGTCTGCCTCCTGTGCGCAGAAGGAGCAGAGAGGGGAGGAGAGAAGAGACATGCGAAAGAGAAAATACGGAACAGGGAGGCGATTATGCAAAAAGAGCCAGTGGGTATTAATTTCAAGAGGGGCAGATAAGGGTGAGCGGGCAGCGGCCCAGACAAGAGGAAGAGAAGCAGGGGGAACCTCCAGAATAGAAAGCGGTGAAGGGGTGGCAAGGTGCACTAGAAAACGATAAAGAGATTTAGAGGAGAGAGAGGAGAGAGGAAGAACTGAGTTTGTGAGTCGGAGGAAAAACGGCAGCGGAAGAGGGGCTGAAAAGACAGAGACGAGACCGGTGGGGGAGACAAGATCAGGGAAAAGCGAAAGAAGTGCAGTTAGCAGAGAGTCATAGACCAAATGGGCGGATGGGGACGAGAGAATAGCAGGGGGAGGCCAGAGAGAGGGCGCCAGGATAGATCCGAGTTAGTGAGGTCTTGTACAGTTACTACACCTGCTCGGAGCCAAGAGGGGAATGAAAAACAGGGGAGATGGGGGGATGAACAAGGGAGTTGAAGAAGAGGGGTTCAGAAAGAAGCTCTAGAGTTGAAGAGGGAGGGGAGCGAATGAGGGGGAGAGAGCGAAGGTGAATGAGGGCTTCAGAATATGCAGGTGGGAGTTTGGAGGGGGAAAAGGACAGCAATCCATGAGAACTAAAGAAAGAAAGGAAAAATGTGGGTTACGCAAGGAGGCAAGAACGTCACGTACCTGAACTGCGGAAGCCACTGGAGCCGTGAAGAGGTGAATGAAGTTGATCACTCGGCTTGCTTTGTAGCACAGCGGGACATCAGGTAGGCCAGCACCACCATAGGAGGGAGGAGCACAGAGCTTGTGGACGTTAATCCAGTGATGACCCGCCCACATTACTCGAGTAAGGCAGCGTGTAACCTCCTGGAGACAGAAAAGCGGGGTCGTAGATGCAATCCAAGAATGCTTGCAGATGGACAGAAGATATGTCCTGGTGAGATTTGCACGCTGGTAGTAAGACGTACAGAACTGCGCACGACACCAGAATGCAGCTGTGCGGAGGAGGCGAGGATGGAGTTCCGAGCGAGTTGCACTGGATGTAGCTTGTGGTGCGCCTAAGTGCACACCCAGGAAGCGTTGGGTAGTGGATGACCATATGGCCCCCCATGGAGCATCCAAGCGATTGGACCACGACCCGCACCACAATCCAGTGCTCTTAGACGTATTCAGTTCAGCTGCAGAACATGAAGCATATGCGGAGAACAAACGACGAAGCAGTTGGAACTGTGAGTCGCTACGAATGCAGACGGTGATGTCATCTGCATAAGCAGAGTAAATTACAGAGTGATGCCGTGAGCTGGCAACTGGTGGTGGAAGTTGTGCTAGAAGAGATGTTTGCAGAGAGCGTAGAAAAGGCTCGACGGCAATCGCAAACAGTTGACCAGAAAGCGGGCAGCCCTGACGAACTCCCCGCTTGAAGGGAACATGTGCTGTGAGAAAAGATGCCGTCTTGACATGGAAAACGGCGTCCCGGTAGAGGGAGAGAAGAACGGAGACAAATTGTGGAGGAAAGCCAAAGTGTAGCAGGGTTTGTGTTAAATAGGCGTGTGAGATATTATCGAAAGCGGAACGGAGGTCTAAGGAAAGGAGAGCAAGAGGTTCAGAATGAGTCTTGGCAAGATGAATGAGATCGCGAAGAAGTTGAACATTGGAGGAAAGAGAACGGCCAGGAGCAGTATAGGTTTGAGAGTCAGCAAGGATGTGAGGGAGGATAGAGTTTAGTCGACGGGAAAGAAACTTAGTATAGAGTTTATAATCTTGATTGAGAAGAGAAATGGGGCGCCAATTTCCCAAGTCAAGAGGGTCACCCTTCTTGGGAAATAGGACCACATGTGCGTCCGTGAAACTCCTCGGGAGGGGGAGCAGTTAAATGCAGCAGAAAAAGCGGAGAGGAGAAAAGGCAACAAAAGAGGCAAGAACGCACGGTAAAAAGGAAAGGAGAGGCCGTCCGGACCCGGAGCGGCATGGGGGTTAAGGGAAGAGAAGGTGTCGGACATCTCCGTGGATGTGGGTGCAAGAGACAGGGTGTGAGCAAGATGAGACGGAACTTGAGGTAGGTTATTGAGAAGATGGGGGAGAGCAGAGGGAGAAGGGGGAGGAGTTTCACTGAACTTGGTGGTATAGAACTGACGAACGTGAGAGCAAATCGCTGCCGAATCGGATGTGATTTCGCCAGAGGGGAGGCGAAGATGACGAAGCGAGGTAGAAGACTTACGTGCAGATTCCATTGATGTTAGAAAATCATAGGTGCATTCCTCCGGATTGAGATGTTTAATGCGCAGACGTAAAAGTGCTCGCTGCGCAAGAGGTTTCAGCAAAGCCTGGAGCTCCGCCTGATATGCTGGAAAAAGCGGATCTGATAACCCAATCAGTGTGAGCATCTGCCTGGCGTGATCGAGGCGCATCTGACTAGAAGTCTTCATGGTGAAGGAAAGTTGCTTGATATGTAAGAGGAGCTGATGCTTGACACGAAGCCAATACGTCAAGGTACAGGGTGCGGAATGCAACCCTGCGCGACGAGCAGCGAGAAAAGAACGGACAGAGGCACAAAATTCAGGATCAGTGAGGAGATTGGAGTCAAATGTCCACGGACGTACAGTCCGAGGGAGTGACGCCGCAACAAACACTGTGAGGGTGACCGTGCATTGGTCTGAGGAAGCAGTAGGTTGATGTTGCAACTCGGTAATAGACGCAAGAAGCGGTGTGGAAACGTAAACCCGATCCAAGCGTGCAGTTGATGGAAGCTGACTCCCAGACGAGCGCCACGTGTGTGAGGTCTCTTGTGGATGAAGGCGCCTATAAGCATCGGTGAAGGAGAAATCAGCAACAAGGTCATGGAGTAGTGCGACGAGATCCGTCCGACGCTCTCGTGACGAAGGAGAGCGATCCAGAGCCGGGTCAAGGGTGCAATTGAAGTCTCCACCCAAGAGCACACGATCCGAAGGTGAGACTTTCGAGAGAGCTTTACGGAGTTTGGTGAACAAGATGGATAAATGAATAGAGGTGCATGGAATATACACATTAAAGATGTGAAATCGAGCTCCGCCAACTGTGAAGGAGACTTGCTGGAGTAAATCTCGGCATAAGTTCTGTACTGAGAGTGCAGTGAGGGTGGATCGGAAATGTTGATGTATTCCGATAGCAAGTCCACCATGAGATGAGTAGCGGAAAGCATGATGGAACACATAATCGCTAGCACGCCAGCGAGTAAACAGAGTGGAGGAATGGCAGTTTGTTTCTTGTAGTAGTAACAGATCGGCCCCGAGGGGCGAGAGGTCTTCCATTACAAGAGCATTCGCTAGGGGGCTAGCGAACCCTCTGCAATTAAGGGTCGTGACCTTGAATGGACTGGTCAGTCGTTGGTTGGAGGAGTCGCGGAGCAACTTTCAGGAGTTGTTGTAATCGGTTTACGCAGCCAAGGGTCCATGAGTGGTGCAGGGGGTCATGAACAAACCCACGAAGGTACTTAGCAATGCATCCGGCTTGCAGGAGCAGCGCGGGAAGAATGTCTTCGCGCTCTCGGAGGTAGTCATACGTCGACTCCAGGTTCGTGGTGTGGGTGCAAAACTGATAGTAATCTCCAAGATTGAGAGGTTCTGAAGGAGCACCACATTTGGAGAGAACACTTGAAAAGACCTCAAACGAAGGCGGAGACCCATCATCATCAGTGTCCCTTTCAATTTCTGTTGGCGCAGGAGAGGGAGAGATATCTCCTGAAGATTTGGTAGTACGGAACGGTTGCCCATCCGCAGAGGAAGATTTCTTCTTCTTCCTCTTACGTCGGGTACCTGTACGAGTGCCAGAAATTCGTTTTCCAGGGAGCGACGATGCTCGGGAAGCTGACGCAGAGTCAGAGGAGTTATCGGCACCGCCATCACACTCGGAGACACCAACAGTGAAGACTGGTGGGAAACCAGCGGCGAAGTCTCC
Source organism: Macrothele yani (assembly GCA_039090855.1). Classification (NCBI taxonomy): domain Eukaryota; kingdom Metazoa; phylum Arthropoda; class Arachnida; order Araneae; family Macrothelidae; genus Macrothele; species Macrothele yani. The sequence goes on along the minus strand of CM077032.1, from coordinate 17,116,314 downwards.
CGATGTTGCCACGGGATGAGGAGTAATAGGTGAGGTGAGCACTGGAAATTGAAGGTGGGAGGTGAGATCAGCATCAAAAGACGCTCGTGGACGAGAGGCTGTAGATATACTTTTTGTGTAACTCGGCCCTGGGGCAGTTGGCACATTTGAAGACGGTGCAGGTCGAGAGCGAGATGTAGCAGGAGGCTGCTTAGAGGCGGTAGGCACTGTAGAAGCCGTGGGAGCTGGATACTGGTTGTTGGGGCATCGAGCACGCTGATGCCCAAGTTCTTTGCAATTAGCACAGTGTTCTGATGTTAGCATGTCAATTCTGTAGGAGAGCTGCCCACATCGGACGTTTAGGATCCGTGGGAACTTACGGAGATGCTCCTCTGATGGAAAGATGAGTCGAACACTCCGGCGAAAACTACGAACATTCTTATTTGCAGGATCCTTGGGCGCAGCTGAATGTGTGATAACAGGACCAACAATCTTACCACACTTACTAAGTGCAGTACATATCATCGCATCTGAGATTTCGGGGGGCACCGGATGCAAGAAGACCTGAACAGGGCGCCTGGAAATCGGTTCAGCTTCCAGGTGGTGGTCTCCCAGGTCAAGACCAAAGTTTAGAAGCGTGTCTGCATGCTCTTTGGATGTGAAATAAACAATCACCGTCCGCGGCCGGCGGGTGAGGTGAGTAATGGCTCCGGCTGGAAGAAAAGCAAGGAGCGTATCACAATAGACTTTCAGCGGTGTATTCGGAAGAGCATCTAGGCACACTCCCAACTCGCGGGTGGAGTGAAGTTTCTGCGCAGCGGGTGAGAAGTGCGGAACGTCCAATTGAAGTGAGTCACCATGTATCTGGACATGGGCATCTGCAAGGGGAAGGCGAGTCGATTGCGTCGGAAGGGACGCACCGGAGGTAACGCTAGAATAAGAGCGGGAAGGCAATCCTCCATTGGAAGGCAGAGGTGCAGCGCTGGATGAAGGAGCTGACACAACGCTGGGCAAGGCTACCGAGGGCAGAGAAGCAACGCCCTCAGAGATATCCATTACGTCATCATCGGCAGCATCAGGAACGAACGTCATAGCCTCACCACCAGGAGGGGTGGTGGAGTCAGAGAGTTGAAGCGTAGAAGAAGAAGAGCAATAGGCATCAGGAGGAGGACGATATTCCCTATCATCAAGGACGGACGCTGATTGGTTTGCTCCGTCAGAGATAAGGATCGACGTAGTAGGAGAAGCTGTGACGAGAGTGGGAATGCTGCTCCTATCAGCAGTCGTCATCGCCGATGGCGAGGCCTAATTTAGTAAAAACGACCAACTGGTCGAGAAAATAAAGTGCTGATAGCTAATTGAAAATAGTACTCACCGACTCAGGAGATGTCTTAAATGAAAGATACAACCTTCGTCTTGAAGGCACGCACAAAAGTTCAAACGACAGAGCACACAAAACACACTCAGTAGACGGCGAAACACGGAACTCAAAACAGACACGACTTACGTCCCATAAAGCAAGGACTGTTACACCGTGGTTCGGCGATCATTCCGTATCGTGTGTGGACTGGCCAGCATCTAGCCGTTGTCTGAATCCCATAGAACATCTAATGAATGAATTAGAGCGCCGCATAAGAAGTTTGGAACCAAGGCATACTACTAAGCAACAGATAACGGCAGCATAATGCACTGAATGGAAGCGCACACCTATCTCTGTGTTCCAAAACCTTGTCGAAAGCATGTCTCGTAGGGTCAGTTCGACACGGTACCAATGTCTGTCAACAAAGGCTATGTTATGTTTCTCTTCTAGGTGTCCGGTGACCTTTGTCAATATAGTGTATATATTAAGATAATACAACGTAGTTTTTCACAAATATTTATTTTTTCAAGTCGACTAGGGTTATGCTAGGTATTGACCTTTCTTCATCAGGACGAAAGGCAAGTCAATATTCAAACTGTAGATATCATAAATGTATCAACGTTAACTCCTGTGATGCGCCCATTTCCCGCGACATTTCTTTCAAAATTTCTAACATTTTCAAAACTTTTAATTTCAAAGTGATACTGATAAACAAAATGAGCTTTTTAGGATCAAAGGACTATGTTGAAGACAAACTCTCATGGGAGAATGTAACAAATTCTATGTGAATGTGGCGCTTCGTACATAGGACAGTCCCGTAGAGCCTTGCGTTTTCGATTGAAGGAGCACAAGACCTACATTCGGACTTGTGACCTAAAGAAGTCATCGATGGCTAAACTCTGTTACGAAAACGACCATAAATTTCTCTTTGGAGAAGCAAAACGAATTGGCAAGCCAGATTCAACCAGCAAATTTGATATTTTGGAAGCTTTCCATATATATCAGAAGTGTTCGCAACTTGTTAATGACATGGCATCCACACCATTTCTATCAAGCGCGTGGAAGCAACTAACCAAAACCCGTGACTGTAAACACCATTTATGATATCATAAACAATTTGAATATTTACGTGCCATTCGTCCTGATAAAGCTAAGGTGAGTCGTATAAATATAGAGACAGTCTATTTTGCGCCGTGAACGCAATGCGAATATAGGTAGGAAGCTGAAGTGGTACCTATTTAGACATAACCCTACAACAAATGTTTCGATCCGTCGAGATGATTGGATTGTGTGAAGAGAACACCACAAAGTGAAATAGTGTAATCTTAGGTGTCTCATAAATACACTGGCGGAAATTGAAAAAGAACACCAAGAAGGAATTGGCGGACGATCATGAAAGTTACATATCTTAATGGGGTCCAGTTTACGTAGGTGTGATGTTAATTTCGGGACCAACCGGTGAGCGCTTACGCCACAGCACGGCATAATATGCAAATTATCATCGGTGGTATTTAAGGAGTACGGCGAAGTGAATTTAATCAGTCGTCGGCATACGGACACGTGCGAAGACCCTGAAGAAGCTGCAATGCCTGGACATGAAAGACGTATACGATTCAGCAGTTATCGGACTTTGAGCGAGGTCGTCTGGTCGGACTCCGCGAGGCCGGGTGGTCATATCGTCGTATTGCGGAGCGAATTGGACGGGATGTATCGGTGGTGGTACGATGGTGGCGTAGATGGTCCGAGGAACATTCCCACACGAGAAGACGTTGAACCGGGAGTCACAGAAGGACTGATGAGCTGACCGATCGACGCATAAGAAGAGCGGCGTTACCAAGCAGAACATCCACTGCGACGCAAATCCGAGCTTCCGTTGCACCTGAGGTGACGGTGCGAACAATCCGCAACCGTCTACTGGATGCTGGACTACCTGCACGTGTGCATCTGGCATGTGTACCTCTGACTCCAGCCCACCGTCAGGAAAGGCTGCAATGGTGTCGCCAACGTCTGCACTGGAGAACGCAATGGTGATCTGTCGTGTTCAGCGATGAAAGCAGATTCTGCTTGGGAGCCTCTGATGGCCGTATGCGTGTTCGGAGACGCACAGGGGAGCGTCTCCAGCGACACACAGAGCCTACACCTGGTCTTCTGGTGTGGGGAGCGATCAGCTATCACTCCCGTACACAACTAGCGTTTGTACCGGGTACTTTAAGCAGCACCTCCTACATCAACAACATCATTCAGCCCGTTGTTGTGGAATTTGTAAGGTCGGTACATCGTGGTGTTTTCCAGCAAGATAACGCACGCATACACACGGAACGTGCAACGCAACATGCACTTCAGGGTGTGAGACAACTTCCATGGCCTGCACGTTCACCGGGTTTGTCCCCCATTGAGCACGTGCGGGATTTTATGGGACAACGACTTATCCTGTCTCCACGGCCAGCCACGACCATCCCAGATTTACGCGTCCAGGTTGAGGATGCTTGGAACTCAATACCCCAAACTTACATCCAACATCTGTACGACAGACTCCATGCCAGAATTGCACAGTGTGACGCAGTTCATGACGGTTCAACCTCGTACTAACCATATTACATGGAAATGTTATTTTTCAGTTTACCAGCAAACGCAGCTGTATTTTGCCATAATGTTTTGATCACATTTTCCTCTGTATTCCGTTATTATGCTGTATAAATTTCGTTGGTATCAGACGTGTCCTTATTGGTGTTCTTTTTTCACTTTCCGCCAGTGTATGAAGGAATTATGTTAAGTAGCCACATGCAAATGAGATGGTCAAATTAGAATATTGTACGCATGTACATGGGCCGTAATTTGCTCCAGCCTACAAAAGATAGCGGACCTGCCATCAGACATTCATTTGCCGAAATGCCACGCAACAGTCAACTTTCTGGTTAAGATGTGCAGATGATTTGGAGACTGAGAGCAAATGGACTGCCTGAAGCGAAAATTTGTAAAGCCATGAGGAGGAGTATGGCAGTCATTTGTAAGATTTCATTGAAACGCGGTGCGTTAACTGCCAGAAAACGGCCTGGAAGGCCTCGAATAACAACCAAACGAGATGATTGTGCCATCATGCGTTCAGTTTTATCCCAAATCTTATCACTACGTCAAGTTTCTTGGACTGCTGGTGTCACCGTCTCAAAGGACACAGTTCATCGACGAATCAAGGAAAGTCGCAACATTGTGCTCCGTAAAATGCGCCGTCTGCCACACCTCACGCGGTGCCACAAGGAAGCTAGATTGGTTTGGGCAAGGAGCCACATGCACTGGACGGACAAGTGGATCACAATTTTTTCTCCGATGAGAAAAAGTTCAACCTTGACGGCCCTGACTGCTGGAACTGCTATTGGCATGATTTACGACGCGAACCACGCACCTTCTTCAGCAGACAAAAAGGAGGGGTTCTGTGATGGTTTGGGGAGCTTTTGCGTTCAATGGGACAACGGATATTGCTTTCCTAAAAGGCAGGCAAAACTCCGAAACGTATCAAGACATACTTAGCAGCCACTTTCTACCGTTTGTCGAAACTCTAGCGGGTGTTGATTATCTGTTCCAGCAAGACAATGCCTCCATCCATCGGTCTGCATCAACGAAAAGCTGGTTTAACACTTATCGTGGGACATTAATGGATTGGCCAGCACTCATTCCAGATCTGAACCCTATCGAGAACCTCTGGGGTATCCTAGCTCGTGATGTGTATGCGAATGGATGGTAGTTCTCAAGTGTGGTGGCATTGAAAGAGCAGATTGAACGAAGCTGGTACGCACTCCGTCCAGAACACTTACATCACTTGGTGGACAGCATGCCCAATTGGGTTTTCAGTGTTATTCGGAACAACGGCTCCACTATTCGTACCGGAGGTGCTCATAACAAGTAAGTCTTTATATTTTTGAGACAGCGTATTTCTGTTTTTTTCTTGTACTTGGCGTTGGAATTGTTATGTTTCCGTCAAACTGTTGCGCAGTTGCGTGTCCTATACTATTTTTGCTATAAATATGAGGTGTAAATTTCAGCTCGTTGTTGTTTCTTTTTTAGGCGAGAATTTGCTCTGTCTCTATATTTATGCGACGCACTATAGGCCAATTCCCAGCGAAACCTAGGTCGACATGAAAAAATAAATATTTGTGAAAAACTGCGTTGTATTATCTTAAAATATATAATCGACACAAAACTGTAGACTTTGAGATCAAGCATCGTCCACATAATTTGTAATAAAACGTTTTATTTCTTTGTTGTGGTGTAGATGAATTGGGAAACATTTCTTTGTGAAAATACGATGAGAAGATTCTGTCATGAAATCCTGAATTTCTTTTTTGCTTTGTTAATAAAGGGACGCGGTATACGTGCCGTTATGACGCCAGGCAAATTGCGCTTCATATGTATCGCAGATATTCAACTATTTGTTTTTAATTTGGGAATAGAATTACTTGTTTACAATGAATTGACGCGCGACGAATTCTACGAATCGGTAATGCAAATATTCGAGCTTTGTTTTGATTTGTGTGAATATTATTCTCCAGAATCGAATTCTTTTCAACCAACAGCTACAAGAAAGTCATGAAATAAAATATTGCCGTCCAATGCACGATTAGAATAACTAAAAGTTAAAAGAAACTGATGCTCCTGCACACACCAAATGTGGTGGAAAAGATATAAATGACAGATTAAAACAAACATGAGATCTTTCAATCCCTTTTGGAATCATCCTCAGATATGCTCACGAATTAGTGATTCCGACCTTTAAATAACAGAAGGGGAAGTGTCTTGATTCGAACTGTGCGTTCACTGCGCATGCCTGGGATTGTTCACGGGAGGATCCGGGTCGCTGAGTGGGTGATGGTGTCATCTGGTGTTAAGGCACTCAAGGTGTTGTCACTTTGAGCATTATTTGATTCCCTTGGCAGGAAATTTGTCCAAGGATTGGGGATGTACATTGGTATATAGTCGTTACAACATTCATTGCCCTTGATGAATATTAACAAACTCTCAGCAAAAGGCAACGAGGTTTTGTTCCGTGGTGTTGTAACGATGGAAGCCTCCTGCCAAGCTAGAAAATAAGAACCCTTGTTGGTAAGGCGTTATAATGCAGTTTTTTGATTTCGAGTTTTGATATCATAAACACGTTCTTCATTCTGATATCCAACGTCCTCTGGGCAGATCCTATGTAAGTGAGAGGTGCGTCATCTGGCTCAGTACTGTAAAGAGGTATGCTATTATACTCCATGACAGGATCCCTGTTTGATTTGTCGCTGACCTACTCCATCATTTCGCAACGAACGCTGTCTTTTCTGCGTGCGGGTGCGTTATCGTGATAAAGGAATCAATGTGCCGTATTTTTAACTTCAGGAGTGAACTCGTGACGCATAATTCAATTGCTGTCGTAAATGCACACAAGCATTGTCTTGAATTTGGACTTCTGTAATCTGATCTTCTTTCCTTTGGGTGACTATGGCGACTTCCACTAAGCGCTCTGACGCTTCCTTTCAGGATGTCACCAGCCACAATGCTTTTCCCTTGCAGTCGCGAAAGCACACAATCATTGTCTTGATTTTGGACTTCTGTAACCTGATCGTCTTTCCCTTGGGTGACTGTGACGACATCTACTGAGCACTCTGACGCATTGTTTCGGGATCATAACGAAAACAGCATGTTTCGTCACGTGCCACAATGCCTTGGAGACAATTTTGCATTCTTTCTGGAGTCTCCAGAATGTCTTTTGCGTACATCACTCGTGTATGTTTTCGGTCGTCTACAAAGTCATCATCATCATTGTCAACCATTATCAATCCACTGCTGGACGAAGGTCTCCCCAAGTTTCCTCCACAACGGTCTGTCTTGTGCCAGTCTCCTCCATGTCACTCCCGGATATTTTCGAATTTCATCCACCCATCTCCCATGTGGTCTTTTTCTGGGTCTTTTCCTGTCCCTTGGAATCCAATCTAAAATTTCGGCTCTCCATCGATGGTCTGTCCTTCTGGTAGTATGTCCAGCCCATTGCCATTTCAGGGATTTAACTCTGATCATGATGTCTTCCACTCTCGTCATTTTTCGGATCCACGAGTTCCTCTTCTTATCTCTCCTGGTTATACCAAGCATGCACCTCTCCATGCTACTTTGAGTTGTCTGCAGCCTTTGTATGTCTCTTTTAGTTAAGGTCCACGTCTCTGCACCATACGTAAGCACTGGAAGGATGCATTGATCAAACACTTTTCTTTTAAGACATAATGGCATATTGCTCTTGAAAATTATGCGGTTTCTTCCAAAAGTTCTCCACGCAAGTTTTGTACGCCGATTAATTTCTTCATCAATGTGACCCTCACTTGATATCTGCTGTCCAAGATAAACGTACGTGTCTGTTATCTCCAGTTTTTCTCCATCAATCGATAAATCTTCATTTCTTGTAAAAGCATTGAACATCACTTTTACCTTCTGAAAGTTCATTTTTAATCCTACTTCTTTACTCTTGTCAGCAAGTTCCTGGATCATACTCTGCAGCTCTGATGGGGTAGTTGCAAAAATGACTATGTCATCAGCAAAACGAAGGTGAGTTAGATAATCTCCATTAATCTTTATCCCTTTGTTTTCCCAGTTCAGTGATTGAAAGACATTTTCCAATGTGGCATTAAAGAGCTTCGGAGATATGGTGTCACCTTGTCTCACTCCCCGTCTACAAAGTATGCCGAATAAAATGAGCACAAACATTTTGTCCCTCCAGTCTTGCACGGAAACTTCACAAATCGTCTCTTTACCACCGAGCACATATTTCACTATCCTCAAAGTCACAAAAAGTTCCCTTTTTATACTTTTGTGAATTTTCTCAATGAGTTCAGACATGCTCACTGAAATCGAGCTTCCGGGGCTGTGGTCATTTTGCAACTCTTTCAGCCCGTCCTTGAAACATGCATGCCATCCGAAAAAATTTTGCGCAAGGTTGGCAACAGCTTCATGTGTCTCTGTTGGAGTCATAAGGATTTCCAAAAGAAACGGATATTTGCTCTCTTGCTGCATGATAAAGGCCTGACAATTATCTCCCGCCGAATGACTTCGTACACAGCTTAACAAGTTCGTAAAATCATGCAATGCATTTTTAATGATACGCTTTCCAACATAACAGAAATCATTACTCAAGTTTTGAGGATAATGGCTGTGGAATAAATCTCGATCCTGTGCTCTGACCTTTGATCCCCTTTCGATTATATTCAAGAGAACATGTTCAGTATACCTCCGAAATAACATGATAAAGTTTTGTCGCAATTGAAGCATTTTACGTAAGTTATAATGCATAAGGGCTATGGAATAGATTCCGCTGCTGTGTCTTAACCTTTGACCCCATAGGGCCCATTTTCAACAAACAGTTTCCCAAGGTAGGCCCCTACAACATACTAACATTTCATCCAAATCGAAGCATTTTTACGTAAGTTATGACGCATAATGGCGATGAAAAAGATTCCGCTCTCATGTCCTGACCTTTGACCCCATGTCGCCCATTTTTAATAGGGGTTGTCCCCAGGTGGTTCCCTACAACATACTAAAATTTCATGGGAATCGAACGATTTTTACGCAAGATATCATGCGGATGGACATACGCACACAACGCGTAACGTAATGAGGCAGATGGGAATCGCGACCATCTGCTCGCAAGAGTGTGACGTCATAAAACTTTAGTAGGATCCACACACAATGCGTGACGTAATGAAACAAATGGCGTGACAGCGCACCAACTTCTCAATTGCGAGAGTGTGATGTCATAAGATTTCTAAGCATCGGTAACATCAATGAGACAACGCCATGACACTAAAACGTGGTAATTGGGGGTGGTTATTTAACCCACTAAACGAATTTTCTCAAAGTCGAGATCAAGTTAAATCGATTTCTAGCACTAGAAAACGGTAGGTTAACGACTTTCGAAATCCTTAGAGCTATTTTCAAAATTAAATTTACATATATACAAGAATTGCTCCTTTAATAGTATGGGATAAGGGCGAGGGAATGGATCCCGATACTATGTCCTGATCTTTGACCCCATTTCGTCCATTTGCACTAGGGTTCGTCCGCAGGTGGTCCTCTACCACTTAATAAAATTTCATCGATATCGAACCATTTTTACGCACGTTATGCACATAAAGGCAATAGAATGCATCCCACTCCTATGTCCTGACCTTTGAACCCACTTCACCCATTTTCAATAGTGTTCATTCCCAGGTGGTCCCCTACGACATACTAAAATTTCATCGAAATCGAACCATATTTACGCAAGTTATGACGCATAAGTGCAATGGAATGGATCCAACTCCTATGTCGTGACCTTTGAACCCACTTCACCCATTTTCAATAGGGTTCGTGCCCAGGTAGTCCCCTACCACATACTAAAATTTCATCGAAATCGAACCATTTTTACGCGAGGTATCGAGGGCACAGGCATGCGGAAAGACAGAGACGGACAAAGCTCGAGCATATACGCTTCGTTAACCAGCGGTTAGAAAGCGTAAAAAGATTCTCACGAAAACGATGTTGCCACCGGATAACTCGTAAATGACTCAAAAAAACATGTCTTACTGAGTTTTCATCATCATCATCACCCATTGGTAAAATTTCCGTAGGTGTCTGTTGCGATTTTAATTAGATTGCCCCAATGAAGTCTGTTCATTACAGAGTGGCTCAGTTCTTGAAGAGTTCCATCGCACCAGTCTTTAATATAGCCCACACAGGGAAGGGCGTTCTCTTTCATTTCTTCCATTCATTAAGCCAAACACCAATGACTTTACCTTCTTGTCATTTTTTTATTCTGCAGATGTGTCCAAAAATCCTTAGTTTTGTCTATATGATTTTTTTGAATATGGTCTCTTTTGACTATATTCTTTTCTGTACACTTAATTTCTAATCCTCTGGGTCCATCCGATTCGTAAAATTTTACGATAGCACTTTCTTTCAAAAGCAAGTATCCTTCTCTATGATTCCTTTGTCAATGATCAAGTCTCGCATCCATATACACTATATTGACAAAAATCACCTGACACCCCCTTCGAAAGCAAATGAACAGATCCACTGCGTCGTTAAGATGCGCCGTACAGCTGCAAACGGGATAAAAACAAGCTTGCAGCTGACCGTGATCATATGGCACTGTGAGGTTGAGTGAAAATATCGCTGCGCGAGAGAACTGACTTTGAGAAAGGAAAGATTGTTGGGTGCGTTATATTAGTGTGTTGTCCATAATAGAAATCGAGGGGCGTTTAAACATACCCAAGTCAACTGTTTTGGATGTACTAAACAAGTAGAAGACACAGTTTGAAAATCCTCCAAATACGTGGCGTCAGTAAATAAACAAATACATCGCTCTTTCCACGTTCCAGAAACACATAGCAACCGAAAAGTTGTTATTCGGTCACAACCGGGGAATTCAATCCACGGATCTCTCGATATCTAGACACATAGCGTGCCTGAAGCAGCAAAACGTACCGGCATATAAAAGAAAATCAGTGATAGAAGACGTGGAAGCCTCAGGATAGTCGTTACAGCTAATCGACGGAGTACTGCACAAGACCTCAGTGTACAGGTGAGTAAAAATGCGGGAACCTTGATAAGAATACGTACCATTCGCAGAAGACTTCATTCAATGGGTTACCGTGGTCCTGCGGCTGCTCATAAGCTTTTCAGCTCTACTCGGAATGCTACTCGTCGTTTAGCATAGTGTAAAGAACATTTATCGTGGACCGTGAATAAATAGAAACGGGTCTTAGGAACTGATGAATCTAGATACATGATCCATCAGTCAGATGGCCGTATTTGGGTATGGCGGCAGCCGGGGAAACGCTATTTACCACAGTTTACTGTTCTTACGGTCAGGTTTTGAGCTGGCAGTGTACTCGTGTGAGAGTGTTTTTCGTATTATGGTCCGTGCCCATTGGTTATCGTGGACAAACCGGTTAACCAGTATGTCTACATCGATATTCTGGACAATTATGCCATACCAACTCTGTGGCAATACTATGGAACCGAGCCTTGTTTTTATCAGCACGATAATGCACCGAGATATAAAACAAGGACTGTTGCGGTGTGGTTTGACGATAATTACGTATCGTGTGTGGACTGGCCAGCAAAGAGCCCTAATCTTAATCCCATAGAGCACCTATGGGATGCATTAGAGCGCCTCATAAGAAGTTTGGAACCAAGGCCTACCACTGAGCAACAGCTAGAGGCAGCATTATGTACTGAATGGAAACGCATACCCATCGCTGTGTTGCAAAACCTTGTCGAAGCAGGTCTCGAAGGGTCAGTGCATGCATTAAGGCCACAGGTGGACCGAAACCGTACTGACGTATATCAAAAAATGCTATGTTATGCTTCTCTACTAGCTGTCCGGTTACTTTTGTCAATGTAGTGTATATATATATGAGCATTCTGCTGAAGATGCATGTCTCGAGAATGCTTAACTTAGTTTTGAGTTAATAGCTCTGCTCTTACAAATTTTATCAGTGGCTTTTAACAGTGTAATAGGGTTTGCCATTCTAATTAAAATTTATTTTCTGCTGTTTAAGTCAAATGTTATATAGCTTCCAAGATAAGTGAATTTCTCCACATTTTCAAGTTCTTTGCTTCTGACAGTATTCTTTTCCTGAGCTCTTTTGCACCAAATATCATTGTTTTTAGAACTCAGTTCCGTCGGTAATGAGTTCCAATAGTATGGGTCAATGTAATTTATACTTTGCTTCATCGTCTCCGTCTTCGGACGAATAGTCCGAATATGTGATTTAGTGCGTGTGTCATGTGTGTGTATATGAGGTATAATTTGTATGATGTCAGCGTGTAAATTATTCTTAATGCGTCTGAACATAATTTTCCCGATATAGAAGTAATATACACTATCTACCAACAACTAATTGAACACCCCTGCAATCGACAATATCTGCGGTCCTGATACACTTCACGGCCGCCGCCGTTAAATATCGTGTGGGAAACAACAACGCAACCAGTCGCATGCAAGATGCCACGCAGTTCTGAGCTCTCTGATTTCGAGAAAAGTGTAATCGTCGGGTATCACAGAAATGACGGATCCATACGTGACATATCCAGCGAGTTCAAGTACCCAAAGTTGACAGTGGCTTACGTGATTGGCAAGTGGAAGATGAGAGGTGACTGTCGGAATGTGCTCCGACCTGGCAGACCCACAAAATTGGGAGTCAGAGACCGACGGGTGCTGGCCAGAGAAATTCGGAAGAACCACACCAAATCGATAGGTCACATCCGCGAGAAGTTTCAACTGCCATCCGGGAGTGCTCTTTCGAAGAATACCATCAGTAAGGAAGCCCATCTGCTCGGTTATCATGGACGTGCTGCCGCTCACAAGCCTTTGATCACCAAGTCCAATAGCGCTGCTCGACTAACGTGGTGCAAAGAACGTCGACAGTGGACCGTTTAACAGTGGAAACAGGTTCTCTGGAGCGACAAATCAAGGTTCACCCTCTACCGTTCGGATGGCAGGGTCTGGGTTTGGCGTCTGCCTGGAGAACGCCTCCTGCCGGAATGTATTGTGCCGACTGTGAAGTTCGGCGGCGGTGGAATTATGCTATCGGGGTGTTTCTCCTCGTATGGCATGGGACCCTTGGTCGCTATTCCTGCTAGACTCAACGCCGAGACCTACTGCACCATTTTGGATGACCATGCGCTTCCTACGTTGTGGCAGTTTTACGGGATGGACCCATGTTACTTTCTGGATGACAATGCCACCTGTCATGTTGCGAGGTCCACCATGGCTTGGTATGGTGACAATGGGGTTAATCGAATGTACTGGCCTGCGCAGAGCCCGGACCTTAACCCTATCGAGCACCTCTGGGACGAGTTGGAGCGTCGACTTAAGGGGTGCCCCCACCGTCCGAAATCGGTGAAGGAACTGACCTGTCTACTCCAAGCCGAGTGGAAGAAAATACCGCTAGCCGTCGTACAACGCCTTGTTGAGAGAGTATGCCCCGGTGGGTTGCAGCTGTAATTGCCGCTCGTCGAGGCTCCACCAACTATTGAAGGTGAATACACTTCGTTTTCCTTTTCTATCACAGGTGTCCAATTACTTGTTGGTAGGTAGTGTAGTTGGTTAATCGTAAGAATGATGTTTTCTTTTGGGAACATTTTTGTGTTATTATATAGTGTTAGTTGTGTATTTCTATCAAATGTTAGGTCAATTAATTTTATATATTTGTTTTAAAGAATTTGAAGTCTTTTGAAATTATATTTAGTCGTCTGTCCCCACGATAAGATAGCGCAATTAATATGAGTCTGAAACATGGTATAGCAGAGTTTGCCGAAAAAATAATTTGAAGGAGCATTTTTACTCCTTTGGAAAAATTTAGGGAGTAATTTTTAAAAGTGAGGCGTATTTTAGAAATATTAACGAGTGAAATAAAAAAAAAACCAGTCAGTAAAATCATGCAATGCATTGATTATGATACGCTTTCAATATACTAGAAATCATTACTCAAGCTATTACTCAAGTTATGAGGAAATTGGCTGTGGAATAATTCTCACCCCTGTGCCCTGACCTTTGATCCATTTGGACGATATTCAACAGAACTGGTTCAGTATATCTCTGAAGTAACATGATAAAATTTTGTCGCAATCGAAGCAACTTTACGGAAGTTATGATCCATAAGCGCTGTGGAGTAGATCCCGCTCAATCGAAACATCTTTACGTAAGTTATGACTCATAATGGCGATGGAAGTGATTCCGTTCCTATGTCCTGACTTTGACACCCATTTGCCAATCTTTAATAGGGTTTGTCCCCAGGTGGTCTCCTACCACATACTAAAATTTAATCGAAATCGAACCTGTTTTACGTTAGGTATGACGCATAAGAGCAGTGGAATAGATCCTGCTCTTATGTCCTGACCTTTGACCCTATTTCGTTCACTTTCAATAGGGTTCCTTTCCACTTATTCCCCTACCACATACTATAATTTCATCGAAATCGAACGATTTTTACGCGAGTTATCGTTCGGACGAACATACGCACAGAACGCGTGACGTAATGAGGCAGATGGGAATCGCGACCATCTGCTAACAAGGTGTGACGTCATAAAACTTTAATAGGATCAACAAACAACGCTTGACGTAATGAGATAGATGGCATGACCGCGCGCCAACATCTAATGGGGCGACGCCATGACACCACACTTGGAATACTTAATATTTTCCAAAACGTAACCATAATTATGCAATCCAACATTTGTTTTTCTACTGACGTCATCAAAGTACAGGTCGCACCATCTTTTTTCTGGTTTCAACACCACCAAAGGAAAAGTTATTGATTTTTAATATAATTATGGTTATGTTTTAGAAAATATTAAGTATACCAAGTTATAATAAAGTTATTTTAATCGATGTTCAAATTTTCATCCTTGGGAACATATTAATTTTTAAGGAAATGTGTACAAAAGTTTTTCCATTGGAAGTATAGGAAGCAAAATTACTTGACGTCCACCTGAATAATATGGGATAAGAGCGATGGAATGGATCGCAATCTTATGTCCTGACCTTTGACCCCAGTTCGTCCACATTCAATAGAGTTCGTCCCCAGGTGTTCCCTTACCACATACTGAAATTTCATCGAAATCGAACCATTTTTACGCACGTTATGACGCATAAGGGCAATGGAATGCATCCCGCTCTTATGTCCTGACCTTTGACCCCACTTCACCCATTTTGAATAAGATTCGTCCCCAGGCGGTCCCCTACCACATAGTAAAACTTCATTGAAATCGAACCATATTTACGCAAGTTATGACGCATAAGGGCAATGGAATGATCCCGCTCCTACGTCGTGACCTTTGACTCCATTTGTCCCATTTTCAATATGGTTCGTCCCCAGGTGGTCCCCTACCACATACTAAAATTTCATCGAAATCGAACCATTTTTACGCCAGTTATCGTGCGGACAGACGGACAAAGCTGGAGCATATACGCTTCTTCAACCTACGGTTGGAAAGCGTAAATAAAAAGGTGTGAAAACACCCGGAAATTATTAAAAAAAACTGTTTTTTTTTCATATTAAAAAATATTTCACTTCTACTGAATGCATTTGGACGTTTTGCTTCTTTTTTTAGTTAAAAAAAAAATATATATAGTACATAAATAACATAAACACTACAAGCGCATGGAAAGTAATCCCTGGAAATTCTTTGTACCATTTTAGTAAAGAACAAGAATGAATTTCCAACTTTGACGTCGATGTAACACAACGCATTCTTCATTTTCTAATGAAGTGTCCATGTTCGTTGTCTGCTTTGGTATTTCCACCACTAGTTTTTTTTTTGCAGATTTCATTGTTTCCGTCCTCTGCGTTATTTCTCTTCTACACTCCAGGACCACAAGCAAGGCGCTCCGAAATTGCGATTGCGTACTTCACTCATCTGATCGAGCATGAGCTGTAGCAGCAATGACAGGAGTTTTGCGATGCGGTTGCCGCTCAAGATGAGCCGATGACGTCAAGGTAAAGAACGATGTCTCCCTGACGTCACGCCCTGACTGGCTGGCGGGTCAGGCCACCAAAGCTCCGATCGCACCAAGAAAACCAGGGCCAGGTATGGATCGTCTACAACGTGAGATCTGGCCTTAGGTAACAAAGGATACCGCTGATAATATGTTTGAAACACAAAATTCGAATAAAAAATTGAAAATAAAAAAAAATTCAGCTTAAATTTCTCGATTCGTATTTTTACGCGTTGGCAAAATTTCAATGCGTAAACACACTTTTCGGTGCGTCCTAGACGCGCAATTACGCATTTTGGGCGAACTCTGTCAGGTATAGTATAAATGAATTAGTGTTTTATAAGTAAGGTTTGTGAATACCAAGCTGATAACTCCAATGTTTTTGGAGAATTTGAGAAGAAGAGTGTCCACATTTTGGTCCCACTTAAGGTCCCTATGTAAAGTAATCCCCAAATAAAGTAAGGAGTTAACCTCTTCTATATTTGTACCATTAATAGATAATGTGATAGAAGGGGGTTGTGAAATATTTTGTTTTGGGAAAATTAAAGACTTTGTTCAAATTAATCAGAAACTTTAAACTTGGTCATTTTGCGTGGTGTAGTGGTTAGCATACTTGGGCGCTATCCGGGAGACGCGTGTTCGATTCCCGCTCCAGGGCTACGAAATTTTCAAGTTTTCGGATATTATCTGACTTAACATCCATGTCATATTTACACCAATAAACGGATTCACATCTTTCAAACTTGTATTTCATATATTTTCGGTAAATATAGCATTTCCTCATCCGTTTTGCATTTGGAATAACACCAATAACTTTCAACGAATTTTACAAGTAATTTTTTAAAGTAGGGTTATCCAGTTCGGAAAGTGAAATGTTAGCTGCACCAAACGCACCAGTTAATTTCGAAAGTTCAGTTAAGCGATGTTGCTCTTGTTTAGTTCTTTTCTCAATAAATTAATCAACACATTTTTGCATTATTTTAGGTTGAGTGTTCGGACACAATATTTTTTCAAGCAGCTTGCTTGCTAAATGCTTTTCACAACTTCTCTTTCTTGAAAAATCCTCTGGTATGTTACAACACGAACAGAACAGTGGATTTTTGTTCACATAAAATGTTACCTAACTGTACTGCTTACGTCATTCATATGCACTCATTTTACTCACGTGGTTCATTTCCAAAACATAAAAACAATATCTCGACGCTTTATAAACTAAATAATCGCATGAAAACAAAATTTCTTTATGCTAAGCAACTGCGAATCTCAAACACCCTTTTCTGTGAGCTGCTTCTTCCCAGTTAAAACTGTTGATAGAAATTTCAAAGCTAAGCGTCTGCGAAACTCAAACACTCTTTTCTGTGTGCTGCTTTTCCCAGTTAAAACTGATGATAGAAATTTCGAAGCTAAGCGTCTGCGAAACTCCAACACTTTTCTGTGAGCTGCTTTTCCCAGTTAAAACTAATAACAGAAATTTCGAAACTAAGCGTCTGCGAAACTCAAACACTTTTTTCTGTGAGCTGCTTTTCCCAGTTAAAACTAATAATAGAAATTTCGAAACTAAGCGTCTGCGAAACTCCAACACTTTTCTGTGAGCTGCTTTTCCCAGTTAAAACTAATAATAGAAATTTCGAAACTAAGCGTCTGCGAAACTCCAACACTTTTCTGTGAGCTGCTTTTCCCAGTTAAAACTAATAATAGAAATTTCGAAACTAAGCGTCTGCGAAACTCAAACACTTTTTTCTGTGAGCTGCTTTTCCCAGTTAAAACTAATAATAGAAATTTCGAAACTAAGCGTCTGCGAAACTCCAACACTTTTCTGTGAGCTGCTTTTCCCAGTTAAAACTAATAATAGAAATTTCGAAACTAAGCGTCTGCGAAACTCAAACACTTTTTTCTGTGAGCTGCGTTTCCCAGTTCAAACTAATAGCAGAAATTTCGAAGCTAAGCGTTTGCGAAACACAAACGCTCCTTTTTGTGAGCTGCTTTTCCCAGCTAAAAGTACTAATATAATTGACGACATCCGGTTTACGGTTTATTATTGCGCCGAATCGTCAAGGTCATTCAGCAATAACGGGAGCTAAAAATCACAAAAACCACGCGTGCGTTCTTCAGCCGAGTATGTGACGTGGAATTATCCGTCAAGCTTGTTTGATAAGAGTCTGTTCGTAGCGAACAATCTTGAGTGATAAGTGAAGGTTTAAAGTTAGGGTTTAGACTTTGCAGGAGAATTAATTTCAAGTATATTTTTCGCGTAAATTCTAATAAACACGGTATTAAAATTATCTAAATGAGAAAAGTAATCTAAATATTATAATAGAAATTCGGCAAAAATAGGAAAAACAACTGAAATTCGCGGATATATTTGATTTTCGCGAAATTACAGAAAAAACCCCTAAAAGTCCTTAAAAAAAATCACGAAAATTCACGTCGCGAAAAAATTATTGGATTGGTGCGAATTAAATGTCCGGCGCGAACGAGAAGTGGAGACAGGACCTCACCACAGCGGAATGGAACCATCCACAGGTGTTGCGGGTATTACGTCACAGAGTTACGATAAATAGCTATCACGTGTGTGAAGAACAAGGTACAGGCGTGGTTTGTTTAGACGTAAAGTGGCTTGGAAAGGAAAAATGCAGATGCCATCTTCCTGTATGAATTTAAACTGGGCCATTCTGCAGGTATTGCCGCTCGAAATGTTAACAAAGCGTTTGGGAAGAATACAGCCAACGAACGAACCATTCGGCGATGGTTTGTGAAGTTTCGAAGCAGGGATACGGACCTACAAAGTTAAGCACGTGATGACCGACGTGTTGCTGTTTCTGACGATGTTCTGTTACGTGTATTTGAAGCGGACGCCCAAAAAACCTGTCGTGAGATAGCGGCAGAGGTAGGTGTCCACCACACGACAGTTGTTAGGCGTCTGGAAGCGCTGGGTAAGGTCAAAAAGCTGGATGTGTGGAGACCGCATGAGTTGGCAACTCCCAACAAGACTAGGCGTTTGGATATCTGCAGGTCGCTGCTTGCCAGGAATAAACAGTAACTTCTACTGCATCGAATCGTCACCTGCCACGAGAAGTGGGTTCTTTATGATAATCGGAAACCATCTGTAAGATGGTTAAGCAAGGCACAGCCTGTTGGACGGCATCCGTAGCCACCCCTACACACCAAGAAGATGATGCTCCTTGTCTAGTGGTCCACAGCCGAGATAATTCATCGGAGTTTCTCACAAAACTATCACAGCAGAACAAAAAGAGACCAAACCATCACAGCAGAACTTTATTGTGCTGAAACGGTGTTGCACGATTCGTCGACAGCAACGATTGGTCGCCATAACGATCAGTCGACCGTAACGACTAGTCGACAGTAACGACTGGTCAACAGCACGATTGGTCAACACAACAATTTGTCGAGATAACCATTGGTTCAGAGGCTTATGGTTTACATTCGCAGCGGTTCCTGTCAGAACGTACTGACCTCTCAAAACGTAACGTTCCTTTTTGGAAATAATATCTTTTAGAATGTAGTCCTCATAACGTACAGTATTATAACATATTATTTCCAAATAGGCCCCCGTGTCATCTTTTGTACTCTATGTGAAATCTATATAGAGGGCCTTCTCAACGATGTTATTTCCGAAAGGGCCCCCGGGGCCCTATAGGTGTAGTCACCTTGGGGAGACTGCCACACATAATTCGGAAACTCGGAAAATTGCTACATATTCAAAGGGTTTCTCGGACGAACGGAGATTTGTGCTAGTCCCCTTAATGAAAACCACGAGACAATTTTCCGGTGGGGCAATATTTCTGTGTGTGGCAATTGTCCGGGTTGCTGAAAGATGTGTGGCAATCTTCCGGTGGGGCAATATTTCTGTGTGTGGCAATTTTCCGGGTTGCTGAAAGATGTGTGGCAACTTCCGGTGGGGCAATTTACCGCCAAACTGTTTGCACTAATATCGACCAGTTGTTCTCTCGACCAATCGTTATGTCGATCAAACGTGCTGTCGACCAATCGTTACTGTCGACTAATCATTGCTGTGTACCAATCGTTATGTCGACTAATCATTTCTGTCGACCAATCGTTACTGTCAACTAATCATTACTGTCGACCAATAGTTATGTCGACTAATCATTTCTGTCGACCAATCGTTACTGTCGACTAATCATTACTGTCGACTAATCATTACTGTCGACCAATCGTTATATCGACTAATCATTTCTGTCAACCAATCGTTACTGTCGAACAATCGTTATGTCGACTAATCATTTATGTCGACCAATCGTTACTGTGGGCTAGTCATTTCTATCGACCAATCGTTACTGTCGACTAATCATTACTGTCGACCAATCGTTATGTCGACTAATCATTTCTGTCGACCAATCTTACTGTCGACTATTCATTAATGTTGCCCAATCGTTATGTCGACTAATCATTTCTGTCGACCAATCGTTACTGTCGACTAATCATTACTCTCGACCATTCGTTATATCGACTAATCAGTGCTGTCGACCAATCGTTACTGTCGACTAATCATTACTGTCGACCAATCGTTATGTCGACTAATCATTTCTGTCGACCAATCGTTACTGTCGACTAATCATAAATGTCGACCTATCGTTATGCCGACTAATAATTTTTGCCGATCAATCGCTACTGTGGACTAATCATTACTGTCGACCAATCGTTATGTCGACTAATCATTTATGTCGACCAATCGTTACTGTGCACTAGTCATTACTATCGACCAATCGTTATGTCGACTAATCATTTCTGTCGACCAATTGTTATGTCAACCAATCGTTATATCGACCAATCGTTACTGTCTGCCAATCGTGTGTCGGCCAATCCTTATGTCGACGAACCGTTTGTCGACTAATCGTTACATACCGTGCTGAATTACACCAGATGCACCGGAAATTGCTGCAGACATAACCGGTTTGGTCAACAGACACGGTGTTCTTCTGCTCCAGGACAACGGCCGCCCTCATGTCGCAAAACGAACGATGCCGACACTAAGTGCCTTGAGCTATGAAACACTGCATCATCCTGCCTAAATCCCGGACTTGTCTCTGACAGTCTGTCATCAGTTTCGTCGCCTGGATCACTTCCTGTCCGGGAAACGGTTTACGACAGACAACGAGGTTCAACGTGCAGTTGGTGACTTCTTTGTGTCCCAGCCACAAATCCTTTTTTCTTCCCGGATCGTGGCCTTGCCGGATAGATGGCAACTATGTGCAGATGCCGAGGAGGATTATTTTGCCTAGGTAATTTGGTCTACTTTTCCGTTCTCGCATTCCGAGTGTGCTGGTGCTTTGCCGGCCATTTCGTTCGCACGAACCCAATACTTGCCTACTTATAGCCGATTGAGTCGATTTTTCCTTTATAGAAAAAGGTAGGAAAAATTTAGTATAAGTCGCAAAGGTAAGAAATTATGAAAAACGTTGTGGGGGTACCTATAAAAAAGTTCTATCATCGCTTTGAAGAATATCTAGTCAAAAAGGTACAGAAATAAATTACCGCTCGGGCTAAAAAAAATAACTTTTGCAAGGCAACATGCATGTGACCCTGCTGAAAGTACTTCACAACACAGAATTCCTTTTTCACTCGGTTTTTAAATTCTAATTATTCGACTGCAATTTTTATATAAAATCCCCCATCTCTTTCAACGTCCTCAGAACAGCTTAATTATGAATTTAGGAACAAGTTATATTTTTTTCAGCGCATCCTTTGAAGCCCTCTATCAGATACGTAAGTTATAGTGCAAATTTAATTTTTTTTCGGCAACTAAGAAAAGTAGCACGATTTAGTGAATAGATACGAGGTTTCAGTTTCTTTTTGAAATTTGAAACCGTGCTAAAATCGCATTAGTTAAATCATGGAATACACTTTAGGGGAAAAAAAAAAAAAAGAACACGTTTTTGTTTTACACGCTGGAAAGATTTGCGCAAATTATCTTCCTCGGAGAATTAAAAAAATATATCCTTTTAATTTCCTGCATGATTACCTAGACATGCTTCAAGCAAGCACAACTGCTTTGAAGCTATCTTATTTTTATTGTAGTCAAGTAATTTCTCGGCATTTGAAATCTTTTACGAGCGTTTTTTAAGTCGTGCTTCTAAAAGTTCACAACAAAGAACGCTCCTTAGAGCTCAGGAGGTTCATTAATCGACTTTTTAATCTTTCATTTAATTATTTTCAGCAAAATTAGCATTCCCCCGTGAGACGACGTTCAGGAAATGAGTCTAAAAAATTAATTAAAAAAAAAATTGCCTATTGTTTCCTAAACTCGGATTTTTTCCGAACGGATCCGAATATAACGTAGCCAGCTTTCACAGTTTCTGGAAGCAAATATTCAGCAAGCATTTAGTAGCACCTAACTGATATGAATATAAAATTACCACCGATGCAAAAAAAGGAATAACAAATTTATTAGCTATGCATTTTTCGTAGACGAATAACGCTGATCGACGATAGGAACTTGTTATCCTAGCACAATACTTCACGGGCATCTTTTGAGCTAGAAAAACATCAGTGTTGAAATATCAATGGCCGTGTTAACAAATTGTAAGGGAAAAGCTCTTTGTGCTTGATTTTTATTTTCTCGCACGCATAATGAAATATACTCATGAGCAGTACAATAATTGAGAAAACCTAAACACTCTTTATACAGGTTGATTCAGCTAAGCGTGTACACACTTCTTGGAGGGATAGCAATGCAGGGTCGAAAACGCCATCTTCATGCGGTAGATGGCGTTGTTCGGCAGCGAGACTGCTCATACGTTCTTTCAGGATACTCTCATTTGTAGAGATATGGGCGGTGGAGAACCCCCATGCTGTACGACCATGGGCAGCACAAAACCGTTTTGCAGTTAATGTTTGGGCCGACATTACCGGGAAATACTTAATTGGCACCACACCTCACGCCTCCTCGTCTGGACGAAAGGAGTTACTGGATATTTCTGGAAGACGTATTGCCAGAGCTATTGAACGAACAACAGGTTTTTCCGTCGCTGTGCGGTGCAATGCGGTTCCAGAACGATGGGGCCCCACGCCAATTTCAGCAGTGACGTTCGCTTAAACATGGCATTTGGACATCAGTAATTCGGGCGTGGTGATTCCGTTCATTGGCCTACAAGATCTCCAGACTTAATATGCCTTGATTACTTCTTCTGGGGTTACATCAAAGGACTGGTTTAAGACAACCCCCGTTGAAAGTGATGAGGACCTTGCAGAACACATCCCTCTAGCTGCTTCAGAAGTCAGAGAAACGCCAGGAACATTCCAAAATGTACGTGATTCCCTTGTCGTGTGACTATAAGTGTCAAGCGTGTGTTACAGCTCATGGTCGCAACTTTGAACACCTTCTGTAACCTCAATGCATTTCTCAAATGTCTTGTGAGTAATAAAAAGCATTTTGTTATCTTACGTGCTGATCTT
The DNA here is from genome assembly GCA_039090855.1 of Macrothele yani. Classification (NCBI taxonomy): domain Eukaryota; kingdom Metazoa; phylum Arthropoda; class Arachnida; order Araneae; family Macrothelidae; genus Macrothele; species Macrothele yani. The sequence goes on along the minus strand of CM077032.1, from coordinate 17,093,041 downwards.
TCATTTCTCGACCTCTGTGTACACTATAGCACATGAAGATGGCGTTTGCGACCCGGCATTGCTATGTGATTCCGATTTGTCTTTGTGCAACCTACTCCTCCCAGAAGTCTGCACACGCTTAGATGAATCCCCCTGTATATGTACAACGAGAGGACAGAAATAATGAAATACCTGGTTCCTAGGCAACGCGACGCCGTTACACCCCTCGCTAGTGGACGAACCCACCGGTTAGTAGAAACATATAGTCATATCAGAATAATATGACCACCCTCGGAATCACACTGTACCCGGCCAGGCGCGTTACAGAGTCGAACGTCGACCACACGGAGATATAAGTGGCCAGTTAGGACAGAGAAGCCATAGTGCGTAACGTGAGAACAATGGGCTGAGGTAGTGATTTGACGGACGTTCAAAAGGAATAATCATCTGCTACCGCGCTAAGGGGTGGAAGCATCTCAGAAACAGCAGAATTCGTGGGCTGTTCCCGAGGTGCTGTAGTAAGGGTGTACCAAGAATGAACCGCTGGCACACTGAGTATCTCATGACGTCATAACCGAGGAGCCTCAAAGGCCTTCGGGCCTTAGGCAGAGGTAGTGATTTTACATCCAAATTAACATGGTTTTCAATCTGGAAAGTCAGCAGAATCAGCCTTGTTATATTTACAACAAACAGTCCAACATAATTTTGAACTCAACTTATACACTGAGTGGTCACTTTATTATGACCACCCCCTCAGTACTTTGTTGGGCCACCTTTTGCCTTTAATACTGCGTCGATGCTTCGTGGCATGGACTCCACGAGATGTTGATAGGTGTTTGTAGAATCTGAGACCATGCTTGATGAATAGCACTTTCCAGGAGTGTGAGATTGCAGGGTTGTGGATCCAGCTGTCTGATGGCTCGTTCAACTTCATCCCACAAATTCTCAATGGGGTTGAGATCTGGAGATTATGGGGGCCACCTACGCAAAGTAAACTCACCGACATGTTCCTGAAACCAATCCTGTACAATACGAGCACTATAATAGGACGCATTATCTTGTTGAAAGTAGCCTTCGCCATTGGGATATAATATCCACATGACAGGATGCACTTGGTCCACAACGATGTTTAGATGTGATGTGCCACTGAGACACGAAATAAAGGCCACAAAGCGTGCTAGGAAAACATTCCCCAAACCATAGCGTTGCCTCCAGCAACTTGAAAAGTTGTAGCAATGCATTTCGGGTCCATGCTTTCGTGCTGTTTCTGCCAAATTCTCACTCGGCCATCGGCATGGGGCAACTGAAAACGTGATTCATCGGACCACATAATTTGTTTCCAATTATCGACTGTCCAATCCTTCTGCTCCTGTATGAACTGGAGACGTTTTCTCTTGTTAACTGCAGACAGCAAAGGTGTTCGAACAGGCCTTCGGCTGCCATATCCCATCCGATGCAGTGTACGGCGAACAGTGCATGCAGAGATCATTTGAGGGGATCCTTGATTAAGATAGGTCTGTAATTTGCTGGACTGTTGCCCTTCTGTTGTCTGTTACCAGTCTGGACACTCTCCGTTCCTCTCGAGCAGTCACTAGTCGATGACGACCACACGTTGCACGTAGAGACCCAGTTTTTTGGCTGACAGTCCAGTCTTTAAACACTTTAACCACAGCTGCTCTGGAACATTTCACGAATGCGGCGGTTTTGGTGATATTCGCTCCATGGCTCCGAGCTCCTACAATCATCCCACTTTGAAAGTCCGTCAAATCGCATTTTTTACCCTCCTCGTCCCCCAAAAAATCACTTCTACTACTGTCGCAAGCACTAAGCTTTCCCTTTTTATACTAGCCTCGCCCTCTGGCGGCAACATGATGCAGCCATAGCTCATTTGCTTAAAACTGTCAGGTGGTCATAATAAAATGGCCACTCAGTGTATGCCATCGCTTTATTTTTAGACCTATCCAAAGCTTTTGATACCATAAATCATAATACCTTACTACACAAATTACACACTATAGTAATAAGGAACAATGAACATTCTCTTTTTCAAAGTTTTTTATCAGGTAGGCAACAATATACACAAATTAACCCGCATCAATCCACACGTCAATTCATACCAACTGGTGTTCCACAGGGTTCAATTTTGGGACCTGCACTTTTCAGTGTATACATTAACGATATCTTTACTTCAGTAAGTGATATAGACCTACTACTCTATGCAGACGACATAACTATCCTCAACTCATTTAATTTAACGACTGACACTACTATAAATACACTGACGGAAAAAAATCCCAACACCAAGAAGGGGTTGTGTTAGATAAACGACAGTTGGTAGGCGGTGAGAGTACATCTGTATATAAGATGATGTCTATGCAAATTTCGCGCTCGGCGCATACGTGTGGCGCTAGTAGCGCCCCTCGAAACATGCAAAGCAGGTTTGCTGTAAATACGCGCTGTAACGTTCGTGAGCGTTAGTTATCGTTGAGATTCGACGTAGGGTGTTGATGTTAGTCAAGAATGCCTTTAAGAAGACGAAGAAGCCATTATCAACAGCTCACGGAGTTTGAACGAGGTCGTGTAATAGGGCTACGAAAAAGTGGATTTTCTTTCCGCAATATTGCAGAACGACTTGGCAGGATGACGCGGCATTCTATTGCGATCAAGTCTGCCGTGTGGGTGGATGGAGCAATTCAGCATAAACTGCCAGATCGGCGCCGTGGTGTCCTTCTCCAACATGAAAACGCACGTCCGCACAGTGCAAACATGACCAAAGTGCCAATTCAGGTCATGAAATAGGAGATCGTACCACGTCCGGTTTATTTCGCATATCGATCGTACCACGTCCGGTTTATTTCGCCCCTTAAGACAATCACCTGTTCCGATCGGTGACAAATGCACTCAGGGGCAGAACGTTAAACACTGATGTTGATCTCCAGGTTTTTTCAAGAATGGCTTTGAAGACCTATCCAGACGTTGGGACACCATCGTAAACAAAGAGGGGATACATACATAGTTGATTCCCTTCTGATGTAATACATTTCTGAAGAGCGATGAAAAAAAACAGCATGAACTCATGCAACAACCCAATACATTATCGGTGGAAGACAGATGCGTCATTCTAGCTCATAAGTGGTAAGAACCCTATGCTACCCAGGGGCAACCGTTTTAGGGGGGGGCACTGCGAATATCGGCGGAAGACAGATGAGTCATTCTAGGTCATAAGTGGTAAGAACTCTAAGCTACTCGCGGGCAACCGTTTCAAGGGTGTACGGCAAGTATCGGCGGAAGACAGATAAGTCATTCTAGCTCAAAAGTGGTAAGAACCCTAGACTACAAGGGGGCAACCCTTTCAAGGGTGTACGGCGAGTATCGGTGGAAGACAGATGAGTCATTCTAGCGCATAAGTAGTAAGGACCATAAACTATCAGGGGGCAAACCTATCAAGGGTGTATGGCGAGTATCGGTGGAAGACAGATGAGTTAATTAGCGCATAAGTGGGGTAAGAACCCTAGGCTACCCGTGGGCAACCGTTTCAAGGGTGTACGGCGAGTATCGGTGGAAGACAGATGAGTCATTCTAACGCATAAGTGGTAAGAACCCTTGGCTAACCGCGGGCAACCGTTTCAAGGGTGTACGTCGAGTATCGGCGGAAGACAGGTGAGCCATTCTTACGCATAAGTGGTAAGAACCCTAGGCTACCCGAGGGCAACCGTTTTAAAGGTGTACGGCGAGTATCGATAAAAAACAGATGAGTCATTCTAGCGCATAAGTGGTGAGAACCCTTGGCTACCCGGTAGCAACCGTTTCAAGGGTGTACGGCGACTATCGGTGGAAGACAGAATAATCATTCTAACGCATAATTGGTAAGAACCCTAGGCTACCCGGGGTTAACCGTTTCAAGGATGTACTGCGAGTATCAGTGGAACACAAGTGAGTCATTCTAGCACATAGGTGGTAAGAATACTAGGCTACCCCGGGGCAACCGTTTCAAGGGTGTAGGGAGAGTATCGGTGGAAGACATATGAGTCATTCTAGCGCATAAGTGGTAAGAACCCAAGGCCACGAGGGGGCAACCGTTTCAAAAGTGTACTGCGAGTATCGATAGAAACAGATGAGTCATTCTAGCTCATAAGTGGTAAGAACCTTTGACTACCCGCGGACAACCGTTTCAAGGGTGTACGGCGAGTATCGGTGGAAGACAGATGAGTCAACTAGCGCATAAGTGGTAAGAACCCTAGGCTACCAGGGGGTAACCCTTTCAAGGGTGTACGGCAAGTATCGGTGGAAGACAGATGAGTCATTCCAGCGCATAAGTGATAAGAACCCTAGGCTATCAGGGGGCAAACCTTTCAAGGGTATACGGCGAGTATCGGTGGAAGACAGGTGGGGGTGACATTCTCGTCTGGGGACTGTTTACGTGGACTGAAATGGGACCCCTTGTACGTGTGACATCCTCCCTCACAGGTCAGCGTTACCGGGATATCCTGGACGATCATTTCTCCCGTTTGTGCGTCTTCAACATCCCACTGGGGACCTCATCCTGCAACAAGGCAATGCAGCTCTCGAATTGTATCCGAATGGTTGTATGAACACTCCACCGACGTGACTTCGCTTCCTTGGCCAGCTGGGTCACCTGACCTCAATCCCATCGAGTACATCTGTAATGCCATCGAGAGAGATGACCCCCTACATTAAATCTTCGTGAACTGTGGGAGCTTGTTCAGGGGTCGTGGATCTGTATGGCTTCCCAACGCTCCCGGTGTCTTGTCGAGTCCATGCCGAAAGGAATCGCCGCCGTCATGAGGGCGAAAGGTGGTACTGCACGTTACTAGACAGGTATCTCTAATTCAGTTGCTCTTCAGTGTATGTTTGACGTAAAATGGGTCAGGCTTTGGCACCCCTTAATTTTAAATCAAAGTTTCATGGAGTTTTTATAGCATTTCAACGTCTCCGGCATAGATATCTTTAAACCTATCAGCATTTTCAACAGTAACGCTATACCTCCTTTCTGAACTGTTTGATTTTTAGACTTTATTTAGGTATCGGGACCCTAAGGAATATCAGCATACCAATTTTCGTATCTGAAGGTTCTTGAGAAGTGGTTGAACGATTTGCGAAAGATTCAATCAGAGAATGTTCTAAAGCCGCAATTTTGTTTTTTTTTGTTTTTGTTTTCGACCTATTTTAGGTACTTGGATCTTAAGACCTACCAACATGACAATTTTCAAATCTTCAGGTCTTGTAGAAGTGTTCGAACAATTCGCGAAAATTTCAAGCAGACAAATGTTTCACAGCCACCATATTTATTTCTACTTTATTTTATTTTATGCCAGCGGAAAAACTTTAAAAGCGTCGCTACGTTATTAAGCATTGCGTCATTACCAATTTGATTGCAGCCTGTCCTTTCACCCACCCATACAGCACAAAGCGTTTCAGATATGTATCAATAATGTTACAATCTCTCATTCTCGTTGCACTTTCAGAGATATCTTACAATTGCGTTTTAGCAACATCTATTTTGGAACATAACTCTTTGTATATTGCGTTTACGTAAAAAATAGCATTCACCGGTACTACTGTTTTGTAGTTTCCATTCTATATAATTGATGTTACATTCCGCCGATATTTAAGATTTTTGGTTTGGCAACGGCGTGGATGCGCATGCGCATTTATGCCGTTTGACCGAAGAACTCCAGTATCTCCACGTGCTACTGGGATATTATTTGGTGATACTGTCGTACTCGAGTTAGCTAGTTAGGGGATTTAATATTTCATCCCTTTTTTTTCTTTTTTGGGATTCAAGATCCCCTGAAAGTAAGTAATTGTTTTGATTATTATAATTTTTTAAATTCTAAAAAGCATTTTATAAAATCTAAGTAGATGGCTGTGTTGCTGTGCAAGTATACGATACCAGCATGTTTTTAGAACGCCTTTTGTAAAAAAAGATCGTGCTTATGTTATCGGTTTGTCCGTCCGCCCGTCCTTCCGTCTGTACCAACGATATCTCTGCAACTACTAGTCCGATTTGAAAAATTCTTTTTGCATTGGGAAGCTTGAAATACGCGAATGATGATCCTTTATTTCGTTTTTTATTATGATGCACAATTTCGCCGCTAGAGGGCGTAAATACAGATGATGTCGAATTCAAAAATACGTTTTATTCCACATGTTTGCTTCTAAACATCCGATTGAAAAAATTATTTTATCTTTCGATTCCATTTATATCGAAGAGTATTTTACATATCGTTACTTTTTCAAATTACGCATAGGTTTTCCGCTAGGGGGCGTAAAAGTAAATTACATGTTTGCAATAACTCTTCTTCTAAATCCGATTTGAAAAAGTATTTCTTCAGCGGATACATCTCCTGATGGAAAATCTTTTGCATATAATTTCAAATTTTTGGTAAAGAATACTTTGGCCACCAGGGGGCGTAAGTGTTAATTTTTGCTTCTGATGTATTTGCCATAAAATCTGAGCTTCTAAGATATCGATTGAAAAATTCTTTCCTGGCTGATACCACTCACATCGATAAATCTTTTTGGAACTACTTCTAGAAGTCCGATTTGAAAAATTCCTTCTTTGTTGGATAGTTTTTCCGTGCGACATGTGTTTCATATAATTTCAAAATTTTCAAGTAATTCATAGACTTTCCGCTAGGGGGTGTAGTGGTAAATTGCGTTTCCCTCTACATCTCTGCTTCTAAATCTCCGATTTAAAAAAATATTTCTGCACCGGATACAGCTCCTGATGGGAAATCGTTTTCACATAATTTCTAATTTTTGTAAAAAATGGTTTGGCCACCAGGTGGAGTAAGTCTTAATTTACGCTTCTGATGTATTTGCAGCAAAATATGAGCTTCTAAAATCTCGATTGAAAAAAAGTCGTTTGTTGACCGATACTACTCACGTCGACAAACCTTTTGGGAAAATGTTCTTCTTGAAATATTGCGTCGTTTCTACGCCAGGGGGCGTAGATGTATATCTTATTTTTGTCAATATCTCTACTTCTAAGAGTCCGATTTGAAAAATTCCTTCTTTGTTGGATAGTGTTTCTGATGCGAAATGTTTTTCCTATAAATTCAAAAATTCAAAAAAATCATAGACTTTCCGCTAGGGGGCACAAAGGTAAATTGCGTTTTCTGCGTTATTTCTGCATCTAAAGCTCCGATTTGAAAAATTCTTCCTGTATCGCATTAAAGACCTGGTGGAAAATATTTTTCACATAATTTCTAATGTTTGGTAAAGAATGGTTTGGCCACCAGGGGTCATAATTGCTAATTTCTGCTTCTGATGTATTTGTAGCAAAATCTGTGCTCCTGAAAACTCGACTCATTCTTTTTTCTTAGACCGATACCGCTTATATGGACAACCCTTTTGAGAATACTTTCTTCCTAAAATAACGCATGGTTTTCCCACCAGGGGACGTAAAGTCACATCTTATTTTTGTCGATATCTCTGTTTCTAAGGGTTCGTAAGCTCACGATTCCGTTTACAGCAATATCTGTGGGATTAAAAACCCGATTGAAAATCTTCATTCTTTCGTCAGATCTATTGTTTTCTATACCGGTTCCATTGCCTTTGAATAGATTTGATCAATTTAATTTGCTTCAGAACGGATTCAAAAGACGTGCTTATTACACCAGAAAATTCGGTGTCATCTTTCTTCTTTTACTTGAAGCTGAGAAATTTCACATTGGTAGGTATTTACAGAAATGACGAATTTGATTTTCTTTCTTTTTTTCACTGAAATATAGTCTATTCCACATGTATAATAGAAATTCGACACCCTCGTTTGGGACCAATTTTTTTACTTTTGTTGGAATATATAAACGCCGCCGTTATTTCCCAATGGACAGCGGAGTGCGTTGAACCTGTGAAAACGTAAACAACTCGTAATACGACTGTTGTTGCTTTTGAAACAGCTGTCGAGTGTATTATTTTGTATTGTGATTTTACAAAGTTTATTAAAACTATAATGTTCAATGTAAGAAATACGTAACAGTAATATGACGATGTCACAAACATCTTTCAAATACGCAAAAAAAATGCAACGAAGTTACAAATACATTTCAAATACGTAACAGTAACATAAAGTTGGTATGCTGAAGTTACAAATATATTTCAAATACGTAACAGTAACATGAGGTTGGTATGTTGAAGTTACAAAGACCTTTCACTGTAACGTATTGGTTATGTTTCAAAGTAAGGTAACGTTTGAGGACATTTTGACGTAACCGTAAGGTTTCTGAAACATTACTGTTACATTGCGCCACGTATCTGAGAAAGTCGCAATGTTTCAGCTAAGTACTTATAACATGTACGAAATACTCTGTGCTGTGTGGGCAATGGCAAGAGAGCGCTGAAAATAGCTGCGTCACCATGGCGGCGGGTCACGGGACCAGAACTTTCCTGTGTGGTTACCGTCGAAGACAGAGGAAACTGTTCGTTCCTTTCCTTTGCGTCTTTAAAAATGCTTAAAAATCAGGAAATTATTTTTCCTAATTCCTTTTTTAAAAGAGGGATAATAGTTGGGAATTTTTACTGTAAAAATTACAATGCGTTATGATTTATAGTTTGTCATCTCCTGTTGTGTCACCAATGGACTATTGTGCCATTGGACTGCTATAAAAAACGCTCGGGCCTAAAAAAGAGACTGGTATCAAGTATACACCTTTTGCTCATATTCCTTCAAAGTGCCCTGATGTGTCACCAATGGACTATTGTGCCTTCGGACTGCTAAAAAGAACACTCAGACCTAAAACAATGATTGAACTATGGAAAGCAGTGGAGGAGGAGTGGAATAAAATGCCACTACCAATTTTAAGAAATGCCCTGTTATCTTGGAAATCTAGATGTAGATTCATATACACAGAAAGGGATATCGGGTAGAACATTTAGGAAAGAAATAATTATATTTTTAACTTTAATTTTTCTGCTTGACAAGTGTTCCAAAGATATGTGAACATCCTGTGTAATGTCTATTTGTATTTGTCACATATTTGCGTTCATTACTGGAAGTCAGTGAAGCCCGAGTTGTGTGTCAAGATCACTCTAAATGGAAAAGTTCAATGCGGCAACAGTAAGTAAATAATCGGTTCAAATGTTTTCTGGTAGTTTGCACTTTGTGGCTGACGTCTGAATCTTAGAGAATGGCTTAGTGATGTTCATGTACAAGGGGAATCTTAAATCCTCCCCTTTAACAATTTTTGAAATATTAAAGTGATTTTAATGAAAACACTGATATGTACTATGATACACTACCTACCAACAAGTAATTGAACACCTGTGATAGCAAAGGAAAACGAAGTTTATTCAGCTTCAATAGTTGGTGGAGCCTCCACGAGCGGCGATTACAGCTGCGACCCTCCGGGGCATACTCTCAACCAGGCGTTGTACGACGGCTAGCGGTATTTTCTTCCACTCGCTTTGGAGAAGACAGGTCAGTTCCTTCACTGATTTCGGACGGTGGGGACACCACTTAAGTCGACGCTGCAACTCGTCCCAGAGGTGCTTGATAGGGTTAAGGTCCGGTTTCTGCGCAGGCCACTCCATTCGATTAACCCCATTGTCACCATACCAAGCCATGGTGGACATCGCAACATGACAGGTGGCATTGTCATTCTGAAAGTAACATGGGTCCACCCCGTAAAACTGTAACAACGTAGGAAGCGCATGGTCATCCAAAATGGTGCAGTAGGTCTCGGCGTTGAGTCTATCAGGATTTCCGACCAAGGGTCCCGTGCCATACCAGGAGAAACACCCCCATAGCATAATTCCACCGCCGCCGAACTTCACAGTTGGCACAATACATTCCGGCATAGGCGTTCTCCAGGCAGACGCCAAACCCAGACCCTGCCATCCAAACGGTAGAGGGTGAACCTTGATTTGTCGCTCCAGAGAACCTGTTTCCACTGTTCAACGGTCCACTGTCGACGTTCTTTGCACCACGTTTGCCGAGCAGCGCTATTGGACTTGGCGATCAAAGGCTTGTGGGCAGCAGCACTTCCATGATAACCGAGCAGATGGGCTTCCTTACGGATGGTATTCATCGAAAGAACACTCCTGGATGCCTGTTGAAACTCTTCGCGGATGTGGTGCATCGATTTGGTGCGGTTTTTCCGAATTTCTCTAGCCAGCACCCGTCGGTCTCTAACTCCCAGTTTTGTGGGTCTGCCTGGTTGGGGCATATTCTGACTCATCTTCACTTGCCAATCACGTAGGCCACTGTCGAGTTTGGGTACTTCAACTCGCTATATATGTTACGTATGGATCTGCCATTTCTGTGATACCCGACGATTACACCTATCTCGAAATCAGAGAGCTCCGAACTGCGTGGCATCTTGCATGCGACTGGTTGCGTTGTTGTTTCCCACACGATATTTAACGGCGGCGGCCGTGACGTGTATCAAGACCGCAGATATCGTCGATTGCAAGGGTGTCCAATTACTTGTTGGTAGATAGTGTATATTACTAATGTACGAACAATTTTTTCCAGAATGGAATATTGAGATCATGAATGACACAGAAAAGCAGCAAGCCGTAGTTGAATTCCTGGAAATAGAGGTATGTGAGGCTCTAGATATACACAGGAGACTCATATATGGAGCTGCTACTATCGATATCAGTAATGTCCGAAGATGTATGAAAAGGTTTCGAGAGGGAGAAAGTTCAGTGTCTAACAACCAACGGAATAGCAGACCCGCAACTGCAATTACAGATGCCAACGGGCAATGAATGAAAGACCTTATCACATCTGATCGTCGTGTGACCACCAGGGGTTGTGTCATGCAATTCATCGTGGTGATAGTGCTATGGAATTATTAATTCGTGATCTGGGCTACTGAAATACGTGTTCAAAATGGATCCCAAGAAACCTAACTCGAGAACAATATGAGCAAATGTGCTGGACCCGCTTGGACTGTTATAAGAGGGGTGGTGTGGTGTTTTTCTCTAATGTTGTGTCGGGTTATGAAAGCTGGGTGTTCATTCATGACCCAGAAATGAAACATGCGTCAATGGAATAGCGCATCACACATTCACCTCAACAAAAGAAGGTTTGAACAACTCGTTCCTCAAGGAAAGTGATAGTGATAATTTTTTAGAACAAACGTGGTGTTATTTTGACTGATTTCCTTGAACGGGCTGCAACAATACACAATGCTCACTATGTGCAGACACTGAAGAAGCTAAAGGAAGCTATCAGAAGGAAAAGACGTGACATTCTATTTCATAGTGTTGCTTTACGCCATGATAATGTACGTCACCACATCTCAGTGGAAACTTCACAGGCTATTGCCAAATGGGGTACACGGGGATATCCCACCCCTACAGTCCTGATTTAGCTCCCTCAGACATTTCCTGTTTGCCCCTTTCAAAAACACCCTTCGTGGGGAACGTTTCGACGATGTGACAGATTTTAAATTGGGTGTGAACTCATGGGTGAAACGACAGCCACAGGAATTTTTCCAAAACTAATTTTACCAATGGGTTCAAAGATGGGGAAATGCATAGAAAGTAATGGACAAGCCACCAAGTTTCACATTTTTGCTGCTACAAATATAAATCTTATGAGGGACGAGGCATTACTTTCAGGATGCCCTTTGTATTTGCAAGGACATCTTATAAGGGACGAGGCATTACTTTCAGGATGCCCCTGGTATTTGTAAGAACATCTTATAAGGGACGAGGCATTACTTTCAGGATGCCCTTGGTATTTGTAAGGACATCTTATAAAAACGAGGCATTACTTTCAGGATGCCCTTCGTATTTGTAAGATAATCTTCTGAAAACGAGGCATTACTTTCAGGATGCCTTTTGTATTTATAAGGAAATCTTATGAGGGACGAGGCATTACTTTCAGGATGCCCTTTTTATTTATAAGGAAATCTTATGAGGGACGAGCCATTACTTTCAGGATGCCCTTTGCATTCTATTAGGAAATCTTATGAGGGAATAGGAATTACTTTCAGGATGCCCTTTGTATTTATAAGGAAATCTTCTGAGGGACGAGGCATTACTTTCAGGATGCCTTTTGTATTTATAAGGAAATCTTCTGAGGGACGAGGCATTACTTTCAGGGTGCCCTTTGTATTTATAAGGAAATATTATGAGGGACGAGGCAGTAATTTCAGGATGCCCTTTGTATTTATAAGGAATTTTTATGAGGGACGAGGTATTACTTTCAGGATGCCCTTTGTATTTATTAGGAGATCTTATGAGAGGCGAAGAATTAGTTTCAGGATGCCCTTTGTATTAATAAGGAAATCTTAAGAAGTATAATGAATAAAATTTTCCGGCTGGACGTGTAGTGCAGGAAAGCTTACGTTAAGTCACGTTAGGGTTATTGAAAGGTTACTTGACGTAGCTAAAGTGTGCTTAATCTTCAAAGTGCTAGAGTTTGTTTAGGTAAGACACGCACGTGCAATAAATTCCAAGAATATGGAACTTCTTTTTACTCAGCGTTCCTCATTATCTTGAATATCAGTAATATAACTTCGGTTTTAGTACATTAGTACCTTGAAGGCTCCTTATTAGAGCGGTAAACACAATATTCCCTGAACTTAACGTAAACACTCAATGAAATAGACTTAACGGCCAGACAGAGGTCTGACAATAAAATGAACTAAGAAAACGTACTCACTTTTAACCTTTTATTGGGGAGTTCCTGGTATTACTCAAATACATACTCCAAAATAACACCACTACTAATAGGCCGAACTTTCGTACTATCGTAGAAACGTAGGTAAATCGCATAACAATAATTAGGAAGAACCTATCACATAAAACGAAGCTCCTTGGTATACTTGAGCGCGCCTATATATACTGCATACCACCACGTCATGACTTACACTCGTTGCCACATATAATTCAGCGGGAGAGACAACATCTCGTTAAGTGAGAAGATAATTTGCATAGGAAAATAAAATAACAATAGATAGTAAAATCGAAAAGAAACTGAATCTAGAGTATACGTTACAGAAGGACGACGCATTACTTTCAGGATGCCCTTTGTATTTATAAGGAAATCTTATGAGGGACAAGGCATTACTTTCAGGATGCCCTCTGTATTTATAAGGAAATCTTATGAGGGAAAAGGCATTACTTTCAGGATGCCCTCTGTATTTATAAGGAAATCTTATGAGGGACAAGGCATTACTTTCAGGATGCCCTTTGTATTTATCAGGAAATCTTATGAGGGACGAGGCATTAGTTTCAAGATGCCCTTTGTATTTATCAGGAAATCTTATGAGGGACGAGGCATTAGTTTCAAGATGCCCTTTGTATTAATAAGGAAATCTTATGATGCACGATGCATTACTTTCAAGATGCCATTTGTATTTATAAAGAAATCTTATGAGGGGCAAGGAATTACTTTCAGGATGCCCTTTGTATTTATCAGGAAATCATATGAGGGACGAGGCATTAGTTTCAAGATGCCCTTTGTATTAATAAGGAAATCTTATGATGCACGATGCATTACTTTCAAGATGCCATTTGTATTTATAAAGAAATCTTATGAGGGGCAAGGAATTACTTTCAGGATGCCTTTTGTATTTATAAGGATATTTTATGAGGGACGAGGCATTACTTTCAGGATGCTCTTTCTATGTACATATTTACTGTTATGAATATTGTTACAGAAAGATTCATGTTAAGAGTTAAAATATGAAATCTGAATTTGTTCCCCCATCAGTTTCAAAAATAGAAAAATCTGATTTTGGTGTTTAAATAGCTTGTCAGAAATTCCTTCTGGAAACACTAAACAATGGCGTCTCCAGAAAATTTCATCCCATGACACAGGAATGCGTTTGGAGCTTCTGCCTTGCATTGCAGCAAAATGAGAAAGGAACAGTGGTAAATGCAGCGGCGATGGAGGATAAAAGGGCGGGAGAACACTTCATCAATGGCTGCTGAGATTCTTTTGCCTGAGCTTCCATTCATCATCCTCGGGCACGTAGTTTCCATTGGTCGCGAATGGCCCGCGCTTTCTTTATGACCTTGTCAAGTAGAACCCATAACCGTTAAATTGGCTGGAAGCGAGATATTCGTTGGCAGAGACACTTCAAATAATGCCCCCGGTCCATGTGTTTTGTGTCACACTGTTTGTGTACAGAAGATGCTTTCTAAGGGGCTCCCGGAAGAAGCCCGGCAATTGACTGATGCGCTCGGGTTCCTCTTTGGCAACAACTTTCACAAACGGCATCCATGAACGTTCTCCGTACAGAGACGCAGAAACTGAACAGTGACCTCGCTGCGATCGTCGTAACAATCTCCCCCTCTTCTTTTTTATTCGTTCTTCTTTCTTCTTTTAGCCATCTTCTTTTGAGGAACGGTCTTCAAAAAGGAGCTAGTGACTAACATACTTTGCTGGCTTAAATTGCAAGAATTGAATGTCCCCAGGAAACCGTCCTTTTCGCACGCCCCACTGTAATTGAAAGATTCGCACTCGGAAGCGACTGGAACCTTGTACTTTCCCCTCTTTACTGTTTTCATTGTAAGTCGCATTTCTCGGAAATTCACCTAGAAATTGAGTTCATTTCTGGATGCTATTCGGGGGAAATTGAATTCACATCATCAACTGAAACTGGGTGCTTGAATGGTATTGCCGAAAGCGGGAGAGCGTCATCCATTGCTTTGGGCAATCTTATTTGCAACAAAGGGAAACCGTTATTGTAGAGCTTTTTTTATTTCCTAGGTTTCAAGATGTTCTGGGGAATAAGGGGGAAATTTGTGAGAAAAACATTTTATGGGGAAAATGTTCCAAAGGCCGACTTCTGTGGCGTGAATTGCTGGTATTACAGAGACGTGATGAAAGGAGATATTCAATATCATGGGCGAATAGGGGAACTGATCAGAATTCGCTTTCGAAAACGACCCCCCATAAGGAGCATCCACAAAATGCTCAATGCGAAACGATTACGATTCGATGTGAACAAAGTTATTTTTAGGATGTAGAAATAAATTTCCTCAATGCGAGTGCTTGCGTCCGCTTTATAAGCATCAAACTAGATATGTTGCTATTTTCAGTACTTCGGAAATTTAGCAATTTTATTGCCACCTGATACTCCACAACACTCTTTCTCTTCTAATAGAATCAGAAAACCAAATATCATTTACTATCATCACTTTGTTTAATCAGTCGCCAATAGAAACTTTGTGACAGCGCCCAAAGTCGAGCGCTGCACATTTAGTCGAGAACCCATTTCCTAGTTTATTTATTTATTTAATTATTATTTTATTTATTCATTTATTTATTTATTTATTCATTTTTATTAATTCGTGTATTTTTTTTTAAGAAGGAGTACGTTATATTTTGCCATATACTTTCGGGTGAATCTTTTCTTGTTTTTTATCTCTCCGTCCCCCTCTCCCAGCAAAAGGCGTAAGACTAGCTAGACAGCACAAGGCGGCACAGGACAGACCGACACTGTGAGAGAACGCTGGCGACAGCCATCGGCGAGCTGGCTTTGTAGTATGTTTTATTGGGGGCAATAGAAGTGTCCACTGTCTATAGAATCCACAATGCGTGTTGGGCAGACCGGAGACTCTTTGGAACCGGGGCTAACAGTTTAATTGGGGTAAGGATTTGTGGCCGGTGGTTGTATCATGCGGCAAACGTAACGAGGGGTTCTGAGAATTTTCACTGGAACGGGTAGGACCAGTAAGATTTACACTGGGGAATTTAATTCAGAGAGGCTTGTGTTCGCCAGCTAGTGATTGGAGGATGGGATGTTGTGAAGTAGTGTGGGTCTTCTTGGGGGTCGTCGAAAGATTTTACAAGGGAAGAGAAGAACTTCGTCACTTCACGTTTAGTTTTTACACGAAACTTTTACCTTTGCTGGTTACGCGGCGTGCATCGCGTGCACTGTCCTCCATGACTGTCACCTAGGAAGCGGCAGTACTGAAGCTACCGTAAGCTGCAGATGGGAGACCGAAACCGAGG
Source organism: Macrothele yani (assembly GCA_039090855.1). Taxonomy (NCBI): domain Eukaryota; kingdom Metazoa; phylum Arthropoda; class Arachnida; order Araneae; family Macrothelidae; genus Macrothele; species Macrothele yani. The sequence goes on along the minus strand of CM077032.1, from coordinate 17,077,116 downwards.
TTTCCGGATGAACGGACCCCCCCCCCTCACACACACACCCCACTAAGGACCATTAGGGCCCATACGACAGTCGCAGCTGCGAATGGAAGCTGTAATAGCCACCGGGCGAGAATTCTCCCGGATCAGGAGTGGTCAGCAGCGCGATATCTAGGCCAGATTCGGATGTTGAGGTAGGAAATCCATCCTATTCTTACTTTGGTGTCCCCTCATAAATTCTTTATCGGAGCAATCCACACATAGACTTAATATTTTTTATAAGCAAATAGCTAATTGAGTACAGGTTCCTGTCAGAGAGTCGTAAATCATTTTTGCTAATATCATGAGCGTATATTTATTATTATGCCAAATCACAACCAATAAATTGTTTCTGTTTGTTAATTTTGTCTCAGTTCTATGATGAGTGTGTCGTTAACTACAATATGTGTGCTCAACCTTAGATTATTTGGAGAATATATATAACTTTTGGAACCGGAACTTAGAAAATCACTTTACTTATGCTTTTTATTTTAAATCTAGACGTTCACAAAAAACATTGCGGCACACAGCGGACCCTTTGACTCCCAAAGGAAAATCTGCTGTGTGCCCCGTCAGTGGATCCTGAAGCTGCGTCAACCCTAAATCAGGGAATCGCAGAATCACAATCCACTCGACACCCCCTTGGCTCCCAATATTACGCCGGGTGAACCCAATTAGGAACTCGAGCGATAATAACTTAGTGGCCAAATATCACATACTACCTTTTAACTCTTGATCTGAAAGACTACACTCTTGTGACGATTATACGTATTAAAGGAATACAACGTAGTTTGTTACAAATATTTATTTTTTGAAGTCGACCAGGGTTTCGCTGGGTATTGACCTAGTTTCATCAAGCACGTAAATATTCAAATTGTATATCATATCATACGCGGCGTTTACAGTCACGGTTTTGGCTAGTTGCCTCTATGCGCTTGATAGAAATGGGGTGGATGTCATATCATTAACAAGTTATGAAGACTTCTGATATACAGGGGTTTTCCAAAATAATGGAAACACCTCGCTAAAAACGTTGACTTTGGTATGTGCTGCGTTTTGAGTAAAACAAACATGTCGGGGCGTTGTGATTCGCACAGCAGATTTTCCTTTGGGAGTCCACAATGTTTTCGTGAACGTCTAGCTTAAAAAAAAAGCATAAGTGAAGTGATTTTTAAGTCCCTGTCGTAAAATTATATATTCTCCAAAAATCCAGGGTTGAGCACACAATTTGAAACTAACGAAACACTCATGATAGGACGTAGACAAAATTAACAAACAAAACAATTTATTAGTTATGTTTTGGCATAATAATAAATATACGCTCATGATACTATCAAAAAAATGATTTCCGACTCAGTACTCAATTAACTACTCGCGTATAAAAAATTTCACTCTATCGGAAGACTTTCGTACGGACTGATCCGATAAACATTTTATGAGGGAACACCAAAAGAAAGAATAGGATGGATTTCCTACCTTAACATCCGAATCTAGCCTGGCCGCCCCGGTGGCGCAGTGGTCTAAGGCAATGGCCTCTGATCATTCGTCCGAAAGGGGTCTGGTTTCGAATCCCGGTGAGGCATGGATGTTGTGTTTGTCTTACGGCACTGGTTCTCTCCCTTCCGTGGAACCAGTGATCCTAAATTAGGGACGGGCGACTGCTTATAGCCCATTGAGTTGCTCACGGTGGTCGTTAAACCTCCAATCAAAAAAAAAAAAAAAAAAAAAAAAAGAATCTGGCCTGCATGTCGTGCTGCTACCCTCTTATCACACGGAAGAATTTGAACCACCTGAAAGTCCAGTCTTCTTGTTATCACTTATTTTCCGTAAAACACTATTATCGCTGTTCCTCCACCAAGGGTACTGGTCTGCGATGGATGTCCCGGTCCGTCATAATTGGTGTGCGCCCTCATCATCCTTAGCAGGGTTCCCTTTCTTGGCACGACGGTTTAGATCTTCCATCCTCAGCTTGGAAAATTGTATGTAGCTTACAGTTGCCCTGCCGTAATATTTGGCAGCTCCTAGGTGACAGTCATGGAGGAAAGTGCACGCGATGCACGCCGCGAAACAAGTAAAGGTATAAAGTGTCTCGTGGCAAAAAGAAAAGTGAACTGACGATATTCTTCTCTTCCCTTGTTAAAATTTCGACGACCCCCAAGAAGACCCACACTACCTCAAAATATCCCATCATCCAATCACTAGCTGGCGAACGCAAGCCTTCCTGAATTAAATTTCCCAGTGTAAATCCTACTGGTTAGAGAATTAACATTTTGTTCATCCATTCGTTAGGGTGTCAAAATTGCTATCCGTTCTCGTGAGAATTCTGAGAACCGCTCAAGTTACGTTTGCCACGTGCTATAACCACCGGGCCATAAATCCTTACCCAATTAAACTGTTAGCTCCGGTTCCAAAAAAGTCTACGGTCTACACAACACGCATTGTGGATGCTAGACACGGTGGGCACTTCTATTGCTCCAATGAAACATACTACAAAATCAGCTCGATGGATGTCGGTCCGTCCATGGTGATGTCAATGCTGTCTAGCTAATCTTACGCTATGCGACGCCTTGCGCTGGGAGATGGGGACGGAGATGAAAAAAAGGAAAAGAATCACCCGAAAATATATGGCAAAATAAATAAAAAGTAAATAAAACGTACTCTTTCCTCAAAAACTGCACGAATTAAAAAAAATGAATAAATATATAAACTAGGGAATGGATTTTCGACCTAAATGTGTTGCGCTCGGGTCTGAACGCTGTCACACGAGAGGTACCGTGTCAAAAGTCATGACAGCATACAATGTTCACGGCACAACATCATCTGCGAGACACAACTGTGGAAGGAAAACCAGACTCACTGCTAGAGACAGGAGGAGATTAAAGAGGATTGTGACCACAAGGAGGAAGACCACGGCGACGAAAGAGACTGCTGAGCTTAATGCACATCTCCAAAACCCAGTGTCGACCCAAACCGTGCGAAGGGAATTGCATAAGCACAATATTTACGGCAGAGCTGCGATTGCAAAACCCCTGGTGTCACAGGTAAATATGAAACGGAGACTACAGTGGTGCCAGGAACATAAAACGTGGCCTGCGGATTACTATAGAAACATGTCTTGTTTTCCAATGAATCAAGTTTCTCACAATTACCCACCACAGAACGGGTTTACGTGTGGAGAACCCCCGCAGAAGCCTACAACCCAGACTGTCTTCTTCCTACAGTGAAGCATGGGGGCGGTTCCGTAATGGTTTGGGCCATGATCTCGTGGTTTGCAGCAGGTCCCATTATCACCTTACACGGACATGTGCATTCAGTGGCGCAGACATTGTTTCCGTCTGAGGATTGCACCCTTTCAAGATGATAATACCCAGATTTATAGAAGTTGAACTGTTCAATCATGGTTTGAGGAACATGAGGTTGAAGTTGCACACCTTTTTGTGGCCCGCACAATCACCGGACTTAAACATCATTGAGCTCCTGTGGTCTGTGTTGGAAAGCAGAGTGCGATCCCGTTATCATCCTCCGGCGTCTCTCAAAGAATTGGAACAGTTTCTGCACGAAGAATGGTAAAACATACCACTTACAACCATCCAGGACTTGTATGCGTCCATTGCAAGGAGGATTTAAGCAGTTTTGCATGCCAAGGGTGCTCCCACACCATATTAGGTGCGTAACACCTATTGTTTCAAGGTGTTTCCATTATTTTGGACAACCGCTGTATACTGAAATATTCCAAAATATCACGTTTGGTGGTTGAATCTAGCTTGTCAATTAGTTTTGCTTCTTCAAAGAGAAATGTATGGTCCTTTTCGTAACAGAGTTTAGCCATCAATGACTTCTTTAGGCCACAGTTCCAAATGTAGGTTTTGTGCTCCTTCAATTGAAAACGCGAAGACATAGGTCCTTTGATCCTAAAAAGTTTATTTTGTTTATGGGTTTAAAAATTGCTTGAAAATTAAAGGTAAAATAAAATGTTTTGAGAATTTTTGAAATTTTGAAAGAAGTGTCACGGGAAAGTGGAACAATGGCAAAATTATCTCGCCATGGGTGCTTCACAGGAGTTAACGTGGAGATAGGTTTCGGTTTCCGGAATTTTGTTAGAGCGTTGTCTATAATGGAAGTGTTGTTCCTCGCTGTACTGTAACCCGTTTAAGGAAATAAAGTTCTTTTTCCAAACTGCCTTTATCTGAACGTACATGTATCGCGCGATATACGCAACTGTAAAAGGCGCTCAGTTTTTGTTGCCAAGGGTGATTGGACTTGGAATGTGGAGATGAGAAAACTGATGAAGCTAGGTCAATACCCGCGAAACGAGGGTCGACTTGAAAAAATAAATATTTGTGACAAACCACGTTGTATTCTCTTAATACGTAGCTTTCAGCTCGTCGGTTTGCTGACGCTGTTTGTTGGTGTAGGCTTTGTTTAGCTAAAGAACAAAACTCAATGTTAAGCTTTGTCGTCGATTCATCATGGTTTTCCAGCAGAGAAATCCCGAGCAAAAAAGTCAACTTGTGTTGAAACATATTTGATTTTGTGTTTACTAACTAACTGCAAGTAGTTTTCTCTTAGATGGGCGAAATATTTAACTGAGAATCGTAAGGATACGTTAATTAATTATATAAATAAATCTTATTACGTATTATTTGAAATCAATAATTATACGTGACCTGTAATTTGATAAAATGCAGTGAAAACAGCTTGTCCAGGCCATCTTGTGAGAGCATTTTGGACATCATTTTTTGAACATTTAATCACCATAGCTAGACGTTATTTTCAATGTAATTCAAAACTGTAACTTCAGAAGTGAATGAACTTAAGGTTATTTATAGCTCACCGTCCTTGACGAAAGTGCTAATTACATGATAACAAGTTAGTAAAATTATGCAATGCATACGCTTTCCAACATACCAGAAATTATTACTCAAGTTATGTGGATAATGGCTGTGGAATAAATCTCGCTCCTGTGTCCTGACCTTTGCCCTCATTTCGAAGATATTCAACACAACCGGTTCACTATACCTCCGGAACAACATGATAAAGTTTTGTTGCAATAGAAGCAGTTTTACGCAAGTTATGAGAATAATGGCAGTGGAATAAATTTGGCTTTTGTGCAATGACCTTTGACCCCATTTCCTTGATATTCAACAGAACTGGTTCACTATACCTCCGGAACAACATGATAAAGTTTTGTCACAATCCAAGCATTTTAGGTAAGTTATGATGCACAAGGGCTTTGGAATGGATCCCACTCCAGTGTCCTGACCTTTGACTCCATTTCGCCCATTCTCAATGCGAAATTCGTCCCTAGTTGGTTCCTTACCACATACTAAACTAGCATCGAAATCGAACCATTTTTACGCAAGTTATGACGCATAAGGGCAATGTAATAAATCCCGCTCTTATGCCCTGCTTGACCTTTGACCCCATTTAGCCCATTTTCAATAGGGTTCGTGCCCAGGTGGTTCCCTACCACATACTAAATTTTCATCGAAATCGAACCATTTTTACGCAAGTTGTGACGCATAAATACAATGGAATGGATCCAGCTTTTATGTCCTGACCTTTGACCCCATTCCGCCCATTTTCAACAGGGATCATCCCCAGGTGATTCCCTACCACATACTAAAACTTCATCGAAATCGAACGAATGTTTCGGAAGTTATGACGCATAAGAGCAATGGAGTGGATCCAGCTCCTATGTAGTGACCTTCGACCCCACTTCGCCGATTTTCAATAGGGTTTGTCCCCAGGTCGTTCCCTACCACATACTAAAATTTCGTCGAAATTGAACCATTTTCACGTGAGTTATCGTGCGCACGGACGGACGGACGGACGGACAGACGGACGGACAAAGCTGGAGCATATACGCTTCTTCAACCTACGGTTTGCAACCGTAAAAAATACGTTTTTACTACCGAATCAGAACGATTTCAAGCAGTTTCCAAACTCCCGTGTATTGTTCCGCTTTGTTTACATACAACCTGATAACACCCAACGTGAAAGAAAGTAGTTCACGATAATATACGATTTTTTATCATTATTAGCATCGAAATACATTTTATTGTAATGGAAATGATCATAGGCATTTGCTTTATAATGGAAAATAATACATTTATTTTCATATCACTAATTTATGCGTCATAATACCATCACGTGCCAGCAAAAATTCGAAATAACTTCCCTTAAAGAATACGCTAGCTCTGGATAAAAACTAGAAAAAACCCTTAGTACTGTTATTCAATATATTTCCTTAATAAAATGTATTTACAAATAAAAATAGTTATTAAGGCGTCTATTATAACGAAATTCTAAAAAAGAAGCGCGTAAAATTTATCAAGAACTACTTTCCTTCAAGTTGGGTGTGATCAGGTTGTTGGCAAATAGAACGGAACTATACACGAGAAATCGGAAACCACACTTTGCTCAAAAACTCGGAAAACTCAAAAATTCGAAAAGTTAAAGCCCTTGGTATGTAAGATACCTTCGTGCAAAATTTCAGGTTTGTAGGTTCAGTTTTTTTTTATTTTGGATCGCGAAGGATACACACACACACACACACACACACACACAAACACTTCGTTTATTAATATAGACAAGCTGAATTCCCGGCATTGCATGGGAGATTTTGGTGATAATTCACTACCTAAATTTTGTACAAATCAAATAAAAAGGATTAATTTTTTACGACATAAGCCGTACCTAACATTGTATTTTATTTCTTCATTGAATTTGAATTTTAATCTCTGAAGAGCCCTTAGGCACGCAGTATTTCTAGTTTTTCCGTTAGATTTTTGTTGTTTTTTATGTACATATAACAGGGATACCCAGTATCTCTCCGGTAAATATCACAATTTGTGGAATCACCAAGTTCAGCGGGAGAAATTTATGAATGAAAAAGATATTCCTACAATTTTCCAGTAAATTTATTTTAATTTATTTAGGTTATTGAGCCGGGATGACTGTAAATGTGAAAAAAAAAGTTGATTTAGTTAATTAACTTTTACAAAACAAAAAAGAAAGGAAGATGAACGGCAATATTTCCTTCACTTCCGCTGCTAAATTGTGTTGCAGTTCTTCACTGGAAAGCACTTTTCACACAAAAAAAAAAAAACAAAAAAATCAATTCTTGTACTTATCACAAAAAAGAGTATTAAATTCGAATTGAAAATAAAAAAGTAAAAAGTGGAACTTTTTTCGAACATTTTGTATAAGGGCACCTTGACCCAGGGCTCCGACTGCTTCCAAAAGCCGTCCACGGTTTAAGTCTGAATACCATGAGATAGTGTACCAATCCAAAATAAAAAAAGTGAAAAATGGAACTTTTTACGAAACTTTTCTATAGCGGTCCCTTGACCCGGGGCTCCAACTCCTTACAAAAGCCGTCTACGGCCTAAGTCACAGTACCATGCCAATCCAAAATAAAAAAGTCAATCCAAAATAAAAACAAGTAAAAAATGGAACTTTTTACGAAACTTTTCTATAGCGGGCCCTTGACCAGGGGCTACGACTCCTTCCAAAAGCCGTCTACGGTCTAAGTCAAAGTACCATGCCAATTCAAAATAAAAAAAGGAAAAAATGGAACTTTTTACGAAACGTTTCTATAAGGGCCCCTTGACTCGGGGCTCCGACTCCGTCCAAAAGCCGTCCACGGTTTAAGTCTGAATTCCATGAAATAATATACCAATCCAAAATAAAAAAAGTGAAGAATGGAACTTTTTACGAAAATGTTTTATAAGGGCCTCTTGACACACGGCCCCGACTCCTTCCAAAAGCCGTCCACGGTTTAAGTCTGAATAAAATGAAATAGTATACCAATCCAAAATACAAAAAGGTGAAAAATGGAACTTTTTTCGAAAATTTTGTATAAGGGCCCCTTGTCCCAGGGCTCCGACTCCTTCCAAAAGCCGTCCACGGTTTAAGTCTGAATACCATGAGATAGTATACCAATCCAAAATAAAAAAAGTGAAAAATGGAACTTTTTACGAAAATTTTGTATAAGGGCCTCTTGACCCAGGGCTCCGACTCCTTCCAAAAGCTGTCTACGGTCTAAGTCCGAGTACCATGAGATAGTGTACCAATCCAAAATAAAAAAAGTGAAAAATGGAACTTTTTACGAAACTTTTCTATAGCGGTCCCTTGACCCGGGGCTCCAACTCCTTACAAAAGCCGTCTACGGTCTAAGTCAGAGTACCATGCCAATCCAAAATAAAAAAAGTCAATCCAAAATAAAAACAAGTAAAAAATGGAACTTTTTACGAAACTTTTCTATAGCGGCCCCTTGACCAGGGGCTACGACTCCTTCCAAAAGCCGTCTACGGTCTAAGTCAAGGTACCATGCCAATTCAAAATAAAAAAAGGAAAAAATGGAACTTTTTACGAAACTTTTCCATAAGGGCCCCTTGACTCGGGGCTCCGACTCCTTCCAAAAGCCGTCTACGGTTTAAGTCTGAATACCATGAGATAGTATACCAATCCAAAATAAAAAAAAGTGAAAAATGGAACTTTTTACGAACATTTTGTATAAGGGCCCCTTGACCCAGGGCTCCGACTCCTTCCAAAAGCCGTCCACGGTTTAAGTCTGAATACCATGAAATAGTATCATCATCATCATCATTGTCAACCATTATCAATCCACTGCTGGACGAAGGTCTCCCCAAGTTTCCTCCACAACGGTCTGTCTTGTGCCAGTCTCTTCCATGTCACTCCCGCATATTTACGAATTTCATCCACCCATCTCCCATGTGGTCTTTTTCTGGGTCTTTTCCTGTCCCTTGGAATCCAATCTAAAATTTCGGCTGTCCATCTATGGTCTGTCCTTCTGGCAGTATGTCCAGATCATTGCCATTTCAGGGATTTAACTCTGATCATGATGTCTTCCACTCTCGTCATTTTTCGGATCCACGAGTTTCTCTTCTTATCTCTCCTGGTTATACCAAGCATGCACCTCTCCATGCTGCTTTGAGTTGTCTGAAGCCTTTGTATGTCTCTTTTAGTTAAGGTCCACGTCTCTGCACCATACGTAAGCACTGGAAGGATGCATTGATCAAACACTTTTCTTTTAAGACATAATGGCATATTGCTCTTGAAAATTATGCTGTTTCTTCCAAAAGCTCTCCAGGCAAGTTTTGTACGCCGATTAATTTCTTCATCAATGTGACCCTCATTTGATATCTGCTGTCCAAGATAAACATACGTATCTGTTATCTCCAGTTTTTCTCCATCAATCGATAAATCTTCATTCCTTGTAAAAGCATTGAACATCACTTTTGTCTTCTGAAAGTTCATTTTTAATCCCACTTCTTTACTCTTGTCAGCAAGTTCCTGGATCCAAAATATAAAAAGTGAAAAATGCAACTTTTTTCGAAAATTTTGTATAAGGGCCCCTTGTCCCAGGGCTCCGACTCCTTCCAAAAGCCGTCCAGGATTTAAGTCTTAATACCATGAGATAGTATACCAATCCAAAATAAAAAAAGTGAAAAATGGAACTTTTTACGAACATTTTGTATAAGGGCCCCTTGACCCAGGGTTCCGACTCCTTCCAAATGCCGTCTACGGTCTAAGTCAGAGTACCATGAGATAGTATCATCATCATCATTATCAACCATTATCAATCCACTGCTGGACGAAGGTCTCCCCAAGTTTCCTCCACAACGGTCTGTCTTGTGCCAGTCTCCTCCATGTCACTCGCGCATACTTTCGAATTTCATCCACCCATCTCCCACGTGGTCTTCTTTTTGGGTCTTTTCCTGTCCCTTGGAATCCAATCTAAAATTTCAGCTGTCCATCGATGGTCTGTCCTTCTGGGAGTATGTCCAGCCCATTGCCATTTCAATGATTTAACTCTGAACATGATGCCTTCCACTCTTGTCATTTTTCGGATCCACGAGTTCCTCTTCTTATCTCTCCTGGTTACACCAAGCATGAACCAATTCATGCTTCTTTGGGTTGCCTGCAGCTTTTGTATGTCTCTTTTAATTACGTAAAGGTCCATGTCTCTGCACCATACGTAAGCACTGGAAGGATGCATTGATCAAACACTTTTCTTTTAAGACATAATGGCATATTGCTCTTGAAAATTATGCTGTTTCTTCCAAAAGCTCTCCAGGCAAATTTTGTACGCCGATTAATTTCTTCATCAATGTGACCCTCACTTGATATCTGCTGTTCAAGATAAACGTACGTGTCTGTTATCTCCAGCTTTTCTCCATCAATCGATAAATCTTCATTTCTTGTAAAAGCATTGAACATCACTTTTGTCTTCTGAAAGTTCATTTTTAATCCCACTTCTTTACTCTTGTCAGCAAGTTCCTTGATCATACTCTGCAGCACTAATGGGGTAGTTGCAAAAATGACTACGTCATCACCAAATCGAAGGTGACTTAGATAATCTCCATTAAACTTTATCTCTTTGTTTTCCCAGTTCAGTGATTGAAAGACATTTTCCAATGTGGCATTAAAGAGCTTCGTAGATATGGTGTCACCTTGTCTCACTCCCTTTCCAATTTTTACGTGTGTTGTATTTTCAAACAGCCGAATCTTTGCACTTGCATTTTCATAGATGTTATTAATGCATACATTAATATTATTAATAATATTAATGTATGCATCTTCAATACCGCAAGATTTCAGAGCCATTGTAACTGCTGATGGTTTCACCGAATCAAAGGCATTTTCATAATCGATAAAAGCCATGCACAATGGAAGTTCATATTCCCTCGCTCTTTCAATTAGTTCTCTCAGTACGTGGATATGATCTATAGTGCTGTAGCCACTCCTGAATCCAGCTTGTTCTCTCGGTTGAGCCATGTCCAGTGTCACCTTCAAGCGGTGTGAAAGAACTTTAGTGAAGATTTTATAAACTACTGATAGGAGGCTGATAGGTCTGTAGTTTCCGAGATCCTCAATGTCACCTTTCTTATGTAGCAGGGTCATTGTAGCGGTGTTCCAATCCTCAGGAATCTTTCCTTCATTAAGGCATCGAGTGAAAATTTGGGCGAGTCCTGTTTCGATTTCTCCACTTGCTTCTTGTATGATGTCTACAGTAATTCCATCTTCTCCTGGAGCTTTTCCCCGCTTCATGTTCTTGATTCGATGTGCAACTTCTGCTGGAAGGACTGGAAGAACTCTGGTACTGGTACCTTTCATGATGTCTGGAGTACATGTATCATCCCTTTCATATAATTTGGAGTAGAAATCTTTCAATCTTGTCAAAATTTCGCCTCTATTTCTTGTTACAGAACCATCTTCTTTTCTCAGTGCCATAATCTGTTTTCTTCCCTTACTGAGATGTCCCTTTACTATCTTTCGGCTTTGGTTGTTTTCAATTGTTTTTCTCACTAGTTCACAGTTGAATTTCCTTACGTCTTCAGTGATGCTTTTTCGTACTGTTTTGCATAGCTCTATGTATTCCACTTTGAAAGTCACATCTCCTTTAGTTGTCTTGATCTCTCTTCTTTTTTGCATCAACATTTTGGTTTTTCCTGATAATTTGTTCACATGCAATTTGTTCTTAGACCCAGCTAATTTTGTTGCTGTTTCCATAAGAGCTTTGGTTACTTTTCTGTTAACTTCAGAAATATCCACTTCTTCCGATGTTAGGCCTTCTAAAGCAGAGAATCTGTTCTTTAGTTCCAACTTGAAGGTATTATGGTGTTTTTTAAGGTTGGTTATGTCAATACAATTTGTTTGTCCTATGATGTTACGCATCACCTGACCTTACATGAGTTAGTATACCAATTCAAAATAAAAAAAATAAAAAGTGGAACTTTTTTCGAAAATTTTGTAAAGGGCCCCTTGACCCGGGGCTCCGACTCCTTCCAAAAGCAGTCTACGGTCTAAGTCAGAGTACCATGAGATAGTATACCGATTCAAAATAAAAAAAAGTAAGAAATGGAACTTTTTACGAAAATTTTGTATATGTGCCCTTTGATCTGGGGCACCGACTCCTTCCGAAAGCCGTCTACGCTCTAAGTCAGAGTTACAGATTCAAAATTAAAAAAAGTGAAAAATTGAACTTTTTACGAAAATTTTGTACAGCTGTTTTAAAATTTTCTGAATGTGGTAATACAGATGCTAATTTGGATCTATTTCTTGTAGAATGTTGGTGTATGAGTGTATTTATCGAGACCAGAGTTTGAAAGAGTCCATATTTTTCTCTTAAACATCATTTTCCCCAAATTATAATCATGTAGTTGTTGCATTGTTAAAATATTAAATTTATTGGGGTTAATTGCTGTATGAAAAAACATGGTAAATTGATGGTTATTTTTTTATATTAACTCAATTCATCAAACAAATTTATTTTGTAGTATTTGTAATATTTTATTATTATGCTTAGTGGTTTTACCCCATGTTAATATGCAGTAAGTAAAATATGTTTGTAGAGACTCTTCCAGGTGGATATTGAACTCAGCTGTTACTTTTCCTGCAGTACATCTCAGTTATTTGAACACAGTTGAAGTTAGTGTTCGACGGTTGGTCTCATTCAATCTCAGTTTTCTCCCACAATTCTCCTTCGCCGATGAGGTCTTGCCATGCTTTGCGTACGTAGTTTTAACCGGGGAGACTGTTGCTTTTGAAGCACCGAACAACTTGGCTGCCATGTTTACAGACGCTCCAGTTAAACGGTCTCCCACGATTTTCCCTCTTTCGATATGTGACAGGTCACCCATTGCCGCTGCTGAACATAAATCGTGCTACACTGGCGTACAACCTAGGGAATATGTCCGAGATGTACGAAGTTTCCATGAAATTCAAATTAAATACACTGAGTGGCCACTTTATTATGACCACATGACAGTTTTAAGCAAATGAGCTATAGCTGCCCTCTGTTGCCACCAGAGATTGAGTCTAGTATAAAAAGGGAAAGCTTAGTGCTTGCGACAGTAGTAGAAGTGATTTTTGAATGATGAGATGGGTAAAAAATGCAATTTGACGGACTGTCAACGTTGGATGATTGTAGGAGCTCGGAGCCATGGAGCGAGTATCACCGAAACCGCCGCATTCGTGAAATGTTCCAGAGCAGCTGTTGTCAAAGTGTTTCAAGACTGGACTGTCAGCCAAAAAAACTGGGTCTCTACGTGCAACGTATGGTCGTCATCGACTAGTGACTGCTCGGGCTGAACGGAGAGTGTCCAGACTGGTAAAAGGCAACAGAAGGGCAACAGTGCAGCAAATTACAGACCATCTTAATCAAGGATCCCTTCAAATGATCTGCGCACGCACTGTTTGCCGTACACTGCATCGGATGGGATATGGCAGCCCAAGGCCTGTTCGAACACCTTTGCTGTCTGCAGTTAACAAGAGAAAACGTCTCTAGTTCGCACAAGGATTGGACAGTGGATAACTGGAAACAAATTGTGTGGTCCGATGAATCACATTTTCAGTTGCACCATGCCGATGGACGAGTGAGAATTTGGCGGAAACAGCACGAAAGCATGGACCCCATATGCATTACTATAACCCTTCAAGCTGTTGGAGGCAACGTTATGGTTTGGGGAATGTTTTCCTGGCATGCTTTGGGCCCTTTAATTCGTGTTGATCAACGTCTGACTGGCACATCATATCTAAACATCGTTGCGGACCAAGTGCATCCTGTCATGTAGATGGTTTATCCCAATGGCGATGGCTACTTTCAACAAGATAATGCGTCCTGCCATAGTGCTCGTATTGTACAGGATTGGTTTCAGGAACATGCCGGTGAGTTTACTTTGCTTAGGTGGCCCCCACAATATCCAAATCTCAACCCCATTGAGAATTTGTGGGATGACGTTGAACGAGCCATCAGACAACTGGATTCACAACCCTGTAATCTCACACTCCTGGAAAGTGCTATTCATCAAGCATGGTCTCAGATTCCACAAACCACCTATCAACATCTCGTGGAGTCCATGCCACGAAGAATCGACGCAGTATTAAAGGCAAAAGGTGGCCCAACGAAGTAATGAGGGTGAGGTCATAATAAAGTGGCCACTCCGTTTATAAATAAGGGAAAAACCAAAGCTATGGTTTTTCAGCGAGGAACTGGTAGCACTGTATACAAAGGGTGAGTCGAACATGTATCACTTCATGTCTTCATACGTACCTTTACGACGAAAGCTGACTAGCATTCAAAGCATGGGCCATCATGTTGCACCGTCTTTAGCCATCTGTGTGCCATATGAAGATAAGTATGAAGAAATCTGTTTGCCACTTCTTCGATTCCGCGACGGTACCAGTTCTTGTCCTTCGAGGCGAGGAACTCCTTCACCCCAGCTGCCACCTCCTCCTGGTTGTTGGAGTACCCCCCGCGAGGGAAAGGGGTCATGGACCGAAACAGATAATAATCCTACGCTGCAAGGTCTGGACTATATGCTGAGTGTGGCGTCAGTTCGAGGCCCTCAAGTTCTTAGAGTTTTACCCGGGTCGTTCCCGCTGTATGATGCCGATTCTTCTGCTGCTGTAGGAGAGCGCTTTTTTCTGTTCCCCAGTGTCGAGTACTTCTCCAGAACGGCATACATCAGCTCCAGCTTTTCAGAGTAGAAGTTGGAGTTGGTGGTCTGACTGTGTGGAAAAATTTCGTAGTGGATTATCCCTTCGAAATTCAACTAGAAGCATATAATCAACTTGTGCTCGAAGAAGCCCATGTTTGACATCAGGTTCAGGAAGCTGGCCCGAGCTCAACCACTTGCGCTATGTGTTAGGATTATGCAAATATACCCACTTTTCATCACACGTAACAATTCTCTTGATGAAACGCACATCGCGCGGGTTTTCTAGAAGTTTCGTACACACTTCCACCCGGCGGTTTGCTTCAGCTGGCGTCAGTTCGTGAGAGACAATGCGAAAGCTCCTGTAGACCTTACCGAAGTTCTGAAGGTGACGAACTACGGTGTTCTGTGATATGCTCAGCTCACCTGATAATTTCCGAGTGCTGGTTATGGGATTTGCCACTACGGCCTCCGAATCCACGGTTCGCAGCCTACTTGGCTTTGGCTGATCGTCACGTTTTTTTTTACCTGAGGGAAATTTCTTGAACCATATGGTTGCGGTGCTATGGTCCACAGAACCTTCCTCTTTCGCATGACAAATGTTTCGTGTTACTTGTCGCAGCGCTATGACCGAGTTCAAACTTGTAAAGCAAAAGTTACCTAATTACCCGGTTGTGGCTGTTCATCTTTTAGGCGTCCCAACCACAGACAGGACGACGACATACAATGCTGTTCACAGCAACGACTACCACTTTACATGCCTTTCGACTGACTGCAGTGCGTGATTTGAACTAGTTTAAACACGTGATATACCCGCCGCAACACATGCGTTTATGTAAATATTGCAAAACGTTCGACTCACCCTCTGCATGATATACACTGAAGTGCCGGAAAAACTGGTACACCAGTCTTATACTTGGTAGGTCCTCCACGGGAGCGCAGGACTGCAGATATACGACGGGGCATGAACTCCACTAGCTTCTGGAAATATGCTGTAGGCAATGCACACCATACGTCTTGCAGACCGTTCCACAATTCGGATGTATTCCGAGGTCTCGGATTCCTGTGTTCGAAAGCGCGTTGCATGGCATCCAAAATGTGTTCTATGACGTTCAGATATATGGAATTGGGTGGGAATCGCTACACCTAAACTCAGATTAATGTTCCACTAACCATAATGTGGACTTGTGTGGAGGTGCATTGTCCTGTTGGAACAGGCCCAACCCACCAGCATGAATGCAGGACATGAACGGGTGTACCTCGTCAGAAAGGATGCGCACATATAGCGTTGGCCGGCCACAGACGTTTGTAGACGTACCAGGGGTCCCAGTGAAGTCCAGCTAAACACACCCCATACCTTTACGGACCCCCCACCAGCCGGTACATTTCCCTTTTGACAGGCAGGATCCATGGCTTCATGGGGTTTGCGCCACACACAAATCCTTCCATCTGACTGATACAGTTGGAAACGCGACTCGTCAGACCAGGCCACTTGTTTCCAGTCATCAAGTTTCCAGTGGCGGTGTTGCCGTACCCAAGCGAGGCCAATAGCTCTGTGTCGTGCAACCATCAAGGGTACTCGAGTTGAGCGTCGGCTCCCAAAGCCCATATCGCGCAGGGTACGTTGCGCAGTCCAGGCGCTGATGCTTGTTGAGTCTCCAGCAGTGAATTCCGATGATACCTGCGAGAGTGTCGCGTGAAACGATTCTTGACAGCCGACGATGGTCACGTTCACCCAATGTCTTTTTACGGCCACAATGGTTTCGTAGTTTGGAGGTTTTACCGGAATTCTTGTAGTCACGATACACCCTTGCAATGGTCGTCCGTGAAAATCCTAACTTTGTTTCAACCTCCGAAATACTATGGCCCATCTCACGAGCGCCAACTATGACACCGCGTTGAAAATCGCTTAAATCGTTGTTACTTGTCATTCTGATGCCAAAAACAGCTGTGACAGCTTTCAAGGATGTCTATCGCTTTATATACGCACTGGCGGACGCAACCGAGTACGCGCATAGGTGACGTTGCTATGTATTTTGCATAAGCTCGTCTATACCAGTTTTTCTGGCACTTCAATGTAAGTCTAAATCACACAGTGACTTACCAGGTGAATGCGTTTGTGTATTTGGGAAGCACGGTTGACAGACAGAACAAATTAGATGGTGAAATTAGTAGGCGAATGAATTCTACATTGAAAGCATAGCTGCTTTATGAGGTGTTCACAGGAATGAATGGTTCCCAAGAGAGTACCGCATGGCTGCGTATGAAAGTGTAGTTTTTCCTACTCTGATGTATGGCAGTGAAACCTAGGTACTACAGAGCGACATAGGATTCGCTTTTGTGTTGGAGAAATGCGTTGCTTACGGTGGGTTGGTGGCTAGACATATTCTGATCACGCGAGGAATGAAGATGTCTCGTAGTTGTGTAACATGAAGCAAAATGTTGTTTACACTTTCCAACTGTAGGTTAAAGGAGCGTTTATGCTCCAGCTTTTTCCGTCTGTCTCTCCGCACGATAACTCGCGTATAAGTGGATCGATGTAGATGAAATTTCAGTATGTGATATTGCACAACTTGGGGAGGGACCCTATTGAAAATGGGTCTGGTACGATTCGTCCAACGACGATTGGTCCAATGCCGATTCGTCCAAAGGGACGATTCGTCCAATGGACAATTGGTCCAAAGGTACGATTCGTCCAATGGACAATTGGTCCAAAGGTACGATTCGTCCAATGGTACGATTGGTCCAATGCCGATTCGTCCAATGGTACGATTGGTCCAATGCCGATTCGTCCAATGGTACGATTGGTCCAATGCCGATTCGTCCAATGGACGATTGGTCCAATGCCGATTCGTCCAATGGTACGATTGGTCCAATGCCGATTCGTCCAATGGTACGATTGGTCCAATGCCGATTCGTCCAATGGACGATTGGTCCAATGCCGATTCGTCCAATGGTACGATTGGTCCAATGCCGATTCGTCCAATGGTACGATTGGTCCAATGCCGATTCGTCCAATGGTACGATTGGTCCAATGCCGATTCGTCCAATGGACGATTGGTCCAATGCCGATTCGTCCAATGGTACGATTGGTCCAATGCCGATTCGTCCAATGGTACGATTGGTCCAATGCCGATTCGTCCAATGGTACGATTGGTCCAATGCCGATTCGTCCAATGGTACGATTGGTCCAATGCCGATTCGTCCAATGGTACGATTGGTCCAATGCCGATTCGTCCAATGGACGATTGGTCCAATGCCGATTCGTCCAATGGACGATTGGTCCAATTTCCTCCTATCTGTCCGAAGTGCTACTCGTGCTATAAAGGTCTCATCTGTTCTGATTCTATCTACGATGTTATACGAAAGTACCGGTAGTCCAAAGAATGTAAAATAATGTTA
Organism: Macrothele yani; assembly: GCA_039090855.1. Lineage (NCBI taxonomy): Eukaryota > Metazoa > Arthropoda > Arachnida > Araneae > Macrothelidae > Macrothele > Macrothele yani. Next base: position 17,059,231 of record CM077032.1, on the reverse strand, counting down.
CATTTCATGCGTAATATTGTGGTTAGAGATTTTTTTTTATTTTTTTTTTTTGAAATCGCGTTTTCTTGTTATACTGTCCTTGCTGCCGTATGAAGTTACTGATGTACGAGCCGTTCCATCAACTTCAATGTTTCTCTTTTACATTAAATAATAATATAAAATACTAGTGTTCCGTTTCTGTTTGTAGAATGCAGTGGGGTTTTTCGCCAACTGCCCAATGGAAACAACTGGTCGGGGTTTGGACAGAAGCCATTTCAACAGTTTTTATTCCTGCGATGTCATATTCATAACGTTTACATATCAAATCAAGTTAATAATATTGCGCTTTTACTTAAACACGAAATATTAATTCATAGGCCCTAGGCCTAGGCTTTTTTAACAGTTTTAATTCTACCGATGTCAGATTCATAACGTTTACATATCAAATCAAGTTAATAATATTGAGCTTTTACTTAGGCACGACATGATAATTCATAGGCTTTAGGCCTAGGCCTTTTTAGGACTTTTTATTCTACCGATATCATATTCATAACGTTTACATATTAAATCAAGTTAATAATATTGCCCTTTCACTTAAGCACGAAATATTAATTCATAGGTCCGCGGCGTAGGTGCCTAGCAAAGACCTCAGAAATGATACGATGAGTGCCTTTTATAAAGTTTTATAAAATGTTTACAAATACCAAATATCTAGGTTGTAACTAAAAATCTTCTAAAATGGCCCCCGGCCTAGGTGCCTTGCAAAGACCTCAGAAATGATACCATTAATGCCTTTTATAAAGTTTTACAAAATGTTTACAAATATCTAGGTTGTAACTTAAAATCTTTTAAAAAGGCTCGGGACCTAGGTGCCTGGTAGATAGCTGAGAAATGATTCATTGTGTGACCTTTTATAAGGGTTTATAAAATGTTTGCAAATACCAAATATCTAGGTTGTGACTTAAAATCTTTTAAAAAGGCCCGAGGCCTAGGTGCCTTGTAAAGGTCTGAGGAATGATACGATGAGTGCCTTTTATTTTGTTTTATAACATATTTACAAATACCAAATATCTAGGTTGTAAATTAAAATCTTCTAAAAATGCCCGCGGCCTAAGTGGTTTGCAAACAGCTGAGAAATGCTCCATTGAGTGCCTTTTACCAGGTTTATGCAAAATGTTTACAATTACTAAATATACGGAAATTATCTTTCAAAATGATATGAAGAGGAGAATAATTTAAATTATTATTCCTTTCTGGAAAATAAAAAAGTTTACCGTTAGTAAGATGATACCATTGGACGAATCGGCGTTGGACCAATCGTACCATTGGACGATTCGGCATTGAACGAATCGGACATTGGACCAATCGGCATGGAACCAATCGTCCGGGACCGATTGAAAATTTGCGAAATGGGGTCAAAGGTCAGGACATGGGAGCGGGATCCATTCCATCGCCCTTATGCGTCTTAACTTAAGTAAAAATGCTTCGATTGCGACAAAACATCATCATGTTGATCTGGAGGTATACTGGACTGGTTCTGGGGAATATCATTGAAATGGGGTCAAAGGTCAGGGCACATAAGCGAGATTTATTCCACAGCCATTATCCTCATAACTTGACTAAAAGTATTTCCGTTGCGGAAAAACTTCAGTATGTTGTCCCGTAGGTATACCGAGCTGGTTCTATTGAATATAATTGAAATGGGGTCAAAGGTCAGTGAACAGGAGCGAGATTTATTCCACATCCATTATCTTCATACCTTGATTAATAAGTTGAGTAATGATTCCTGGTATGATGGAAAGCGTATCATAATCAATGCATTGCATTATTTTACTAACTTTTTAGCAAGGTGGAGATTAGTATTCTTCGGTGGTTTCTTCATGTCGAAAGAAATTTTTTTCAGACCAAGTGACAGGAAAGATAGGCAGAGGAAGGCCAAGGAAGCCATGGGTGGATCAGATTCAGGATTGTCTGCATAAGCAAAAGATTATGAGTCTGAAGTATAGAAAGTATTGTGTATATCTTGTGATGGATATTAGTGAAGTTCGAATTGTATGTCAAGATCGCTGTAAAGGGAGAAGTTTGATAAGGCAACAGTAAGTAAATAAAAATAATTAGTAAAAAATTATGTAGGGTTTAGTATTTCTTTGTATAGCTAACCTTTGATTCTCAGCGAACAGCTTAGGGATATGTACGTACAGTATGTAATTAAATAATAATTTATCCACCTCATGTTTGACAGTTGGAACCAGACATTCTAAGGGCGAGATCCAAAGTGAAAATTCTCCAAATACGTGGCGTCAGCGAATAAACAAAGACATCGCTTATTCGACGTTTTAGCAACACACAACAACCGAAAATTTGTTATTCGGTCACCTCTGGGAAATCGAATCCCAGATCTCTCGATATCCAGCCGAGCGCGTTTGCCTTACACCACGGTGGCCAACAATCCACGGCGCTATGAGTGTTTTTCTGTCATCTTCTGACATCATAAATCCCTTTAGATGGGCTCAGCTACTGAGACGTCTCCATGTGGTGGGCATTAACTGCGTTGGCTATATATTAATTGTAGCAGTTAAATCCAAAGGGCGAGATCAAAGAGAAAATCCTCCAAATACGTGGCGTCAGTGAATAAACAAAGACATCGCCATTTCCACATTTTCGGATCTCACCCTTTGGATTTAACTGCTATAATTAATACATAGCCAGTGCCGTTAATGCCCATCAGATGGAGACGTCTCAGTAGCTGAGCCCAGCTTGCCGATTTATAATGTCAGAAGCTGACAGAAAAGCACACATAGCGCCGTGGATTGTTGGCCATCGTGATGTAAGGTTAAAGCGCTCTTCTAGATATCGAGAGATCTGTGATTCGATTCTCCAGCGGTGATCGAATGACAATTTTTCGGTTGCTGTGTGTTGCTAAAACGTGGAAGGAGCGATGTCTTGTTAATTCACTGACGCCATGTGAAGGATTTTCACTTTGGATCTCGGCCTTTGGATTTAACTGCTATAATTAATATATAGCCAGTGCCGTTAATGCCCACCAGATAGAGACGTCTCAGTAGCTGAGCCCATCTTACGGATTTATGATGTCAGGAGCTGACAGAAAAACACACATAGCGCCGTGGTATGTTGGCCACCGTTGTACACATGGGAAATACACCTGTGGCAAATACACCTGACACCAAATACACCTGGCGCCACGTGTATTTGTTTATTCACTGACGCTACATATTTGTAGGATTTTTACTTTGGATCTCGCCCTTTGGATTAAACTGCTATAATTAGAATATAACCAGTGCCGTTAATGCCCACCAGATGGATACGTGCCAGTAGCTGAGCCCATCTTACGGATTTATGATGTCAGAAGCTGACAGAAAAACACACATAGCACAGTGGATTGTTGGCCATCGTGGTGTAAGGCTAACGAACGCGCTCTTCTAGATATCGAGAGATCTGGGATTCGTTTCCCCTGCGGTGACCGAATAAAATTTTTTTGGTTGCTGCGTGTTGGTAAAACGTAGAAGGAGCGATGTCTTTGTTTATTCAGAGATTCTAAATTCCACGCTTCCTTCGAGTTTCTTCATATATAAACACGATCTACTGTTAGAAATAATGTAAATTAGTATTCATCAGTCTATATCACAGGTTTCCAATCATCAGCTATCATGCGAATGACACTATATTTTTCGAAATGTACCGTTAGTTTCTGTGATTTAAAGTTTAGCAATTGCAGCTCTTCCATGAACGTTGGCTTTGTGAAGTTCTTTGCCAACTGTTTCCATGGAAACAGACGGATATTGAGTTCAGCTGTCACTTGTGCTGCAGTATAGTTCTCCGTTGTCTGTACATAATCCTCGTTAGTGGTCGACCGTTCGTCGCATTCAGTCTCAGTTTTCGCCAACTATTCTTCTTCGGCGGTGAAGTCTTTCTACGCTTTGCGTACGCAGTCATAACCGTGGAGCAGAGACGTAAACGGGTGACGTGTCACCGAGTGGAAAATTTCTGGCAGGTCAAACGGGTCGGGTAATGACCAGATTTCAACTCGGTTTTATTTACACTTTCCAACCGTAGGTTATGCTCCAGCTTTGTCCGTCTGTCCGCACAATAACTCGCGGAAAAATGGTTCGATTTTAATGAAATTTTAGTATGTGGTAATGGACCAACTGGAGACGAACCCTCTGGAAAATGGGAACAATAGGGTCAAAGGTCACGACATAGGAGCGGGATGCATTCCATGCATCCCGCTCCACGCCGAGACGAATTGCCGCCGTCATCAGGACGAAAGGTGGTGCTACACGTTACTAGACAGGTATCTCTGATTCAATTGCTCTTCAGTGTATATGCACAGATCGGGTTGTATACATTTCGTTATTTATAATGTCATGAACATTTGCAAAGAATTTAGAACATGCATTCCGGGTTTTTGTTTTTTTCTTAAGTTACTATATTTTTATGTCAATAGCGACAAATTTTCTGGTTAAGTAATTGACCCTTATTGACTATTTCTGCCTCACCGTAATAATTATTGGAAATATGAAAAATAGGCCCAAAAGGTGGAATGGTTGCACTTGCTACTCTAATGAAAACTATATACCAAACCGACAAGTTTTCTGATGAACTAAAAATATTATACTGAAACAACCGTGTTGGGCCAAATACTATACTTGTTAAGTAAACACCTTTCGTCTTTCGAAAAACTGTTAAAGCAGAAATCTTAACGTAAAACACAAAAATCAGGCATTAAATACATCAAAAACTAAAATTATCCTGTGACTCACACCTGTTGGTCACCTTAAGAAAAAGGCGTCCAGCCTTAAATTTTAAGATGACGACACCGAAATGCTATAGTGCATCTACACTGGCGGAAAGTGAAAAAAGAACACCAAGAAGGAATTGTCGGAGTATCATGAAATCTACATATGTTAATGGGGTCGAGTTTACGTAGGTGTGATATTAATTTCGGGACCAAGCGGTGAGCGCTTATGCCACAGCACGGCATAATATGCAAATTATCGTCGGTGGTATTTAAGGAGTACGGCGAAGTGAATGTAATCAGTCGTCGGCGTACTGACACGTGCGAAGACCCTGAAGAAGCTGCAATGCCTGGACATGGAAGACGTGTACGATTTCAGCAGTTATCGGACTTTGAGTGAGGTCGTCTAGTCGGACTCCGCGAGGCCGGGTGGTCGTATCGTCGTATTGCGGAGCGAATTGGACGGGAAGTATCGGTGGTGGTACGATGGTGGCGTAGATGGTCCGAGGAACATTCCCACACGAGAAGACGTGGAACCGGGAGTCACAGACGGACTGATGAGCGGACCGATCGACGAATAAGAAGAGCCGCAAGGTCAAGCAGAACATCCACTGCGACGCAAATACGAGCTGCCGTTGCACCTGAGGTGATTGTGCGAACAATCCGCAACCGTCTACTGGATGCAGGACTACGCGCACGTGTGCCTCTGGCATGTGTATTTCTGACTCCAGCCCACCGTCAGGAACGGCTGCAGTGGTGTCGCCAACGTCTGCACTGGAGAAAGCAATGGCAATCTGTCGTTTTCAGCGATGAAAGTAGATTCTGCTTGGGAACCTCCGATGGCCGTATGCGTGTTTGCAGACTCACAGGGGAGCATTTCCACCCTTCTTGCATCCACCAGCGACACACAGGGCCTACATCTGGTCTCCTGGTGTGAGGAGCGATCAGTTATCACTCCCGTACACACCTAGTGTTTGTACCGGGTACGTTAAACAGCACCTCCTACATCAACAACATCATTCAGCCCGTTGTTGTGCCATTTGTAAGGTTGGTCCGTCGTGGTGTTTTCCAGCAAGATAACGTTCGCCCACACACGGCACGTGCAACGCAACATGCACTTCAGGGTGTGAGAAATCTTCCATGGCCTGCACGTTCGCCGGATTTGTCCCCAATTGAGCACGTGTGGGATTTTTTGGGACAACGACTTATCTGGTATCCATGACCAGCCACGACCAGCCACGACCATCCCCGATATACGCGTCCACGTTGAGGATGCTTGGAACTCAATACCCCAAACTTACATCCAACATCTGCACGACAGACTCCATGCCAGAATTGCACAGTGTGACGCAGTTCATGGCGGTTCAACCTCGTACAACCATGTTACATGGAAATGTTATTTTTCAGGTTACCAGCAAATACAGCTGTATTTTGCCATAATGTTTTGAACACGTTATCCTCTGTATTCCGTTATTATTCTGTATAATTTTTGTTGGTATCAGACGTCTCCTTTTTTGTGTTCCTTTTTCGCTTTGCGCCAGTGTATTATAAAACATCCAAATAATCTATTTAGGTATTTAATTCGTTTCTTACCCATGTAAAGTTATAGAACTTCCTTTACTAAATCGCTCAGAGCAACCATAAGCACAGCAAGTGTGACCACTGTTTTTGACACCTGTCACGTGATTTCGTGGCTTTCGATTTTGGAGCCAGATATTTTGATTCCATGCGCAGTCTATCGGTATACATAGTTGAAGGTTTTAACCTATGTGTTTTTAACTAGTAAAGATTTTGTTTTGCATAAGACGGCTTTTTATCTAATGAATAATATTAACTTTTTTAATCACGGTTGTTGTTTAATCCCTGTATGAGTTCGTCGGGAAAATTTATTAACTTAAGCAGCATTCTTCTTTTACTCATTAAGGCACTAAGGCACAGGGTGCAAAGGCGTTGGTTTAGTTTATTTTGATGTCTCTAATGGTATACTACGCTTTCGAGGCTTCTCGGCATCTTATGCGGTAGGAAGCTTTGAATTCCAGTGAATTAATTATTTAATGATTAGGGTTCTTAGCTGCTTTTCTTCCATCTCTTCCTTTCCCTTTCCTCGCAGTAATTTCTTTAGATCTATTTTCTTGTTGTGCGCTGTCGTTGTCTACCACTGATATTGGATGAAGCGCCATTGTACGGACTGATAGACCGTAAAGATACTTCTAAGCCGGAAATTACAGACCAGAGCTAAGATCCTCCACAAGGAGCAGAGGAGAACATTGTTGAGTTCTCCTTTTAGCGGAGACGAACGACACTTCTTGTAGTTTTAGCGAGAAAAGAGATAAACTCCGCGTTCCCTTAAGATAACACGGAATGAGTAATAGAGAAAATCGGCCTTGAAGGCTCTGGTGTCGCAATTTTTATTCTCGGAAATGATCTGGTTACATTTTCACGACATTGTTTGCTGGGTTTCAGATATCAGTAAAATCGATAAAAGCACTTTCCACGGATGCTAGGCTGATTTGATAAATTCAAAGGTTAACTGGATCGTATAAATATATCCATAATAAAGTGTTGTATTACGTAATTATCACCATGCACGTCCCCTATTCCCGGGAAAGCGGGATACCTGGCTGGCAAATGCCCCTCAGAGGTGCACCCCACTTTGGACAATCACGCAAACCGTAGGCACAAATACCTGTACATATCCAAGAACTTGCTGACAAGAGTAAAGAAGTGGGATTAAAAATGAATTTTTAGAAGACAAACGTGATGTACTATGCTTTTACAAGAAACGAAGTTTTATTGATTGATGGAGAAAAGCTTGAGATAACCGATTCCTACATTTATCTCGGGCAGCAGATATCAAGTGAGAGTCGCATTGATGAAGAAATTAATCGGCGTATAAAACTTGCATGGAGAGCTTTTGGAAGAATCAGTACAATTTTTAAGAGCAGTGTGCCATTATGCCTCAAAAGAAAAGTGTTTAATAAATGCATCCTGCCAGTGCTTACGTATGGAGCAGAGACATGGACCTTAACAAAAAGAGACATACAAAGACTGCAGACAACTCAAAGTGGCATGGAGAGATGCATGCTTGGTGTAACCAGGAAAGATAAGAAGAGGAACTTGTGGATAAGGAAAATGACAGGAGTGGACGACATCATGACCAGAGTGAAATCACTGAAATGGCAATGGGCTGGATATGTTGCTAGAAGAACAGACCGCCGATGGACAACCGAAATTTTAGACTGGATTCTGAGGGACAGGAAAAGACCCAGAAGAAGACCCCATGGTAGATGGAATGATAAAATTCGAAAGTATGCTGGAGTGACATGGAGGAGGCAGGCCCAAGACAGACAATTGTGGAAGAAATTTGGGGAGACCTTCATCCAGCAGTGGATTGATTACACTGATCTGCAATATTTCAACCTTTTTCTGTTGTTTTCAAATGAATAGGTGTATCTGAATGGTTTTTTTGCGCAGATTCCGAAAATGACCTTCAAAATTCCGTATCACGTCAGGTTTTTTCACAAATGACAGAAATGTGAAAATTTAAAAAACCGTTATTTTTTAATGACATTGCTATATGGCAACGTTTGTAAAATGTAAAAATGTTCTCTGGAGGGGCGGGGTGATTGTTTAAGGAATAGACAAATATAAATACATATTCAAAAGCACATATACCTGACATTCGCCACTGGGCTCCCCTTAAAACTTCCTCTTTTTGAATTGTCTTCGGTGTGCGTCCGTACATTTTCTGTTCAACATCCAACAATAGTCGGCCATCATGTGTACAGTCCACTTTCCTTGGTATCTCCTTTCCATCACTTTAATATCCTGATGGAAGCTCTCGCCATGTTCTTCCGAAAAATCACCAATATTGTTAGGAAAGTAATTTAGATGAGCATGAAGAAAGTGAACTTTGACGCTCATGTTGCAACCCAGCAGTTCATAGGATTCCAGCATGTCCTCGACTAAAGTGGTGTAATTTGAAGCCTTCGTGTTCCCCAAGAAGTTGTGTACCACATTTCTGAATGCAGTCCATGCTCGCAATTCGCACTCACTCATGGTTTCCTCGAATATGTTGTCTGCCATTGATTTTCGTATTTGAGGGCCTATGAAATTGCCAGCTTTAATTTTTTCAGACGTGATTGATGGAAACTTACCACCAAGATACTGAAGGCATTTACTGTCCCTGCTTAAAGCTGTCACGAATTGCTTCATTAAGCCAAGTTTGATGTGTAAAGGTGGCAACAGTATTTTCGAGGGATCAACCAGTGGAAGTGAAACAATGTTTTTTTCGCCAGGTGTGTACTTCCGACTGGCCACTGCTGCCGAACCCAATGTTCCGTCCTTGCTCTGGAGTCCCATTCACACAAAAAGCAAGGAAATTTGGTGTAGCCCGCTTGTTGGCCGAGCAATATTCCAATCACCTTGAAATCCCTGCACAAAGACTATTCATGAAACTTGTGCTGCACACTTTCCAGCAGTAATTTAAGGTTCTCGTATGTCTCTTTCAAAGTCACAGAATGTGGCACTGGAATGAATGGATGGATGTTAGTATTGTGTAATAAAACACCTTTTAAACTGGATTTGCTGGCATCTATGAACAACCTCCTCTGTCCTGAATTGTAATTAATGTTGAAGTATTTCATGACTGCCGGAATGTCTCGACAATATACCAAACCACCTTCCTCAGCATAAAACGGAACCAGTTCTGCTTCTCAGTGTCTGTAGCAGGAGAATCTCGTATTAGGACATAGTAAATTCTTTTCCTGAAGTCGTGAACTTCAGGAAAAGAAACAAATCATTCAGTCATGCTGGGTAAATGGCACTGGGGTTTCATCCTCCATGCTGTTCGGTTGGTACATCTCATCACTTGTATTACCGTCTGAATCGGTGTCTGTTGGGGGGTTGATATTGGACGGGGATGGCACAGGGATGGATTCACTATGGGGCACTGGTCTTATCGCAGATGGGATATTGGGATACACAATGTTACGCTTACTGGTTCTGGTATGGCCCACGATATTCACTGTGCAGAAGTAGCAGTCGTCAATGTGATTTTTTGGCTCACGCCACACCATGGGTACACCGAACGGCATTGATGCCCTTTTTCCACTTTTCCAGTTTCTCAACCTCTCCACACATGCACGGCACACATTGTGAGGAGACCAAACTTTGTCCTGATCTGCTAGTTTAATGCCGAAGTATTGAAAATAAGCATTTTTCACGAAAGGCGTAATATTTTGCCCCTGTGGTTTTCCTGTCGTATAACAGCCACATATGTAGCAAAATATGTCTGGATGATTTACACAACCACGTGAAGCCATTGCACACGCCACAAAGAAACAATCGAACGGGACCAGTCCCTTCTTTGCCCTAACTAGTGTAACACGATCTGCCCCGAATGGCGCCACATGTGACCAATAGAAAGGAAGGGAGCAGTGGCGTGAGGTATGAGTCATACTGCCGTGCCAAGATAACATTCTCTCATGTTCCGCCTTTGTGAGTGGCGCAAATCGTGACGTCATACAGATAAAACAGTTGCATTTCCATTATCAGCTATATATTTATGTTTATCTATTCCTTAAACAATCATTCCGCCCCTCTAGAGAACATTTTCACACGTTACAAACGTTGCCATATAACAATGTCATTAAAAATTAACGTTTTTTTTATTTTCACATTTCCGTCATTTATGAAAAAAACTTGACGTGATACGGAATTTTGAAGGTCATTTTCGTAATCTGCGCAAGAAATCCATTCAGATACACCTATTCATTTCAAAACAACAAAACCTTGCATATTAGTGTAATGGTTGATGATGATGATAAAATTGAAAGCCCTCAGTGATTCACAGACTCATCACCGTATCTCAGAAACTACTGAACATAGAACTTTCATATTTGGCAGGAATGTTCCTCTTGCAACACAGAGGCGCACTAAGAAAGGATTTTTTCCTACGATAACCTTAAGTGGGTCGAAATGGTTTTTTTAATAACGCAGCTTTGATAACGCTAGGAAGTTTTGCAATGATCGAGCCATTGTTGCCCTGAAACTGAAGCCTCGCCCTGAGTTTTGAATGACTTGAGTTAACCTGCTCAATATATATTTGGTTCTCAATTTATTTCTTCTGAATTTATTTAACAAAAAACCTTAAAAATCACGTAAAAAGCGATATATCATAATATGCTTTGCATTTAAACATTTATATTATCGTTTGACATATCGAATGTCAAGGTTTTTTGAGTCAAAATCAAGTTACCAACATTCGTTTTCACAGAAGCAACAGTGATCGCGGGTAGATTTTCATAGTAATTGAAATTTGAAAAAAAAAAAGTTTCCCCTTTGAGATATTAGCGATGGCAACACAATTTTTCTCACGCTTCCACAAACACCTGAATTGCTAGCTTTTAAATGTACAGTTTCGAACGAAATTGTTTATAAGCAAGGTTGTTGTTTTTGCATTTGTGCTGAAAGTAACAAAGTATTTTGTTCGGTTTTCTATTATTATTCTGTTCAATTGTCTATTAATACATGGTGATTCTTAAAGAAGTACACAGTTTCAATGCACTATAAAACAAGAACAATGTAAGATATTTTATGTTACTTGTAACAGACATGTAGGGGAATGTTTCAAGTTTTATTTAGAGACAGTCACAGATGTTCTATGTGTGCACCCTTAGTCACTCATCGAGCCGGTAATCCATTTCCCCCAAACGCGAGGTAAGATATCTGAGCCGCCCCGGTGGCGCAGTGGTCTAAGGCGCTGGCCTCTGATCATTCGCCCGTAAGGGGTCTGGGTTCGAATCCCGGTCAGGCATGGATGTTGTGTTTGTCTTACGGCACTGGCTCTCTCCCTTCCCTGGAACCAGTGACACTAAATTAGGGACGGGCGACAGCTTATAGCCCATTGAGTTGCTCACGGTGGTCGTTAAACCTCCAATCAAAAAAAAAAAAAAAAAAATAAGATATCTGAATCAAGTGCAGTGATAGTGGCTGTGATACGCTGTTTCAGCTCCGCTAGATCATACCTTGTCCTTTACGTACCCCCACAGGAAAAAGTCACAAGGTGTTAAGTCAGGACTTCTGGATGGCCATTGGGTCAGTGGCATGTTGTAGTCCGCGACTCGTCCAATCCATCGTCAAGGAAGATGTTCATCGAGATAATCTCGAACGTCGCCTAACCAGTGCTGTGGTGCACCATCCAATTGGAGAATAAAGTTGTCACTGTCGTCCTGCAACTGTGGCATCAACCAAAGACTTAACATTATCCAGAAAAGAGCCTCCCGTGGCAGTTTTCTCGTGAAAAAAGAAGGGGCTGTACACTTTCGGTTTGGACACAGCACAGAACGCATTTAATTTAGGGGAATCTAGCACGTGTTGCACTGTAAATCTGGGACGGTCCGTTCCCCAAAGGCGAACATTGTGCTTGTTCACCTGACCACTCACGTGAAATGTAGCTCCATCGGTGAAAACTAAGTGATCGGCAAAATCGTCATTTTCAAAACACGGCGCAAAATTCAAAGCGCTTTGTCCTGTGAAGGTCAGTGAGATTTTGCAACATCTGCACTTTGTTTAGAATCATTTTCAGCTTCTTTCTCAAAATTCTCGAGAGAGTGGGCTGTGAAATCTGCACTTCATGACTCACCCTCCGCGTTGATTTTCCCGGGCATTGTTGAATGGTGGTGCAAACGCTATCGACAATTTCTTCCGATGCACGCAGTCGTCCATGACTTTTACGTTTGCACAAGCAGCCCGTAGTTTCAAAAGTTTTTATGCCAATTATGAAGTCTTATACACAGTCGAGTCACATTATTGTCACCACCACCTACTTTTGACGTCAACAACGCATAGCCAATGAAAGAAGACACGTGTCGTGAGCTGGCTTCGAGGATATGTAAAGTGTGCTGTACGCATTCTGAAAACACACCATTTGTTGCTGTCATGGACAAAAAAGCGATTTTTTAGATTTGGAAAAAGGGATAATTATCGGCTTTCGGCTCCGCTAGAGTGGAGCCGAAAGCCGATAGGGCCAAGGGTGGCAGTATTTCTGAAACAGCGCAGTTTGTGAACTGTTCACATGCTGTTGTGGTTAAAGTGTATCGTGATTGGAAAAATGGCACGCTTGCGAATATGGGACATGGAAACTGCGGAGCACCACGTGCTATTGATGTGAGAGGTGAACGTTGGCTTCGAAGGTGCGTGAGGGCCGATCGACACGCTACAGTGGAACAACTCGCTGGCCGAATGAACCAGAGGATTACCGGAAGTGCCTCTAAAACGACAGTTCAGCTAACCCTGCTGCGTATGGGGCTTCGATGCAGAAGGATAGTCACTGCACCTATGCTAATGAAGGTGCATCGGCAGAAAAGGCTTATATTTGCACCGAAGTATCGGAATTAGACCTATGCTTATTGCCAAAGGATTGCCTTCTCCAATGAGTCACGTTTTCTGCTTCAGCTAACGGACGGACTTTGGCGTATAATGTGAGAAACACCGGAGAACAAACGCTCATTCAACCATTGCTGGCGGAACACAAGATGTTTAAGGCAGCGTTATTGTCTGGAGAATGTTTTCTTGGCATTTCCTGGGTCCACTCATACCTATGAAAGGCCCTATAGACCGAATTCTTTATGAATCCATCCTTGCAGATCACGTACACCCATACATGCTGATTGTCTTCCCTGTGGTGGATGGGATCTTCCAGCGCGACAATGCGACGTGTCACACAGCTATAAATGTCCGAGAGTGGTTGGAAGAGCACGATGAAGACTTCAAAGTACTTCCTTGGCTCCCTAATTTTCCAGGCTTAAACCCAATTGAGCATCTATGCGACCAACTCGATCGTGTTGTTCGCTCTATGGATTCTCCACTACGCACCCTCCAGCAGCTGTCAGATGTGCTGCAGTCAGAATGGCTCCATATACCTGTGAACACCTTGCAGCACTTTATTGATTCACTCCCATCCCGCTTAGCTGCTGTCAACTCTTCACACTGCGGTTACTCTGGACATTTGCTTGTGGTCAGGATAATGTGGCTCCACCGTGTTTATATATACAGAGTCAAATACCGGTTCATGACGCATGACAAAAGCAGGGCTCATGCATGCAAAAACCAGGGCTCATGCATGCCAACACCACATCATGACGCATGACAAAACCAGGGCTCATGCATGCCAACACCACATCATGACGCATGACAAAACCAGGGCTCATGCATGCCAACACCACCTCATGACGCATGACAAAACCGGGGTTCATGCATGCCAACACCACATCACGACGCATGACAAAACCAGGGCTCATGCATGCTAACACCACATCACGACGCATGACAAAACCAGGGCTCACGTATGCCAACACCACATCATGACGCATGACAAAACCAGGGCTCACGCATGCCAACACCACATCATGACGCATGACAAAACCAGGGCTCACGCATGCCAACACCACTTCATGACGCATGACAAAACCAGGGCTCACGTATGCCAACACCACATCATGACGCATGACAAAACCAGTGCTCACGCATGCCAACACCACATCATGACGCATGACAAAACCAGGGCTCACGCATGCCAACACCACATCATGACGCATGACAAAACCAGGGCTCACGCATGCTAACACCACATCATGACGCATGACAAAACCAGGGCTCACGTATGCCAACACCACATCATGACGCATGACAAAACCAGGGCTCATGCATGCAAACACCACATCATGACGCATAACAAAACCAGGGCTCATGCATGCCAACACCACATCATGACGCATGACAAAACTAGGGCTCATGCATGCTAACACCGCATAATGACGCATGACAAAACCAGGGCTCATGCATGCAAACACCACATCCTGACGCATGACAAAACCAGGGCTCACGCATGCCAACACCACATCATGAGGCATGACGAAACCAGGGCTCACGCATGACAACACCACTTCATGACGCATGACAAAACCAGGGCTCACGCATGCCAACACCACATCATGACGCATGACATAACCAGGGCTCACGCATGCCAGCACCACATCATGACGCATGACGAAACCAGGGCTCACGCATGACAACACCACTTCATCACGCATGACAAAACCAGGGCTCACGTATGCCAACACCACATCATGACGCATGACAAAACCAGGGCTCATGCATGCAAACACCACATCATGACGCATAACAAAACCAGGGCTCATGCATGCCAACACCACATCATGACGCATGACAAAACTAGGGCTCATGCATGCTAACACCGCATAATGACGCATGACAAAACCAGGGCTCATGCATGCAAACACCACATCCTGACGCATGACAAAACCACACCATGACGCATGACAAAACCACACCATGACGCATGACGAAACCAGGGCTCACGCATGACAACACCACTTCATGACGCATGACAAAACCAGGGCTCACGCATGCCAACACCACATCATGACGCATGACATAACCAGGGCTCACGCATGCCAACACCACATCATGACGCATGACGAAACCAGGGCTCACGCATGACAACACCACTTCATCACGCATGACAAAACCAGGGCTCACGCATGCCAACACCACATCATGACGCATGACATAACCAGGGCTCACGCATGCCAACACCACTTCATGACGCATGACAAAACCAGGGCTCACGCATGCCAACACCACATCATGACGCATGACAAAACCAGGGCTCACGCATGCCAACACCACATCATGACGCATGACAAAACCAGGGCTCATGCATGCCAACACCACATCATGACGGATGACAAAACCAGGGCTCACGCATGCCAACACCACATCATGACGCATGACAAAACCAGGGCTCACGCATGCCAACACCACATCATGACGCATGACAAAACCAGGGCTCACGTATGCCAACACCACATCATGACGCATGACAAAACCAGGGCTCATGCATGCAAACACCACATCATGACGCATAACAAAACCAAGGCTCATGCATGCAAACACCACATCATGACGCATGACAAAACTAGGGCTCATGCATGCTAACACCGCATTATGACGCATGACAAAACCAGGGCTAATGCATGCAAACACCACATCCTGACGCATGACAAAACCACATCATGACGCATGACGAAACCAGGGCTCACGCATGACAACACCACTTCATGACGCATGACAAAACCAGGGCTCACGCATGCCAACACCACATCATGACGCATGACATAACCAGGGCTCACGCATGCCAACACCACATCATGACGCATGACGAAACCAGGGCTCACGCATGACAACACCACTTCATCACGCATGACAAAACCAGGGCTCACGCATGCCAACACCACATCATGACGCATGACATAACCAGGGCTCACGCATGCCAACACCACATCATGACGCATGACGAAACCAGGGCTCACGCATGACAACACCACTTCATCACGCATGACATAACCAGGGCTCACGCATGCCAACACCACATCATGACGCATGACATAACCAGGGCTCACGCATGCCAACACCACTTCATGACGCATGACAAAACCAGGGCTCACGCATGCCAACACCACATCATGACGCATGACAAAACCAGGGCTCACGCATGCCAAAACCACATCATGACGCATGACAAAACCAGGGCTCATGCATGCCAACACCACATCATGACGGATGACAAAACCAGGGCTCACGCATGCCAACACCACATCATGACGCATGACAAAACCAGGGCTCATGCATGCAAACACCACATCATGACGCATAACAAAACCAGGGCTCATGCATGCCAACACCACATCATGACGCATGACAAAACTAGGGCTCATGCATGCTAACACCACATCATGACGCATGACAAAACCAGGGCTCATGCATGAAAACACCACATCCTGACGCATGACAAAACCAGGGCTCACGCATGCCAACACCACATCATGACGCATGACGAAACCAGGGCTCACGCATGACAACACCACTTCATGACGCATGACAAAACCAGGGCTCACGCATGCCAACACCACATCATGACGCATGACATAACCAGGGCTCACGCATGCCAACACCACATCATGACGCATGACGAAACCAGGGCTCACGCATGACAACACCACTTCATCACGCATGACAAAACCAGGGCTCACGCATGCCAACACCACATCATGACGCATGACAAAACCAGGGCTCACGCATGCCAACACCACTTCATGACGCATGACAAAACCAGGGCTCACGCATGCCAACACCACATCATGACGCATGACATAACCAAGGCTCAGGCAAGCCAACACCACATCATGACGCATGACAAAACTAGGGCTCATGCATGCTAACACCGCATAATGACGCATGACAAAACCAGGGCTCACGTATGCCAACACCACATCATGACGCATGACAAAACCAGGGCTCACGCATGCCAACACCACATCATGACGCATGACAAAACCAGGGCTCACGCATGCCAACACCACATCATGACGCATGACAAAACCAGGGCTCACGCATGCTAACACCACTTCATGACGCATGACAAAACCAGGGCTCACGCATGCCAACACCACATCATGACGCATGACAAAACCAGGGCTCACGCATGCCAACACCACATCATGACGCATGACAAAACCAGGGCTCACGCATGCCAACACCACATTATGACGCATGACATAACCAAGGCTCAGGCAAGCCAACACCACATCATGACGTAAGCAAAAAAAGGTGCAGTTTTCAATTTCATTTGATTTATTGAGTGTTGAGAATGTTATTTGTCACACCTCGATTAGTCCCGGTAATAATCAATTTCCAACGTTGCGGTTAACAATATGGTTCGTCTTCATTACATCATGCATATCTAAACTTATGAATACAAATACTTTGAGTTGATAGTAAACCTGGTTTTGAAGATGGAGTTGCCAAATAGTGGTCTCATTCCAAACTGGGAAATATGTTGGTCAAACGTGATAAGGCAGACGTCATTGAACCAGTCTTCATATTACACGGATGACCCATTCCATTATGACCACTCCCAGCCTAGAGAAACGGGCGCGTCTGGAGACCGAACGGTGGCGCAGATGAAGTTCACAGAGCGGTATACTATACCGTGCGAATTAATTAGGACAAGCTATTTTATTCTGAGAATTGTAATGTGATCGCTAGTTTGATGTCGGAAACCCATGTAAACCGGTTTTATCAGCTGTGAGCTGGTGTTACTGTTAGAACTTGATAGCAAGAATGTGGTTTGACCAGTTCTAAACACGAAATATAGGCAGTTCAGCTTCAGTTGTGAGCTTTCGTGTGTGACAGGCGGATGTTAGTTTTTGCTCTCTGTGAGTATGTGTTGCTTTCGTGTATTGAGAACTGGATATTTCCCCAAGGAAGCGTGCAAAAATAATTGCTCTGAAGGATCACACTTCCATGACAGTGAGAGATATCGCTTTTGCAGTTGGTGTAGGCAAATCAAGACTGCTTACGCGATACAATGCATCTGGATCATCGTCTCCAAAAAGGAGAGGTAAATCTGGAAGAGAACGAAAAACAACTCCACGAACAGATAAATAACTAATCAGAAATAGTAAAATGAATCCAAAAAAAAAAAAAAAAAAAAAAGCACTGACCTTCAAAGAGATTTATTGGCTAGTGGTTGTGATGTTAGTGATTCAACTGTACGCCGTAGGCTTCTGGAAGTTGGCCGGAAGGCAAGAAGACCAACGAAAAAACAATATTTAAATGCAAAAATTAATATAAAACGTTTAGCATGGGCAAAAAAATATAAATCATGGACTGCTGAGGACTGGAAAAAGGTAATTTTCAGTGATGAAACTCATTTATTTGTGCAGGGTTACCAAGCAAATGTCGTTAGACGAAGCAACTGTGAACCCTTAAGACCTGAACATGTCAAACAAACTGTAAAACACCCTCTGAAACAGATGTATTGGGGTTTTTTTTTCACATCAAATGGCACTGGAAGCTTAGTTCCTGTTCAAGGTATGATGAATTCAGCCAAGTACGTAGAAATATTACAACGTAGGATTGTTCCATTCTTGCAAACTTTTGACGGGACATTTCAACATGACTTGGTCCCATGTCACAATTCGAGATTGGTGATGCTGGAAAATCAAATTCATTTGGTTTGGAAATTCACCAGACTTAAATCCCATAGAAAATTTGTGGAATATTTTGAAGAGACGTTTAGGTAAAATGGACTGTACAACCAAAGAACGCATGATAACGAATGCTATAAAACTGTGGTTTATGAAGTCAAAAATATGTGCACTCAATTAGTATAGTCAATGCCAAAACGAATTCAAGAGGTCATTTCTGCTAAAGGAGGACTATACTTCATACTAATACAGGTATTTATCAGTGTATATCAAGGCATAGAATGATATAAAGCCATAGTTTTGGAAAAAAAGAGTGATTTTTTACTTTGTCCCAATTAATTTGCACAGTATAGTATACACAACCCGAGAGAGAGAGGTCAGTAGGGCGTTCGGAGTCACAAAGGGAAAAACTACCGATTCATCGGAGTTTGATAAAGGAGAAATTGTGATGGCACGGCGACTCGGAACTACGATCTCGGAAACGGTGCGGCTTGTGAGTTGTTCACGTTCCGCTGTAGTGAATACGTATCAAAAGTGGTGCACAGATGTCCAAACGACTAACCTTCGTCCGCAACTCAATGATGCCAAAGGGGGGGGACTGAGTTCTCGCGCGTTGCTCACAACGACCGCGGGAGGTCACAGTAGCCACAAATCACCAGCAGTAGTCACAACCTTCTTCTTCGCATGGGCCTATCCATCCTTGCTGACCATATGCAGATTTTGATGTTGGACGTTTACCCTAGTGGTGATTGATGATGTCTACGAACAGGACAATGCGCCATGACACCACGCTAAGGAGGTACGTGACTGCTTCCAGGAATGGGACAGCGATGTCTCCGTTCTCCCTTGGCCGGCGAAATCTCCTGACCTCAATCCCATAGAGCACTTATGGGACTATTCGAATCAACAGGTTCGACGTACTGACCCGCAAACACGTTATCTTCGGGACCTCCGTACTGTACTGCAGTATAAATTGGCACGTGTGTCTCGGGAAACCTTTCAGGGTTTCATTGCGTTCATGCCACTACGTCTTGCCGTTGTTATTCGAGCTAAGGGAGGTTATTCCCTTTATTACGTCGGTGGTCACTTTATTCCGATACGATTGTGTATGCTGCAAAACGAATCGTAATTTACGCCCTCTGTTGGCAAACTTTTGCGTTAAAAAAGTGAAACTATATGAGGTAGGCTATTGGACATAAAAATAATTTTTAAAATCGTACTCTTAGTAGTAGCATATAAAACAAGAAAGATGACACCGAATTTTCGGGTGTGATGAGCACTTCTTTTGAATCCGTTCTGACGCAAATTGAATTTATCAAAGCTATTCAATGTCAATGGAACCGGTATGGAAAACAATTGTATCTGACGGAAGAAAGAAGTTTTCAATCGGGTTTTTAATCCCTCAGATATTGCTGTTATCGGAATCGTGAGCTTACGCCCTCTGGTTTCAGACTTGTGCGTTAAGAAAAAACATGAATTTATATGAGAAACATTTCGCACCGGAAACGCTCTCCAACACTGAAATAATTTTTCAAATCGGACTCTAAGAAACAGAGATATCGACAAAAATAAGATGTGACTTTACGTCCCCTGGTGGGAAAACCATGCATTATTTTAGGAAGAAAGTATTTCAAAAGGTTTTTCCAAACGAGCGGTATCGGTCCAAGAAAAAAAAGTTTAGTCGATTTTTCAGGGGCCCAGATTTTGCTACAAATGCATCAGAAGCAGAAATTAACACTTATGCCCCTTGGTGTCCAAACCATTCTTGAATAAACATTAGAAATTATATGAAAAATATTTTCCATGAGGTGCTGTATGCGATACAGGAAGAATTTTTCAAATCGGAGTTTCAGAAGCAGAAATAACTCAGAAAACGCAATTTACCTTTGTGCCCCCTAGCGGAAAGTCTACGATTTACTTGAAAATTTTGAATTTATAGGGAAAAAATTTCGCATCGGAAACACTAGCCAACAAAGAAGGAATTTTTCAAATCGGACTCCTAGAAGTAGAGATATTGACAAAAATAAAATATACAGCTACGTCCCCTCTCGTAGAAACCATGCATTATTTTAAGAAGAAACTGTTCCCAAAAGGGTTGTAGACAGGAGTAGTATCGGTCTACAAACGACTTTTTTTTTCAGTCGAGATTTTAGAAGCTCCTGTTTTGCTGCAAAAACATCAGAAGCGGAAATTCTGACTTACGCCACCTGGTGGCCAAACCATTTCTTACAAAAATTATAAATTATGTGCACATGAATTTCCATCAGGAACTGTATCCGGTGCAGAATTTTTTTTTCAAATTGTAGATTTAGAAGCAGAGATATAGCGGGAAACGCAATTTACCTTTACGCTAGCGGAAAGTCTTTAAATTACTTGAAAATTTTGAAATTATATGAAAAACATGTGACATTGGAAACACTATACAACAAAGAGGGACTTTTTCAAATCGGACTCCTATTAGTAGAGATATTGACAAAAATAAGATATACAGCTACGTCCCCTCTCGTAGAAACCATGCATTATTTTAAGAAGAAACTGTTCCCAAAAGGGTTGTAGACAATAGTAGTATCGGTCTACAAACGACTTTTTTTTTCAGTCGAGATTTTAGAAGCTCCTGTTTTGCTGCAAAAACATCAGAAGCGGAAATTCTGACTTACGCCACCTGGTGGCCAAACCATTTCTTACAAAAATTATAAATTATGTGCACAGGAATTTCCATCAGGAACTGTATCCGGTGCAGAAAATTTTTTTCAAATTGTAGATTTAGAAGCAGAGATATAGCGGGAAACGCAATTTACCTTTACGCTAGCGGAAAGTCTTTAAATTACTTGAAAATTTTGAAATTATATGAAAAACATGTGACATTGGAAACACTATACAACAAAGAGGGACTTTTTCAAATCTGACTCCTAGGAGTAGAGATATTGACAAAAATAAGTTATATATCTACGCCCCTGGCGGAGAAACCTTGGAACATTTTCAGAAAAAATATTCCGAAAACCTTTATCAACGTGAGTGGCATCGGTGCACGAAAGAATTTCTTCAATCAAGATTTTAGAAGCTCAGATTTTATGGCAAATACATCAGAAGCAAAAATGAACACTTACGCCCCCTGGTGGCCAAAGTATTCTTTACCAAAAATTTTGAATTATATGCAAAAGTTTTCAATCAGGAGCTGTATCCTCTGAATAAAAAAAATTCAAAACGGTGTTTTAGAAGAAAAAATGTCGGGAAAAATGTAATTTACTTTTACGCCTCCTAGCGGAAAATGTGTGCGTTATTTGAAAAAGTAATAATACCTAAAATACTCTTCGACATAAATGGAATTGAAAGGTAAAATAATTTTTTCAATCGGATGTTTTAGTAGCAAATATATGGAATAAAATGTATTTTGAGTTCGACATCATCTGCCTTTACGCCCTCTAGCGGCAAAATTGTACATCGTACTAAAAAAAAACGAAATATAGAATCATCATGCGCATATTACAAGCTTCCCAATGCAAAAAGAATTTTTCAAATCGGACTAATAGTTGCAGAGATATCGTGTCTAAAGACGGACAAACCGATAACATTAGGTCGAGTTTTTTACAAAAGACGTGCTAAAAACCTGCAAGATATAAATTTAAACACACTGGTGCAAAATTTGTGTTAGGCAAAAAAGGGTTTGAATGGTGAGGATATTTTCCCGCGAAGGAACTTTTCCGTCGAGTGTTCAGAATCGCAAATAATGCAGCAAAAGCATCGGAAGCGGGAATATTGAGTTTCAAAACAATTAATTCTTCACCAAAATTTGAAACTATGTACAGAACATTTCCCACTAGAATCTCTCTCCGACGAGTACGAAATTTTTCAAATGAGACTTTTAGAAGCGGAGATATTGGTTAAATCGCAATTTAAATATACACACCCTAGCGGAAAAACTGGGGATTAGTTGCAAAAGAAAATCTAGGCAAACTAGCCTTCGTAATAAAAGGTACCGAAGGAAAGAAAGTCGGACATTTGTTTTATGGAGTTTTGTATTTTAGGAGTTGTGTGAATTAAAATTATAATGAAGCACATTTCTACTTTTCTTAGAGACAATTGAAAGTCACTAACACTTTAAAAAGATCTCAAGTTCGAAAGCATCCTGTTGCTTCAAAAAAAAAACACCATGAAGAAAGTATGTATGTAATTTCTAATAAGTACTCCTACTGAAAAAAAAAACATATTACAAACCTATTCAGAAAGAAAAAGCTCAAACCGAAAATAAAATGACAAATTAAACCGCTTTAACTCTTTGATGTCAGCGACGCGTCTAGAGCGTGAAAACATTTTTCCAGAAATGCTTTGCACTAGCTAGGCACGTCGCTGACACAGGAGACAACAAGTTAGTAAAATCATGCAATGCATTGTCTGTTTTACGCTTTGCAACATACCAGAAAACATTACTCAAGTTATGAGGATAATGGCTGTGGAATAAATCTCGGTCTTGTGCCCTGAACTTTGATCCCATTTCGATGATATTCTACAGAACCGGTTCAGTATATCTCCGAAATAACATGATATACTTTTGTCGCAATCGAAGCATTTTTACGTAAATTATGATGCATAAGACCTATGGAATAGATCCCGCTCCTGCGTCCTAACCTTTGACCCCATTTCGTCCGTTTTTATTAGGATTTGTCCCCTGGCAGGCCCCTACAACATACTAACATTTCATCCACATCGAAGCATTTTTACGTAAGTTATGACGCATAATAGTGATGGAAGTGAGTCCAATCCTATCACCTGACCTTTGGCCCCATTTCGCCCATTTTCAGTAGGGTTTGTCCGAAGGTGGTTCCCTACCACATATTAAAATTTCATCGAAATCGAACCTTTTTTACGTTAGGTATGACGCATAAGAGCAGTGAAATGGATCCCGCTCCTATGTCCTGACCTTTGACCCCATTTTATTCACTTTCAACAGGATTCCTTCCCAGGTGTTCCCCTACCACATACTAAAATGTCAAGGAAATCGAAAGATTTTTACGCGAGTTATCGTGCGGAAGGACATACGCACACAACGCGTGACGTAATTAGGAATATGGGAATCGCGACCATCTGCTCGCAAGAGTGTGACGTCATAAAACTTTAATGGGATCCACACACAACGCGTGACGTAATGACACAGATGGCGTGTCTAATGGAACGGCGCCATGACACTGAAAACGTGGGAATTCGGGGTGGTTACTTTACCCACTAAACGAATTTTCCTAAAGTCAACATCAAGCTAAATCAATTTCTAGTACCAGAAAACCGTAGGCTAACGACTTTCGTCAAAATCCTTAGAGCCGTTTCCAAAATAAAATTTACATACATACAAGAATTGCTCCTTTAATAGTACGGGATAAGGGCGATGGAATGGATCCCGATCCTGTGTCCTGACCTTTGACCCATTTCGTCCATTTTCAATAGGGTTCGTCCTTAGCTGGTACTCTACCACATACTAAAATGTCATCAAAATCGAACCATATTTACGCAAGTTATGCTGCATAAGGGCAATGGAATGGATTCCGCTCCTAAGTCGTGACCTTTGACCCCACTTCACCCATTTTCAATAGGGTTTGTTCCTAGGTAGTCCCCTTCAATATACTAAAATTTCATCGAAATCGAACCGTTTTTACGCGAGTTATTGCGCGAACAGATAGACGAACAGACAGACAGACAAAGCTGGAGCATATACGCTTCTTCAGTTCAACACAATTTTATTAACAAGGTTGGGTTCAGGAGGCGAACATGGGCGTCCTGATACATATATTGTACGGTAAAATATACAAAACTCTAAAATTCTATGTACATTATATACAGCACGATGTATTGATTCACAAAGGAGCCTCGTGGTAAGAGGGGCAGGCATTTTGCACAAGAACAATAAGAGAGATTGTCGAAACATTTCGTCTCGAAGCATAAGTATATTATAGTGCTGACAAATAACAGATCGAGAATATTATAATAAAGCGCTGTGCAAAAGGAGAACTGTAGATACCTACGGTTGGAAAGCGTAAAAAATGAAAGGTTTGCATGTACTTGACGCGTCACTGACACTAGGTAAAGGTAAGCTTAGCGCGCGCTAGACGCGTCGCTGACACTGGGTAAAGGAATATTTCACGAACTAGACGCATCGCTAACACTGTGTAAAGGAAAGCTCTGCACGAGTTACACGCGTAGTTGATACCCGGTAAAGGAAAACTTTGCACGGCATACAGGCGTGGCTGACACCTGATAAAGGAAAGCTTTGCACGTGCTACACGTGTGGCTGACACCTGGTAAAGGAAAGCGTTGCACGTGCTACACGTGTGGCTGACACAAGGTAAAGAAAGCTTTGCACGAGCTAGGCACGTCGCTGACACAGGGAAAAAAAGGAATTTTTGCACGTGCTAGACGCGTCACTGACGCTAGGTAAAGGAAAGCTTAGCGCTCGCTAGACGCGTTGCTGACACTAGGTAAAGGAAGGTTGCACGAGCTGGACGCGTCGCTGACAGTGTGTAAAGGAAACCGCACGCGGTAGACCCGTCGCTGACACTGTATAAAGGAAAGCTTTGCACCCTTTAGATGCGTCGCAGACACGTTGTAAAGGAAAGCTTTGCACAAGCTAGACGCGTCGCTAACACTGTTTAAAGGAAAGTTTTGTACGCGCTGGAAGCGTCGCTAGCACTCAAAGGGGTAATACTAAAAGCATTCATAATTACGTGATTAGAATTCTACCTCATACGTGACTGCACGTAACTTGTACTTCTGATCCCACGGTAGAACGCGCGGCGTCACTTGAGCCAAACCGGACGTTTCCTCTTCAAAGTCTACCGGGATCAAAGGGGAAAAATATCTGTTGAAAAGGCTGTAAATATCAAAAATCGAAGATTTTGCAAAATTTCTCTATAAATAACGAAAACCTCGAAACGGACTTTTACGAAATAAACAGAATTACCGACAACGGAAAATTTGTCTAAAAACTGGAGCTAGAAGAAGTGGAAAATTCAAAAAACGAAAATGTCTTTAAAAGACGGATATCTACCGACAACTTTGCTGCACATTATTTTTAGGAATTTCTGTGAATTTACATCACACTGTTTTTCACAGTGTACACGGTACTGAGGTTTTATTTTTGGGATTGGTTTAGAGCCGTTAACAGAATAGTTAGCCATTACTAGGTAAAAAGAAAATTGTTATGTAACATAAATGAATTAAAATGCTTAGGAAATGGGAATAGCAGTTTATTGCGTTGATGAAGGACATTATTAGTATGTGTTCGGCGGACATGTTGTGTCAACAGTGTTTCCGGTCAATGACTTGCGTGTATTAATCATGGCGGAGATAGCGAGCTTTTGTGGAAGAACCCCTGGGGAAGTTCACCCGCGGAGCTGTGGTCGCAGTTGGGGCAAATCCCTCAAGGAAGTTCTGATTAATTTAGGGAAGATCGGAATTAATTTGTGCGGAAGTACTCCCAGCAGCATCCAGAGTGAAGCGGTATAATGTGTCAACGTCAGTATTTCTCGCTACGAGGAAATCACTCTAGAGCGCATGGTACTCAACAAGAACGTGGCGACATTTGAGGTTCAGGTGCGTTTATGATAAGTGGTCTCTTGTCATTCAGTACGTGTTGCCGTTTAAATGCGTATGTTTAAATCTCCGAGAACTTCTACGATGTGAGGAGGAAAATGAAAGACATAAGTTTCTATCGGAAAAAACGAGGCAATTGTGTGTGTGTGTGTGTGTAAAAGAAGGAAGAATGCACAAATGAATTTTCTCACAAATTCACTGCAAGAAGCTTACACAGATAATCCACATAATTTATTTCTTATGATGGGAAACAAATTTAAATTAAACGCGTTGCTTATAAATATATTGATTATCTTCAATTATTTGAAAATGCTTAGCGTTTGCTTTTGCCACGTTATATACTGGACGTCGGAAGTTAAAAACTCCTTGCATTTGAAACATGATATTACTATAAATTAAAATAAAAAATGCTTCACTCACAATGTTTTTTTTTTTTGGTGGTCCTCTTCCATTTATTGCTTTCAATTTTTGAAGTTGAAATTCTATGCCATTATGATTCATGCAACAAATTTGGTAACATGTTCACACTTGCAGTTACCTTGTTGGTGAGTATGGCTTAAAAAGTGATTTCTTGGTTCTTCTAAGGTGAGTATGGCTTAAAAACGAAGTCTCGGTTAAAAACTCAATGAACAAACGAAGTCTTATTTGAAACCTAATGAGCAAATGAAAATATTCAAAAAAACCTGGTTCTATAATGACTTTAAGTATTTTTAAAAAGTGATGTCTTGGTTCTTCTAAGATGAGTATGGCTTAAAAACAAAGTCTTGATTAAAAACTCAATGAACAAACGAAGTCTTATTTGAAACCTAATGACCAAATGAAAATATTCGAAACACCTGGTCCTATATTGAATTTAAGTATTTTTAACAAGTTACTAAAATCATGCAATGCATTGATTATGATACGCTTTCCAACATAACAGAAATTATTACTCAAGTTATGCGGATAATGACTGTGGAATAAATCTCGCTCCTGTGTCCTGACCTTTAACCCTATTTCGATGATATTCAACAGAACCGGTTCACTATACCTCCTGAATAACATGATTAAGTTTTGTTGCAATAGAAGAAGTTTTACCTAAGTTATGATAATAATGGCTGTGGAATAAATCTGGCTTTTGCGCAATGGCCTTTGAACCCATTTCGTTGATATTCAACAGAACCGATTCACTATACCTCCTGAATAACATGATTAAGTTTTGTAGCAATCCAACCACTTTATGTGAGTATAACGAACGAAATTTCTCCGTCATTTTTGGTCTACGCCGGGATTCGAACCCGAGGCCGCTTATTCCGGAACAAGTCGCTCTACCAACTGAGCTACGCAGACGTTTATTCTGATTCCTATCTGCCTTTATGTCGCGTGCGTCCTTCGGGCAGGTACGTCACATCTCCTGGTACGTTACATCATCTCCCCCTTATTTTTTTTTTTTTTCGAAGTGCTGGAGAAAGGATTCTCTTATTTTTCCTGTCTCGCGGTGTGGAAATAACATCACACCAATGCGAGATTTTGAACGGCCGGGTCATCCGGATAGTTCGGGCGCCATTATAACGAAGTAAATTTCTCCGTCATTTTTGGTCTACGCCGGGATTCGAACCCGAGGCCGCTTATTCCGGATCAAGTCGCTCTACCAACTGAGCTACGCAGACGTTTATCCTGATTCCTATCTGCCTTTATGTCGCGTGCGTCCTTCGGGCAGGTACGCCACATCTCCTGGTACGTTACATGAGTTATGATGCACAACGGCAATGGAATGGATCCCACTCCAGTGTTCTGACCTTTGACCCCATTTCGCCCATTTGCAATAGGGTTCGTCCCCATGTGGCTCCCTACCACATACTAAAATTTGATCAAAATGGAACCATTTTTATGCAAGTTATTACGCATAAGGGCAATGGAATATATCCCGCTCTTATGCCCTGCTGATCTTTGACCCCATTTCGCCCATTTTCAATAGGGTTCGTGCCCAGGTAGTTCCCAACCACATACTAAAATTTCATCGAAATCGAACATATTTACGTATGTTATGACGCATAAAGGCAATGGAATGGATCCCGCTTTTATGTCCTGACCTTTGACTCAATTCCGCCCATTTTCAACAGGGCTTGTGCCCAAGTGGTTCCCTACCACGTACTAAAATTTCATCGAAATCAAACCATTTTTACGCAAGTTATGACGCAAAAAGGCAATGGAATGGATCCAGCTCCTATGTCCTGACCTTTGACCCTGCTTCGCCCATTTTCAATAGGGTTCGTCCCCAGGTGGTCCCCTACCACATACTAAAATTTCATCGAAATCGATCTATTTTCACGTGAGTTATGTTGCGGACGGACGGACAAAGCTGGAGCATATACGCTTCTTCAGTTCAACACAATTTTATT
This sequence comes from Macrothele yani, assembly GCA_039090855.1. Taxonomy (NCBI): domain Eukaryota; kingdom Metazoa; phylum Arthropoda; class Arachnida; order Araneae; family Macrothelidae; genus Macrothele; species Macrothele yani. The sequence continues at coordinate 17,030,462 of CM077032.1, read as the reverse complement.
AACAAGGTTGGGTTCAGGAGGCGAACATGGACGTCCTGGTACATATATTGTTCGGTAAAATATACAAACTCTAAAATTCTATGTACATTATATACAGCACGATGTATTGATTCACAAAGGAGCCTCGTGGTAAGAGGTGCAGGCATTTTGCACAAGAACAATAAGAGAGATTGTCGAAACATTTCGTCTCGAAGCATAAGTATATTATAGTGCTGACAAATAACAGAACGAGAATATTATAATGAAGCACTGTATAAAAGGAGAACTGTAGATGACAAAGTAGACAATGTGAAACCTAAGGCATACAGAATAACGATGTCTTAGCACTGGTAGAAAAAATGATAATCAAAGAGAAAAAAACAAGAAAGACTATATACATTTGTACAGTATGGTGCATATTATATTCATATGTGTTAGAAGATATAAGCTTTATGTTGAAGTTTGATTCCGAAAACCAATGGTGAGCATGCACGTTGAACTGAAGTTCAACAGAGCTAGGAGCAACGAGGTTATAAACTACCGACAGTCAGTTGCAACGTCGCTGGCATGCCGGCGAACCAGGAAGCGGCCGGAGACCAGGTGGAATGGAAAAGTGGTTCTCTCTGTTGGGCAACGGCCACAAGGTTCTCTAGACGAAGTCTTGAGAGGAGACGCTCACGAAAGTGGCACAGTAGTTCCACAGAAGCTTGGTGGATGGTATAAGGAGATGAGATATCTCGGCAGCGCTGATGAAATACGTAGATGACGTGTTTCTCCAGGATGAAAATATATGAGCAGATGGGTGGAAGCTTGACTGGCGGAGAGACCTGCAGGAGGAGTGTCTTATAGGCATCGAAAGGAAGATCAGTTGTGGCTGAACGTTGAGCAATGGAAAATGCAAGATGGAGTAGTGGAAGGAGAATGACACAATGTAGATAAACGTGAGAGACATCAGCTACTTGAGCACAGAAGGGGCAAAGAGGTGAGTCAAGAATGGTCATGCGGTGGAGGATGGATGGAACAGGAGGACGGCGGTGGGGAAAAAGCCAGTGAGTGTTTATTTCAAGAGGAGCTGAAAGAGGAGAAAGGGTGGCAGACCAGACAGCGGTGAGAGAGGATTGGGAGACATCAGGGATGTGAAGGGGAGAAGGAGAGTGGGATTTTAAAAGTAACCGATAGAGAACTGAGGTTGAAAGAGAGGAGAGTGGAAGTGTAGATCTGCCGAATGAAAGAAAGAAAGGAAGGGGGAGGGAGGGAGGCGGAAGGAACAAAGGTCAGGCCGGTGGTGGTTGCGAGATGAGGAAACTTAGCAATGATGGTAGAGAGTAGGGAGTCATAGACAGAGCGAGAGGAGGGTGAAAGTAGAGTGGTGGGTGGGAGGCTGGCGTAGGGTCGCCAGGACAGATCTGAGGTTACAAGGTCTTTGACGGTTACAACTCCGACTCGGAGCCAAGAAGGATAGGCGAAGCATGAAAGATGAGGGGGTGAAGAAGAGAGGAGAAGAACAGGGGTACGGCAAGGAGTTCAGTGGTGGAATCGGGTGGGGATCGAGTGAGCGGGAGAGAGCGGAGAAAGGTAAGAGTCTCCCGTAAGGCAGGAGGAAGGCGAGAGTGAGTGGTAGTACGGAGGTCCATTAGAATGAAAGAAGTGAAAGTGAAATTAGTGTTGCTCGAAGAGGTGATGACATTCCTTGCGGTAACGGCGTCGGCAACAGGTGAAGTACGAAGACGGAGGAACGAAGTAATCCGGAGAGCTTGATAGTGCAGTCGTGTATGCTCTAGATAACTGAGGTGTCCGCTCTAGATAACTGAGGTGATGCAGCGAGTGATATCATTGAGACGAAGAAGTGGGGATTTAGTAGCAAGCCAGGAATGTGTGCACATGGAGAGAAGATAGGTTTGCGCAAGACGTGCATGTTGAAAATATGAGGTGCAGAACTGCGCTTTTCGCCAAAACGCAGTTGACCGATGAAGACGTGGCTGGATGGTATTCCACGTTGTGCTGGAGGCTTCACCTGGGACGCCAAGATGTACGCCAAGGAAACGTTGAGAGGCTGAAGACCAGTGCGCTCCCCATGGGGAATCCAAACGGTCAAATCATGAGCCGCACCACAGGCCTGTGCTTTTGGTTGTATTAATCGCAGCTCCGGAGCAGGAGGCGTAATCGGCGAAAAGACTTTGGAGCAAAGAGAACTGTCAATCCAGGCGTATACAGAAGGTAACGTCGTCTGCATACGCCACGTAAGCGGTGACATGGTGTTTCGTGCGGGCGATGAGTGGCGGCAGGGTGGCGCGTTGAAAGGAGCGTTTAACGGAGCGGAGAAAAGGTTCTAAGGCTATAACGAAAAGTTGACCGGAGAGTGGGCAGCCTTGCCTCACTCCACGGCGGAAGAGGAGAGGTGCTGTAAGAAAGGTGGGCAACTTGACCTGGAAACTGGCGTCCTGGTAGAGGGAGGTGAGGAGAGAAATAAACGGAGATGGAAATCCAAATAGGAAAAGTGTGGCGGAGAGATAAGTGTGGGAGATGTTATCAAAGGCGGACTGTTGGTCTAAAGAGAGGAGGGCGAGGGGTTCAGAGCGGGAGCGCGCAAGGTGAATTAGATCAGTCAGGAAATGGATGTTGTGAGATAAGGAACGGCCGGGAACTGTGTAAGTCTGATTAGGGGGAGAGGATGTAAGTGAGGATGGGATTTAGTCGTTGTGAAAGAAGCTTGGTATAAAGTTTGTAGACGAAATTCAGTAGGGAAATTGGGCGCCAGTTCACCAAGTCAAGGAGATCACCTTTCTCGGGGAAAAGGACAACGTACGCATTTGTGAATCCCCTCGGGAGAGGAGAGTAAGTAAAGGCAGCAGAGAAAGCGGATAGGAGAAACGGAAGAAGAAGAGGCAGAAAAGTTTTATAAAAGCTAAAGGTTAGGCCGTCCGGACCCGGAGCGGCACTAGAATTCAGAGAAAATAATGTAGTGTTTAGTTCAGAGGGCGTGGGGGAAAGGAGAAGAGAAGAAGCGAGATGGGGCGGGGGAACCTGAGGTAGATTAGAAAGGAGAGAATCCATTGCTGCAGAGGATGGTTGAGGAGGTTCACTGAACTTCATGGAAAAGTACTGACGAACATGGGAACAAAGCGCAATCGGCTCATCTGATACCTCTCCAGAAGAAAGGCGTAGATGATGAAGTATGAACGAAGCTCGTCGGGTGTTTTCCACGGACGTCAGGAACTCATAGTTGTGAGCACTTGGCGTCAGGTGTTGCAAACGAAGTCGGCGGAGAGCTTGTTGCGCCAGAGGAGTGAGAAGAGATCGAAGCTCTTCTTGAAAGGAGGAGAAGAGAGGATCACTGAGACTGAGCATGGATAGCATTGAACGAACATAGTCTAGGCGCATGTTCTGGAGTGTCTTGAATTGGAAAGAGTAGTTTCGGACATGCAGAACGAGCTGTTGCTTGATCTCCAACCAAGAATTTAATCCGCAGAGTGCAGATTGAAGCTGCGGTCGTCTGTCAATCAGGAATGACCGGACCGAAGAGCAGAATGCCCGGTCGTAGAGAAGTGCATCATCAAATGTCCACTGGCGAATTATCCTGGGTTTGAATGGTGCAGTATGGACTATGATGGCAATGGCGCAGAGGTCAGATGAGGCCGTGGGATGCACACTCGATTCTGTCACGGCAGGAAGTAGAGTACTGGAGGCATAAAACCTGTCAAGGCGGGCTAAGAAAGGATTTTGCGCATGAGAGGAGCGCCAAGTGTAATTAGTCGACCATGGATGTATATGCCGATGTACATCATGAAGAGCGTTGTTGGTGACAACTGTCTGGAGCAGGTTCGCCAGGGCATGGTGGCGCTCTCTATTTGTAGAAGACCTATCCTGAAGAGGATCCAGGGTACAGTTAAAATCCCCACCAACGAGAACATGGTCTGACGGTGGGATACGGTCGAGTGCTCTGCGAAGACGCGTGAAGAGAATTGATAAATGTGTTGTAGTGCTTGGAATATAGATATTTAATAAATTGTATCTGGAAGACGCGATGGTAAAGGATGCATGCTGTAAAAGACCTCGACAAATATTTCGCACAGAGAGGGATGTGATAATAGAATTGAGAGTATGACTAATGCCGATGGCAAGACCGCTATGAGATGTTAGTCCGTAGGCGTGATGAAACACAAAGTTCCACTGGCACCATCGAGAATAGACGGTAGTTGGTTTGCAATTTGTGTCTTGAAGGAGGAGAATATCAGCCCCTAACGGGTTGAGGTCTTCATATGCCAGAAAGTTGCTGAGGGGGAAGCGAATCCCCTGCAATTAAGTGACACGATCTTGAATTGTTGGGTTCCTAGCCTCTAGCTGAAGATCTTTCAGAGCTGGAGGAAAAGACTTGAGACGATTATAGAAGATTTGAGCCCACGGATGGGTGGGAACATTCTGGCGGCAGAAATGCGACACATTGAAGATCTGCTCCGGCACAAGTTGGCGAAGCGATGGATTCTTGACTGCTAAGGCACGTGCTATTGCGTAGCTTGTCGGATTTGTTAAGTATGTATGGAGATCAACGTATGAGAGTGGTACGGGAGGTATCTTGGCTGTCTGGAGAAATGCAGCGAACTCTTCGACCGTGGGAAAGAGACTTCGGCTGGCGAGGTGTGTCGAGGAGAACTGCTGGAGAGGGAGGTTGAACGACGTGAAGTAGAGTTTTGCTTCTTCGCTACTCGCCTACTGCGGCCAGAGCCGCGGCGCTTCAGTGGAGTCTCGGTCGTCTCATCCTCACACTGCGTCTCTGGACCAACGGACTCCACATCAGCTGTTTCGGAGGTTCCAGTGGTAATAACTGGTTGTAAGCCTTCTGAAAGGGACTCAGTGGTGGAGCGACGACGTTGCGGAAGTGAGGAGGCACTTGTAGGAAAGTCCTCTAGTGAAAAAGAGGAAGCGGCTGTGGGAGCATTGCGTTGACCAACGTCTGTAAGCGAACTTTTTTCATCATATCTTGGCTCCGAGGCCTGTTGTGCTGAAGTAGATGGTGTAGTACGCTTCGAGGTAAGAACAGTACCTGTAGGAGCGCCAGTCGGAGTCGGTGGAACTTGATGTGGGCAGTGCACGCGAAGATGGTTTTCGCCATGGCAAAGCGTGCAGTGCAAGGAGGTAAAGACGTCGATTCTCCGACGTTGCTGGCAACACCGTACGGTTAGGATCTTGGGGCACGCAAGCAGATGATCGTCCGACGGAAATATGACACGGGCACTTCGACGAAACGCTGCAATGGATTTGTCATCGGGATCTCTGGGCGCCGCCGAAAGGGTCGTTATTGGTCCAACCACTCGGCCAAATTTGCTGAGTAAAGTGCATAGAGCGACATCTGAGACTTCAGGCGGGACTGGGTGGAAAGTGACCTGGATAGGTCGCTGCGCCACAGGTTCAGCCAGAAGATGCACATCTTTGATGGATAAGCCATCAGTCATCACAAGGTCTGCATGTTCTTTACGGGCAAAATACACTAATACGGCCCGTGGCTTTCGAGCCATATGAGTGATATAAGTTCCTGTAGGAAGCATCTTCTTTAGGGCAATACTATATTTCTTGAGTTTCGTGTCTGGTAATGCATCAAAACAGACACCGAAATCCATTGTGGAGAAAAATTGTTTCCCGGCTGGGGAATCCTCTGGGATATCGATGGTGGCAGAACTACCCTCAACACTGACGTAAGAGTCAGGAAAAACGGGAGCAATAAACTTGGAAGGAACTCTCGCTCCGGAGGTCGCTTTGGAGTAAGTGAGAGATGTAGAGTTGGCAGCGGAAGGATGCGACACAGTGCTGATTGCTGGTAGCGGCTTGGTAAACTAAGTTGAGCCAGTTGAAGGCAACGCAACCGTGCAATCGGTCACATCCATAGCTTCGGCAAATGAACTAGGGACGTGCGTCAAGGTGACGTCACTCTCCTGGGCAGGGATATCAGCTTGAGCCTTTGCAGAGGAGTCGCGCCTCACATCTTGTATGCGTATGACGTCTCTGACGTGCATAAATGCTGATTGGTCTCCTGAGAGTGAGGAGGAGGAGGAGGTTGAATGAGCATCACTGATGTGGGCGTGGACATCACCCTTCTCAGTGCCCGCAATTGTAAATGGCAAGGATTAACTTTAGGATCGATCAGCTTGATCGAAAATATTAAAACGCTGAATGCAAACAAAATATGCAACTCACCGACTTGGCAGCTGAGCTAAAAGAATGTACAGATCTTTTTGAAGGGGAACACAAAAATAGGAACAAACACTCACTATACACTTCCAAAAACTGAGCACAAACACAGAGCTCGTAAGGAACGTGACTATATCGGTTATACGCTTCTTCAACCTACGGTTGGAAAGCGTAAAAAGTGATGTCTTGGTTCTTCTAAGGTGAGTATCGCTTAAAAACTTTTTAAAAATACTTAAATTCAATATAGGACCAGGTTTTTCCAATATTTTCATTTGGTCATTAGGTTTTAAATAAGACTTCGTTTGTTCATTGAGATTTTAACCAAGACATCGTTTTCAAACCATACTCACCTTAGATGAACCAAGACTTCATTTCTTAAGCCATACTCAGCAACAAGGTACCTGCAAGTGTGAACATGTTACCAAATTTGTGGCATGAATCATAATGGATCAAAAATTGAAAGCAATAAAAGGAAGAGGACCACCGAAAAACCATTGTGAGGAAAGCCTTTTTTACGCTTTCCAACCGTAGGTTGAAAAAGCGTATATTCTCCAGCTTTGTCCGTCCGTCCGCACGATAACTGGCGTAAAAATGGTTTGATTTCGATGAAATTTTAGTATGTGGTAGGGGGCCACCTGGGAACGAACCCTATTGAAAATAGGACAAATGGGGTCAAAGGCACGACGTAGGAGCGGGATCATTCCATTGCCCTTATGCGTCATAACTTGCGTAAATATGATTCGACTTCAATGAAAGTTCACTATGTGGTAGGGGTCCACCTGGGGACAAACCCTATTGAAAATGGGTGAAGTGGGGTCAAAGGTCTGGACAAAACAGCGGGATGCATTCCATTGCTCTTATGCGTCATAACGTGCGTAAAAATGGTTCGATTTCGATAAACTTTTAGTATATGGTAGGGGACCACCTCGGGACAACTCCTATTGAATGCGGACGAAATGGGGTCAAAGGTCAGGACATATTATTGCGATCCATTTCATCGCTCTTATCCCATATTATTAAGGTCGACGTCAAGTAATTTCGCTTCCTATACTTCCAATGGAAAAACTTTTGTACACATTTCCTTCACAATTAATGTGTTCCCAAGGATGAAAATTTGAACATCGATTAAAATAACTTTATTATAACTTGGAATACTTAATATTTTCTAAAACATAACCATAATTATATAAAAAATCAATAACTTTTCCATTGGTGGTGTTGAAACCAGAAAAAGGATGGCGCGACCTGTACTTTGATGACATCAGTAGACAAACAAATGTTGGATTGCATAATTATGGTTATGTTTTAGAAAATATTAAGTATTCCAAATTATAAAATGAAGATATTTTAATCGATGTTCAAATTTTTATCCTTGTGAATGCGTTAATTGTCCAGAAAAAAGATGACGCGACCTGTATTTTCATGACGTCAGTAGACAAACAAATGTTGGATTGGATAATTATAGTTATGTTTTAGAAAATATTACGTATTCCAAGTTATAAAATGAAGCTATTTTAATCGATGTTCAAATTTTCATCCTATGGAACGATTTTTCCTTTCCGTAGAACGCAGGTATCGTCTACATCTCGTATCCCTAAGTCAATAAAGGATCCATCAGTCAAAAAGTAGCCATAAGTCAATAAGTATCCATAAGTCAATATCCATAGGTCAATAAGTATGAAGGATGTATTGTTGTTTCCACCAACAAGACCTTCATTGTTGGAAACAACAAGAAATCGCACCGGGCGAGGTCACAACTGTAGGAAGGCTATGGCTGGATTTCAATACTGCATTTCGTAAGAAACTGTTGAACACAAGCAACCACATTTGGAAGGGCGTTATCATGATGTAGGGTCAACTTGCCAACTCAGTTCCTGACGCTTAATCGATATGTGTTGTCGCAGATGCTTCAAGACTGAAATGCAATACTCAGCACTCACAGTAATTTGTTTAGGAACGGCATGCACATAGACTACACCTTTATGATCAAAGAAAAATATCATCATTGCCTTCCCAGCTGATTTGGTTTGGGGGAATATTTTCGTTGGAGTCGAGTCTGTGTGCTTCCAGACACTTGTTCAGCGCTTCGTGATAGGGTCAAAATAGTGGACCCATGTTTCATCAGCAGTTATTACTGCCCTCAGATAGTCTGGATCCTTTTCAGATACACTGGCGGAAAGTGAAAAAAGAACACCAAGAAGGAGACGTCTGATACCAACGAAATTTATACAGCATAATAACGGAATACAGAGAATAACGTGATCAAAACATTATGGCAAAATACAGCTGTATTTACTGGTAAACTGAAAAATAACATTTCCATGTAACATGGTTAGTACGAGGTTGAACCGCCATGAACTGCGTCACACTGTGCAATTCTGGCATGGAGTCTGTCGCACAGATGTTGGGTGTAAGTTTGGGGTATTGAGTTCCAAGCATCCTCAACCTGGACGCGTAAATCGGGAATGGTGGTGGCTGGCCGCGGAGACCGGAAAAGCCGTTGTCCCATGAAATCCCTCACGTGCCAATGGGGGATAAATCCGGTGAACGTGCAGGCCATAGAAGTTGTCTCACACCCTGAAGTGCATGTTGCGTGGCATGTGCCGTGTGTGTGCGTGCGTTATCTTGCTGTAAAACAACACGATGGACTAACCTAATAAATGGCACAACAACGGGCTGAATGATGTTGTTGATGTAGAAGGTGCTGTTTAACGTACCCCGTACAAACACTAGTTGTGTACGGGAGTGATAGCTGATCGCTCCCCACACCAGGATACCAGGTGTCGGCCCTGTGTGTTGCTGGTGTATGCAAGAAGGGTGAAGACGCTCCCCTGTGCGTCTGCGAACACGCATACGGCCATCGGAGGCTCCCAAAGCAGAATCTGCTTTCATCGCTGAACACGACAGATCGCCATTGCGTTCTCCAGTGCAGACGTTGGCGACACCACTGCAGCCGACGTTCCTGACGGTGGGCTGGAGTCAGAGGTACACATGCCAGAGGCACACGTGCACGTAGTCCTGCATCCAGTAGACGGATGAAGGATTGTTCGCACAGTCACCTCAGGTGCAACGGCAGCTCGGATTTGCGTCGCAGTGGATTTTCTGCTTGACAACACCGCTCTTCTTATGCGTCGATTGGTCCGCTCATCAGTCAGTCTGTGACTCCCGGTTCCACGTCTTCTCGTGTGGGAATGTTCCTCTGACCATCTACGCCACCATCGTACCACGACCGATACCTCCCGTCTAATTCGCTCCGCAATACGACGATACGACCACCCGGCCTCGCGGTGTCTGACTAGACGACCTCGCTCAAAGTCCGATAACTGCTGAAATCGTACACGTCTTCCATGTCCAGGCATTGCAGCTTCTTCAGGGTCTTCGCACGTGTCTGTACGCCGACGATTGATTACATTCACTTCGCCGTACTCCTTAAATACCACCGACGATAATTTGCATATTATGCCGTGTTGTGGCGTAAGCGCTCACCGGTTGGTCCCGAAATTAACATCACGCCTACCTAAACTCGATCTTATTAACATATGTAAATTTCATAATCGGCCGCCAATTCCTTCTTGGTGTTCTTTTTTCACTTTCCGCCAGTGTATTTGTTTCAACTCATGACTCACCTGAACTCTGGCTAACAATTGTTCTCTCGTTAGGTGATGAGGTACCTACCCATCTGGAACATACCCAATGTTGAAGTAATTAGTCGCGTAAAATGAGGAATGCCGTCGTTTTTGAAATATTAGTGGACGCCGCTGTCTTGACTCGTCCTTTGTCAATCTTTTTGCATGATTACCCAAACAGTGAAAACAATCAGCTCCGTAAGAACACTTTCAGGTCGATCAGGCCTAGCAGCGATTTCTGTTCACAAACGTCCTTATTTGAAATCATGTTGCCATCTAAAAAACGTTAACTCACCCAAATATTTATCTTTGTAAGCTTTTATTTCCATTAAATCAACTGTTTCAGGAGCCGTTTTACGCAAACGATAGCAAAATGTTATTGCACAACACATTTTACTGCTTAACTCTGATTCACTCACTTCCATAGCTCTATGGTGAAATGCAGACGTACCTTTAACAACTACGGGATAAATCGGCAAAACAGCTCAACAAAACTGTTTTGTTGAGCTGTTTTGTCGATTTATATTGTTGCTTCAGCCAAATTCCATCGGAATTGTTTTGTTGGCTAGATTTTGTTAATTCAACAATTTGGAGGTGGCATCGACCTTACGCCAAAGATCACGTGATCACTAGCTACTTCATACGGGCACTACCAGACTACCACTGACCAAAAGAATTTCGTTTTGAGTAATGACTGACTGCTAAATTATACAGTGGCGGAAAGTGATAAAAGAACACCAAGAAGGAATTGGCGGACGATCATGAAACTTACATACGTTAATGGGGTCGAGTTTACGTATGTGTGATGATAATTTCGGGACCAACCGGTGAGCGCTGACGCCACAGCACGGCATAATATGCAAATTATCGTCGGTGGTATTTAAGGAGTACAGCGAAGTGAATGTAATCAGTCGTCGGCGTACGGACACGTGCGAAGACCCTGAAGAAGCTGCAATGCCTGGACATGGAAGACGTGTACGATTTCAGCAGTTATCGGACTTTGAGCGAGGTCGTCTAGTCGGACTCCGTGAGGCCGGGTGGTCGTATCGTCGTATTGCGGAACGAATTGGACGGGAAGTATCGGTGGTGGTACGATGGTGGCGTAGATGGTCCGAGAAACATTCCCACATGAGAAGACGTGGAACCGGGAGTCACAGACGGACTGATGAGCGGACCGATCGACGCATAAGAAGAGCGGCGTTGTCAAGCAGAACATTCACTGCTACGCAAATCCGAGCTGCCGTTGCACCTGAGGTGACTGTGCGAACACCGTTTACTGGATGGAAGACTACGTGCAAGTTTGCCTCTGGCATGTGTAACTCTGACTCCAGCCCACCGTCAGGAACGGCTGCAGTGGTATCGCCAACGTCTGCACTGGAGAACGCAATGACGATCTGTCGTGTTCAGCGATGAAAGCAGATTCTGCTTGGGAGCCTCTGATGGCCGTATGCGTGTTCGCAGACGCACAGGAGGGCGTCTCCACCCTTCTTGCATCCGCCAGCGTCACACAGGGCCTTCACCTGGTCTCCTGGTGTGGGGAGCGATCAGCTATCACTCCCGTACACAACTAGTGTTTGTACCGGGTACGTTAAACAGCACCTCCTACATCAACAACATCATTCAGCCCGTTGTTGTGCCATTTGTAAGGTCGGTCCATCGTGGTGTTTTCCAGCAAGATAACGCACGCCCACACACGGCACGTGCAACGCAACATGCACTTCAGGGTGTTAGAAAACTTCCGCGGCCTGCACGTTCACCGGATTTGTCCCCCATTGAGCACGTGTGGGATTTTGTGGGACAACGACTTATCCGGTCTCCACGGCCAGCCACGACCATCCCCGATTTACGCGTCCAGGTTGAGGATGCTTGGAACTCAATACCCGAAACTTACATCCAACATCTGTGCGACAGACTCCATGCCAGAATTGCACAGTGTGACGCAGTTCATGGCGGTTCAACCTCGTACTAACCTTGTTACATGGAAACGTTATTTTTCAGTTTGCCAGCAAATAGAGCTGTATTTTGCCATAATGTTTTGATCACGTTATCCTCTGTATTCTGTTATTATGCTGTATAAATTTCGTTGGTATTAGACGTCTCCTTCTTGGCGTTCTTTTTTCACTTTCCGCCAGTGTACTTGCGTTCGATTCCTGATCAGAAATAAAAATGTGCACGTGATGTAATGTTAAGAGTTGTAATTTATGTATAGAGCTTATTTCATGTATAGGCTATATATGCAGGGTGTTTCAAAATTCGTGCGGCAACCAAAGATTGCATGCTGATGGTACCCTGGAACGTTAAGAACAATATTACGATTTCTATTTTGTCTAATCAAAAATGTAAATAATTTGTTTCTTCAGAAAAATAAGGAAAACGTTTAAAAATAAATTGAATTTAGAAGCATGTTACACAAGCACCAAAATCATGTCGATAAATCGCTATGTCAAGTATAAATCGTCTGTGAACATTTCAGATTATAAACCGATCTTCAAATGCTGAATTCGCAGATAACAATTTATTCGTAAGAATAGGTATATCCAATGGTTAGCGCGCCTAGTTCCTCAACTGAAGGTCTCAGGTTCGAATCCGCTCGGTGGGAGATTTTTCGCTGGCTCTGAAACAATTTCCTCGTGGTGCAACACCATCCAAATTCATTTCAACACCATTAGAAAATAAATACACTACCTACAAACAAGTAATTGGTCGCCTGTGCAAAGGAAAACGAAGTTTATTCAACTTCAATAGTTGTTGGAGCCTCCACGAGCGGCGATTACAGCTGCAACCCTCCGGGACATATCCTCAACCAGGCGTTGCACTACGGCTAGCGGTATTTCCTTCCACTTGGCTTGGAGAAAACATGTCAGTTCTTTCAGCGATTTCGGACGGTGGGGGCACCCCTTAAGTCGACGCTTAAACTCGTCCCAGAGGTGCTCGATAGGGTTAAGGTCCGGGCTCGGCGCAGGCCAGCCCATTCAATTAACCCCATTGTCACCATACCAAGCCATGGTGGACCTCGCAACATGACAGGTGGCATTGTTATCCTGAAAGTAACATTGGATCACCCCGTAAAACTGCCACAACGTAGGAAGCGCATGGTCATCCAAAATGGTGCAGTAGATCTCAGCGTTGAGTCTACCAGGAATTGCGACCAAGTGTTCCGTGCCATACCAGGAGAAACATCCCCGTAGCATAATTCCACCGCCACCGAACTTCACAGTTGGCAAAATACATTCCGGCAGGAGGCGTTCTCCAGGCAGACGCCAAACCCAGACCCTGCTATCCGAACGGTAGAGGATGAACCTTGATTCGTCGTACCGGAGAACCTGTTTCCACTCTTCAACGGTCCACTGTCGACGTTCTTTGCACCACGTTAGCCGAGCAGCGCTATTGGACTTGATGATCAAAAGCTTGTGGGCGGCAGCACGTCCATAATAACCGAGCAGATGGGCTTCTTTACGGATGGCATTCATCGAAAGAACACTCCCGGATGCATGTTGAAACTCCTCGCGGATGTGGCGCATCGATTTGGTGTGGTTCTTCCGAATTTCTCTGGCCAGCACCCGTCGGTCTCTAACTCTCAGTTTTGTGGGTCTGCCGTGTCGGGGCACATTCCGACAGTCACCTCTCATCTTCCACTTGCCAATCACGTAGGTCACTGTCGATTTTGTGTACTTGAACTCGCTGGATATGTCACGTATGGATCGGCCATTTCTGTGATACCCGACGATTACACGTTTCTCGAAATCAGAGAGCTCCGAACTGCGTGGCATCTTGCATGCGCCTGGTTGCGTTGTTGTTTCCCACACGATATTTAACGGCGGAGGCCGTGACGTGTATCAGGACCGCATATATCGTCAATTGTAGGGGTGTCCAATTACTTGTTGGTAGATAGTGTATGACGGGAAGAAATATTGCCCGTGAAAAGAGTGGTGGATACCCCCAAAATGAAAGATGGCGGAGACCCTGGGTCGAATTGCACCGCCTGAAATCGGAAAAAGTTTAGAGGCATCGGAAGGGAAGTTTTCCCATCGGAAAAAAACTTGAGCATCTACAAACTCAAAATTGTGTTTGAGCAATAAGTTACTGTCACGATAGCAATTGTTTGGTTGCAGCAACAAAACGTTTTATTACGATAACAATACATATTGTTGGATCAAACAAATGCCCAAAAATCGACCTAGGCATTTTGTTAGATGAACAAAACATTTTGTCATGATAACAATAAATTTTATCGAATCAACAATAATTTTCAGAAAAGTACATTTGTAAATTCAACAAATATTTTTTTTGGCTGCATGTCGACAAATGTTTTGGTTGATTCACAAACGTTTTTGTTGACTGCATATCGACAAATGTTTTGGTTGATTCAACAAACATTTTTGTTGACTGCATATCGACAAATGTTTTGGTTGATTCACAAACGTTTTTGTTGACTGCATATCGACAAATGTTTTGGTTGATTCAACAAACATTTTTGTTGAGTGCATATCGACAAACGTTTTTGTTGACTGCATATCGACAAATGTTTTGGTTGATTCAACAAACATTTTTGTTGACTGCATATCGACAAACTTTTTTGTTGACTGCATATCGATAAACTTTTTTGTTGACTGCATATCGACAAATGTTTTGGTTGATTCAACAAACATTTTTGTTGACTGCATATCGACAAACTTTTTTGTTGACTGCATATCGATAAACTTTTTTGTTGACTTACATATCGACAAACTTTTTCGTTGACTGCATATCGACAAATGTTTTGGTTGATTCAACAAACATTTTTGTTGACTGCATATCGACAAATGTTTTCGTTGATTCACAAACGTTTTTGTTGACTGCATATCGACAAACTTTTTTGTTGACTGCATATCGACAAACGTTTTTGTTGACTGCATATCGACAAATGTTTTGGTTGATTCAACAAACATTTTTGTTGACTGCATATCGACAAATGTTTTGGTTGATTCACAAACGTTTTTGTTGACTGCATATCGACAAATGTTTTGGTTGATTCAACAAACATTTTTGTTGACTGCATATCGACAAACTTTTTTGTTGACTGCATATCGATAAACTTTTTTGTTGACTGCATATCGACAAATGTTTTGGTTGATTATACAAACATTTTTGTTGACTGCATATCGACAAATGTTTTGGTTGATTTACAAACTTTTTTGTTGACTGCATATCGACAAATGTTTTGGTTGATTCAACAAACATTTTTGTTGACTGCATATCGACAAATGTTTTGGTTGATTCACAAACGTTTTTGTTGACTGCATATCGACAAATGTTTTGGTTGATTCAACAAACATTTTTGTTGACTGCATATCGACAAACTTTTTTGTTGACTGCATATCGATAAACTTTTTTGTTGACTGCATATCGACAAATGTTTTGGTTGATTCAACAAACATTTTTGTTGACTGCATATCGACAAATGTTTTGGTTGATTCACAAACGTTTTTGTTGACTGCATATCGACAACCTTTTTTGTTGACTGCATATCGACAAACTTTTTTGCTGACTGCATATCGACAAACTTTTTTGTTGACTGCATATCGACAAACTTTTTTGCTGATTGCATATCGATAAACATTTTTGTTGACTGCATATCGACTAACTTTATTGGTTGATTCAGAAATGCTTTTGCTAAATTAACAAAACATTTTTCTCAGTGTGGGATGAATTGGTGGACAACATCAGGTACATGGATCCTGAACCGACGTCTCGGATGAAGTTGTGGACAAATTCATAGAATTCCCAAATTACAGGAATTCCTAGAATTGCCGTCGTGAACACTCCGGCATCTGGTGGAAAATTCCAGGACAAATTTAGGCCAATTCCATGACAAATTCAAATACAGGCCAAATGACAGGACAAATTCAGGCCAAATTCCAAGACAATTAAGGCCAAATTCCAAGACAATTCAGGCCAAATTCCAGGCCAATTCAGGCCAATTCCAGGAATTCAGGAATTGGCCTGAATTCCAATAGCAATGTACGTTTCAGCCAATTCCAGGCCAATTCCAATTCCAGGAATTCAGGGCACTTCCAGGCCAATTCAGCCACTTCCTCAAATCAGGCCAATTCCACGCCAATTCCAGGCCAAATTCCAGGAGAATTCAGGGCACTTCCAGGCAAATTCAGGCCAAATTCCAGGAATTCCTAGAATTGCCTTCGTAAACACTCCGGCATCTAGTGGAAAATTCCAGGACAAATTCCTGAAATTCATAGGAATTCAGAACAAACTCAGGCCAGCTCCAGGAATTCAGGCCAAATTCCAGGAATTCCTAGAACTGCCTTCGTAAACACTCCGGCATCTGGTGGAAAATTCCAGGAATTCCTAGGAATTCAGGCCAAATTCCAGGACAAATTTAGGCCAATTCCATGACAAATTCAATTCAGGCCAAATGACAGGACAAATTCAGGCCAAATTCCAAGACAATTCAGGCCAAATTCCAGGCCAATTCAGGCCAATTCTAATTCCTGGAATTGGCCTGAATTCCAATTGCAATGTACGTTTCAGCCAATTCCAGGCCAATTCCAATTCCAGAAATTCAGGGCAATTCCAGGCCAAATTCCAGGACAAATTCAGGCAAATTCCAGGAACTCCTAGAATTGCCTTCGTAAACACTCCGGCATCTAGTGGAAAATTCCAGGACAAATTCCTGAAATTCTTAGGAATTCAGGACAAATTCAGGCCAATTCCAGGAATTCAGGCCAAATTCCAGGAATTCCTAGAACTGCCTTCGTAAACACTCCGGCATCTGGTGGAAAATTCCAGGACAAATTCCAGAAATTCCTGGGAGTTCAAGCCAAATTCCAGGACAAATTCAAATACAGGCCAAATTCAGGCCAAATTTCAGGACAAATTCAAATACAGGCCAAATTCCAGGACAATTCAGGCTAATTCCAGGAATTCAGGGAAAATTCCATGCCAAATTCCAGGACAATTCAGGCCAAATCCAGGAATTCCTAGAACTGCCTTCGTAAACACTCCGGCATGTGGTGGAAAATTCCAGGACAAATTCAAATTCAGGCCAAATGACAGGACAAATTCAGGCCAAATTCCAAGACAATTCAGGCCAAATTCCAGGCCAATTCAGGCCAATTCCAATTCCTGGAATTGGCCTGAATTCCAATAGCAATGTACGTTTCAGCCAATTCCAGGCCAATTCCAATTCCAGGAATTCAGGGCAATTCCAGGCCAATTCAGCCACTTCCACAAATCAGGCCAATTCCACGCCAATTCCAGGCCAAATTCCAGGACAATTCAGGGCACTTCCAGGACAATTCAGGCCAAATTCCAGGACAAATTCCAGGCCAAAATCCAGGAATTCCTAGAATTGCCTTCGTAAACACTCCGGCATCTAGTGGAAAATTCCAGGACAAATTCCTGAAATTCCTAGGTATTCAGGACAAATTCAGGCCAATTCCAGGAATTCAGGCCAAATTCCAGGAATACCTAGAACTGCCTTCGTAAACACTGCGGCATCTGGTGGAAAATTCCAGGACAAATTCCAGAAATTCCTAGGAATTCAAGCCAAATTCCAGGACAAATTCAAATACAGGCCAAATTCCAGGACAAATTCAGGCCAAATTCCAGGACTAATTCAGGCCAAATACCAGGACAATTCAGGCTAATTCCAGGAATTCAGGGCAATTCCAGGCCAATTCCTCCAAATCCACAATTCAGGCTAAATTCCAGGACAAATTCAGGCCAATTTCAGGATATCAGGCCAAATTCCAGGCCAAATGCGAGGAATTCCTATAATTGCCTTCGTAAACACTCCGGCATCTGGTGGAGTGGACGCATCGGAGTGCACAGGCCGTTGTTCTCGCCAGAGGAGGACCCACACGCTATTACGTAGGTATCTCTAATGTTTTGTACATTGAGTGTATAACATCTAGGTTGGAAAGTAAGGGAACACTTTCATCAGCGTACATATCGGGAAAATGAAATCCCAACACAGGTAATGTCTGGAGGATGTGTAACACCTATCTGGGGCTCACTTTCTGCCTGCAGATTGAGCAGTCAGATAAGTAATAATGGTTGTACTGCTGAGATAAAAAGTGGCAGGTATTTTAAATCCTTTGCTTCACTATGAGTTGTATTTAATCGAGACATCAAACAGAAGTCTTCGCTCTTTGCACGTTTATAAGTGAGTTACGAAAAAAACCTCATCGGCCATGACCGGGAATCGAACCCAGGCTCTTTCAGTTACGCGCCGGACAACCTGCTACGAAATCACAGCGGCATCGAATTCTCCAGACTCACATACTACTAACTGCCAAACCTCATGGCAGGTTGCTTCTTGGAGTCCCGTACAATGCTGGAGGTTCACCAAAGATGGTAAGCAGCAACTGAACAAATAACTACACTATCTACTGACAAGTAATTGGACACCCTGCAATCGACGATATCTGCGGTCCCGATACACGTCACGACCGCCTCCGTTAAATATCTTGTGGGAAACAACAACGAAACCAGTCGCATGCAAGATGCCACGCAGTTCGCAGCCCTCTGATTTCAAGAAAGGCGTAATCGTCGGGTATCACAGAAATGACCGATCTATACGTGACATATCCAGTGAGTTGAAGTACCCAAACTCGACAGTGGCCTAGGTGATTAGCAAGTGGAAGATGAGAGGTGACTGTCGGAATCTGCCCAGACCAGAAAGACCTACAAAACTGGGAGTTAGAGACCGACGGGTGCTGGTCAGAGAAATTCGGAAGAACCGCACCAAATCGATGGGTCACATACGCGAGGAGTTTCAACAGGCATCCGGGAGTGTTCTTTCGATGAATACCATCCGTAAGGAAGCCCATCTGCTCAGTTATCATGAACGTGCTGCCGCCCACAAGCCTTTCATCACCAAGTCCAATAGCGCTTCTCGGCTAACATGGTGCAAAGAACTTCCACAGTGGACCGTTGAACAGTGGAAACAGGTTCTCTGGAGCGACGAATCAAGGTTCACCCTCTACCGTTCGGATGGCAGGGTCTGGGTTTGGCGTCTGCCTGGAGAACGCTTCCTGCCGGAATGTATTGTGCCAACTGTGAAGTTCGGCGGCGGTGGAATTATGCTATGAGGGTGTTTCTCCTGGTATGGCGCGGGACCCTTGGTAGCAATTCCTGGTAGACTCAACGCCGAGACCTAATGCACCATTTTGGATGACCATGCGCTTCCTACGTTGTGACAGTTTTACGGGGTGGACCCGTGTTACTTTCAGGATGACAATGCTACCTGTCATGTTGCGATGTCTATCATGGCTTGGCATGGTGACAATATGGTTAATCGAATGGACTCCAACCTTAACCCTATCGAGCACCACTAGGACGAGTTGGAGCGTCGATTTAAGGGGTGCCCCCACCGTCCGAAATCGGTGAAGGAACTGACCTGTCTTCTCCAAGCCGAGTGGAAGAAAACACCGCTAGCCGTCGTACAACGCCTGGTTGAGAGTATGCCCCGGAAGGTTGCAGCTGTAATCGCCGCTCGTGGAGGCTCCACCAACTATTGAAGGTGAAAAAATTCGTTTCCTTTGGTATCACAGGTGTCCAATTACTTGTTGGTAGATAGTGTAGGAGGCGAAGGAATGATTAATACACACAATTGACGTGGATCAGGAACACCAAACAGAAGTAATCGCTCTGTTTGGTGAGAAGTAATTCCACGTTCATAAGTAAGTCTCGGAAAAATAATCATCTGCCGCCGCATTGATTCGAACCCAGGGTCTTTCAGTTACGCACCGGACATGCTACCACGACACCACAGCGGCCTCGAATTCTCCAGACTGACATACTACTAACTGCCAAACCACATGGCTGTCTGTCTGTCTGTCTGTCTGATTGGATTTTTAACGACCACCGTGAGCAACTCAATGGGCTATAAGCAGTCGCCCGTCCCTAATTTAGGGTCACTGGTTCCAGGGAAGGGAGAGAGCCAGTGCCGTAAGACAAACACAACATCCATGCTTCACCGGGATTCGAACTCGGACCCGTTCGGACGAATGATCAGAGGCCATCGCTTAGACCACTGCGCCACCGGGGCGGCACAAACTACATGGCAGGTTGCTTCTTGGAGTCCCGCACAACACTGGGGATTCACCAAGGATGGTAAGCAGCAACCGGAAAAAATAACTGGGAGGCAAATGAATTATTAATATAGACAATTGACCTGGATTAGGAACATCAGTCGTAGCATGACCGGCGCGTAAGTGGAAAACCCTGGGTTCGATTCCCGGTGGCTGCCGATGACAATTTTCCCGTGACTCACTTATAAACATGGAAAGAAGGATGACTTCTGTTTGATGTTCCTAATCCCCGTCAATAGTGTGTATTAATTTACTCGAGAAACATGTTCTTTTTTTAACTTTCCGCCACGTTATTATACACTGGCGGAAAGTGATAAAAAAAAAAAAACACCAAGAAGGAATTCGCGGACGATTACATATGTTTTGCATATGTTAATGGGGTCGAGTTTACGTAGGTGTAATGTTAATTTCGGGACTAACCGGTGGGCGCTTACGCCACAGCACGGCATAATATGCAAATTATCGTCGGTGGTATTTAAGGAGTACGGCGAAGTGAATGTAATCAGTCGTCGGCGTACGGACACGTGCGAAGACCCTGAAGAAGCTGCAATGCCTGGACATGGAAGACGTGTACGATTTCAGCAGTTATCGGACTTTGAGCGAGGTCGTCTAGTCGGACTCCGCGAGGCCAGGTGGTCGTATCGTCGTATTGCGGAACGAATTGGATGGGAAGTATCGGTGGTGGTACGATGGTGGAGTAGATGGTCCGCGGAACATTCCCACACGAGAAGACGTGGAACCGGGAGTCACAGACGGACTGATGAGCGGACCGATCGACGCATAAGAAGAGAGGCGTTGTCAAGCAGAACATCCACTGCGACGCAAATCCGAGCTGCCGTTGCACCTGAGGTAACTGTGCGAACGATCCGTAACCGTCTACTGGATGCAGGACTACGTGCACGTGTGCCTCTGGCATGTGTACCTCTGACTCCAGCCCACCGTCAGAAATGGCTGCAGTGGTGTCGCAAGCGTCTGCACTGGAGAACGCAATGGCGATCTGTCCTGTTCAGCGATGAAAGCAGATTCTGCTTGGGAGCCTCTGATGGCCGTATGCGTGTTCGCAGACGCACAGGAGAGCGTCTCCACCCTTCTGGCATCCGCCAGCGTCACACAGGGCCTTCACCTGGTCTCTTGGTGTGGGGAGTGATCAGCTATCACTCCCATACACAACTAGTGTTTGTACCGGGTACGTTAAACAGCACCTCCTACATCAACAACATCATTCAGCCCGTTGTTGTGCCATTTGTAAGGTCGGTCCATCGTGGTGTTTTCCAGCAAGATAACGCACGCCCACACACGGCACGTGCAACGCAACATGCACTTCAGGGTGTTAGAAAACTTCCGTGGCCTGCACGTTCACCGGATTTGTCCTCCATTGAGCACGTGTGGGATTTTGTGGGACAACGACTTATCCGGTCTCCACGGCCAGCCACGACCATCCCCGATTTACGCGTCCAGGTTGAGGATGCTTGGAACTCAATACCCGAAACTTACATCCAACATCTGTGCGACAGACTCCATGCCAGAATTGCACAGTGTGACGCAGTTCATGGCGGTTCAACCTCGTACTAACCTTGTTACATGGAAACGTTATTTTTCAGTTTGCCAGCAAATAGAGCTGTATTTTGCCATAATGTTTTGATCACGTTATCCTCTGTATTCTGTTATTATGCTGTATAAATTTCGTTGGTATTAGACGTCTCCTTCTTGGCGTTCTTTTTTCACTTTCCGCCAGTGTACTTGCGTTCGATTCCTGATCAGAAATAAAAATGTGCACGTGATGTAATGTTAAGAGTTGTAATTTATGTATAGAGCTTATTTCATGTATAGGCTATATATGCAGGGTGTTTCAAAATTCGTGCGGCAACCAAAGATTGCATGCTGATGGTACCCTGGAACGTTAAGAACAATATTACGATTTCTATTTTGTCTAATCAAAAATGTAAATAATTTGTTTCTTCAGAAAAATAAGGAAAACGTTTAAAAATAAATTGAATTTAGAAGCATGTTACACAAGCACCAAAATCATGTCGATAAATCGCTATGTCAAGTATAAATCGTCTGTGAACATTTCAGATTATAAACCGATCTTCAAATGCTGAATTCGCAGATAACAATTTATTCGTAAGAATAGGTATATCCAATGGTTAGCGCGCCTAGTTCCTCAACTGAAGGTCTCAGGTTCGAATCCGCTCGGTGGGAGATTTTTCGCTGGCTCTGAAACAATTTCCTCGTGGTGCAACACCATCCAAATTCATTTCAACACCATTAGAAAATAAATACACTACCTACAAACAAGTAATTGGTCGCCTGTGCAAAGGAAAACGAAGTTTATTCAACTTCAATAGTTGTTGGAGCCTCCACGAGCGGCGATTACAGCTGCAACCCTCCGGGACATATCCTCAACCAGGCGTTGCACTACGGCTAGCGGTATTTCCTTCCACTTGGCTTGGAGAAAACATGTCAGTTCTTTCAGCGATTTCGGACGGTGGGGGCACCCCTTAAGTCGACGCTTAAACTCGTCCCAGAGGTGCTCGATAGGGTTAAGGTCCGGGCTCGGCGCAGGCCAGCCCATTCAATTAACCCCATTGTCACCATACCAAGCCATGGTGGACCTCGCAACATGACAGGTGGCATTGTTATCCTGAAAGTAACATTGGATCACCCCGTAAAACTGCCACAACGTAGGAAGCGCATGGTCATCCAAAATGGTGCAGTAGATCTCAGCGTTGAGTCTACCAGGAATTGCGACCAAGTGTTCCGTGCCATACCAGGAGAAACATCCCCGTAGCATAATTCCACCGCCACCGAACTTCACAGTTGGCAAAATACATTCCGGCAGGAGGCGTTCTCCAGGCAGACGCCAAACCCAGACCCTGCTATCCGAACGGTAGAGGATGAACCTTGATTCGTCGTACCGGAGAACCTGTTTCCACTCTTCAACGGTCCACTGTCGACGTTCTTTGCACCACGTTAGCCGAGCAGCGCTATTGGACTTGATGATCAAAAGCTTGTGGGCGGCAGCACGTCCATAATAACCGAGCAGATGGGCTTCTTTACGGATGGCATTCATCGAAAGAACACTCCCGGATGCATGTTGAAACTCCTCGCGGATGTGGCGCATCGATTTGGTGTGGTTCTTCCGAATTTCTCTGGCCAGCACCCGTCGGTCTCTAACTCTCAGTTTTGTGGGTCTGCCGTGTCGGGGCACATTCCGACAGTCACCTCTCATCTTCCACTTGCCAATCACGTAGGTCACTGTCGATTTTGTGTACTTGAACTCGCTGGATATGTCACGTATGGATCGGCCATTTCTGTGATACCCGACGATTACACGTTTCTCGAAATCAGAGAGCTCCGAACTGCGTGGCATCTTGCATGCGCCTGGTTGCGTTGTTGTTTCCCACACGATATTTAACGGCGGAGGCCGTGACGTGTATCAGGACCGCATATATCGTCAATTGTAGGGGTGTCCAATTACTTGTTGGTAGATAGTGTATGACGGGAAGAAATATTGCCCGTGAAAAGAGTGGTGGATACCCCCAAAATGAAAGATGGCGGAGACCCTGGGTCGAATTGCACCGCCTGAAATCGGAAAAAGTTTAGAGGCATCGGAAGGGAAGTTTTCCCATCGGAAAAAAACTTGAGCATCTACAAACTCAAAATTGTGTTTGAGCAATAAGTTACTGTCACGATAGCAATTGTTTGGTTGCAGCAACAAAACGTTTTATTACGATAACAATACATATTGTTGGATCAAACAAATGCCCAAAAATCGACCTAGGCATTTTGTTAGATGAACAAAACATTTTGTCATGATAACAATAAATTTTATCGAATCAACAATAATTTTCAGAAAAGTACATTTGTAAATTCAACAAATATTTTTTTTGGCTGCATGTCGACAAATGTTTTGGTTGATTCAACAAACGTTTTTGTTGACTGCATATCGACAAATGTTTTGGTTGATTCAACAAACATTTTTGTTGACTGCATATCGACAAATGTTTTGGTTGATTCACAAACGTTTTTGTTGACTGCATATCGACAAATGTTTTGGTTGATTCAACAAACATTTTTGTTGAGTGCATATCGACAAACGTTTTTGTTGACTGCATATCGACAAATGTTTTGGTTGATTCAACAAACATTTTTGTTGACTGCATATCGACAAACTTTTTTGTTGACTGCATATCGATAAACTTTTTTGTTGACTGCATATCGACAAATGTTTTGGTTGATTCAACAAACATTTTTGTTGACTGCATATCGACAAACTTTTTTGTTGACTGCATATCGATAAACTTTTTGTTGACTTACATATCGACAAACTTTTTCGTTGACTGCATATCGACAAATGTTTTGGTTGATTCAACAAACATTTTTGTTGACTGCATATCGACAAATGTTTTCGTTGATTCACAAACGTTTTTGTTGACTGCATATCGACAAACTTTTTTGTTGACTGCATATCGACAAACGTTTTTGTTGACTGCATATCGACAAATGTTTTGGTTGATTCAACAAACATTTTTGTTGACTGCATATCGACAAATGTTTTGGTTGATTCACAAACGTTTTTGTTGACTGCATATCGACAAATGTTTTGGTTGATTCAACAAACATTTTTGTTGACTGCATATCGACAAACTTTTTTGTTGACTGCATATCGATAAACTTTTTTGTTGACTGCATATCGACAAATGTTTTGGTTGATTATACAAACATTTTTGTTGACTGCATATCGACAAACTCTTTTGTTGACTGCATATCGACATACTTTTTCGTTGACTGCATATCGACAAATGTTTTGGTTGATTCAACAAACATTTTTGTTGACTGCATATCGACAAATGTTTTGGTTGATTCACAAACGTTTTTGTTGACTGCATATCGACAAATGTTTTGGTTGATTCAACAAACATTTTTGTTGACTGCATATCGACAAACTTTTTTGTTGACTGCATATCGATAAACTTTTTTGTTGACTGCATATCGACAAATGTTTTGGTTGATTCAACAAACATTTTTGTTGACTGCATATCGACAAATGTTTTGGTTGATTCACAAACGTTTTTGTTGACTGCATATCGACAACCTTTTTTGTTGACTGCATATCGACAAACTTTTTTGCTGACTGCATATCGACAAACTTTTTTGTTGACTGCATATCGACAAACTTTTTTGCTGATTGCATATCGATAAACATTTTTGTTGACTGCATATCGACTAACTTTATTGGTTGATTCAGAAATGCTTTTGCTAAATTAACAAAACATTTTTCTCAGTGTGGGATGAATTGGTGGACAACATCAGGTACATGGATCCTGAACCGACGTCTCGGATGAAGTTGTGGACAAATTCATAGAATTCCCAAATTACAGGAATTCCTAGAATTGCCGTCGTGAACACTCCGGCATCTGGTGGAAAATTCCAGGACAAATTTAGGCCAATTCCATGACAAATTCAAATACAGGCCAAATGACAGGACAAATTCAGGCCAATTCCAGGAATTCAGGAATTGGCCTGAATTCCAATAGCAATGTACGTTTCAGCCAATTCCAGGCCAATTCCAATTCCAGGAATTCAGGGCACTTCCAGGCCAATTCAGCCACTTCCTCAAATCAGGCCAATTCCACGCCAATTCCAGGCCAAATTCCAGGAGAATTCAGGGCACTTCCAGGCAAATTCCGGGCACTTCCAGGACATTTCAGGCCAAATTCCAGGAAAATTCAGGCCAATTCCAGGAATTCAGGCCAAATTCCAGGAATTCCTAGAATTGCCTTCGTAAACACTCCGGCATCTAGTGGAAAATTCCAGGACAAATTCCTGAAATTCCTAGGAATTCAGAACAAACTCAGGCCAGCTCCAGGAATTCAGGCCAGCTCCAGGAATTCAGGCCAAATTCCACGAATTCCTAGAACTGCCTTCGTAAACACTCTGGCATCTGGTGAAAAATTCCAGGACAAATTCCAGGAATTCCTAGGAATTCAGGCCAAATTCCAAGACAATTCAGGCCAAATTCCAGGCCAATTCAGGCCAATTCCAGGAATTCAGGAATTGGCCTGAATTCCAATAGCAATGTACGTTTCAGCCAATTCCAGGCCAATTCCAATTCCAGGAATTTAGGGCACTTCCAGGCCAATTCAGCCACTTCCTCAAATCAGGCCAATTCCACGCCAATTCCAGGCCAAATTCCAGGAGAATTCAGGGCACTTCCAGGCAAATTCAGGGCACTTCCAGGACATTTCAGGCCAAATTCCAGGAAAATTCAGGCCAATTCCAGGAATTCAGGCGAAATTCCAGGAATTCCTAGAATTGCCTTCGTAAACACTCCGGCATCTAGTGGAAAATTCCAGGACAAATTCCTGAAATTCATAGGAATTCAGAACAAACTCAGGCCAGCTCCAGGAATTCAGGCCAAATTCCAGGAATTCCTAGAACTGCCTTCGTAAACACTCCGGCATCTGGTGGAAAATTCCAGGAATTCAAATTCCAGGCCAAATTCCTAGGACAAATTTAGGCCAAATTCCATGACAAATTCAATTCAGGCCAAATGACAGGACAAATTCAGGCCAAATTCCAAGACAATTCAGGCCAAATTCCAGGCCAATTCAGGCCAATTCCAATTCCTGGAATTGGCCTGAATTCCAATAACAATGTACGTTTCAGCCAATTCCAGGCCAATTCCAATTCCAGAAATTCAGGGCAATTCCAGGCCAATTCAGCCACTTCCACAAATCAGGCCAATTCCACGCCAATTCCAGGCCAAATTCCAGGACAATTCAGGGCACTTCCAGGACAATTCAGGCCAAATTCCAGGACAAATTCAGGCAAATTCCAGGAACTCCTAGAATTGCCTTCGTAAACACTCCGGCATCTAGTGGAAAATTCCAGGACAAATTCCTGAAATTCTTAGGAATTCAGGACAAATTCAGGCCAATTCCAGGAATTCAGGCCAAATTCCAGGAATTCCTAGAACTGCCTTCGTAAACACTCCGGCATCTGGTGGAAAATTCCAGGACAAATTCCAGAAATTCCTGGGAGTTCAAGCCAAATTCCAGGACAAATTCAAATACAGGCCAAATTCAGGCCAAATTTCAGGACAAATTCAAATACAGGCCAAATTCCAGGACAATTCAGGCTAATTCCAGGAATTCAGGGAAAATTCCATGCCAAATTCCAGGACAATTCAGGCCAAATTCCAGGAATTCCTAGAACTGCCTTCGTAAACACTCCGGCATGTGGTGGAAAATTCCAGGACAAATTCAAATTCAGGCCAAATGACAGGACAAATTCAGGCCAAATTCCAAGACAATTCAGGCCAAATTCCAGGCCAATTCAGGCCAATTCCAATTCCTGGAATTGACCTGAATTCCAATAGCAATGTACGTTTCAGCCAATTCCAGGCCAATTCCAATTCCAGGAATTCAGGGCAATTCCAGGCCAATTCAGCCACTTCCACAAATCAGGCCAATTCCACGCCAATTCCAGGCCAAATTCCAGGACAATTCAGGGCACTTCCAGGACAATTCAGGCCAAATTCTAGGACGAATTCCAGGCCAAATTCCAGGACGAATTCCAGGCCAAATTCCAGGAATTCCTAGAATTGCCTTCGTAAACACTCCGGCATCTAGTGGAAAATTCCAGGACAAATTCCTGAAATTCCTAGGTATTCAGGACAAATTCAGTCCAATTCCAGGAATTCAGGCCAAATTCCAGGAATACCTAGAACTGCCTTCCTAAACACTGCGGCATCTGGTGGAAAATTCCAGGACAAATTCCAGAAATTCCTAGGAATTCAAGCCAAATTCCAGGACAAATTCAAATACAGGCCAAATTCCAGGACAAATTCAGGCCAAATTC
Source organism: Macrothele yani (assembly GCA_039090855.1). Lineage (NCBI taxonomy): Eukaryota > Metazoa > Arthropoda > Arachnida > Araneae > Macrothelidae > Macrothele > Macrothele yani. The sequence goes on along the minus strand of CM077032.1, from coordinate 17,002,714 downwards.
CAGGACTAATTCAGGCCAAATACCAGGACAATTCAGGCTAATTCCAGGAATTCAGGGCAATTCCAGGCCAATTCCTCCAAATCCACAATTCAGGCTAAATTCCAGGACAAATTCAGGCCAATTTCAGGATATCAGGCCAAATTCCAGGCCAAATGCGAGGAATTCCTATAATTGCCTTCGTAAACACTCCGGCATCTGGTGGAGTGGACGCATCGGAGTGCACAGGCCGTTGTTCTCGCCAGAGGAGGACCCACACGCTATTACGTAGGTATCTCTAATGTTTTGTACATTGAGTGTATAACATCTAGGTTGGAAAGTAAGGGAACACTTTCATCAGCGTACATATCGGGAAAATGAAATCCCAACACAGGTAATGTCTGGAGGATGTGTAACACCTATCTGTGCCTCACTTTCTGCCTGCAGATTGAGCAGTCAGATAAGTAATAATGGTTGTACTGCTGAGATAAAAAGTGGCAGGTATTTTAAATCCTTTGCTTCACTATGAGTTGTATTTAATCGAGACATCAAACAGAAGTCTTCGCTCTTTGCACGTTTATAAGTGAGTTACGAAAAAACCCTCATCGGCCATGACCGGGAATCGAACCCAGGCTCTTTCAGTTACGCGCCGGACAACCTGCTACACCACAGCGGCATCGAATTCTCCAGACTCACATACTACTAACTGCCAAACCTCATGGCAGGTTGCTTCTTGGAGTCCCGTACAATGCTGGAGATTCACCAAAGATGGTAAGCAGCAACTGAACAAATAACTACACTATCTACTGACAAGTAATTGGACACCCTACAATCGACGATATCTGCGGTCCCGATACACGTCACGGCCGCCTCCGTTAAATATCTTGTGGGAAACAACAACGAAACCAGTCGCATGCAAGATGCCACGCAGTTCGGAGCCCTCTGATTTCAAGAAAGGCGTAATCGTCGCGTATCACAGAAATGACCGATCTATACGTGACATATCCAGTGAGTTGAAGTACCCAAACTCGACAGTGGCCTAGGTGATTAGCAAGTGGAAGATGAGAGGTGACTGTCGGAATCTGCCCAGACCAGGAAAGACCTACAAAACTGGGAGTTAGAGACCGACGGGTGCTGGTCAGAGAAATTCGGAAGAACCGCACCAAATCGATGGGTCACATACGCGAGGAGTTTCAACAGGCATCCGGGAGTGTTCTTTCGATGAATACCATCCGTAAGGAAGCCCATCTGCTCAGTTATCATGAACGTGCTGCCGCCCACAAGCCTTTCATCACCAAGTCCAATAGCGCTTCTCGGCTAACATGGTGCAAAGAACTTCCACAGTGGACCGTTGAACAGTGGAAACAGGTTCTCTGGAGCGACGAATCAAGGTTCACCCTCTACCGTTCGGATGGCAGGGTCTGGGTTTGGCGTCTGCCTGGAGAACGCTTCCTGCCGGAATGTATTGTGCCAACTGTGAAGTTCGGCGGCGGTGGAATTATGCTATGAGGGTGTTTCTCCTGGTATGGCGCGGGACCCTTGGTAGCAATTCCTGGTAGACTCAACGCCGAGACCTAATGCACCATTTTGGATGACCATGCGCTTCCTACGTTGTGACAGTTTTACGGGGTGGACCCGTGTTACTTTCAGGATGACAATGCTACCTGTCATGTTGCGATGTCTATCATGGCTTGGCATGGTGACAATATGGTTAATCGAATGGACTCCAACCTTAACCCTATCGAGCACCACTAGGACGAGTTGGAGCGTCGATTTAAGGGGTGCCCCCACCGTCCGAAATCGGTGAAGGAACTGACCTGTCTTCTCCAAGCCGAGTGGAAGAAAACACCGCTAGCCGTCGTACAACGCCTGGTTGAGAGTATGCCCCGGAAGGTTGCAGCTGTAATCGCCGCTCGTGGAGGCTCCACCAACTATTGAAGGTGAAAAAATTCGTTTCCTTTGGTATCACAGGTGTCCAATTACTTGTTGGTAGATAGTGTAGGAGGCGTAGGAATGATTAATACACACAATTGACGTGGATCAGGAACACCAAACAGAAGTAATCGCTCTGTTTGGTGAGAAGTAATTCCACGTTCATAAGTAAGTCTCGGAAAAATAATCATCTGCCGCCGCATTGATTCGAACCCAGGGTCTTTCAGTTACGCACCGGACATGCTACGACGACACCACAGCGGCCTCGAATTCTCCAGACTGACATACTACTAACTGCCAAACCACATGGCTGTCTGTCTGTCTGTCTGTCTGATTGGATTTTTAACGACCACCGTGAGCAACTCAATGGGCTATAAGCAGTCGCCCGTCCCTAATTTAGGGTCACTGGTTCCAGGGAAGGGAGAGAGCCAGTGCCGTAAGACAAACACAACATCCATGCTTCACCGGGATTCGAACTCGGACCCGTTCGGACGAATGATCAGAGGCCATCGCTTAGACCACTGCGCCACCGGGGCGGCACAAACTACATGGCAGGTTGCTTCTTAGAGTCCCGCACAACACTGGGGATTCACCAAGGATGGTAAGCAGCAACCGGAAAAAATAACTGGGAGGCAAATGAATAATTAATATAGACAATTGAACCTGGATTAGGAACATCAGTCGTAGCATGACCGGCGCGTAAGTGGAAAACCCTGGGTTCGATTCCCGGTGGCTGCCGATGACAATTTTCCCGTGACTCACTTATAAACATGGAAAGAAGGATGACTTCTGTTTGATGTTCCTAATCCCCGTCAATAGTGTGTATTAATTTACTCGAGAAACATGTTCTTTTTTTAACTTTCCGCCACGTTATTATACACTGGCGGAAAGTTAAAAAAAAACACCAAGAAGGAATTCGCGGACATTACATATGTTTTGCATATGTTAATGGGGTCGAGTTTACGTAGGTGTAATGTTAATTTCGGGACTAACCGGTGGGCGCTTACGCCACAGCACGGCATAATATGCAAATTATCGTCGGTGGTATTTAAGGAGTACGGCGAAGTGAATGTAATCAGTCGTCGGCGTACGGACACGTGCGAAGACCCTGAAGAAGCTGCAATGCCTGGACATGGAAGACGTGTACGATTTCAGCAGTTATCGGACTTTGAGCGAGGTCGTCTAGTCGGACTCCGCGAGGCCAGGTGGTCGTATCGTCGTATTGCGGAACGAATTGGATGGGAAGTATCGGTGGTGGTACGATGGTGGAGTAGATGGTCCGCGGAACATTCCCACACGAGAAGACGTGGAACCGGGAGTCACAGACGGACTGATGAGCGGACCGATCGACGCATAAGAAGAGAGGCGTTGTCAAGCAGAACATCCACTGCGACGCAAATCCGAGCTGCCGTTGCACCTGAGGTAACTGTGCGAACGATCCGTAACCGTCTACTGGATGCAGGACTACGTGCACGTGTGCCTCTGGCATGTGTACCTCTGACTCCAGCCCACCGTCAGAAATGGCTGCAGTGGTGTCGCAAGCGTCTGCACTGGAGAACGCAATGGCGATCTGTCCTGTTCAGCGATGAAAGCAGATTCTGCTTGGGAGCCTCTGATGGCCGTATGCGTGTTCGCAGACGCACAGGAGAGCGTCTCCACCCTTCTGGCATCCGCCAGCGTCACACAGGGCCTTCACCTGGTCTCTTGGTGTGGGGAGCGATCAGCTATCACTCCCATACACAACTAGTGTTTGTACCGGGTACGTCAAACAGCACCTCCTACATCAACAACATCATTCAGCCCGTTGTTGCGCCATTTGTAAGGTTGGTCCATCTTGGTGTTTTCGAGCAAGATAACGCACGCCCACACATGGCACGTGCAACGCATCATGCACTTCAGGGTGTAAGAAAGCTTCCGTGGCCTGCACGTTCACCGGATTTGTCCCCCATTGATCACGTGATGGATTTTATGGGGCAACGACTTATCCGGTCTCCACGGCCAGGCACGACCATCCCCGATTTACGCGTCCAGGTTGAGGATGCTTGGAACTCAATACCCGAAACTTACATCCAACATCTGGACGACAGACTCCATGCCAGAATTGCACAGTGTGACGCAGTTCATGGCGGTTCAACCTCGTACTAACCATGTTACATGGAAATGTTATTTTTCAGTTTACCAGCAAATACAGCTGTATTTTGCCATAATGTTTTGATCACGTTATCCTCTCTATTCCGTTATTATGCTGTATAGATTTCGTTGGTATCAGACGTCTCCTTCTTGGTTTTTTTTTTCGCTTTCCGCCAGTGTAAACAACGCATAGCAACTGAAAAAATGTTTAGTCGACACCACTGGGATCGGAACCCAGATCTCTCGACAAGTAGCCGAGTGCGTTGGATTTACGCTACGGTGCCAACAATTCACAGTGCTATTCGTGGTTTATCAGTCAGCATCTGACTACACAAATCCATATTGATGTGCTCAGCAACTGATGTGTCGCCACCTGTAGGCGTAGTCACTAACCGACAACGTTTAGCGTGCCAGCTTATTTGCACAAAGTGGTATTAAGTTGTCTATTCATTTTGTAGATCTACAAAATGTGGCAATTAAGTTTAAATCCTAGTAAAGCAAAGCACACACGGCGGCAACAACCGTTTGCGTGAGAATGGACCTTATTCATGTGACTTCAGAAGTAGATTTAGATTGTACTCTCGGTACAATCCTCGTAAAATTTTAAGGGGTTGTAAAACAAAGAATTTTCATGCAGGTTACAACTATTTTCGTATCTTATGAAAACAAAAAGCTTTCATTAACCATTTGTGTGTTATGAAATGTTGTAAAAATGTATTATCAGTAATATGCTGGATGCTGAAATCTATATGTCGTATTAGTTTTTTTTTTTTCTAAATTAAAAAAGTCCAAAATAAATCACTGACACAATTGTAAGCCATGGAAGATAGCAAAAAAAAAGTCGATTTCTTCTCTGTTTGTGATAATGTCATTTCTTCTCTGAAAGCCTTTTGACAAACAACCCACTCGCAAGAACTTTTTTTATGAAATGCGAACAAGGAATGTAAAGACGCAATTTTAAATGACGTTTTCCTACACAAAGAAGAAAAAAGAATCCTCATTGGTTGCATCTGAAATACTTTTCCGTTTTTTTGGAAACAAACATTTCCTTTATTTCGAGCGTCTGTAGGAGGACAATTGTACCTTTTCTCGTCCTCTTTCGGCAAATACGTCACCAAGCTACAAGAAAAAGGCTTTGAACATACTGAATTGTAAAGGACATTCACACATTTTTAGAACGATTTTCCGGCAACATAATTAATGTTTAAAAGAAAATTATTTCTTTCTTAAACGTTCTATCTTATAGCCCTTTTCCTGGACTATAAATCTGCATCTAGTTCTCCATGTTAACAGGTGATTTCTTATAATCGTTTGTGGTATTTTATTCCACTTGTCTTCCACTGTTTTCCATAGTCTAATCATTATTTTAGGTCTAAGGCCTCTCTTTAGCAGCCTATAAAAACACAATAGTCCATTGGTGACACATCAGGGGACTTTGAAGTACACTCACGGACAATTCAATTTGCGCACCTAGAAAAGAACATGCTACAACTGCGAAACTTTGCGAATAGCTACAGCGCGTGCTGGTATGCAAATGATCCACGTTTGATTCGAATGTGCATGTTAGCACACCCTGTGGTGGGGCTGCAGGCATGTAATCGATGCCCCATGACCGCACACCATGTGGTCAACCGGCACGGAGTCGAAGCCCCATGATCACACACCCTGTGGTGAACCAGAATGCAGTCGATGCCCCATGAACGCACAAACTGTGGAGGCGCTTCAAGCATGTAGTCAATGCCTCATGATCGCACACCCTGTGGTAAACCGGCATGTAGTCGATGACCCATGATCGCACACCCTGGGGTGAACCGGTATCTAGTTGATGCCCCATGATCGCACAAACTATGGTGAACCGGCATGTAGTCGATTACCCATGATCGCACACCGTGGGGTGAACCGGTATGTAGTCGATGTCCCAATGATCGCACACACTGTGGTGAACCGGCATGTAGTCAAAGCCCCATGATCGCACACCCTGTGGAGGCGGTGCAAGCATGCAGTCCATGCCCCATGAGCGCACACCCTGTAGTGAACCGGCATGTAGTCGATGACCGTGATCGCACACCCTGTGGTGAACCGGCATGTAGTCGATGACCCATCATCGCACACCCAGTGGTGAACCGGCATGTAGTCGATGACGCATGATCGCACACCCTGTGGTGAACCGGCATGTAGTCGATGACCCATGATCTCACACCCTGTGGTGAACCGGTATGTAGTCGATGCCCCATGATCGCACATCCTGTGGTGAACCGGCATATAGTCGAAGCCCCATGAATGCACAAACTGTGGAGGCGCTGCAAGCATGTAGTCAATGCTCCATGATCGCACACCCTGTGGTGAACCGGCATGTAGTCGATGACTCATGATCGGACACGCTGTGGTGAACCGGCATGTAGTCGATGACCCATGATCGGACACCCTGTGGTGAACCGGCATGTAGTCGAGGACCCATGATCGGACACCCTGTGGTGAACCGGCATGTAGCCGATGACCCATGATCGGACACGCTGTGGTGAACCGGCATGTAGTCGATGACCCATGATCTCACACCCTGTGGTGAACCGGTATGTAGTCGATGCCCCATGATCGCACATCCTGTGGTGAACCGGCATATAGTCGAAGCCCCATGAACGCACAAACTGTGGAGGCGCTGCAAGCATGTAGTCAATGCTCCATGATCGCACACCCTGTGGTGAACCGGCATGTAGTCGATGACCCATGATCGGACACGCTGTGGTGAACCGGCATGTAGTCGATGACCCATGATCGGACACCCTGTGGTGAACCGGCATGTAGCCGATGACCCATGATCGGACACGCTGTGGTGAACCGGCATGTAGTCGATGACCCATGATCGGACACCCTGTGGTGAACCGGCATGTAGTCGATGACCCATGATCGGACACGCTGTGGTGAACCGGCATGAAGTAGATGACCCATGATCGTTCACCCTGTGGTGAACCGGCATGTAGTCGATGACCCATGATCGCACACCCTGTGGTGAACCGGCATGTAGTCGATGACCCTTGATCGGACACGCTGTGGTGACCGGCATGTCAGCGATGCCCCATTATCTCTCACCATGTGGTGAACCGGCACGTAGTCGGAGCCCTATGATCGCACCCCCAGTGGTGAACCGGCATGTAGTCGATGCCCCATGATCGCACACCCTGTGGTGAACCGGCATGTAGTCGATGACCCTTGATCGGACACGCTGTGGTGACCGGCATGTCAGCAATGCCCCATTATCTCACACCATGTGGTGAACCGGCACGTAGTCGAAGCCCCATGATCGGACACCCTGTGGTGAACCGGCATGTGGTCGATGCCCCATGATTGCACACCCTGTGGTGAACCGGCATGTAGTCGATGACCCATGATCACACATCCTGGACGAACCGGTATGTAGTCAATGCCCCATGATCGCATACCCTGTGGTGTACCGGCATGTATTCAAAGCTTCATGATCGCACACCCTGTGGAGGCGCTGCAAGCATGTAGTCAATGCCCCACGATTGCACACCCTGTGGTAAACCGGCATGTAGTCGATGACCCATGATCGCACACCCTGTGGTGAACCGCCATGTAGTCGATGCCTCATGATCGCACACGCTGTGGTGAACTGGCATGTAGTCGATGCCCCATGATCGCACACCCTGGGGTGAACTGGCATGTAGTCAATGACCCTTGATCGCACACCCTGTGGTGAACGGGTATGTAGTCGAAGCCCCATGATCGCAAGACCTGTGGAGGCGCCGCGAGCATGTAGTCAATGCCCCATGATCGCACACCCTGTGGAGGCGCTGCAAGCATGTAGTCAATGCCCCATGATCGCACACCCTGTGGTGTACCGGCATGTAATCTATGCCTCATGATCGCACACCCTGTGGTGAATCGGCATGTAGTCGATGCCCCATGATCGTACACCCTGTGGTGAACCTGCATGTAGTCGATACTCCATGATCACACACCCTGTGGTGAACCTGCATGTAGTCGATAACCCATGATCGCACACCCTGTGGAGGCGCTGCAAGCATGTAGTCAATGCCCCATGATCGCACACCCTGTGGTGAACCGGCATGTAGTCTATGCCTCATGATCGCACACCCTGTGGTGATACGGCATGTAGTCGATGCCCCATGATCGCACACCCTGTGGTGAACCTGCATGTAGTCGATGACCCATGGTCGCACACCCTGTGCTGAACCGGCATGTAGTCGATGACCCATGATCGGACACCCTGTGGTGAACCTGCATGTAGTCGATGACCCATGATCGCACACCCTGTGGTGAACCGGCATGTAGTCTATGTCCCATGATCGCACACCCTGTAGTGAACCGGCATGTAGTCGATGCCCCATGATCGCACACCCTGTGGTGAACCGGTATGTAGTCAATGCCCCATGATCGCACACCCTTTGGTGAACCGGCATATAGTCGAAGCCCTATGATCGCACACCCTGTGGTGAACCGGTATGTAGTCGAGCCCCATGATCGCACACACTGGGGTAAACCGGCATGTAGTCGATGACCCATTATCGCACACCCTGTGGTGAACCGGCATATAGTCGAAGCCCCATGATCGCACACCCTGTGGTGAACCGGTATGTAGTCGATTCCCCATAATCGCACATCCCGTGGTGAACCGGCGTGTAGCCAATGAGCCATGAAAGCGAAAAGCACCGGCCAATGCAAGCAAGAGTACAGATTAACAAGAATGCTGGGTTGACGGGAGTGACGTCGATTTACACAGCGTACAAACTTTGAGAGAGGCCTGATCATCGGACGGAAAACTGCAGGGTGGTCGGGGCGCCGTATAGCCCGACACATGGATCGTTCTGACCATACCGTCCGACTGTGTTGTGAACAGTGGACAAGTTGAGGCACTGCCACACGGCGGAGCGGCTCCGGACGGACCAGGGTACCACTGTTAGAGAGGATGGACGGATCGAGCTTCAAGGACGAACGAATCCCATAAGTACCCAGTCCACTATACAGGCAAATGTGGCGGCTCCTGTTTGCTCACGAACCATTTTCCGACGCCTCACGGAAACGAATCTACGATCCCAGTGCTCCTTACGTGTGCTAGTATTAACACCGGAACATCAACGGCTTCGTTTGCAATGGTGCCAGGGCAGAGTAACGTAGAACGCTACAGACTGACAACGTGTGGTTTTTAGGGATGAGTGCCGCTTTGTTTTGGGGACAGATGATCATCGCGTCCCGATATGGAGGTCACCTGGTCAGCGGCACAATCCCAAATTCGCTTTCGAGTACCACACCGCTCCCACTGCAAGCATTATGGTCGGTGGAACTATAACCGATCATCTCTAGTAGTGGTACGTGCATTGGAGCTGGATCCATTCCATTGCCCTTATGCGTCATACCTTGCGTAAAAAATGGTTCGATTTCGATGAAATTTTAGTATGCGGTAGGGACCGACTGAGAACGAACCCTATTGAAACTGGGGGAAATGGGGTCAAAGGTTAGGACATAGGAGCGGGATCCATTCCATTGCCCTTGTGCGTCATAACTTACATAAAAATGCTTCTATTGCGACAAAACTTTGTATGTTGTTCCGGAGGCACACTGAACCGGGTCTTTTGAATATCATCGAAATGGGATCAAAGGTCAGAACACAGGAGCGCTATATATTCCACAGCCGTTATCTTCATAACTTGACTAAAAATGCTTCTATTGCGACAAAACTTTAGTATGTTGTTCCGGAGGTATACTGAACCGGTTCCTTTGAATATAATCGAAATGGGATCAAAGGTCAGAACACAGAGGCGCTATATATTCAACAGCCATTATCTTCATAACTTGACTAAAAATTCTTCTATTGAGACAAAACTTTAGTACGTTGTTCCGGAGGTACACTGAACCGGTTCTTTTGAATATCATCGAAATGGGATCAAATGACAGAACACAGGAGAGCTATTTATTCCACAGCCATTATCTTCATAACTTGACCAAAAATTCTTCTATTGAGACAAAATTTTAGTATGTTGTTCCGGAGGTACCCTGAACCGGTTCTTTTTAATATCATCGAAATGGGATCAAAGGTCACAACACAAGAGCGCTATTTATTCCACAGCCATTATCTTCATAACTGGACTAAAAATTCTTCTATTGAGACAAAACTTTAGTATGTTGTTCCGGAGGTACGCTGAACCGGTTCTTTTGAATTTCATCGAAATGGGATCAAAGGTCAGGGCACAGGAGTGACATTTATTCCACAGCCATTATCTTCATAACTTGAGTACTGATTTCTGGTATGTTGGAAAGCGTATCATAATCAATGCATATCATGAATATACTAACTTGTTTGTATTGTATAAGTCGCTTGCGTTTTAGATTAACGTGTGCAGAACTTTTGTTATCACACTTGTAGTCACTAGTAACATGCTATAGGGCAATGACACTGTACTTTGGATTTCTTTGAATTTTTATTTTGGATTTTTTATTGCACTTTTAAGGTTTTCATTTGACTCATGTGATATACTAGTACTTCTTTTTTGTAATCTAAACCACTCAAGACGTCAGAGCTCATTGTAAACCCCAAAAATAAGAAGCTCTCCTGAAATCAAAATAACTAAATTAAAATGCGTTTGAGCTGCGTTAGTAAATGAAGTTGAAGACAGCTAAGTCACGATAACCTAGGAATGTTCCAGAAAAAAAAAAAGAAATGTCGTGTGAAAGTTCTTGGAATAGTGTTAAGCAAAGTTAAGGAATAGGAAGAATTAACGAGGTTTTCTTGAAGACGAAAATTAAAAAAAAAAGAAAGATAGAGGGTGGGAAGTAAATTAAACACAACGAAGATTTTGCTGCGAAAGCAGACTTTAATAAAATACAAAACCTTGCCTTTGAACGTTGTAATGCTTTCTTCCTTCAGTTACTTATCATGCCTTCGTGTAAAACACATTCCTAAAGTGGAAAATACTTTCTTTTTATTTCTTGTGTGTGAAGATGTTTTGTGGCACAGCAAAACGAATTCATTCTTCGAGTGTGTTTTCCCTGCGCATTAGAAGCGGACGAATTAATTAAAATGTCAGGAGAAGCATGCAGAGATGGTGGTTGTGTAAAATCAAAAACAGGGATTATACATAGACTTGGGCTCAGAATTACTGGGTGTGATAAATGAACTTCGATCCAAAATAGCGCGCAGTGTTTTTGAAAAAGAAAGTAGTTTTAAAAACGGGAGAAGTGAAAATGATGCATTGCCGAAATCCCTGAATTTACGCTTTGTTTCTTTATAAATTCCTTTATATATTTCCACTATCCTCTTTTTTTAACCATGGGGTTTCATGCAGTTACATAAAATAATATAAATCCGAATACATATAAAGTATAAATGTATGTATTCTGAATGCTTTTGCTACTGAAACACATAATTTATCTTTTAGATATTAAAAGCGAGTATTATTTTTGCATAAGTTATAAATTATCATCATCAACCACATTATCAAAAGAAATTCTGAAATTCACGAGCTACTTTCTGTGATTTCCAGTAACTGAAATTTCCCTGATTAACTGAAATTGCTAGTTGTTCTGGGAGTTAGGAATGGTCCCTCGGGATTGGAGAGATGTTATCATTGTTCCCTTGTATAAGGATTGTACGAAAATTGGGCATAACGTTTTAATTAACTGACAGAAATGGTTCGAATTGCACATGTTGGTAGAGTAACTGTTCCTCTATACAAAGGTACTACTCAACATAGTCTCCATCACAAGCGATGCATTTGCGCCATCGGTGAACCCAACTCTCGAATCCTATTTGAAAAAACTCAGGTGGGGACTATTCTACCCACTCCTTCACAGCCACTTTCACCTCGTCAGTGTCATCAAATCGTAGCTTCCGGAGGCTGTCCTTCATAGGACCGAACAGGTGGAAGTCGGAGAACGCCAGATCTGGTCTATACGGTGGATGGGGTACCATCTACCAGCCTAATTTGCTGATCGCCTGATTTTCTGCCTAAGATGTGGTAGTCTCGCATTGTCATAGTGAATATGGATTCTTTTCAGATTCTTGTTCGGTCTCTTTCTCCTTATGGCTTCTTTAAGTCTCTTGAGTGTTTCAATGTATCGCTCGCTAGTCACGGTACGGCCACGTTCCAGAAAATCAAGGAGAATGACACTCTTGTCTTCCCCCAAAACTCTCACCATGACTTTCTCTGCTGATCACTGGCTCTTTAACTTGTTAGGTCTTGGTGAAGAGGTGTGACGCCAATCAATTGATTGATTCTTCGTTTCTGGATCATAAAGATACATTTACATTCCATCACGTGATACCAGATCGAAAAAAAGACGCGTCTTCATTGGTTTCGAACGCCTCGAGCAGATCAGAGCAGATTTCTAACCTTCTCTCCTTCAAATGGGTGTCAACTCCCGAGATACCCATTTTACACACACCTTACAATACCCAAAATCTTCCATCATCTTCTGTATGACATTGTGACTACAGTCCAGTTTTGCAACAAACTCACGGATTGTGACTCACCTCTTCTCAAATCAATCCATCCACACACTGACGATTCGTGTTAGTGGTCGCAGATGATGGTTTGTGTTCAATGCTGGTTTCTCCTTCTTTAAACATCTTCATCCATCTGTGCACGTTGCTCTTCTCAATGGCGTCATCTCTGTAAATATTCTGTAGCTTTCTGTGGATGCCGGACAGGTTGGAACCTTCCTTCGTCAAGAACTCAATGACGGCATGTTGCTTCTGCTTGGAATTCATTATTTACCTGCAATAAAGAAGAAGGTTTATTATAGAGGAAGCGTTATTCTACCAGCATGTGCAGTTTGAAAGATATCTGTCAGCTGATAAAAAAGTTATGCCCACTTTTGCATTCCTTTCGGTGCAACCCTCGTATAAGGGAAAAGGTGATCAGACTGACTGCAAGAACTATCGTGGTATTAGCCTTCTGAGTGTGCCAGGAAACGTGTTTGGTAAAGTCTTTATCGAAAAAGTACGAGGTCTTATATCAGAGAAAGTGTGGGATGTTGAGAATGATTTTATGCCTGGTTAAGGCTGCACTAACCCAATTTTTGCAAAGCGCATGATGATTGAAAAGTATCTGGCTGCTGGTAAGAAAGTTTTTGCTGCCTTCATATTAGGTTCACATATAAGTTTTAAAGCGTTTTAAGACATCGCAACATGTAATTTGAGAGAAAAAAAAATCTTTAGGAATCGAAATATGCGCCGTCATTATCTATCGCCTTCCGCCATTGGTCAGACAGCTGACGGATTCTACTCGTGAAGAATACCTCGTCGTGTGACGTGATGAAATCGTCAACCCATTTTTGCACTTCGTCACATGTCCGGAACCGTTCAGCGGACAAACCGTGTTTCCTCGATCGGAACAAATGATAGTCTGAACGCGATATTTTGGGACTATACGCCGGGTACTCCAAAACGTCCCTGCCATACGCCAATAACGTCTTCTTGACCGATTTTGCGACATGCGGCGTAGCGTTGTCATGCAGTAATTTCATGGGACACAATCCTTTGCCTCTGAATGGACGTTTCCCACAGTTTTGCTGCAGCAATTCTTGCTTGTAGGATATGCAACTTCGAAACGGATATGCCGCGTGGACGTGAACTTTCCGAGTTCTTGCAAGGGATAGTCATATGATCTTATTTGAGTAACGTTTCCATACGGATTATTGCAGCTAACATAAATATTTCAAAATCAATTTTAAGTGATGTCTTGGAGAGATGGAAGCAGGACGGTTCAATTAGAACAATAAATAGCCCGCACAAACTGGCGGAACGCGACAGAAGAACCATGTATATTGAGAGATCCCGTTATCGGTTCCATAGCTGCTGAGGTAGGAAACGATTCTAATGGATCGGTTAGTGCCATAACTGTCCGAAGGAGTTGCACAGTGTGTGTTATTATTGTACAGCAAAGACACGCAACCCACACATCACTACCGTGAATTCGAAACACCTTTTTGGAGTAGTACACTGGAAAGTTGTTCTTTTTAGTGATTTCGAAACACCTTTTTGGACTATGGGACACTGGAAAGTTGTTCTTTGGAGTGAATTCGAAACACCTTTTTGGACTATGGGACACTGGAAAGTTGTTCTTTGGAGTGAATTCGAAACACCTTTTTGGACTATGGGACACTGGAAAGTTGTTCTTTGGAGTGAATTCGAAACACTTTTTGGACTATGGGACACTGGAAATTTGTTCTTTGGAGTGAATTCGAAACACCTTTTTGGACTATGGGACACTGGAAAGTTGTTCTTTGGAGTGAATTCGAAACACCTTTTTGGACTATGGGACACTGGAAAGTTGTTCTTTGGAGTGAATTCGAAACACCTTTTTGGACTATGGGACACTGGAAAGTTGTTCTTTGGAGTGAATTCGAAACACCTTTTTGGACTATGGGACAGTGGAAAGTTGTTCTTTGGAGTGAATTCGAAACACCTTTTTGGACTATGGGACACTGGAAAGTTGTTCTTTGGAGTGAATTCGGACACTGGAAAGTTGTTCTTTGGAGTGAATTCGAAACACTTTTTTGGACTATGGGACACTGGAAACCTGTTCTTTGGAGTGAGGAGTCACGCTTTTCACTTTTCCAATCTGATGGGCGTGTTTGGATTTTGCGACAGGTCGACGGACGTTTTTCGTAGGACTGTGTTCGTCCAACTGTTAAGTTAGTCTGAAACTCCATCATGGCACGGAGTTTTTTTTTTTTGTGGATAGGACTCAGCCCGTTGGTTGTTATAACACGAACCATGAACTCTGGCGTGTACCACGGCATTCTGGATAACTCTGCCTAACCAATAATGTGCCAGCATTACGAAAATGACAGCTGTCTCTTGCAACACGATTGAGCTCTCTGTCACACCGTACGGCGTGTGCATTACTTGTTTCTTGAAAATGAGGTGACTGGCCTGCTCAGAGTCCGGATCTTAATCCCGTCGAGCACCTCCAGGAAGAATTAGATCGACGAATACGAAATCTATCGCAACGACACTCTTTGTCTCTTATATGTCTGGAGAGGTCCTTAACCTCAGCGCAACACCAGCATCAGCTGGCTGATCATCTGCATGCTTTCATGGCTTTCCGGCGTTCTGCTGTTTCCATCGCTATTGAGAAAGGGAACGATTCTAATGGCTCGGTTATTATCATAAGCAGGAAAATGTGGATTCCCATGGGGCCGCAACCACCCAGACATGGCTCAAGGAACACTAATATGATTTTAGTAGATAGAGATGGACTAGTGGTTAGCAAACCAGACTACTAATGGAGAGTCCCTGGGTTCAACCCTGGGCTGATCTTCCGGAGATGGTGGGACTTGTTAACATCACTGAATATTCGCCGTGCATCGGACAAGCACGTTAACTGACGGCCACAAGGTAAGGACACCCCAGGTTGCATACACTATATTAACAAAAGTCACTTGACACCCATTTAAAAGCAAATGAACGGATCCGCTGCTTTGTTAAGATGCGCGGTACAGCTGCAAACGGTATACAAACAGGCCTGCAACTGACCGCGATCATATCGCACTGTGAGGTTGAGTGAAAATGTCGCAGAACTGACTTTAAGAAAGGAAAGATTGTTGGGTGCTATATTAGTGGGTTGTCCAAGAGAATAATACAAGCCTGCAGCTGACCGCGATCATATCGCACTGTGAGGGTGAGTGAAAATGTCGCTGAACTGACTTTGAGAAAGGAAAGATTGTTGGGTGTTATATTAGTGGGTTGTCCATATAAGAATAATACAAGCCTGCAGCTGACCGCGATCATATCGCACTGTGAGGTTGAGCGAAAATGCCTCTGAACTGACTTTGAGAAAGGAAAGATTGATAGGTGTTATATTAGTGGGTTGTCCATAAGAGAATAATACAAGCCTGCAGCTGACCGCGATCACATCGCATGTGAGGTTGCGTGAAAATGTCGCTGAACTGACTTTGAGTAAGAAAAGATTGTTGGGTGTCATATCAGTGGGTTGTCTATAAGAGAATAATACAAGCCTGAAGCTGACCGCGATCATATCGCACTGTGAGGTTGCGTGAAAATGTCGCTGAACTGACTTTGAGAAAGGAAAGAGTGTTCGGTGTTATATAAGTGGGTTGTCCATAAGAGAATAATACAAGCCTGAAGCTAACCGCGATCATATCGCACTGTAAGATTGCGTGAAAATGTCGCTGAACTGACTTTGAGAAAGGAAAGAGTGTTCGGTGTTATATAAGTGGGTTGTCCATAAGAGAATAATACAAGCCTGCAGCTGACCGCGATCACATGGCACTGTGAGGTTGAGTGAAAATGTCGCTGAACTGACTTTGAGAAAGGAAAGATTGTTGGGTGTTAAATTAGTGGGTTGTCCATAAGAGAATAATACAATCCTGCAGCTGACCGTGATCACATGGCACTGTGAGGTTGAGTGAAAATGTCGCTGAACTGACTTTGAGAAAGGAAAGATTGTTGGGTGTTATATAAGTGGGTTGTCCATAAGAGAATAATACAAGCCTGCAGCTGACCGCGATCACATGGCACTGTGAGGTTGAGTGAAAATGTCGCTGAACTGACTTTGAGAAAGGAAAGATTGTTGGGTGTTAAATTAGTGGGTTGTCCATAAGAGAATAATACAATCCTGCAGCTGACCGTGATCACATGGCACTGTGAGGTTGAGTGAAAATGTCGCTGAACTGACTTTGAGAAAGGAAAGATTGTTGGGTGTTATATAAGTGGGTTGTCCATAAGAGAATAATACAAGCCTGCAGCTGACCGCGATCACATGGCACTGTGAGGTTGAGTGAAAATGTTGCTGAACTGACTTTGAGAAAGGAAAGATTGTTGGGTGTTATATAAGTGGGTTGTCCATAAGAGAATAATACAAGCCTGCAGCTGACCGCGATCACATGGCACTCTGAGGTTGAGTGAAAATGTCGCTGAACTGACTTTGAGAAAGGAAAGATTGTTGGGTGTTATATTAGTGGTTTTCCCATGAGAGAAATTGATAGGTGTTTAAACATACCAAATTAACTGTGAATAAGTGAAAGACACATGGCGTGCCTGAAGCAGCAAATCGCACCGGCGTAATAACGAAACTCAGTGATAGAAGACGTCGAAGCCTCAGGAGAGTTGTTACAGCTAATCGACGGAGTACTGCACAGGACCTCAGTGTACAGATGATTAACAATGCTGGAACCTCGGTATGTAAACTTACTATTCGCAGAGAACTTCATTCCATGGGTTACCGTGGTCATGCGGCTGCTCATAAGTCTTTCATCTTCACTCGGAATGCTGTTCGTCGTTTGGCATGGTGTAAAGAACATTTATCGTGGACCGTACATCAATGGTAACGGGTCCTATGGACTGATGAATCCAGATACACCATCCATCAGTCTGATGGCCGTGTGTGGGTATGCCAGCAGCCGAGGGAGAACGCTATTTAGCACAGTGTACTGTTTCTACAGTCAAGTCTGGAGCTGGCGGTGTACTCGTGCTGGGGCGTTTTTCGTGGTATGGTGCCGGCCCATTGGATATCGTAGACAAATCTGTTAACCAGCAAGTCTACTTCAATATTCTTGATAATTAGGCCCTACCAACTCTGTGGCAATACTATGTAACCGAACCTTGTTGGTACCTTCAAGATAATGCACCGAACCGTAAACCAAGGGAAGTTACTGCGTGATTTGACGATAATTCTGTATCTCGTGTGAACTGGCCAGCACAAAGCCTCGATCTTATCCTAACAGGGCACCTATGGGACGAGTTAGAGTGCCGGATAAGAAGTTTGGAACATACCGATTGCTGTGTTCCAGAACCTTGTCGAAAGCATGTCTCGAAGGGTCAGTGCATGCATTAAAGCCAAGTGTATACTGACACCGTACTCACGTATGTCAATAAGTACTATGTTGCGTTTCTCTTCTAGGTGTCTGGTGACTTTTGTCAATATAGTGTATAAAAGCTGTCCATTTGCTAACCTCCTCCAATTCCGCTCACCCCTCTATGAGCAAAATCGTACTTGTACGTTGGCGCCATCTACTGTTCTCTCTCTCACTTACAAACTCTTCTCTCAAAGTCGGTAGACTATCTCTTGATCCTTCGGTTTCTGTGCCCTACCCAAAAGGCAGACCCGCTGTAAGTGGTTTGGACATAAACCTTCTCTGTGGACGGAAGTCCTGCATGAAATTGTGATGTGTCAGTTCTGTTTGATTTTATAACCATGCAATGGACTCCAACGTCCCCTGATTTAAGAAATGTGGGAGGTCCCTTGGTGCCAATGGGGCGCGGATGGCGTAGCGTTTGTGACTGCAACGGAAAATCCTCAGGTTTTTATCCCTGGTAGCTACGAACGCTCGAACCACTCAGTATCCGCCATGTGTTAGATGGGCACGTTAAGCCATCGGAACCCAGTACTGGCTCCCCGGGAATAAAAAGGGCGTCTTCCTCCCTTTTCTACCTCGCTTCCGTGTCACTTTCCAATCAGGCACTGTAACCCAAATCTCCTAACTTCCTATTTCTAAGGTTTGTTTAAGATCTGAGATCAGACGTTCCCTTCTTTAAATCTTCTACATATGATCTGATCTGATCCGATCTTTGATGTCGAGGAGCGGAACATCACATCTATGGACTGTGAGCCGACTTCTTGCCGGAATGGTGGACAATGCTTCACCAGTCATGGCTGGTATTAACTCCGAAAACCTTCCAGCGGTAATGTTCTGATCGCAACTACCCCAGACATGGTTCGAGGAATATTAATCTCATTTTGGAACCATCCGGTTGCCCTCAACGTCCCCTGATTAAAACCCGTGGAAGGTCTCTTGGATGTTGAGGGGCAGAACACCAGATCCACGAATTGTGACCCGACGTCTTGGGTGGAGTCATGGACAATGCTTCACGAGGCACGGATGGTATTACCTCAGGAAGTATTCCGGAATCAGTGTCCGGGCTACAACCACCCCAGACGTGGGTCCAGAGACACTAATCTCATTTTGGAACCATCCAGTGGCCCTCAAAGTCCCCTGATTTAAACCCAATAGAAGGTCTCTTGGATGTCGAGGGGCAGAACATCAGATCCACGAATTGTGACCCGACGTCTTGGATGGAGTCATGGACAATGCTTCACGAGGCACGGCTGGTATTACCTCCGGAAGGTGTCCGGAGGTACTTGACGGACTACAACCACCCAAGACGTGGGTCGCGGAACACTAATCTCATTTTGGAATCATCCAGTGGCCCACAAATTCCCCTGATTTAAACCCAATGGAAGGTATTTTGGATGCCGAGGGGCAGAACATCAGCTCCACGGATCGTGGGCCAACGTCTTGGGCGGACTCGTGGACAATGCTTCATCATGCACGGCTATTATTACCACCGGCAAATATTCAGCATCTGATGGAGTCGTTGCCTTGGTGTGTACAGGCTGTAGTTAACAGCACGCAATTGTTTTGGTATGTCTAATATTTGGTCAATTGAGTGAACATTTTTGAAATGGAAAAATAAATACCCACTTTGCATGGGTACATACAATTTGAAATTCAAAATTTGCTATGAACTGTCATGGTGCCATAAATTATGTAACTGAAAATTTTAATGAATGCTAAAAATGTAGTCATATCAGTTCTCTATTTTGGACTTCTTTCTAACACTCACCATATTGGCAAAAGTCACAGGACACCTAGAAGGGAAACATAACATACCATTTATTGGCATACATTAGCATGGTATTGGTCCACCTTTGGCCTTAAGGCATGCACTGACCCTTCGAGACATGCTTTCGACAGGGTTTTGGAACACAGAGATTGGTAAGCGCTTCGATTCAGTACATAATTATGCCTCTAACTGCTGCTGAGTTGTAGTCCTTGCTTCCAAACTTCTTATGAGGCGCTCTAATTCACCCCATAGGTGCTCTATGGGATTAAGATCAGGGCTCTGTGCTGGTCACTTCACACACAATACGGAATTATCGTCAAACCACGCCGCAACAGTCCTTGCTTTATGGCTCGGGGCATTATCATGCTGGTAACAACAAGACTCGGTTCCATACTATTAACATAGGGTTTTTAGAGTATAATTGTCCAGAATATCGAGGTTGACATGCTGGTTAACACGTTTGTCCACGTTAACGAATCGGCCGGGACCGTACCACGAAAAACACTCCCACACGAGTACACTACCAGCTCAAAACTTGACCGCAGACACAATACACTGTGGTAAATAGCTTTCTGCGCTCTGCCGGCATACCCACACACGGCCATCAAACTGATGGATCATGTATTTGGATTCAGTAATCCATAGGACCCGTTTCCATTGATCCACGATAAATGTTCTTTGCACCATGCTAAACGACGAGTAGACATTACGAGTGGAGATGAATGAACGGCTGTACGACCACGATAACCCTCGGAATGAAGTTCACTGCGAATGGTGCGTGTACATACCGAGGTTCCAGCATTTTCACTCACCTGTACACTGAGGTCTTCTGCAGTTCTCCGTCGATTAGCTGAAACGACTCTAATGAGGATTCGACGTCCTTTATTACTGGTTTTCTTTGGTCTGCCGGTACGTTTTGATGCTTTAGGCACGTCATGTGTATTCAACTTATTCAGTACATCTGAAACAGTTGATTTGGTATGTATGAACGGCTGTAGGGTTCTTTTATGGTCAATCCACTAATATGACACCCAACAATCTTTCCTTTCTCAAAGTCAGTTCTTCTGCGAGGAGATGCTGAAAAGTTTTCAGCCTAACCCTCTTTATGTTCTGTCACTGCAACTCGGAAGAGTGTTCTTTTGTATTGTAAAGTACCAATTTTTAGACTTTTAGCTCTTTTTTTTGCAGATGTTTGACGTCCTGAACTGAATCATATCAATGCAAAGTGTTGAATTTTCCAATGTGGAACTCCAGGCTGTCATTAAATTTCTGCTTCTGCAGAAGAAAACTGCAAAGGAAATCTATGAGTGTATGACGCAAACATTAAGTGACAAGTGTTCTTCATATTCCACGGTAAAGAAATGGTATACCAACTTTCAGCGTGGAGACCTTGAAACCGAAGATGCAACAAGATCTGGGATGTCTTTAACAGTGGCAACACCCGAAATTGTTGATCTTGTTCACGATTTGATTTTCTCAGATCGGCGGATATCGGCTATAACAGTAGCTGAGACCTTGAAGATATCCAGGGAAGGTTTTAGGTTCATAATTCATGAGCACTTGGATATGCAGAAGATGTCAGCGAAGTGGGTGTCCAAACCTTTGAACGCCGATGAGAAACAAAAACGAGTGAACACTTCCAAACTGGTTTTGCAGCATTTTGAGCGATCTGGTGATAATCTTTTGACGCGATTTGTCGCTGTTGACGAAACGTGGTTACATCACTACGATCCATAGACTAAACAACAGTCCCTGCCGTGGTGGCATTCATCACTAGACTAAACATCAGTCCCTGTTGTGGTTACATCACTAGACTAAACATCAGTCCCTGCCGTGGTGGCATTCGGGTCTTCCACGGCCAAAGAAATTAAAGACTCAAAGGTTTGCATGAAAGATTTTGCCAACTGTTTTTTAGGATTCGGAAGGCGTTTTACTGACTGATTATCTCTCGAAGGGCCAAACAGTAAATGCCTAATACTACTCCAACTTGATGTGCCGATTAAAGGAAACAAAAAAGGCGAGGAAAACTGTGGAAAGGTGTTCTCTGTTTGCAGGACAATGCGTCGTCACACAAAGCTGGAAAACAATGGATATTTTGAAGGGACCTGGGGTTTTAAGTGCATAGACCATCCACCTTACTCACCAAACCTTGCTCCATCGATCCATTTCCTGTTTCCATACCTTAAAAACGTTTGAAAAGGAAACATTTTTCGAATGATTCGGAGGTGATGACAGCAGCAGAGAAGTATTTGAGTATTCAGAATTTGTTTTTGGAACCGTTAAAGAAACTCTATGCCAAATGTGATGAAGTTCGGGGTGAATATGTGGAATATTCCGTAGGTTTCATGGCTCTAGCCCATTTACTTAATGGTGAGGCCGAGAAACTATCAGCATCGCCTCGTAATTTAATGCCACTAGTTTCAGGTATGGGAGAGAGCCAATGCCATAAGACAAACACCGCATCCATGCCTCACCGGGATTCGAACCCGGACACATCTCTAACGAATTGTCAAAGCTTGAACTACTGCAGCACCGGGGAAGCATGGATGATATCATGATCAAAATAAAATCCCTGGAACAGAAGTATGTTGGACATATTGGAAGAACACATATATGCTGGATATATTGGTAGAACACATATATGGCTGGACATATTTGTAAAACACCGATGGACAATTAAAATATCATACTGGTTATCGAGGGTCAGAAAAGGATCCAGAAGGAGACCATTTGGGAGAAATTCGAAAGCATTCCAGTGTGACATGGAGGTGACTGGTTCAAGACAGACATTTGTGGAAGAAACTCGGGGACACTTTTATACAGCATTGGATTGATAAAATTTGATGATCATTATGACTTTCGTAATGATGTCTTCGCCGCCCAGGTGGGTCAGTGATCTAAATTGATAGCTTATGACGATTCGTCCGAGATGGGTCCAGGTTCAATTCCCGGTGGGACATGGATGTTGTGTTTGTCTTACGGCATTGGCTCTTTCCCTGCCTTGGAGCCAGTTGCCCTAAATTATAGACAGGCGACTGCTTATAACCTACTAAGTTGCTCACGGTGGTCCACAAAACTCCAATAAAAATAAATTTGGTGTAGGCTGTGTCCGGGACACACCCGCAGGTTTTATTTATGTGGATACGTGTTTGACAGTTAGGGGTTTGAGGTAGAAGTCGATTGATAAATGAAAGAGGAATGCAGTTAGACTATAATTTTATTTATTAAAGGGCAATGATATGAGAAATAACGAACATATGGCACATAATTCACATCTATGTTTCGTGCAAAGATTAAAGCGATACAAGTATTGCCTAAGGTAGTTGGTGGAGAATTTATATAAATCAAGCCGAAGTTGTCTTTCATGAACTTGAGTAAGTTGGTGTTTTGTTGCACATCAATGTTAAAGTCACAGTGAGAATGATAGGCACTTCGGTACACGGTACCATAGTTGGTATGATTTTCTTGATGTTTTCAGAGTAATCCCATAGCATCAGGAACATGAAGACCTCTAGGGATGTTTGTGAAACGTTGGGATGAATGTAAACCGAACCAAGTATGAAGCGAGTTTGAGGAGACACTGTCACATTAACTAGATACATGTCACCCACATAGTCATCTTCAATGATGAATGTAAACCGAACCAAGTATGAAGCGAGTTTGAGGAGACACTGTATCATTAACTAGATACATGTCACCCACATAGTCATCTTCAATGATGAATGTACACCGAACCAAGTATGAAGCGAGTTTGAGGAGACTCTGTCACATTAACTAGATACATGTCACCCACATAGTCATCTTCAATGATGAATGTAAAACCGAACCAAGTATGAAGCGAGTTTGAAGAGACACTGTCACATCATTTAGACACATGTCACCCACATAGTCATCTTCAATGATGAATGTAAACCGAACCAAGTCTGAAGCGAGTTTGAAGAGACACTGTCACATCAACTAGATACATGTCAGTCACATAGTCATCTTCAATGATGAATGTAAACCGAACCAAGTCTGAAGCGAGTTTGAAGAGACTCTGTCACATTAATTAGATACATGTCCCACACATAGTCATCTTCAATGATGAATGTAAACCGAACCAAGTATGAAGCGAGTTTGAGCAGACATTGTCACATGAACTAGACACATGTCATAATTAATACAGACATTTGACGTGAACCAGGAACATCAAACATAGGGCATCGCTCTTTCCACATTTATAAGTGAGTCACGGAAAAATTCTCATTGGCCGCCACGGGGAATAAAACCCAGGGCCTTCCAGTTATGCGCCGGACATGCTTCCACTGCACCATAGCAGCCTCGACTTCCTCCCGACTCACATACACTAACTGCCAAGCCAATTGGCAGATTGTTTCTTGGAGCCCCGCACAATGCTGGGGATTCACCAAAGTTGGTATGCAGCAACTGAAAAAATAATTTAGAAGGCGAATGAATAATTAATACAGTCATTTGACGTAGACCACGAACATCAAACAGAAGTCATCGCTCTTGCCACGTTTATAAGTGAGTCACGGAAAAATTCTCATTGGCCGCCACGGGGAATAAAACCCAGGGCCTTCCAGTTATGCGCCGGACATGCTTCCACTGCACCATAGCAGCCTCGACTTCCTCCCGACTCACATACACTAACTGCCAAGCCAATTGGCAGATTGTTTCTTGGAGCCCCGCACAATGCTGGGGATTCACCAAAGTTGGTATGCAGCAACTGAAAAAATAATTTAGAAGGCGAATGAATAATTAATACAGTCATTTGACGTAGACCACGAACATCAAACAGAAGTCATCGCTCTTTCCACGTTTATAAGTGAGTCACGGAAAAATTCTCATTGGCCGCCACCGGGAATCAAACCCAGGGTCTTCCAGTAACGCGCCGGACATGCTGTTTGATGATTGATGTAGACACATGTCACCTACATAGTGGTATTCAATTCTCAATCTGTTGTTGACTGAGACATTTACGGGTTGTCAATCTGTTAGACTTGAGGCTTCTGCAAATGGCAACCGTATCCTCAGTTCGTCTTGTGGGCGAAGTAGTACATTTTTGTTTTGTTTGTTTGATTGGAGGTTTAGCGACCACATTGGGCAACTCAATGGGCTATAAGCAGTCGCCCGTCCCTAATTTAGGGTCACTGGTTCCAGGGAAGGGAGAAAACCAGCGCCGTAAGACAAACTCAACATCCATGCCTCACCGGGATTCGAACCTGGACCCGTTCCGGACGAATGGTCAGAAGCCATCGCGTAGACCACTATGCCACCGGGGTGGCATAGTACGTTTGGAAGTGATTGGCTTATGTTAGGCTATTGCCTCATTCCTTTTCGCCTTTAATTCAAAACCAGTAAAATGTATGAGACTAGAATCATCCATCCAAGTTTCACCCACGGCCAAGTAGTCCATTGGTTCACAGGTACTAGATGTACAAGTGTTTGGCTGTGGTTCTACGCGTTGCGCCGCTTCGGCTTTGTACTTCTGTCTATAAGCCCTACATCCTTCCGCATTAATCGTTTTGGGCTTATTCGATTTCTTTTGATTTCTTCTTTCTTCTGATATACGTTTGTAGTATTTTGAGTCGAACTTTTGCTTCAAATATTTAGGCATTTATATTTTCTCACAAATATGTTTTCGTTTATCACATATAACTTATGAAGTACTTATTAAATGTTTGTGAATTATTAGTTTTTAGACAAACTTCATCCAAATGAATCGTTTGAGGCTAATATCACGATCCTACTTTTACGCAATCTCGAGTTATACTGATTTCAAGACGTTTCACTCAGCATAACCCAAAATGGCGGACGCCCTCCTTTCCCAGCGCATGCGCTGAAATTGATATTCTCAGAATCATTGGTTATTACTCTTTTTATGTCAGTTATTAGATTTTAGCTAGTTGTTATAATTTAGAAATCATAAGCATTTGATCAATCGTAAGAAATTATGCCAGTTAGGTATTCCTAGAGCCCATGATACCAATTTTAAAGACGTATTCACGTCAAAAAAACCAAGTAAAATGACACCGAATTTATCGGGTGTAATAGGCACGTCTTTTGAATCCGTTCTGATGCAAATTAAGATTTTCAAAGCTATTCAAAGTCAATGGAACCGATATGGAAAACAGTAGTATCTAACGAAAGAAAGAAGTTTTTCAATCAGGTTTTTAATCCCTCAGATACTTCTGTAAACGGAATCGTGAGCTTACGTCCTCTGATTGCAGACTTATGCGTTAAGAAAAACATGAATTTATATGAGAAACATTTCGCACCGGAAACGCTCTCCAACACAGAAATAATTATTCAAATCGGACTCTTAGAAACAGAGATATCGACAAAAAAGAGATGTGATTTTACGTCCCCTGATGGGAAAACCATGCATTATTTTAGGAAGAAAGTATTCTCAAAAGGTTTTTCGATATGACCGGCATCAGTCGAAGAAAAAAAAATTTAGTCGAGTTTTCAGGAGCCCAGATTTTGCTACAAATACATCAGAAGCAGACATTTGCACTTATGCTCCCTGGTGGTCAAACCATTCTTTACCACCCATTCGAAATTATGTGAAAAATATTTTATATCAGGTCTTGTATGCGATACTGGAAGAAATTTTCAAATCGGAGTTTTAGAAGCAGAAATAACGCAGTAAACGCAATTTACCTTTGTGCCCCCTAACGGAAAGTTTATGAATTACTTGAAAATTTTGAAATCATATGAGAAACATGTCACACTGGAAACACTATCCAACAAAGAAGGAATTTTTCAAATCGGACTCCTAGAAGTAGAGATATTGAAAAAAAAAAAAGATATACATCTACACCCCCTGGCGGATAAACTGTGGAATGTTTTAAGAAGAAAATATTCCGAGAAGGTTTATCAATGTGAGTGGCATCAGTCCACAATCGATAGTTTAGAAACTCAGATTTTATCGCAAATACATCAGAAGTAAAAATTAACACTTACGCCCCCTGGTGGCCAAAGTATTATTCACCCAAAAATTTTGAATTATGTGCAAAAGATTTTCCATCAGAAGATGTATCCGCTGAAGAAAAAAATATGAATTCGGAGTCTTAGAAGAAGAGTTATCGGTAAAAATGCAATTTACTTTTACGCCACCGAGCGGAAAATCTATGCGTAATTCGAAAATGTAACTATATCTAAAATACTCTTCGACGTAAATGAAATCGAAAGATAAAATAATTTTTTCAATCGGATGTTTAGAAGCAAATATGTGGAATAAAATATATTTTTGAATTCGACATGATCTACATTTAGGTCCTCTAGAGACAAAATTGTACATCGTAAAAAAGAAAACGAAATAAATGATCATCATTCGTATATTTCAAGCTTTCCAATGCAAAAAGAATTTTTCAAATCGGACGAATAGTTGCGGAGATCTCGTGGGTACAGACGGACGGACAAACCGGTAACATCAGCACGATCTTTTTTTACAAAAGACGTGCTAAAAACATAGAAATTGTAGAGTCTTAGTTTGGGGAGTCTGATGTTTTTCATTTCAAAAGGATTTCTCATGAACATGGGCATTTGATGACAAAGTTCTATAAATATAGCATATTTCAATATAACTGCTATCCTATAATTAATTTATTTTTTATTCAGCTGCAATATTTGACTTAATTAAGCCGATCTTTGATTTCCGGCGATAATTTTTCCAGAAATTACGTCTTTCAAGTCTGTTTTCGATATTGCTGTTACTTCTGTAAGTGTGACCCATTGAAAACTAATTGATTATAATATCTCGAGTAATTAGTTTAAGCAGACCGCAGGCTAAATGTGGAAGTAAATTAGGAAAGTTTGTCTCGCGCAATTGACAGCTGATTTTTATTCTAACTGATGGCAGGGAATCAGTGTCTCGAAGAAATCTATGAGAAATTGAGCGGCCTTTGCGGCAATTGCCAGGGCTTGATGCATGTCGTCGTAGATATGACCAAGAAAGAGAAGACATCGGGAAGCATGGATCCCAGCTGAAGGCGACATATCCGTCTTCGTAATTGCGTCACTTATAACGACTTATCACTTTTCTGCGACACGAAGACGTTACAGCCAATTGCACCGAATTAGGTACTTCGAGTGCCTAAGTCTTTCTTCTTCACCATTTTCCCTGTGCAGAATCCACTTTTGCAAGCATTTGATAGCGAATAACCGAACCGAAGCGATCGACAATGCAGAAAGAGAGAAAGAGATTAAAGCCCGCCGGAAATTGATTCTAAACGAATATCCATTGACACAAGACGTGTTCACAAAGCCATAGTGAAAGCAAAAGATAACGGACTCAACTTTTTTCTTATCACTTGCGCGTCTTACCCATAATGTTCTTTCTTTTTATAAATCAACGACATGAGTTTTTACTAAGAATAGAAAAGGACTTGAAATTAAAGTTGGAAAAATTATTTGCCGCCTTATTATTGGAGTGCATGGTGGAGTGTTCAATACGTTCTAAGCTTGACCTTGAAAGTACTGCTCGACGGTTGATGCAAGTATTGCAAAGTATTGCATGATCCTTCAGTTATACTAGGACAAGCGTGGGTACAGTTTGCAAATTTTGAGCGAAACTATTGCAACACCTAAGCAGTGTATTAAGGCAAATGCCTAAAATGTATCATGAACTACTTTCCTTCACGCATTCACGTTGGCTGTGATCAGGTTCCATGTAAACAAATCGGAAAGACACACTCAGATCGGGAACCACGTGTTTCATCAAGACACACTGAACCGTCAAACGACAGTCACTGATGCCATATTACTGGCCTCGACCGCCACTTCAGCAGTTAGAGTTAGAAAAGAAACGAAAGCAAAACAAAACAAGAAAGATGACACCGAATTTTCGGGTGTAATAAGTACGTCTTTTGAATCCGTTCTGACGCAAACTGTTCAAAGTCAATGGAACCGATATGGAAAAGAATAGTACATGACGGAAGAAAGAAGTTTTTCAATCGGGTTTTTAATACCTCAGATATTGCTGTAAACGGAATCGAGAGCTTACACCATCTGCTGGTAGACTTGTGCATTAAGAAAAACATGAATTTATATGAGAAACATTTCGAACGCTCTCCAACATAGAAATAATTTTTCAAATCGGTCTCTTAGAAACAGGCAGATCGACAAAAATAAGATGTGACTTTACGTCCCCTGGTGGGAAAACCATGCATTATTTTAGGAAGAAAGTATTCTCAAAAGGTTTTTCCGTATGAGCACTATAGGTCCAAGAAAAAAAAATTATTCGAGTTTTCAGGAGCCCAGATTTTGCTACAAATACATCAGAAGCAGAAATTAACACTTATGTTTCCTGGTGGCCAAACCATGTTTCACCAAACATTAGAAATTATGTGAAAAAAGTTTTCCATCAGGTCTTGTATGTGGTACAGGAAGAAGTTTTCAAATCGGAGTTTTAGAAGCAGAAAAAACGCAGAAAACGCAATTTGCCTTTGTGCCTCTTAGCGGAAAGTCATTGATTTACCTGACATTTTGGAATTTATAGGGAAAACATTTCGCATCGTAAACACTATCTAACAAAGAAGGAATATTTCAAATCGGACTCCTAGAAGTAGGGATATTGACAAAAATAAGATATACATCTACGCCTGGCGTAAAAACCATGCATTATTTCAAGAAGAAAATGTTCCTAAAAGGTTGGACGACATGAGTAGTATCGGTCAACAAACCCCTTTTTTTCCAATCGAAATTTTAGAAGCTCATATTTTGCTGCAAATACATCAGAAGCGGAAATTAAGACTTACGCCACCTGGTGGCCAAACCATTTTTTACAAAAATAAGATATTACGTGCAAACGATTTCCCATCAGGAGCTGTATCCCGTGCAGAAGGAGTTTTTCAAATCGGAGATTTAGAAGCAGAGATATAGGGGAAAACCGAATTTTCTTCTACGCCCCCTAGCATAAAGTCTATGAATTACTTGAAAATTTTAAAATTATATGAAAAACATGTCACACCAGAAACACTATCTAACAAAAAGAAATATTTCAAATCGGACTCCTAGAAGTAGAGATATTGACAAAAATAACATATACATCAATGCTCCCTGGCGTAGAAACCATGCATTATTTTAAGAAGAAATTGTATCTAAAAGGTTTGACGACATGAGTGCTATCGTTCTACAAACCACACATTTTTCAATCGAGAATTTAGAAGCTCATATTTTGCTGCAAATACATCAGAAGCGGAAATTAAGATTTACGCCCCCAGGTGGTTAAGCCATTTTTTACAAAAATTAGAAATTACGTGCAAACGGTTTCCCATCAGGAGCTGTATCCGGTGCAGAAGGAATTTTTTAAATCGGAGATTTAGAAGCCGAGATATACGGGGGAAACCCATTTTTACCCCTACGCCCCCTAGCGGAAAGTCTATGAATTACTTGAAAATTTTGAAATTATATGCAAAACATGTCACACTGGAAACACTATTCAACAAAGAAGGAATTTTTCAAATCGGACTCCTAGAAGTAGAGATATTGATAAAAATGTGATACACATCTACGCCCACTGGCGGAGAAACTGTGGAATATTTTAAGAAGAAAATATTCCGAAAATGTTTATCGACGTGAGTGGCATCAGTCCACGAAATAATTTTTTCAATCGATATTTTAGAAGCTCAGATTTTATGGCAATCACATCATAAGCAAAAATTAACACTTGCGCCCCCTGGTGGCTAAAGTATTATTTACCAAAAGTTTGAAATTATATGCAAAGGATTTTCCATCAGGAGGTGTATCCGCTGAAGAAAACAGTTTTCAAATCGTAGTTTTAGAAGAAGAGTTATCGGCAAAAATGTAATTTACTTTACGCCCCCTAGCGGAAAATCTATGCTTAATTTGAAAACGTAACTATATCTAAAATACTCTTCGACATAAATGGAATCGAAAGATAAAAGAATTTCTTCAATCGGATGTTTAAAAGCAAATATGTGGAATTAAACGTATTTTTAAATTCGGCATCATTTGCATTTACGCCCCTAGCGGCGAAATTGTACATCGTAAAAAAACCCCGAAATAAAGGATCATCATTCGCATATTTCAAGCTTCCCAATGCAAAAATACTTTTCCAAATAGGACTAATAGTTGCAGAGATATCGTGGGTACAGACGGACGGACGGACTGACAAACCGATAACATAAGCACGATCTTTTTTTAACAAGTTAGTAAAATCATGCAATACATTGCATATAATACCCTTTCCAACATACCAGAAATCATTACTCAAGTTATGAGGATAATGGCTGTGGAATAAATCTCGCTCCTGTGCCCTGACCTTTGATCCCACTTCGATGATATTCAACAGAACCGGTTCAGTATACCTCCGAAAAAACATGATAAAGTTTCGTCGCAATAAAAGCATTTTGACGTAAGTTATGATGCATAAGGGCTATGAAATAGATCCCACTCCTGTGTCCTAGCCTTTGACCCTATTTCTCCCATTTTTAATAGGATTCGTCCCCAGGCTACAACATACTAACATTTCATCCAAATCGAAGCATTTTTACGTAAGTTATGACGCATAATGGCGATGAAAGTTTTTCCGCTCCTATGTCCTGACCTTTGACCCCATTTCTCCCATTTTCAATAAGATTTTTTCTCAGGTGGTGCCCTACCACATACTAAAATTTCATCGAAATCTAATTTTTTATGTTAGTTATGACGCATAAGAGCATTGGAATCGATCCCGCTGCTATGTCCTGAACTTTGATCCCATTTCGCCCATTTTCAATAAGGTTTGTCCCCAGCTGGTCCTCTAACATATACTAAAATTTCATCGAAATCGAAAGATTTTTACAGGAGTTATCGTGCGGACGGGCATACGCGCACAACACGTGACGTAATGAGGCAGATGGGAATCGCGACCATCTGCTCGCAAGAGTGTGACGTCATCAAACTTTAATAGGATACACACATACAACACGTGACGTAATGAGACAGATGGCGTGACCGCGCGGCAACATCTAATGGGACGACGCTATGACACCACACTAAAAACGTGGTAATTCGGGGTGGTTAGTCAAGCCACTAAACGAATTTTACTGAAGTCAAGATCAAGCTAAATCGATTTCTAGTACCAGAAAACGGTAGGTTAACGACTTTCGTCGAAATCCTTAGAGCCGTTTTGAAAATAAAATTTTCATAGACACAAGAATTGCTCCTTTAAGGTGGACGTCTAGTAATTTTGCTTCCTATACTTCCAATGGAAAACTTATGTACACATTTTCTTCACAATTAATGTGTTCCCAAGAATGAAAATTTGAGCATCGATTAAAATAGCTTCATTTTATAACTTGGAATACTTTATATTTTCTTAAACATAACCATAATTATGCAATCCAACATTTATTTGTCTTCTGACGTCATCAAAGTACAGGTCGCGCCATCTTTTTTCTGGTTGTAACACCACCAAAGTAAACGTTATTGTTTTTCAGTATAATTATGGTTATGCTTTAGAAAATGCTAAGTATTCCAAGTTATAATATGAATGTATTTTAATCGATGTTCAAATTTCCATCCTTGGGAACACATTAATTCTGAAGGAAATGTGTAGAAAAGTTTTTCCATTGGAAATATAGGAAGCAAAATTACTTGAAGCCCACCTTAACAGTGTGGGATAAGGGCGATGCAATGGATCCCGATCCTATGTCCTGACCTTTGACTCCATTTGTCCCGTTTTCAATAGGCTTCCTCTTCAGGTGGGCCCCTACCACATACTAAAATTTCATCGAAATCAAACCATTCTTACGCACGTTGTGACGCATAAGGGCAATGGAATGCATACCGCTCCTATGTCCTGAACTTTGACCCCACTTCATCCATTTTTAATAAGGTTCGTCCCCAGGCGGTCTCCTACCACATAGTAAACTTTCATTGAAATCGAACCATATTTACGCAAGTTATGAGGCATAAGGGCAATGGAATGGATCGTAATCCTATGTCGTGACTTTTAACCCCATTTGTCCCATTTTCAATAGGGTTCGTCCCCAGGTTCCCTACCAAATACTAAAATTTCATCGAAATAGAACCATTTTTACGTGAGATATCGTACCGACAGACAGACGGACGGAAAAAGCTGGAGCATATACGCTTCTTCAACCTACGGTTGGAAAGCGTAAAAAAGACGTGCAAAAAAAGGCTTGCCGGTGCCAATTCTAACGTTTTTCTTGGGTTCACAATGTGCTCCGCTTCATTTTTTATCAATTTGAACCAAAATAATTTCAAATTGACGGCAAAAGAACTAAAAACCTTGAGCAAATTGGATAGTGATAAATTGCGACTATCGAATGTAAAATCGTATCCTAGAGGAATAATGACTATTAAAAAAGAATCAATTTTAATAATGTTAATTGAAGTTCCTCAATGACACAGAATTTTGAGAATCGGTAAGCGTCAAAACCTGACCATGCACGATGTCCAGTCGCTTGCCAAAATCACTGTGATCGGATGTGTCATGTCGTAGCTATGACTGAATAACTAATTGTTTCAAGTTTCGTACAGTGAGTGGATTTTTTCAATTATTTGTAAAATTTGGGCAGTTTTTCAATGGTTATTATTTTTGTTTAACACGACCAATCACCATGCTACCAAAGCCATGTCACTCACTAGTCCTTCCCTTTACTGTGGCAAGTATCTCCACGATCGGCTGAAGATCTTTGGAGGTGATAGGTAACAAACGACCCTTCCTCCAAACCCGGAACCCCCTAAAAATGAAAGTTTTTTGGACGATTATTCCTCAATGACACGGAATTTCGGAAATCGGAAGGCGTCAAATCCTGACTATGTACGATGTACAATCGCATGAAAAAAATCACGGAGATCGGATGTGTCATCTCGTACCTATGCCCGAACAACTAATTGTTTCGAGTCTCGTAAAAAGAGCTCCTCTCGGTCTTCGGCCTCGCTTCGTTCAATAACAGCCACGCTACGTTGCTATGTGAGCACTTGAGACTGCGCATTAGTCCATTGAATTGTACAACGAAGTGCCAAAATTAAAGTGATAGCAGTATGCAAATATTTAATTGGCGCTACCGTTGTACACTGGTGTGCAAAAATGAAGGACGAAGAGGAGAAATTAGCATAAAAGCGAAACCAGCAGGCAGAACGGACCGAAAGACCGCTCAGGAGATATACTAGGGTCCGGTACGGTAGGGCATGCGCATATATGCAGCATGACGGGGGGGATCGGAAGGGTATAAAGCACACGAGCGGTGTATGCTCAGCAATTCGGTGAAAGTTATTGCACGGTGTACATGGGTTTGAACGACGTCGAGTTGCTGCCACCGTGTGATATGGCCAACAAGCAATCCAGTAGACGACATCTGGATGACTTTACCCGAGTTCGCGTCATTGGAAAGTTGGAAGAAGGTCGAAGTGTGACTAGTGTGGCCGAGGAGTTCGGTATCACTCACAGCATCGTTTCACGAGCTTGGAGAGCATTTCAAATGACAGGAACAGCTGTCCGAGGGTTTAGCAGTAGTCGTCCACGAGCAACCACGGCGGCGGACAACCGGTATATTGTCCTACAGGCGAGAAGAGACAGACGGCAGATAGCGGGAGAAACCGCAAGGCACATGTAACAGACAACTGGACGTCCGTTATCGCATTTTACCTTGGCCAGGACGCTGCACAAAGGTGGTCTATTTTCACGACGACCAGTACGGTGTGGGCCATAAACGCCTGCTCATCGGAGACGGCGGTTTCCGTGGTGCCGGGAACACAAGAACTGGACACATCAGCAATGGGTTCGAGTTCTCTTTACGGATGAGAGCCGATTTAGTCTGCCGAGCGATTATGGACGTATACACATCTGGAGAGAGAGCAGGGAACACGCAATCACACCCCCAACATCATCGAAAGGAACCGGCTTGGAGGTGGCGGAGTTCTCGTTTGGGGCGGTATCATGCTTGGTAGCCGTACTGACCTCCACATCATCCAAGGAGGTTCAGTCACTGGTGTTCGCTATTGTACCGAGGTTCTCCTGCTTCACGTGCGTCTGTTTAGTGGTGCTGTGGGTCCTGAGTTCCTCTTCATGGACGACATCGCTACACCTCATCGTACAGTGGCTGTCGCAGAGCTGTTGGAGAGTAAAGATATTCAACGCATGGATTAACCTGCAAGGTCCCCGGACCTAAATCTAATCGAACAAGTGTGGGACCTTCTCGGGGGACGCTTGGCAGCACGTCACCAGCCGCCAGCAAAGATTCCGCAGCTGCAATTGGCGGTACAAGATGAATGGGCCGCGATTCTTCAACAGCTCCTTGACAACCTTGTCCTCAGCATGGACAGACGTTGTAAATCCTGCAACGCAGTCAGGGGTGATTATATCCCCTACTAAAGACTTTATTTTTCTTGGCAGCTGCCTGTCACATGGACGTTTCTGTCCTCTGTCCAGATGTGCTGGAAGCTACCTGTTCAATAAAGCGCCTTTGTATCCTTTGGATTCCTTGTTTGGACGGTTTTGCTCACTTTTTTTTTTGATTTGAGATTTAACGACCACCGTGAGCAACTCAGTGGGCTATAAGCAGTTGCTTTGCTCACTTGTCCCATATTGTTACATCTTGGGGATCTTATGGTATGATTTGAGTCGATGTGGAGCACTTCTGCACGACGTTACATTCGACAAACCGTCTCGTCCTTAATTTTTGCAAGGCAGTGTATGAAGGCTTTGACACACTCCATGATTGATATCAGTGGTGAGGTGTAATCTCGTGAATCAAGTTGAAAAAAAAAACAGTAGGATTATGGCAAGCCTACGTGCATTATCGAAGTTTGAACGAGGCATGGCAGTGAGCTGGAACATTCAACTTCTCAATTGACGTTGTCACGTCTGTACCGAGAGAATATCTCATGAATGGCATTGCCACCTACTGTGGACAGCGCATTGATCGACCACGGGTGCTGAATGACCGTGAGCAGCGGCGTCTAACCAGGATTGTCCATGTTAACAGACAAGCGACACTGGCACAAATAACATCCACATTCAATGCAAGAGGTACCAGAGACATATCCATAAGATCAGTGCAGCGTAATTCAGGAGTGTTTTCCATGGTATGGTTCCTGTCCATTGGTTATCGTGGACAAACCTGTTAACCAGTACGTCTATCTCGATATTCTGGACAATTATGCCCTACCAACTCTGTGGCAATACTATAGATCCGAGCCTTGCTGTTACAAACAGGATAATGCACCGAGTCATAAAGAAAGGACTGTTACGGCGTGGTTTGACGATAATTCCGTATCGTATGATAACTGGCCAGCACAGAGCCTTGATCTTAATCAAACAGAGCGCATTTATCATATACCGTAGATAAATGGAAACGGGTCCTATGGAGTGATGAAACGAGATACACGATCTATCAGTCTGATGGCTGTGTGTGGGTATGGCGGCAGCCGGGGAACGCTATTTACCACAGTGTACTGTTCCTACGGTTATGTTTGGAGCTGGCACTGTACTCGTATGGGGGTGTTTTCCGTGGAATATTCCCGGACCATTGGTTATCGTGGACAAACCTATTAACCAACACGTCTACCTCGATATTCTGAACAATTATGCCCTACCAACTCTGTGGCAATACTATGAAACCGTGCCTTGTTGGTACCAATGCATCGAGTCATAAAGCAAGCACTGTTACGGCGTGGTTTGACGAAAATTCCGTATCATGTGTGGACTGGCCATCTCAGAGCCCTCATCTTAATCTCATAGAGCACCTATAGAATGAATTAGAGCGTCGCATAGAAATTCTGGAACCAAGGCCTACTACTAAGCAACAGTTAGCGGCAGCCTTATGTACTGAATAGAAGTGCATACCTATCGCTGTATTCCAAAACCTTTTCGAAAGCATGCCTCCCTCGCAGGTTCAGAGCATGCATTAAGGCCAAAAGTGGACTGACACCATAGTAATGTATGTCAAGAAATGCTATGTCGTGTTTCTCTTCTAGGTATCCGAAGACGTTTCTCAATATAGTGTATATCGATTAAGCGACCGGAACTGTTGTGCAAGTGGACCCTACACCATGATAACGCCAGCAGACATGTGGTTGCTTGTATTCAACAGTTTCTAAGGAAATGGAATATTGAAATCATGCCGCAGCCTGCATACAGTTCTGACCTCGCCCCGTGCGATTTCTGGTTGTTTACAACAATGAAGGAGAAATTCCGTGGCGCAACATTCAGCACAGATGCTGACGTTGTTCAAGCTGTACAGAGGTTGCTAAAGCGGCTTCCACAAAATGCCTTCGCCACGTACTTTGAAAAGTGGACTGAACGATTGGACCGTTGCATATCATCCGAGGGAAGCTACTAGGGGTGTTCAAATGAAAAGGTACGAAACGTCATAAGAACGTAACCGTTAACATATTTGCCTATGCCGCTATGGGAGAACGTAGCGACACATCTAGGGATGCGATTAGAGTCGCCGGCGTGGATCGGAGCATGCGCGGGCGCCCGCATGCGCAGGAGAGAGCAGAGGCTCTTATAAAGAGCGCCGTCCAATTGACTACTTGTTGAATTCCTCCAGCACAGACGAACCATTAACTCCGATGTGTACTGTGAGACACTCCGAAGCCTACGCAGGTCCATCAAGAACAAAAGACCGGGGCTGCTCACGGAGGGTGTGGTTCTGCTCCATGATAACGCGCGTCCACACGTCTCCAGGGTCACACACGCGGAACTGGCCAAGTTCCAGTGGGAGCAGCTTGACCATCCGCTCTACAGCCCGGACATGTCGCCCTGCGATTTCCATGTGTTTGGTCCCCTGAAAAACATCTGAAAGGGAAGCGCTTCCACTCGGACGACGAACTCAAGGACGCTGTGCCGGACTGAGTCTCGTCACGGCCACAGGAATTCTGGGAAAAAGGAATCCTTCGGCTCGTTAATCAATGGGATCGTTGTGCTACGGCCTATGGTGTATACTTTGAATAAAGTCTTCATTTATACCCACAGTGTCGTTTCGTACCTTTTCATTTGAACACCCCTAGTATTTTGAGAAAGATTTATGTATACTTTGTCGTACCGATATTTCTTTATTTTGTGTGAATTTACTTTCAATTTTTATGGAACGGCCGTTGTAGAAGGTTATGTTTTAGCTCTTTAAGTAGTGATGCATTTGTACTCTGTAATTTGCAAGTTTCAATTCCTCAAACTTCTTTTATTTTCTGTAATTTCTTATCAAAAACGTTCTGAAAATGTATCTCGTTTCCTCAGTAGCGCAAACAGAGAGATAACGTATTAGGATAATTCAAATTCGTGCAGAAATAATAAAAATTAATCGAGGTAGTTGCCTTCAATGCACGATTTTGATAAGAAGAGTCATTCACAATACAAATTCAAATTCGTTGGCTGAATTTTAAGATTTTATTGTATATACAAGTATTAGAACATCCAGGTTTCCCTAGAACCCATCATCAGATACACAAGAAGGAATAAGTTTAAATAGAGTATTAATATGACATAATGTCACGTGGCATCAAATTGTCAAACAACGTGGTATGTATCATGAAATAAAGAAAATAAAGAAAATGGAATGCAAGTTACATTACTTACCTACCAACTTTCCTTTATTTTTACAATGCAGTATTGTATTATACCGTGCAAATTAATTGGGACAAGCTATTTTATTCTCAGAATTGTAATGTGATCGCCAGTTGATGTCGGAAACCCACGTAGACCGGTTTTATCAGCTGTGAGGTGGTGTGACTGTTAGAACTTGATAGTAAGAATGTGGTTTGACCGGTTTTAAACAGGAAATAGGCACTTCAGCTTCAGTTGTGAGCTGTCGTGTGTGCCAGGTGGATGTTAGTTTTTGCTCTCTGTGAGTACGTGTTGCTTTCGTGTATTGAAAAATGGATATTTCCCTAAAGAAGCGTGTAAAAATAATTGCTCTGAAGGATCACACTTCTATGACAGTGAGACATATCGCTTCTGCAGTTGGTGTAGGCAAATCAAGACTGCTTACGCTATACAATGCATCTGGATCATCGTCTCCAAAATGGGGAGGTAAATGTGGAAGAAAACGAAAAACAACTCCACGAACCGATAAATAACTAATCAGAAATAGTAAAATGAATCCAAAAAAAAAACAAGCATCGACCTTCAAAGAGATTTATTGGCTAGTGGTTGTGATGTTAGTGATTTAACTGCACGCCGTAGGCTTCTGGAAGTTGGCCGGAAGGCAAGAAGACCAACGAAAAAACAATATTTGAATACGGAAATGAAGATAAAACGTTTAGCACAGGCCAAAAAATATAAATCATGGATTGCTGATGACTGGAAAAAGGTAATTTTCAGTGATGAAACTCATTTATTTGTGCAGGGTTACCAAGCAAATGTCGTTAGACGAAACAACTGTGAACCCTTAAGACCTGAGCATGTCAAACAAACTGTAAAACACCCTCTGAAACAGATGTTTTGGGGTTTTTTTCACATCAAATGGCACTGGAAGCTCAGTTCCTGTTCAAGGTATGATGAATTTAGTGAAGTACGTAGAATTATTACAACGTAGGATTGTTCCATTCTTGCAAACTTTTGACTGGACATTTCAACATGACTTGGTCCCATGTCACAATTCGAAATTGGTCAAGCTGGAAAATCAAATTCATTTGCTTGAGTGGCCTGGAAATTTACCAGACTTAAATCCCATAGAAAACTTGTGGAATGTTTTGAAGAGACGTTTAGGTAAAATGGACTGTACAGTCAAAGAACGCATGATAACGAATGCTATAAAAGTGTGGTTCCACGATTATGAAGTCAAAAATATGTGCACTAAATATAGTGGAGTCAATGCCAAAACGAATTCAAGAGGTCATTCCTGCTAAAGGAGGACATACTTAATACTAATACAGGTATTTATCAGTGTATATCAAGGCATAGAATGATATAAAGGCATAGTTTTGGAAAAAAGAGGGATTTTTTACTTTGTCCCCATTACTTTGCACAGTATAGTATGTATACCTGCATTCCATTTTCTTTATTTCATGATACATACCACGTTGTTTGACAATTTGATGTCACGTGACATTATGTCATATTAATATCTGATGTCTATATCATGTCACGTAACTCTCTGTTTAATCTTATTCCTTCTTCTGTATCTGATAATGGGTTCTAGGGAAACTTGAAAGTTCTAATACTTGTATGTACAATAAAATCCTTAAATTCAGCCAACGAATTTAAATTTGTATTGTGAGTGACTCTACTTATCAAGATCGTGCATTGAAGTCAACTACCTTGATTACTTTTGAGAGAGATAATAAGGGCCTGATTTCTGTTCGTGCACGCGGTGCATGTGCACAGGGCCTCAGAATTTGGAGGGGCCTCCAAACTACCTTAATGTTAATATAAATTTCCAGAACTAAAATATATTTTCCTTTATAGCACAAAAATATTATACGGTTCGCTTTCAAAATTTAGGTTGAGATTTTGGAAACCAAATTATTATTTCGTATAATAAAGCTCAAGCGTTGCGGTGCGCTGTGACTGGCCAGTGTAACATCTTAATCTCGCCCTTATTTGTAACAATAAAAATGGAATGAAAACAACCTATATTTAGAGCAATACGTTATATAGTATCTACCAACAAGTAATTGAACACCCCTGCAATCCACGATATCTGCGGTCCTGATACACGTCACGGCCGCCGCCGTTAAATATTGTGTGGGAAACAACAACGCAACCAGTCGCATGCAAGATGCCACGCAGTTCAGAGCTCTCTGATTTCGAGAAAGGTGTAATCGTCGGGTATCACAGAAATGGCCGATCCATACGTGACATATCCAGCGAGTTGAAGTACCCATAAAATCGACAGTGTGATTGGCAAGTGGAAGTTGAGAGGTAACTGTCGGAATGTGACCCGACCCGGCAGACCCACAAAACTGGGAGTTAGAGACCGACCGGGTGCTGGCCAGAGA
The DNA here is from genome assembly GCA_039090855.1 of Macrothele yani. NCBI lineage: Eukaryota > Metazoa > Arthropoda > Arachnida > Araneae > Macrothelidae > Macrothele > Macrothele yani. The sequence continues at coordinate 16,962,132 of CM077032.1, read as the reverse complement.
AATTCGGAAGAACCGCACCAAATCGATGGGCCACATCCGCGAGGAATTTCAGCAGGCATCCGGGAGTGTTCTTTCGATGAATACCATCCGTAAGGAAGCCCATCTGCTCGGTTATCATGGACGTACTGCCGCCCACAAGCCTTTGATCACCAAGTCCAATAGCGCTGCTCGGCTAACGTGGTACAAATAACGTCGACAGTGGACCGTTGAACAGTGGAAACAGGTTTTCTGGAGCGACGAATCAAGGTTCTCCCTCTGCCGTCCGGATGGCAGAGTCTGGGTTTTGCGTCTGCCTGGAGAACGCTTCCTGCCGGAATGTATTGAGCCAACTGTGAAGTTCGGCGGCGGTCAAATTATGCTATGGGGGTGTTTTTCCTGGTATGGCACGGGACCCTTGGTCGCAATTCCTGGTAGACTCAACGCCGAGACCTACTGCACCATTTGGGATGACCATGCGTTTCCTACGTTGTGGCAGTTTTACGGGGTGGATCCATGTTATTTTCAGAATGACAATGCCACCTGTCATGTTGCGAGGTCCACCATGGCTTGGTATGGTAAAATAGGTTTAATCAAATGGACTGGTCTGCCCAGAACCCGAACCTTTATCCTATCGAGCACCTCTGGGACGAGTTGGAGCGTCGACGTAAGGGGTGCCCCCACCGTCCAAAATCGATGAAGGAACTGGCCTGTCTTCTCCAAGCCGAGTGGAAGAAAATACCGCTAGCCGTCGTACAACGCCTGGTTGAGAGTATGCCCCGGAGAGTTGCAGCTGTAATCGCCGCTCGTGGAGGCTCCAACAACTATTGAAGGTTAATAAACTGCGTTTTCCTTTGTTATCACAGGTGTCCAATTACTTGTTGGTAGAGAGTGTAGTTATTATACATGCAAAGTATTTCAGCGTACATGTAGAATTTACTAAAACATATTTTTATTATTAATATTAGTCTAGTAAGAACATGAAACAAAGATCCTCGCGCTTTCCACGTTTATTAGTGAGTCACGGAAAACATTATCATTGGCCACCACTGGGATTTGAACTTAGGGTCTTCCAGTTACGCGCCGGATATGCTTCCGCTACACCACAGCGGCCTCGAATTTCTCCTGGCGGCCAATGAGAATTTTTCCGTGACTCACTTATAAACGTGGAAAGAGAGAGGATCTTTGTTTGATGTTCCTGGTCCACGTTAAATGTATGTATTAATTATTCATTCGCCTTCTAATTATTTCTTCAGTTGCTGCTTACCATCTTTGGTGAATCCCCAGCATTGTGCGGGGTTTCAAGAAGCAACCTGTCAAATTGGATTGGCAGTTAACGTGTGTGAGTCTGGAGGGATTCGATGCCGCTGTGGTGAAGCGGAAGCATATCCGGCGCGTAACTGGAAGACCCTGGGTTCGATTCCCGATGGCGGCCAATGAAAATTTTTTCGTGACTCACTTATAAACGTGGAAAGAACGAAGATCTTTGTTTGATGTTCCTGGTCCACGTTAAATGTCTGTATTAACTAGTAAGGACAAATTGTGAATCAATATTTATAATTATGTAGAGTTTAGTTTTACATAAATAAAAATACAAAGCAAGTTCAATTGACAGTACTTTATTTAAATATTGTTTTAATAATTTACATGGAATGTTGCAATAATTTATTCCAGAATGTGTGTGGTCAGCTGCAAGACTTTCTAAGGGATTACTCTTTTCAGCTTAAACTATCATTGGTTCATCATTTCCATTAAATTTATGGTAAACTAGGTGTTTTAAATTATATCTCTGGGTGGATAGTTATTTGTTTCCGTAAATGATACTATAAAACAAACAAAAGAAGTCCAGGATAATTAATGTTATACCTGTAATCTCTGCGGGCCGCCCCTGTGGCGCAGTGGTCTAAGCGATGGCCTCTGATCATTCGTCCGAAAGTAGTCTGGGTTCGAATCCGGGTGAGGCATGGATGTTGTGTTTGTCCTGTGGCACTGTCTCTCTACCCTTCCTTGGAACCAGTGACCCTAAATTAGGGACAGGCGGCTGCTTATAGCCCATTGAGTTGCTCGCGGTGGTCGTTAAACCTCCAATGAAAAAAAAATCTCTGCGGGCGCGGGGAAGTACAAGCGGTGTGAATGCTCGTCCATACAAGCCACATTGGCTTTAAAGGTTCGAACTATCATGTGGAATGGATGTTTTAACTGTCTTGCAAGAAAAGTATTTACAAGTAAATATTCGTTTCGACTGCTTGATTGAAAATTTTAATCGAAGGGGCCCCAGGCATACAATGTGCACTGGGCGCCGGCTGACCTAAGTCGGGCCGTGGTGATTAAGATTGGAGAACGATGGTATTGTTTACATCCCATTGCAGAGCGATCGTGTTACAAACTGCAGTTGTCAAAGAGCCAAATAGCTTCAATCTGCATGAAATCCAGTGTTTCAAAAGTGAAACTTGACGTTTATTTAGGCAAATACTTGACATCTTAAGGAAATCACAAATCTTTGGGTTAATTATTTGTTTGCTGATTTTTGTGAGCGTTCGGATTTATTCATAAACTATAACTGGGAGTTGCAGTACTCCCCTTCGTTACCTGCTCCCCCCACCCGCAGCTGCGGGAGTGATTGTTACACCACTGACAAATAGACCCTACAACAGTGTTTCTCAAAGTGTGTTCCGCGGAACCCCAGGGTTCCGCGACGGCTCTCTAGGGGTTCCGCAAGCAGTTCGTAAAACATCGCCGAAATTTTCAAGAAAATCTGTTAATTCCATATTTTTCTCGAGGACAGACTTAACCAACCAATTCTTCGAAACCATTAAAAAAACAAGAAAAAAGATGTGACAGAAAGCCATGAAAAGCACGTGGGAGAGAACATCTCAAAGAAGTGGTGCCAAAAGATTGAGGGAGGAGTCAAAACAGGAAAAACATCTGGTATTGTCGCACGCATCAAAATGATTGCAAAGCACTGTACCAGTAGTCCTTTTTTTTTTTTTTGATTGGAGGTTTAACGACCACCGTGAGCAACTCAAAGGGCTATAAGCAGTCGCCCGTCTCTAATTTAGGGTCACTGGTTCCAGGGAAGGGAGAGAGCCAGTGCCGTATGACAAACACAACATCCATGCCTCACCGGGATTCAAACCCGGACCCCATTCGGACGAATGATCAGAGGCCATCGCTTAGACCACTGAGTCACCGGGACGGCATTTGCTACTTAGGCAAGCTCTTGCAGCGGAAAATTTGTCTCTCCATATAAAAAGCGCCCTGGATTAAGTAGTTAAAATGATAAACTTCATAAAAGCTCGTCCTGTGAATAATAGATTGCTTAAAATCTTGTGAGATTATTTAGGAAGTGTGCATACGTCATTGCTTCTACTCACGGAAGTGAGGTGGTTATCTCGAGGTAAAATATTACTGGAACGCTTTTTTGAACTTCGAGCTGAAGTGCAGGCTTTCTTCATTGATAACCACTTTTATTTGGAAGATCGATTAAATGATAGAGAGTGATTATTTCGAGTTGCTTTATCTATCTGATATTTCCTCAAAACTGAATGAACTCAATCTTGCACTTCAAGGAAAGCAAATTGATGTATTCACTACCAAAGATAAAATTGTGGCATTTGAAAAAAAGGCTACAATTTTAGACCAGTTGTGTCTGTAGCCACGAACTTGACTGCTTTTCAACCGTGAGAAACTTTCTGTCAGAGTTGGACTCTGAAATAGAAAACAAACAATACGATGAAATCACCCAACACCTACAAGCCCTCCAATTCAATGACGCACTATTTTCCTGATGAGCAGCAGGAAAAAATAAAATGTCAATTATGGATCAAAAATCCATTTGTTATGAATGAGAAACCTCCTTGCTTTTCATCTGATGGATATGAAAAATGTATTGAACTGACGTCAGGTTTTTTAGTGACATTTCTTTTAAAACAGTGCCAATGACAGAATTTTGGAGCAGTTTGAAAGGATAAAATCCATTATTATCGCAAAAAGCTGTGTCAGTGCTCTTATCGTTTGCGACAACCTATCTGTGTGAAACTGGCTTTTCTGTGTAAGCATCAACAAAAACTAAGCACCGGAATAAGCTGAATGCAGAGCCCCATATAATACTACATTTTTCTTCGATACAAGCGAATTTTAAAGAATTATGTGGTAATAAAAAGCAAAACCATTCATCACATTAATATTTTTCATTATTGAATACTTACATCATTGGCATAATAAATTGTCTTGGCTCTACATTCCCTTTTTATTGACTGCTTTTTTTATTATCGCTCGGGTTCTTAATTGCGTTCACCCGGCGTAATATTCGGAGCCAAGGGGTGTCGAGTGGATTGTGATTCTGCGATTCCCTGATTTAGGGTTAACGCAGCTTCAGGATCCACTGACGGGGCGTTGTGTTTCACACAGCAGATTTTCCTTTGGGAGTGAAAGGGCCCGCTGTGTGCCGCAATGTTTTTGTGAACGTCTAGATTTAAAATAAAAAACATAAGTGAAGTTATTTTCTAAGTTCTGGTTCCAAAAGTTATATATATTCTCCAAATAATCTAGGGTTGAGCACACATATTGTAGTTAACGACACACTCATCATAAAACTGAGACAAAATTAACAACAAAAACAATTTATTGGTTATGATTTGACATAATGATAAATATGCGCTCATGATATTAGCAAAAATGCTTTACGACTCTCTGACAGGAACCTGTACTCAATTAACTATTTGCTTATAAAAAATATTAACCTATGTGTGGACTGATCCGATAAAGATTTTGTGTGAGGGGACACCAAAGAAAGAATAGGATGGATTTCCTACCTCAACATCCAAATCTGGCCTAGATATTGCGCTGCTGACCACTCCTGATCCGGGAGAGTTCTCGTCCGGTGGCTATTATAGCTTCCATCCGCAGCTGCGACCGTCGTATGGGCCCTAATGGTCCTTAGAGGGGGGGGGGTCCGTTCATCCGGAAACCTCGGTTTCGATCTTACATCGGCAGCTGGGACAATTGTCTGCCACTTCTTAGGTGACAGTCATGGAGGACAGTGCACGCGATGCACGCCGCGTAACCAGCCAAGGTAAAGTTTCGTGCAAAAGCTGTAAACGTGAAGTGACGAAGTTCTTCTCTTCACTTGTTAAAATCTTTCGCCGACCCCCAAGAAGATCCACACTACCTCAAAACATCCCATCATCCAATCACTAGCTGGCAAACGCAAGCCTCCCTGAATTAAATTCCCCAGTGTAAATCTTACTGGCCAGAGAATTACATTTTGATCTTCCATTCGTTAGGGGTCAAAATTCCTACCCGTTCCAGTGAAATTCTGAGAACCCCTCGTTACGTTTCCCGCGTGATACTACTCCCGGCCGTAAATTCTCTACCCAATTAAAATGTTAGCCCCGGTTCCAACAAGTCTCCGGTCTGCCCAACACGCATTGTGGATTCTAGACGGTGGACACTGCTATTGCCCCCAATAAAACATACTACAAAGCCAGCTCGCCGATTGCTGTCGCCAGCGTTGTCTCCTTACAGCGTCGGTCTGTCCTGTGACGCCTTGTGCTGCCTAGCTAGTCTTACGCCTTGTGCTGGGAGAGAGGGGGAGGACGCAGAGAAAAAAAAAAGATTCACACGAAAGTATATGGCAAAATAAAACGTACTCCTTCTTCTAAAAAATACATGAATTAATAAAAATGAATAAATAAATAAATAAATGAATAAATAAAATAATAATTAAATAAATAAATAAACTAGGGAGCGGGTTCTCGACTAAATGGGAGCGCTCGAGTTTGGGCGCTGTCACATTTTTTTCATTTTTTTTTTCAAATCTGTGATAAATAATAGGCATATAGGTATATTAATTTTTAAATAGTCTTTATATAGGGGTTCCATTGCTAGACATTGTAGGAAAAGTGGATTCCACAGGCTAAAAAGTTTGAGAACCACTGCCCTGCAAAAATACTTGGCCGGGGCCTCCACACATCCTTGAGCCGGCCTTAAGTAGAAAGCTTCAATGAGGAAACCTTCACCAATTACTCGTGCTTGCGTTGAGTTTTAAAAGTTGATGGATTTTACTTTAGGAAAGCTTTAATAGATAATTCCATCCCCTCCCATTATACAGTTGAATAAGGGAAATCTGTCCCCAAGAGTTTTTAGTATCGTGCTCTGCCTGATAGCACAAGTGTCCTCAGCAAAATCGAATAAAAGAGATATAGCCCTCATATCAGACATTCGTTGTCCCACTCCGACCATTTATCGGCAGAGCAGGCACGCTTTTCAGGTGCCACGTGGAACGTACTCTCGTTCTCCCCGATCTCATCTTGCAGAGTAGAACGAATAACCCTCGTCATCAAAAGCTGCGTTCTCGGCCAGCCGGGAAATCAGGGCCTCATGTTCTTCATTGATTGAAAATGGCGCAGGAGAACTTCGGCCTCCGCCTCCTCCTCCTCTCGGTCCTTCCATCATAAAACGACGTGGTCCAAGATTACACTTAAAGATAGGCGGAAAATCGAATAAGGGTGAATTGCCATCAAAAGTGAGAAGCGCTTGCCGGAGTAAAAACACATCAGTATTCGGCACATGCCTGCATTCTTCCGTGAGTTTGAGCAAAGTTCAATCACTTTATATTGTCACAAAATTTCAGCGCATGTATTTTGCGACAACGATTGGTACTTTAGACTGCGCGGCTGCACTAGAAGGGGCTAAAATATGGTACAGTATGAAAAACGTGTTGTTCTAAGTATGATATATTCCAGCCATAATGTTCTTAAATGCCTATCTTGAATCATACGTGACATTTTCATTTTCAATTACTGGAAACTAAATGCTACCAAAAATGCGATAGAAATCATTTTGCTATTCACTGAAAAAATAAATTCGAGTGAGTGGACGCTATTTCTTTTCCTGAAATAAGTCTCGAAAATTTACCTGAGGCCTGGTTGGTGCAGTGGCCTAAGCGATGGCTTCTGATCATTCGTCCGAGATGGGTCCGGGTTTAAATCTCGGTGAGGCATGGATGTTGTGTTTGTCTTACGGCACTGGCTCTCTCCCTTCCCTGGAACCAGTGACCCAAAATTAGAGACGGGCGACTGCTTACAGCCCATTGAGTTGCTCACAGTGGTCGTTAAACCCTCAATCAAGAAAAATAAATAAACTATCGTGCGTCTTGGAGACCAGAGGAAGGTTATCTATGTACACTCAAGAGCAATTGAATTAATGACAGCTGTCGTTATGCAAATGTGGCGCTGTATGCGGCCCTGTAAACGGAAACGACATGACGTATGCAGCGATCTGACAATATTAGGAGTGATGCGACGGGAATCAGTAAGAAACGGACACAGTATGGATAAGACGAAAGATCTAAGCGCATTTGATCGTGGGCAAATTGTCGGGGCCCGACGAATGGGTCACTCGATCTCGAGCAGGCACTGGGATTTTCACGAGCCACTGTGTCACGGGTGCACTGTGAGTACATCAAATCCGGTAAAACCATCCCTGCAAGGGCCAACTGCATTGGACAACAGCGTGTGGATGAGCGGGGGCATCATCGGCTAGCTCGCATTGTAACAGCGGATAGACGGGCAACAGTGCAAGAAATCGCTCGGCAATTTAACGCTGGTGCACAAAAACGTGTAAGCAGCCACACCATCCAGAACCATCTACTCGCTATGGGGTACAGAAGCCGTCGTCCCACGAGGGTACCGCTGCTGACCGCCCATCACAGGGTGCCTATATTACCATGGGCGCGGGAACACCGCCACTGGACCCTAGACATGTGGGAAAATGTTGCCTGGACTGATGAGTCGAGATTCACGTTGGTGCATGCGGATGGCAGGATACGAGAATGGCGCAAACCACAGGAAGCGATGGATCCTTCATGCCACCAGGGTACTCTTCAAGCTTGTGAGGGCGGCATTCTCGTCTGGGGACTGTTTACGTGGACTGAAATGGGACCCCTGGTACGTGTGACATCGTCCCTCTCAGGGCAACGTTACCGGGATATCCTGGAAGACCATTTGCTCCAGTTTGTGCGTCTTCAACATCCCACTGGGGACCGCATCCTGCAACAAGACAATGCACCGTGCCATCGCTTTCGAATTGTATCCGAATGGTTGGATGAACACTCCACCGACGTGACCTCGCTTCCTTGACCAGCTAGGTCACCTGACCTCAATCCCATCGAACACATCTGGGATGCCCTCGAGAGAGATGCTTGAGGTTCTGACCCTCCTCTATCAAATCTTCGTGAACCTTAGGAGCTTGTTCAGGGGTCGTATATCCGTATGGCATCCCAACGCTTTCGTTGTCTTGTCGAGTCCATGCCGAAACGAATCGCCGCAGCCATCAGGGCGAAAGGTAGTGCTACACGTTACTAAACAGGTATCTCTAATTCAATTGCTCTTCAGTGTATGTTAAATTGTTTACTGGTAAACCTTACTAACGACAAGACTGCTTTCGTCGTGAAACGCCATAGAACGACTTATGTTTTCTTTCTTCGCTACGGGATGCATTGACGATAAACCACGTGGTCTATAAGTTTGGCTTAGTCAAAATCTTCGAAATACAGGGAGACAATGTAAACAGACAAAGTCTTCGCTCTTTCCACGTTTCTCTTTAATTAACACAGAGCAACCGAAAATTATTGACCGGACACCCTTGGGTTCGTATCTCAGAGCTCTCGATAACTAGCCTCCACGTATTTGGAAGATTCTCACTATCACTCTCGCCGTTTGGATTTATTAGCTATAATTTAGTAGCTTGGGCCGTTAAGCTTGCCAGATGGAGACGTTTCAGTTCACGAGACTATCTCTACGGATTTGTGGTCAGTTGCTGACAGACAAACACTCATAGCGCCGTGGATTATTGGCCACAGTAGCGCAAGGCGAACGCACTCGGCCATAGTTATCGAGAGATCTGGGGACCGATGCCAGCTGTGTCTGGATAACAATTTTTCGGTTGCTGTGGGTTAATTAAAGAAAACGTGGAAAGAGCAAAGACTTTGTCTGTTAAAGGCTTTTTGATGGACATATCCCATCAACAAGCCTTTTAAGCCATTTACGAAAAATAATGGAATCCGTGGATGCGGATTACAGACCACGCCCTGACCCTAACAGGTAGTTTGAAAAGGCCAACAATTAGTTTGAAAAGGCTCAGGTGTGCGAGTTGAAAAGGCTCAGTTTGAAAAGGCTTAAGTATACGAGTGGGTCCTAAAATCATGGAATGCTGTGAAGTCTGAAAGAGTAGTAAACTCTTTTTAAAAAATGTGGCGTCAGTAATGCGGCGGATGACACAAAAGAAAACATTATGTTTGAAGATGGTAACACTTCGGACAATTTTGACGATCCCGATTAGCATATTGATGCCAGTGATATGGATAACAAAAGTGAATTTTCTGGATTTGAAGATATGGATGATTGAAACATTTTTCCTTATATGTATAGAGGTAAAATTTGTATTGCTTTTAATCTTTATGAAAATATTGAGACCTTATTTTTATGTTTATCCTTTTTTCTCAAAATTTTGCATTTTAAAATTGGGGTGCGTCATTGACGCCAGAGAATACGGCAATATATGCTATGCGTCTTTCGCGTGCCGACGTCTTTGTGAAATAACGCGAAAGTACCCATTTGTTTACGTGCAGTAAAATTTGTTTGTATACACTGAAGTGCGAGAAAAACTGGCACACCAGTCTAATACTTGGTAGGTCCACCACGGGAGCGCAGGACTGCAGAAATACGAAGAGGCATGGACTCCCTAGCTTCTGGAAATATGCTGTAGGCAATGCACACCATACTTCCTGCAGAACGTTCCACAATTCAGGTGTATTCCGAGGTCTCGGATTCCTGTGTTCGATAGCGCGTTGCATGGCATCCCAAATGTGTTCGATAGCGCGTTGCATGGCATCCCAAATGTGTTCTATAACGTTCAGATCTAAGGACTTGGTTGGGAACGGCAACACCCCAAACTCAGATGAATGCTCCTCAAGGCATATTGTGGACACTTGCGTGGAGGTGCATTATCCTGTTGGAACAGGCCCAACCCATCAGCATGAATGTAGGACATGAACGGGTGTTCCTCATCAGAAAGGATGCGCACATAGCGTTGGCCGGTCACGGACGTTTGTAGACGTACCAGGGGTCCCAGTGAAGTCCAGCTAAATACACCCCATACCATTACGGACCCCCCACCAGCAGGTACAGTTCCCTGTTGACAGGTGGGATCCATGGCTTCATGGGGTGTGCGATACACACGAATCCTTCCATCTGTCCGATACAGTTGGATACGCGACTCTTCAGACAAGGCTACTTGCTTCCAGTCATCAAGTGTCCAGTGGCGGTGTTGTCGTGCCCGAGCGAGGCGCATAGCTCTGTGTCGTGCCCGCATCAAGGGGAAACGAGTTAGGCGTCGGCTCCCAAAGCTCATATCGTGCAGGGTACGTTGCACAGTCCGGACGCTGATGCTTGTTGAAGCTCCAGCATTGAATTCCGATGATACCTACGAGAGTGTTGCACGCCTATCGCGTGAAACGATTCTTGACAGCCGACGAGGGTCACGTTCACCCAGTGTCTTTTTACGGCCACACTGGTATCGTAGGTTGGATGTTTTGCCGGAATTCTTGTATTCACGGTACACCCTTGCAATGGTCGTCCGTGAAAATGCGAACTTCGTTTCTACCTCCGAAATACTATGGCCCATCTCACGAGCCCCAACTACGACACCGCGTTGAAAATCGCTTAAATCGTTATTACTTGTCATTTTCATGCCGAAAACAGCTCTGACAGCTGGCAAGGTTGTCTATCGCTTTATATACGCACTGGTGGACGCAACCGAGTACGCGCATAGGTGACGTTGCTATGTATTTGGCATAAGCTCGTCTGCACCAGTTTTTCTGGCACTTCAGTGCATGTTTACATATTAGTCAGATTTTAAGATAGTAGTCGTACCCTTCCTCAGGACTATAGTAGGTGTTGCCATTCATGAGACTAATTCCAGTCTTTCAAATCATTCAGTGTTGTACCTCTTCTTACTCTATTTCCAGTCCTTCTGCTAATTTTATTTTGAAGAAGTATTCCAACAGCACTTCTTCAAAAGAAAATTAGTGGCCCTAGTCGTGAAGTTGTCTAAGCGCTGCCTTCTGACCACTCGTCCGAGATGGGTCCGGGTTCGAATCCCGGTGAGGCATGGATGTTTGGTTAGTCCTACGGCACTGGCTCTCTCCCTTACCTGGAACCAGTGACCCTAAATTAGGAACGGGCAACTCCTTATAACCCATTGAGTTGTTCACTGTGGTCGTTAAACCTTCAATAAAAAATATTGCCCGGTTGGAAATTGAGAGAAGAGGCACAACAATTGTTGGCGTGGTTAATTTCAAATGTTGAAGTGGACGACAACTTATCAGGAGGTCATTGTTTGCAGTTCCTGTCATTGGACTAGGGAAGCAAATAAATACATATTTAAACAAATAGGACGTATTGGCTAATCAAAATAAGTGATATGTACTGCCAGCGGAAAATAGATATTATGAACGGTTTCTCTACGTTTTTCCCGCCAAATCTGTTCCCATTCCTACGTGCCTGCATGCCTATACACAATCCTTCGTCGTTCTCCCCTGAAATCTACAAGACTGCTCCTTTATGACTACTCTGTCTAATTCCCTTTCGCTCTCTCTCTCTCTCTCTCTCTCTCTCTCTCCGACCCCGCGGAAGATGCTTCAGACGTAAGAAGTTGACTGTTGTTAATTGCTAGGCTCGAATTGTCCCTGGGGGACTCTCTCTGAAGGAGAGTGTCCTCCAACGATCGGGGGATATAGAAGTGTGCGTCCTTTTGTTCGTGGGAGGTCCCACGGTCAACAAAGGAATGACTCTTCCCTTAATAGGGATCTGTGCTAAGCAACTTTTTAACTAAGGGTGAATTTCTCTAGCTGCCGTTAGCTCACAAAATAACCAAAGTTACTATTTAATTATATTTTAAGTGTTTACATAAAACAAACTGAATGATTTGAAAGGTTAGAATTTGTTTCATGAATGGCAACTCCTACTGTAGTTCTGAGGAATAGTAGGAGTACTTCGTAAAAATTTGACTTATATGTAATATCGTTTTATTCCCTAGCAAATAAAAACCCGACATATTTTGTGAAATATATAGTCTATGACAATTACTATTGTTATTTTTATCTTTATTTTATTATTTTAACAATTTTTTGCTACAGAAAGTGACCTTACATGCAGACTTCATTTTAGGGATGTTTTTACCAGTTAAAGAGATTTATGTAACATCCCACACAGCGCAGAATATGGAGATTTTTGTAATATCCCACACAGCGCAGAATATGGAGATTTATGTAATATCCCACACAGCGCAGAATATTTCGTATATGTTACAAGTACATAGCACTGAAACTTTGATACTTTTAAATACGTTGCGCAATGTAACAGTAATGTTTCTGAAAACTTACGGTTACGTCAAAATGTTCTCTAACGTTACATAACTTCGAAACATAACCGATACGTTACAGTGAAAGGTCTTTGTAACTTCAACATAACAACTTCACGTTACTGTTACGTATTTGAAAGATATTTGTAACTTACTGTTACGTACTTGAAAGATATTTGTAACATACTCTTACGTACTTGAAAGATATTTTTAGCCGCCCCGGTGGCGCAGTGGTCTAAGTCGTTGGCCTCTGATCATTCGTCCGTAAGGGGTCCGGGTTCGAATCCCGGCCAGGCATGGATGTTGTGTTTGTCTTACGGCACTGGCTCTCTCCCTTCCCTGGAACCAGTGACCCTAAATTAGGGACGGGCGACTGCTTATAGCCCATTTGAGTTGCTCACGGTGGTCGTTAAACCTCCAATCAAAAAAAAAAAAAAAAAAAAAAAGATATTTTTAACTTACTCTTACGTATTTGAAAGATACACTATCTACCAACAAGTAATTGGGCACCCCTGCAATCGACGATATCTGCGGTCCTGATACACGCCACGGCCGCTGCCGTTAAATATCATGTGGGAAACAACAACACAACCAGTCGCATGCAAAATGCCACGCAGTTCGGAGTTCACTGATTTCGAGAAAAGTGTAATCTTCGGGTATGACAGAAATGGCCGATCCATACGTGACATATCCAGCAAGCTGAAGTACCCAAAATCAACAGTGGCCTACGTGATTGGTTAGTGGAAGATAAGACGTGACTGTCGGAATGTGCCCCGACCCGGAAGACCCACAAAACTGGGAGTTAAAGACCGACGGGTGCTGGCCACAGAAATTCGAAGGAATCGCACCAAATCGATGGGCCACATCCGCGAGGAGTTTCAGCAGGCATCCGGGAGTGTTCTTTCGATGAATACCATCCGTAAGGAAGCCCATCTGGTCGGTTATCATGGAAGTGCTGCCGCCCACAAGCCTTTGATCACCAAGTCCAATAGCGCTGCTCGGTTAACGTGGTGCAAAGAACGTCGACAGTGAATCTTTGAACAGTGGAAACAGGTTCTCTGGAGCGACGAATCAAGGTTCACCCTCTACCGTTTGGATGGCAGGGTCTGGGTTTGGCGTCTGCCTGGAGAACGCCTCCTGCCGGAATGTATTGTGCCAACTGTGAAGTTTGGCGGCGGTGGAATTATGTTATGGGGGTGTTTCTCCTGGTATGGCACGGGACCCTTGGTCGCAATTCCTGGTAGACTCAACGCCGAGACATACTGCACCATTTTGGGTGACCACGCGCTTCCTACGTTGTGGCAGTTTTACGGGGTGGACCCATGTTACTTTCAGGATGACAATGCCACCTGTCATGTTGCGAGGTCCACCATGGCTTGGTATGGTGACGATGGGGTTAATCGAATGGACTGACCTGCGCAGAGCCCGGACCTTAACCTTTTCGAGCACCTCTGGGACGAGTTGGAGCGTCGATTTTAGGGGTGCCCTTACCGTCCGAAATCGGTGAAGGAACTGACCTGTCTTCTCCAAGCCGAGTGGAAGAAAATATCGGTAGCCGTCGTACAACGCCTGGTTGAGAGTATGCCCCGGCAGGTAGCAGCTGTAATCGCCGCTCGTGGAGCTCCACCAACTATTGAAGGTGAATAAACTTTGTTTTCCTTTGCTATCACAGGTGTCCAATTACTTGTTGGTAGATAGTGTATTTGTAACTTACTGTTACGTATTTGAAAGATATTTGTAACTTAATGTTACGTATTTGAAAGATATTTTTAACTTAATGTTACGTATTTGAAAGATATTCCTGACATCTTTATATTACTGTTACGTATTTACTGGATTGAACATTATAATTTTAATGAACTTTGTAAAATCACAATAAAAGGTATTTCACTCGACAGCTGTTTCAAAAGCAACAGCAGTTGTATTACGAGTTGCTTAGGTTTTCACAGGTTCAACGCAATCTGCTGTCCATTGGGAACAGTGGCGGCGTTTATATATTGATAACAAAATAAATAAAAATCGGTCCCAAATGATGGTGTCGAATTTCTATTATACATGTGGAACAGACTATATTTCAGCGAAAAAAAGAAAGAAAATCAAATTCCTCCTTTCTCTATTTAAATACCTGCCAATATGAAATTCCTCAGCTTCAAGTAGAAAAAAATACATTCTGGTATAATATACTAATACAACAACACAGCCGCCTACTTAGATTTTATACGATGCTTTTTAGAATTTATTTAAAAATTATGATAACCAAAACAATTACCTACTTTCAGATGATCTTGAATCACACAAAAAAAGAAAAAAGACTGAAATATTAAATCAACTAACTAGCTAACTCGTGTACGACATTATCACCAAAGAATATTCCAGTAGCAAGTGGAAAAACGACTACGACAGTGCTTCGGTAAAATGGCATAAATGCGCGTGCGCGTCCACGCCGTTGCCAAACCAAAATCTTAAATGTCGCCGAAATATAACATCAAGGTAGCAATTATGTCCAATGGAAACTATAACACAGTAGTATCGGTGAATGCTATTTTTAACGTAACCGTAATGTACAAAGAGATATGTTCTAAAATATATGTTGCTAAAACGTAATTGTAAGATATCTCGGAAAGTGTAACGAAAATGAGAGATTGTAATATTATTGATACATATCTGAAATGTTTTGTGCTGTATGGGATATTATTAGGTGTACAAATAAGCTTTAAAGTGTTGTAAGACAAGGCAACACGTAATTTGAGAGAAAACAACAATGCCTTTACGAATCAAAATTTGCGCGGTGATTATCTATTACCATCCGCCATCGGTTGGGCAGCTGATGGATTTCGGCCATGAAGAATATTTCGTCATGTGACGCGATGAAGTCTTCAACCCATTTCTGCATTTCGCCCGCCAGACCATAGCACCTTCAGACTGTCGGAACAAATGATAGTCTGAAGGGACTATGTCGGAACTATACGCCATGTCCTCCAAAACTTCCCAGCCAAACGTTAATAACGTCTCCTTGACCGATTTTGCGACATGCGGCCTAGCGTTGTCATGCAGTAATTTCATGGGACGCATTTCTTTGCCTGTGAATGAACGCTTCCGACCGTTTTCCTGGTTCAATCGCAGCAATTGCTGCTTGTAGCCATCAACACTAACAGTTTGATCCTGTTGCAATAGTTCATAATAGACTACACCCTTCATATCCCACCAGATGCACAGCAGAACTTTCTTGGAGTGAATATTGCATTTCGGTGTCGAAGCCGTTACTTCACCAGGGTCTACCCAGTGCTTTTTGCGTTTGGGATCGTCGTGCCGTATCCACTTTTCATCACCTGTAACGATTTTCTACAGGAAAGACTTTCAGTGTTGTTTATTCAACGGATTGAAACACTTCATGACACGCTCATTCTTGTTCCTCTGGCTCAGGTCATTTTCCTTCCTTAAGAATATTTCGACTTGGGCGAAACGATTGGAAATGATTTTTTGAGTTATCCCCAGTTGTTCAGCTAGTTCCTTTTTGCGTTTAAGACGAATTCTTCATCCAGCAATGCTTGCAGTTCCTCGTGTGCAACCTACTACGGGGCGCCGCTACGTTCTCGGTCGCTAACATCAAAATAACCTGCTTTAAACCGTCTAAACCAAAACTCACACGTGCTTTTCGATACAGTATTCTCCTCCAGAACAGAACAGATCGATGCACATGCTTTTGCATCACTTTTTCCTTGATGCAGTTCGTAACGAATGCATTGTCGAATAAATGCAGTATGGCTTGCTATCTTTCACCTACCGTTGTGCAGCAAGTGCGTTTGACTGTTGGGAAAACTTCTATGTCACATTTCATACCCTCAACCAGCTACGGTCACATGACAACAATGCGGGAGCATGTCGGATATGTAAATTAGCGATATACGTCACACAAAACACGCTTTAAAACTTATTTGTACACATAATACTTGTGCCCTAATTGGAGGTTCCAGTTTGCCTACCATGCTGCTCGGCCAAAAAGGCATTGTTGACGATTTTTCCCTCTATTATTAATAATATTGCTTAATTTACATTTAAAAATGTTAATTCCATGATTTTTAACAGCGTTTTATAATTACAGAATTCAAATATGTCTCTTTCTAAAGAGCAAAAACATAACCTTCAATTCGCAGCTTGTTTTCGTGCGCCGTTTTCTTAATAGACGGTATTTAACCGCAGCAGATGTTTCTTTCGTGTTCAGCACCCACGCTGTTGCCAGTTTCATTTGTTTGAATTCCATTTATTTTTTGTAATTTCATATAAAAAAAGTTCTAAAAATGTGGAAAATCCTCTGAAGAGCATATGATGTTATGAAAAAGGAACATAGCGCTTTTCCAATTCAGAATCCCACACGAAATAATAAATTTGTTATACCTGAATTTTGCTCATTACTATAAAGTGTAAAAGCGTAAAATCTGTCGAGAAATGTCATTTCCGTTACTCTTTACTTTGAATCGATTTTCCAAGTTAGGGTGTTCGATCTTCAAATTCAAATACATGGTGTTCGATCTTCTGCCCTTTCGGTTCGTCATGGTGTTCCTCGGGAATCGGTTTTTGGCCCGTTATTATTTTTAATTTACGTTAATGATTTATTTACTATCAATTCAAGTGCTACTTCTATTTTGTATGCTGATGACACAAGCCTATTTTTTGGGGGAGTGACACTATCTGAGCTAATCCCACGTGTAAATTTTGAACTTCAGTAAGGTTGGGCTCGCTACGATGTCCGCCTCTCATTGGCTGCTGAAATGACGTCGGCGCGGACGCTCGGGGCTCGGCAGCCAACATGGCAGCTTTGAGCGTCTTGTGGCGTTGGGTTAAGGCATACGAAACGATCGTAATAATCACACTTATTATGATAATAACGAAATAAAAGTGCAAAAAACTGCTCCTACATAAATCAAAATCATGAAATCAAACTATTTACCTTCCGTGAAGCGCAACATTTCCCAATATATTTGCATATATGTGAACTCATATTTTAATACTTACCGCCAAGCCACTATACAAAGTAAACAACTACAAGAAGTAAGGTTAAACACTGATACTTAATTTTGTAGGTACCAATCTGAAATTTACTTCATCAAAAAATGCCAACAAAGGCGGCGATACGTATCGCTGCCAAATCAATCAGTTTCGTACTGTGAAACAACACGAAAAATATTGTCTCTTTATATATTCACTCTTGAAACATTTTTCAACATTCCTTCATGGTGTGAATGTATATAACACATAAGCAAGCTAAAAGAAGCAAAAAATAAAATAAAAAAAAATATATGCGCAAGAAAACCAAGAGTTAAGTGTTATACGTCCTTTTTTTTTTTTTTTTTTTTTTTTTCAAAATTGCTTTTTCCTGTAAAGTTAAATAAGCTTATTATTTTGCTCTAAGCTTAAGAATGTGGTTTTCACTTTAAACCTTTTTTACCAGCATGTGTGCTAGCTGGTTGTTTTAGTAGTTTACAAGGTTTAGTAGAATTTAATGTTCAAAAATTTTATTAACTTACAAAATTTATATTTGGTGCACTTAAGCAGATGTAATATAGCAGAGACCCACTTTCAGGTCTTTGTAGAAATGAGAGAGGGATCATTTCTGTTTGACCTTGAAGAAGGACTAAGTGATTATTATCAACATGTTCTACATTACATGTCTCCTTTTGTAATCTCACTTTTAGAGTTTACAGTTTTTTAGTTTTAGCCCTCATCAAGGGGAGAATATAGCTCGGTGATTGGGTTTTGATATTCTTCTTTTCTAGGTTTTTATTTTTAAAATTGTTTGTACACAGCCACACATATCATTTAAGAAGGTTGAAATTTTTTCTGGAAGTGAAAATATAGAAGCTATATCTACTTGAAAAATACACACACACACACACACACCATATATACATACATATACACACACACACCATATATACATACATATACACACACCATATATACATACATATACGCACACGCCATATATACATACATATACACACACAATGCTACAATGATCCTGCTACATAAAAAAGGTGACATTGAGGATCTCAGGAACTACAGACCTATCAGCCTCCTATCAGTGGTTTATAAAATCTTCACTAAAGTTCTTTCACACCGCTTGAAGGTAACACTGGACATGGCTCAACCGAGAGAACAAGCTGGATTCAGGATTGGCTACAGCACAATAGATCATATCCACGTACTGAGAGAACTAATTAAAAGAGCGAGGGAATATGAACTTCCATTGTGCATGGCTTTTATCGATTATGAAAAAGCCTTTGATTCGGTGAAACCATCAGCAGTTGCAATGGCTCTGAAATCCTGCGGTACTGAAGATGCATACATTAATATTATTAATAACATCTATGAAAATGCAAGTGCAAAGATTCGGCTGTTTGAAAATACAACACACATAAAAATTGGAAAGGGAGTGAGACAAGGTGACACCATATCTCCGAAGCTCTTTAATGCCACATTGGAAAATGTCTTTCAATCACTGAACTGGGAAAACAAAGGGATAAAGATTAATGGAGATTATCTAACCCACCTTCGTTTTGCTGATGACGTAGTCATTTTTGCAACTACCCCATCAGAGCTGCAGAGTATGATCCAGGAACTTGCTGACAAGAGTAAAGAAGTGGGATTAAAATGAACTTTCAGAAGACAAAAGTGATGTTCAATGCTTTTACAAGA
Organism: Macrothele yani; assembly: GCA_039090855.1. Lineage (NCBI taxonomy): Eukaryota > Metazoa > Arthropoda > Arachnida > Araneae > Macrothelidae > Macrothele > Macrothele yani. Next base: position 16,943,037 of record CM077032.1, on the reverse strand, counting down.
AATGAAGATTTATCGATTGATGGAGAACAACTGGAGATAACAGATACGTATGTTTATCTTGGACAGCAGATATCAAGTGAGGGTCACATTGATGAAGAAATTAATCGGCGTACAAAACTTGCCTGGAGAGCTTTTGGAAGAAACAGCATAATTTTCAAGAGCAATATGCCATTATGTCTTAAAAGAAAAGTGTTTGATCAATGCATCCTTCCAGTGCTTACGTATGGTGCAGAGACGTGGACCTTAACTAAAAGAGACATACAAAGGCTGCAGACAACTCAAAGAAGCATGGAGAGGTGCATGCTTGGTATAACCAGGAGAGATTAGAAGAGGAACTCGTGGATCCGAAAAATGACGAGAGTGGAAGACATCATGATCAGAGTTAAATCCCTGAAATGGCAATGGGCTGGACATACTGCCAGAAGGACAGACCATAGATGGACAGCCGAAATTTTAGATTGGATTCCAAGAGACAGGAAAAGACCCAGAAAAAGACCACATGGGAGATGGGTGGATGAAATTCGTAAATATGCGGGAGTGACATGGAGGAGACTTGCACAAGACAGACCGTTGTGGAGGAAACTTGGGGAGACCTTCGTCCAGCAGTGGATTGATAATGGTTGACAATGATGATGATGATGATGATACACACACACCATGAAGGAATGGTGAACATTTTTCATCTTTAAAAACTCTGTCTCTCCTATATATGTGTGAGGTACATTTTTTTTATGTTAATGACTAGCAAAAAAGTTGGTATACTCATTACCACTGATGCTGTGCTAATTAAATTCTACAACTTTTCCTTTACCAGATTTGATCCATAACACAATGTGCCCATGACAGATGTATTGAAATAAAACTTTTCTTTCTCAGATGAGTATATATAATAGCTATCAGAAAAATTGCAAATACTTACATACATGCATAGAAACAATGAAAAATTGAAATAAAAAAAAACTTAGCTTTCTGATGGCAGCTTTCCGTGGCATTATTCCTGCAGGTTGCTTACATTTTCTCCATGGCATGAAAAATCTGGTTTGGCCATGTGCATCCAGGAAATTTTCACTTTGATGAAGCCAGCCACTTACGTGTTTTTCTGCTTTGTGCTTCTTCTGCCTTCCTAACTTTTGCTTTTGCATTTAAATTTCTTAGCCGTATAAAGGTTCGGGTTCTAACATACAACTTTATCACCTCTGTAGGAACATCTGGAAACTTCTGACCAATTTTCACATATATTTTGTGTACAATCTTGTGTTCCTGGGATAAAGAGTCATGTCTATGCAATTCTGCAAACATCAACTCAAACTGGCTAACTTTCTCCAACCATGGATCTGATGGAACAAGCAGGCCACCTCGTGAAAGGGTCTCAATCCAGCCAACAGGTACTGATTCTGTAGTTGATGGTGGATTAAGTAGCTGGCCAGTTGGCGTACCCAGCGAACGGTCATATTTTCTTCCTCGGTAAGCTATGTAACCTGCAAGGTAACGAAAGCCTTCTACAGAGCAATCAGAGCCAGGAGTAGCAGGTGGTACCTGAATACCTGTAGAGTCATGTAGTGTAATATCCCGAATCTCAGTTTCATCTTCAATCATTGCCAGGGGTTCTGACATATCAGGTAAAACGGCACTAAACAATTGAGATGTCAAAAAGTAATCATCATCACCCCCGCCTTGTGCAACAGGAGCAGCACTTGAAAATGGAATGTCACTTACATTGGCACCTAGAAGCAAGAGACGCAAACGTGATTTCACTTCTGTAGGCAATGGATGATCATAGAAGTGGCCAAGCCCACGTATTTGTGAAAAAAAAATTTCAAGGCAGTCTTGATTGAGTCGAGCAGTTAGGATGTATTTTATGTTCAGAGGCTTCAGATCAGTCAAGAGTCCCAGTAATGAGCAAATGGTTGTGATGAATCCTTTCTGAAAGGGTAACAGATATGTTGCATTAACTACCTTCATTTCTCGGATGCATGCATGCAGCTGTCGTAGAATTCTCTCTTGGGTTTCACGATGAGTTCCAAATCCACATGTCAGAGACTTCTCATCTGTAGGCCTTCTTGAATTTAGCACATCAAACGAGTCGTTCAGAAGCTGAACAAATTTCGCGACGTGTTCTTCATGTGGCATAAGAAAGCGTATTCCTTGTGCAGTGTGGTTCGAAAAGAGCTGAGTTGCCAAATATACACGTTGGCGGTCACGGCCCTTCACACTAATGTGATGAAATGACAACTTGGGGCATATCTTCATCTCACTGCAATCCAGAGTAAGGAGCTGTTCAATAGTAGCTTTTGTAATTTTCTTATTACCTGGAAGTGTTAGTCCATCATCGAGAAAATGATTTCTTAGCAGCTTGTAAAGGTGTGTGGAACACCTGCAAACCCCCAAACTCGTTTATTTGGTATTTGAGGATTGGGGAAGCATGTGTTTGTGTGTGTTACTTGTAATTCCTTCCATACAGCACGATTTTTGGCACCGAGGTCAGCTACAGCAGCAACAACATTATACTGAATATCTTCCAGAGATGATATTATTTTGTTCAACAATGAGGCTGTCATCTGTATGTCAAAATCAAAATATATTACCTGCTTCCAGCTTGCAAACACTCCTCGTACCATGACTACTTGCACATTACTGTGTGGACCAACAATCCTATCTTCTTCTTGGTCATAAAAATTCTGCTATCTATGTTCATTTCATCAAAAGAAATGACACATGTACACTCTAAAGTACTAAGTCTTTGTGCCTGTGCCTTCATTAGCTGAAGGACATCATGTAGAATGCCAGGGAGACAATGAAATGAGCGAGTAGTCCACCGTCTCAGTGTTGAAATTCCTGGCAACGGAAACCCCATTTTATCTCTCAAGAAAATATAGCACTTTCTTGACATTGCACGAAGAGTAATGGCTTTACAGATGTCTTCCCTTTCCCATTTTACACATTTCTTACCTTTTATTAAGCAACGGACCTGATTTGCAATGAAGAGTTTTGCTAAAACTTTCCTTACTTCGGTTTCTAACTCCGTGTCAAATTTTTTCAAGTATTCTTGCGAACGTCGTCGAGTTGTTACGAGCTGTCTGTGAAGGTACTTGTTTCTTACTCTCATCTGAAAGCACGCTGTGTTTAGCCTTTGGTTTTCTTCCTCCAATTTCTGTATTCTTTTCTCCATTGTTTTTATATCACTCAGCATGCACTGTGTTTCTTGATCAGTTCCCATCGGTTTCTCTACATTCCTCTTCTTTGGTGATAGATTATCAAGAGTTTCCAATGCACGTTTCCGAACTCCACGGTCATGACATCTAAGTGCAGTAGGCGTTGTAGTCTCAGGTCCTGAAATGTCAGCACTGGCTCTCGAACTTACCTTATTAATACCAGTATTATTGCTTGTGGGAAGGTTTAGTGTAGGTACTGCATCAGGCTTCAACTTTTTCCCGCTAGTTAACCCAAGTAACTCTGCCTTTAAGTCACGATGGTAGTCATCCTGTGTGAAATGTTGAGAACACACTCTTGCATTGGACACTTTGAAGGAATCCTGACGCTTACATTTCTGAATCCACAATTTTTGTAGTAATAAATCCTACAGAAATACATGGTACATAATATCAGTGTTCTTGGTTTTCCTATTGTACGTAGTACAACAGGCCACTGCACAACCCGACATTATTGCGTTTCTTACGAAACACAGAAGCAATGAATTTCAGTGATAAATACGTGTAAATATCAAAATAAACAAAACATAAACCTATACGATACAAACTTCAAGCGGTTGAAAATCAACTGCGTTAATGGAGAAAACTCCAGCACACCAAATGTAAACAAACAGGGATGCAAGAAGTCGGAAGACTGAGAGCCCTGCGTCCACACCTACGTCATGCGTGGTTTCAAAATAACCACGTCTGACACTGCGCAGCCCAAGCGGGACCCTCCTGAGTATTACTTTCGTTGGTTTTGCTGTATTTTTCAAAACTACTAGTGTACTTCTTTCGCGATGTAGGCGACGAGTGGATATTGCAATTTGGATATTATTTAATGGAGTGCCCCTTGACTTTCTGGCTGTTTTAAAGTTTTTGGGTGTATATTTACAAGATAATGTGAGATGGGATGCACATGTTAGTGAGATTGCGGTTGGGCTCAGATCCAGCATTGGTGTCATCTATAGGAATTCAAGTGTATTGCCTGCCAAGGTTGAGTTGTTATTGCATTTCTTCTTTATTTACCCATTTTTATCTTATTGTCTCTTGGCTTGGTGTCGCACAACTATTGGGAATGTTAATAGAATTTATGTTTGCATAAAAAAAAATGTTTCGTTTGATGTATCCGTCTTTACAAGTACACTACACCACAGCGTCCTTAAATTCCTTCAGACTCACATACACTAACTGCCAAGCCAATTTGACAGGTTGCTTCTTGAATCCCCGCACAATGCTGGGGATTAACCAAAGACGGTAAGCAGCAACTGAACAAATAATTAGAAGGCGAATGAATAATTAATACAGACATTTGACGTGGACCAGGAACATCAAACAAAGGTCATCGCTCTTTCCATGTTTATAAGTGAGTCACGGAACAATTCTCATTGGCTGCCATCGTGAATCGAACCCAGGTTCTTCCAGCTACGGCTTGGCAGTTAGTGTATGTGAGTCGGGAGGAGTTCGAGCCCGTTGTGGTGTAGTGGAAGCATATCCGGCGTGTAACTGGAAGACACTGGGTTCGATTCCCGGTGGCGGCCAATGATAATTTTTCCGTGACTCACTTATAAACGTGGAAAGAGCGATGACCTCTGTTTGATGTAAATAGTTATATTTTTGAAGTTTTTTAATAGTTATTCTTTTGAAGTGCTGCAATTTTTTAGTTACTTTAGTTACATTGCAGGTTGCGCGCAACCGTTGATTTGTAAGATATTAAAAGCCTCAGTTAATTCATTCTGTTTGCACATTCATATTACTATTGGTATTACTGCTGTTCATTATGATTGTAGATGTAGCCCCGGTTGTGTATGGATTAAACTCTGTATTGTTGTGGTGTGGCTTGAAATTGTAGTTAAATAAATAAAGTTGTCCTTAATTTCGTTTATATTTTTAATTCTTACTCTATTACTTTATCGCATTGAGAATTCCGTGTACGGAAGAGGTATTTATGTCTTCTGCGGAAGTGTGCTCGTGAAATGTAATGTCTTTCTGCTCTTCTTGGAAGTAAATCGTAGAAATGGGACAATGTTTATTGACACAAATAATTTACAGCGCAAAACATCCACCTTCCTCTTAGCAATGTCTTGTGAATGTTCTTTTACGCTTCACAGAGAAGGTGCGGCCATAAACAACCCGAAGCAAACCTAAATGGGACCCCAAAATGCGCTTTTAAAAGGATGGCAGTGGAAAGCGATAAAATGTTAGATGCTACCGTGAATATATATGAAACCATTTTCAATTCACTGGTTCGTTAAAGTAGAATGCCTCTAACTTTTGTAACATGTTAGCAACTGAACTTGATTTGGGTTCTGCAAGGGATGTTTACTTTGAACACATCAGGAAAAGCACATCTTGACGCTTCATAAAACATCGCCTACTTATAACTTCTTGAAATGAAGTTATCGTTCGCGAATCTGCTGTTGGAATGTCGCAAGTGTGGAAGACGCAATAGAGAAAATGCCTTATTGAAAATTTTATCAGCCAAAGGTACGATTTTCAAGAGCGAAGGAAAATAAATTATTTTCCCGTCGTCGCTCTCCTTTTGTGTTTCTATATCTTAAAATAAAATTGATTTCAAATTTACACCGAATTTTCGAGTGTAATGAGCACGCCTTTTGAATCCGTCTGAGGCGAATTAAATTTATCGAAGCTATTCAAAGTCAATGGCACCGATATGGTAAACAGTAGATTCTGACCAAAAAGAAACTTTCTTATAACGAAGTAAATTTCTCCGGTATTTTTATCCACGCCGGGGCTAGAATCCGGGTCCCCTCGTTCCGGAATAAGTCACTCTACCAAATGAGCTACGCGAACGTTCGTTCTGACTGCTATCTGCCTTTATGTCGTGTACGTCCTACGGGGCAAGCACGTAACATTCTTCAATCGGGTATTTAATCACCCTAGAAATTGTTGTAAACAGAATCGTGAATTTACGCCCTCTGGTGGCAGACTTGTGCGTTAAGAAACATTTGAAATTATATGAGAAACATTTCACAGCGGAAAGGTTTCCAACAAGAAAAGGATTTTTCAAATCGGACACTTAGAAGCAAAGATATCGACAAATATGAGACATGCATCTACGCCCCTGGTGGGAGAAATATGCATTATTTTAAGAAGGTATTCAGAAAAGTTTTCGATGTGAGCGGTATAGGTCCAAGAAATAATTTTTTCAGTCCAGTTTTCAGAAGATCAGATGTTTCTGCAAATACATCAGAAGCCGAAATTGATGCTTATTCCCCCTGGTGGCCAAACTATTCTTTACGAAATATTAGAAATTATATAAAAAACATTTCCCATCAGAAGCTGTATACGATAGAGACAGAATTATTCAAATCGAAGTTTTCGAAGCAGAAATATCGGGGAAAACGCAATTTACCTCTTTTTGCCCCTAGCGGAAAGACTATGAATTACTTAAAAATTTCAAACTTATATGAAAAACATTTCGCTCCGGAAACGCTATCCAAAGAAGAAGGAGGTTTTCTAATCTGACCATTAGAAACAGAAATATTGACAAAAATGAGATATATGTTTACGATCCCTGGCAGAAAGATCAGTAGTTTAAGCAGAAAATATTCCCAGAATGTTTATCGACGTGAGTGGCATCGGTACACGAAAGAAGTTTTTCAATCGAAATTTCAAAAGCTCAGATATTGTGGCAAGTACATCAGAGGAGGAATTAACACTTAGCCCCCTGGTGGCCAAACCATTCTTTACCAAAAGTTAGAAATTATACGCAAATGATTTCCCATCACGAGCTGTACCCGCTGAAGAAAACATTTTTCAAATCGGAATTTTAGAAGTAGAGATATCGGAGAAAACGCAATTTACCTTAATACACCTAGTGGACAATTTATGCGTAATGTAAAAAATTGACTAAACTTAAAAAATTCTTCGAGATAAATGGAATCGTGAGGTGAAATATTTTTTTCAATCGGATGTTTAGAAACAAATATATGGAATAAAATGTATTTTGAATTCGATATTATCTGCATTTAAGCCCTGTAACGTCAAAATTGTACATCGGAAAAATAAAAAAAAATAAAGGATAATCATTTCCATAATTCAAGCTTCCTAATGGAAAAAGGACTTTTTTAAATCGGAATAATAGTTGCAGAGATATGGTATCTGTCCACAGGCGGACGGACGGACAAACCGATAACGTAAACACGATCTTTTTTTGCAAACGACGTGCTAAAAATATAAAGGTTGCCTCCACATTTTTAGAACGATTTCCCATCAAAATACCTAATGTTTAAAAAAAAATTATTTCTTTCTTAAATGTTCTATCGGGATAGCCCTTTCTCTGAACTATGAACCTACATCTAGATATCCAAGATAACAGGGTATTTCTTAAAATTGGTAGCGGTATTTTATTCTACTACTTTTTCACTGCTTTTCTTAGTCGAATCATTGTTTCAAGTCTAAGCGCTCTTTTTATCAGTCCGAAGGCACAGTAGTCCATGGGTGGCACATCAGTGGAATTTGAAGGACTATGAACCTTCATCTAGCTTTCCAATATAACAGGACATTTCTTAAAATAGATAGCGGTATTTTATTCCACTCCTCTTCCACTGCTTTTCTTAGTCGAATCATTGTTTCAAGTCTAAGCGCTCTTTTTATCAGTCCGAAGGCGCAGTCCTCCATGGGTGGCACATCAGTGCAATTTGAAGGACTATGAACCTACATCTAGATTTCCAAGATAAAAGGACATTTCATAAAATTATTAGCGGTATTTTATTCCACTCTTCTTTCACTGCTTTCCATAATCGAGTCATTGTTTCAAGTCTAAGCGCTCTTTTTAGCAGTCCGAAGGCACAGTAGTCCATTGGTGACACATCAGGGGACTTTGAAGGACTGTGAACCTACATGTAGATTTCCAAGATAACAGGGTATTTCCTAAAATTGGTAGCGGTATTTTATTCCACTCCTCTTCCCCTGCTTTTCATAGTCCAATAATTGTTTTAGGTCTAAACGCTCTTTTTCAGCAGTCCAAAGGCACAATAGTCCATTGGCGGCACATCACAGGACTTTGAAGGACTATGAACCTACATCTAGATTTCCAAGATAACAGGGTATTTCTTAAAATTGGTAATGGTACCTATTCCACTCCACTTCCAGTGCTTGCCTTAGTCCAATCATTGTTTCAGGTCTAAGCGCTCTTTTTATCAGTCCGAAGGCACAATAGTCCATTGGTGACACATCAAGAGAATTTGATGGACTAAGAACATACATCTACATTTCCAAGATAACTAGGAATTTCTTAAAATTAGTAGCGATATTTTATTCCACTCCTCTTCCACTGCTTTCCATAGTCCAATAATTGTTTTAGGTCTAAACGCTCTTTTTCAGCAGTCCAAAGGCACAATAGTCCATTGGCGGCACATCACAGGACTTTGAAGGACTATGAACCTACATCTAGATTTCCAAGATAACAGGGTATTTCTTAAAATTGGTAATGGTACCTTATTCCACTCCACTTCCAGTGCTTGCCTTAGTCCAATCATTGTTTCAGGTCTAAGCGCTATTTTTATCAGTCCGAAGGCACACAATAGTCCATTGGTGACACATCAAGAGAATTTGATGGACTAAGAACATACATCTACATTTCCAAGATAACCAGGAATTTCTTAAAATTAGTAGCGATATTTTATTCCACTCCTCTTCCACTGCTTTCCATAGCCCAATCATTGTTTTAGGTCTAAGCGCTCTTTTTAGCAGTCCGAAAACACAATAGTCCATTGGTGACACATTACTGGACTTTGAAGGACTATGAACCTACATCAAGATTTCCAAGATAACAGGGCATTTCTTAAAATTGGTAGTGGTATTTTATTCCACTCCTCTTCCACTGCTTTCCATAGTCCAATCATTGTTTTAGGTCTAAGCGCTATTTTTAGCAGTCCGAAGACACAATAGTCCATTGGTGACACATTAGGGGACTTTGAAGGACTATGAACCTACATCAAGATTTCGAAGATAACATGGCATTTCTTAAAATTGGTAGTGGTATTTTATTCCACTCCTCTTCCACTGCTTTCCATAGTCCAATCATTGTTTTAGGTCTAAGCGCTCTTTTAGCAGTCCGAAGACGCAATAGTCCATTGGTGACACATTAGGGGACTTTGAAGGACTATGAACATACATCAAGATTTCCAAGATAATAGGGTATTTCTTAAAATTGGTAGTGGTATTTTATTCCACTCCTCTTCCACTGCTTTCCATAGTCCAATCATTGTTTTAGGTCTAAGCGCTCTTTTTAGTAGTCCGAAGATACAATAGTCCATTGGTGCCACATTAGGGGATTTTGAAGGACTATGAACCTACATCAAGATTTCCAAGATAACAGGGCATTTCTTAAAATTGGTAGTGGTATTTTATTCCACTCCTCTTCCACTGCTTTCCATAGTCCAATCATTGTTTTAGGTCTAAGCGCTCTTTTTAGTAGTCCGAAGACACAATAGTCCATTGGTGACACATTAGGGGACTTTGAAGGACTATGAACATACATCAAGATTTCCAAGATAATAGGGCATTTCTTAAAATTGGTAGTGGTATTTTATTCCACTCCTCTTCCACTGCTTTCCATAGTCCAATCATTGTTTGAGGTCTAAGCGCTCTTTTTAGTAGTCCGAAGATACAATAGTCCATTGGTGACACATTAGAGGATTTTGAAGGACTATGAACCTACATCAAGGTTTCCAAGATAACAGGGCATTTCTTAAAATTGGTAGTGGTATTTTATTCCACTCCTCTTCCACTGCTTTCCATAGTCCAATCATTGTTTTAGGTCTAAGCGCTCTTTTTAGTAGTCCGAAGATACAATAGTCCATTGGTGACACATTAGGGGACTTTGAAGGACTGTGAACCTAAATCAAGATTTCCAAGATAACAGGGCATTTCTTAAAATTGGTAGTGGTATTTTATTCCACTCCTCTTCCACTGCTTTCCATAGTCCAATCATTGTTTTAGGTCTAATCGCTCTTTTTAGCAGTCCGAAGACACAACAGTCCATCGGTGCCACATTAGGTCACTTTGAAGGAATAGGAGAAAAAGGTATACAGACTTGGTACCTGCCTCTTTTGTCATTTATTTCATGAAATAGATTTGGATTGCATAACTGGTAGCCTTACCTAACCCTGATGGAGTTCTACTCTTTTTGAGGCTCTGTGGATAAAGAAATGACATTTTCTATTGTAATATAGGAGCTAAAACATTATTTTGATAATATGTAGAAGTGATTTTAACATTTCTTTCAACTTTTACTAAATTTTATCTCCCATTCTACGAGAAACCAGCAATTATCATGAATCATTTACTGAAACTCAGGATTTCATTTGAATATTTTTTTAAATAAAAAAATAAAATAAAAACTTGTTACCGTAAATCTGGTTCATCTGGTTTTCGATGGACTTCAGACGGTAACCAGTATTCATGGAAAGAAGCTTTTTAAATTTTTTTTTTATTTCCACACTAAATAAAATTTTTAAGAATTTTAAGGATTGTATTTAAATTTAAAGACTATGTGGGTCACCTATTCCCAAAGAAGTTCAGTTAAAACATAGGAATTGGAAGAGTTAACCAGTATTTCTAGTAATATAAATAGAACTTTTGAACTGTAAATACGTTTCTTTGTTGATTTTTTTGGAAAGAAAAAAGTAGAAGCATAATGAATGTGTATGTGCGCAACATGACAGAATTTTATTTGCAATGTACAATTATAGAACAGAATTTTATATAAAAAATTTAAAAGGGGAAGATATGATTTTTGCTGAATTCAAAGCGAAAATGCCGGATAATAATAAAAATAATGTCACACCAAAAATGTGAAAATGTCAAATTGTGATTCAAATACGTAATTTCGTATCAAAATGGGCTATTACTGAAAGAAAATGGATATTTTAAATTTCCCTAACTGACGACATCTTCCATTTGTACCGTGTTTGGTAGTGATGCGTCTGTATTATGGCACCTATTGCTATGTAGTCAATTCTGAATAAAGTTCCACTATGTTCTTTAATATCTGCAGTTGTGTTGGTGTTGTTTCTGTCATCATTGCAGTAAGTAATTGAGTTCCTACGGTTTGAATTTCACTTATCGAGGCTGCTGCTGAACGAGGCTACTTGTTAAAACCTAGCTCGTCCTTAAGTTTTGCATACAAGTGTATTTAACGTAACTTGCCTTCTTCAGAGAAAGCACCATTTTTAAAATAAGCGTTTTTTTTCTCTCCTAAAGGCACACAACCGCATTGGTTGAACCTTTAACACTTTAACGATCATAACGTCCAAAGACGTCCATACATACAAACGAACATAACAGCCCGAAAACGCCTGTCTAGAGTAAGTCAGATTTCCTTCCCTTAATTGTTCTTTAAATTTGCTCGACCTGTGAGGGACCAGCAGGAAAAAAACAAAACTGATTTGGTCGGATACACCTGGAGACAGATACAAAATTTTATCAGAAAATCCAGATCCAGCCGTGTTAATCCTCCCCTGTCGCAACCACCGGGAGAGGGGGAGAAGGGAGGAGCTAGCACCCTCCCAGATTTTCAACTTCGGGGATCCCCAATGTAAAGAACCCCCCAAATGTTTCGGGAATATCATGATATAATGCACTTTTTTATTATTTGGGCCAACTAAATTTAATAATATAAGGTTGTAATTTTTTGTAGAATGACAACACGTGTATAACGTTTACTTAATTAAACAGCGATGTCAATTCCTAATAAGCAAAGTCAGATTTACAACTGATTCATTAGGTGTACAACTTAATTCTCGGCCACAGGCACGACACGTTGACAGCAAATTAAAGCAAATCGAATGCGTACCTAATCAGGGAAATAATCACCGTCGCGTTGGATACATTTGAGCCATCGGTCAGGGAGCTGTCGAATGCCACTGCGGAAGAAAGAGGGCTGTTTCGAGTTGATAAAGTCATCAATACTTCTGTGGACCTCCTCGACAGAAGTGAAGTGCGTATCACTCAGGTGATGTTGCAGGGAACGAAAGGGGTGATAATCCGACGGGGCGAAGTCTGGAGAATACGACGGGAGGGACAAAATCTCTCAGAACAGGTCGGTGATCGTGTTTAAAGTCGTCTTCGCGTTTTCTATTGCCACTTTTCAAATAAATAAAACATAAGTACCTCATTTTAAATCTTGCGCTCTTTTTGGGACACTCTTTAGAAGCAAGGTTAACGTTGAGAAGGAGATCCCCGTAGCTGTATCAAACATTGTCCCCATATTCGATGTTTTGTGTGACGAGAAACAAGCTTCCTCATCTCTTTAAGACGCAAATAGCTCTGTTGTGTAGCTTCTAAAATTACACTGCCGGACAATTGCTAAGGACGGATGACAAGGACGGTCATCTGGACCGTTGCCAGACGACTTGGGCAAGGGGACTACTTTCGAGGAGGCCACTCCTTTGCCTACCACTGTCCAGCAGCCATCGCTGGCAACGGTTGCAGTGGTGATGGACCCAATTAAAATCGTATAGTATCCAGTAGCGTTATGTTGTCTTCAGGGATGAGTCAGGTTTTGCACTTGACACCCAATGACCAGCGTATACGTGGTTGGAGACCAGCCGGCCAGCACACAAATCGTGCCTTTACCGTGGAACGTCATATTGCTCGCACACCAGAAGTGACTGTTTGGGGAGCCATTTCCTACAATAGCCGGAGACCCTTTGTAGTCCTCCATAGCAACCTAACTTCTCAACGGTACGTTTACGACATTCTACGATCAGTTGTGTTGCCATTAGAGTGGCAGCATTAGAGAGCAATTTTTTTGAACAGCATAATGTCCAAATGCATACGGTGTCGACACTCTTCCATGGCCTGCCCCATCGCCCGAAGTCTCACTGATGGAACATGTGTGTGGCATGATGGGACACCATCTACTCCAATCCGGAAATGTCGCCGAACGGACTCGCGATTGATTATCATCTGGCATGTTATACCTCAGTACAGTATCCGTGAAATGTACGACTCAATACGACGGAGGGGAATAAAGCCTGCCGACAACTAAAAGAAGCTTGCAGAGATGCAGGCTTGGTGTAACGAAGAAAGATAAAAGGATGATCCCTCGTCGACGAGGAAAACGACAAGGGTGGAAGACATCGTGATCAGAGTAAAATCCCTGAAATTGCAATGGGGTGGGCAAGTTGTCAAAAACACGGACCATCGATGGACAGCCGAAATTTCAGACTGGATTCCAAGGATAGAAAAAGACCCAAAAGAAGACCACATGGGAGATGGGTGGATGAAATTCGAAAGTACGCAGGAGAAACATAGTGGAGACTGGCACAAGACAAACCTTTGTGGAATAAATTTGGGGAGACTTTAATCTAGCTGTGGAGTAGTGGGTCGATAATGGCTGACGATGATGATGATGATGATGACATATATTATCACCATCATCATCGTCATTGTCAACCATTATAAATCCACTGCTGGGCGAAGGTCTCCCAAAGATACGGCCGCGGGATGCCTAGTGGGCAGCGTTTGTGACTGCCACGGAAAGGACCTCAGGTTCGATTCCAGCCGGTACGAACGATCGATTCACTAAATATCCGTCGTGCGTCGGATGGGCATGTTAAGCCGTCGGACACCGGGTACTGGCCCCCCGGTAATAAATAAGGGCGTCTTGCTCCCCCTCTCTACTTCGCTTTCATGTCACTTTCCTATCGGGCACTCTAGCCCAAATCTCCTAGCTTCCTATTTCTAAGGGTTGTTTAGGACCTGGCTAGGGTCAAATACTCCCTTCCTAAAATCCTCTACATATGATCTGATCTGATCTGGTCTCCCCAAGTTTCTTCCACAACGGTCTGTCTTGTGCCAGTCTCCTCCATGTTGCTCTCGCATACTTTCGAATTTCATCCAGCCATCTCCCATGTGGTCTTCTTCTGGGTCTTATCCCATCCTTGGAATCCAGTCTATAGTGTCGGCTGTCCATCGATGGCCTGTCCTTCTGGCAATAAGTCCAGCCCATTGCCATTTCAGGAATTTCACTCTGAATTTTGTCTTCCACTCTTGTCATTTTTCGGATCCACGAGTTCCTCTTCTTATCTCTCCTGGTTACACCAAGCATGCACCTCTCCATGCTTTTTTGAGTTGTCTGCAGCCTTTGTATGTCTTTTTTAGTTAAGGTCCACGTCTCTGCACCATACGTAAACACTGGAAGGATGCATTGATCGAACACTTTTCTTTCAAGACATAATGGCACATTGCTCTTGAAAATTATGCTCTTTCTTCCAAAAGCTCTCCATCCAAGTTTTATACTCCGATTGATTTCTTCATCAATATGATCCCTCACTTGATACTGCTGTCCAAGATAAATAAATGTAGGTATCGGTTATCTCCAGATTTCCCTCATCAATCGATAAATCTGTCTTTCTTGTAAAATCATTGTAAATCACTTTTGTCTTCAGAAAGTTCATTTTTAATTCCACTTTTTTGCTCTTGCCAGCAAGTTCCTGGATTATAATCTGAATCTATGATGGGGTAGTTGAAAAACGACAACGTCATCAGCAAAAAGAAGGTGAGTTAAATAATCTCCATTAATATTTATCTCTTTGTTTTCCAAGTTCAGTGATTGAAGGACATTTTCTAATGTGGCATTAAAGAGTTTGGGAGATATAGTGTCACCTTTTCTCACTCCCTTTAAAATTTTTATGGGTGCTGTATTACAATGACATATATACATTTTTCTTTCACATAGCTCTAAGGTAACACTAGACATGGCTAAAACAAGAAAACAAGCTGGATTCAGGAGTGGCTACAGAACTATAGATCATATCCATGTACTGAGAGAATTAACTGAAAGAACAAGGGAATATGAACTTCAATTAATGCATGACTTTTATTGATTATGAAAAGGCCTTCGATTTCATGAAGCCATCAGTAGTTACGCTTTGAAATTCTGCGGTATTGAAGATGCATAGATATGTGTTATTAATAACATCTATGAAAACGCAAGTGCTAAGTTTCGGATATTTTAGTGTACAGCACCAATAAAAATTGGAAAGGGAGAAAGACAATGTGGCACCATGTCTTCCAAGCTCTTTAATGCCATATTGTAAAATGTCTTTCAATCATTTAACTGGAAAAACAAAGGAATAAAGGTTAAACGAGATTATTTAACTCACCTTTGTTTTGCTGATGACGTAGTCATTTTTTAACTACCCCTTCAGAAGTAGAGATCATGATCCAAGAACTTGCTGACAAGACTAAAGAAGCGGGATTAAAAATTGACTTTCAGAAAGCAAAACTAATGTACAATGCTTTTACAAGAAAAGATATATCGATTGATGGGGAAAGGCTGGAGATAACCAATTGCAACATTTACCTTGGACTGCAGATACCAAGCAAAAGTCGCATTGATGAAAAAATTAATCGGCGTACAAAACTTGGAAGGAGAAGTTTTAGAACAAACAGTACAGTTTTTATAAGCAGTATGTTATTATGTCTTAAAATAAAAATGGCTGACGATACATCCTGCCAGTGCTTGCGTACGAAGCAGAGACGTGGATCTTACCTAAAAAAGACTGACGACAACTGAAGGAAGCACGGACAGATGCATGCTTAGTGTCATCAAGAAATACAAGAAGAACTCGCGGATAAGGAAAATGACAAGAGTGGACGACATTACGATCAAAGCGAAATCCCTGAAATGGGAATGGGCTGGACATATTGCTAGTAGAACGGCCCACCGATGGAGAACCGAAATTCTAGACTGGATTCCGAGGGAGAGGAAAAGACCCAGAAGAAGACCACATGGGAAATGG
Source organism: Macrothele yani (assembly GCA_039090855.1). Lineage (NCBI taxonomy): Eukaryota > Metazoa > Arthropoda > Arachnida > Araneae > Macrothelidae > Macrothele > Macrothele yani. The sequence continues at coordinate 16,927,070 of CM077032.1, read as the reverse complement.
ATAGACGAAATAATAAAACATGCCGGAGTAACATGGAGCAGACAGGCTCAAGAAAGACAGTTGTGGAATAAACTTGACGAGACCATCATTCAGCAGTGGATTGATAATGGTTGACAATGATGATGATGATAAAAAAGATTACCAATCCATTTTCAACCATGATGATGATGATGATGAAAAATATCGCCAATTCACTTTCAACCAATGATGATGATGAAAATATTACCAATCAACTTTCACCCAATGATGATGATGAAAAAATATTACAAATCCACTTTCAACCAATGATGATGATATATGTACAAAATAAGCTGTCTATACATGCGATAAAAGCATGTATAGACAGCTTATTTGTACATATACCATTCCATGCGAAAATATTTCCTATTTCAATGATGATGATGATGAAGAAAGATTACCAATCCACTTTCAACCAATGTTGATGATGATGAAAAAAGATTACCAATCCACTTCCAACCAATGATGATGCTGATAAAAATATTTCCAATCCACTTTCAACCAATGTTGATGATGATAAAATATTACAAATCCACTTTCAACCAATGTTGATGATGATGAAAAAGTATTATCAATCCACTTTCAACCAATGATGATGATGGAAAAAATGTTATCAATCCAATTTCAACTAATGATGGTGTTGATGAAAAAATATTATCAATCCACTTTCAACCAATGATGGCCGCACCGGTTGCGCAGTGGTCTAAGCGATGGCCTCTGATTATTCGTCCGAACGGAGTCCGGGTTCGAATCCCGGTGAGGCATGGATGTTGTGTTTGTCTTACGGCACTGGCTCTGGCCCTTCCCTGGAACCAGTGACCCTAAATTAGGGACGGGCGACTGCTTATAGCCCATTGAGTTGCTCACGGCGGTCGTTAAACCTTCAATAAAAAAACAATGATGATGATGATGATGAAAACAGATTACCAATCCACTTTCACCCAATGATGATAATGAACATATAATATCAATCCACTTTCAACCAATGATGATGATGATGAAAAAATATTACAATCCACTTTCAACCAATAATGATGACGTTGAAAAAAGATTATTAACCCACTTTCAACCAATGATGGTGAAAAAAATTCCCAATCCACTTTGAACCAATGATAATGATGATGAAAAAAATTACCAATCCACTTTCAAGCAATGATGATGATTAAAAAATATTACCAATCCACTTTCAACAATGATGATGACGATGAAAAAATATTATCAATCCACTTTCAACCAATGACGATGATGATGAAAAAAATTACCGATCCACTTTCACCAATGATGATGATGATGAAAAAAGATTACCAATGCACTTTCAACCAATGATGATGATGATGAAAAAATAGTACAATCCACTTTCAACCAATAATGATGACGTTGAAAAAAGATTATTAACCCACTTTCAACCAATGATGATGATCAAAAAAGATTACCAATCCACTTTCAACCAATGATGATGACGATGAAAAGATATTACCCAGCAAAAACACAAGCGCTGGGAAACTGCAGGCCACCAGCTGGCAGTGATGGGTCACTGCTGGCTGAAATCTGCGGCTCACGGCCCGGTAGTGGTCCGTTGGTGGCTGCGCTATCAGTTGGCGAGCCATTGATGGCCCTGCAGCATCGCCGTGAATTGTGGGCCTCCAAGCAAGTGCCACTAGTGGCCCGTTGCTGGCAACCAATGCAACTCCCAACAGCAGGTGGAAGCATCGGGACTGAGCATGCGCAGAAGCAACACTTGCTGTGTCTCTCATGGTACCAGTTAGTGTTAGTTGAAGACGACGCTATCGCCATCGTGTTATTTTAGTGGATGTTAAGAAAAAATCCATATGTGGAGAGACAAATTAATTTCGTAATGAAATTTTACGTCGACGAAGATATCAGATTAAGCCGTGAAATACTAGATTACAGCCATGAAATACACCCACTCCATTCCCATGAATAACAATTCATGGAATGGAGTGGATGAATAACAAGAAAAATTTGAAACCGCTTGAAACACATATCCTGGAAAACCATAAAAATAGCGTTTGTTGGGAATAAAAAAGAATTATACACGTACAAAATTTATTAATTATTTGAAAGAAAAAAAAAGCAACGCTATGTGGTGTACTCATCCATGGGTTGAATACACAAGACTGGGAGGAATTCGCTTCTAAAAATAACGAGAAGTAAAATAAAATATCTTTTACTCTTTAAAACAAATGTAGCTTCGGACAACGGAAAGGAAAGACACAACGTTAAAAATGTAACAGAATGTGACATGAACCCGGGTAAATATATATTTATTCAACAATCTCTTTTCAAGACGGCAAGGACAGTACAAAACTTTGGAAAGCGACTCCTAAGTATGTACACGCCTTGAAAATGAGTGAAGTTCCCTTAAGGTAAAAAAAAAAAAAAAAACTGTCGTTACATTGAAAAAATAAATTTATCAATTATATGAAACTGACTTTTATGAAAAATACCTTGCAATATTGTAAAATGAAAGAGGGAAGCATTCGATTACAAATTGCATGCCGAACTGATAGCTTTCAGCACGTACCCGGATGTCGTGAATTAGTCCGGTCGGTAGCGAACGCGGCTAACACGTAAACGGCCCGGGATCGAATCTAGTCAGATACAAACGGCGTTTTTCCGGTCTGTCGAGAAAATTTCCCCAGCGCAGTGCGTTAATTCACAAGCTTCATAAGGGTAGAAAAAATTGTAGCTTTAGGAAACTGCGGTTATCCTTGCTTTTATTATTATTGCTACTACTGGGAAATTGGCGGACAAGATTCGGCAAGCCACCAGTTACGTCACGTGGTTGCTGGCTGCCACTAGCGGACCACATTAGGCTAGCCATCATTTCTAGCACGTGCTTGCAGGGCCACTGAAGGGCCACTTGTGGCAGCTACTGCCTGTGATGGACCACTGATGGCCCTGTTGTGGCATATGACAACTGATGGGGTGCCAACTGTTGGCCAGCTGTTGGCCTGAACTGCTGGCCCTTCTGTTGGCCGCCCGGACATTTTATTGACGGTTCGGCAGCGGCAACATAGTGCTGGGCCATTGCTGGCAGTGCTGGCTGCCAGTAATGGCCCACTGCTGGCCCAGCAATACTGTTTTTGCTGGGTATCAATCCACTTTCAACCAATGATGAAAAAAGATTACCAATCCACTTTCAACCAATGATGATGATGATGATGAAAAGAGATTGCACGATCTACTTTCAGCCATAGTTGTCAAGGAACAAAAGCCTGTTAAAAAATTTAAAATTTGTATAAAATTTTTTTGGTTCAGTTGAGTTCGATATTCAAGAACGATGAAACATTTACTATTATGATTTAAAAAAGTGTTTAATAAATGCATCCTTCTTGCCAGATGGTAATTCAGTCAAAAAAAAAGTGGGAGGGGAAGCTTTCGAGTGTCATACGGTTAGTCATTATCAGCAGAAGTCCCAGTAGCATAGTCTTGACTAGCATTCGGTCGTACGTGCTTGTCTTCTTGACACTAACGAAAATGCTTGCAGCTCATTCTATGTGACAATCTTACATGGAATGAACTGAAAAATTAGCTGGAGCTACAACAAATTTCCGGATATTTAAAACCAAATTTAACTACACGTTTAAAGCCTGTACCAAAAAGTGAAGGCAAGGGGAGACTGAGTACCCAACAAATTACTATTGCTTGAACGAAAAAAAAAATCCTAAAATAGGTAAAGAATCCTAAATCTTCAGAGCGCTGCACCTTTTGGTAGAAGAAAAGGAAATTATTTTCAGAAACGGGAGTAGAATGCCCTGATAGGACAGTGTGAAAAGGAAAAGTACTGAAAAAATAAGAGTCTTAGCAGTATACGGTTTCCCGTTGATGATCAAATGTAGAGAATTTTAGGAAGGGAGTGTCTGACCAAAGGCCTTAAACAACCCTTAGGAATAGGAAGCTAGGAAAGTGACACGGAAGCGAAGTGGAAAGGGGGGACGAAGACGCCCTTATTTATTACCGGGGGGCCAGTACCCGGGTTCCCGTTGATGAATTACTATTGCTTGCTTTTCGTAATCTTCTTTTTATTTAGAAAAAAACTGCTTAGATTTTGAGAGGAAGTCCAGCAAGGAAGCTATTTGTTTTTGTTTTTTTTATTTTCCTTCATGAAATTCTTTGTGGCCTGTATTATTAGTTTTGCTTTTTTCTGCAGAAATTCCTTCTACTACTGAAAAAAAAGCAACTGGAGCGGTTTCCACTTCCTTATTCTTTGGTGATGCTGGCTTCCTCAATGAGCATATTTAGGAAAGAAAAACCTGCTCATTCTGAAATAAAGAAGATAATCCCTCTTTCTACTAATGAGGACCATGCGTCCCTGATGAGTTGTAAAACGAAGTTCCATTGTCGAAGAGCAAGAATCAATATCTTGATGTTTTCCTTTGTGTGAAGACAACTTTCCGGAATGGCACTCTACACTCACTCGACCTCAGTAGCATTTATTTCCTGATAATCTAGATTTCGGTTTGAGTAATGGTGATTTCTTTAAAGACGGTGGAGAGACAGAAAGAGGGATTGAACTGAATGATTGCTTTTTAGAGAAGAGGAGATTCTGCTTTCAGCCCGCCATCCATCCATTTTTATGTAATTCTCTCAGCCTCAAATGTATGATTTGAGAGGCTTTATAGTGTGCGTTTCACACATTGTTTGCAAATGTGATACGTAAAACAAATGGCTAGATAAAAATTCATAAGTTCCCCGTAAAAAAAATGCTTTATTCTTTATTTACTACACTTTCCGATCTGCGTACCCCAACGGACATTTCAACATTTTCTGAGAGCATGTTACCCCATTATCTCTTCAACACGTTCTGAGAGCTTGGTGCCTTATCTTCTCCTCAACACGTTCTGAAAGCATGGAAACCTATCCTCAATACGTTCTGAAAGCTTGGAACCCAATCCTCTTCTCAACACGTTCTGAGAGCATGGCACCCTATCCTCTCCTCAGCACGTTCTGAGAGCATTGTATCCTAAACTTTCCTCAATATGTTCTGAAAGCATTGTAACAACCCTCTCCTCAATACATTCTGGGAGCATGGTATCCTATTCTGTTCTCGACACGTTCTAAGAGCATGGTATCCTATCCTCTCCTGAACACGTTCTAAGACCATGGCATCCTATCCTCTCCTCAACACGTTCTGAGAACCTCTTATCCTGTCCTCCATTCAAAATGTTCTGAGAGCATGGTACACTCTCCTCTCCTCAACACATTCTGTCATCATGGTACCATATCCTCTCCTAAACACGTTCTCATAACATGGCATCCTGTCCGTAACAAGTTCTGAGATCCTGGTACCCTATCCTCTATTCAACACGTTCAGAGGATAGAGTACCCTATCTTCTCCTCAACACGTTCTGAGAGCATGGTACCCTACCTCTATTAACCGCGTTCGGACAATAGAGTACCCTATCCTTTTCTTAACACATTCTGAGAGCAGGGTATCCTATCCTCTTCTCAAGACGTTCTGAGAGCACGGTATCCTGTCCTCAACACGTTCTGAGAGCCTGGTACCCTATCCTCTAATCAGTATGTTCTGAGAGCATGATATTTTATCCTCTATTCAACACGTCCTGACAGCAGGGTAACGTACCCTCTCCTCAACACGTTCCGAAGGCATGGTACACAACCTCCTTCTCAACACGTTCTGAGAGCATGGTACCCTATCCTCTCATGAGCACGTTCTAAGAGCATGATACCCTATCCTCTCTTCAACATGTTCTGAAAGCAGGGTACCCTATCCTCTGCTCAAGATGTTCTGAGATCTTGGTATCTTGTCTTGTCCTCAACACGTTCTGAGAGCCTGGTACCTTCTCCTTCTCCTCAACACGTTGTGATTAGGGGCACTCTTATTCCCATATCTGCACACAATCCATTCAAGTTATCCTATCTCGCAACTCAACAGTTTATGATTAGGATATTCTATCCCGTAATCTCAGCACTTTCTAATCAGGTTTCTCTATCCCGCAACTCGACAGTTTCTTATTAGGATAACGTATCCCAGAAATGGACGAATTGTTTTCAGGGTTCCCCATCCCGCGTCCCAACACTTTCTTATCAGAGTACCATACAGCTTATCTCGACACATTCTAATCAAAGTGTCCTATCCTGCTTCCCAACACGTTCTGATCAAGGCATCCTTATCCCCGTATCTCGAAACATTCTGTTAAAGTTGTCCTGTCTCGCAACTCAACACTTTCTGATCAGGGCACTCTGTCAAGCAACCAGAGCACTTTCTAATCAGACTATTATATCCGGCAACTCAACAATTTCTGACAAGGATAAACTCTCCCGAAACTGGACTCATTATGATCCGAGTACCCCACCTTGCGTCTGTTGGACACGTATTGGGCACCGTATCGCTTATTTGCACACGTTCTGATCAGCGTGCCCTATCCCGCATTTCGACACATTCCGATCATGGTACCCTATTGCACTATATCTGCAATTTGTGATCAGAGTGTCCTATCCTTTCTCGAAACTCTACGTTTTCTGATTAGGGTACCTAACCAAGAATGTCAACATTATCTGACCAGAATACCGTAATGGTCTTCTCGACTTATTCTGATTGGGGTGCGCTATCTCGCTATCTCAACATTTTCTGATCAGGTTATTTTATCCTGAAACTCGACAATGTCTGATCAGGATAACCTCCCCCAAAACTGGACGAATTATGATCCGAGTACTGTACCCCGTGTCGCAACATATCCTTATCAGAGTACCGCATGGCTTATATCGATACATTCTGCGCATGGTGGCATATCACGCATCTCAATTCTTCATGAAGAAGAATGTCCGAACTAAACCGGCTCAGGAAATACCTTTTGTATTCTTCCAGTAATTATCCTATTTTTCATTTAAAAAGTCATTGTACTGGGAGAGTGACTATGAATAGGACTGTGTGGATTCCAAGTTCTAAACGGGCGGTAGTAAAGTTACCGCACAAAAGCCTCTAATGAGAAAGAGTTCACGATACTTGCTTATCCTGTAACAATGAAATTACTCTCCTCTTGAACGGTTATACCATCATATAGAGAACAAAGGAGTTATTTCATTCAATGCGATGCAGGTTGATCCTAAAATGTTTCGCCAAACTTATGGAAATTGCCCTACAACTGATTCTGTAATTACAGGTGATGAAATGCTTCCACACAAAGATATACAGGGTTTGAAGTAAAGTCAGTACCAGACGTTTCTTAGGTGAACAGAGACTCATAACGATGTAGAAGTACGAGATCGGTGTTCAGCGCGAGAGGGCGCACCGAATCATCTGGACATGAGCGCTCTTAGCGGCTAATTCGCAAACTTAGCTCGCCGAACTCCGAAAATATCACACAACAAAAATGTCAATATCTTTTACTTGCTTCGAGTCCCTCATAAAAATGGTTTCAACCGGCGAATTTAATCTGTACACCGTGGAGACAAAAGTCTCCATTTCCAACTGCTGCAATATCATTGAATTGCTCTCCAGAGATTAGGGGACCCTTAAATTCTACAGGGACCACACTGGAATTCCTTCTCCGTTTTCTTACGTTACTACCTGTACCTTTCGTCAATTGAAATTTCGTAAGCTCTTTTGTAGTAATAATATTCTCTCAGAACGGGAAGTGGAAAGTATTCCAGCTTCACGACGTATTTGCTTCTACATTTAGGGCTCATGTCACTTCTGGACAGCAATGCAATCGTATTGCATTGTTTATAAATGACCTTGAGCACTTTTTCTACTTTAGTGTACAGCTTAAATTTACACGTTGCACCACAGGTTACGGCTAATATGTAAAAAGCGAAACATTTTAAGCAACCTTCTGAACAGTGATGAAAAGAGACGGTTTGTTTCGGAGAAACGTAGTATTTTGGTGTTTAAAGTTTGGGCGGATTCTCTCTCTCTCTCAGCAAAAACACAAGTGTTGGGTGTTGGGAAACTGCTGGCCACCAGCTGGCAGTGATGGGTCACTACTGACTGAAATCTGCCGCTCACGGTTCGGTAGCGACCCGTTGGTGGCAGCGCCATCAGTTGGCAGCTTTTGAAGGCCCTGCAACATCGCAGTGAATTGCGGGCCACCAAGAAAGTGCCACTAGTGGTCCGTAGCTGGCAACCGATGAAACCCCAACAGCAGGTGGAAGCAACGGAACTGCGCATGCGCAGATGCAACGCGTGCTGTGTCTCGCGTGGTACCAGTTAGTTGAAGACGACGCTATCGCCATCGTGTTATTTTAGTGAATGTTAAGAAGGAAAAAAAGCATAGGTAGAGAGGCGAATTAATTTCCTATTGAAAGGCCACGTCGACGAAGGTATCAGATACAGCCATGAAATACTAGATTACAGCCATAATATACACCCACTCCATTCCCTTGAATAACAAGAAATAATTTCTGCGTAATCTTTCATTTTAGCATTCACTAAACTGCTTGAAACAAAAGTCCTGGAAAAACGTTAAAACAGCGGTATGTTGAAAAAAAAAAGAAAAGAAGAAATATAGGTGCACAAAATTTATCACTTACTTGAAAAAAAAGCAACGCTATGTGGGTATAATGTATTCATCAATGGGTTGAAAACACAAAACTGGGGGAATTCACTTCTAAAAATAACGAGAAGTAAAATAAAAAATATGTCCTCTTTAAAACAAATGTAGCTTCGGACAGCGGAAAGGAAAGATACAACGTTAAAAATGTAACAGAATGTGGCATGAACGAGTAAATATATTAATTCAACAATCGCCTTTCAAGACGACAAGTTTAGCTCGAAACTTCGGAAAGCGACTTTAAGTTGGTACACTCGTTGAAAAAGTGAAGTTCCATTAAGGTAAAAAAAAACAATCGTACGTTGAAAAAATAAATTTATGAATTATATGAAACTGATATTTATAAAACATACCTCGCAATATTGTAAAATTAAATAGAGAACCATTCGTTACATATTCCCCAGAAAAGACGGTGAGCTTCAAGCCATCCTGATGCGTGCCAAATCAGTTTAGTTGGTAGAGAGCTTGGCCTCTCACGCCGACAGACCTGGTTCGTTTCCACCCAGATCCGAACGGGCGTTTTTTCAGGACCTGTTGAGGAAATTTCCGCAACGCAGGGCTGTAATGCAGAAGTTTCGTAAGGCGAAAAAAAGTAGCTGAAGCTGTGGGAAACTGCGGTTTTCCTTTATTATTATTTTTTTATAGATACTGCTGGGGAATTGGCACACAAGATTCGGCAAGCCATCACTTACATCACGTGGTTGCCGACTGCCACTGCCGGGAAACTGGTGGACCACATTAGGCTAGCCATCATTTTTGTCACGTGCTTGCAGGGCCGCTGAACGGCCACTTGTGGCAGCTATTGTCTGTGATGGATAACTGATGGCCCTGTTGTGGCATATGACAACTGATGGGGGTGTCAACTGTTGGCCAGCTGCTGGTGTCAACTGTTGGCCGGCTATTGGCTGCCCGGACATTTTATTGACGGCTCAGCAGCTCCAGCATAGTGCTGGGCCATTGCTGGCAGAAAAATGGTTCGATTTTGAATAAATTTTAGTATGTTGTAGGGGACCACCTGGGGACGAACCCTATTGCAAATGGTCGAAGTGGGGTTAAAGGTGAGGACATAAAAGCGGGATATCCACTCCATCGCCCTTATGCGTAATAACGTATATAAAAATGCTTCGATTGCGACAAAACATCATCATGTTGTTCCGGAGATGTACTGTACCAGTTCAGCTTATATAATCGAAATGGGGTCAAAGGTAAGGGCACAGGAGCCCGATTTATTCCACAGCCATTATCCTCATAACTTGACTAAAAATGCTTCTATTGCGACAAAGCTTTAGTATGCTGTTCCGGAAGTATACTGAACCAGTTCTTTTCAATATCACTGAAATGGGGTCAAAGGTCATAGCACAGGAGCCCGATTTATTCCACAGCCATTATCCTCATAACTTGACTAAAAATGCTTCTATTGCGACAAAGCTTTAGTATGTTATTCGGAAGTATACTGAACCAGTTGTGTTCAATATCACTGAAATGGGGTCAAAGGTCGCTGCACAGGAGCTAGATTTATTCCACAGCCTTTATCCTCATAACTTGACTAAAAATGCTTATATTGCGACAGAGCTTTAGTATGTTGTTCCGGAAGTATACTGAACCAGTTCTGTTCAATATCACTGAAATCGGGTCAAAGGTCGCTGCACAGGAGCGAGATCTATTCCACAGCCTTTATCCGCATAACTTGAGTAATAATTTCTGGTATTTTGGAAAGTGTATCATTATCGTTGCATTGCATGATTTTACTAACTTTTTTATTACAAAAATGTGTAAGTGGAATAAGAAATCAGAATAGCCTTATATTATGAGATGAAATTCTATATTTTATTATGAGATACATTTTACTTTAACACTTTTAGCTTCTTTGACATCATTCAACAGAGAATTGCATCTCTCACTTGTTAAATAGAAGTTGTTATCGTTCTTATTATTCACTGATTCACTCAAAAGGTTGTAAAACTTTTCCCGCAAAATGTCATTCATTTTTATGAAGGAAATAAAAAAAAACCTAAAATATATTGACACAAAAAACAAAATGATGTTAGTTCGTCGCCGCTCACCCTCGTCTATACCGGTACGAAGTAAGGTTACAACTAAACCGTTAGGTGCGCGAACAGCTATTAATAGAAGTGTCACGAGCATGTTAGGCCCTGCGCAGTACACGCTCAACTACGTTTGCAGGTGCACACTACAGGCTTTGACAGACTCATCGCTTATTTCGGACTTTGGTGTTGGTAAATGAAAAAAATTACCGAAAAAGTTTGGTATAAGCCCGAAATGAAAGCGTTAACAAGTATTTTTTGGAATTTTACCACTTAAGTGCCAGGATTTACCTGTCAAGCGTAGGATTTACGAATTTTTGGGCTTTTATAGTAACATATACACTGAAGTGCCAGAAAAACTTGTACACCAGTCTAATACTAGGTAGGTCCTCCACGGGAGCGCAAAACGGGGCATGGACTCCACTAGCTTCTGGAAATATGCTGTACGCAATGCACAACATTCTTCCTGCAGAGCGTTCCACAACTCGGGTGTATTTCGAGGTCTCGGATTATTGTGTTCGATAGCACGTTGCATGTCATCCCAAATGTGTTCTATCACGTTCAGATCTGGGGACTTGGGTGGGAATGGCAACACCCCAAACTCAGATGATTGCTCTTCTAACCATAATATGCATACTTGTGTGGAGGGGCTGATGGGTATATTATGCTGATGGGTTGGTCCTGTTGGAACAGGCCCAACCCATCAGTATAATGCAAGACATGAACACACCCCATACCATAACGGACCCTCCACCAGCCGGTACAGTTCCCTGTTGACAGGCGGAATCCATGGCTTCATGGGGTTTGCGCCACACACGAATCTTTCCATCTGCCCGATATAGTTGGAAACGCGACTCGTCAGACCAGGCTACTAATTTTCAGTCATCAAGTATCCAGTGGCGGTGTTGCCGTGCCCAAGCGAGGCTCATAGCTCTGTGTCGTGCACCCATCAAGGAGACTCGAGTTGGGCGTCGGCTTCCAAAGCCCATATCGTGCATGGTACGTTGCACAGTCCGCACGCTGATGCTTGTTGAGGCTCCAGCATCGAATTCCCATGATACCTGCGAGAGTGTTGCACCCCTATCGGTTGAAACGATTTTTGACAGCCGACAATGGTCACGTTCACCCAATGTTTTTTTACGGCCACACTGGTATCGTAGGTTTGAAGTTTTGTCGGAATTCTTGTAGTCACGATACACCCTTGCAATGGTCGTCCGTGAAAATCCGAACTTCGTTTCTACCTCCGAAATACTATGGCCTATCTCACGAGCGCCAACTATGACACCGCGTTGAAAATCGCTTAAATCGTTATTACTTGTCATTCTCATGCCGAAAACAGCTGTTACAGCTGGCAAGGATGTCTATCGCTTTATATACGCACTGACGGACAAAACCTAGTACGCGCATAGGTGACTTTGCTATGTATTTTGGATAAGCTCGTCTGTACCAGTTTTTCTGGCTCTTCAGTGTACAATTAAATGGACGACGCCATAGCTCTTTTCACGTTATTTTATAAACAACGCATAACAGCTGAAAAATTGTTTTCCAACACAGCTGGGATCGAATCCCAGATATCTCGATAACTAGTTGGTTGGTTGGTTAGTGGATTTTAGTGGCGCAAGGGCCAGGTTTGGCCAAAGAGCGCCAGACAAAGAACTATCAGCCACAGAATCTTAAAAGCGTGGAAAATGAGTAGAAGCAGACAGGCTTGGTAAAAGGTGAAAAAGAGTACGAAGAAAGCAGTGAAGAAAAGGTAGTCAATGAAGTTTATTAAAATTCATAAATTTACTAATGGAAAAGGATGAACCGTCACTCTCCTCCCCCCACACTCCTCTGCAATGCTGCCAGAGGGCGGGGACGAACTGTCACTCTCCTCCCCCCATGTTCCTCTGCAATGCTGGTAGAGGCTGGGGACGAACTGTCACTCTCCTCCCCCCGTGTTCTTCTATAATGTTGGGTGAGGGTGGGGACCTCGCTGAGGCCGAGACAGTTTGATGGACACTGCACACCTTTGCGGATTGAGGGCCGGGTCTTCCGCACGTGCAGGCTGTCTGCTGGGAACCGGAAGAGGCGGGCGTCTTCAAAAGAGAAGGCGCAGACTCAGCTGGTCGAATAAGCTGGAGCTCGGTGAAATCCACCTGTGTCGCTTGTTCAACTGTAGATCGCGTGGCAAGTGCGGCGAGAGCTACAGGGCGCGGAACAAAGGGCTGCACGGGTTGTGGCAGAGACTTAACAACTGCGGCAAAACTACGCTGTCGGGTGTTGGGAATACCCAACTTGGCTTTGGCAGCAGGGTACGAGAGGCCTTCCAGGGTCTTGAGGCGCTGGATCGCCATCTCGTCCTTCCATTTCATACAGTTGCGGGAGTAAGCTGCATGGGCCTCACCGCAGTTAACACAGCAGGCCGCAGAAGTGCAACCTTCCCCGTCATGTTCACCGGAGCCACAATTAGCGCAACGAGCGGAACTCTTACAGAATCGTTGTGAATGCCCGTACCTCTGGCACCTGAAACAGCGCAGAGGACTGGGAATGTACGGGCGAACTGCACAGACCAAGTAGCCTGCTTTGATTTCTGTCGGAACTTTCGGGGAGTCAAAAGTCAAGATTACATTTTTAGATTTAAGCAAAGAGCCATCACGCCGGAACATCATACGACGTGCAGCAAGAACACCCTGATCCGCAAGTTCAGTCACCAATTCATCCTCACTGCATGGCAAGAGATCAAACTCCGAAATAACACCCCGAGAGGTGTTAAGAAACGGGTGAGGTGTCACTTTTACAGGAATGCCTTGAAGACTAGAAAGGCGCAGAAAAGTGTTACTCTGAGAAACACTGCAAGTTTGGACAAGCAGGTCCCCAGAGCGAAGTTTCCTCACAGACTTCAAGGGGCCAACCGCAGCGTTCAAAGCTTTAGAAATGAAAAATGGAGATCTGGTGGACAGTCTCTCATTCGGATCGATGGATTCTACAAGTAAGTGTGTAGCATGCGAAGTCACAGCAATCGAGGGGAGACGACGCTTCGGAGCGACTGGTACAGCTGCCGAAGAAGAAGTTCCACATTCTGGGTCCAGGTCATGGTCTAAAGACCGTTTAAGGTTATGAGACTTGGTAAGGTGAGAAGACGAAGGAGAGTCGTTTGCAACTATCATTGTCTCAGGCGTCTTAAATTTGGAGCGTTTGTTTTTGGGTTTACCCATAAAAAAAGAAGGAAGATTCGTCTGCAGACTACTCCACCCACCACCGAGCCCTACAAGGGAGAACTGGAGGTCCGCAAGCCAAGAAAACGACGCTGGACACAGATCTGGAGCTTATACGTTGCAGATATAGTCCGTTGGCTGTGATCACACGCACTCGGCGGACACTTCGGCCTCCTGGTACCGTCATGCCAACGCCTTTGGCATGATCCCACAGCCCCCGGGCTCACCCTGCCGTGCTATACGACAAAAAAGCCGCTAAAGCCCTGTACACAACTTGGTACAAGACTTCTGACTAGAGGTGGGTTAGTCTCTAGCCTCCCGTTTACAGCGAAGCCGGGGTCGAAGAGGAGTGTTGGTACACAGGAGGCACTTTATCCGGTCTCCTGCGACCTCAGCCGCCAGACATCCCATTTCCGCCTCACGGGTCTCCGCACGCGGCAAACATGCAGGTAGGCCTAGCACCCAAACCAGCTAAAAGGAAAAAAAGAAATCCAAAGAAGACAAATCCTGGCTGGGAACCTAAACGGAATCTCAGCAACCTACGAACTGAGCGGTTAATATAAATCAGTTAGTGGTGGAAGGTAACAAAACCACAAGACCGGGGTGTTAGTACATAACGTGGTAGCGATTAGGTAGAATACAACACGGGCAACTAGCCAACGGAGAAAATAAAGAAAAAAAGAGCGAGACACAAGACCAGCTCGGGATCGTGGGGCCGCGACTCCCCAACAGCTGGATGAACAGCCGTCCCTGCAAACACCAATAGCACCAAAATAAAAATCAAGCGGTGGCATGACATCAGATGTTGACCAGTCACAAGGTCAGCTCGGGCCGTGGGGGCGCCGCTCCCCAAATAACTGGAAAACCAGTTATCCCCGTGCGGGGCTCGATAACTAGTCGATTGCGTTAGCTTTACGCTACGGTGCTAACCAGTAAAATCGAGCAGTAAATCTGTCGTCATCTGGTGGCAGATGACGACATCTCAGTTGCTGAGACCATCAATACGGATTTGTGTAGCCAGATGCTGACTGATAAACCACGCATGGAGCTGAGAATTGTTGGCACCGTAACGTAAAGCGAACGCACTCGACTAGTTATCGAGAGAGAGCTGGGGTTCAATACCGGCTGTGTTGGAACACAATTTTTCAGTTGCTATGCATTGTTTATAAAATAGCGTGAACAGGGCCATGACATCGTCCATTTACATTATCTCCACGTATTTGATTTATATCATATCCACGTACTGAGAGAACTAATTGAAAGAGCGAGGGAATATGAACTTCCATTGTGCATGGCTTTTATCGATTATGAAAAAGCCTTTGATTCGGTGAAATAATCAGCAGTTACAATGGCTCTTAAATCCTGCGGTATTGAAGATGCATACATTAATATTATTAATAACATCTATGAAAATGCAAGTGCAAAGATTCGGCTGTTTGAAAATACAACACACATAAAAATTGGAAAGAGAGTGAGACAAGGTGCCACTTTATCTCCCAAACACTTTAATGCCACATTGGAAAATGTCTTTCAATCACTGAACTGGGAAAACAAAGGGATAAAGTTTAATGGAGATTATCTAACTAACCTTCGTTTTGCTGATGACGTAGTCATTTTTGAAACTACTCCATTAGAGCTGCAGAGTATGATCCAGGAACTTGCTGAAAAGAGTAAAGAAGTGGGATTAGAAATGAACTTTCAGAAGACAAAACAGATGTACAATGCTTTTACAAGTAATGAAGATTTATCGATTGATGGAGAAAAGCTGGAGGTAACAGTTACGTACGTTTATCTTGGACAGCAAATATCAAGTGAAGGACACATTGACGAAGAAATTAATCGGCGTACAAAACTTGCCTGGAGAGCATTTGGAAGAAACATCATACTTTTCAAGAGCAATATGCCATTATGTCTTAAAAGAAAAGTGTTTGATCAATGCATCCTTTCAGTACTTACGTATGCTGTAGAGACGTTGACCATAACTAAAAGAGACTGTGACGTGCTGGCCCAGCAAGACGCACACGACATAAATGCAGACGGCAGTCAGAACGAACGTCCGCGGAGCTCAATTGGTAGAGTGACTTATTCCAGAATGAGGGGACCCGGGTTCGAGCCCCGGCGTGGGCAAAAATGACGGAGAAATTTTCTTCGTTATAAGACATACAAAAGCTGCAGACAACTCAAAGCAGCATGGAGAGATGCGTGCTTGGTGTAACCAGGAGAGATAAGAAGAGGAACTCGTGGATCAGAAAAATGACAGGAGTGGAAGACATCATGATCAGAGTAAAATCCCTGAAATGGCAAGCATACTGCCAGAAGGACAGACCATCGACGGACAGCGGAAATTTTAGACTGGATTCCAAGGGATAGGAAATGACCCAGAAGAAGACCACGTGTGAGATGGGTGGATGGAATTCTAAAATATGCGGAAGGAACGTGGAGGAGGCTGGCGCAAGACAGACCGTTGTGGAAGAAACTAGGAGAGACCAGCAGTGGATTGATAATGGTTGACAATGATGATGATACATCTGATTAAATGTTTCTAATTCAGTGCCCGGTGTGTGTACAGATTATTCTTTAATTTTGAGGAGAAACCCAATTCTATGGATTTATCTGTGATCCATTTTGTAACATTTACGCAAGTAGGAAGAGTTACTGATATCCAGCATATTTCCATACACTTGCTTTCGAAATGACAGCAAGAGAATGCTGCTCCCTCTGTTAAGGTCCTGTGAGCGACATTCGCACTTTTGATTGCTCCTAGTCTTGAATAAAATAGCAGACTGCCGAGGAAAAGTTCGGGAAAGGAAGTGACGGATGCCGCTGTTTGTTTCGGAGGACGAGATTTACCCGGATTTAGACAGCTAAATGTACGAATGTTCGAAGTGGTCACGTGACGTGCCCACGGTGCTCTAGTAACGACATCCTGGAAAGGACATTCTGAGGCGTATTTGTCACCTTAAGTGACAAACATTTCCAACCTGTCACCGGTCTGGGTTGCAGCGCCCCCCTCATTAGCATATAAAACGGCTGTTAGGCATCTTTCCTGCTATGGTTTCTCTTCATGAACAGAACGGCATTCATTAGTCTGGAGGATTTCTCGACCACCGCGCGTGGTAATTAAAACAGATTAATCTAGTCTCCCTGAAATGATGGTGGGAGTTTCTGTCAGTTTCACATGCGCCGCATTCTGCATCTCTTACGAAACAAATTTCGCCACCGTCGAAAAAGTCGGGAGTTAATCGCGTTCTTCGCATAACTAAAGCACCAGGTGAGAAAAAATCCAGAGATTTATTATGTTTCCCCTTTTTTTAAGTCTTCTGCTGGAAATGCGGAATTTTTAGAATTGGCTCAACAGCTAATGGGTTATAAGTGTTTTTATTAAACTTTAACGGTAATGAACATCCGTAGATTTAGTTTTTTTTTTTTTTGTCGGCAGAGGAATATTTTCTATGTGATTTATTTGGAATATCTCATCTGTTTCTCCTGGCATCAAAAGACATTTTATGCGCCAAGTGTCTGTTCTGCTTACAAAAATTCAGATATATTTTGGTATTAAAAATACGTTGCTACTTTTCCACGAAACAAGTGCGAACAAATATTTTTCTGATGTAGAAGTTAAAAGAAGCGTAGAGTAGTTAAATAAAGATTGCATACTTTCGAGCATTTAGGGACATGCGACATTTTTAATCCGGAATGCATTTTTTTCGGATTGGAGGTTTAACGACCACCGTGAACAAGTCAATGGGCTATAAACTGTCGCCCGTCCCTAATTTAGGGTCACTGGTTCCAGGTAACGGGCATTTAGGGACATGCGACATTTTTAATCCGGAATGCATTTTTTCGGATTGGAGGTTTAACGACCACCGTGAACAACTCAATGGGCTATAAACTGTCGCCCGTCCCTAATTTAGGGTCACTGGTTCCAGGTAACGGAGAGAACCACTGCCGTAAGACAAACACACAACATCCATGCCTCACCGGGATTCGAACCCGGCCACCTTTACGGACTAATGATCATAAGCCATCGCTTAGACCACTGCGCCACTCGGGCGGGTGGAAAGAATTACTGGAGGTTATAAAATTTTTTCTGAAATAAGCCTGAAGAATACATTTGCTGTCTAAGAAGCAGTCCGAACGCGGTACGAGCTAGGGTAGATGGTATCCAGGGAGCCTTGCTTTCTCCATGGCTTTGTTGTTATTCAAAGTGGTCGTTCAATGGGGGGATGATTAACTCTAACCATTTCTAACTGAATACCAGCTATAAAGGCTGCGAGGAACCTAGTTAAGGAGAGATAAATTGTTTCAGTCATTTATTTCTGCCCAGTGACATGATATCTGTGTCAGTGGGACTATCCCTTCCCGATCATAACTCCTTTCACGGAAAATGATCAGAAGGGGGCGTTTATGAAGTGTGAAGGGTTTAAACCTAAGAGAACAGATATAATACGTTTGAGTAGTGGAAAAAAATACCACTACCAATTTTAAGAAATGCCAAAATATCTTGAAAATCTAGATGTAGGTTCATAGCCCAGAGAAAGTGCTGTCAGACAAAACATTTAAGAAAATAATTTTATTTTAAGTAATACCTACAACGGCAGTTCGGTAAAAACTGAGAGTAAAATCACACAAAATGAAAAAAATATAGGAACAGCAAAATATAAGTTATTATTTCTCAAAGTATCCTTCTTACGATGATATGCAACGGCCCCATCGTTCGGTGCACTTTTCAAAGCAAGTAGCGAAGGCATTTTGTGGAAGCTGCTTTAGCAACCCCTGTACAGTTTGAATCACGTCAGCATCTGTGTTGAATGTTGCGTCACGGAACTTCTCCTTCATTGTTGGAAACAACCAGAAATCGCACGGGTCGAGATCAGGACTGTAGGCATGCTGTGGCATGATTTCAATACTGCATTTCCTAAGAAACTGTTGGCCACAAACAGCCGCATAAGCAAACCGGACAAAAAAATACGAAATGCTCATTTTATTGGTTAATATGGGATTACATCACCACGAGCTCGTAGCACAGCCTTGATATTTTCTTTGGCATGTAGTCAATATGGAAGTGGATGACATTAATGTTCAGTTTGCCCCACGTCGTGAACAACTGGTTC
Source organism: Macrothele yani (assembly GCA_039090855.1). Classification (NCBI taxonomy): domain Eukaryota; kingdom Metazoa; phylum Arthropoda; class Arachnida; order Araneae; family Macrothelidae; genus Macrothele; species Macrothele yani. The sequence goes on along the minus strand of CM077032.1, from coordinate 16,908,159 downwards.
TGCAGAGCAGTCAAATTGGGAGGGTGTTGTTGTCTCTTCTTAACGGCCCGTTCGAGCATGTCACAAATAATCTCTATAACATTGAGATCAGGCGAATTGGCAGGCCAGGTGAGATGTGGGACGTCGACCTCATGTTTTGCAAACCAATCCTGCACAATGGCAGCTCAGTGGACAGTGCAGTTTTCGTCTTGATAACGTGGATCTGGAATGGCGGCATCTTGGAGGACCTGGATATATGAAACACCTCGTTATCCAACAGTTTCACGTAGTCCACCGCTTTCATGCCATTAGACACGTGAACTAAGGGACCAACCTCAACACTGGATATACACCCCCAAAACATGACACTTCCACCCCCTTCTGTACAGCCCTTTGCACACACTCTGCGTTGAAGGTTTCTCCGGCCTTCCGCATGACCCTGGATTGACCATCATTGGAATACAGGCAGAACCTGGATTCGTCCGACCAGATGATGCGTCGCCACTGTTCTGTGGTCCAATGTCGGTATTCCCTCGCCCATTCCAGCCGATTTTTCTTGTGTATGGCAGACAGCTTGGGGCGTACCCTAGCGACCCGACTGAATATTCCTTCACCATGCAGTTCTCGTCGTAGCGTTCGTTCGGAAACAGGCTGACTGGGTCCCACATTGTACTCTTGCAGCAATTTCTGCCGGATTTGGAACCGTTTTGCGGGTGATAATCGCCCCAGACGTCGACGATCACGGTTGCTCATGATGGTTTTTCTACCGCAGCTGCTCCGGCAGGTATTGTCCCTGGCCGACTCCTTCTACGCTAAATGAACACTACTGACTGTGGACTTGGATACGCCAACGAACCTCGCCACCTCCCTCAGCGAATGACCATGTTCACGACCAAAGACGATAGCTCCCTTTCGCCACTCTGTTACGTCTCCTTTTCTACCCATGTGTAAGCAACAATAAAACTGATTAGGCATGCACGTCTTACAAGGCTGAAAAAGCAGGAAGTAACATACAATACTTTCCATTCTATAATATACACGCATTTTTCTCTGTCTGACCAGTTTCCAACTGTTCCTCCGGATGAAAGCATTTCGTAATTTTTTGTCCGGGGTGCTTATGAGCGGGCGTTATCATGATGTAGGATCCACTTGCGCACCAGTTCCGGTCACTTAATTGGTATTTGTCTCATTGCCTTCCCAGCTGATTTGTTTTGGTGGACTATTTTTGGAAGAGGCGAGCCTATCTGATTCCAGACACTCGTAGCGCGCGTCGTGAGGGGGTCGAAATAGTGGACCCATGTTCCGTCGGCAGTTATTACTGTGTTTATAAAGTTCGGATCCTTTGCAATCATTTGTTTCCACTCATGACACACCTGAACTCTACCAATTGTTCTCTCGCCAGGTGATGAGGCACCCATCTGGAACACACACGATAAGGCAGTAATTTGTCGCGTAGTATGCCAAATCCGGACTTTTTGAAATATTAGTTGACGCCGCTATGTCTTTTATAACGAAGTAAATTTCTCCGTCATTTTTATCCACGCCATGGCTCGAACCCGGATCCTCTCATTCCGGAATAAGTCACTCTACCAATTGAGCTACGCGGACGTTCGTTCTGACTGCTATCTGCCTTTATGTCGTGTGCGTCCTGCTGGCAGGTACGTCACACTTCACACGTCATTCGTCGATCTTCTTGCAGGATTGCCAAAACAATGTTAACAATACGCTCCGTAACAACACTTTGAGGTCGACTAGGCCTAGGAGCGAATTGCGCCATTTTCTGAAATCATGGTGCCATCTAAAAATCGTTGACTCATCCAAAAATTATCTTTGTAAGTCTTTTTTTTTTTCATTATACTGTTTCTGGAGCCGTTTTACCCAAACGATAGGAAGTTTTTATCGCACAACGAATTTCACTTCTTAACTCTGAATCATTCTCCTCCATAGCTGTATGGCGAAACGCAGACATGCCTTAAACAACTGCGCAATAACAAAACCAGAGTCGTCTGCCGCAGCTAATAACTGTCGCCATGAATACTTCCTTAATCCAATTAGTCGTGCGCGTGGTAATTTTTCCTTTCACAATGCGGCCAACTCAAACAAGAAAGATGACACCACATTTTCGGGTGTAATAAGCACGTCTTTTGAATCCGTTCTGACGCAAAATAAATTTATCAAAGCTATTCAAATTCAATGGAACCGGTATGGAAAACAATAGTATCTGACGGAAGAAAGAAGTTTTGAAATCGGGTTTTTAATCTCTCAGATATTGCTGTAAACGGAATCGTGAGCTTACGCCCTCTGGTTGCAGACTTGTGCGTTAAGAAAAACATGAATTTATACGAGAAACATTAAAGCAATCCAAAACCGAAATATTTTTTCAAATCGGACTCTTAGAAACAGAGATATCGAAAAAAATAAAATGTGACTTTACGTCCCCTGGTGGGAAAACCATGCATTATTTTAGGAAGAAAGTATTCTCAAAAGGTTTTTCCATATGAGCGGTATCGGTCCAAGAAAAACAAAATTAGTCGAGTTTTTAGGAGCCCAGATTTTGCTACAAATACATCCGAAGCAGAAATTAGCTCTTATGCCACCTGGTGGCCAAACCATTATTTACAAAACATTAGAAATTATGTGAAAAATATTTTCCATCAAGTCTTGTATGCGATACAGGAAGAAATTTTCAAATCAGAGTTTTAAGAAGCAGATATAACGCAGAAAACGCAATTTACCTTTGTGCCCCCTAGCGGAAAGTCTATGATTTACTTGAAAATTTTGAAGTTATAGGAAAAAAATTCGCATCAGAAACACTATCCAACAAAGGAGGAATTTTTCAAATCGGACTCCTAGAAGTAGAGATATTGACAAAAAGAAGATATATATCTACGCCTCCTGGCGTAGAAACCATGCATTATTTCAAGAAAAAAATTTTCCTGAAAGGTTTGTCGACATGATTAGTATCGGTCAACAAACGACTTTTTTTTCAATCGAGAATTTAGAAGCCCATACTTTTCTGCAAATGTATTAGAACCGGAAATTAAGATTTACACACCCTGGTGGCCAAACCATTTTTTTTTACAAAAATTAGAAATTATGTGCAAACGATTTCCCATCAAGAGCTGTATCCGGTGCAGAAAGAATTTTTCACATCGGAGATTTAGAAGCAGAGATATAAGGGAAAAAGCAATTTACCTTTACGCCACCTAGCAGAAAGTCTACGAATTACTTGAAAATTTTGAAATTATGTGAAAAACATTTCGCATCAGAAACACTATCCAACAAGGAAGTGATTTTTCAAATCGGACTCCTGTAGTAGATATATTGAAAAAATTAAGATATACATCTACATCCCTGGCGTAAAAACCATACATTATTTTAAGAAGAAAATGATTCTAAAAGGTTTGTTGACATGAGTAGTATCGGCTTGCAAACGACGTTTTTTTCAATCGAGAGTCTTTTTTTTTTTTTTTTTTTCGAAGGTTGAACGACCACCGTGAGCAACTCAATGGGCTATAAGCAGTCGCCCGTCCCTAAATTAGGGTCACTGGTTCCAGGGAAGGTAGAGAGCCAGTGCCGTAAGACAAACACAACATCCATGCCTCACCGGGATTCGAACCCGGACCCCTTTCGGACGAATGATCAGAGGCCAACGCCTTAGACCACTGCGCCACCGGGGCGGCATCGAGGGTTTAGAAGCTCATATTTTGCTGCAAATGCATAAGAAGCGGAAATTAAGGTTTACGCCTACTGGTGGCCAAACCCATCAGGAGCTGTATCCGGTGCAGAAAGAAATTTTCAAAACGGAGATTTAGAAGCAGAAATATAGGGGGGGGGGGCTCAATTTACCACTACGTCCCCTAGCGGAAAGTCTACGAATTACTTGAAAATTTTGATATTATATGAAAAACATGCCACACTGGAAACACTATCCAACATAGAAGGAATTTTTTAAATCGGACTTCTAGAAGTAGAGATATTGACAAAAATAAGATATACATCTACTTCCCCTGGCGGAGAAAATGTGAAATATTTTAAGATGAAAATATTCCGAAAAGGTTTATTGATGTGAGTGGCATCAGTCCACGAAATAATTTTTTCAATAGATTATTTAGAAGCTCAGATTTTATGGCAAATACGTCAGAAACAAAAATTAACACTTACACCCGTGGTGGCAAAGTATTCTTTACCAAAAATTTGAAATTATATGCAGAAGACTTTCCATCAGGAGATGTATCAGCTGAAGAGAAAAATTTTAAAATCAGAGTTTTAGAAGGAGAGTTAATCAGGGAAAAATGTAATTTACCTTTACGCCTCCTAGCGGAAAATGTATGCGTAGTTTGAGAAAGTAACTATATCTAAAATACTCTTCGACTTAAATACATAAACGAATCGAAAGATAAAATACTGTTTTCAATCGGTTGTTTAGAAGCAAATATGTGGAATAAAACGTTTTTTTGAATTGGATATCATCTACATTACGCCCTCTAGCGGCAAAATTGTACATCGTAAACAAAAAACAAAATGAAGGATCATCGTTCGCATATTTCAAGCTTCCCAATGCAAACAGAATTTTTCAAATTGGACAAATAGTTGCAGAGATATCGTGGGTACAGACCGACGGACGGACAAACTGGGAAACATGAGCACGATCTGTTTTTACAAAAGACGTGGTAAAAATATTACTCCCATTTTTTATGAAACGGCGTTTGTATATTGCTGGAAAATCGTTCCAAAAATGTCTCTAACGATATATCGATATATTAGATGACGTCCTTTGTGTCATTAAAAGAGCGTGCACTTTTTAAAGGTAAGTGTCTTGTTGCAACATTCAGATGGCGTGGCACAAATTCTTCAATATATAACGGTAGATGAAAATGTTCTTAAGAAAACGGTAGCGCACATTTTGGTGAAAGATTGGGTTGATACATAAGTTCATGCCGTTTTATTTCACGAATAATTCCCAGGTCAGTAGTTACGGTGCAAACGGCGAGTTGTATATCAAAATACAACTAGTAATATCGTGTGTCTACTATACTATGAAAATTAATTGGGACAAAGTAAAAAATCACTCTTTTTTCCAAAACTATGCCTTTATATCATTCTATGCCTTCATATACATTGATAAATACCTGTATTGGTATGAAGTATGTCCTCCTTTAGCAGAAATGACCTCTTGAATTCGTTTTGGCATTGACTCCACTAATTGAATGCACATATTTTTGACTTCATAATCGTGGAACCACACTTTTATAGCATTCGTTATCATGCGTTCTTTGGTTGTGCAGTCCATTTTACCTAAACGTCTCTTCAAAATATTCCACATGGGATTTAAGTCTGGTGAATTTCCAGGCCAGTCAAGCAAATGAATTTGATTTTCCAGCTTGACCAATTTCGAATTGTGACATGGGGCCAAGTCATGTTGAAATGTCCCGTCAAAAGTTTGCAAGAATGGAACAATCCTACGTTGTAATAATTCTACATACTTGGCTGAATTCATCATACCTTGAAACAGGAACTAAGCTTCCAGTGCCATTTAATGTGAAAAACCCCCAAAACAGCTGTTTCAGAGGGTGTTTTGCAATTTGTTTGACATGATCAGGTCTTAAGGGTTCACAGTTGCTTCGTCTAAAGACATTTGCTTGGTAACCCTGCACAAATAAATGAGTTTCATCACTGAAAATTACCTTTTTCCAGTCGTCAGCAGTCCATGATTTATATTTTTTGGCCCATGTTAAACGTTTTATCTTCATTTTTGCATTCAAATATTGTTTTTTCGTTGGTCTTCTTGCCTTCCGGCCAACTTCCAGGAGTCTGCGGCGTACAGTTGAATCACTAACATCACAACCGCTAGCCAATAAATTTCTTTGAAGGTGGGGTGCTTCTTTTTTTGGATTCATTTTGTTATTTCTGATTAGACATTTATCGGTTAGTGGAGTCGTTTTTATCTTTCTTCCACATTTACCTCTCCTTTTTGGAGACGATTATCCAGATGCATTGTATCGCGTAAGCAGTCTTGATACACTTGATTTGCCTACACCAACTGCAGAAGCGATATCTCTCACTGTCATAAAAGTGTGATTCTTCAGAGCAATTATTTTTTCACGCTTCCTTGGGGAAATATACGTTATTCAATACACGAAAGGACCAAATACTCACATAGAGCAAACACTAACATCCACCTGTCACACACGAAAGCTCACAACTGAAGCTGAATTGTCTATTTCCTGTTTAAAACCGGTCAAACCACATTCTTACTATCAAATTCTAACAGTCACACCACCTCACAGCTGATAAAACTGGTTTACGTGAGTTTCGGACATCAACTGGCGTTCACATTACAATTCTGAGAATAAAATAGCTTGTCCCAATTAATTTGCATGGTGTAGTATATCATATTGCGTTGTGTGATTATGGCTAATGTTTTTTTGGTTTTCGGGTCAGGAAGTACAGAGTGTTAAGTACAGAGGAATGCACATTTCTAAATCTGCTCCTTTACGAGTTTAACAAGGTATCCTCAGCCGCCAAAGCCACTCGACAAATTTGTGCTGTGTATGGGGAGGATGCTGTTGCTGCGAGGACAGCCCGCAAATGGTTTGAGCGGTTCCGATGTGGCAATTTTGACCTCAACGACTCTCCATTCCCAGGTCGTCAATCTCGCTTCGATGAGGATCGCTTGACCCATCTCATCCACTTGGATCCGCGTCAAACCACACGCAAATTGGCCACTGAGATGGACTGTGATTGGGCCACAGTGGTGCGACACCTGGAACGTAGGGCAAAGGTCCAGAAATTGGGATCTTGGGTGCCTCACATTCTCACAACAAGAATCAGCGTGTTGCCATATGTGGTTCCTTGCTCGCCCGTTATCGCGAATGTTCTCAGCAACACAAATCCTTTCGGTCACGTATTGTTGCTGCAGATGCAAAGTGGTGCCTTTACGTGAATTTCGGGCATCAGAGGGAATGGTTAAGCCCCCAAAAAGACGACCACACCACGTCTAAAGCATGACCTTCATCACGGGAAGGTCATTTTGTGTGTCTGGTAGGAAATGGAAAGCATTATTCTCTGGGAAATGCTGCCGAGGAATCGGACCATCAACGCTGCACTGTATTGTGAGTACCTCCGCCGAGTGGAGGGGACAATTCAGCAGAAACGGCCATATCGCCGCCATGGTGTTTTTCTCCAGCATGATAACGCACGCCCTCACAGTGCAAATATGACCGAAATGGTCATTCAGGACACGGAATGGGAGATTCTTCCACATCCGACCTATTCCTCGGATGTCACCCCTTCAGACGATCACCTGTCCCGATATCTGTCGAATGCACTCCGTGGCAGAACGTTCAACAATGATGTTGATCTCCAGAATTTCCCTGATGATTTCTTCGAAGCAAAACCTGCACGTTTTCTCAAGAATGGCATTGCAGACCTATCCAGACGTTGGAACACCATCGTAAACAATAAGGGAGATTCGTTTTAAAAGGGTAATGTGTGGATATATATTGATGTGATTTGTGTGATTGATATATATTGATGATATATATTGATGTGATTTGTGTGATTGATTTCGTTTTCTCTTCTGATGTAATACATTCCTGTAGTGCGGTGAAAAGAAACGGCATGCACTTATGTATCAACACAATAGAAGGCAGGCCGTCTCCTAAGGGTGCTATAAGATGCGATCTACCGATTTCAACTTCCAGACAAGAAGCCAAACGACGCATCCTGCGGAATTAAAGATTCGTTTTAAAAGGGTAATCTCCAAAACCATCATGCATTTCATTGGTGATATAGCCTAGAGATGAACCCGGGCTCGTACGGGCTCAGAATTCATTAATTACCGAAAAACCCGGGCCCGGGCTCGGAATTACACGTCTTGAATTTCATTAATGTAATTAATTCAACGCGTGTAATTCCGAGCCCGGTTGAATTACACGTGTTGAATTTCATTGTGGATTTGTTACCATGGTGGAAGGATTTTCAATTTCCTAAGCTAGCTGCCATTGCAAGACAAATTTTGCTTAGCAAGACTTGCATTATGCATTGTCCAAAGCTATGGCCCAAGCAAGGATTAGTTTAAGGAGGTCTGGTATCGAAACACTGGGAAAAAATCACATTCCCATTTTTTGTATTTTATTAAAAATCAAGAATCTTATCTTTAAAATGATGTATTAATTTCCAAAATTGTGCAGGTAGAAGTATTGTTATTTATTTTTTAAAATTTCTTCACCCGCGATTTTTGGGGTGACGTTGGTTTTTAGTGCAGCAGGTCGAGTTTTAGAGAAAAGATCAAGTTGAAGCGCTAAGGCATTAGATGCAATTCTCTCTCTCTCTCTTTTTTTCATGATGAACTTGATCTGGAAACTTCACACGCATATGATAATATTGTGATTATTATACTGTTAAGCGCAAAGCTTTGTTAATGTTACAAAATGCAGAATAATCTGGTTTGCAATGCTTTTAGGTTTTTTTGTTTTTTTTTAGTCTTGGAAATTTCCCTACATGCTTTTTTTTATATTCTACTACAACACTCTAAACTACCTTTACCAATTAGCATATATGTAAATTATATTGCAAACATTAGTTTTCTAGAGTCAAAATTTCAAACGCTTGCAACTGTCTGTACGGCGTTGTACGTTTTATAATGCAATTCATTCAAAATAAAAAAAGGAAATTTAGAAGTCAAAAAGAAATAACGAATGGAATTTTTTGTTTCTAAACGATTTTCTTTTCTTCATTTCAAAATTGCCTTTATTCTTCAGTAAAATAACATTTCTATGTATATGACAATGGAATTCTGCCAATAAATACAGCGGTATATACATCAGCTGGAAAGTTCCAGTGAAACGTAAAACAAAATATTGTTAAAATCATAAAAAAAAATTATTTCGCCACGTAGGGCGAAGGAGAGGCAGACAATAAAGCACGAGCGATACAAACGAAAATGTTTACCCACAGTATTGTAGACAGGGCAAGACATGATTCTATACTATGCACAAATTCCAATTAAGCATTACTACCATACTAAAGATTAAACATTAGGTACTTCAGCTTTTACCAAAATTACTGATTTACGGTCGAAGGGCACGTTGATTATTTATTTATTTTCAAATACACATTTTAGAACTTTTGGTTTTATGCGTAGTATTTCTAAAACCATATTAATATTGTGAAGTGGATTAACCGAACTAAATTTTTTAAACTAATGATTTTTAAACTAATCCTAGCTTGGCCAAGGTTTAGTTTAAAAGTTATTAGGATTTGCAAGCCTTGATATAGGCAAAATTTTCCAAGAATCCGGGCCCGGGCTCACCAAACACATGTAATCAAAGAAAGCGGGCCGAGCGCGGGCTCTAGGTCTTTGGAGCCGGGCTCCTAAAATTGAGCACGAACTCTTCTCTAATATACGTAGTAGTCGTTGTTGTAGACTGTTGCAAATGGGCTCCAACAAACGTCGACCGTATCACCAGTCTACTTCAAACTCTCTGACATGCCACCTGTTTCTCATCCACAACATCGCCGATTGGGTGTGGGGGTGTGTGGGGGTGTGTGTGGGGGTGTGGGGGTGTTTATGTGTTCATAATTTTGAAGTCTTTTAAAATTACAAAATATAATTTTAAAAGACTTCAAAATTTGCAATATAAATAAATTAATTGATTTTAGATCACACAGTTATCATTACCCAGCAATACAAAAGTTTTCCCGATTAAATATAATATAATCACAATCAGCCATCTTTATTATTTTAACATTGGAAAAATCACGTTTAAGATAATAAAAGAAACATCTTCACACCGATATAATAAAAATAAATTACTCCACAGACACACACACACGACACACACACACAAAATAAAACACATATTCGACCGATTCATCCAAAAACAGAAACTATGAAACAAAGTTTAAGCTACGTTGGCCCTCATTACGGGAATTCACTCACAACGGAACTAACAATACTAAACACTGAAGTGCCAGAAAAACTGGTACACCAGTCTAATACTTAGTAGGACCTCCAATTGAGAGCAGGACTGCAGATATACGATGGGGCATGGACTCCATTAACTTCTGGAAATATACTATAGGCAATGCACACCATACTTCCTGCAGAGCGTTTCACAATTCGGGTGTATTCCGAGGGCTCGAATTCATGTGTTCGATAGCGCGTTGCATGGCATTCCAAATGTGTTCTATCACGTTCAGATCTGAGGACTTGGGTGGGAAGGGCAACACTCTAAACTCAGATGAATATTCCTCTAACCATAATGTGGCGTCCCGACATTTGTGTGGAGGTGCATTGTCCTGTTGGAACAGGCCAAGCCCATCAGCATGAATGCAGGACATGAACAGATGTACCTCGTCAGAAAGAATGCGAACATAACGTTGGCCGGTCACAGACGTTTGTAGACGTACCAGGGGTCCCAGTGAAGTCCAGCTAAACACACCCCATACCATTACTGACCCCCCCATCAGCCGGTAAAGTTCCCTATTGACAGGCGGGATCCATGGCTTCATGAGGTTTGCGCCACACACGAATCCTTCCATCTGCCCGATACAGTTGGAAACGCTACTCGTCAGACCAGGCTTCTTGTTTCCAGTGCCCAAGCAAGCGCATAGCTCTGTGCAGTGCACCTATCAAGACTATTCCAGTCGGGCGTCGGCTCCCAAAGCACATATCGTGCAGGATACGTTGCACAGTCCGGGCGCTGATGCTTGTTGAGACTCCAGCATTGAATTCCGATGATACCTGCGAGAGTGTCGCGTGAAACGATTCTTGACAGCCGACGATGGTCATGTTCACCCAATGTCGTTTTACGGTCACACTGGTATCGTAGGTTGGAGGTTTTGCCGGAATTCTTGTAGTCTCAGTACACCCTTGCAATGGTCTTCCGTGAAAATCCGAACTTCGTTTTTACCTCCAAAATACTATGGCCCATCTCACGAGCGCCAAGTGTGACACCTTGTTGAAAATCGCTTAAATCGCTATTACTTGTCATTCTCATGCCGAAAACAGCTCTGACAGCTGGTAAGGATGTCTATCGCTTTATATACGCACTGGCGGACGCAACCGAGTAAGCGCATAGGTGACGTTGCTATGTATTTTGCATAAGCCCGTCTGTATCAGTTTTTCTGCCACTTCAGCGTAGGTTTAACCTATTGATAACGAGGAAGAGTACGCCAATTATGTAGAATATACTAACACTGTATTAGTGATCCGATTTATTGGCGTAGAAAAATATACATAAGCGTTCCGAAGCTTTCACACATCAACCAGATGGCATTTTTCATGGAAAGTAGATAGAAATTGCTTGTTTCTGTGTAACTTCCTTGAGAAAGCCATCTGGTGGATGCGTGAAAACTTGGAAACGCTTACATATAATTTTCTGCGCCAATAAATCTGATCACTAATATAGTGTTGCGACGCAGTCTAATCACATTATTGTGACCACCTCCTACTCGTCGGATCAACAGCGCGTAGCCAATGAAAGAAGGCACTTGTCCCTTGCTGGCTTGGAGGGTATATAAAGTGTACTGAAGGCATTTCGATAACATATCACTCGTTGCTGTCATGGATACTATACCGTGCAAATTAATTGGGACAAGCTATTTTATTCTCAGAATTATAATGTGAACGCCAGTTGATTTCGGAAACCCACGTAAACCGGTTTTGTCAGCTGTGAGGTGGTGTGACTGTTAGAACTTGATAGTAAGAATGTGGTTTGACCGGTTTTAAACAAGAAATAGGCAGTTCAGCTTCAGTTGTGAGCTTTCGTGTGTGACAGGTGGAGGTTAGTTTTTGTTCTCAGTGAGTACGTGTTGCTTTCGTGTATTGAAAAATGGATATTTCTCCAAGGAACTGTACAAAATTAATTTCTCTGATGGATCACACTTCTATGACAGTAATAGATATCGCTTCTGCAGTTGGTGTAGGCAAATCAAGACTGCTTAAGCGATACAATGCATCTGGATCATCGTCTCCAAAAAGGAGTGGTACATGTGGAAGAAAACGAAAAACAACTCCACGAACCGATAAATATCTAATCAGAAATAGCGAAAAGGAATTAAAAAAAACAAGCACCGACTTTCAAAGAGATTTATTGGCTAGTGGTTGTGATGTTAGTGATTCAACTGTACGCCGTAGGCTTCTGGAAGTTAGCCGGAAGGCAAGAAGACCAACGAAAAATCAATATTTGAATGCGAAAAATGAAGATAAAACGTTTAGCATGGGCCAAGAAATATAAATCATGGATTGCTGATGACTGGAAAAAGGTAATTTTGAGTGATGAAACTCATTTATTTGTGCAGGGTTACCAAGCAAATGTCTTTAGACGAAGCAACTGTGAACTCTTAAGACCTGATCATGTCAAACAAATTGCAAAACACCCTCTGAAACAGCTGTTTTGGGGTTTTTTCACGTTAAATGGCACTGGAAGCTTAGTTCCTGTTCAAGGTATGATGAATTCAGCCAAGTATGTAGAATTATTACAACGTAGGATTGTTCCATTCTTGCAAACTTTTGACGGGACATTTCAACATGACTTAGCCCCATGGCACAATTCGAAATTGGTCAATGCTGGAAAATCAAATTCATTTGCTTGATTGGCCTGGAAATTCACCAGACTTAAATCCCATGTGGAATATTTTGAAGAGACGTTTAGGTAAAATGGACTGTACAACCAAAGAACGCATGATAACGAATGCTATAAAAGTGTGGTTTATGAAGTCAAAAATATGTGCACTCAATTAGTGGAGTCAATGCCAAAACGAATTGAAGAGGTCATTTCTGCTAAAGGAGGACATACTTCATACTAATACAGGTATTTATCAGTGTATATCAAGCCATAGAATGATATAAAGGCATAGGTTTGGAAAATAGAGTGATTTTTTTTTACTTTGTCCCAATTAATTTGCACAGTGTAGTAAAAGAAACGATTTATCAATTCAAAAAGGGATGATTATCGGCTTTTGGGCCACACGAGGCAGTGTTTCCGCAACAGCGCAATTTGTCATCAATTGTCCGCGAGCTGCTGTGGGTAAAGTGTATCGTGATTGGAGAAATGGCACCATTGCGAATAAGCGACGTGGAAACCGCGGGGCACCACGTGCCATTGATGTGAGAGGTGAACGTCGGCTTCAAAGGTGCGTAAGGACCGATCCGCACGCTACAGAGGAGCAACTCACTGACCGAATGAACCAGGGGGCTACCGGAAGTGGGTCTAAAACTAGAGTTCAGCGAACCCTGCTGAGCATGGGGATCCGACGCAGACGGATGACCACTGCACCTATGTTAACGAAGTTGTATTTTCAGAAAAGGCTTAAATTTGCATGGCAATTTCGGAATTGGACTTCCACTGACTGGCAAAGGATTGCCTTCTCTGATAAGTCACGTTTTTCTTCTTCATCAAACGGATGGACGTTGGCGTATAAGGCGAGAAACATCGGATAACAAACACTCTTCAACCATTGCTGGAAGAACACAAGCTCGTGAGGGCAGTGTTATGGTCTGAGGAATGTTTTTGTGGTACTCTCTGGGTGCACTTATACCTGTGGAATGTACTATGCACCTAAATTCGTTATGAATCCAGCCTTGCAGACCACGAACACCCATATATGCTGATTGTCTTTTCTGGGACGGATGAGATCTTCCAGCACGACAATGCGACTTGTCACACAGCTAGAAATGTCCGAGAGTGGTTGGAAAAGCACCATGAAGACTTCAAAGTACTTTCCCGGTACCCTAATTCCCCAGACTTAAACCCAATTGATCATCTGTGGGAAAACCTCGATCGTGTTGTTCGCTCTATGGATCCTCCACCACGCACTCTCCAGTAGCTGTCAGATGCACTGCAGTCAGCATGGCTACACTACCTGTGAACATCTGCTAGCACTTTATTGATTCTCTCCTAGCTCGTTTAGCTTCTCTCCGCGGGGTACACTGCGGTTACTCTGGATATTAGTGGCGGTCCCAATAATATGACTTGACAGTGTATATTCTAGTTTTATCATTTTTAAAAATAAATTATAATGTTACATAATGAATCACAGTTACTAACTCATTAGTAAAAAAAGAAAAAAAGAAAAAAATTATTAATTTTAAAATAAAGTACACTTTAACCAACCGATCTTGTATCGATTGCATTTCCTTGCAAACCACTAATAATGCTTGACGCTTTGGTTTGTCTGTATTCCTTTTAGCGTACTTTTTTTACGCTTTCCAACCGTAGGTTGAAGAAGCGTATATGCTCCAACTTTGTCCGTCTGTCTCTTCGTCTGTCCGTCTGCCTGCCCGTCCTCACGATAACTCGCGCAAAAATGGTTCGATTCCGATTAAATTTTAGTATGTGGTAGAGGAACACCAGGGTTCGAACCCTATTGAAAATAGGCAAAAAGGGGTCAAAGGTCAGGACATAGGAGCGGGATGCATTCCTTTGCCCTTATGCGTCATAACTTACATAAGAATGCTTCGATTGCTACAAAACCGTATCACGCTGTTCCGGAGATATACTGAACCAATTCTTGTTAATATAATCGCAATGGGGTCAAAGGTCCGGACATAGGAGCGGGATGCATTCCTTTGCCCTTATGCGTCATAACTTATATAAAAATGCTTCGATTGCTACAAAACCGTATCACGCTGTTCCGGAGATATACTGAACCAATTCTTGTTAATATGATCGCAATGGGGTCAAAGGTCAGGACATAGGAGCGGGATGCATTCATTTGCCCTTATGCGTCGTAACTTACATAAAAATGCCTCGATTGCGATAAAACTTTATCATGTTGTTTCTAAGGTGCACTGAACCAATTCTGTTAAATATCGTCGAAATGGGCTCAAAGGTTAAGGTACAAGAGGAGATTAATTCCACAGCCATTATTCTGATAAGTTCAGTAATAACTTGAGTTATGATTTCTGGTATGCTTGAAAGCGTATCACAATATGTGCATTGCATGATTTTACTAACTTGTTATTTAACACTGCTGTAAATTGAGCTCGTTCGCCAGGCCTTGTTCGCCTTTTCCCATTGCTGCGCACTGTTTTACAAACTTTATTGCATGTATTACATGGCAATGCTCAACATAAGAAGTAATTAAAGTGAAAATGAAATAAAATGAATGCCTCCAGCTAAGTACACTGCATTATCATAAGTATGCGGACACTAACAAAAGTTTGCATAAGAGCAAAAAACGGTAGCGCCAGAAGGTGCGCTGAGTGGGGAGGTACGTATGTAATGCTGACATGTTCTGACGTGTTATCTGTGTCCTAGTGTTCAACGCAAGTGACTTCCACGGAGGAACCTCAAGTTCGATCCCGGGCTGGTACGAACACTCGAACCACTGAATATCCGCCGTGCATCGGATGGGTACGTTAAGCCGTCAGACCCCGGGTACTGGCTCCCCGGTAAGAAATAATGGCGTCTCCCTATCTCGTTTCCATGTCACTTTCCTATCGCGCACTCCAGCCCAAATCTATAAAAACGATACATTGGGTTGTCGGAAAAGTCATGACGCATTTTGGCACCCGATGGCGGTTGGGCGGTTTTGGAAGTGCTAGAGGCATGCGCAGCTCTGTTATTGCTATGGCACTCGACATGTGCCAGTTCTAGCTGCAGTCTAAAAGGAATAGTGAGATTTTGGTGGATTTGCTTAGATTTGACGTAAAGTTGAAGATAGAAGACCAAACTGTGCATTTTCGATATATTTTACTGTTTTATTTCCGCAAAGGGAAGAACATGCGTCAAGCTTGTGAAAAGTTGCTTAAAGTGCACGGTGATAATGCTCTACAAGAACGTCAGTGCGAGCGGTGGTTCGCAAAATTCCGTTGTGGTGATTTTGACCTCAACGATGCTCCACTGTCCGGGACGCCAACCGAGGTTGATGACGACCAAATCAAGGCATTGATCGAGTCAAACCACGTTACACGACACGAGAGATTGCAGACACATTGCACATCCATCATTCAATCGTTCACGACCACCTGAAGAAGTTGGGATACGTACGCAAGTTCGATGTGTGGGTTCCTCATGAACTCAAAGAAGCTTAATTGACGGCGCGTATAAGCATTGACATTATGCTCATTAAAAGTGAGGAAAACGATCCTTTTTTGAAGCGACTGATAATTGGTGACAAAAAGTGGATTGTGTACAACACTGTGCTGCGCAAACGGTCTTGGTCCCGACTTGCTGCTTCGCCTCAAACGACATCGAGAGCAGACATTCATCAGCGGAAGGTTCTGGTCTCAGTGTGGTAGGATTTTAAAGGTGTTGTGTTTTTCCAGCTCCTACCATGGAACCAAACAATCAATTCGAATGTGTACTGTCGGCAATTAGAGAGTTTGAACGAATCCATCATCCAGAAACGTCCAGAGCTCGTTCATCGTAAAAATGTTGTGTTCCATCACGACAACGCGAGACCACACACAAGTTTGATTACCCGCCAAAAATTATTGAAGCTTGGGTGGGATGTGTTGCCACACCCAGCATACTCGTCTGACCTTGCGCCCTCAGACTTCCACTTGTTTCGCTGTCTTCAACAATCCTTGCGTGGTGTAACGTTCAATTCAGATGAGACTGTAAATCAGCACCTTGTACAGTTTTTCGCCATGAAAGACAGGTCCATCTATGAGCAAGGCATTCTGCAGCTCACTAAAATATGGCAAAAGGTAATCGAACAAAACGGGCATTACATCATTGATTGATCTTTGTTCTTCCTATCAATAAATGACCTTTCCAAAATATGGCTAAAATACGTCATGACGTTTCCGACAACCCAATAGAATTATCGTCAAACCACGTCGTAACATTACATGCTTTATGGCTCGGTGACTTCTGTTGAATATGATATACACTGGCGGAAAGTGAAAAAAGAACACCAAGAAGGAGACGTCTGATACCAAAGAATTTTATACAGCATAATAAAGGATTACAGAGGATAACGTGATCAAAACATTATGGCAAAATACAGCTGTATTTGCTGGTAAACTGAAAATTAACATTTCCATGTAACATGGTTAGTACGAGGTTGAACCGCCATGAACTGCGTCACACTGTGCAATTCTGGCATGGGGTCTGTCGTACAGATGTTGGATGTAAGTTTGGGGTATTGAGTTCTAAGCATCCTCAACCTGGACGCGTAAATCGGGGATGGTCGTGGCTGGCCGTGGAGACCGGATATGTCGTTGTCCCATAAAATCCCACACGTTCTCACTGGGGGAAAAATTCGGTGAACGTGCAGGCCATGGAAGTTGTCTCACACCCTGAAGTTCATGTTGCGTTGCACGTGCCGTGTGTGGGCGTGCGTTATCTTGCTGGAAAACACCACGATGGACCGACCTTACAAATGGCACAACAACGGGCTGAATGATGTTGTTGATGTAAGAAGTGCTGTCTAACGTTCCCGGTACAAACACTAGTCGTGTACGGGAGTAAGAGCTGATCGCTCCCCACACCAGGAGACCAGGTGTAGGCCCTGTGTGTCTCTGGCGGATGCAAGAAGGGTGGAAACGCTCATCATCCAGATTCTAGAGAGTTTTGAAGTTTCTTGGATGCGGCTTTGTTGGATTACAGTTAACGGAATGCGGCTTTCTAACATGAAATCGTTCTCCACCTCTGGCCCAGATGGTCATTTTCCCACAAAATCGTTGAAGACCTTGCTATGTAGTATTCACTATATTTTATGATCAGCATGACTCTCGAAAAAATTGGATGCGGGTGGGTAAAGAACGCTGTGAGCAACCCAATGGCCTATAATCAGTCGCACGCCGCTATGTTACGTCCACGAGTTCCGGGGAAGAGAGAGCCAGTGCCATAATACAAATACAACATGCATGACCCACCGGGATTCGAACCCAGACCCATCACGAACGAGTAGTCATAAATAACACAGCGCATAGGCCACTACAATACTGGGGTGTGTGTGGGTGTGGGGGTTCGATAAAAGTGTATTTTGCTCCACAAATACACTGGCGGAAAGTGGAAAAAGAACACCAAGAAGGAATTGGTAGACGATCATGAAATTTACATATGTTAATGGGGTCGAGTTTACGTAGGTGTGATGTTAATTGCGGGACCAACCGGAGAGCGCTTACGCCACAGCACGGCATAATATGCAAATTATCGTCGGCGGTATTTAAGGAGTACGGCGAAGTGAATATAATCAGTTGTCAGCGTACTGATACGTGCGAAGACCCTGAAGAAGCTGCAATGCCTGGACATGGAAGACGTGTACGATTTCAGCAGTTATCAGACTTTGAGCGAGGTCGTCTATTCGGACTCCGCGCGGCCGGGTGGTCGTATCGTCGTATTGCGGAGCGAATTGGACGGGAAGTACCGGTGGTGGTACGATGGTGGCGAAGATGGCCCGAGGAGCATTCCCACACGAGAAGACGTGGAACCGGGAGTCACAGACGGACTGATGAGCAGACCGATCGACGCATAAGAAGAGCGGCGTTATCCAGCAGAACATCCACTGCGACGCAAATCCGAGCTGCCGTTGCACCTGAGGTGACTGTGCGAACAATCCGCAACCGTCTACTGGATGCAGGACTACGTGCACGTGTGCCTCTGACATGTGTACCTCTGACTCCTGCCCACCGTCAGGAACGGCTGCAGTGGTGCCGCCAATGTCTGCACTGGAGAAAGCAAAGACGATATGTCGTGTTCAGCGATGAAAGCAGATTCTGCTTGAGAGCCTCAGATAGCCGTATGCGTGTTCGCAGACGCACATGGGAGCGTCTCCACCCATCTTGCATCCGCCAGTGACATACAGGGCCTACACCTGGTCTCCTGGTGTAGGGAGCGATCAGCTATCACTCCCGTATACTACTAGTGTTTGTACCGGGTACGTTCAACAGCACCTCCTACATCAACAACATCATTTAGCCCGTTGTTGTGCCATTTGTAAGGTCGGTCGATCATGGTGTTTTCCAGCAAGATAACACACGCCCACACACGGCACGTGCAACGCAACATGCACTTCAGGATGTGAGACAGCTTCCATGGCCTGCAAGTTCACCGGATCTGTCCCCCATTGAGCACGTGTGAGATTTTATGGGACAAAGACTTATACGGTCTCCACGGCCAGCCACGACCATCCCCGATTTACGTGTCCAGGTTGAGGATGCTTGGAACTCAATACTCCAAACTTACATCCAACATCTGTACGACAGACTCCATGCCAGAATTGCACAGTGTGATGCAGTTCATGGCGGTTCAACCTCGTACTAACCATGTTACATGGAAATGTTAATTTTCAGTTTACCAGCAAATACAGCTGTATTTTGCCATAATGTTTTGATCACGTTATCCTCTGTATTCCGTTATTATGCTGTATAAAATTCTTTGGTATCAGACGTCTCTTTCTGGGTGTTCTTTTTTCACTTTCCGCCAGTGTATGATCTGCGCAGTTCCATTTGTTGTGAAGACGATTTTCTGTACCAGACTTCACAAGAGTGCAGTATATTATATGAAAAATGAAGGAGTAAATAGAAACAGAACTGAAAACTCTCTAGAATCTGGATGATGTGATGAAGGATGGTCGTGATGACACTCCGACAGGAATGATGATATTCAGAGCGCAGTTTCAGATCTCACGTGACCATACCATTGCAGGCTTTGCAGAAAAAAAAAGTAGAGTGAAAACGATACCGTGAAATAATTCACGTAGAGAATTTGAAGTTTCATCAAAATATTCCGTTCCTTCTTTTCCTTTTTTTTTTTTTTTTTTTGAATGGTAAGATTTTCACACCCCTTTCGCAACTATTTTGAGATAAACAAATCAACAGTTTTTGCGTTAAACGTTTCAAGACTAACGTCACAATACATCCCAAGACAAATTTCATGTCTGTCGCTGGGATGTAAGATCCCAAATATCTTATATATAAAACACAAAACGCCTGTTTGCCTGATGCAGCAAAAACTCTCGAACGCCGAGATGTTGCATCGTGAAATTTCCATAGCTTATTAATACTGGAATTTTTAGGTCAACGCAACTATTTTAAGATCCCTACGTTGTTCCGTTCGCGAGTTATGAATTCATTAATAAGCTAATCAATAAAGTCAGCATCGTTTGCTACGTCATCGTTATCTGAAAGCACGTGAGTGCATTAATTGCCGAGGCGCATCCACAGGTGTTTCTATTCTTTGAGAACTGTGCATAAAAAAATGTAAAAACGAAATTTGCGAAATCGGTATGTTGGAATACGTATCATAATCAATGCATTGCATGATTTTACTAACTTGTTAACTTTTATACTCAGTCTGTGCCATGCACTGGTGAAAAAGCTATGACTGACGTTTTTACAACACGAATCGTAAAATACGAATACGCACATACATAATAGCTCTTAATAAGCTACGTCTGTAACACGTCTGGGTTGTGCTTCTTCAAAGGCTTCATAGGTTTTACGAAGATTGGTGTGCATGACATCGCCGTTGTCGTTCTCTATTTAAGCGACGTTTTCCTTCAGTTTTATCTGCCTCCATCTTGTACTACAAAGAAAAACATTCCTCGGAACCAACAATTTTTAAAATTTCCATCACAGTGAATCAAAGCTACGCCTGTAGTTACTTTCTTACAATTATACTTGTTCCTTTTTATGAAAACAAATAACTGATTCCTTTTTTACGCTTTCCAACCGTAGGTTGAAGAAGAGTATATGCTCCAGCTTTGTCCGTCTGTCCGTCCGTCCGCACGATAACTCGCGCAGAAATAGTTCGATTTCGATTAAATTTTAATATATGATAGGAAACACCTGGGGACGAACCCTATTGAAAATGGACGAAATGGGGTCAAAGGTCAGGACATAGGAGCGGGATCCATTCCATTGCCTTTATGCGCCATAACCTACGTAAAAATGTTTCGATTTCGATGAAATTTTAGTATGTCGTAGAGGACCACCTGTGGACGAACCGTATTGAAAATGGGTGAAGTGGGGTCAAAAGTCAGGACATAGGATCCGAATGCTGTTCATTGCCCTTATGCATCATAATTTACGTAAAAATACCTCGATTGAGACAAAACTTTTCATGTTGTTCCGGAAGTATACTTTACCCGTTGTGTTGAATATCATTGAAATGGGGTCAAAGGTCAGGACACAGGAACGAGATTTATTCTACAGCCATTATCCTCATAACTTGAGTAATGATTTCTGGTATGTTGGAAAGCGTATCATAATCAATGCATTGCATGATTTTACTAACTTGTTTACGCTTTCCAACCGTAGGTTGAAGAAGCGTATATGCACCAATTTTGTCCGTTTGTCTGTCTGCCTGTTTTGGTGAAAAAAAAATATAATTTAATTTATTTTGTATATTGATTGATTGAGGTTATTTATCAAAAGGCTATATTTATGCTGGTATTAAAATTCATATGGAAATTATTGAAAATTTAAATTTGGGAAATGGGTGGATGCATTTCGAAACAAAACTGAAATTTTGAATAAGGCCATGAAACAAAATAGAAAAATAAAATAAAATGCACCACTGAATTTGGTATCTCCCAAAAGTTACTATTGTATTGTTTGCGTTGTTTGCATTTGATGAGTAGATACACCTGAAAGTGTAAGAAAAGGTAACTATTGTTTGCATGTGTACCAAATTTGTAAACAATAAAATTTAATGGTATACAATGTACACGTGTAAATAACCTTTTGGAAGTGGCGATGATCAAATTAGCTAGTTAGGACAAAAACATTGATTTTACGGTTATAACCTCAGATTACATTCCCACCTCAGTCATTGCTGAGGGGGATGCACTTGAACCATGTGATGAAAATTTAAACTGAAAATACCTAAAACTTCACTGCACTAAGGTTTAGGTTTTTGAAAGGCCACTTGGCCTATATTTATTTTAAAAACTTAACAAGTTAAATTTTTAGGTCACAGATTTTATGCCTGGCCACAGGGCCCAATAAAAATAAACGGGTGACAGGTTAGTTTCTTTCCAAGAAAAATTAGCACCAGGGACACTACTGATAAAAATAGTGAACACAAGGATTTCATTGTACTTCACAGCACCAACACTTGATTTAACATGGTGTACAACTTAAGTATTTGAAGTGAAAATATCTCACACTCTCTCTCAAAAAAAATTATTATATGCATATGTGTACACTATATTGTTCTCATTAAATCGCTCGAACCAACCCTCTCAGACCAGACTTCCGAATCCACTTTTAATTTTAAACTACTATAACAACTGCCAAAATTCTACGTATAATGATAGTTACTTTAATAAAAGATTCTACCCTTCCAGGAAAATTTGTCTTAAAATCAGCATAACCCTGTCTTAAATCAACATTTGTCTTACAATCAACATTTCTAGCATTACCGGATACTCAACCCATTCTATACACCATACCAAAACCTAATGCACTAGATACCTTATTCAAATTACACAAAGTTATCATTAAATTGCTACACCGACAAGAGAATCTTACTTACACCATCATCATGAAAATCCAACATTTCAAAATTCCATACTATAAGTTTTCCAGTCAACTGGCACCCATGTAATAATCAACTCGGGCATAAAGCCAAACAATCATCTCAACCAATGAGTCCCACATCTCAAGAAAAACACTATTTTTCGGGGAGAACAACAAAGTTTGAGTCTGAAGGCGGGAATGGGTCGTGAATCCATTCCCAGCTTATACAGTGTAGTGGAGCAAAGTGCGACCTAACCCTTTTCTGTTCCTTCACTCTGATTTGGGGACAACCTATATCACTCCCCTCATAGGTACCACCTCCTATGGACCGAACAAGCTTACTTGGGCAGAAAACAAATCCCCCAATTTGTTTCGTGCACCCTTCCAGACCCCACGGCATTGTCTACATAGGGTAAAGTATCCCACAAGAGTTCTCTTGTCCCCAAAATATCTCTTCGTCTATTTTCCAGAAAATTCAACACATCACCCTTTTTCCCAGAAAATTACTTCTTATCCTATTTTCCCCAGGAACACACTTCATATCCTTATTTTCCCAGGAACACACTCATTTCCCATAAAATCACTTATCTTTATTTCCCAGGAACACACTCATTTACCAGAAAATCACTTATCTTTATTTCCCAGGAACACACTGTACATATTCGTTTCCCAGAAAGCTCAATAACACCATACTTGACACACTATACCAAACCTTACTTTATTTCCTGAAAAATCTATACATCACCATACTTCCTAGATCACTCTTTTCCTGAAAAATCTATCATCACTTCTTGAAGAAACACAACAGCTATTCGGGTTATTTTTTTTCACACTATACATATGCTCATATCTGCCTGTATGCCCAATTCTTATATTCTTTTCCCCATAAAAACCTGTTTTTCTAATCTACGGGCTGAAACTAGAAATTAGCCCTCACTAATACAAAAATTAAATTTTAAAGAGTAATTTAGCACCTAAATTTACCAAAACACTAAACCAAAATAATTACCAGCCTACAAGAAAAAATTCCCAACTACATAGCACCTACGCTAAGTTCATAAATACAAATTCTACTTCACAAATACAAAAATCACCGAGCACAAAAAGAGTTAAATTTCACCTAAGAGAAATACTGGTCTGGAGAGGTGTTCGTTCCGAAATAACTTAATATTCTTATTATATCATCTATCCCTACATGACCCAGAAAATTATCCACTTCCACTACTTTGTTTCGTTTTGTTTTTCAATTACCTATCCACAGAAGATGACATGAAATTTATTTAAACAGCCTAAGATTTTAAAACCAACTCGTTTTATAATTTTAAAGAAACCACAACATAATACAAAAAAGAAAATGTCGAGAGAAATTTACCTTTAGGACTGGAGCAACAACACTTCCTGACAAGCACACTAACCGTCGATAATAATAAAAAAAAAGGTTTCACAGCCTAATAATAGATAAAATAAATAAATAAAAAAAAACTCTCCCTGAGAGAACACCACTGTCCCGGTTGATTTTCACTTCACCTCCAAGGTTTTTTTTTTTTTTTTTCTATTCCTTTTTTCTGAGACAGCGTGTTTGGCCAACGAAACAGGAAACGGGCATTTTGGAACCCTGTTGGTGGACCCCTTGTTGTAATCAGTAGTGGGCCCAGCTCGACAATTCAGCAGTCGAGGGCGATGTCATTCACAAGGCCGTCCATGATAGCCATGGCCTTCTCCCCGAAGCCTGGGCGCAGACCAGCGTTAAAATATGGAGGCAGCAACAACCAGAGGTGGACTTTTGGTCCTCAGGCACGTTGGGCTTGGAAGTAAGAAATCGGGTCTGATCCTTCTCCGCCATCTGCACCCAACACGGCAGTCGACCGCTACTTGATAATTTGGGTGTATCAGCGGTCATTTCATCTCCGGCAACGAGATCCCTGAAAACAATCACCCTAGCTGACCGATTTTAGGGTCACTTCAGAATACGGGAACACAGCTAGCGGCCAGTCATTCTTACTGCCGACCAGGCCAAAGAAAAAGATTTTTTTTTCACACAGGGCCAACAGACCCCAGTGCATCTCATTCTGACTGCCCCCTCAACGCCAAAAGGCGAGGAGAAAAAAAAACTCCGCCGTCCTCTCTTTCTCTGACGGCCAGCCAGAAGACCAGAACAAAAAGTGACTCTCAACGGATAAAACTCTGGAGTGCTTGAAACCGCTGACCCCTCTCATTGGTCGAAACTTCAGCCTAGCAACTCACAACTCTCCCAACGGAATTTTCACTCCCACGCCTCGAGTGACCTCTGACCTTCACACGTGTAGAACAGGCTCTTCTTGACCCTGAGGTCTAAAAATAGATTCTGTTGCTGAATTCCCTACCCTAAAAGACGAAAAGATGTTACACTTTTGGGCGACTTCTCGTTTGGAAACAGGAACGCAAAAAATGGCGAATTCTTGCTTTGCAGAAAATCACTAATTTTAATTTTTTTTTTTTCTCTCGTTCCGTGATGTTAAACTAAAATTAATTTTGATTCTCTGAGCTGCACACCTACTCGCCTTTTCCTATCGCGATAAAAGAACAGATAAAATAATTATTTTCAAAAGCCCAAAGTCAGTTAAATCAAATATTATTCTTTTTTTCTTTTTTTTTTTTTTCACCAACATGAAATTTTGTTTTCCTGGTTGTGATTAAGACAAGCGAATTTTGCGCACGAATTCCCTGCCTTTCAACCAGGAATTTTCTTCTAACGTATGTCATGGGAGAAAATTTTTGCATTAATTAATCTCTGATAAACCAACAGAAAGATTGATCAGGTCTCTCTGAAATTCACCAGAGGTTAAAATTTTCGCCATGACAAATACATTCCCCCTGAGAAAAAGACGAGCAAAGCGAGTCGAAACATAAAATAAAATCTCAGAAAATTCGCTTCTACCTACTACTCAACACACACGTGCTCCGACCATGTCAACAAACCGATGAATGTACACAAACCTGCAGCACCACCTACCTCCGGTGAGCTGACTTCCGTTTCAACATGGCTACCACTCAACGAGAAAAATAAATGTTTGGAAACGCAGTTGTCTACTACTCACATCAACGAGAGAATTACACGAAGAATTTTTTTACAAGCCAAAAATTTCACGGAACGAAAAAAATCTATCTCTGCGATGATTCAAAACTCTAACCTATCATTTAATCTGAGAAAATTAATTTTAAAAAAAATTAAACTGATTATTATCACTTCTTAACTTAACTATCACTGAAGTAATAATCTCATCTAACACTGACTTTATACCGCACTAGAAAATAAGCCATAGCCTAACCTTAAATAAACAGCGCTCTGGGGCACTAAATTATTCAATCTGAGGAGAGGAGAGAATTTACACTTCTTACAATTTTCGCTGTATGTTTTTACAAATTTTACATTACCACAAGCATGTTTGGATGTCAAAATTAACACTTTCCTAACCTCATTCTCAAATTATCAATTTTGCTTGAATGTAGCACATGAAAAATACACTTGAGATGATATGTAAACACAAAATTACTTATGTATGACACAATGCAATGTAAGTGCAATTAAGAAATTATTTGTAAAGAGAAGTGTGTGAAATCCAAAATTGCTTGTATGCAAAACACCAAATTGCTTGTATGTGTACGTATACTCGTGAAATTATTGACATTATCCGCCAAATACACTATATACACCACACTCATACACTGAAATTATACACTATTCAATTAGACAATGTTACATATGAAAATTGATCCAAAAATTATAAACGGCAAAATACTAGAATTATCATCTGCACTTTCACTTATTAAACCACTTAGAGTAAACACAAATTAATTTTAACTTTCACTAACGTAAACCACTGAGAGAACATCTGGAACCCAGAAAAATTTCACCACCGAGAAAAACACAACTTTTAACACTTTTACTATGTTATCACTGAGAGAGAGAGCAACGAGAAAAAAATTTTCACTGACATACACCATTCACTGACAAAACTGCATCCACTTTAGAATTTACCTAAACTCAAAGTAAGTTATCATATAAACACATACATTTCTTTATTCATCAGCTTACTATTTGTATCAAATGAACTTTAAGATTTTTCTTTAATTTTTCTGTGCAGTGAAGTTGAATTTCATCACAGGGTATGCATCCTAAGGTCACGGCACCAATTGTTTTGGTGAAAAAAATATAATTTAATTTATTTTGTATATTGATTGATTGAGGTTATTTATCAAAAGGCTATATTTATGCTGGTATTAAAATTCATATGGAAATTATTGAAAATTTAAATTTGGGAAATGGGTGGATGCATTTCGAAACAAAACTGAAATTTTGAATAAGGCCATGAAACAAAATAGAAAAATAAAATAAAATGCACCACTGAATTTGGTATCTCCCAAAAGTTACTATTGTATTGTTTGCGTTGTTTGCATTTGATGAGTAGATACACCTGAAAGTGTAAGAAAAGGTAACTATTGTTTGCATGTGTACCAAATTTGTAAACAATAAAATTTAATGGTATACAATGTACACGTGTAAATAACCTTTTGGAAGTGGCGATGATCAAATTAGCTAGTTAGGACAAAAACATTGATTTTACGGTTATAACCTCAGATTACATTCCCACCTCAGTCATTGCTGAGGGGATGCACTTGAACCATGTGATGAAAATTTAAACTGAAAATACCTAAAACTTCACTGCACTAAGGTTTAGGTTTTTGAAAGGCCACTTGGCCTATATTTATTTTAAAAACTTAACAAGTTAAATTTTTAGGTCACAGATTTTATGCCTGGCCACAGGGCCCAATAAAAATAAACGGGTGACAGGTTAGTTTCTTTCCAAGAAAAATTAGCACCAGGGACACTACTGATAAAAATAGTGAACACAAGGATTTCATTGTACTTCACAGCACCAACACTTGATTTAACATGGTGTACAACTTAAGTATTTGAAGTGAAAATATCTCACACTCTCTCTCAAAAAAAAAATTATTATATGCATATGTGTACACTATATTGTTCTCATTAAATCGCTCGAACCAACCCTCTCAGACCAGACTTCCGAATCCACTTTTAATTTTAAACTACTATAACAACTGCCAAAATTCTACGTATAATGATAGTTACTTTAATAAAAGATTCTACCCTTCCAGGAAAATTTGTCTTAAAATCAGCATAACCCTGTCTTAAATCAACATTTGTCTTACAATCAACATTTCTAGCATTACCGGATACTCAACCCATTCTATACACCATACCAAAACCTAATGCACTAGATACCTTATTCAAATTACACAAAGTTATCATTAAATTGCTACACCGACAAGAGAATCTTACTTACACCATCATCATGAAAATCCAACATTTCAAAATTCCATACTATAAGTTTTCCAGTCAACTGGCACCCATGTAATAATCAACTCGGGCATAAAGCCAAACAATCATCTCAACCAATGAGTCCCACATCTCAAGAAAAACACTATTTTTCGGGAAGAACAACAAAGTTTGAGTCTGAAGGCGGGAATGGGTCGTGAATCCATTCCCAGCTTATACAGTGTAGTGGAGCAAAGTGCGACCTAACCCTTTTCTGTTCCTTCACTCTGATTTGGGGACAACCTATATCACTCCCCTCATAGGTACCACCTCCTATGGACCGAACAAGCTTACTTGGGCAGAAAACAAATCCCCCAATTTGTTTCGTGCACCCTTCCAGACCCCACGGCATTGTCTACATAGGGTAAAGTATCCCACAAGAGTTCTCTTGTCCCCAAAATATCTCTTCGTCTATTTTCCAGAAAATTCAACACATCACCCTTTTTCCCAGAAAATTACTTCTTATCCTATTTTCCCCAGGAACACACTTCATATCCTTATTTTCCCAGGAACACACTCATTTCCCATAAAATCACTTATCTTTATTTCCCAGGAACACACTCATTTCCCAGAAAATCACTTATCTTTATTTCCCAGGAACACACTGTACATATTCGTTTCCCAGAAAGCTCAATAACACCATACTTGACACACTATACCAAACCTTACTTTATTTCCTGAAAAATCTATACATCACCATACTTCCTAGATCACTCTTTTCCTGAAAAATCTATCATCACTTCTTGAAGAAACACAACAGCTATTCGGGTTATTTTTTTTTTCACACTATACATATGCTCATATCTGCCTGTATGCCCAATTCTTATATTCTTTTCCCCATAAAAACCTGTTTTTCTAATCTACGGGCTGAAACTAGAAATTAGCCCTCACTAATACAAAAAATTAAATTTTAAAGAGTAATTTAGCACCTAAATTTACCAAAACACTAAACCAAAATAATTACCAGCCTACAAGAAAAAATTCCCAACTACATAGCACCTACGCTAAGTTCATAAATACAAATTCTACTTCACAAATACAAAAATCACCGAGCACAAAAAGAGTTAAATTTCACCTAAGAGAAATACTGGTCTGGAGAGGTGTTCGTTCCGAAATAATATTCTTATTATATCATCTATCCCTACATGACCCAGAAAATTATCCACTTCCACTACTTTGTTTCGTTTTGTTTTTCAATTACCTATCCACAGAAGATGACATGAAATTTATTTAAACAGCCTAAGATTTTAAAACCAACTCGTTTTATAATTTTAAAGAAACCACAACATAATACAAAAAAGAAAATGTCGAGAGAAATTTACCTTTAGGACTGGAGCAACAACACTTCCTGACAAGCACACTAACCGTCGATAATAATAAAAAAAAGGTTTCACAGCCTAATAATAGATAAAATAAATAAATAAAAAAAAAACTCTCCCTGAGAGAACACCACTGTTCCGGTTGATTTTCACTTCACCTCCAAGGTTTTTTTTTTTTTCTATTCCTTTTTTCTGAGACAGCGTGTTTGGCCAACGAAACAGGAAACGGGCATTTTGGAACCCTGTTGGTGGACCCCTTGTTGTAATCAGTAGTGGGCCCAGCTCGACAATTCAGCAGTCGAGGGCGATGTCATTCACAAGGCCGTCCATGATTGCCATGGCCTTCTCCCCGAAGCCTGGGCGCAGACCAGCGTTAAAATATGGAGGCAGCAACAACCAGAGGTGGACTTTTGGTCCTCAGGCACGTTGGGCTTGGAAGTAAGCAATCGGGTCTGATCCTTCTCCGCCATCTGCACCCAACACGGCAGTCGACCGCTACTTGATAATTTGGGTGTATCAGCGGTCATTTCATCTCCGGCAACGAGATCCCTGAAAACAATCACCCTAGCTGACCGATTTTAGGGTCACTTCAGAATACGGGAACACAGCTGGCGGCCAGTCATTCTTACTGCCGACCAGGCCAAAGAAAAAGATTTTTTTTCACACAGGGCCAACAGACCCCAGTGCATCTCATTCTGACTGCCCCCTCAACGCCAAAAGGCGAGGAGAAAAAAACTCCGCCGTCCTCTCTTTCTCTGACGGCCAGCCAGAAGACCAGAACAAAAAGTGACTCTCAACGGATAAAACTCTGGAGTGCTTGAAACCGCTGACCCCTCTCATTGGTCGAAACTTCAGCCTAGCAACTCACAACTCTCCCAACGGAATTTTCACTCCCACGCCTCGAGTGACCTCTGACCTTCACACGTGTAGAACAGGCTCTTCTTGACCCTGAGGTCTAAAAATAGATTCTGTTGCTGAATTCCCTACCCTAAAAGACGAAAAGATGTTACACTTTTGGGCGACTTCTCGTTTGGAAACAGGAACGCAAAAAATGGCGAATTCTTGCTTTGCAGAAAATCACTAATTTTAATTTTTTTTTTCTCTCGTTCCGTGATGTTAAACTAAAATTAATTTTGATTCTCTGAGCTGCACACCTACTCGCCTTTTCCTATCGCGATAAAAGAACAGATAAAATAATTATTTTCAAAAGCCCAAAGTCAGTTAAATCAAATATTATTCTTTTTTTTTCTTTTTTTTTTTTTCACCAACATGAAATTTTGTTTTCCTGGTTGTGATTAAGACAAGCGAATTTTGCGCACGAATTCCCCTGCCTTTCAACCAGGAATTTTCTTCTAACGTATGTCATGGGAGAAAATTTTTGCATTAATTAATCTCTGATAAACCAACAGAAAGATTGATCAGGTCTCTCTGAAATTCACCAGAGGTTAAAATTTTCGCCATGACATGCCCATCCGCACGATACCTCGCGTAAAAATGATTCGATTTCGATGAAACTTTAGTATGTCGCAGGGGACCACCTGTGGGCGAACCCTATTGAAAATGGAAGAAATGGGATTAGAGGTCAGGATATAGGAGAGGGATCCATTCCATTGCCTTATGCGTCATAACGTATCTAAAAATGCTTCGATTACGACAAAACGTTAACATGGTGTTCTGGAGATGTACCGAACTGGTTTTGTTGAATATCATCGCAATGGGGTCAAAGGTCAGGGCATAGGAACGCGATTTATTCCACAGTCATTATTCTCATGACTTGACTAAAAATGCTTTTATTGCGACAAAACTTTAGTATGTTCTTTCGGAGGTACACTGAACCAATTCTGTAGAATATGTTTGAAATGGGATCAAAGGTCAGGACACAAAAGCGAAATTTGTTCCACAGCCATTATCCTCATAACTTGACTAAAACAGCTTCTATTGCGACAAAACTTTAGTATGTTGTTTCAGAGGTATACAGAATCAATTCTGTTTAAAATCATCGAAATGGGATCAAAGGTCAGGATACAAAAGCGAGATTTATTCCACAGCCATTATCCTCATAACTTGAGCAATGATTTCTGGTATGTTGGAAAGCGTATCAATGCATATCGATTTCGAGGAAATTTTGATTTTACTAACTTGTTATGAATTCCTTTTTATGAAATAAAATAACGCGGATTCCTTTATGTGAAATTACTGCAATTTTATTTCTTTTTATGATATTACTCTAAAGTTTTATTCATTTTTATGAAATTACTCTGAGATTTCATTCCTTCTTATGAAATTACCCTGCAATGCGAAGAAAATGAAATAAAAAGCGACATAACACCTACGTAACAGAACATACGTCGCAGACAGTTGGTCCAGCACGTGTATGTTGCCACAGATGAAGTCGTTTGTCTTACTTATTTTATTTCTCGGTATTTCTTCTTGATTTTACGTATCGTGCCATAGCGGTGAGCTTAGTTCCGATTTCGGCCACCGGATAAAAGCAGATGGCGCTGTAAGTACTGAATGACGTCATAGCGTTGACAAAAGGCAAAAGGTTGCCCAACGTGATAGCGTTGATTAAAGACAAAAGGTGGTCCAACGAAGTACTGAGGGGGTGGTCATAATAAAGTGGCCACTCAGTGTATTATTAAAATTGCATCACCTTATAATGTCACACTTCTGCACGCGATGAGTGACGCATTTATCCCGGTGATCGGATACCCAGAGATCTGCATTTCTGGACTTCTATTGGTGTTTTTGGTGTATGTAGGGCGTCATTTCATACTAAATCGGTGACGCTCTACAACGTGTAGACTTTTTCGCAATCTCTCTTGGTTCTCGCGATAGGACCGCTAACTTCCAATATTCGCCACTAGGGGTGCTGCAATCGGTCTCATCTGATAGAACATAGTCACTTTACTATATGTACACACTACTTCCACAACTCCAGCATTTTGCGTTTAAAAGTTATTTCTCTGTTTAAGGACTTTCCTGTACACCCTGTATATCATCATCATCATCATCATTGTCAACCATTATCAATCCACTGCTAGACGAAGGTCTCCCCAAGTTTCCTCCACAACAGTCTGTCTTGTGCCAGTCTCCTCCATGTCACCCCTGCATACTTTCGAATTTCATCCACCCATCTCCCATGTGGTCTTCTTCTGGGTCTTTTCCTGTCCCTTGGAATCCAATCTAAAATTTCGGCTGTCCATCGATGGTCTGTTCTTCTGGCAGTATGTCCAGCCCATTGCCATTTCAGGGATTTAACTCTGATCATGATGTCTTCTACTCTTGTCATTTTTCGGATCCACGTGTTCCTCTTCTTATCTCTCCTGGTTACACCAAGCATGCACCTCTCCATGCTGCTTTGAGTTGTCTGCAGCCTTAATAGGTCTCTTTTAGTTAAGGTCCACGTCTCTGCACCATACGTAAGCACTGGAAGGATGCACTGATCAAACACTTTTCTTTTAAGACATAATGGCATATTGCTCTTGAAAATTATGCTGTTTCTTCCAAAAGCTCTCCAGGCAAGTTTGGTACGCCGATTAATTTATTCATCAATGTGACCCTCACTTGATATCTGCTGTCCAAGATAAACGTACGTGTCTTTTATCTCCAGCTTTCCTCCATCAATCGATAAATCTTCATTTCTTGTAAAAGCATTGAACATCAGTTTTGTCTTCTGAAAGTTCATTTTTAATCCCACTTCTTTATTCATGTCAGCAAGTTCCTGGATCATACTCTGCAGCTCTGATGGGGTAGTTGCAAAAATGACTACGTCATCAGCAAAACGAAGTTGGGTTAGATAATCTCCATTAATCTTTATCCCTTTGTTTTCCCAGTTCAGTGATTGAAAGACATTTCCCAATGTGGCATTAAAGAGCTGTATATATAGTATATATAGAAAACACCCTGTATATATAGATAACAAACTAACGCTAGAAAAATCTTCATGATTATTATGCTGGATTTGTTTTTGGCGACTATCGGGTTTTACATTAAATTTAGTTGGCAGCTATGCCTAAACTCATGTGTTTTAGGTTTGTAGCCAATCCCTTGTACTGCTCTCGGTAAGGGTTCATAGCATTCAAATCGCTCCGTGTGCCAAGTAATGCTCGCTTGCTGACCCCTAAGTAATAGTTCGCCTAAAGATACCACTTAACTCATTTGTTTCTAAAGGTTTCATTTAAATGTACATTTTTTCACACATTTGCGTTTAAAACAAACGTCTATCAGCGAGAATGCGCAGGGCACTCGTTTGGAATAAAACTTTGAGCATTTTCCAATCGTTCCTTCTTTTTCATTTCTGTAGTTAAAGAGATGAGGGGGGGGGAGTTGTTTCAGAAAATTCCCGAAATTTTTAAAATTGTCGGAAACGGATGCTCAAGGTTTCAGTAAAAGAAAAGCTGACACAATAAGCTTCGAGTCCGACTACAATCATTTATTATGTCGCAAGGAAAAGAATAATCTCCTTTGAAGGAAATGTTCTCCTGGAAGAAGAGAATTTTCGCGAAGAGGCGATAGATAAAGAAGAGAAGGGTTTTATCTGCCGACGACGATGCACAGCCCAGACATAGTGTGGGCGTGGGGACCTTTTCCCTTCTGTGATGAATGACGTGAAAGGTACGGAGGGCGAAGGATGGTGGACCCAGTTTGTTCGAGGGTTCCATCTGTTCGCGTTCGTCCGCGACTCGTTTTTTTTTTTCTTACCTCACATATATTACAGCGAAATAAAATAAATTGGACTCCCACGAAGCAGGAAAGGGTTGGGGGGTGAAGGGGGGAACTGAGTCTTAACTAAAGTCTTTCATTAGGGGTTTTGGCTTTCGTCGAAGCTCTTATTTAAAAGCTGATGATACCATTGTTTGGTTGACCTGTCTCCCCAAAATTCAACAATTCACGTTTGAAGAAATCCTGTGCGAATAATAACAGCTGAAAATTTCTATTTTCTGCGTAAAAATGGTCGAAGCGTACAAAACAGAATATCACGCCGTCCATGAACACTGTCATTAAAGTAATTATCCCAAGGAAATAGCAATCCTAGTTGTGTAATTGCGAATTTCCATGTGATAGCGTGAGATTTTGTTTTGGAGCCTTTTTTTTTTGCGTTAATAAAACTCCCAATAAGAAGTTGTAGACATTTGTTTGAAATACATTTATAAAATACACTGCTTTTTGACATACTTTCCCTTATTATTTCATCCACGAAATCACTATGGCATCTTTCTAAAAGTTTTTGAAACAATGTTTACTGTAAATTGTTATGAGCTTCGTCTTTTTCCATGTAAAACATTGAAACTTTAATATGACGCCCCGGTGGCATAGTGGTTTAAGCGATAGCTTTTGATTATTATTCAAATAACACCAAGAAAACAACACACAATGCACAATACACAAATAGCACCATGAACACAATAAAGAATGCACAATACACAAATAACACCATGAAAACTTTGTGAAAAAGAACACAGGGGTTAAACTTGCAGACAAGCATCACCACCAAATAAATTCGGGTCGAAACAGTGAATACGCACTGTATGCACTGCACTAACCACAAATATAAACACTAATTACACAAGACAAAACCAAGAAACACGTCGGTAAGGTTCCGAACCAACACACACACACAAAAAAAAAACCCTCGGTACCACGCGCCAGCAATACCCGTTCAGCAAGAAAAAAATTAAAACAAAAAAATAAAAACAACCACAACATTAAACACAAAACCTTGCGACAGTAAACTGTGTGAAACCGACGAGTAATAAATATAAAATAGGTGAACGACACCAAAAGCAAACTAGGAAAAAAAGCCGACACTTGAGCAACAAAAAACAAAACAAAAACACATCAGACAATGTGCATGCCACAGCAAAAATGCAATCAACATCAACAAAACAACATAAAACACCTTGGTAACAGTAAACAATAAACAGAAAATACCAAAACGCTTAGCCGGCACACAAAAAAGTTTGTCGACCAACGGCTTGAGGCCGACGGAAAATAAAATAAAAGAAAAGAAAAAAGTCAGTAAACGCTACCGACAACAAATTAACGGGAATGTGTGTGCACGGAAAGCAACAAGAAGATAAACTAAAGGAGACACTAACCCACTGACACAGATCTACGGTATGTACAAAAATTATGCACTAAACAAAACAAACACCAATCAAAAAAAATAAACATAAATATAATAAACTCTGGCTATGGGAGGAGAGCAATAATGCCTGCAGAAACATGAAACCATGACAAATATGGAGACCAGAGAGAGAAAAAGGCAGGCACATCCTGCCGAACCCGCGCCATGTCATACTCAAGTTGGAGGACCGATCTGATGGATGATCGGTACCTCCTGCACAAAAACACCCGGGCCGGATGATAACGCCGGAGAGAAGCTCGATCCACGCTTGAGTGGTAAAACAAATAAATCGTCAACTTCGCTTGGAGAATGATGAATGCACAAACAGAACTGTGGACATCTACAGGGGGAGAATGGCGTCTGAGGAAATAAAAATGGAACATTGTATGAGGACAAGGGCAAACTTTGGAAAGAAGGGAAAACATAATCGAAACCAAGGGCTGCAACACCAGACAAGAATCATAGGAATGTGACACATCACCAAGTGTAGAACAAAAGAAGCAAAGCGGTGAAGCCAAATGACGGAAACGATGAAGGGTACGCGGAGTGAGCAACCGACGGTGTAGGTGCAGCCAATGAATGTCCCTGGCTTTCGGGGAAGCCAGGGAAGTCGATGGATCACTCCACGTACCTGGAAGATCTGTAGCTGAAACAGAAGGAATTGCTAATGGAGCTGTGAAATTGGTAAGAAAATGCGAATAAAGAAGCTTGGCTGTAACTTGATGGGGTAAAAATGGAGAATCGTTTATAGCCCATTGCAATTTTCTTAGATTTATCTAAGGCTTTTTTGATACCCTAAACCATGATATTCTACTAACCAAATTATTTTCTATTGGAATTAGGGGTTCTATATTATTCATGATCTCTTTACAGTGGTAAAAGATAATGATTAAATTTTATTTGCTGATGATGCAACAATCTTATTCAAGGGTAACAATACTTTAGATCTTTCATTTAGAATAAATGCACAATTTATGTTGGTGACAAATTGGTTAAATAGTAATGAATTGATTATTAATGTAAACAAGACCAAGGCTATGATATTTTCGAAACTACAAATATTACAATCTATGAGTGGCTTGGTGGCCTTGAATGGAGCTAAAATTGATCTTGTGAACAGTCATTCTTACTTGGGAGTATTGATTCATAGTGATTTGAAATGGAATATGCATATTGACAACCTGACTAATACATTATCTAGAAATATTGGGATAGTTAGTAAGATTATGATAAATTTGTCCCCTGAAATAATGATATTGTTATATTACACACTAATACAAACACATATAAATTACTGTATACTGACATGGAGACAAACAACACGATATAACTTCAAAAAAATACAGGTATTACAGAATAGATACATAAGATTAATAGACCTAAAAACTATTAATAATTCTATACATAATCTTATCTTTAGGTCAGAAGTAAATCCCAATAAATATAATATCATCATCATTGTCAATCATTATCAATCCACTGCTGGACGAAGGTCTACCCAAGCTTCCTCCACAACGGTCTGTCTTGTACTAGTCTCCTCCATGTCACTCCCGCATACTTTCGAATTTCATCCACCCATCTCCCATGTGGTCTTCTTCTCGGTCTTTTCCTGTCCCTTGGAATCCAATCCAAAATTTCGGCTGTCCATCGATGGTCTGTCCTCCTGGCAGTATGTCCAGCCCATTGTCATTTTAGGGATTTAACTCTGATCATGATGTCTTCCACTCTTATCATTTTTCGGATCCACGAGTTCTTCTTCTTATCTCTCCTGGTTACACCAAGCATGCACCTCTCCACGCTCCTTTGAGTGGTCTGCAGTCTTTGTATGTCTCTTTTATTTAAGGTCCACGTCTCTGCACCATACGTAAGCACTGGAAGGATGCATTGATCAAATACTTTTCTTTTAAGACATAATGGCATATTGCTCTTGAAAATTAGGCTGTTTCTTCCAAGTTTGTACGCCGATTAATTTCTTCATCAATGTGACCTCACCTACTGAAGTTTCATTCTGTTGCCGTTGCCCAAAAATAGGGCAACGGCAACAGAATGAAACTTCAGTAGGTAAATTCGGTCACGGCAACAGTAACCAGGGTGGAAATACTCTCGTTGAGTTTGCAGAGGCACAAGGGTTTTTCATCTTGAACTCCTTTTTCAAGAAAAAGCCACACAAAAATATAATATACTTACAATAAAACATTTATTTGACTATAATCTTGGTAAAATAATGTTCAGAAGAATTAAAAATGATTTATACCATGACTTAATATCATTAAATATTCGTACTCATACTTATGAAACCAGGAATCGATTAACACTCATACATAATTTCGCTCGGACAGAAACAATTAAAATGAATATTAATTATTCGGGTCCAAAACTTTGGAACTCTTTGCCTTGTGACATAAAATCTATTAACAATCTTGACCTATTTTAAAAAAATTCGAGCACCACCTTATTAACAAGTCTCTTAATTAGTGCTGAGTTGACCTGTGCTGGTCGCTTGATTGATTTCACGGCTTATGGATAGACCTTGCATCTATATACACCTATGTATTTATTTAATCTTTCAGTTATGTTGAATATGCCTTTGACTTGTCTTTTTTTCTGTTAGTATTAGGGGTGGGAGAGCTATTTCAGGCCTTACGGCGTTTTTCCCTCCTCCTCCTGGTTGCCACATTTTTTGTAATTGATTATATTGTTTGTATTTTGAACTTTAATATGTGGCAACTGAAAAATGAATAAATGAAAACGAGTTGTGATTCCATCTATTGGTGTAAATCATGACAAGAGCAATAAGTCATATAATATCCAAAAACATGAAAGTTTCATAGTCCTGGAGAGAAAATTGAACCGGCGTCACCGGGTTTGTGCCCGAGTATGCTAACCCCTACACCCCCAAAACGACCTAGTCTCAAGTTTCCGAGTAATTTGAAGTCAACACAACCCAGGAGTCGCCAGTCGAGCATACATATTTAGCGAATCCGGAATGAATAGAATTCATTGTCATCCGTGCTTGCCCGGAGAAGCAGATAAACCATAAATAAAGGATTACACCAGCGTACAATACAAATCTGAAGTTGCGATTCCGTTTATTGATGTAAATTATGAAAAGATAGTAGTAAGTCCTATAATATCCGAAAACTTAAATAGGTCATCGTTCTGGAGCGGGAGTCGCACCCGCGTTTCCTGGTTTGCGCCCACGTATGCTAACCACTACACCACCCAGAACAACGAAGTTTCAAATTTCCGAGTAATTGTGGTTAGTATAGTCAAATTTGTGTTTTCGATTGAAAGAGCACAAGACCCATATTCGGAACTGTGACTTTTAAAGAAGTCATCGATGGCCGAACACTGTTAGCCGCCCCGGTGGCAGAGTGGTGTAAGCGATGGCATATGATCATTTGTCCGAAAGGGGTCCGGGTTCAAATCCCAGTGAGGAATGGATGTTGTGTTTGTCTTACGGTACTGGCTCTCTCCCTTCCCTGGAACCAGTGACCCTAAATTAGGGACGGGGACTGCTTATAGCCCATTGAGTTGCTCACTGTGGTTGTTAAACCTTCAATTGCCGCTCCGGTGGCGCAGTTGTCTAAGCGATGGCCTCTGATCATTCGTACGGAAGGGGTCCGGATTCGAATGCCGGTGAAGCATGGATGTTGTGTTTGTCTTACGGCACTGGCTCTCTCCCTTCCATGGAACCAGTGACCCTAAATTAGGGACCGGGACTGCTTATAGCCCATTGAGTTGCTCACTGTGGTTGTTAAAACTTCAATTGCCGCTCCGGTGGCGCTGTTGTCTAAGCGCTGGCCTCTGATCATTCGTCCGAAAGGGGTCGAGGTTCGAATCCCGGTGAAGCGTGGATGTTGTGTTTGTCTTACGGCACTGTCTCTCTCCCTTTCCTGGAACCAGTGACCCTAAATTAGGGACCGGGACTGCTTATAGCCCATTGAGTTGCTCACTGTGGTTGTTAAACCTTCAATTGCCGCTCCGGTGGCGTAGTTGTCTAAGCAATGGCCTCTGATCATTCGTCCGAAAGGGATCCGGGTTCGAATCCCGGTGAGGCATGGATGTTGTGTTTGTCTTACGGCACTGTCTCTCTCCCTTTCCTGGAACCATTGACCCTAAATTAGGGACGGGGACTGCTTATAGCCCATTGAGTTGCTCACTGTGGTTGTTAAACTTCAATTGCCGCTCCGGTGGCGCTGTTGTCTAAGCGCTGGCCTCTGATCATTCGTCCGAAAGGGGTCGAGGTTCGAATCCCGGTGAAGCGTGGATGTTGTGTTTGTCTTACGGCACTGACTCTTTCCCTTCCCTGGAACCAGTTACCCTAAATTAGGGACGGGCGACTGCTTATAGCCATTTGAGTTGCTCACGGTGGTCGTACAACCTCCAATAAAAAAAAATGTCCGAGTCAGCGGATCTCGCCTTCCGCATTATACCTTCAGTCATGAAACAGAGAATAAAAAAGTACATAATGGAGCAGAGAATAAAAGTATATAAAATGGAGCTGAGTTTAGAGAAAGTCAAAAAAGCACAGAATAAGGTCTATAGATGGAGCAGATAATAAGCTCTATAGATGGAGCAGAGAATAACATTATATAGAATGGAGCAAAGTATAGATAAAGTCAGAAAGAGCACAGAATAAGGTCTATCGATGGAGCAAAGAATAAGGTCTATAGATGGAGCAGGTAATAAGGTCTATAGATGGAGCAAAGAATAAAAGTATACAGAATGGAGCAGAGTATAGAAAAAGTCAAAAAGAGCACAGGATAAGGTCTATAGATGGAGCAAAGAATAAAAGTATATACAATGGAGCAGAGTATGGGGAAAGTCAGAAAGAGCACAGAATAAGGTCTATAGATGGAGCTAGTCTATAGATGGAGCAGATAATAAGGTATATAGATGGAGCAAAGAATAAAGGACAATAGGATGGAACAGAGAAACAAGAATGGAAAGCACGAAAGGAATTATCTTGTCGTAGCTCACATAAAACTCTGCAGCTGTGTGAACATTTGTGTTTGAAGAGCGCAGATCTTGGTTTAGCTATATCGGCCGCTTAATTGGTTAATAACAACGAACTGTACTCCAACTATTAAAATAGTATCACTACACTAGTAATTTGAATTTCTTTTTGTAGAGTCGAAATCAAAGTTTCCAAACTTTCCCACATTAGCCAAATTGCTTTTTCAAGGAAGGTGTTTAGCAAACTGAAAAAGAGAACGCTTTAACAATTTGAACGCGGTGACTTCACTTGACGATAAATGAACAAATGCGAATGTAATTATTCATTCGAAGACACGAGGCATCATGTTCGTTTAGCACGCGGAATCGTGGAAGAAAAACAGAAAAGGCATTCACTATTTGAAGAACTGGTTCCAGACTCGTGGCAACTCCAGCAAGACGCTATCATTGAAATCAGTCGCTGTTGGTAATGACCTCAAACGTTTCGCGCTTGAAAGGACCAAACGATCATTTAGGTTACAAAATTCGTTTTACTGATTCTAGGAGAAAGGTACATTGAACATGAACAGGAGTTATAACACGGATGATGAAATGTGGAGAAGGATTACCTTTTCCCTGAATCAGTAAAGCGTTATGAAATTCGCTTTACTGATTTTAGGAAAAAGGTACATTCAACATGAACAGCAGTTATAACATGGATGATGAAATATGTACCATTCCGTAGAGTCACAGCTGTGAAAACCGCGGGAAGGCACACAGCCTGAACACAATGAACAGACAAAATTAACTTTACTGATTCTAGGAAAAAGATACATTGAACATGAACAGGAGTTATAACACGTATGATGAAATGTGGACAAAGATTACCTTTTCCTAGAATCAGTAAAGCGTTACGAAATTTCCCTTTACTGATTTTAGGAAAATGGTACATTGAACATGAACAGGAGTTATATAACATGGAGGATGAAATATGTACAATTCAGTAGAGTCACAGCTGTGAAAACCACGGGAAGTCCACGGGAAGTCACACAGCCTGAACACAAAAAAAAAAAACACGGAGAAGCAGGAGTCAGCTGTCAGGATTCAAAACACAATAAAAAGTTCAAAACGAGCAGGGAGTAAAGTACGCTGAGTATGTGCAGGATATATTAGGAAATGCAAAACATGCTGAGAGTAAATTCCTT
The DNA here is from genome assembly GCA_039090855.1 of Macrothele yani. Lineage (NCBI taxonomy): Eukaryota > Metazoa > Arthropoda > Arachnida > Araneae > Macrothelidae > Macrothele > Macrothele yani. The sequence goes on along the minus strand of CM077032.1, from coordinate 16,866,785 downwards.
GGGGAACAGTACAATAGGAAGGAAAGTCCAAGGAAAACAGTACAAAGCAACATTGACGGTAACCGGAAGTCCATGGCGCAGCCCAAAACACAAAATGCTAGCTGGGAACAATGTCTAGGGTAACAGTCCAGAAAAACAAGAACACAATCAGTCTAGAGGAGCATAATTGTATTACCAGTAAGTAAGGGCATCCTGGTATTCATCGTAAGAAGCATATAGTCATAACATTCATTTAGAAAACAAGATCACCATCAGCCTAGAGGAGCATAATTGTGTTCCCAGTAAGTAATAGCATCAAGATAATCATCCTAAGAAGCATAGTCATAACGTTCATTTAAAAAACAATAACACGATTAGCCTGGAGCAGCATAATTGTATTCCCAGTAAGTACGGGCATCAAGGTATTCATCGTAAAAAGAATATAGTCATAACGTTCATTTAGAAAACAAGAACACCACCAGCCTTGGAGCATAATTGTATTTCCAGTAAGTAAGGGCATCAAGGTACGCATCGTAAGAATCATAGTCAAAACGTCCATTTAGAAAACAAGAACAACATCAGCCTGGAGGAGCATAATTGTATTCCCAGTAAGTAAGGCATCAAGGTATTCATCGTAAGAAGCATTTAGTCATAACGTTCATTTAGAAAACAAGATCACCATCATCCTAGAGGAGCATAATTGTATTCCCAGTAAGTAAGGGCATGAAGGTATTCATCGTAAGAAGCATATAGTCATAACGTTCATTTAGAAAACAAGAACAACATCAGCCTCGAGGAGCATAATTGCATTCCCAGTAAGTAAGGGCATGAAGGTATTCATCGTAAGAAGCATATAGTCAAAACGTCCATTTAGAAAACAAGAACAACATCAGCCTGGAGGAGCATAATTGTATTCCCAGTAAGTAAGGGCATCAAGGTATTCATCGTAAGAAGCATTCAGTCATAACGTTCATTTAGAAAACAAGATCACCATCATCCTAGAGGAGCATAATTGTATTCCCAGTAAGTAAGGTCATGAAGGTTTTCATCGTAAGAAGCATATAGTCATAACGTTCATTTAGAAAACAAGAACACCACCAGCCTTGGAGCATAACTGTATTTCCAGTAAGTAAGGGCATCAAGGTATGCATCGTAAGAATCATAGTCAAAACGTTCATTTAGAAAACAAGAACACACTCAGCCTGGAGGAGCATTAATTGTATTCCCAGTAAGTAATAGCATCAAGATAATCATCCTAAGAAGCATAGTCATAACGTTCATTTAAAAAACAATAACACCATTAGCCTGGAGGAGCATAATTGTATTCCCAGTAAGTAAGGGCATCAAGGTATTCATCGTAAGAAGCATAGTCAAAGCGTTCATTTAGAAAACAAGAACACCATCAGCCTGGAGGAGCATAATTGTATTCCCAGTAAGTAAGGGCATCAAGGTATTCATCGTAAGAATCATAGTCAAAGCGTTCATTTAGAAAACAAGAACACCATCAGCCTGGAGGAGCATAATTGTATTCCCAGTAAGTAAGGGCATCAAGGTATTCATCGTAAGAATCATAGTCAAAGCGTTCATTTAGAAAACAAGAACACCATCAGCCTGGAGGAGCATAATTGTATTCCCAGTAAGTAAGGGCATCAAGGTATGCATCGTAAGAATCATCGTCAAAACGTCCATTTAGAAAACAAGAACACACTCAGCCTGGAGGAGCATAATTGTATTCCCAGTAAGTAATAGCATCAAGATAATCATCCTAAGAAGCATAGTCATAACGTTCGTTTAAAAAACAATAACACCATTAGCCTGGAGGAGCATAATTGAATTCCCAGTAAGTAAGGGCATCAAGGTATTCATCGTAAGAAGCATAGTCAAAGCGTTCATTTAGAAAACAAGAACACCATCAGCCTGGAGGAGCATAATTGTATTCCCAGTAAGTAATAGCATCAAGATAATCATCCTAAGAAGCATAGTCATAACGTTCGTTTAAAAACAATAACACCATTAGCCTGGAGGAGCATAATTGAATTCCCAGTAAGTAAGGGCATCAAGGTATTCATCGTAAGAAGCATAGTCAAACATTCATTTAGAAAGCAAGAACACCATCAGCCTGAAGCAGCATAATTGTATTCCCAGTAAGTAAGGGCCTGAAGGTATTCATCGAAAGAAGCATAGTCAAAACGTTCATTTAGAAAGAAAGAACACCATCAGCCTGAAGCAGCATAATTGTATTCCAAGTAAGTAAGGGCATCAAGGTATTCATCGTAAGAATCATAGTCAAAGTGTTCATTTAGAAAACAAGAACACCATCAGCCTGGAGGAGCATAATTGTATTCCCAGTAAGTAAGGGCATCAAGGTATGCATCGTAAGAATCATCGTCAAAACGTCCATTTAGAAAACAAGAACACACTCAGCCTGGAGGAGCATAATTGTATTCCCAGTAAGTAATAGCATCAAGATAATCATCCTAAGAAGCATAGTCATAACGTTCGTTTAAAAAACAATAACACCATTAGCCTGGAGGAGCATAATTGAATTCTCAGTAAGTAAGGGCATCAAGGTATTCATCGTAAGAAGCATAGTCAAACATTCATTTAGAAAGCAAGAACACCATCAGCCTGAAGCAGCATAATTGTATTCCCAGTAAGTAAGGGCCTGAAGGTATTCATCGAAAGAAGCATAGTCAAACGTTCATTTAGAAAGAAAGAACACCATCAGCCTGAAGCAGCATAATTGTATTCCAAGTAAGTAAGGGCATCAAGGTATTCATCGTAAGAATCATAGTCAAAGCGTTCATTTAGAAAACAAGAACACCATCAGCCTGGAGGAGCATAATTGTATTCCCAGTAAGTAAGGGCATCAAGGTATGCATCGTAAGAATCATCGTCAAAACGTCCATTTAGAAAACAAGAACACACTCAGCCTGGAGGAGCATAATTGTATTCCCAGTAAGTAATAGCATCAAGATAATCATCCTAAGAAGCATAGTCATAACGTTCGTTTAAAAAACAATAACACCATTAGCCTGGAGGAGCATAATTGAATTCTCAGTAAGTAAGGGCATCAAGGTATTCATCGTAAGAAGCATAGTCAAACGTTCATTTAGAAAGCAAGAACACCATCAGCCTGAAGCAGCATAATTGTATTCCCAGTAAGTAAGGGCCTGAAGGTATTCATCGAAAGAAGCATAGTCAAACGTTCATTTAGAAAGAAAGAACACCATCAGCCTGAAGCAGCATAATTGTATTCCCAGTAAGTAAGGGCATCAAGGTATTCATCGTAAGAAGCATAGTCAAAGCGTTCATTTAGAAAACAAGAACACCATCAGCCTGGAGGAGCATAATTGTATTCCCAGTAAGTAATAGCATCAAGATAATCATCCTAAGAAGCATAGTCATAACGTTCGTTTAAAAAACAATAACACCATTAGCCTGGAGGAGCATAATTGAATTCCTAGTAAGTAAGGGCATCAAGGTATTCATCGTAAGAAGCATAGTCATAACATTCATTTAGAAAGCAAGAACACCATCAGCCTGAAGCAGCATAATTGTATTCCCAGTAAGTAAGGGCCTGAAGGTATTCATCGAAAGAAGCATAGTCAAACGTTCATTTAGAAAGAAAGAACACCATCAGCCTGAAGCAGCATAATTGTATTCCAAGTAAGTAAGGGCATCAAGGTATTCATCGTAAGAATCATAGTCAAAGCGTTCATTTAGAAAACAAGAACACCATCAGCCTGGAGGAGCATAATTGTATTCCCAGTAAGTAAGGGCATCAAGGTATGCATCGTAAGAATCATCGTCAAAACGTCCATTTAGAAAACAAGAACACACTCAGCCTGGAGGAGCATAATTGTATTCCCAGTAAGTAATAGCATCAAGATAATCATCCTAAGAAGCATAGTCATAACGTTCGTTTAAAAAACAATAACACCATTAGCCTGGAGGAGCATAATTGAATTCTCAGTAAGTAAGGGCATCAAGGTATTCATCGTAAGAAGCATAGTCAAACGTTCATTTAGAAAGCAAGAACACCATCAGCCTGAAGCAGCATAATTGTATTCCCAGTAAGTAAGGGCCTGAAGGTATTCATCGAAAGAAGCATAGTCAAACGTTCATTTAGAAAGAAAGAACACCATCAGCCTAAAGCAGCATAATTGTATTCCAAGTAAGTAAGGACATCAAGTTATTCATCGTAAGAAGCATAGTCAAACTTTCATTTAGAAAGTAAGAACACCATCAGCCAGAAGCAGCATAATTGTATTCCCAGTAAGTAAGGGCATCAAGGTATTCATCGTAAGAATCATAGTCAAACGTTCATTTAGAAAGCAAGAACACCATCAGCCTTAAGAAGCATAATTGTATTTCTAGTAAGTAAGGACAACAAGGTATTCATCGTAAGAAACATACAGTCCTAACGTTCATTTATAACTAAAGTCAACGAGCATTAGAGGAACATACAGAAAGGCAAAGTAACCACGGTCCTATACAGAGAAATCAAGTTCAAGTCAGATACTCCCATGTAGGAAAATGTAAAGAAATTGGCTTCCTACTAAAAAAATTGATTTCTATTGCCAAGAAATTCCGATTACAACTACAGTTACATGATTTTAAAAACGTGGTCGTTTACCTGCCGAACGACGTAAAATCTATTGTGAATAAACGTTGTTAGGTTTATCTAATACCATGCCTGTTTCAAAATGTTTTAGAAAAGTGAACTTTGGTGTTCTACTTACCTTATATATATTTTTTTTCAATCACACAACTCAGGAGTTTTAAATTATTTTGTAAAGCTTTCAGCTTTTCGTACTAGTTGCATTACTCTGTCTCAATTGCATTCGAAGAAGAAAAAACATTTAAATCGTTTTGCTAGTGAGAAATTCTGGCGAAATGGCTTTTAATTTACCTTTGAGATTACCACTCGTAGAAAGGCCAAAGGAAAACTTCCAGGCCGATGAAATTCCCTTTCCCAACATATCTTTGGCCCTACAGAGACATAAAGACCTGTTTTGGTGTGATCAATCACACGAAATAAATCCTCTTCGGATTGAAATGATTTGCAAGGCTAACTGGAAACTCGAGTAAAGTTGTTGAATTAACGGAAATCAAAGCTCCCTTGCGGGCAACTTAAGGGATACGGGGCTCAAATCTACGCAGCTAAAAAAAGTGGTAAAAGAAGAAGCGTCGAAAAATAAGTTGAGATCCTCGTATGAGATTTCATGTGAGTGAAACCGGGGATGCCAATGCGAAAGAATAGTTTAATCATTTAAAAGAGGTGGGAAGTGTTTTGCATTAAAGGGAAAATAAAAGAGAGATTTGCATGCCGTTGTTCGAACAATAGTCGGCTCAGTGGAGCGAACCGGCTCCACAATTCGCCCGTTGGAGTTGCTTAAAGAAAAACCGCAGACTTAAACGAGAGTGGAAAAAAATAAAGACAAAGCAAATACTCGCAAAAGAAGTATTTTCCGTTTCTTCGGTGTTGTTTCAGATGAAATATAGTCATGAATAATGTGCTTTTAAGACACACTCCAAATTTTTCTTCGTCGGGAAAATAGGACATGCCATTTTATTAAGTTATTCTCAGACGTTCAGGAAAAAAAAAAAAAAGAAACAGGCAAAGAAACAAACAATAAAAAAAGTCCCACTCTTCTCATCCCTTAAGCAAAGTTTAAAACCCTTCAAAGTCAGACATGGAGTATATAGTTGTTTATCGACTAACGCGTCAGGGGAATTAGCTGAAATCACACAACAAAAGTTCTGCCTGTACTTTCCTTTAAAGGAGAAAAAAAATAAAATAAAAACTGGATGATCCACAAACGGAATAAATACACTGGTTACCATAAATTATCGAGGAAACAGAAAAAAATTGGGATTATATGAGAGAGAATCAAAAATTAAAGGGAAAGTAATTCTTTATTCTCCCTCGTATGAACCACATCTATTTGTTTCCAAGAGAAACTGTGAATGTTCCACGCTATATGGTTGATGTCCCAGACCCCTAGGTAAGTATATCTACTATACTGTGCAAATTAATTGGGACAAAGTAAAAAATCACTCTTTTTTTCCAAAACTATGCTTTTATATCATTTTATGCCTTAATATACACTGCTAAATACTTGTATTAGTATGAAGTATGTCCTCCTTTAGCAGAAATGACCTCTTGAATTCATTTTGGCATTGACTCCACTAATTGAGTGCACATATTTTTGACTTCATAATCGTGGAACCACACTCTTATAGCATTCGTTATCATGCGTTCTTTGGTTGTACAGTCCATTTTACCTAAACGTCTCTTCAAAATATTCCCCAAGTTTTCTATGGGATTTAAGTCTGGTGAATTTCCAAGCCAAATCAATTTGATTTTCCAGCATGAAATTCTTGACCAATTTCGAATTGTGACATGGGGCCAAGTCATGTTGAAATGTCCCGTCAAAAGTTTGCAAGAATGGAACAATCCTACGTTGTAATATTTCTACGTACTTGGCTGAATTCATCATACCTTGAACAGGAATTAAGCTCCCAGTGCCATTTGATGTGAAAAAAAAAACCCCAAAACATCTGTTTCAGAGGGTGTTTTACAGTTTGTTTGACATGCTCAGGCCTTAAGCGTTTACAGTTGCTTCGTCTAACGACATTTGCTTGGTAACCCTGCACAAATAAATGAGTTTCATCACTGAAAGTTACCTTTTTCCAGTCGTCAGCAGTCCATGATTTATATTTATTGGCCCATGCTAAAGGTTTTATCTTAATTTTCGCATTCAAATATTATTTTTTTGTTGGTCTTCTTGCCTTCCGGCCAACTTCCAGAAGCCTACTGCGTTCAGTTGGATCACTAACATCACAACCACTAGCCAATAAATATCTTTGAAGGTCGGTGCTTTTTTTTTTTTTTTTTTTTATGGATTCTATTTACTATTTCTGATTAGATATTTATCGGTTCGTGGAGTTGTTTTTCGTTTTCTTCCACATTTACCTCTCCTTTTTGGAGACTATGATCCAGATGCATTGCATCGCGCAAGCAGTCTTGATACACTTGATTTGCCTACACCAACTGCAGAAGCGATATCTCTCACTGTCATAGAAGTGTGATCCTTCAGAGCAATTATTTTTGCACGCTTCCTTGGGGAAATATCCATTTTTCAATACACGAAAGCAACACGTACTCACAGAGAGCAAAAACTAACATCCACCTGTCACACACGAAAGCTCACAACTGTAGCTGAAGTGCCTATTTCCTGTTTAAAACCGGTCAAACCACATTCTTACTATCAAGTTCTAACAGTCACACCACCTCACAGCTGATAAAACCGGTTTACGTGGGTTTCCGACATCAACTGGCGATCACATTACAATTCTGAGAATAAAATGGCTTGTCCCAATTAATTTGCACAGTATAGTATGTGCTTCCAAAAGGAACCGTGAATGCTAGACGCTATGGGGATGATGTCTTCCAAATGTATATCTATTATAATATACATGGTCGAGTCACGTTATTGCAACCATCAGCTAATATTCAAAACAACCGCCGTGTGCAGCGCGGACAGCAGCTAGACGGACTGGGAATGACTCAATAAGGTGCTGGAAGGTGTTCACAGGTATGTAGAGCTATGCTGACAGCAGTGCATCTGACAGCTGCTGGAGGGAACGTGCAGTGTTAAAAAAATTTTACTTAAAAATGTGAAACCGAACCTACTCGTATTTGTTTAGGTACAATCGTATCGTAAATGAGTATATGACATGCTCAAATATAAGTAAGCGTACGTACTTACAAATAACTGCATCAATAAACATAAATGTAATCTCGTATTACTTCATTTTAGATATTAAAGATTTGAAGACAAATTGTTTAATAAATGTGTAAAGTGACACACATAAATAATTAGTACCACAAAGTCACTAGTAATTTAAATATGCATATAGTATTTTTGTGTACGTTTTCACATTAACTATATTTGCGTCAATCTCATAAATAATATATTGTTGCTTAATCACTATATTTGTCATTATATTGTGCGGTCCCAACATGTGACAACAACGAGTATGTCTATTAACCCAGATGTGCTATTGAATAATATACTTCCAGTTTATTCTATAAATAAATGTGTATGTATGGAGTACACGTATTCCAAATTCTAAATCGAGCCGCGGATGGCTTAGTGGCTAGGGTTTCAGACTACTGATGGAGGGACCCGAGGTTCAAACCAGACGATGTGGTAGTGATCCCCAAGTTACATATAAAGGTGTTTTTCTGAGCCCCCTGTAATTTCCCTCTGCCTTTTAGGTACAAAATCATACGCTTGTACGGTGCCGCCATCTAGTGTGCCCTCTCTTACTTACAAACTGTCCTGTTACATTCGTTCTAACTTCCTTCAGTTTCTGTGCCCTGCCTAAAAGGACACAAAAAATGAATGAAATTTAATCACATATATTTTTGACATATATGGATTATATGAGTGCATATATTTGAAATGTATGTACTGAAAAATGTGTGCATACATTTCAAATTAGAAATACCAGATATACTAACAATTGATTCCCTGTATGCACTCAAAACTGATTACGTGTCTTTTCCAAAAATGAGACGCAAGTACTCGGAATGTACTCAAAAACGAGTACACTTTGCTTATTTCTAACTACCAATTTTTAACAGTGTAGTGGAGGATCCATAGAGGGAACAACACGATCGAGGTGGTCCCACAGATGCGCAATTTGGTTTAAGTCTGGGGAATTAGGTTGCCATGGAAGTATTTTGAAGCAGTCGGCGTGTTCTTCCAACCAATCTCGGACATTTCTAGCTCTGTGACACGTCGCATTGTCGTGCTGGAATATCCCATCCGCTCCAGGGAAGACAATCGGCATGTATGGGGGTATGTGGTCTGCAAGGATGGATTCATAACGAATTCGGTCAATAGTGCCTTCCACAGGTATGAGTGGACTCAGGGAATAACACGAAAACATTCTCCACACCATAACGCTACCCCCACCAGCTTGTGTTCCTCCAGAAATGGTTGAAGAGTGTTTGTTCTCCGATGTTTCTCGCCTTATACGCCAACGTCCACCAGTTCGATGAAGGAGAAAACCTGGCTCGTCGGAGAAGGCAATCCTTTGCCAATCAGAGGGAAGTCAATTTCCGGTACTGTCGTGCTAATGTAAGCCTTTTCTACCGATGCACCTTCGTTAGCATAGGTGCAGCGACTATGCGTCTGCGTCGGAACCCCACACGCAGCAGGGTTCGCTGAACTGTCGTTTTAGACACACTTACGGTAGCCCTTTGGCCTATTCGGCCAGTGAGTTGCTCCTCTGTAGCGTGCGGATCGGCCCTTACGCACCTTTGAAGCCAACATTCACCTCTCACATCAATGGTACGTGGTGCTTCGCAGTTTGCACGTCGCGTATTCGCAATTGTGCCATTTCTCCAATCACGATACACGTTAACCACAGCTGCACGCGAACAGTTCACAAACTGCGCTGTTTCAGATATACTGCCACCCTTGGCCAAAAAAGCCGATATTTATCCCTTTTTGCATATATGATAAATCGCTCCTTTTATCCATGGCAGCAAAGAGTTACATGTCTTCAGATCAAATGATCATATGTAGATGATTTTAGGAAGGGAGTGTCTGACCCTAAGCCTTAAACAACCCTTAGAAATAGGAAGCTAGGAGATTTTGGCTAGAGTGCCCAATAGGAAGGTGACACAGAAGCGAAGTAGAAAGGGGGAGGAACACGCCCTTATTTATTACCGGGGGGCCAGTACCCGGGGTCCGATGGCTTAACGTGCCCATTCAACGCACGGCGGATATTAAGTGGATCAAGCGTTCGTACCTGCCTGGGATCGAACCTGAGGACCTTTCCACGGCAGTCACGAACATTGCCCACTAGGCCACCCGCGGCCCAATGTCTTCATATGATATCCTTCCACAGTATTTGTCATTTTCTTGTAGGAATTCCGTCCACAGTGAGTAGAGTTTTAGGTCCCAGCCACTTACAGCGAGATCGCTATTTGGGCAGGACACAGAAACGGAAGGAATGAGAGCGCGACTTTGACAGAACAGTTTGTAGTGAGATTAGAGTACACTAGATGGCGCCACCGTACAAGTACGATGTTGCACACAGAGGGGTGAGAGAATTTCAGGGGGGCATAGGAAAGGATACCCATTTAACCAGTGGGTCCAGCCTGAGGGCCGTCACTTAACGTGCTCGTCCGATGCACGGCACATATTCAGCGATTGTTAGTAAATCACACCATCTCTGAAAGATTAGCCCAGGTTCGAACCTGAGGACCTGGCATTGATAGTCTGACTCGCTAACCACTAAGTCATCCGCGGCTCCTTAATAACAAAACTGCCATCCGCGGCTGTTGTATGTCTTCAAATTGTCTACAGCACACTTTACATACCCTCGAAGCGAGCTCGCAATACATGCGTTCTTTCATTGGCTGCTCGCTAGTGACGTCAAACGTAGGAGGTAGTCACAATTATGTAGCTCGACGGTGAATAACCTGTATGCTTCCAAAAGCCACCATGCGTGCTCGATTCTATAGGAATGATGTTCTGGCTCCTTATGTACGGACATCTTTATGATTTCAAGAGAAACCATGAAGGCTTGACACTAGAGGAATGTTGTCCTAGACCCCTATGTTCAGACATCTCTGTGCTTGTAAGAGAAGCCACAGTTGCTCCATCTTATACGGATGTTATTCTGAACCCCTTTGTAGGGACATGTATGCGCTTCCAAAAAGAACCATGAATACTCGGCGATATAGGAATGATGTCCTAGTCCCCTATGCACATCGATGTCCGTACCTAAGCTTCTGGGACATCCCCCTATAACGTAGAGCATTCATGGTTCCTCTTGGAAGCACATAGATGTTTATACATAAGTTTCCAAGACATCATTCCTAAAGCATTGAGTATGTCCGAGGAGGAACTACCCTGGCGAAAAGTGAAAAAATAACACCAAGAAGGAGACGTCTGATACCAACGAAATTTATACAGCATAATAACGGAATACAGAGGATAACGTGATCAAAACATTATGGCAAAATACAGCTGTATTTGCTGGTAAACTGAAAAATAACATTTTCATGTAACATGGTTAGTACGAGGTTGAACCGCCATGAACTGCGTCACACTGTGCAATTCTGGCATGGTGTCTGTCGTACAGATGTTGGATGTAAGTTTGGGGTATTGAGTTCCAAGCATCCTCAACCTGGACGCGTAAATCGGGGATGGTCGTGGCTCGCCGTGGAGACCGGATAAGTCGTTGTCCCATAAAATCCCACACGTGCTCAATGGGATACAAATCCGGTGAACGTGCAGGCCCTGGAAGTTGTCTCACACCCTGAAGTGCATGTTGCGTTTCATGTGCCGTGTGTGGGCGTGCGTTATCTTGCTGGAAAACACCACGATGGACCGACCTTACAAATGGCACAACAACGGGCTGAATGATGTTGTTGATGTAGGAGATGCTGTTTAACGTACCCGGTACAAACACTAGTTTTGTACGGGAGTGATAGCTGATCGCTCCCCACACCAGGAGACCAGGTGTAGGCCCTGTGTCTCGCTGGCGTATGCAAGAAGGGTAGAGACGCTCCCCTATGCGTCTGCGAACACGCATACGGCCATCGGAGGCTCCCAAGCAGAATATGCTTTCATCATTGAACATAAAAGATCGCCTTTGCGTTCTCCAGTGCAAACTTTGGCGACACCACTGCAGCCGTTCCTAACGGTGGGCTGGAGTCAGAGGTATACATGCCAGAGGCACACGTGCACCTAGTCTTGCATCCAGTAGACGGCTGCGGATTGTTCGCACAGTCACCTCAGGGGCAACGGCAGCTCGGATTTGCGTCGCAGTAGATGTTCTGCTTGACAACGCCGCTCTTCTTATGCGTCGATCGGTCCGCTCATCAGTCCATTTGTGACTCCCGGTTCCACGTCTTCTCGTGTGGGAATGTTCCTCGGACCATCTACGCCACCATCGATACATCCCGTCCTATTCGCTCCGAAATGCGACGATACGACCACCCGGCCTCGCGCAGTCCGACTAGACGACCTTGCTCAAAATCCGATAACTGCTGAAATCGTACACGTCTTCCAAGTCCAGGCATTGCAGCTTCTTCAGGGTCTTCGCACGTGTCCGTACGCCGACGACTGATTACATTCACTTTGCCGTACTCCTTAAATACCACCGACGATAATTTGCATATTATGCCGTGCTGTGGCGTAAGCTCTCGCCGGTTGGTCCCGAAATTAACATCACACCTACGTAAACTCGACCCCATTAACATATGTAAATTTCATGATCGTCCGCCAATTCCTTCTTCGTGTTCTTTTTTCACTTTCCGCCAGTGTATATATATACACTGACGGAAAAAAATCCCAACACTAAGAAGGGGTTGTGTTAGATAAACGACAGTTGTTAGGCGATGAGAGTACATCTGTAAGATGACGTCTATCCAAATTTCGCGCTCGGCGCATACGTGTGGCGCTAGTAGCGCCCCACAGAACATGCAACCTGCATGCAACCTGCATACGTGTGGCGCTAGTAGCGCCCCACGGAACATGCAAAGCAGGTTTGCTGTAAATACGCGATGTAACGTTCATGAGCGTTAGTTATCGTTGAGATTCGACGTAGGTTGTTGATGTTAGTCAAGAATGCCTTTCAGGAGACGAAGAAGCCATTATCAACAGCTCACAGAGTTTGAACGAGGTCGTGTAATAGGGCTACGAGAAGGTGCATTTTCTTTCCGCAATATTGCAGAACGACTTGGCAGGAATGTAGCCACTGTGCACGATTGTTGGCAGCGTGGTCAAGGGAAGGTACTGCCTCAAGAAGACCGGGTTCCGGCCGGCCACGTGGCACTGCTGAGAGGGAAGACCGCCGTGTACGGTGTATGTCCCTGGAGCATCGTACCGCGTCTGCGGCAGCAATTCGAGCTGCAGTTGCCAACACAGTGACACAACGAACTGTTACAAATCAGTTACTTGAAGGACAGCTCCGAGCCAGATGCCCTGTAGCGTGCATTCCACTTACTCCAAACCACTGCCGTTTGCGACGTCAGTGGTTTCAAGCTAGAGCTCATTGGAGGACGGAGTGGAGATCTGTTGTGTTTTCTGATGAAAGCCGGTTTTGCCTGGGTGCCAGTGATGGCCGTGTGTTGGTTAGAAGGAGGCCAGGTGAGCACCTGCAACCAACCTGTCTGCGCCTGAGACACACTGGACCTACAGCTGGAGTTATGGTCTGGGGAGCAATTTCCTATGACAGCAGGAGCACTCTCGTGGTTATCCCACGCACCCTGACGGCAGAGTTGTACGTCGGTCTGGTGATTCAACCTATTGTGCTGCCATTCATGAACAGCATTCCAGGGGGTGTTTTCCAACAGGATAACGCTCGCCCGCATACCGCTATTGTAACGCAACATGCTCTACAGAGTGTCGACATGTTGCCGTGGCCTGCTAGATCACCAGATCTTTCACCAAACGAGCACGTATGGGACATCATTGTACGACAACTCCAGCGTCACCCCAACCAGCATTAACCGTCCCTGTATTGACCGACCAAGTGCAACAGGCCTGGAACTCCATCATACAAACTGACATCCAGCACCTGTACGACACAATGCATGAACGTTTGCGTGCTTGCATTCAACATTCTGGCGGTTAAACCGGTTATTAATGTACCAGCATTTCACATTTAAAATGGCTCTTCTCGAGCTTACAAAAAGCTGTGATCTTGAAACCTTAATCGATTAAATATGTTACCTATACAAATGTATTGCCGCCATTTCATTCCTCTACAACTATTTTTTCGTGGTGTTGGCATTTTTTTGCCGTCAGTGTATCATCATCATCATCATTGTCAACCATTATCAATCCACTGCTGGACGAAGGTCTCCCCAATTTTCCTCCACAACGGTCTGTCTTGTGCCAGTCTCCTCCATGTCACCCCTGCATACTTTCGAATTTCATCCACCCATCTCCCATGTGGTCTTCTTCTGGGTCTTTTCCTGTCCCTTGGAATCCAATCTAAAATTTCGGCTGTCCATCGATGATCTGTCCTTCTGGCAGTATGTCCAGCCCTTTGCCATTTCAGGGATTTAACTCTGATCATGATGTCTTCCACTCTTGTCATTTTTCGGATCCACGAGTTCCTCTTCTTATCTCTGCTGGTTACACCAAGCATGCACCTCTCCATGCTCCTTTGAGTTGTTTGCAGCCTTTGTATGTCTCTTTTAGTTAAGGTCCACGTTTCTGCACCATACGTAAGCACTGGAAGGATGCATTGATCAAACACTTTTCTTTTAAGACATAATGGCATATTGCTCTTGAAAATTATGCTGTTTCTATATATATATATATATATATATGGCAGCACACGGGCAGCAACAGCTCTCCTCCATCTGAAGACGGGTCGATTGTCGACACGAAAGTACTAATGGTTTTTTTTAATCTTTTGAATATGTTAATATCTGTCTTTTTTTAAATTAAATATATCGTGCAAAGTCAGTGTGTGCTTTCTAAGTTTTGTAGAGAGTGTTCAAGATTTCGACTGGGTTCGCGATCCATTCGTTGTGAATTCAAAACCTCTTTTGATTAATAAACAAAAGGAACTCGCGGATTTAAAAGCAGACAGAACATTGGAATTAAAAGTTCTCGAAGTGCCTTTAGACACATTTTGGTTGACAATAAAGAGTGAATACACGCCGAGCGCTGGCAATTAATGTTTTACTGCTATTTTCAACTGCATATTTGTGTGAACTGGGCTTCTCGACGTTGACTGAAATTAAAACATCAAAGAGGGAGAGACTCAAATCCGTCGATGAAGAAATGAGACTTTCCTTGTCCAGGATTCTGTGCAGGTAAGCGGTCTCAAGTATCACATTGAAGGTATGAGTAGAATTATTCAGTTTGATAGTAATAGAAAAGTGTATAGTTAAAGATCATAAATTGTCAATAAATGCACGAGTCGATTTGTGTTTAATAACAATATAATATAATAATAATATAATAATGGTGAAAATAATTATAATAGATTGATTGCATTACGTATTTACATTAATAGTGTCATATCATACGTTTCTGAGGGGATTAAAATTTTGGTGTGCCGTGTTGAGTCATGGATAATTTATGGTGTACCGCGAGTGGCGAAAAGTTTGCGGAACTCTGGTCTAGATCACGTGGTGACGCACGTGATCACATATTGTGCATATACTCTGCGTAAGTGATGTTGACGGATATCTACATAAAGTTTTCTAATTAAATGACCGATATGTGCAGTAGTTCCTTCCAAGCCTCCTCTGAGCCTTGCAAAAGGTACCATTTGCGAGCCAGAAATTCATGTTTAACTCCTTACGCCAATAAAATGGATAGATTGTTTCTACTTTAAGCTTTAAAAAATATTTACAATTTTGCAGATTTTTATTTCAAGAAAGAGCTGGCCGCCCCTGTGGCGCAGTGGTCTAAGCGCTGGCTTATAACCGTTCGTCCGAGAATAGTCCTGGTTCGAATCCCGGTGAGGCGTGGATGTTGTGTTTGTCTTACGGCCAAGGTTCTCTCCTTTCCCTGGAACCAGTGGTCCTAAATTAAGGACGGGCGACTGCTTATAGCCCATTGAGTTCCTTATGGTGATCGTAAAACCTTTAATCAAATAAAAAAGAAGTTAGTAAAATCATGGAATGCATTGATTATGATAAGCTTTCCAACATACCAGAAATCATTACTCAAGTTATTACTCAAGTTATGAGGATATTGGCTGTAGAATAAATCTCGCTGATATGACCTCACCTTTGACCCCATGGCCATTATACACTGACGGAAAAAAATCCCAACACCAAGAAGGGTTTGTGTTAGATAAACGACGGTTGGTAGACGGTAAGAGTACCTCTGTAAGATGACGTCTATGCAAATTTCGCGCTCGGCGCATACGTGTGGCGCCAGTAGCGCCACTTGGAACATGCAAAGCAGGTTTGCGGTAAAGACGCGCTGTAACGTTCGTGAGCGATAGTTATCGTTGAGATTCGACGTAATGTGTTGATGTTAGTCAAGAATGCCTTTCAGAAGACGAAGAGGCCATTATCAACAACTCACGGAGTTTGAACGAGGTCGTGTAATAGGGCTACGATAAGGTGGATTTTCTTGGTGTCACGTCAATTCGTCGCGTGCGTCAATTCGTCGACTGCGACGATTCGTCGCCTGCGTCAGTTCGTCGCGCGTCAATTCGTCGACCACGACGAATCGTCGAGCGTCAATTCGTCGCGGACAAATTCGTCGACTACCTCAATTCGTCGACTACGTCAATTCGTCGCGTTTACAGATTTTTGTTACATACAAAACAAATGCAGGAAAACGTAAGATTTAAAATTTTCGTGAAATCTAGTTATCTAGTTTTTATTTCAGAACAATCAAATTTGGTATCATGAAACTCTAACTTAGACGCTAGACGGCTGTTGGAAGGGGTTCGAGCCCGAGGGTCAGAGCCCCCACCCAGCTCATAAAAAATTTCGTAAAATCTACAGTTTTCATTTTAGAACCACAAAATTTGGTATACTATCTCATGGTACTCTAACTTAGACGGTACATCGTTTTTGGAACGGGTCAAGGCCCGGGGGTTCACAGTCCCCCACATACAAAATTTTCTTTAAAACTACAGTTTTCAATTCAGAACCACCAATAATTCTGGTATACTATCTCATGGTACTCTAACTTAGACGCTATATAGTTTTTGGAAGGGGTTGGAGCCCGGGGGTGAGAGCCCCCCCCCAATGAAAATGCCGTAAAATCTACAGTTTTCAATTTAGAACCACCGAATTTGGTATACTATTTGATGGTACTCTAACTTAGACGGTCGACCGTTTTTGCAAGGGGTTGCAGCCCGGGGGGTAAGGCCCCCCCCTCATAAAAAAAATTCGCAAAATATAAAGTTTTCAATTTAGAACCACCTAATTTGGTATACTATCTCATGGTACTCTAACTTAGACGCTAGACCGTTTTTAGAAGGGGTTGGAGCGTGGGGGTAAGAGCCCCCCGTCATAAAAAATGCCGTAAAATCTACAGTAATCAATTTAGAACCACCAAATTTGGTATACTATCTCATGGTACTCTAACTTAGACGGTAGACTGTTTTTGGAACGGGTCAAGGCCCGGGGGTCAGAACCCCCCCCCATAATTTTTTTGTAAAATCTACAGTTTTCAATTCAGAACCATTAAGTATGGTATCATGAAACTCTAACTTAGAAGCTAGACGCTTTTTGGAAGTGGTTAAAGCCCGGGGGTTAAAGCCCCCCTCATAAAAATTTCGTAAAATCTACAGTTTTCAATTTAGAACCACCAAATTTAGTATACTATCTCATGGTACTCTAACTTAGACGGTAGACCGTTTTTAGAAGGGGTTGCAGCCCGGGGGAAGGGCCCCCTTCATAAAAAAATCGCAAAATCTAGTTTTCAATTCAGAACCACCAAATCTGGTATACTATCTCGTGGTATTCTAACTTAGACTGTAGACGGTTTTTGGAAGCGGTTTGAGCCCGGGGGTTAGAGCCCCCCCATCAAAATTGCCGTCAAATCTAGTTTTCAATTTAGAACCACCAAATTTGGTGTCATGAAACTCTAACTTAGCGGAAGACCGTTTTTGGAACGAATCGGGGGCCAGGACTCAGAGCTCCCCACGCCCCCTCCCTGGTACAAAATTATCGTAAAATCTACAGTTTTCAATTTAGAACCACCAAATTTGGTATACTATCTCATGGTGCTCTAACTTAAACGGTAGACGGTTTTTTGGAACGGGTCAAGGCCCGGGGGTAAGTGCCTCCACACACAAAATTCTTCTTGACAAGTGGTCAGAAGCCAGCCCCTAGATCACTTCGCCGCCGTAGCGGCACACGTTGAAATGTATTTTTCATACGGCCCCAAACGCTCTTATGGACATACTAGATTGAACTGGACTCAAATAAATCATTAATATAATTTGTACTAACAGGGATACCAGTTATTTGCCAGGTACATATTACTATTTGGGGAATCACTAAGTTCAGCGGGTAAAAGTTAATGAATGAAAAAGATATTCCTGCAATTTTCCAGTAAACTTATTTTAAATTTTATGATTTAGTTAATTTAATTTTGCGAAACAGAAAAGTAAGAAAAAGGAATGGGAATACTTATATTCTAGGAGACATCAATAGAACTGCCGTACATCTGGGCTGTGCTTCTGTGAATCCCGCGACACAGAAATGCAATGTACCTATGTGATGTCGCATGCATACGACTACGACTTCACATTGGCATTGATCATCTTTTTCTTACCGTTTTGAATTTTGAATATCTGGAACACTCTGTTTACATTACATTATATTTCTTTCTGATAAGCCGCTCGTTGGTAGTGAAAGCTAAAATATATAGATTTGTGTTTTTAATACACCATTAAACGCATATTTTTGCACTTTATTGTTATCTACAGTCCTTAACTTAGACCGTAGGTTGGTTAGTTGGTTGGTTGATGGTTTATGGTGCAAGGCCCTCAAAGGGCCAAAGAGCGCCTTAGAACGTAGATAGGGTATTCTTAAGAGTAAAAAACGGAACTTTTTACGAAAATTTTGTATGGGGCTCCCTTGACCCGGGCCCCGACCCCTTCCAAAAACCGTCTACCGTCTAAGTTAGATAACCATAAGTAGTATACCAAATTCAGTTGTTCTAAATGGAAAACTGTAGATTTTACGAAATTTTATGAGGAGGGGGGCTCTCACCCCCGGGTTCCAACCCCTTCCAAAAATCGTCTAGCGTCTAAGTTAGAGTTTCATGATACTAAATTTGGTGGTTCTGAATTGAAAACTGTAGTTTTTAAGAAAATGTTGTATGTGTGTGTGTGTGCTGGGGAGGGCTCTGACCCCCCGGGCCTTGACCCGTTCCAAAAACCGTCGGCCGTCTAAGTTAAAGTACCATGAGTTAGTATACCAAATTTGGTGGTTCTAATTTGAAACGTAGATTTTGCTATTTTTTTATGAAAGGGTCCTTACCCCTTCATAAAAAAATCTGCAACCCCTTCCAAAATCGTCTAGAGTCTAAGTTAGAGTACCATGAGACAGTATACCAAATTTGGTGGCTCTAAATTGAAAACTGTAGACGGGTCTACCGTCTAAGTTAGAGTGCCATGAGATAGTATACCAAATTTCGTGGCTCTAAATTGAAAACTGTAGATTTTAAGAAATTTTTATGAGGGGGGCACTGACCCCCGGGCTTCAAATCCTTCCAAAAACCGTCTATCGTTTCAGAACCATCAAATTTGATGGTTCTGAAATAAAAACTAGATTTTACGAAAATTTTGAATGTATGTGGAGGGGAAGATTCCAACCCTCCGGGCCTTGACCTGTTCAAAAGACCGTCGACCATCTAAGTTAGAGTACCATGAGATAGTGTGCCAAATTTGGTGGTTCTAAATTGAAAACTAGATTTTGCGATTTTTTGTGTGAAGCCCCCCCGGACTGCAACCCCTTGCGAAAACGGTCTACCGTCTAAGTTAGAGTACCATGAGATAGTATACCAAATATTGTGATTCTAAATTGGAAACTGTAGATTTTACAAATTTTTTTTATTCGGGGGGGGCACTGACCCCTGGGCTCCAACCCCTTCGAAAAACCGTCTGGCGTCTCAGTTTGAGTTTCATGATAACAACTTAATGGTTTTAAATTGAAAACTGTAGATTTTACAAAAAAGATTATGGGGGGGGGGGGATGGCTCTGACCTCCGGGCCTTGACCCGTTCCAAAAACGGTCTGCCGTCTAAGTTAGAGTTCCATGAGATAGTATACCAAATGGTGGTTTTAAATTGGAAACTGTAGATTTTGCGAATTTTTTTTATGAGGGGGCCCCTTACCCCCTGGCTGCAACCCCTTCAAAAAATCGTCTAGCGTGTAAGTTAGGGTACCATGAGATAGTATACCAGATTAGGTGGTTCTGAATTGAAAACTGTAGTTTTTAAGAAAATTTTGTATGTGGGGGCTCCAGCCCCCGGGCCTTGACACGTTCCAAAACGGTCTACTGTCTAAGTTAGAGTATCATGAGATAGTACACCAGATTAGGTGGTTCTGAATTGAAAACTGTAGTTTTTAAAAACAAATTGTATGCGGGGGCTCTGACCCCCGGGCCTTTACCCGTTCCAAAAACGGTCTGCCGTCTAAGTTAGAGTACCATGAGATAGTATATACCAAATTTGGTGGTTTTAAATTGGAAATTGTAGATTTTGCGAATTTTTTTATGAGGAGGGCTCTTACCCCCCGGGCTGCAACACCTTCAAAAAATCGTCTAGCATCTAAGTTAAAGTACCATGAGATAGTATATCAGATTTGGTGGTTCTGAATTGAAAACTGTAGTTTTTAAGGAAATTTTGTATGTGGGGGCTCTGACCCCCGGGCCTTGACCCGTTCCAAAAACCGTCTATTGTCTAAGTTAGAGTACCATGAGATAGTCTACCAAATTTGGTGCTTCTAAGATGTAAACTGTAGATTTTACGAAATTTTTATGAGAGGGGGCTCCGACCCCCTTCCAGAAACCGTCTAGCGTCTAAGTTAGAGTTTCATGATACTAAATTTGATGGTTCTGAAATGAAAACTAGATTTTACGAAAATTTTGTATGTATGTATGTGAGGCGGGAGGGAGGGGGGGGCTCTGACATCCTGGGCCTTGACCCGTTCCAAAAACCGACAAAGGTCTAAGTTAGAGTACCATGAGATAGGATACCTGATTTAGTGGTTCTGAATTGAAAAGTGTAGATTTTACGAATATTTTGTGTATGGGGGGCTCTGACCAACCGGGCCTCTGACCCGTTCCAAAAACCGTCTACTGACTAATATTTTTAGTGCCAAAGAAAAAGCGTAATAATCCTATCCTGTCTGAGTATCCAAACTTAATAAAATTGATCAGGGAGGAAGACGTTCGAAATTGTACGTTTTCCTGCATTCGTTTTGTATGTAACCAAATCTGTAAACGCGACGAATTGACGTAGTCAACGAATTGACGTAGTCGACGAATTGACGTAGTCGACGAATTTGTCCGCGACAAATTGACGCTCGACAAATCGTCGTGGTCGACGAATTGACGCGCGACGAATTGACGAATTGACGAGCGAGGAATTGACGCAGGCGACTAATTGACGCGCGGCGAATCGTCGCAGTCGACGAATTGACGTAGTCGACGAATTGACGCTCGCGACGAATTGACGTAGAACCAATTTTCTTTCCGCAATATTGCAGAACGACTTGGCAGGAATGTAGCCACTGTGCATGATTGTTTGCAGCGGTGGTCAAGGGAAGGTACTGCCTCAAGAATACCGGGTTCCGGCCAGCCACGTGGCACTACTGAGAGGAAAGACCGCCGTGTACGGTGCATGGCCGTGGCGCATCGTACTGCGTCTGCAGCAGCAATTCGAGCTGCAGTTGCCACCACAGTGACACAACGAACTGTTACAAATCGGTTACTTGAAGGACAGCTCCGAGCCAGAAGCCCTGGTAGCGTGCATTCCACTTACTCCAAACCACTGCCGTTTGCGACGTCAGTGGTGTCAAGCTAGAGCTCGTTAGAGGACGGAGTGGAGATCTGTTGTGTTTCCTGATGAAAGCCTGTTCTGCATGGGTACCAGTGATGGCCGTGTGTTGGTTAGAAGCAGGCCAGGTGAGCGCCTGCAACCAACCGATCTGTGGCCGAGACACACTGGACCTACAGCTGGAGTTATGGTCTGGGGAGCAAATTCCCATGACAGCAGGAGCACTCTCGTGCTTATCCCACGCACCCTGACGGCACAGTTGTACGTCGGTCTCGTGATTCAACCTGTTGTGCTGCCTTTTATAAACAGCATTCCTGGGGGTGTTTTCCAACAGGATAACGCTCGCCCGCATACCGCTGTTGCAACCCAACATGCTCTACAGAGTGTCGACATGTTGCCGTGGCCTGCTAGATCACCAGATCTTTCACCAATCGAGCACGTATGGGACATCATTGGACGACAACTACAGCGTCACCCCCAACCAGAATTACCCATCCCTGTATTGACCGACCAAGTGCAACAGGTACGGAACTCTATCCCACATACTGACATCCAGCACCTGTACGACACAATGCATGAACGTTTGCGGGCTTGCATTCAACATTCTGGCGGTTACACCGGTTATTAATGTACCAGCATTTCGCATTTAAAATGGCTCTTCTCGCGCTTACATTAAGCTGTGATCTTGAAACCTTAATCGATTAAATATGTTACCTATACAAATGTATTGCCGTCATTTCATTCCTCTACAACTGTTTTTTCGTGGTGTTATGATTTTTTTATCGATAGTGTATTCAACAGAACCGGTTCAGTATATTTCCGGAACAACATGATAAAGTTTTGTCGAAATCGAAGCATATTTACGTAAACTATGACGCATAAGGGCAATGGAATGCATCCCGCTCTTATGTCCAGATCTTGGACCCCACTTCATTCATTTCACTAATATGCAAGGTTTTGTTGTTTTGAAATGAATAGGTGTATCTGAATGGATTTCTTGCGCAGATTCCGAAAATGACCTTCAAAATTCCGTATCACGTCAAGTTTTTTCACAAATGACGGAAACGTGAAAATTAAAAAAAAAGGGTTTTTTTTAATGACATTTTTATATGTCAACGTTTGTAACGTGTGAAAATGTTCTCTGGAGTGGCGGAACGATTGCTTAAGGAATAGATAAACATAAATATATAGCTGTTAATGGAAGTTCAACTGTTTTATTTGTATGGCGTCACGATTTGCGCCACTCACAAAGGCGGAACATGAGAGAATGTTATCTTGGCACGGCAGTATGACTCATACCTCACGCCACTCCTCCCTTCTTTCTATTGGTCACATGTGGCGCCATTCGGGACAGATCGTGATGCACTAGTCAGTGCAAAGAAGGGACTGGTCCCGTTCGGTTGTTTCTTTGTGGCGTGTGCAATGGCTTCACGTGGTTGTGTAAATCATCCAGACATATTTTGCTACATATGTGGCTGTTATACGACAGGAAAAAAACCGAGGCAAAATATTACGCATTTCGTGAAAAATGCTTATTTTCAATACTTCGGCATTAAACTAGCAGATTAGGACAAAGTTTGGTCTCTTCACAATGTGTGTCGTGCATGTGTGTCGTGCATGTGTGGAGGGGTTGAGGAACTGGAAAAGTGAAAAAAGGGCATCAATCCGTTCCGTGTACCCATGGTGTGGCGTGAGCCAAAAATCAGAGTGACGACTGCTACTTCTGCACAGTGAATATCGTGGGTCATACCAGAACCAGTAAGCGTAACATTGTGTATCCCAATATCCCATCTGCCATAAGACCAGTGCCCCATAGTGAATCCATCCCTGTGCCAACCCCGTCCAATATCAAGCCCCCAACAAACACCGATTCAGACGGTGGTACAAGTGATGAGATGTAACAACCGGACAGCATGGAGGATGAAACCCCAGTGCCATTTACCCAGCATGAACTGAATGATTCGGTTCGTGATCTGAATTTACCTAAACACGCAGCAGAGCTTTTAGGATCACGACTTCAGGAAAAGAATTTACTATGTCCTAATACGAGATTCTCCTGCTACAGACACCGAGAAGCAGAACTGGTTCCGTTTTATGCTGAGGAAGGCGGTTTGGTATATTGTCGAGACATTCCGGCATTCATGAAATACTTCAACATTAATTACAATTCAGGATAGTAGAGGTTGTTCATAGATGCCAGAAAATCCAGTTTAAAAGGTGTTTTATTACACAATACTAACATCCGTACATCCATTCCAGTAGCACATTCTGTGACTTTGAAAGAGGCATACGAGAACCTTAAATTACTGCTGTAAAATGTGAAGTACAAGTTTCATGAATGGTCCTTGTGCGGGGATTTCAAGGTGATTGGAAAATTGCTCGGCCAACAAGCAAGCTACACCAAATTTCCTTGCTTTTTGTGTGAATAGGACTCCAGAGCAAGGACGGAACATTGGGTTCGGCAGCAGTGGCCAGTCAGAAGTACATTCACACCTGGCGAAAAAAACATTGTTTCACTTCCACTGGTTGATCCCTCGAAAATACTGTTGCCACCTTTACACATCAAACTTGGCTTAATGAAGCAATTCGTGACAGCTTTAAGCAGGGACAGTAAATGCCTTCAGTATCTTGGTGGTAAGTTTCCATCAATCACGTCTGAAAAAATTAAAGCTGGCATTTTCATAGGCCCTCAAATACGAAAATTAATGGCAGAAAACATATTCGAGGAAACCATGAGTGAGTGCGAATTGCGAACATGGACTGCATTCAGAAATGTGGTACACAACTTTTTGGGGAACACGAAGGCTTCAAATTACACCACTTTAGTCGAGGACATGCTGGAATCCTATGAACTGCTTTGCTGCAACATGAGCGTCAAAGTTCACTTTCTTCATGCTCATCTAAATTACTTTCCTAACAATCTTGGTGATTTTTCGGAAGAACAAGGCGAGCGCTTCTATCAGGATATTAAAGTGATGGAAAAGAGATACCAAGGAACGTGGGCTGTACATATGATGGCCGACTATTGTTGGATGTTGAACAAAGACTGTACGAACGCACACCGAAGACAATCCAAAAAGAGGAAGTTTGAAATGGACCCAGTGGCGATTGTTAGGTATGTTTGCTTTTGAATATGTATTTATGTTCATCTATTCCTTAAACAATCATTCCGCCCCTCCAGAGAACATTTTCACACGTTACAAACCTTGCCATATAGCAATGTCATTAAAAAATAACGGTTTTTTAAATTTTCACATTTCCGTCAATTGTGAAAAAAACCTGACGTGATACGGAATTGTGAAGGTCATTTTCGGAATCTGCGCAAGAAATCCATTCAGATACACCTATTCATTTGAAAACAACAGAAAAAAGTTGAAAAATTGCAGATCAGTGTTTTTAATAGGTTCGTCCCCAGGTATTTCCCTACCACGTACTAAAATATCATTGAAATCGAACCATATTTACGCAAGTTATGACGCAAAAGGGCAATGGAATGGATCCCTCTCCTATGTCGTGCCCTTAGACCCCATTTGTCCTGTTTTCCATAGGGTTCGTCCGCAGGTGGTCCCCTACCACATACTAAAATGTCGTCGAAATCAAACCATTTTTACGTGAGTTATCGTGCTGACGGACAGACGGCCAGACGGACAAAGCTGGAGCCTATACGCATTTTTAACCAACGGTTGGAAAGTGTAAAAAAGAACTGCATGCATTGATGTACAGGAGTTTGTATAAGTAATGAAAACACAGCTTATGGAGGACGTTCTATTAATAAGTTGTACACCTATCTTGGGATTTCAGAACAGAAGATATTCGACCTGGAACAAACTTAAACAAGCCATGAACATACGTGACTTGGAATACTCTTATACACTGCCGGACAATTGCTAAGGACGGATGACAATAGCAACGATAGCAACCATAAAATGGAAGGCAGGAAAATGTGGAAATTAGCATAAGTGCTGGAAACAGTAAGACGTGTTGTGCGTATGCAAATTTTGGATTGCCGAACTTGTTCGTGACGTCATAGCGCTGATAAGAGATATAAAGGATTTGACGCGTATTGACCGTTGTTGTTCAAACGCAAAGTTGAAAGGGAAAGAATCAATTGACGAACATGCAATTTTCAGTATGTCTTTCCGACATCACCTAGATGATTTTACGCGTGGCCGTATTTTTGGCAAGATTGAAGAAGGGCGAAAAATAACAGATGTTGCCAGGGAGTTCGACGTCAGCCACAGGGTTGTTTCAAGGCTTTGGAAGTCATTTCAAACAAACGGAGAGTGTAGCAAACGTCACGGGGGAGGTCGTGTTCGCAGTACGACACCTGCAGAAGATCGGTACATAGTGCTATCAACAAAATGACACCGGCGCAGCACAGCTAGTGAGGTAGCAAATTAGTTTATGGCTGCTACTGGCAAGCGGATCTCCCGAAAATCTGTCGCCAGACGTTTGCATGAAGGAGGACTATACGCCCGCCGTCCTGTTGTGTGCATCCCATTGTCCAGACGTCACCGTACCGCCCGTTTGCAATAGTGCCATCAACATTGCAATTGGACTGATAACGACTGGTCTGCTGTCCTCTTCTCAGATGAGAGTAGATACAGTCTATCGTCTGATTGTCAACGACAACTGATCTGGCGTGATAGTGGTACTGCATATTGTCCAGCAAACATACAGGAAAGGGACCGATATCCGACATGTAGTGTCATGGTATGGGCTGGCATCATGATCAATGGCCGTACGTCACTCTATGTGCTTCCAACTGGGACTATGACTGGCCAACGATACATTAATGATGTTCTGCTACCTCATGTTCGCATGCTCCATGATGCTGTCGGTGATGGATTCATTTTCATGGACGACAACGCAGCATGTCATCGAACAGTCGCTGTCCAGGAGTGTCTTGAGAGCGAGGATATTCAACGCCTCGTATGGCCAGCACGTTCTCCAGATATGAATCACATTGAAAATGTGTAGGATGCTTTGGGGAGGAGTCTTGCTGGTCGCCAATGCCTTCCAATAAACAAGGACACCCTCATCCGTGCACTGACAGAGGAATGGGATAAATTACCCCAACAGCTGCCTGATAATGTTGTGCAAAGCATGACACGACGTGTGGAATCTTGCATCGCCCTCTATGGTGGCCATATCCCGTATTGACATCTTACGCAAGAACGCCTGCGGACGCTAATTGCATTTTTTTCACGTTTACGTATTCTGCACAAAATGGCCTGTTTGTCCCTTGAACACGTTCCAAAGCCTTCTGGATTTCAGAGCACAATAAATTGTCTTTCTTGTAATGTCCTGGCATTCTGACATTATTTTATTTCACTTGTCATCCAACCACACTTACTTTTTTATGCGCTATATAGCCGTTTATGATCCGTCCTTAACAATTGTCCAGCAGTGTACAAGTCATAAACGTAAGCTCACCGAACAAAGAAACTTAGTCACCCCTAACAGAAATGACAATACGGAGTTACGGGTTGCACAGAAGCCGCCGTGATAGCATTATTGGGAGATAAATAGCGCTGACGTGGTCAACGGGTCAACGGGATAATTTCTGTCCCGCGCAGTGATGAAGAGCAATGTTTGTGTTAAATTTAGTCTACAATATGTGTCGTAACGCAGACGTTACTGATTGGCAAAGAGGAGTCATGGTGTTTGGCTGTCTTCACGGACACAGAGGGAAAAAAGGCACCCAATTTGTTGGTGTGTCGTAGTGTACTGTCCAGCGGGTCTACAAACAGTGGTGTAGTTCGCAGTCAACTGAAGATCGGCGACATAACTGTGGCCGGAAAACGATTCTCACTAACAGGGACAGCCGCCATGTTTCACGCCTAGTACCATGGAAGAGGTCTCTTTAGACAGGAAGTCACAAAATCGCAAGTTATCAGTGCGCTCAGAGGTAACAACAACCGTAGGTTCAAGCATCGTACGTATATGCTCCAGCTTTGTCCGTCCGTCCGCACGATAACTCACGTGAAAATGGTTTGATTTCGACGAAATTTTAGTATGTGGTAGGGGACCACCTGTGGACGAACCCTATTGAAAATGGGCGAAGCAGGGTCAAAGGTCAGGACATAGGATCGGGATCCATTCCATTGCTCTTATGCGTCATAACTTGCGTAAACATTGTTCGATTTCGATGAAATTCCACTATGTGATAGGGAACCACCTGGAAACAAACCCTATTGAAAATGGATGAAATGGGGTCAAAGGTCAGAACACAAAAGCGGGAACCATTCCGTTGCCTTTATGCGTCATAACATGCGTAAATATGGTTCGATTTCGATCAAATTTTAGTATGTGGTAGGGAACCTCCTGGGCACAAACCCTATTGAAAATAGGCGAAATGGGGTCAAAGGTCAGGCAGGGCATAAGAGCGGGATATATTCCATTGCCCATATGCGTCATAACCTGCGTAAAAATGGTTCGATTTCGATGAAATTTTAGTATGTGGTAGGGAGCCACTGGGGACGAACCCCTATTGAAAATGGGCGAAATGTCGTCAAAGGTCAGGACAGTGGAGTGAGATCCATTCCATTTCCCTTGTGCATCATAACTTACCTAAAAGGAAATTTTAGTATGTGGTAGGGAGCCACTGGGGACGAACTCCTATTGAAAATGGGCGAAATGTCGTCAAAGGTCAGGACAGTGGAGTGAGATCCATTCCATTTCCCTTGAGCATCATAACTTACCTAAAATGCTTCGATTGTGACAAAACTTTATCATGATGTTCCTGAGGTATAGTGAACCGGTTCTGTTGAATATCATCGAAATGGGATCAAAGGTCAGGACACAGGAGCGAGATTTATTCCACAGCCATTATCCACATAACTAGAGTCATAATTTCTGGTATATTGGAAAGCGTATCATAATCAATGCATTGCATGATTTTACTAACTTGTTAGGCTTTCCAACCGTAGGTTGAAGAAGCGTATATGCTCCAGCTTTGTCCGTCTGTCTGCCTGTCCGCACGATAACTCAGGTAAAAATGGTTCGATTTAGATAAAATTTTAGCACGTGGTAGGCGACTACCTGAGGACGAACCCTATTGAAAATGGGACAAATAGGGCCAAAGGTCACGACATAGGAACGAGGTCTATTCCATTGCCCTTATGCATCATAGCTTGCGTAAATATAGTTTGATTTCAATGAAATTTTAGTATGTGGTAGGGAACCACCTGGGCACGACCCCTGTTGAAAATGGGTGAAGTGGGGTCTAAGGTCAGGACATAGGAACGGGATGCATTCCATCACATCTTATTAAAGGAGCAATTCTTGTATATATGTAAATTTTATTTTGAAAACGGCTCTAAGGATTTTGATGAAAGTGGTTGACTTACTGCTTTCTGGTACTAGAAATCGATTTAGCTTGATTCCGACTTTGGAAAAATTCGTTTAGTGGGTTAAATAAACACCCCGAGTTACCACGTTTTTACTGTCATGGCGTCGTCCTATTAATGTTTCCCATCATTAGAAATCTTATGAGGTCACACTCTCGCGATCGACTCGATGAGATGTTGGCGCGTGGTCATGACATCTGCCTCATTACGTCACGCGTTGTTTGTGGATCCTATTAAAGTTCTGAGACGTCTCACTCTCGCGACCATCTGCCTCATTACGTCACGCGTTGTGTGCGTATGTTCATCCGCACGATACCTCGCGTAAAAGTCGTTCGATTTCGATGAAACTTTAGTATGTGGTAGGGGAACACCTGGGAAGGAACCCTATCAAAAATGAACGAAATGAGATCAAAGGTCAGGACATAGGAGCGGAATCCATTTTACTCGTCTTGTGCGCCATAACTAACGTAAAAAAGGTTCGATTTCGATGAAATTGTATTATGTGGTAGGGCACCACCTGGGGACAAACCCTATTGAAAATTGGCGAAATGGGGGTCAAAGGTCAGGATATAGGAGCGGAATCACTTCCATGGCCATTATGCATCATAACTTACGTAAAAATGTTTCGATTTGGATGAAATGTTGGTATGTTGTAGGGACCTGCCTGGGGACGAATCCTATTAAAATTGGGCAAAATGGGGTCAAAGATTAGGACAAAGAAGCGGAAACTATTCCGTAGCCTTTATGCATCATAACTTACGTAAAATTGCTTCGATTGCGACAAAACTTTATCATGTTATTTCGGAGTTACACTGAACCAGTCCTGTTGAATATCATCGAAATGGGATCAAAGGTCAGGGAACATGAGTGAGATTTGTTCCACTGCCATTCTCCTCATAACTTGAGTAATAACTTGAGTAATGATTTTTAGTATGTTGGAAAGCGTATCATAATCAATGCATTGTATGATTTTACAAACTTGTTTTATATTTGTTTTCATTATTATGTTCATTACCTTGTTTACAGTTGATAAAGATATTTTTAACGACTTAGCAAATGCGCTTTGCTCTGGGGATTTTCTTTTAAGACTATAGACTTCATTTTTGAAATAGTCGTAAAAGTACGCGCCATCTTTGGATAATCGTTTGGTGTTCTTTTCGTATTAAAAGCAAGGCTGGACAACTTTGCTCTCTACTATTAATAATATTGCTCATTGCACATTTAGAGAAGCTAATTCCATGAATTTCGCAGCTTTTTGTATTACAAAATCTGAATATTTCTCTAGACCAAAAACATAACCTTCCATCCATTGCTTGTTTTGTTTGCGTGCGCCATTTTCTTAGCAGATGACATTTACCCATAGCATATGTTTATTTCGTCTTCATCTAACACGCTGTTGCTAGTTTCAATTCTTTGAACTCTTTATTTTCTGCAATTTCTTATAAGGGAAAACCCAAAAGTATGGTTTTTCAGAGAATAACTGGTAGTACTGAATGTAATATAAGTCTTAATTGCACAGTGACTGACCAGATGAATGAGATTGCGTGTTTAGGAAGCATGTTTGACAGACAGAACAAATTGGATGGTGAAATTAGTAGGTGAGTGAATTCTTCATAGAAAGTCATGGTTGCTTTCAGAGGTTTTCACAGGAATGATGGGTTCTCAAAAGAGTACCTCATGGCTGTATATGAAAATGTAATACATAGTTCCTACCCTGATGTATGGCAGTGAAACCTGGATACTACAGAAGAAACATGGGAGTCGTTTGTGTGCTGCAGAAATGCGTTTGTGGCAAGACACGTTCTGATTGTGTGAGGAGCGAAGATGTGTTGAAGTTGTGTAATGTGAAGCTAAGTGTTGTTAACAAGGTGCAGATTAGTATGCTTCAGTGATTCGGCCATGTTGAAAGAATGAGTTATGTGATGTTTACTAAGAAAACCATTTTAGCTCAGGTGGTAGGTAGGAAAGGCAGAGGAGGGCCAAGGAAGTCGTGGGAGGATCAGATTCAGGAGTGTCTGCAAGATAAAAAGATTATGAGTATGAAGTATAGTACAACTTGTGTGCGTCATGTGATGGATGTCAGTGAAGCCCGAGTTGTATGTCAAGATCGCTGTAAATGGAGAAGTTTGATACGACAACAGTAAGTAAAAATCATCTGGAACACTGTAAAAAATAAATGGTATGAATTCACAGAAAACTTCTGAAAATAAAGTGCAGCAACGTTACCGTTAAGTATCTGTCTTTTTCAGATATTTCCGTTTTTAAAAGTGCCCGTTCATTTTAACTTCCGTATTTTCACAGATTCTCCGTAGACAGAAATTCCGTTTATTTCAGAAAAGTCCGTTTCGGGTTTTTCCGTATTTAAAAGGAAATTCCGCAAAATCGACGCTGCACTTACCCAGATAATCCTTCCGCTGAGTAAGGATCGAACCTCCGGCGTTGGAGCCGACTGAGCAGGGAACACACGCCTTTAACCACAGAGCCACAAAAGCTTAGCAACCATCTTCACGTACATCGTAAAACGAATTCGGCGCAGATGAAATTTTGTTTTTTTGTCATTAATGCAATTGATTTAGTCATTCTATTTTCTGTTGGAGCTTATTATTTTTCTGAATAGGTTTGAAATATTTTTTTAGTAGGAGGATAATTCACAAATTACGTATTTGTCATCCTGATTTTTCGAAGCAAGAAAATGCTTTGTAACTTGATTTTTTTAACTGACAATGAGTTTAAGTTATCTTTAAAAAAAGGTGAAATGTGCTTTTTTATAGTATTATTTCACACACACGCACACACACAAAACTAAATATGAAATTCACTCTTGACAGCTATAATAGCTCTTGTCTTAAGTTGTCAAAGACTTATACACAGGTATCGTATAATCAGATCAGATCAAATCATATGTAGAGGATTTTAGGGAGGAAGTGTCTGACCCCAGGTCTTAAACAACCCTTAGAAATAGGAAGGTAGGAGATTTGGGCTAGAGTGCCCGATATGAAAGTCACACGGAAGCGAAATAGAAAGAGGGGGGAAGACGCCTTTATTTATTACCGGGGCGCCAGTACCCTGGGCCAGACGGCTTAACGTGCCCATCCGACGCACGGCGGGTATTTAGTAGTTCGAGCGTTCGTACCTGCCTGGGATCAAACACGAGGTCTTCTCCGTGGCTGTCACGAACGTTGACCACTAAACCACCCGTGGTCCATATCGTATAATCATCTGTACAATGTGCAATAAGTACCCGGTTTCTTACAGTAATGTCATCATCATCATCATCATTGTCAACCATTATCAATCCACTGCTGGACGAAGGTCTCCCCAAGTTTCCTCCACAACGGTCTGTCTTGTGCCAGTCTCCTCCATGTCACCCCTGCATACTTTCGAATTTCATCCACCCATCTCCCATGTGGTCTTCTTCTGGGTCTTTTCCTGTCCCTTGGAATCCAATCTAAAATTTCGGCTGTCCATCGATGATCTGTCCTTCTGGCAGTATGTCCAGCCCATTGCCATTTCAGGGATTTAACTCTGATCATGATGTCTTCCACTCTTGTCATTTTTCGGATCCACGAGTTCCTCTTCTTATCTCTCCTGGTTACACCAAGTATGCACCTCTCCATGCCTCTTTGAGTTGTCTGCAGCCTTTGTATGTCTCTTTTAGTTAAGGTCCACGTCTCTGCACCATACGTAAGCACTGGAAGGATGCATTGATCAAACACTTTTCTTTTAAGACATAATGGCATATTGCTCTTGAAAATTATGCTGTTTCTTCCAAAAGCTCTCCAGGCAAGTTTTGTACGGCGATTAATTTCTTCATCAATGTGACCCTCACTTGATATCTGCTGTCCAAGATAAACGTACGTATCTGTTATCTCCAGCTTTTCTCCATCAATCGATAAATCTTCATTTCTTGTAAAAGCATTGAACATCACTTTTGTCTTCTGAAAGTTCATTTTTAATCCCACTTCTTTACTCTTGTCAGCAAGTTCCTGGATCATACTCTGCAGCTCTGATGGGCTAGTTGCAAAAATGACTACGTCATCAGCAAAACGAAGGTTAGTATATAATACAGTAATGTATTATATACTAACTAGCTGGTGCATCAAATAGGGGAAAGAGGAAGAAATATCATATTCCACAATAAACAAAATCCATGGAATATGCTATCCACAATGTCTGACCTCGCTACGGAACTTCAAAATTAGAGAGACGATTGCATTTTGAAAGTTAATCAAAACTCAAGCATTCTCAGGAATCGTTCTTATTATCGGTAAATTCTCGTCATACGGATACCGAAAAAGTGAGAACGGAGATTTTCCGTTAATATACGAAAGGAATCGCAGATTGGTTGCTGAAAATTCGGAACCGCCAATATAAGAAAGGAACTGGGGGAAGGTTTCTGACAATTCCATGAAATTCAGGTTTCTTTCCCTCATTTCACGGAAAGCGCTGTATCAGAAATATGCTTTGTTAATTCACGAAAGAAATGACTGAAAATTGCCCGTGAATTTCAGAAATTTTTTTCACAGTGTAGTTTGTATTTCTTTGTGGAGCTAACATCTGAATCTCCGAGGTTACATATACACTGAAGTTCCAGAGAAACTGGTACATCAGTCTAATACTTTGTAGGTCCCCACTGGAGCGTAGGACTGCAGAAATTCGACGAGGCATGGACTCCACTAGCTTCTGGAAATATGCTGTAGGCAATGCACACCATACTTTCTGCAGAGCGTTCCACAATTCGGATGTGTTCCGAAGTATCGGATTCCTCTGTTCAATAGCGCGTTGCATGGCATTTCAAATGTGTTCTATCACGTTCAGATCTGGGGACTTGGGTGGGAATGGCAACACTGCAAACTCAGATGAATGCTCCTCTAACCATAATGTGGCGTCCCGACGCTTGTGTGGGGGTGCATTGTCTGTTAGGACAGGCCCAACCCATCAGCATGAATGCAGGACATGAATGGGTGTACCTCGTCAGAAAGCATGCGCACATAGCGTTGGCCGGTCACAGACGTTTGTAGACGTGCCAGGGCTTTCAGTGAAGTCCAGCGAAACACATCCCATACCATGACGGATCCCCCACTAGCCGGTACAGTTCCCTGTTCACAGGCGAGATCCATGGCTTCATGGGGTTTGCGCCACACACGAATCCTTCCATCTGCCCGATACAGTTGGAAAGGCAACTCGTCAGACCAGGCTACTTGTTTCCAGTCATCAAGTGTCCAGTGGCGGGGTTGCCGTGCCCAAGCGAGGCGCATAGCTCTGTGTCGTGCACCCATCAAGGGGACTCGAGTTGGGCATCAGCTCCCAAAGCCAATATCGTGCAGGGTACGTTGCACAGTCCGGACGCTAATGCTTTTTGAGGCTCCAGCATTGAATTCCGATGATACCTGCGAGAGTGTCGCGTGAAACGATTCTTGACAGCCGATGATTGTCACGTTCACCCAATGTCTTTTTACGGCCACACTGGTATCGTAGGTTGGAGGTTTTTGCCAGAATTCTTGTAGTCATGGTACACACTTGCAATGGTCGTCCGTGAAAATCCGAACTTCGTTTCTACCTGCAAAATACTATGGCACATCTCACGAGCGTCAACTATGACACCGCGTTGAAAATCGCTTAAATCGTTATTACTTGTCATTCTCATGCCGAAAACAGCTCTGACAGCTGGCAAGGATGTCTATTGTTTTATATACGCACTGGCGGACGCAACCGTGTACGCGCATAGGTGACGTTGCTATGTATTTTGCATATGCTCGTCTGTACCAGTTTTTCTGGCACTTCAGTGCATGTATGTATGTATGTATGCATGTATGTATGAATGTAATTTCTTACCAAAAACATTCTAAAAAATATGTGAACATTGCTCTAGCGAAGCCCATTCAACTTTCTTTTACGCGGGTGTGATCGGAAACTTAGATTTCAATAAATTTACATCGAAGAGATATTCTCCTCGTTTCCACGATCTTACATCAAAACTAACTACCCAATCAGATATTTTAGGCATGGTTCTGAAGCGTGCTGGGTATCAGCGTGCTATCAAATAAAGTTACTTTAGGGAATCCATGCGCCACGGAGTTCATTAGAATTCCAGTTCTATTATAGCGTGATGATCTGAAAGCCCCTTTTGGCCGCAGTATAAATTAATTTCATCGTTGAGTGTTATTTGCATATCTGGTTTACGACTTTGGAAGGCGAAAGCAAACCGCTTGACGTCAGCAGGAGGAAACCCATTGGCAGAATAAAGACTTACAACACAGCTTGATGCTTAAATGAACTCCTGGTGTTTATCTTATTTTAAATGGGGAATGATCAAATAGCTGAGAGTGCAACTTTACATCGATTGAGCTGCTCCTAAGTGCTAAAGACACTTTTCCCCAAATAACTTGTTTAAGCTGCATGCTCATCGAATATCCCTCAGAAGTATTTTATTGAACAAAGGTGCCTATAAGCAGCAAAGCTTTCTCTCTCGAATCTTTTGAAACAGAAATAACCGAACAGTTAAGTGGAAAACATATCGGGAAATATTTATTGAGTCGAGGGTAAACTAAAATTGTTGCCGTCTTAAACCTTTTACGTCCTCAAACGGGTGAGCCTATCTCATCCGGTAGTGTTGCTTTCTCTTAGCTTTGTTACTTAAAGTGGCCAATTGGGTGAATGTTTAGCATGAATCCTTTCGGAATGTTTACCAGCTAAAAAGGCGAGAAACTTAGGAAGGGAGAGAAAAGATATTTGAGTGGCTTGTTATGTCCAATAGCACAATGTGAGTGTTACTGGGACAAGGCCGTAGCTAATGAAATAAATAAAGGTCTGGGCAGCTGGGACGAGAAGAGCTACAACGTCAGGATCATAATCCCGATTTCTCGTGTATCGTTCCTCTTGGCTTACATAGATTATACGTCAAATCGTCGAGCGTGAATTCATCGACCACGACGATTCGTCGTGGTCAAATTCGTCGCGTTTGCAAATTTTGGTTACATAGAAATCTCATTCAGGAAAATGTACAATTTCGGGTGTCTTCCGCCCTGATCATATTTATAAGCTTTGGACACCCAGACAGGTTAGTAATATTACGCTTTTTCTTAGGCCTTTTTAACAGTTTTTATTCCATCGTGTTCGTATTCATAAAGTTTAGACACCAAGTCAAGTGAGTATTACTGCGCTTTTACTTTGGCATTAAATATTAATACCTTGTTCTAGGCTTAGGCCATTTTACCAGTTTTTATTCCATCGCGTTCATTCTCACAAGGTTTAGACACCAAGTCAAGTTAGTATTATTGCACTTTTATTTAGGCATTAAATATTAATACCGTGGTCTAGGCCTAGGCCTATTTAAAAATAATTATTCCATCATGTCCATACAAAGTTTAGACATCTAGTCAAGTTAGTATTATTGTGCTTTTACTGCCAGGCCTTTTTGACAGATTTTGTTCAAGTGGATGAAACATTTATTCTTAAGTAAAAGCGCAATATTACTAACCTGATTTGATGCAAAGCTTATAAATAGGAGCACAATCGAATAAAAACTGTTAAAAAGACCTAGGTTTAGGACTGTGTATTAATATCTAATGCCTAATAAAAGTGCAATAATACTAACTTGACCTTGTGTTTAAACCTTATGAATATGAGCACAATCGAATAAAAATTACTGGAATCGCTTAGGCCTAAACCAAAGTGTTCATATTAAATGCCTAAGTAAAAGCGCAATAATACTAACCTGACTTGGTGTCTAAATCTGATGAGTATGAACACGATAGGATAAACATTGTTAAAAAGTCTTATGCCTAGGCCTATTTATTAATATTTAATGCCTAAATAAAAATGCAATAATACAAACTTGACATGGTGTACAAACCTTATGAAGCTGAACACGATGGAATAAAAATTTTTAAAAAAGCCTAGGTCTAGGCCAAGGTAATAATATTTAATACCTAAGTAAAAGCGCAATAGTACTTATTTGACTTGGTGTCTAAACTTTGTGAGTATGAACGCGATGGAATAAAAACTGTTAAAAATGTCTAAGCTTAGGCTAAGGTATTAATATTTAATGCCTAAGTGAAAACACATTATTACTCACTTAACTTGGTGTCTAAACTTTATGAATACGACACGATGGAATAAAAATTGTTTAAGAGCATATTAATTTATTTTTAGTGCCAAAGAAAAAGCGGAATTTAGTAACCTGTCTGGGTGTACAAACCTTATAAATTATTTTGATCACGGCGGGAGACAACTGGGATCGTACGTTTTCCTGCATGCGATTTCTATGTAACCAAAATTTCTAAACGCGACGAATTTGACCGCGACGAACTGACGTAGTCGACGAATTGGTCGGTGGCGAATTTGACCGCGACTAACTGACGTAGTCGACGAATTGATTGGCGATGAATTTGACCGCGACAAACTGACGCAGTCGACGAATTGGTCGGTGACGAATTTGATCGCGACTAACTGACGTAGTCGAAGAATTGGTTGGCGACGAATTTGACCGCGACTAACTGACGTAGTCGACGAATTGGTTGTCGATGAATTTGACCGCGACTAACTGACGCAGTCGACGAATTGGTCGGCGACGAATTTGACTGCGACTAACTAACGTAGTCGACGAATTGGTTGGCGATGAATTTGACCGCGACTAACTGACGTAGTCGAAGAATTGGTCGGCGACGAATTTGATCGCGACTAACTGACGTAGTCGAAGAATTGGTTGGCGACGAATTTGACCGCGACTAACTGACGTAGTCGACGAATTGGTTGTCGATGAATTTGACCGCGACTAACTGACGCAGTCGACGAATTGGTCGACGACGAATTTGACTGCGACTAACTAACGTAGTCGACGAATTGGTTGGCGATGAATTTGACCGCGACTAACTGACGCAGTCGACGAATTGGTCGGCGACGAATTTGATCGCGACTAACTGACGTAGTCGACGAATTGGTTGTCGATGAATTTGACCGCGACTAACTGATGCAGTCGACGAGTTGGTCGGCGACGAATTTGACTGCGACTAACTAACGTAGTCGACGAATTGGTCGGCGACGAATTTGACTGCGACTAACTAACGTAGTCGACGAATTGGTTGGCGATGAATTTGACCGCGACTAACTGACGCAGTCGACGAATTATTCGGCGACGAATTTGATCGCGACTAACTGACGTAATCGAGGAATTGGTTGGCGACGAATTTGATCGCGACTTACTGACATAGTCGAAGAATTGGTTGGCGACGAATTTGACCGCGACTAACTGACGTAGTCGACGAATTGACGCTACAGCGCTTACATGCAACCTGATCACACCCAACGTGAAAGAAAGTAGTTGACAATAATATAAGGAATTTTTTTTTTACTATTTTCATATAAATAAATCTTATTGATGATTAATGACCAGGGGCGGATTTCCGGCTAGGCGCACCGGGCGCTAGCCTAGGGCCTCACTGTTTGTGGGTCCCCGAAGACATATAATTGGATTTTTAGTTTTGTTTTGGTTTCACGGACCGAAGCAAACAATTCTTAAAGCGACTACTTGGTATTGTCAAGTGATATTCTACTTTCTCATATTAATAACATATATTTTCTTGCTGTTGCTGATATTCTGAATTTTCGAGTTCTTATCGATATACTTATTTTGAAAGGAACGGTTAAAATAATGACTCCCTTTTAGTATAGGTAAAGGAGGTATTCACGCTTCCCACAGTTCTCATTGTTTAAGGCGTATTCTTAACTGGCCTGCTGTGCTATAAATTGCTTTCATGCTACTTCCAGCCAAGGGAACACATCTGTGTTGGAAACTTCCCACCTTCCCCCTCGAGTTGTGATGAGGAGTGCTTGTAAAAACGTTCTTGATTATCGGGGGTGTTTGCTGTTAATTGTTTTTTTCTTCCGTGGTAGGCTAATTAATGAAGAAAGAAATATTCCGTATGGGATAATTCTTCTTAGGACAATTAAGTTCTTCATCGGCCCTAATCCCTCTAAAACCATCTTAAACCAAAAGAGTTATTAATATTTACTCTGAAAAAGTAAATAAATTTAAGAATATCACACTAACTATCTTATTTAATATTGTTAAAAGTAAGCTATATATTAATTCTATAATGTTTTTTACTGGAAGACCAGTTGTGAGAGAACGGCAAAACAGAAACCTATCGTTGAGGTATCAAAATAAAGGTCTCACCATGTAGATGTGCCAGTCGAAGAGAAAAATGAGATTGGGGCAACGGTTCGGGCGTTGTGGGGCGGTAAAGTTCCCATGTAAAGTCAATGGGAGAAGGGTGCGGTTGACACACGCGCTACTGAAACCGGAGTTACGGAGGGACTCAGATAGTTCAAAGTCCTCAGAAAGTTCGAAGTCCGAAGTCTCTCTTCTCAGCGAACCGTTGTGCAAAACAACGCTAGCGGGAATTTGGTTGAAAATTCTTATCGGAGCAGCGAACACTCGAAGACCTCATTGCGTTGTGCCATTGGACTGTGCGATGTATATATACAACTTAACATTCATCCGATCCAGTTTATTCACGTACGTAATACGTTTCCCATTATGTAAAGATGTAAATAAACGTTTCATATGAGTTTATTCTTTTCAAAAAAAAAGCAGCGTCGATTTCGACAGGTTTCGTCTACCGGGGGAGGGGGGAAGGGGGGGGCCTATTCTTTAATTTCGACGTGTTTCTTTTACCGGGTTCGATTTGCCGAACCTGGACTATTGACTTTGCTGCAGTGATTGAACGAATTTGTCAATCAAATAAAGTTTTTACATTTGTTGATAGTTTATTATTTTCAAAAAAAAAACAAAAAACATTACCATCGATTTAGACGGGTTTCGTCCAGTTTATATTGTATTGCAACAACATTTTCTCATTACTTTCTCCTCCCCAGGTTTCATAATGATAATTATCAAGTATTCTCACCTTTTCTATTCCTTAAATGGACTTTTAATAGTAGCTTTTGAAAAAAAACCAATAAACAGTTTCAATGATACTCTCACTCAAAAACCTGCAGTTCCTACTTTTCCATTTTCAAACTGGATCTTTTGCATTTAATTCGTATGCTTCTACTTCTGATAACTGCAGTGCAGATATAAATGGGATACGGGTATTTAAAGTGCCAAACTTAGTATCCATTGATTTCCTATTTTTAACCACAAAAATAATTTTTGAAATATCTCTAAAATCAAAAAGTTTGATGTGCACGGACAGACAAAATGATTACACTGGCGCTGTTTCTCACAGAACGTTCTAATAATAGGAAGATATAATGGCCTTTTTAAAAAGTGTAAAAACCTTTTTCTTGACCAACCTCTTTTTGTTAATCTGACGGATGATAAGACGGGGGAGGAGGACCCCTGAACCGTTTAGCGCCTCGGGGCCCAAAAGATTTAAGTCGCCTGTGATTATGACAATGCGTGCAGAATAAATTCAGTGATAGGTAAAACGCCGTCTTATGCACGATTAAAACGAAG
Source organism: Macrothele yani (assembly GCA_039090855.1). Lineage (NCBI taxonomy): Eukaryota > Metazoa > Arthropoda > Arachnida > Araneae > Macrothelidae > Macrothele > Macrothele yani. The sequence continues at coordinate 16,826,454 of CM077032.1, read as the reverse complement.
CCTGAAGATGACATATGTTTTTCGTAAAATTACATTTAATCACACTTAACAATATACAAAGATTAAAATGACACTCATAAGATCTTAAGTGACCGCATAAAAAAGTTGTCATGGCATATAAATAAGACAGGGCCGCCCCGGTGGCGCTGGCCTCTGATCATTCGTCCGTACGGGGTGCGGGTTCGAATCCCGGTGAGGCATGGATGTTGTGTTTGTCTTACGGCACTGGCTCTCTCCCTTCCCTGGAACCAGTGACCCTAAATTAGGGACGGGCGACTGCTTATAGCCCATTGAGTTGCTCACGGTTGTCGTTAAACCACCAATAGAAAAAATAAGTAAATAAGACAGTCGTTGCCACTGAATAATGCAATTCACAGAAGCAAATAAAAGTCAAGCAATTTCCATACCGGAAACCCGCAGCAAACACAGATAGTAGGGGGCACACACTGTTCCAAACATCAGGGTGGAATGGAATTTTCTTTAACTTTAACAAGTACAATGGCTTTCCAAGCTTGGGACTCTTGGGTGGGTGAATCCTCGTTACAACACATACATGTATTACAGAATCTGCAGACGTACAGACTCTCTGTAAAGTGGATTTGAGTTTTACTGGTAGGAGTTGTCAAAATACTTGATTCTTGCCAGTGTGGGTAGTGGGTTCCCGAAGTGACGAGGCGAGATTAAGCAGTAGATGGAGCATGCATTTGAATGTATGCTCCATCTACTGCTTTACATTAAAATCCAGGCTCCATCTACTGCTTTACATTAAAATCCATGCTCCATCTACTGCTTTACATTAAATTCCATGCTCCATCTACTACTATACATTAAAATCCATGCTCCATCTACTACTTTACATTAAAATCCATGCTCCATCTACTGCTTTACATTAGAATCTATGCTCCATCTACTGCTTTACATTAAAATCCAGGCTCCATCTACTGCTTTACATTAAAATCCAGGCTCCATCTACTGCTTTACATTAAAATCCAGGCTCCATCTACTGCTTTACATTAAAATCCATGCTCCATCTACTGCTTTTCATTAAAATCCATGCTCCATCTACTACTTTACATTAAAATATATGCTCCATCTACTGCTTTACATTAAAATCCATGCTCCATCTACTGCTTTACATTAAAATCCATGCTCCATCTACTGCTTTACATTAGAATCCGTGCTCCATCTACTGCTTTACATTAAAATCCATGCTCCATCTACTGCTTTACATTAAAATCCATGCTCCATCTACTGCTTTACATTAAAATCCATGCTCCATCTACTGCTTTACATTAAAATCCATGCTCCATCTACTACTTTACATTAAAATCCATGCTCCATCTACTGCTTTACATTAAAATCCATGCTCCATCTACTGCTTTACATTAAAATCCATGCTCCATCTACTGCTTTACATTAAAATCCATGCTCCATCTACTACTTTACATTAAAATCCATGCTCCATCTACTGCTTTACATTAAAATCCATGCTCCATCTACTGCTTTACATTAAAATCCATGCTCCATCTACTGCTTTACATTAAAATCCATGCTCCATCTACTGCTTTACATTAAAATCCATGCTCCATCTACTACTTTACATTAAAATCCATGCTCCATCTACTGCTTTACATTAAAATCCATGCTCCATCTACTGCTTTACATTAAAATCCATGCTCCATCTACTGCTTTACATTAGAATCCGTATTCCATCTACTGCTTTACATTAAAATCCATGCTCCATCTACTGCTTTACATTAAAATCCATGCTCCATCTACTGCTTTACATTAAAATCCATGCTCCATCTACTGCTTTACATTAAAATCCATGCTCCATCTACTACTTTACATTAAAATCCATGCTCCATCTACTGCTTTACATTAAAATCCATGCTCCATCTACTGCTTTACATTAAAATCCATGCTCCATCTACTGCTTTACATTAAAATCCATGCTCCATCTACTGCTTTACATTAAAATCCATGCTCCATCTACTGCTTTACATTAAAATATATGCTCCATCTACTGCTTTACATTAAAATCCATGCTCCATCTACTACTTTACATTAAAATCCATGCTCCATCTACTGCTTTACATTAGAATCCATGCTCCATCTACTGCTTTACATTAAAATCCATGCTCCATCTACTGCTTTACATTAAAATCCATGCTCCATCTACTACTTTACATTAAAATCCATGCTCCATCTACTGCTTTACATTAAAATCCATGCTCCATCTACTGCTTTACATTAAAATCCATGCTCCATCTACTGCTTTACATTAAAATCCATGCTCCATCTACTACTTTACATTAAAATCCAGGCTCCATCTACTGCTTTACATTAAAATCCATGCTCCATCTACTGCTTTACATTAAAATCCATGCTCCATCTACTGCTTTACATTAAAATCCATGCTCCATCTACTGCTTTACATTAAAATCCATGCTCCATCTACTACTTTACATTAAAATCCATGCTCCATCTACTGCTTTACATTAAAATCCATGCTCCATCTACTGCTTTACATTAAAATCCATGCTCCATCTACTGCTTTACATTAAAATCCATGCTCCATCTACTGCTTTACATTAAAATCCATGCTCCATCTACTGCTTTACATTAAAATCCATGCTCCATCTACTGCTTTACATTAAAATCCATGCTCCATCTACTACTTTACATTAAAATCCAGGCTCCATCTACTGCTTTACATTAAAATCCATGCTCCACCTACTGCTTTTCATTAAAATCCATGCTCCATCTACTGCTTTATATTAAAATCCATGCTCCATCTACTGCTTTACATTAAATCCGTCTTCATGCTCCATCTACTGCTTTACTATATGCTCCATCTAAAATTAAATTCCATGCCGCCCCGGTGGCGCAGTGGTCTAAGGCGCTGGCCTCTGATCATTCGTCCGTAAGGGGTCCGGGTTCGAATCCCGGTGAGGCATGGATGTTGTGTTTGTCTTACGGCACTGGCTCTCTCCCTTCCCTGGAATCAGTGAGCCTAAATTAGGGACGGGCGACTGCTTATAGCCCATTGAGTTGCTCACGGTGGTCGTTAAACTTCCAATAAAAAAAAAAAAAAAAAAAAAATTAAAATCCATGCTCCATCTACTACTTTACATTAAAAATCCATGCTCCATCTACTGCTTTACATTAGAATCCGTGCTCCATCTACTGCTTTACATTAAAATCCATGCTCCACCTACTGCTTTTCATTAAAATCCATGCTCCATCTACTACTTTACATTAGAATCCGTATTCCATCTACTGCTTTACATTAAAATCCATGGCTCCATCTACTGCTTTACATTAGAATCCGTGCTCTATCTACTGCTTTACATTAAAATCCAGGCTCCATCTACCGCTTTACATTAAAATCCATGCTCCATCTACTGCTTTATATTAAATTCCATGCTCCATCTACTACTATACATTAAAATCCATGCTCCATCTACTACTTTACATTAAAATCCATGCTCCATCTACTGCTTTACATTAGAATCCGTGCTCCATCTACTGCTTTACATTAAAATCCATGCTCCACCTACTGCTTTTCATTAAAATCCATGCTCCATCTACTACTTTACATTAGAATCCGTATTCCATCTACTGCTTTACATTAAAATCCATGCTCCATCTACTGCTTTACATTAAAATCCATGCTCCACCTACTGCTTTTCATGAAAATCCGTGCTCCATCTACTACTTTACATTAAAATCCATGCTCCATCTACTGCTTTACATTAAAATCCATGCTCCATCTACTGCTTTACATTAAAATCCATGCTCCATCTACTGCTTTTCATTAAAATCCATGCTCCATCTACTGCTTTTCATTAGAATCCATGCTCCATCTACTGCTTTTCATTAAAATCCATGCTCCATCTACTACTTTACATTAAAATCCATGCTCCATCAACTGCTTTACATTAAAATCCATGCTCCATCTACTGCTTTACATTAGAATCCGTGCTCGATCTACTGATTTACATTAAAATCCATGCTCCATCTACTACTTTACATTAAAATCCATGCTTCATCTACTGCTTTACATTAAAATGTATGCTCCGTCTACTGCTTTACATTAAAATGCATGCTGCATCTACTGCTTTACATCAAAATGCATGCTCCATCTACTGCTTTACATTAAAATGCATACTGCATCTACTGCTTTACATTAAAATGCATGCTGCATCTACTGCTTTACATTAAAATGCATGCTCCATCTACTGCTTTATCTCGCCTTGTCACTTCGGGAACCTACTACTGACACTAGGAAGAATCCTGGATCTTGAGAACTCCTACCGGTACAACTCAAATCCACTTTACAGAGAATCTGTACATTCACAGGTTCTTTAATATGTGTTGTAACGAGGATTCATCTACTCAAGATGCCCAAGCTTGGAAAGCCATTGTACCTGTTACAGTTAAAGCAAATTCCATTTCACCCTGATGTTTGGAACAGTGTGTGTATCCTCCTACCAGTGTTTGGTGCAGGCCTCCGACATGTAAATTGCTTGACTTTTATTTGCTTCTGTGAATTCCATTATTCAGTGGCAACGACTGTCTTATTTATACGTCACAAATTTTTATACGGTCATTATTTTTTCGTCTGCTGAAGGACACCAGAGGAGTCCGAAACATCTTCTGAGTGTCATTTTAATATTTGTATATGGGTAAATGTGATTAAATGTAATTTTACGAAGTACATATGTCATCTTCAGACTTCGTTTTAATCGTGCATAACACATCGTTTTATCTAATCATTGAACAAATCTCATTCTAAAGGAAATAATCATAGGCATTTATTTTATTATGGGAAATATTAATACATTTGTTTTCGAATAACAGAATTATGCATCATGATTCCGATAATGTAAATGCAACGCCTTTTTCACGAAGTTAATGTGTCTAACATTTTTTTTCCACTTTGTAGGACGAAGTACTTCAATGAGCTGTTCAAATGGATCTAAATTTGTTTTTTAAGAAATCGTCGAAACAAATATTGCATAAGGGTTATCGCAAAGTTAGTGCTTCTGATGAAAGAAAAGTTAAAACATTTCAGTGTCAGTAATTGAACTGTACAGTGGAAATTCAAAAACAACTTTTTCGTTATTGAGACCATGTGCTTCAGAACATCTTAAACTACAGAAATCCAAACGTCTGTGCTATTCGTGCCAACTAAGTACACCAAAAATAACTGAATGCTGTCTAGACACGGTACCAAACAATGGAGATAACTGATAACTGCTGACCTGAGTATGTTTAAACGCCTCTCGGTTATATATATACATGCGAGATCTTTTAGACCCACTATGGGTCCATCATCAGATATTTTGCAATTATTTCCATTCTTAGGTGCCGTGTCTAAACTACAAAAAGTTTGTTTGGATCATACGCCAAGAAAACGTAAGTCATTCAAATTTTCAATAACCTTTTAAACTTCCAAACAAGTTATATATATATATACACTGAGTGGCCACTTTATTATGACCACCTGACAGTTTTAAGCAAATGAGCTATGGCTGCACGCTGTTGCCGCCAGAGGGCGAGGCTAGTATAAAAAGGGAAAGCTTAGTGCTTGCAACAATAGTAGAAGTGATTTTTGGGTGACGAGATGGGTAAAAAATGCGATTTGACGGACTTTCAACGTGGGATGATTGTAGGAGCTCGGAGCCATGGAGTGAATATCACCGAAACCACCGCATTCGAGAAATGTTCCAGAGCAGCTGTTGTTAAAGTGTTTAAAGAGTGGACTGTCAGCCAAAAAACTGGGTCTCTACGTGAAACGTGTGGTCGTCATCGACTAGTGACTGTAAGTCGGAACGGAGAGTGTTCAGACTGGTAACAGACAACAGAAGGGCAACAGTGCAGCAAATTACAGACCATCTTAATCAAGGATCCCCTCAAAGGAACTCTACACGCACTGTTCGCCGTGCACTGCATCGGAAGGGATATGGCAGCCGAAGGCCTGTTCGAACACCTTTGCTGTCTGCAGTTAACAAGAGAAAACGTCTCCAGTTCGCACAGGAGCACAAGGATTGGACAGTCGATAATTAGAAGCAAATTATGTGGTCCGATGAATCACGTTTTCAGTTGCACCATGCCGATGGCCGAGTGAGAATTTGGCGGAAACAGCACGATAGCATGGACGTAAAATTCATTGCTACAACCCTTCAAGCTGGTGAAGGCAACGTTATGGTTTGGGAAATGTTTTCCTGGCATGCTTTGGGCCCTTTGATTCGTGTTGATCTACGTCTGACTGGCGCATCATATCTAAACATCGTTACGGACCAAGTTCATCCTGTCATGCGGATGGTTTATCTCAATGGCGATGCCTTCTTTCAACAAGATAATGCGTCTTGCCATAGTGCTCGTATTGTACAGGATTGGTTTCAGGAACGTGCCGGTGAGTTTACTTTGCTTAGGTGGGCCCCACAATCTTCAGATTGAGAATTTATGGGATGAAGTTGAACGAGCCATCAGACAGCTGGATCCACAACCCTGCAATCTCACACTCCTGGAAAGTGCTATTCATCAAGCATGGTTTCAGATTCCACAAACCACCTATCAACATCTCGTGGAGTCCATGCCACGAAGAATCGACACAGTATTAAAGGCAAAATGTGGCCCAATGAGGTACTCAGGGGGTGGTCATAATAAAGTGGCCACTCAGTGTATATATATATACACTATATTGACAAAAGTCACCGGACACCTAGAAGAGAAACACAACATAGCATTTATTGTCAAACATTAGTCAGTTTCTCTCCACCTTTGGCCCTAATGCATGCACTGACCTTTCGAGACAGGAGTTCGACAAGTTTTTTTTTTTTTTTTTTTTGATTGGAGGTTTAACGACCACCGTGAGCAACTCAATGGGCTAAAAGCAGTCGCCCATCCCTAATTTAGGGTCACTGGTTCCAGGGAAGGGAGAGAGCCAGTGCCGTAAGACAAACACAACATCCATGCCTCACCGGGATTCGAACCCGAACCCCGTTCGGACGAATGATCAGAGGCCATCGCTTAGACCACTGCACCACCGGGGCGGCTCTCTTGCTTAGTAGTAGGCCTTTGCTTACAAATTTCTTATGCGGCGCTCTAATTCATCCCATAGGTGCTCTATGGGATTAAGATCAGAGCTCTGTGCTGGACAGTCCACACACAATACGGAATTATCGGCAAACCAAGCCGTAACACTCCTTTTTTATAGCTCTGTGCATTGGTACTAACTAGTCTCGGTTCCATAGCATTGCCACAGAGCTGATAGGGCATAATTGTCCAGAATATCGAGGTAGACGTACTGATTGACAGGTTTGTCTACGATAACCAATATGCCGGGACCATATCATGAAAACCACCGCCACACGAGTACACTGCCAGGTTCAAACTTGACTGTATAGGAACAGTATACTGTGGTAATTAGCGTTTCCCCGGCTACCACCATACCCATACAAGGCCATCAGACTGATGGATCGTGTATCTGGATTCATCAGTCCATAGAACCCGTTTCCATTGATCTACGGTTCACTATAAATATTCTTTACACCATGCTAAACGACGAGTACCATTCTGAGTGGAGATGAAAGGCTTCTGAGCAGCCGCGCGACCACGGTAACCTATGGAAGGAAATTCTCTGCGAATGGTACGTGTACATACCGAGATTCCAGCATTTTTCTCATCTGTACATTGAGGTCTTGTGCAGTATTCCGTGGATTAGCTGTAACGACTCTCCAGGGACTTCGACGTCTTCTATCACTGATTTTCTTTGGTTTGCGGTACATTTTGCTGCTTCAGGCACGCCATGTGTCTTCCACTTATTCAGTACATCCAAAACAGCTGACCTGAGTATGTTTAAACGCCTCTCGGTTTCTCTTATGGACAACCTACTAATATAACACCAAACAATCTTTCCTTTCTCAAAGTCAGTTCTTTCGCGCCGCGACTTTTTCACCCAACCGCACAGTGCGATATGATCGTGGTCAGCAGGCTTGTTTTTATGCCATTTGCAGCTGTACAGCGCAAGTTAACAACGCAGTGGATCCGTTAATTTGATTTTGAAGGGGTGTCAGGTTACTTTTGTCAGTATAGTGTATGATATCTTTATCAAGCGGGCAAGACCTGACCATCAGGCGTTGGGCAATGGAGAAGATAAAAGAAGGACTAGACGCGAGCGCTTACCGTTTATGGCCGGATTGGAGCTAAGAAAGGAGAGATAATATGTTTGAGTGACTTGCTGCATAATCCTAGTAAAATGATATATACTCGTTGTCATAAAAATCAGCGCACCAAGAAGGAGGCGTCGGATTGAAATGAGATTTTAGTACTGAGAGGGTACATACCAAGTACAGAATTGATTGCAATATAGCAGAAGCAGGAAGATTTCCCGCGGACATACGGTAAACTTTCTGATCAGCTTTAGTTCCACGTCAGACTACCTCGTGCTCGGATACATGCGGTGATACGGTCCGGTATGGAGTCAAAGAGAACCCGTACGTTATCCTAGCACAAATTGGCCCACACGTCTTGCAACTGACTACCTAATTCACGATCACTGGGACATGGAGAAAGCTCGTGACACACATGGTTTCCCACCTGCTCGATGGGCGGGAGATCAGGCAATCTGGCAGGCACGGAAGAGTCGAAGCATGACGTAGACAGTCCTGGGAAACCCGAACCGTATACGGAAGGGCGTTATCTTATTAAAAAATTGCACCGGGCCACCCCGCCAGCAAAGGCAGCAGGATCTCTTGTAGATAAAGCTGGGCTGTCAACGTCCCTCGGATCACTGCGTGGGAAGTCCGGCTGTTATACGCGATTGCTCCCCAGACCGTCATGCTTCCAGTTCGGGATGTGTGCCGCTGTACAGTCAGGTTGGTATTGTATCGCACACCTGTGGTCCTCCACAATATGCCACGGTGGTCGTCCGTTCCCATACGGAAGCGGGATTCGTCGCTGAACACTATACGTCGCCAGTCCACGTTGCTCGCTGCTGACAGCACTGCAATCGACGCCAACGATAGTCAGGTGTTAATACCAGAAAACGTAAAGGCCGTCAAGAGAGCAGACTAGTCTCTGCCAGGAGTCTGGAAACGGTTCTGGCGGACACAAGAGTCCCTTTTACAGCCGCCGCATGTCTCTGGATTATGGACAAGGACGTCGTTGTATGGGTGAGTGGCGCTTTTACGATCCCACGGTCCATCTGCTGGGGGCGTGCCTGGGTTGTCCAGAGCCAGTGCGCCATGTCTGAGTGCCTTTCCGTGTACATTTCTCCCAACAGTATCGCACTGTACGGTCCGATCGGCCCAAATGGCGGCCGATTTGGCGTGCCGGCCACCCTGCCTCTCTCATCCCGACGATACTGCCTCGTTCAAACTCCGTCAGTTGCCCGTACGCACATCTGCGGCTGCTCGTCGGCATGTCTATTACTCAGGGACCTCACCTGACTCTTACTGTGCACTTCGGCACGAATGTGGAGTACCCTGTCTGGCGCCTTATAAACCCCAAAAATTGCGATTACATCGCCTAGAAGAGAAACACATCTCACGAAACTTTAATCATTTGCATGTGTGCTACTATCCCCGTAGCTATTTACTCGGTTTCGCGTTAATCGCACGATTCTTTCTTGGTGCGCGGATTTTTATGACAATATATATTTCCTGTATTGCGTTGTCGGAAAAGTCATGACGTAATTTGGCACCCGATGCCGGTTGGGCGTTTTTGGAAGTACTAGAGGCATGCGCAGCTCTTTTATCGCTATGGCATTCGACAGGTGCCAGTTCTAGCTGCAATCTAAAAGGAATAGTGAGCAATTTGGTTGATTTGCGGAGACTTGACTTCAAGTTGAAGATGGAACACGAAACTGTGCATTTTCGCCATATTTTACTGTTTTACTTCCGTAAAGGGAAGAACTTGCGGCAAACTTGTGAAAAGTTGCGTAAAGTTTACGGTGATAATGCTCTACAAGAACCTCAGTGCCAGCGGTGGTTCGCAAAATTCCGTGCTGGTGATTTTGACCTCAACGATGCTCTTCGGTCTGGGAGCTACACCGAGGTTTATGACGACAAAATCAAAGCATTGATCGAGCCAAACCCACGTTACACGACACGAGAGATTGCAGACACATTGCACATCCATCATTCAAGCGTTCACGACCATCTGAAAAAGCTGGGATACGTAAGCAAGCTCGATGTGTGGGTTCCTCGTGAACTCAAAGAAGCTCAATTGACGGCGGGTATAAACATCTGCGATATGCTCATTAAACGTGAGGAAAACGATCCTTTTTTGAAGCGACTGATAACTGGTGACGAAAAGTGGATTGTGTACAACAATGTGCTGCGCAAACGGTCTTGGTCCCAACGTGCTGCTTCGCCTCAAGCGACATCCAAAGCATACATTCATCAGCGGAAGGTCCTGGTGTCAGTGTGGTGGGATATTAAAGGTGTCGTGTTTTTCGAGCTTCTATCACGAAACCAAACGATCAATTCGAATGTGTACTGTTGGCAATTGGACAGTTTGAACGAATCCATTATGCAGGAACTTTCAGAGCTCGTTCATCGTAAAGGTGTTGTGTTCCATCACGACAACGCGAGATCACACACCAGTTTGATCACCCGACAAAAATTATTGGAGCTTGTGTGGGATGTGTAGCCATACCCAGCATACTCGCCTGACCTTGCGCCGTCAGATTTCCACTTGTTTCGCTCTCTTCAACAGTCCTTGCGTGGTATAACGTTCAATTCAGATGAGGCTGTAAATCAGCACCTTGTACAGTTTTTCGCCACGAAAGACAGGTCCTTCTATGAGCGAGGCATTCTACAGCTCACTGAAAGATGGCAAAAGGTTATCGAACAAAACGGACATTATATTATTGATTGATTTTCGTTCTTTCTATCAATAAATGACCTATGCAAAACACAGCTAAAATACGCCATGACTTTTCCGACAACTCAATAATTAGTAAAAAACAAATGTGTGTGCGTGTGTGTTTATTGCAAAATTAATCCAGTGGTCAATAATACACTGGCGGAAAGTGAAAAAATAACACCAAGAAGGAGACGTCTGATACCAACGAAATTTATACAGCATTTTAACGTAATACAGAGTATAACGTGATCAAACATTATGGCAAAATGCAGCTGTATTTGCTGGTAAACTGAAAAATAATATTTCTATGTAACATGGTCAGTACGAGGTTGAACATCCATGAACTGCGTCACACTGTGCAATTCTGGCATGGAGTTTGTCGTACAGATGTTGGATGTAAGTTTGGGGTATTGAGTTCCAAGCATTCTCAACCTGGACGCGTAAATCGGGGATGGTCGTGGCTGGCCGTGGAGACCGGATAAGTCGTTGTCCCATAAAATCCCACACGTTCTCAATGGGGGACAAATCCGGTGAATGTGTAGGCCATGGAAGTTGTCTCACACCCTGAAGTGCATGTTGCGTTGCACGTGCCGTGTGTGGTCGTGCGTTATCTTGCTGGAAAACACCACGATGGACCGACCTTACAAATGACACAACAACGGGCTGAATGAGGTTGTTGATGTAAGAGGTGCTGTTGAACGTACCCGGTACAAACACTAGTTGTGTACGGGAGTGATAGCTGATCGCCCCTCACACCAGGAGACCAGGTGTAGGCCCTGTGTGTTGCTGGATGATGCAAGAAGGGTGGAGATGCTTCCCTGTGCGTCTGCGAACACGCATAAGGCCATCGGAGGCTCCCAAGCAGAATCTGCTTTCATAGCTGAACACGACGTATCGCCTTTGCGTTCTACAATGCAGACGTTGGCGACACCACTGCAGCCGTTCCTGACGGTGGGCTGGAGTCAGAGGTACACATGCCAGAGGCACCCGTGCACGTAGTCCTGCATCCAGTAGACGGTTGTGGATTGTTCGCACAGTCACCACAGATGCAACGACAGCTCGGATTTGCGTTGCAGTGGATGTTCTGCTTGACAACGCTGCTCTTCTTTTGCGTCGATTGGTCCTCTCATCAGTCCGTCTGTGACTCCCGGTTCCACGTCTTCTCGTGTGGGAATGTTCCTCGGACCATCTACGCCACCATCGTATCACCACCGACACTTCCCGTCCAATTCGCTCCGCAATACGACGATACGACCACCCGGCCTCGCGGAGTCTTACTAGACGACCTCGCTCAAAGTCCGATAACTGCTGAAATCGTATACGTCTTCCATGTCCAGGCATTGCAGCTCCTTCAGGGTATTTACACGTGTCCGTACGCCGACGACTGATTACATTCACTTTGCCGTACTCCTTAAATACCACCGACGATAATTTGCATATTATGCCGTGCTGTGGCGTAAGCGCTCACCGGTTGGTCCCGAAATTAACATCACACCTACGTAAACTCGACCCCATTAACATATGTAAATTTCATGATCGTCCGCCAATTCCTTCTTGGTATTCTTTTTTCACTTTCCGCCAGTGTATTATATCTCAATTGCTTTCCACGTTTATTTATGCAAAATAATGTTGGTGTGCAAAGGCTTTTTGCCTGCTGTATATATTACGCGTGCTATTCTTTCGTAGGCATCATGATCTGTAAGGCACAATGATCATGGGCACAATATTGATCAACAGTCATGTGCATCACGTAAGACGCGATAAATGTTTTTTTGTGCTATTTTCATTTTTCTTCGTGTGTTCCTTTATATGATGTTGTAGACATTATGAACTCATAAAAACTTCATCATCACTTAAACTGTAATCATTGGTCCAATAATTCAATTAATTGTTTGTGACATCAATAAATTACCGTCAAGAGAAATTTCCTACCCTCAAACTAGAAACTTAGTTGTCTTTTCTGCAGGATTGACGGTGATAATGTTTTCTTGCTTGCGAACGTGATATCCTTCGAGTTCTTTATTGACTTGATCTTTCATTGCTCAATGGCCTTTGGCGGCGCTGCAGGAGTTTCTCTCTTTTTTTCTTCTGCGCCTTTAAGTGTCATTAAAGTGCTTCTTGTAAGTAGTGAAGTCATCACAACTTTAGCTTTTCATTTTTATGTCTTTCTATCTTCTTACCCTTAGGAAGGAATCGGGAAAAACAGGATAAGTAACGGAAGGTCAAAACAAATAGAGCATCTTGTGATGCGACAGAAAACGTACTGCGCAGATTAAATCGTGGAGCTTTCTTAGAACGATGGGGGCAATACTTCCATGTAAATTCCCCCAACGTAACACTTTAGATCGTGTAACTCTCAGGTTCCTTTTTTTTTTCTTTTTTTTGAGTGAAGGTCTGAACGACCATCGTGAGCAACTCAACGGGCATTAAGCATTCGCGGTCCTTAATTTAGGGCCACTTTTTCCAGGGAAGGGAGAGAGCCAATGCCGTAAGGCAAACACAACAACCATGTCTCAACGGGATCGTTTTTTTTTCTTGATTGGAGGTTTAACGACCACCGTGAGCAACTCAATGGGCTATAAGCAGTGGCTCGTCTCTAATTTAGGGCCACTTGTTCCAGGGAAGGGAGAGAGCCAATGCCGTAAGCCAAACACAACAACCATGCCTCTCAACGGGATCGTTTTTTTCTTGATTGGAGGTTTAACGACCACCGTGAGCAACTCAATGGGCTATAAGCAGTGGCCCGTCTCTAATTTAGCGCCACTGGTTCCAGGGAAGGGAGAGAGCCACTGCCGTAAGACAAACACAATATCCATGCCTCTCAGGGATTTTTTTTTGATTGGAGTTTTAACAATCACCGTAAGAAACTCAATGGGCCATAAGCAGTCGCGGTCCCTAATTTAGGGCCACTTGTTCCAGGGAAGGGAGAGAGCCAGTGCCGTAAGGCAAACACAACATCCATGCCTCACTGAGGATTTTCTTTTTTATTGGAGGTTTAACGACCACCGTGAGCAACTCAATGGGCCATAAGCAGTGGCCCGTCTCTAACTTAGGGCCACTGGTTCCAGGGAAGGGAGAGAGCCACTGCCATAAGACAAACACAATATCCATGCCTCACCGGGATTTTTTTTTGATTGGAGTTTTAACAACCACCGTAAGAAACTCAATGGGCCATGAGCAGTCGCGGTCCCTAATTTAGGGTCATTGGTTCCAGGAAAGGGAGAGAGCCAGTGCCGTAAGACAAACACAACATCCATGCCTCACCGGGATTCGAGCCCGGGCTCCTCTCGGACGAATGATCAGAGGCCTTTTCTTAGAGCAATGCGCCACCAGGGCGGCCACCGGGATTCGAACCCGGACCCTTCTCGGACGAATGGTCATAAGCCAGCGCTTAGACAACTGCGCCACAGGGGCTGCCTCTCAGGTTACGCTGTATGATTAAAAGTAACCAGTCACCTAATTTGAATAGCAGATTTGTGCATATACGCCTTAGCCATATATGTGTAGACAAGAAAGATGATATCGAATTTTCGGTTGCAAAGAGCAGGTCTCTTGAATCATTTCCTACGCAAGCAAAATTTCCCAAAGTAATCCAAGGGCAAAAGAACCGGTAAGATGAAAAAATCAACCGGATATCTGCAATCGATCAAATGTCCATAAATAGGACCAGCTACTTACTTCCACCAGCGGCTGAAATTATGTTACGAAAATTAACAAATGGCGCCCAAACCATTTATCAGAGACAATTGAGCTTTTCAAATCGAACAGGTAAAAGAAGAAACATAAAAGGAAGCATGATGCGAGGGATATTTTAAAAGTTTTGCACACTATGGGTTATTTCTTAAAAAAACAATTTAAGCTATATTCACAAAATTCACCGGACACCTAGAAGATAAATACAACATAGCATTTATTGATATACATCAGTACGATGTCGGTCCACCTTTGGCCTTAATGCATGCACTGACCCTTCGAGACATGCTTTCGACAAGGTTTTGGAACACAGCGGTAGGTTTGCGCTTCCATTCAATACATAATGCTGCCGCTAACTATTGCTTAGTAATAGGCCTTGGTTCCAAACTTCTTAAGCGGCGGTCGTATTCATCCCATAGGTGCTCTATGGGATTAAGATCAGGGCTCTGTGCTTGCCAGTCCACAACTGTCGTCAAACCACGTTCAAACAGTCCTTGCTTTATGAATCGGTGCATTATCCTGCTGGTACCAACAAGTTTCAGTTCCATAGTTTTGTCACAAAGTTGGTAGGCCATAATTGTCCAGAATATCGAGATGGACCTGCTGGTTAACTGGTTTGTCCACGATAGCCAATAGGCCAGGACGAAACCACGGAAAACACTCCCGCACGAGTACAGTGCCAGCTCCAAACTTGACCGTAGGAACAGTACACTGTTGTACAAAGCGTACCTCTAGCTGCCGCTATACCCACATACGGTCATCAGACTGATGGATCGTGTATCTATATTCATCTGTCCATAGGACTCGTTTCTATTCATCTACGGTCCACGATAAATGTTCTTTACACCATGCTAAACGACGAGTAGCATTACGAGTGGAGACGAGAGGCTTATTAGCAGTAGCACGACAACAGTAACACATGGTATGAAGGTCTCTGCGAACGGTACGTGTACATAACGAGGTTCCAGCATTGTTACTCACCTGTACACTGAGTTCTTGTGCAGAACTCCGTCGATTATCTGTAACGACTCATCTGAGACTTCGACGTCCTCTATCACTGATTTTCTTTGGTCTGCCGGTACGTGTTGCTCCTCCATGTGTTTTCCACTTACTCAGTACATCCAAAACAGTTGACTTGGATATGTTTAAACACCTCACGGTTTCTCTTATGGACAGCCAGCTAACATAACACCCAACAATCTTTTCTTTCTCAAAGTTAGTTCTGCGACATTTTCACTCAACCTCAGAGTATGATATGCTCGCGGTCAGCTGCAGGCTTCTTTTATACCGTTTGCTGCTGTACCGCGCCCCTTAACATCTGAACGGATCCGTGCATTTGCTTTTGAAAAGGGGTGTCCGGTGACTTTCGTCAACATAGTGTAATTACAACATACATTTCCACGCCTTAGAAGTAATATCCAGTTTCTTTATGGCAGCGGCTCAACGTTCGGACAAGTCTTGTATTCCAGTCAAGACAACTGCATTGTTGAGAAGTGGGATTACTCGGGTCACCTCATTACAGACATCCTGAATAGTACTGAATCATTTCCCGTCGTGTGGTCTTTTGTGTTTTGGCGAAAAGTCATAGCCTAGTGGGCTCATGTCAGGCCTATATGGCGTGTGGGGAAGCAAATCTCATCCATACTTTTACAGAATGTCTCTTACTTTCCCATCCATACTTTTCCAGAGCATCTCTTTTTTAGAATGTCCCTTACTTTACCCTCCATACTTTTCCAGAGCATCTCTTTTTTAGAATGTCCCTTACTTTACCCTCCATACTTTTCCAGAGCATCTCTTTTTTAGAATGTCCCTTACTTTACCCTCCATACTTTTCCAGAGCATCTCTTTTTTAGAATGTCCCTTACTTTACCCTCCATACTTTTCCAGAGCATCTCTTTTTTAGAATGTCCCTTACTTAACCCTCCATACTTTTCCAGAGCATCTCTTTTTTAGAATGTCCCTTACTTTACCCTCCATACTTTTCCAGAATGTCTCTTACTTTCCCATCCATAATATTCCAGAATGTCACTTATTTAGAATGTCTCTTACTTTCGCATCCATAATTTTCCAGAATGTCACTTATTTAGAATGCCTCTTACTTTCCCATCCATACTTTTCCAGAATGTCTCTTACTTAGAATATCTCATACTTTCCCGCCCATACTTTTCCAGAATGTCTCTCATTTAGATTATCTCTTACTTTTCCATCCATACTTTTCCAGAATGTCTCTTACTTTCCTGTCCATACTTTTCCAGAATGTCTTTTATTTAGGATATCTCTTACTTTCCCGTCCATACTTTTCCAGAGAGTCTCTTATTTTGAATATCTCTTACTTTGCCATCCATACTTTTCCAGAATGCCTCTTACTTTCCCGCCCATACTTTTCCAGAATATATCTTATTTAGAATGCCTCTTACTTTCCCATCCATACTTTTCCAGAATGTATCTTACTTAGAATGTCTCTTACTTTGCCATCCATACTTTTCCAGAATGTATTTTACTTAGAATGTCTCTTACTTTCCGATCCATACTTTTCCAGAATGTCTCTTACTTTGACATCTATACTTTTCCAGAATGTCTCTTACTTTGACATCTATACTTTTCCAGAATGTCTCTTACTTTGCCATCTATACTTTTCTAGAATGTCTCTTATTTAGAATATCTCTTACTTTCCCGTCCATACTTTTCCAGAATGCGTCTTACTTAGAATGTCTCTTACTTTCCCATCCATACTTTTCCAGAATGTCTCTTACTTTTCCATCCATACTTTTCCAGAATGTCTCTTACTTCCCATCCATACTTTTCCAGAATGTCTCTTACTTTCCCATCCATAATTTTCCAGAATGTCTCTTCTTTTGAATATCTCTTACTTTCCGGTCCATACTTTTCCAGAATGTCTCTTATTTTTTTTTTAGAATATCTCTTACTTTTCCAGAATGTCTCTTATTTGGAATATCTCTTACTTTCCCGTCCATACTTTTCCAGAATGTCTCTTACTTTCCCATCCATACTTTTCCAGAATACCTCTTACTTTCCCATCCATACTTTTCCAGAATGTCTCTTACTTTCCCATCCATACTTTTCCAGAATGTCTCTTAATTTCCTATCCATACTTTTACAGAATGTCTCTTACTGTACGGACAACATGCGACCTCGCGTTTTTGTGTAAAATGATGACACCAGCTTCGAGTATGTCGGACCTTCTTTGGCGAGTCTTCGGGCGCAAAACATTTTGCAGAAACTTTCTGAAGTGTTCCGCTGTTACAGTGGTAGACGTGCTTGCTTCACGTGCAATCGCTTCACGTATTTTCCGTTGATCTTCTTCCAAAATGCTGTTGACGATAACAACAAATGTGTCTTTGATGAAGAATGTGTCATTGATGAAGAATTAATCGGCGTATGAAACTTGGATGGAGAGCGTTTGGAAGAAACAGTGTAATTTTCAAGAGCAATAATGGCATATTGCTCTTGAAAATTATACTGTTTCTTCCAAAAGCTCTCCATACAATTTTAATACGCCGATTAATTTCTTCATCAATGTGACCCTCAGTACTATTACAACACTTTATTTTTTAATGGATTTGATACTTCGAAGCAAGGCGAAAAAAATTGGTTACGTCAGATTGCACTCAGCAAAAGAAATTCAGTTTGTCGAATGGGTTGGTAAAAACTTTTAAATAGGCAGAGCAATCGGTGGGGGTATGGCTAAGAATTACTCCAAATTGGATATGAGAACTCCTGAGACGATGGGATTAGTTTGACGGAAAAATAAAGTATTGTTTTCCAAAACTCGCATCCAGGGGAATAAATTGCCCTTTATTACAATAGAGAAAAATACAAAAAATGCAAAAAGAAAAAACACAACTTACAACACAGAAGCCGCATTTATCAGTAACACATGTTTCGACAGGCTGTTCTCCATTTTTCGCAAAACAGCACACTGAGCCACAGATCGAAGTATACCACTGTCAAGTGTGTGAACATGGCGTCTTCACCTTGCCTTTAAGTCCATCAAGTTAGCTATACACGGTTGTATCAGAATAATATGAGCACCCTTGGAATCACAGTGAACCCGCCCGGGCGCGTCACAGAGTGCATGTGACAAGGTGGACCACACGGAGATATAAGCGGCCGGCCAGGACAGATGAGCCATAGTGGGTCACGTGAGCACAATAGGGAGAGGTAGTCATTTGACGGACGTTCAAACAGGAATGATCATCGTCTACTGCGCCAAAGGTGGAAGCATCACAGAAACAGCAGAGTTTCTGGTCTGTTCGCGAGGTGCTGTAGTAAGGGAGGGCCAAAAATGACCCGCTGGCACACTAAGCAACTCCCAACGTCATAACTGTGGATCCCCAAAGGCCATAAACCACAGAGGAGAAATTCGCCTCCGTCGACTGGTAAAGGGCAATCGACGTACAATAGTGCAGAAATTCATCACGCAAGTGACTGTTGGGGCAACAAGGTACGTGTCCCCGCTAACAGTGGAACTATTGGGTGCACAAATAAGTTTACATAGTTTTTTGGTCGAAAAAGGTAATAGTTTGTTATGGACAGATAACGATTAATTTACTCAAAATATTTACCTTCGCAAGATACAACCTTCCCCCACTTTTCAGGCAATAAATGGATTCTACGATAGAAGAAGTCCGGTTGTTTGGAAGCAATCCAGTTAGCAAGCCAATTCTGGATCTTCTCATAAGAACGGAACCGCTCTCCAGAAAGGGCGCTCTGTAGGGATCATCGAAACAAATGGTAATCTGATGGCGCGATATCTGGTGAATACGGCGGATGGGGTAACACATCCCAGACAATCGCCTCTTAAGTTTCCTAGACCCGTATCACGACATGAGGTCTTGCATTGTCCTGCTGGAGGACAATCTTGTCATGTCTTTTCGCATATTGCGGACGTTTCGCTCTCAATGCACGGCTCAAATTGATTAGTTGTTGTTGATAACGTTCAGCGTTTCGGTTTGGCATGAATCTTCATCCTGTAATGCTCCCGAAGCAGCATCTTCAATTTTTTTGGTTGCACCTTCATGTTCTTTGCCTTCCACGTCGAAATCATTCCCTTTGAATTGTCGGAATCACTGTCTACACATGCTTTCAGCTAGAGCATGTTCACCATAAGCTTACTTAAGCAAACAGTGACTTTCGGCAGCAGTTTTCTTTAAAAAGAAGTAACGCAGCAAAACGTGCCGCGTATGCTGTTTTTTGGCACGAAATTAAACATATTTAAAGCACTGACAAACAATGATGTTCACACTGCAACGAACTGTCCTCCACTAATTATCAAAGATTGTTGCAAGGGCTTTCTTGTACACGTGTTGTCCTTTACAATTACATGAAATATGTACTAGTTACGCCATCTATTCGTAAACTATGTAAACTTATTTGTACATCCAATATCTCTATTATTCATAGGTCTCCAGAGTCGTTCTGCGTCAAGGCGCCAATGCTAACCCAGATCCATCGGCGACGAAGCCTGCAGTTCGCAAGAGACTACCGTCATTGGACACTGGAAGAGTGGGAAAAGGTGGTCTTCACCAACGAATCGAGGTTTGTACTGCACAGAAGTGCCGGGTTGTGGCGGGCACAGTGTCAGACACACGAGAACGAACACCAGGACACGCTTGTTGGTCAAGTACAGGCCGCTGGTGACACCCTGCATGTCTGGGGGATATTTTCCGGGTATGTCCTGGGAAAGCTGGTACCACTGGAAAGGGGCCCTGAACGCGAATGACTACCTGTCCATCCTCGCTGACCTCATACAGCTCTTCATGTAGGATGTTTACCCTGGTACTGATGGTGTCTTCCCACAGGACAATGCGTGATGCCACGTCGCTAAGGGGTGGGTGACTGATTCCATGAACGCGACAGCGATGTTTCCGTTCACCCTTTGCCAGCGAAATCCCCCAATCTCAATCCCATAAAACACTTGTCAGACTATTTGTATCGATAGGTTCGACATGCAGACCGACCAGCGGCGCACCAAGAAATTCCTGTTGGGGGGCTGTATATACACTGAAGACCAATTGAATTAGAGACAGCTGGCGTTATGCAAACGTTGCCCTGTAAACGGAAACGACATGACGTATGCAGCGATCCGACAACATAAGGATAGATGTAACTAGAAACTAGAATCAGTAAGAATTGGACGTAGTATGGGTAACACGAAGGATCTAAGCCGATTTGATCGTGGGCAAATTGTGGGGGCCCGACGAATGGGTCACTCCATCTCGGAAGTCGTGCAGGCTCTGGCATTTTCACGAGCCACTGTGTCACAATTGCACCACGAGTATATCGAATCCGGTAAAACCATTCCTGCAAGGGCCAACTGCCGTGGACAACAGCGTGCGGATGAGCGGGGTCATCGTTGGCCAGCTCGTATTGTAACAGCGGATAGACGGGCCACAGTGCAAGAAATCACTCGGCAATTTAACGCTGGTGCACAAAAACGTGTAAGCAGCCACACCATCCAGAACCATCTCCTCGCTATGGGGTACAGAAGCCATCGTCCCACGAGGGTACCGCTGCTGACAGAACATCACAGGGTGCAAAGAGTCGCATGGGCGCGGGAAAATTACCACTGGACCCTAGCCATGTGGGAAAATGTTGCCTGGACTGATGAGTCGAGATTCACGTTGGTACATGCGGATGGCAGGATACGAGTACGGCGCAAACCACATGAAGCGATGGATCCTTCTTTACAGCAGGGGAGTACTCTTCAAGCTGGTGGGGGTGGCATTCTCGTCTGGGGACTGTTTACGTGGACTGAAATGGGACCCCTGGTATGTGTGACATCGTCCCTCACAGGTCAACGTTACCGGGATATCTTGGACGACCATTTGCTCCAGTTTTTGCGTCTTCAACATCCCACTGGGGATCTCATCCTGCAACAAGACAATGCACCGTGCCATCGCTCCTGAATTGTATCCGAATTGTTGGATGAACACTCCACCGACGCGACCTTGCTTCCCTGGCAGCTAGGTCGCCTGACCTTAATCCCATAGAGTACATCTGGGATGCCATCAAGAGAGATCTTCGAGGCTCTGAACCTCTCCATCAAATCTTCGTGAACTGTGGGAGCCTGTTCACGTGTCGTGGATTCGTATGGCTTTCCAACGCTTCCGGTGTCTTGTCGAGTCCATGCCGAGACCAATCGCTGCCGTCATCAGGCCGAAAGGTGGTGTTACACGTTACTAGGCAGGTATTTCTAACAATTGCTCTTTAGTGTATATATACAGGGTGCATAGGAAAGTCCCTTTAGTCTGAAATACCTTGCGAACGCAGAGAGGTACAGTTATGCAAGTTAGATAACGGTATATGAAAGCGACTACGCCCGATCGAATGCAGCCAATAGCAGCGCCCCTAGTGGCGAAATGCGGACGTTAGCCATTGCAAATCGAAAACGAAAAGAGATAGAGTAAAATTTCCAAATACTAAGTTGTAGAGTATCAATTAATTTGTATGAAACGACATTTGTTTCACAAGAAGAAGATAAATTGTCGCCCGAATTCCCTGAAAATGTGTGAAATCGATGCGCGTCCTTTTGTGTGAACGGTTAAGGGAACAGGCATAGGTATGAGCAAATACACACAATTTATTGCATAAATGCGTACTTATGTCAATACAGTTTGATGACGTCAGACAAAACAAAAACAAAAAAGGCTAACTGGCGCACAGTGATAAAAAGTTTATTTCGAGTATGTTCGAAGAGTTCGCCATTGCCCACGATACACATTTGTATTCGTGAAAGTAACGCTGCATGCACATTCCTCAGCATGGAAGGTGTCACACCATTGCAAGCATCTGTAACACGACGACGTAGATCCAGCAGACTTGTAGACGCTGTTGCATACACCTGAGTTTTTACGTAACCCCAGAATTCCAAGCTCGACATTCTCACACAGCGTACGTAGACCTAAACTTCTGATCAGGGTACATCGTGCTACTGTTTTTTATATCGTAGGTACAGTACAACGTGACAATCTGTATTTGCATACGACTACATTTGCGAAAATGCAGATTCGAATCCTCGCGCTTTGATTTCGGACATTGTAGGGTATTCAGGTGACAATTTATCTTATCCGTGTGAAACGAATGTCGTTTTGTATTAGTTACTTGATGCTCTACAACTTTGTTATGGAAAATTTTGCTCTATCTCTTTTCGGTTTCGATTTGCAATGGCTAACTTCCGCATTTCGGCCCTAGGGGCGCTGGCTGCAATCGATCGGGCGTAGTGGCTTTACTGTACCGTTATTTCACTTGCATAACCGTACCTCTATCCGTTCGCAAGTTATTCCAAGCTAAAGGGACTTTCCTATGCACCCTGTATAATATACGTACACAATGTGTGACGTACGTCGCTCTTAGTCTTCTTCGAGGGGGCTTAAGCCCCCAAAGCCCCCTCCGTGGGTGCGCCAGTGCGACCGACATGACGTCATCGTCGGGACCTTGGTATTCTGCTGCAGTCCAAATGGGCACGTGTGCCTGGAGCAACCTCCCAGGGCCTCATTGCGTCCACATCACGCCGTCTCAGATCTGTCACGCCGCCAAGGGTGGTAATTCCCATTATTAGGTACGTGGTCAGATTATTCTGATACGACTGTGTGTATTTCAAGCAGTACCACAGCATTTTTAAGTTATCCCTACCCGAACAGATCACCGTGTATAAAGATTGTTTTTAAAGAAAGCAGCCTCACAGCGCTTTCTATTCAAAATATCCTCATAGGCCTTTGGGAAATTCTGTACACAGTGCTATTTCCACATCCCCTTAAGTTCTTTGGAACGTTTGATTCTCATATGTCTTTGCTGTTTTCCAAATTTCGGTAATTTTCTTCTCGAAAAGTGAGCACTTTCACTTCATCACCCTTTTATCTTCTGTATTTTTTTTTCTCTAAAGTTCTTTGATCGCATCTCGTCCTTTTTTTTAGCATCCGCAGCAGCTTCTTCGGAGATTCAGTAAAGGGAGGTTGAGAAGGGGAATGTTCTTCGCCTCCTGCGCCGGTCTCTCCTTCATCAGGTCAAGTGCTTTTGGCAGTTATCACTTGGAGTTTCCGAGTCACAAGCCATGGTCACTACATTTGACTCTTAGTCATCAGTCAGATGAATAGCTTTTATTCTGCGGGGGCCATTTACAATAGAGTAGCAACTTCAAGTCGGATGCAGTTAAGAACTTACTTCAAAGTGAAGGTAATTTAAAAAGTGAATGGAGAACAACTTCGAAGTTCTTAAACTTTCCATTCTTTGCCTTTCCTGCCTTATTTATTTATTTATACGTCTACATGAGATCCTGATGGAACAAAAGTAGGTTCTTTTTCTGAGCAGACCAAATTTACAGCTTCCGTGTTTTATACATTAAATGTATTTCTACGTAATTAGCAAATTTAGGCTCTTCATCCCCGCATTTCCTACAGACTACAGAATAAAACCAGTTATACAGAACAGTATTTTAACGCACATACTCCAACAAGAAGACGACATCGAATTTTGGTTGTAATGAGCATTGGGGATGGAAACATGTCACGGGTCAACGGCTCACCGGGTCTACAATTTCTTTCGGGTCACACGGGTCAAATCAAGGTGTTCCTGACCCGATTTCCTCCCGGTTTTGATTCCGTTTTATTTTTGAATAAAAAAAATAATATCTCAAAAAACCATTCAAAGGTCTTTTGAAATGCACTGGCGTGCAAAAATTAAGGACGAGACGGTTTTTCGAATGTAACGTCGTGCAGTAGTGCTCCACATCGACTCAAATCATACCATAAGATCCCCAAGATGTAAGAATATGGGACAAGTGAGCAAAACCGTCCAAACAAGGAATCTAAATGATACAAAGGCACTTTATTGAAAAGGTAGCTTCGAGCACGACTGGACAGAAGAGAGAAAGGTCCATGTGACAGGCGGCTGCCATGAAAGATCCAGTCTTTAGTAGGGAATATGATCACCCCTGACTGCGTTGCAGGATTTACAACGTCTGTCCATGCCGAGGACGAGGTTGTCAAGGAGCTGTTGAGGCATCGCGGCACATTCCTCTTGTAGCGCCAATAGCAGCTGCGGAATCGTTGCTGGCGGCTGGTGACGTGCTGCCAAGCGTCTCCCGAGAAGGTACCACACGTGTTCGATTGGATTTAAGTACTGGGATCTTGCGGGTCAATCCATGCGTTGAATCTATTCACTGTACAACAGCTCTGCGAAGGCTACTGTACGATGAGGTGCAGCGTTGTCGTCCATGATGAGGAACTCAGGACACACAGCACCTCTAAACAGACGCACGTGAGGCAGGAGAACCTCCGTACAATAGCAGACACCAGTGACTCAACCTCCTTGGACGATGTGGAGGTCAGTACGGCTACGAAGCATGATACCTCCCCAAACGAGAATTCCGCCACCTCCAAACCGGTACTTGTTGATGATGTTGGAGGTGTGATTGCGTGTTCGTTGCTCTTTGCAGATATGTATACGTCCAGAATCGCTCGACGGACTAAATTGGCTCTCATCCGTAAAAAGAACTCGACCCTATTGCTAATGTGTCCAGTTCTTGTGTTCCTGGAACCACAGAAATCGCTGTCTCCGATGAGCAGGTGTTAATGGCACACACCGTACTGGTAGTCGTGCAAATAGACCACCTTCGTGCAGTTTCCTGACCACGGTAAAACGCGATAACGGACGTCCAGTTGTTTGTCGCATGTGCCTTGCGTTTCTTCTTGCCTGTACGATAATATACCGGTCGTCCGCCGCCGTGGCTGCTCGTGGACGACCACTGCTAAACTCTCGGACAGCTGTTCGTGTCCTTTGAAATGCTCTCCAAGCTCGTGAAACGATACTGTGAGCAATCCAGAACCCCTCGGCCACACTAGTCACATTTCGACCTTCGTCCAACTTCCAAATGACGCGACCTCGGGTAAAGTCATCCAGATGTCGTCTACTGGATTGCCTGTTGGCTATATCACACGGTGGCAGCAACTCGACGTCGTTCAAACCGATGTACACCGTGCAATAGCTTTCACCGAATTGATGAGCGTACACCGCCCGTGCGCTTTATACCCTTCCGACACTACCCCCCCCACACACACACATCATGCTGCATATATGCCCATCTCCTGAGTGGTCTTTCGGTCCGTTCTGGCCGCTCGTTACGCTGTTATGCTAATTTCTCCTCTTCGTCCTTAATTTTTGCACACCAGTGTAGTATTTTACAGTAAGACACAGGAACCTGCTGAAAAGGGTGAAGAAATTGTGGATTAAAAATGAACTTTCAGAAGACAAAACCGATGTACGAAGCTTTTACAAGGAATAAAGATTTATAAGTTGATAAAGAAAAGCTGGAGATAACCCATTTCTACATTTACTTTGTGCAGCAGACATCAAGCGAAGGCCACATTGATGAAGAAATTAATTAGCTTATAAAACGTGAAGAGTTTTTGAAAGAAACAGTAAAATTTGTAAGAGTAATATGCCATTACGTCTACAAGGAAAAGTGTTTAATCAATGCATCATTCCAGTGCTTACTTCCGCAGCAGAGAACCTTAATTTAGAAAAAGACAGACAAAGACTTCACAGAACTGAAAAAAGCCTGGAGAGATGCAAGCTCGGTGTAATCAAGGAAGGTAAAGAGAAGAATTCGTGAATAAGGAAAATAATAAGAGTGGAAAACGCCACGATCAGAATAAAATCCCTGGAATGGCAACGAGGTAGATATATAACAAGGAGAACGGACCACCGATGGACAACCGAAATTTTAGACTGGTTTCCAAGGGACAGGAAAAGACACAGAAGAAGACCACATGGGTGATGGGTGGATGGAGGAGACTGGTCCAAGAGAGTCCGTTGTGGAATAAACTTGGAGATGCCTTCATCGAGCAGTGGATTGATAATTTTGTCCAACTTTATGAAATTTTAGATTGGATTCCAAGGGGCAGGAAAAGACACAGAAGAAGATCACGTGGGTGATGGGTGGATGGAGGAGACTGGTCCAAGAGAGCCCGTTGTGGAATAAACTTGAGGATGCCTTCATCCAGCAATGGATGGATCATTTTGTCCCGCTTTATGACATTTTAGATTGCATTCCAAGGGACAGGAAAAGGCACAGAAGAAGACCACGTGGGTAATGGGTGGATGGAGGAGACTGGTCCAAGAGAGTCCGTTGTGGAATAAACTTGGAGAGGCCTTCATCGCGCAGTGGATTGATAATTTTGTCCAACTTTATGAAATTTTAGATTGGATTCCAAGGGACAGGAAAAGACACAGAAGAAGACCAGGTGGGTGATGGGTGG
Source organism: Macrothele yani (assembly GCA_039090855.1). Classification (NCBI taxonomy): domain Eukaryota; kingdom Metazoa; phylum Arthropoda; class Arachnida; order Araneae; family Macrothelidae; genus Macrothele; species Macrothele yani. The sequence continues at coordinate 16,799,602 of CM077032.1, read as the reverse complement.
ATGGAGGAGACTGGTCCAAGAGAGTCCGTTGTGGAATAAACTTGGAGAGGCCTTCATCGAGCAGTGGATTGATAATTTTGTCCAACTTTATGAAATTTTAGATTGGATTTCAAGGGACAGGAAAAGACACAGAAGAAGACCACGTGGGTGATGGGTGGATGGAGGAGACTGGTCCAAGAGAGCCCGTTGTGGAATAAACTTGAGGATGCCTTCATCCAGCAATGGATGGATGATTTTGTCCCGCTTTATGACATTTTAGACTGGATTCCAAGGGACAGGAAAAGACCCAGACGAAGACCACGTGGGAGATGGATAGATGGATGTCCAAGACAGTCCGTTGTGGAAGAAATTTGGGAAGACCTTCATCCAGCAGTGGATTAATAATTTTGTCCCACTTTACGAAATTTTACACTGGATTCCAAGGGACAGGAAAATACCCAGAAGAAGACCAAGTGGGATATGAGTGGATGGAGGAGACTGGCCCAAGGCAGTCCATTGTGGAATAAACATGTATTGACCTTCTTCCAGCAGTGGACTGAGAACAATGGGGTACAGTTTTTTTCTTATTTTCTGTTGCATGAGATTTTTCAACTGGTTCTGAGTATTTCTTCAATGCTTATTTCAAATCTGCAATCGGTCTTACATCACATGCTCTAGTTTTCGTGCAATTTGAAGTTTGACGGGTGATTTTCGCAAAACAAGGACTTCCATTGGTACACTGGTGTGCAAAAATTAAGGACGAAGAGGAGAAATCAGCATTACAGCGGAACGAGCAGACAGAACGGACCGACAGACCACTCAGGAGATAGACTAGGGTACGGTACGGTACGGTAGGGCATGTGCATATATGCAGCATGACGTGGGAGGGGGTCCTCCCACGTCATGCTGCATATATATCGGAAGGGTTAAAAAACACGTGCTGTGTACGTTGTACGCTCAGCAATTCGGTGAAAGCTATTGCACGGTGTAAATCGGTTTGAACGACGTCGAGTTCCTGTCACCGTGTGATATGGCCAACAGGCATTCCAGTAGACGACATCTGAATGACTTTACCCGAGGTCGCGTCATTGGGAAGTTGGAATAAGGTCGAAGTGTGACTAGTGTGGCCGAAGAGTTCGGGATCGCTCACAGCATTGTTTCACGAGCTTGGACAGCATTTCAAACGACAGGAACATCTGTCTGAGAGTTTAAAGGTGGTCGTCCACGAACAACCACGGCGGCGGACGACCGGTATATTGTCCTACAGGCGAGAAGAGACAGACGGCAGACAGCCGGAGAAATCGCAAGGCACATGCAACAGACAACTGGACGTCCGTTATCGCGTTTTACCGCGGCAAGGAGGCTGCACAAAGGTGGTCTATTTGCACGACGACCAGTACGGTGTGTGCCATTAACGCCTGCTCATCGGAGACGGCGGTTTCTGTGGTGCCAGGAACACAAGAACTGGACACATCAGCAATGGGTTCGAGTTCTCTTTACGGATGAGAGCCGATTTACTCTGACGAGCGATCCTGGACGTATACAAATCTGGACCGAGCAGGGAACACGCAATCAGACTTTCAACATCATCGACGGAAACCGGTGTAGAGGTGGCGGAGTTCTAGTTCGGGGTGGAATAATGCTTGGTAGCCGTACTGACCTCCACATCTTCCAAGTAGGTTCAGTCACTGGTGTCCGCTATTGTACCGAGGTTCTCCTGCCTCACGTGCGTCTGTTTAGAGGTGCTGTGGGTCCTGAGTTTCTCTTCATGGACGACAACGCTACACCTCATCGTACAGTAGCTGTCGTAGAGCTGTTGGAGAGTGAAGATATTCAACGCATGGATTGGCCCACAAAGTCCCCGTACCTAAATCCAATCGAACACGTGTTGAACCTTCTCGGGAAACGATTTGTAGAGCGTCACCAAGCGCCAGCATTGATTCCGCAGCTGCAATTGGCACTACAAGAGGAATGGGCTGCGATGCCTCAACAGCTCCTTGACAACCTCGTCCTCAGCAAGGACAGACGTTGTAAATCCTGCAACGCAGTCAGGGGTGATCATATACACCATAAAGACTTGATTTTTCTTGGCAGCCACCTGTCACTTGGACGTTTGTCTTCTGTCCAGTTGTGCTCGAAGTTACCTTTTCCGTAAGATGTCTTTGTATCCTTTGGAATCCTTGTTTGGACGGTTTTGCTCACTCTTCCCGTATTCTTACATCTTGGGGATCTTATGGTAGGATTTGAGTCGATGCGGACCACTTCCGCATGACGTTATATTCGAAAAACCGTCTCGTTCTTAATTTTTGCTCGGCAGTGTATTTTACTCCACAAAAGTTATTGTTTTGCTTTTTTTCAAACTTTAATGCATATTGTGATGCACCTACACGTTTTTGTGAATACATAAAGAATATCTTTGCCACGCCGGTTGTTTAAATATATGACTGCGTGGCTATATATCCCTCAGATAGACCATGTCATCATGCGAGAGGTGTCACAATTTCGAGAAAAACGAAAGTGTTGAATTGCAAAAATCTAGAGTTTACAGAGAAACAACAACTTCAGATTTGAATTTTGCACACTCAAATTAGGTAAGAACAAGTGCTGGTATCAATGCAAGAAAAACTTTGTTCCCCATTGTAATGATTCATAATGATGATTATGATAATGATGATAGTATATTAGAGTTTATAGCTCAGAGCAGATTTGTCCGGGTCATGCCCAGGTCGGGTTCAATTATGTAACGGCCGAGTACCTGTCGGGTCCAGTAATGTAACGGCCAAGTACCTGTCGGGTCCAGTAATGTAACGGCCGAGTACCTGTCGGGTCCAGTTATGTAACGGCCGAGTACAGGTCGGGCCCAGTTATGTAACGGCCAAGTACTATCGGGTCCAGTTATGTAACGGCCGAGTACTATCGGGTCCAGTTATGTAACGGCCGAGTACTGTCGGGTCCAGTTATGTAACGGCCGAGTACCGGTCGGGTACAGTTATGTAACGGCCGAGTACCTGTCGGGTCAGGGACCAAAATGTTTGACCTGTTTCCAACTCTGATGAGCATGTCTTTTGAATGCTTCACAACAGGCACGTTTCCTTGGAAGAGACCTGCGGTCCGGACTTCCCGGAAAAGTCAAATACATATCTTAAACAGATGATGTTCACACACATTTTTTGAACAATTTTCGAGCAATATAATTAACGTTTAAAATAAAATTATTTCTTTTTACAATGTTCTACCTGATTGCCTTTTCTACGGACTATGAACCTGCATCTAGATTTGAAGATAACAAGGCATTTCTTAAAATTGGTAGTGGTATTTTATTCCACTCCTCTTCTACTGCTTTCAATAGTCCAATCATTGTTTTAGATCTGAGTGCTCTTTTTAGCAGTCCGAAGGCACAATAGTGACACATCAGGGAACTTTGAAGGAATATAAGCAAAAGGTATACATTTGATACCCGTTCTTTTTTAGGTCTGAGCGCTCTTTTTAGCAGTCCGAAGGCACAATATTCCATTGGTGTCATATCAGGGGACTTTGAAGGAATATGAGCAAAAGGTATACACTTGATACCCGTCTCTTTTTTTAGGTGTGAGCGCTCTTTTTAGCAGTCCGAAGGCACAATATTCCATTGGTGTCACATCAAGGGACTTTGAAGGAATATGAGCGAAAGGTATACACTTGATACCAGTCTCTTTTTTAGGTCTGAGCGCTCTTTTTAGCAGTCCAAAGACACAATAGTGTATTAGTGATACATCAGGGGACTTTGAAGGAATATGTGCAAAAGGGATGGGCGTGTCTGGTATTCCAACAGTAGGTCCTCCAGTTCCCGTACATTTCGAGGTGGTTGTGATTTAGCGTGAACCCGCTTTTTGAAGTCGAACCACAAATGTTCGATTGGATTCATGTCTGGTGAATTTGGAGACCAGGGTACTAACATAAAATCACCAGCATGCTCCTCGAACCTCTCCTAGACAATTCTGGTAGTGTGGCATAACGCATTATCCTGTTGGTGATCCCCATCACCAGCAGGGAACACAGTTGCCATGAATAGGGGAACTTGGTCCGCAACGATGTTCAGATGCTTTACAGCTCTCGTGGATTGTGCTCTTTGGATAATGGGGCCTCAGGATTTCAAAGATATTATCGCCCACAGCATAACACCGCAGCCGCCGGCCTGTTTCCTCCCAACAGTGTCTCCAGGTGCCATAGCCTCCGTTAGAAATCGGGTGTCAACCCTCGAGCGTCTGCGTGATGCACCAGGAATCTTCATTCGTCCGAACAGGCCACTTTCTTCCAATAATCCGCGATCCAATCTCGATGATACTGGGCCCATTTCATGCGATCTTGGCGATGAAGTGAAGTGAGCTTGGGGACCCGTCTGGGTCTCCGACAACGTAGGCCCATGCGCAGAAGGCTGCGATGAACTGTGTCTTGTGCCACATTACCCTGATAACCACAGTTATAGCTGTAGGAGATTTCTCGCACTGTGACCCTGCGGTCGATGGGAAAAATGCCCGATAGTCTCCTCTCCCCTCAATGAGCTGCGGACGGCTGGACGATGGTTAGTCCTTTGGCCATCTGTGCACCACTTTTGATACGTACACACTACAGCGGCACGTAAGCAATCCACAAGCCGCGCCTTTCCGAGATCGTAATTCCGAGTCGCAGTGCCTTCACAATTTGATCATTATCAAACTCCGGTATATCGGCAACTTTTCCCATTCTGACTCCGCTCGACTAACCGAAAGTACTACCACAGTATTTGTCATTTTCTTTTAGGACTTCGTTCCACAGTGAGTAGAGTTTAGGTCCCAGCCACCTACAGAGAGATCGCCTTTTGGGCAGGACACAGAAACGGAAGGAATGAGAGCAAGTCTAGCGACTTTGACAGAACAGTTTGAAGTGAGATTAGAGTACAGTAGATAGCGCCACCGTACATGTACGATGCTGCACACAGAGGGGTGAGAAAAATTCCAGGAGGGAATAGGAAAGGATACCCATTTAACCAGTGGGTCCAGCCTGGGGGGCCGTCACTTAACGTGCTCGTCGGATATTCAGCGATTGTTAGTAAATCACACAATCTCTGAAAGATCAGCCCAGGTTCGAACCTGAGGACCTGGAATCGACAGTCTGACTCGCTAACCACTAAGCCATCCGCGGCTCTACTAACCGAAAGTCGGCCCTCAGGTTGTACACTGACGGAAAAAAATCCCAACACCAAGGAGGGGTTGTGTTAGATAAACGACAGTTGGTATACAATAAGAGTGCATCTGTAAGATGACGTCTATGCAAATTTCGCGCTCGGCGCATACGTGTGGCGCTAGTAGCGCCCCTCGGAACATGCAAAGCAGGTTTGCTGTAAATACGCGCTGTAACGTTTGTGAGAGTTAGTTATCGTTGAGATTCGACGTAATGTGTTGATGTTAGTCAAGAATGCCTTTAAGAAGACGAATAAGCCATTATCAACAGCTCACGCAGTTTGAACAAGGTCGTGAAATAGGACTACGAGAAGGTGGATTTTCTTTCCGCAATACTGAAGAACGACTTGGCAGTAATGCAACCACTGTGCATGATTGTTGGCAGCGGTGGTCAAGGGAAGGTACTGCCTCAAGAAGACCGGGTTCCGGCCGACCACGTGGCACTACTGAGAGGGAAGACCGCCGTGTACGGCGTATAGCCGTGGCGCATCGTACTGCGTCTGCGGCAGCAATTCGAGCTGCAGTTGCCACCACAGTGACACAACGAACTGTTACAAATCGGTTACTTGAAGGACAGCTCCGAGCCAGACGCCCTGTAGCGTGCATTCCACTTACTCCAAACCACTGCCGTTTCCGACCTCTGTGCTGCTATTCATGAACAGCATTCCAGGGTGTGTTTTCCAACACGATAACGCTCGCCCGCATACTGCTGTTGTAACCCAACATGCTCTACAGAGTGTCGACATGTTGTCGTGGCCTGCTAGATCACCAGATCTGTCATCAATCGAGCACGTATGGGACATCATTGGACGACATCTCCAGCGTCACCCCCAACCAGCATTAACAGTCCCTGTATTGACCGACCAAGTGCAACAGGCATGGAACTCCATCCCACAAACTGACATCCAGCACCTGTAGGACACAATGCATGAACGTTTGCGTGCTTGCATTCAACATTCTGGCGGTTACACCGGTTATTAATGTACCAGCATTTCACATTTAAAATGGCTCTTCTCACGCTTACAATAAGCTGTGATCTTGAAACCTTAATCGATTAAATATGTTACCTATACAAATGTATTGCCATCCATTTCATTCCTCTACAACTATTTTTTCGTGGTGTTGGGATTTTTTTCCGTCAGTGTATATATATTGTTCTGTGAACTTTTTTTTTTTTTTAGTTTAAAGTTTAACGCCCACCGTGAGCAACTCAATGGGCTATAAGCAGTCGCCCGTCCCTAATTTAGGGTCACTGGTTCCAGGGATGGGAGAGAGCCAGTGCCGTAAGACAAACACAACATCCATGCCTCACCGGGATTCGAACCCGGACCCCTTTCGGACGATTGATCAGAGGCCATCGCTTAGACCACTGCGCCACCGGGGTGGCTTCTGTGAACTTCACCTGCTAAACCATTCGGCCTCCAGGCGCGCTCATTTCTGTAGACTAGGGGAATAACATAATGGCTCTTCGGTGTATATCCGAGGTTTCACTGTACTTTCTTGTGTATGTAATTTATTTCTCCGAGCCGTATATTAAACAGAAGAAATTCTCTTCTTTTACAAAACTGTAGTGTCGAATTCTTGGAGTTAAGATACCGCTTTAAGTTAGGAGAATCCGTTGATCAAATATGTGTGTATGCAGGGAATTTTGAGCATTGCAGCGAGGAATTGGGTCACCGCAACGCTCACGTCTGAAGGGGAATACTTAACAGGCTCCGTTGATGTTTGAAATGTGCTTCTTCTTAATTAATGTCATATGAACACGCAAGCGGGATTACTTAGATAAACACTACAGCCCAACTTTTGGCGGAATTCATTGCCGTTTCGTGTTAAATCCGCAGATATCGTGAGATGAAACGCATCAGCTCGGCTGGGAAACGAATCATCGCACGATTCGTGTAACATCAAATGCAGCAAAATATTTTGACACCAAGCACGAATCTCAGGCTACTCACCATGACAGTTACGCACACTATAGCACATTACAAATATTTTACCGACTACAAATGCAACAGCAATAAAGAGATCAGCTGCCGTAAACAACATGGACCCCCCAGTTCAATAAATCAAAGGATATTGCTCTCAGAATTTTTCCCTTCCACTTTCTGATAATTTCTGCAGCTTCATTTTAGTCTGTTTAATGGGGAATATTTCCTCCATCAAATTATAGATGAACTATGAAACTAGATATTGCGTTCTAAGAACAATGTTTTTTTTCGTTTATTGCAAAGTATTGGTGCCCCCACACTCTTATCGCAACCGACTATACGTTTTTAGCACGTTTTTTCTAACAAAAAGGTTTGTCCGTCCGTCCCCCTGTACCCACGATATCTCTGTAACTATTAGTCCGATTTGAAAAATTCTTCTTGCATTGCGAAGCTTGAAATATAAGAATGATGATCCTTCATTTTTTTACGATGTACAGTTTCGCCGCTAGAGGGCGTAAAAGCCGATGATTTTGAATTTAAATATACGTTTTATTCCACATATTTGCTTCTCAACATCCGATTGAAAAACATTTTTTATCTTTCGATTCCATTTATGTCGAAGAGTATTTTAGATATAGTTACTTTTTCAAATTACGCATAGATTTTCCTCTAGGGGTCGTAAAGGTAAATTATATTTTTCCCGATATCTCTTCTTCTAAAACTACGATTTGAAAAATGTTTTCTTCAGCGAATACACCTCCTAATAAAAATATCTTTTGCATATAATTTCAAATGTTTGGTAAAGAATACTTTGGCCACCAGGGGGCGTAAGTGTTAATTTCTGCTTCTGATGTATTTGCCATAAAATCTGAGCTTCTAAAATATCGATTGAAAAGATTATTTCGTGGACCGATGTCACTCACATCTATAAACCTTTTCGGAATATTTTCTTATTAAAATATTCTACAGTTTCTCCGCCAGGAGGCGTAGATATATATCTATAATATTTTTGTCAATATCTCTACTTCGAAGAGTCCAATTTGAAAAATTCCTTTTTTGTTGGATACTGTTTTCGGTGAGACATGTTTTTCATATAATTTCAAAATTTTCAGGTAATTCATAGACTTTCTGCTAGGGGCGTATAAGTAAATAGCGTTTCCCCCTGTATCTCTGCTTCTAAATTTCCGATTTGAAAAATTCTTTCTGCACCGGATATAGCTCCTGATGGTAAATCGTTTGCACATAATTTCAATTAAAAAAAATTAGTTTGACTACCAGGGGCGTAAATCTTAATTTCCGCTTCTGATGTATTTGCAGCAAAATATGAGATTCTAAACTCTTGATTGAAAAAAACGTCGTTCGTAGACCGATAGTACCTACTCATGTCGACAAACTTTTTAGAAAAATTTTCTTCTTAAAATAATGTATGATTTCTACGCCAGGAGGCGTAGATGTATATCTTATTTTCGTCAATATCTCTACTTCTAGGAGTCCGATTTGAAAAATTCCTTTTTTGTTGGATAGTGTTTTCAGTGTGACATGTTTTACATAAAATTTCAAAATTTTAAAGTATTTCATAGACTTTCCGCTAGGGGCGTAAAGGTAATATGCTTTCCCCTATATCTCTGCTTCTGAATCTTCGATGTGAAAAATTCCTTCTGCGCCGGATACAGCTCCTGATGGGAAATCCTTTGTACATAGTTTCTAATTTTTGTAAAATATGGTTTGGCCACCAGGTGGCGTAAGTCTTATTTTCCGCTTCTGATGTATTTGGGGGAAAATATGAGCTTCTAAAATGTCGATTGAAAAATAAGTCTTTTGCTGACCGATACTACTCAAGTCGATAAAGGAACATTTTCTTCTTGAAATAATGTATGGTTTCGATGCCAGGGGCGTAGATGTATATCTTATTTTTGTCAGTATCTCTACATCTAAGAGTCCGATTTGAAAAATTCCTTCTTTGTTGGATAGTGTTTCCGTTTCGAAATGTTTTTCCTATAAATTCAAACTTTTCAAGTAAATCACAGACTTTCCGCTAGGAGGCACAAAGGTAAATTTCCTTTTCTGCGTTATTTCTGCTCCTAAAACGGCGATTTGAAAAATTATTCCTGTGTCGCATACAAGATCTGATGGAAAATATTTTTCACATAATTTCTAATGTTTGGTAAAGGACGGTTCGGCCACCAGGGGGCATAATTGTTAATATCTGCTTCTGATGTATTTGTAGCAAAATCTGGGCTCCTGAAAACTCGACTAAATTTTTTTCTTGTGCCGGTACCGCTCATATGGAAAAACCTTTTGAGAATACCTTCTTCGTAAAATAATGCATGATTTTCCCACCAGGGGACGGAAAGTCACGTTTAATTTTTTTCGATATCTCTATTTCTAAGAGTCCGATTTGAAATTGTAGGCAGTCATCCATGAAGAACGTGCATTTCAGAAATCCCAGACAATTTAGTGTGTGAAACGCAACATCACATTGATTTTCTTTCTCGAAGCGCTGAAGAAGGGATTCTTATTTTTGCTGTCTCGCCGTGTGGAAAGAACATCACATCATTGCAAGAAACTTAACAGCCAGGTCATCCTGGATGTTCGGGCGTCAATATAACGAACAAGGACATCGAATCAGGGTCCGAATATGACACGCTCCCAACTCATCTACGCGGACATGTTCTCTGACTGTTATCTGCGTTTATCTCATGTGCGTCAGGTGGTGCAGGCACGTCACACTACGTAATTGCACTTGACCTGCCGGGAAAGTGCAGATTAAGTAATCCTAGCCAAAACAAATGTGAAACCTTGTTTTCACCATGCCATTCCACAACATGGGAAAAGCAAAGGGTTTATCTGATTTAAACAAAGGCCAGATCGTTGTGGAAAGACGCCTTGCTAAGAGCATCTCCAAAACAGCGACGCTGGTATGGCTTCTCACGCTAACCAGTAGTTAGTACCTATCATAGGTGGTCCGAAATAGGTGATACTTCGAGCCGTCGACAAAGCATGTGCACACCACGCTTCATTAATGTCAGAGGTCAGCGCAGGCTGTCTCGTCTTGTCCGCAATAACAACAGTGCTAGTGTGGCTGACATTACTTATAATTTTAACTTATTGATGAACTGCTCTTTGAGTCCGAACAGACAGTTCTTCGTGCGTTTAATGGGTTTCCGCAGCCGCAGACGCATTCGTGTGCTATGCTCACAGTCGTTCGCCGTCGTCAGTGCTCATAGTGGACACGTAATTGTCCACGCCGACAATTACATATACTGTTAATACACTGTGGACCATACATTGTTAAAAATGTGGGCATAGGTTGCACCAAAAAGTGGCGATACACCAGCTGCGCCACTTTCTGAGAAAAGATGCGCCATTAGGTGAAGCAAACCAAACCAAACAATATCAAACAATATGATGCAACATTGCACCACTTCTTGGTGTAACCATACAGCATCAAATGTAAAGATGTACCAATGTAGAGTGCAACCTTAATCCATAATATTGCACAACATCGCACCACTTCTTGGTGTAACCAAACACCAGCAAATGTAAAAATGTACCAATGTAGAGTGAAACCTTACTCCATAATATGGTGCACCATTGCACCACTTCTTGGTGTAACCATACACCATCAAATGTAAAGATGTACCAATGTAGAGTGCAACTTTAATTCATAATATGGTAGAACATTGCACCACTTCTTGGTGTAAATATACACCAGCAAATGTAAAGATGTACCAATGTAGAGTGCAATCTTAATTCATAATATGGTAGAACATTGCACCACTTCTTGGTGTAACCATACACCAGCAAATGTAAAGATGTACCAATGTAGAGTGAAACCTTACTCAATAATATGGTGCAAGATTGCACCACTTCTTGGAGTAACCATAAACCATCAAATGTAAAGATGTACCAATGTAGAGTGCAACCTTTATTCATAATATGGTAGAACATTGCACCACTTCTTGGTGTAACCATACACCAGCAAATGTATAGATGTACCAATGTAGAGTGCAACCTTAATTCATAATATGGTAGAACATTGCACCACTTCTTGGTGTAACCATACACCATCAAATGTAAAGATGTACCAATTTAGAGTGTAACCTTACTTCATAATATGGTGCAACATTGCATTACCTCTTGGTGTAACCATACACCATCAAATGTAAAGATGTACCAATGTAGAGTGCAACCTTATTCCTTAATATGGTGCAACATTGCACCATTTCTTGGTGTAACCATACACCATCAAATGCATAGATGTACTAATGTAGAGTGAAACCTTACTCCATAATATGGTGCAACATTGCACAACTTCTTGGTGTAACCATACACCAGCAAATGTAAAAATGTACCAATGTAGAGTGCAACCTTACTCCATAATATGGTGCAACATTGCACGATTTCTTGGTGTAACCATACACCATCAAATGTACAGATGTACTAATGTAGAGTGAAACCTTACTCCATAATATGGTGCAACATTGCACAACTTCTTGGTGCAACCATACACCATCAAATGTAAAGATGTACCAATGTAGAGTGCAACCTTAATCCATAATGTGGTACAACATTGCACCACTTCTTGGTGTAACCATACACCAATAAATGTAAAGATGTACCAATGTAGAGTGAAACCTTACTCCATAATATGGTGCAACATTGCACCATTTCTTGTTGTAATCATGCACCATAAAATGTAAGGATGAACCAATGTAGAGTGCAACCTTACTCCACAATATGGTGCAATATTGCACCACTTCTTGGTGCAACCGTACACCATCAAATGTAAAGATGTACCAATGTAGAGTGAAACCTTACTCCATTATATGGTGCAACATTGAACCACTTCTTGGTGTAATCATACACCATAAAATGTAAGGATGTACCAATGTAGATTGCAACCTTACTCCATAATATGGTGCATCATTGCACCACTTCTTGGTGTCATCATACACCATCAAATGTTAGGACGTACCAATGTAGAATGCAACCTTACTCCAAAATATTTTGCAACATTGCATTACCTCTTGGTGCAACCATACACCATCAAATGTAAAGATGTACCAATGTAGAGTGCAACCTTACTCCATAATATGGTGCAACCATACACCATCAAATGTAAGGATGTACCAATGTAGAGTGTAACCGTACTCCATAATATGGTGCAGCATTGCACCATAATATACAAATTTTGAAGATGACAATCCGATTTTTGGCGTAAATGTGACAAGGATAGTAAGTCAGATAATATCCGAAAACTTGAAAATGTTCATCGTCATGGAGCGGGACTCGAACCTGCGTCTCCCAGAAAACGCCCGGGTATGCTAACCACTACACCACCCAGAACAACTAAGTCTCAAGTTTCCGATCAATTTGAATATAACCATCACAGGCTTCGCTAGTCGAAGCAACCGGATTTTATCTGACTTACCATCCTTGTCACATTTACGCCAAAAATCGGATTGTCATCTTCAAAATTTGTAATATATTTTTCAATTTCAAATTTCTCCCAGGGAAGTTGCCCAGGCTCCCCCAATTGGTGGTCCGCGATAAGTAAGAAAATGCCAAGGTGGTCGATGGGCAACCGAAATTTGAGAAACCCTGCCTTAAAATAATGGAATCAGCATATATTTATTTTACTGTGCATGCAACACGACTTGATAACGTAAGAATGCTTAACTAACCGTCTCTTTAAGCATTGGACACTGAGAACTTATTTCAGTAGCCTTACTAACTAGCTTGCCCTTTGGCCCATTGGTAGGTGTTGCCAATTCCAAATTCGTCTGGAGAAAATTCAGAAAATTGTTTTTTTTTCCCTTTATGGTTGATGTTTAACGACCACCATGAGCAGCACGGTGGGCTATAAGCAGTCGCCCGTCCCTAATTTAGGGCCACTGGCTCCATGGACGGGAGAGAGTCAGTGTGGTAAGACAAACACAACATCCATGCCTCACCGGGATTCGAACCCTGACTCATCTCGGACAAATGATCAGAAGCCATCGCTTAGACCGCGGCGGCACCGGGGCTGCAGAAAAATGTTTAACAAGAAGCAATCGAATTCACATTACAACACATGAGCTCAAAAAGAAGGTTAATTTAGAGGTGTATGTAGCATTAATTAATTAATTAATTTATAAGCACATCGCTATAGATGGTATATCTAGTTACAGAAATTGCTATAGTGATATTTACATTGTCAAGTGAAATTTACATTATTGGAAAACATGCTAAACGAAAAAAATATCTTACATTAAAAATATCCGGACATTCTTCAATTGAGTTGTAAAGTCTATATATTTTCCATGAAGGAGAATTCTTTCCAGCATCAGTCCTGCAAAATGGAACTGCACGTAGTTCACATTTTGCCCTTTTAAACGTGGGACAAGGAAACTTAATTGGTTTACAATTTGGGAATAATCTACTTCTCATTTGATGATACCGTACAGGAACTTGAGTTGGAGAACTTTCCTTCTCGATTGCAGAGAGGTCACTTTAAAGAATAACAGAAGGTTCACCGTCGGGATGTCCACTGTACAAACACCAGTCGAATTGTAAAAAAAGGTGTTTAAGAATTCTTTTTTTAACTTTCTCGATTTCATTTACTAGAGTTACGAGGTTAAGGACTCCAAACGATCACAGCATAACCCAGTGAGGATCTAACAGTAGTCTCAAAAATGCGAATAAGTGTCTGAGGATACAAAAAAAACACACCTGAAATGTTGCATGATGAACCCAAGATTTCTACACGCTGTACGTACAATTCTCTTGATATGACTTTCGAAGTCCAAGTTGAAATCAAACGTGACTCGCAAGTCCTGGATATCGTTTGTCCGGCTAAGAGAATGGTTGCCAGATTTGTAGGCAAAAATAATTGGGTTTCCTTTCCTGCGAAAAGGAAACGACATGATAATTGGAAATGTTGACGTGGAGATGGTTTAACGTCTCCTCAAAGCGTATCATCATCATCTTTAGTGTTCTGTCTTTTGACAAGTCCAACGGTAACACAGCATGTTCCGTTCCTCCAGTTTCGTCTGTCCCTTGCTTCCTCTTTCATTGTTTGCTAGCTTTTTTTTTTTTTTTTTGATTGGAGGTTGTACGACCACCGTGAGCAACTAAATGAGCTATAAGCAGTCGCCCGTCCGTAATTTATGGCCACTGGTTGCAGCGAAGGGAGAGAGCCAGTTCCGTAAGTCAAAAACAACATCCATGTTTTACCAGGATTCGGACACGGACCCCTTTGCGACGAATGGTCAGAAGCCATCACTTAGACCACTGCGCCACCTGGCAGGCCCATTTGTTGGTAGCCTCTTGTGTCCATTATATCATCAATCATCATTAATCGTCTCTTTCCTCTTGGTCGCTTTCCTTCAGTTTTCTATTTTATCTTTCTTTCCAATAGGCTGTCTCCTCCTAGCACACGTCCTATCCAGTTATATTTTCTTTACCTTATGGTCATTAGTAAATTCCTATCTTCTTCAACTCTTTGCAATACTACCAAGGTGTTTGGTATTGATTACTTGCTCTACGTTATCTCTATTCATCATTTATAACGTATATGTTTGTCCGCGTCGGGCATCGACCCGGTACCCTCACTCCGGAGTAAGTCGCTCTCCCAACTAAGCTACACGGACACGTGCTCTCACTGCTATCTGCCTTTATCTCATGTGCAACCTGCGGTGCAGGCACGCCATAAATTACCTCAACATTTCCTGGAGACTCTGATCGTTTTTGTTTTCTTCGTGTTAATTTTCATACTATATTTTTTGCATATACACTGGCGGAGAGTGAAAAAAGAACACCAAGAAGAAGACGTCTGATACCAACGAAATTTATACAGCATAATAACGGAATACAGAGGATAACGTGATCAAAACATTATAGCAAAATACAGCTGTATGTGCTGGTAAACTGAAAAATAACATTTCCATGTAACATGGTTAGTACGAGGTTGAACCACCATGAACTGCGTCACACTGTGCAATTCTGGCATGGAGTCTGTCGTACAGATGTTGGATGCAAGTTTGGGGTATTGAGTTCCAAGCATCCTCAACCTGGACGCGTAAATCGGGGATGGTCGTGGCTGGCCGTGGAGACCGGATAAGTCGTTGTCCCATAAAATCCCACACGTGCTCAATGGGGGTCAAATATGGTGAACGTGCAGACCATGGAAGTTGTCTCACACCTTGAAGTGCATGTTGCGTTGCATGTGCCGTGTGTGGGCGTGCGTTATCTAGCTGGAAAACACCGCGATGGACCGACCTTACAAATGGCACAACAACGGGCTGAATGATGTTGTTGATGTAGGAGGTGCTGTTTAACGTACCCGGTAAAAACACTAGTTGTATACGGGAGTGATAGCTCATCACTCCCCACACCAGGAGACCAGGTGTAGGCTCCGTGTGTCGCTGGCGGATGCAAGAAGGGTGGTGACGCTCCTCTGTGCGTCTACGAATACGCATACGGCCATCGGAGGGTCCCAAGCAGAACCTACTTTCATCGCTGAACGCGACAGATCGCCATTGCGTTCTCCAGTGCAGACGTTGGCGACACCACTGCAGCCGTTCCTGACGGTGGGCTGGAGTCAGAGGTACACATGCGAAAGGTACACGTGTACGTAGTCCTGCATCCAGTAGACGGTTGCGGATTGTTCGTACAGTCACCTCAGGTGCAACGGCAGCTCGGATTTGCGTCGTAGTGGATGTTCTGCTTAACAACTCCGCTCTTCTTATGCGTCGATCGGTCCGCTCATCAGTCTATCTGTGACTCCCAGTTCCACGTCTTCTCGTGTGGGAATGTTCCTCGGACCATCTACGCCACCATCGTACCACCACCGATACATCCCGTCCGATTCGCTCCGCAATACGACGATACGACCACCCGGCCTCGCGGAGTCCGACTAGACGACCTCGCTCAAAGTCCAATAACTGCTAAATTCGTACACGTCTTCCATGTCCAGGCATTGCAGCTTCTTCAGGGTCTTCTCACGTGTCCGTACGCCGACGACTAATTACATTCACTTCACCGTACTCTTTAAATACCACAGACGATAATTTGCATATTATGCCGTGCTGTGGCGTAAGCGCTCACCGGTTGGTTCCGAAATTAAGATCACACCTACGTAAACTCGACCCCATTAACATATGTAAATTTCATGATCGTCCGCCAATTCCTTCTTGGTGTTCTTTTTTCACTTTCCGCCAGTGTACTTCTAAATTTTTGCATCTGATGCTTTAGTGCATCTTCAAAGTTCAAAGTATATGTAGGAATTATTTTCGACGTCTTATAGATCTCGGAATTTGGCGCATATAAAAATCTAGGATAAATTTGTCTCCAGATTTTGCTATCACGTTCGAACGCACTTTGGGAATATTTCCCCTTTTTCCAGTGACTGATTGATATAATTTTTTCATTTTCTCATTGTGGCAGTTTTACCTTCTCTTTATCAATATTTTTTTGTAGTTCTATCATTTATTCACCCAATCCCTCTGCTTACATAAAGTTTTCTTTCCACTCCCTACGAGACATTTATGGGAAATCAATCGAACCAGCTGTTTGGTGTGGGCTTTATGGCCGATGCTGGGATAATATACAAACATGTCGAATAACATATTGTTTATCTAATACCCGCTGGGAGTTTGTAGTCAATGCAATGTAAATAAAAAGTACCGTGATTTTCTTTAATAATCGATCAAAAAATATGAACTAGACGTTTAGAAAACAGAATGCCTTATTACAATATGCATCGAATTTAAACGGACGCATAAATCCTACGAAATGTTTCTGTGGCATGTAAAATGAAGCAAATGTGAACGACTAGGGAAATCAGAAAAATGTGTTCATCAAATTGCGTAGTTATTTATGCTTTAATCCGCAACAGAGCGGTGGAACTTTGCATTTGATAAAATATGATTTTCGAGAATCTAGTTTCGGAAAATCAAGCTCCATATCGACCAGACATGTTTTGGTAAAAACTCATTTGCGATACGTGCAATTCTTTAAGTAGATACATTTTAACATGATACACAAATACGGGGGTTGTACCGAAAGTAATGCAAAAGGGGGCATAACTTTTTTATTAACTGGCAGAGGTCGTTCAAATCGCGCATGTTAGTAGAATAACTCTTCCTCCATAGTAACAATTCTTATTCATTGCATTTAAAAAATGGATTCCAAGAAGAAGCAACGTGTCGTCATTGAGTTCTTGACGAAGGAAGGGGACAGACTGTCCGACATCCACAGAAGGCTACATAATGTTTACGTAGATGACACCATTCACAAGAGCAATGTGCACAGATGGATGAAGCAGTTAAAAAGAAGGGGAAACCAGCATTGAAGACAAACCAGAGCCGCGGATGGCTTAGTGGTTAGAAGTTCAGACTATCGATGCAAGGTCCTCAGGTTCGAACCTGGGCTGATCTTTCAGAGATGGTGTGATTTACTAGCAATCGCTGAATATCGGACGAGCACGTTAAGTGACGGCCCCCAGGCTGGACCCACTGGTTAAATGGGTATCCTCTTTCCTATGCCCCCCGGAATTTTTCTCACCTGTGTGCAGCATCGTACTTGTACGGTGGCGCCATCTACTGTACTCTAATCTCACTACAAACTGTTCTGTCAAAGTCGCTAGACTTGCTCTCATTCCTTCCGTTTCTGTGTCCTGCCCAAAAGGCGATCTCGCTGTAGGTGGCTGGGACCTAAACTCTTATCACTGTGGACGGAAGTCCTGCAAGAAAATGACAAATTAAAGACAAACCACGCATCATCTGCGGCCACTGACACGAATCATCAGCGAGTGGATGAATTGATCCGGAGTCTGGTTCATTTGCCCGACGTTTAATTCACCAAAGGTTCACTTCACCGAAAGATTACTTGATCGAAAAGTTCATTTCACCGAAAGATCACTTGATCGAAAAGTTCATTTCACCGAAGGGTCAGTTTATCGAAAACTTTGGATTTCATTAAAGGATCTGTTGAAGCATGGTGCAAGTTCGCCAGACAGACTACCGAAACGTTAGGGTATCATACTCAAATTGCACTTTTGATTTCTTCGTGTCACAGAGAACGCAAAGATTTAGTTTTAAGACAAATCTTTTTTTTTTTTTAAGACAATAGGCCTCGTCTTAGGCCTTTTTAGGAAATTTTAATCATGTTCATAAGGTTTACATAAAAGTTACTTTACATTTAATGTAATGCTTATGAATATGAATATGGTTTAGGGTCACTGGTTCCAGGGAAGGGAGAGAGCCAGTGCCGTAAGACAAACACAACATCCATGTCTCACCGGGATTCGAACCCTGACCCCTTTCGGGCGAATGATCAGAAGACATCGCTTAGACCACTGCGCCACCTGTAAATTCCTTTCTCCTTCAACTCTTTGCAATACTTTCTCATGCGTAATTTTTTCAATCCACTTTATTTTCTACATTCTCCTCATAACCACATTTTAAATGCCTCCAACATTTCAGCGTCTTTCTTCCCAATTGTCCACATTCCCGCGCCATATAAAGCTACACTCCAAATAAAGCACTTAGTAAGCCTTTTCTTTAAATTTTTATTCATTCTATTAATAAACAAATTGTTCCTGTTATAGAATGCATATTTTCCTTTACTAATTCTTTCTTTTATTTCCATGTCACATTTTTCATTTTTTTTTTTTTGGATTACGCTCCCAAGGCATTTCGATAGTCTCACTTGCTGTACATATTCTGTATTTATCATTTTTTTTATTGAAGTTTTTTTTTTGATTGATTGAAGGTTTAGTGAGATTATCCAAGGTATTTGGATAGTCTCACTTGCTATACATATTCTCTATTCATAATTTTTTTTATGTTCAAAGTTTTTTTTTTTTTTGATTGAAGGTTTAGTGAGATTGTCCAAGGTATTTGGATAGTCTCTCTTGCTGTACATGCTCTTTATTCATCATTTTTTTTTTTTGATTGAAGGTTTAGTAAGATTATCCAAGATGTTTGGATAGTCTCATTTGCTCTACATATTCTTTGTTCATCAGTTTCACTTGCTCTACATATTCTCTATTCATCATTTTTTTTTATTGAAGGTTTTTTTCCCAATGATCCACATTTCCGCCCACCCCATATAAAGTTACACTCCAAATATAGCACTTAATGAGCCTTTTCTTTAAATGTTTATTCATTTTATTATTAAAAACATTTTTCTTGTTATGGAATGCACATTTTCCTTTACTAATTCTTCCTTCTATTTCCATGTCACATTTAAAATTTTTTTGGATTACACTACCAATTTATTTGATTAGACTCACTTGCTGTACATATTCTCTATTTATCATTTTTTTTATTGGAGACTCAGTAACCACCGTGAGCAACTCAGCAGTTGCCTGTCCCTAATTGTGGGTCACTGGTTCCACGACATGGAGAGAGCAAGTGCCGTAGGACAAACACAAAATCCATGCCTCACCGGGATTCGAACTGTCCCCCTTCTCGGGCGAATGATCTGAAGCCATCGCTTAGACCACTGCCACCGGCGAGTCCTATTTCCCTAAACATTTCTAGGTTTCCTGGAGACTATCATCGGTTTTTGTTTTCTTTGTGTTAATTTTCATACTATATTTTTTGCATACACTTTCAAATTTTTGAGTAATCGAACATGTCGAAATTTAAAATGCTTTATGTTATCCACCGAGTGGCTGGAAAATTACGCAAACAACTTCCTCTTTTATGGACGTCTTTGTAATGGATTTCGAGCGAAATGTCTATGTGGTGAATGTCTATGACAGCGAAATGTCTATGACCGGCGAATCAGGGAAGGGTTGAGTCTGTTGTTTTATATAGTGACCGCAAAGGCAGCCGGCAAACCTATCTCCCATTGTAATACTTGTTTAGGCTCTGGAACAAGGACATCTTGCTTACACACTTTTGACGAAGGACAACGTCTAACTCCGCTGAGAGTATGACGCGATCTACGGGGCGACCTACTGTGCCAAAAATACAGGTCCAAATTGAAATCATTATTGCTTTTAAAAAATGCGTGCAGCACGATAACCGTGTTAGCATATTCGTAAACACCACAGAGTTACGTTATAGTGGCTAGAAGAGATGGTGTGCAGTGCGCTTCTGCAGACGCGTTCTTGAAATCATGAAATCAGAAAGGGCGCTGAAGACAGCTTCGATGCTATTGCTGTCAACTGTGCTGGTAGATATATACGTGCTTCTCGCTACCTGCAGCACAGCAACTTAATTCCAATTTTACTAACGAATCTCTCTTTTTAGCACGTCTTTTGTAAAAAAAGATCGTGCTTCTGTTATCGGTTTGTCCGTCTGTCCGTCCGTTTGTACTCACGATATCTCAGCAACTATTAGTCCGATTTGAAAAATTCTTTTTGCTTTGGGAAGCTTGAAATATGCAAATGATGATCCTTTATTTCGTTTTTTTTTTTACGATGTACAATTTCGCCGGTAGAGGGCGTAAATGCAGATGATGTCGAATTCAAAAATATGTTTTATTCCACATATTTGCTTCTAAACATCCGATTGAAAAAAAAATTTATATCTTTCGATTCCATTTATATCGAAGAGTATTTTAGATATATTTACTTTTTTAAATTACGCATAGATTTTCCGCGAGGGGGCGTAAAAGTAAATTACATTTTCCCCGATGACTCTTCTTCTAAAACTCCGATTTGAATTTTTTTTCTTCAGCGGATACATCTCCCGATGCAAAATCTTTTCCATATAATTTCTAATTTCTGTTAAAGAATACTTTGGCCACCAGGGGGCGCAAGGGTAAAATTTTGCTTCTGATGTATTTGCCATAAAATCGTAGCTTCAAAAATATCGATTAAAAAATTCTTCCGTGGACTGATGCCACTCACATCGATAACCTTTTCGGAATATTTTCTTCTTAAAATATTCCACAGTTTCTCCGCCAGGGGCGTAGATGTACATCATATTTTTGTCAATATCTCTACTTCTAGGAGTCCAATTTGAAAAATTCCTTCTTTGTTGGATAGTGTTTTCCGTGTGACATGTTTTCCATATAATTTCAAAAATTTCAAGCAATTCATAGACTTTCCGCTAGCGGGCGTAGCAGTAAATTGCGTTTCCACATATATCTCTGCTTCTAAATCCCCGATTTGAAAAATTCTTTCTGCACCGGATACAGCTCCTGATAGGAAATCGTTTGCACATATTTTCTAATTTTTGTAAAAAAATTGTTTGGCCACTAGGGGCCGTAAAACATAATTTCCGCTTCTGTTGTATTTGCAACAAAATATGAGCTTCTAAATTCTCGATTGAAAACAACGTCGTTTGTTGACCGATACTACTCATGTCGACAAACCTTTTAGGAAAATTTTCTTCTTAATGTAGTGCATGGTTTCTACGCCAGGGGGCGTAGATGTATATCTTAATTTTGTCAATATCTCAACTTCTAGGAGTCCGATTTAAAAAATTCCTTCTTTGTTGGATAGTGTTTTCCGTGTGACATGTTTTTCATATAATTTCAAAATTTTCAAGTAATTCATAGATTTTCCGCTAGGGGCGTAGCGGGAAATTGCGTTTCCCCCTATATCTGTGCTTCTAAATCTCCGATTTGAAAAATTCTTTCTGCTCCGGATATACAGCTCCTGATGGGAAATCGTTTGCACATATTTTCTAATTTTTGTAAACAAGTAGTTTGGCTACCACGGGGCGTACATCTTAATTTCCGCTTCTGTTGTATTTGGAGCAAAATATGAGCTTCTAAATTCTCGATTGAAAAAAAACCTCGTATGTTGACCGATACTACTCATGTCGACAAACCTTTTAGGAAATTTTTCTTCTTGGAAACATGCATGGTTTCTACGCCAGGGGGCGTAGATGTATATCTTATTTTTGTCAATATCTCTACTTCTAAGAGTACGATTGGAAAAATGTCTTCTTTGTTGGATAGTGTTTCCGATGCGAAATGTTTTCCCTATAAACTCAAAATTTTCAAGTAAATCATACACTTTCCGCTAGGGGCACAAAGGTAAATTACGTTTTCTGCGTTATATCTGCTCCTAAAGCTCTGATTTGAAAAATCCTTCCTGTATCGCATACAAGACCTGATGGAAAATATTTTTCATATAATTTCTAATGTTTGGTAAAGGTTGGTTTAGCCACCAGGTGTCATATATGTTAATTTCTGCTTCTGAAATATTTGTTGCAAAATCTGGGCTCCTGAAAACTCGACTAATTTTTTTCTTCTACTGATACCGCTTATACGGATAAACCTTTTGAGAATACTTTCTTTCTAAAATAATGCATGGTTTTCCCATCAGGGGACGTAAAGTTACATCTTATTTTTGTCGATAACTCTGTTTCTTAGAGTTCCTAAGCTCACGATTCCGTTTACAGCAATATCTGAGGGATTAAAAATCCGATTGAAAAACTTCTTTCTTCCGTCAGATACTATTGTTTTCCATACCGGTTCCATTGACTTTTAATAGCTTTGATAAATTTAATTTGTGTCAGAACGGATTCAAAAGATGTGCTTATTACACCCGAAAAATCGGTGTCAACTTTCTTGTGTTTTATCCTGCCGTTATACTAAGAGCGATTAATGTCATGTATGGATATGTATATGTGAATATTCTTCCAAATGTTGAGTTTTCGGGAAGCTTCGTGAACTTTATTTGGGAAATACATTATCTCGCATTGAATCAACGCGTCACAAGGCTGGTTAGAACAAATACACTACTGGACGCAAATTTTCTCCTAATTATTGGGATTTTTGCCCAATCATCATACTGAATCTTCTTCTGATCCTGTTGCAACTAATTTCTACATCTCTACAGGACACAAAATGTTTAATTGGGTGTACCGAGAAACTGTACATAGGCCTAATCTTTCCGTGAAAAAGTTTACAGAACTTCGGAGAAAAAAAAAAAAAAAAAAAAACGCACATCCAATTTTAATAATTTTAGACAAAATGAGATGATTGATAAAATACTAAACAAGAAAGATGACACCAAATTTTCGGGTGTAATATGCACGTCTGTTGAATCCGTTCTGACGCAAATTAAATTTATCAAAGCTATTCAAAATCAATGAAACCGGTAAGGAAAACAATAGATCTGACGAAAGAAAGAAGATTTTCAATCGGATTTTTAATCTTTCAGATATTGCTGTAAACGGAATCGTGAGCTTACGAACTCTTAGGAACAGAGCTATCGACAAAAATAAGATGTGACCTTACGTCTCCTGGTTTGAAAATCATGCATTATTTTAGGAAGAAAGTATTATCAAAAGGTTTATCCGTATAAGCGGTACCGGTCCAAGAAAAAAAAAATTAGTCGAGTTTTCAGGAGCCCAGATTTTGCAACAAATATGTCAGAAGTAAAAATTAACACTTATGACCCATGGCGGCCAAAGCATTCTTTACAAAACATTAGAAATTATGTGAAAAATATTTTCCATCAGGTCTTGTATGCGATACAGGAAGGATTTTTCAAATCAGATCTTTAGAAGCAGAAATAACGCAGAAAACGCAATTTACATTCGTGCCCCTAGCGGAAGGTCTATGATTTACTTGAAAATTTTGAAATTATATGAACCACATGTCGCACTAGAAACACTATCCAACAAAGAAGGAATTTTTCAAATCGGACTCCTACAAGTAGAGATATTTACAGAAATAAGATATGTATCTACGCCCCCTGGCGTAAAAACCATGCACTATTTTAAAAAGAAAATGCTTCTAAAAGGTTTGTCGACATGAGTAGTATCGGTCAACAAACGACGTTTTTTTCAATAGAGAATTTAGAAGCTCATATTTTGCTGCAAATACAAGAGAAGCGGAAATTAAGATTTACTCCCCTTGTGGCCAAACTATTTTTTTTATAAAAAATAAAAATTATGTGCAAACGATTTTCCATCAGGAGCTGTATCCGGTGCAGAAAGAATTTTTCAAATCGGAGATTTAGAAGCAGAGATATAGGGGGAAACGCTATTTACCGTTACGTCCCCTAGCGGAAAGTCTATGAATTACTTGAAAAATTTGAAATTATATGAAAAACATGTCACACGGAAAACACCATCCAACAAAGAAGGAATTTTTCAAATCGGACTCCTAGAAGTAGAGATATTGACAAATATAAGATGTATATCTACCCTTCCTGGCGAAGAAACTGTGGAATATTTTAAGAAGAAGATATTCCGAAAATGTCTACCAATGTGAGTGGCATCAGTCCACGAAAGAATTTTTTCAATCGATATTTTAGTTCTGATTTTATGGCAAACACATCAGAAGCAAAAATTAACACTTACGCCACCTGGTGGCCAAAGTATTCTTCACCAAAAATTTGAAATTATATGCAACAGATTTTGCATCAGGAGATGTACCCGCCGAAGAAAAAAAAATTCAAATAGGAGTTTTAGAAGAAGAGTTATCGGGGAAAATGTAATTTACTTTTACTCCCCTTGCGGAAAATCTATGCGTAATTTGAGAAAGTAACTATATCTAAATTACTCTTCGACATAAAAGGAATCGAAAAATAAAAAAAAATTCAATCGGATGTTTAGAAGCAAATATGTGGAATAAAACGTATTTTTGAATTCGAAATCATCTGCATTTACGCCCTCTAGTGGCGAAATTGTACATCGTAAAAAACGAAATAAAGGATCATCATTTGAATATGTCAAGCTTCCCAACGCAAAAAGAATTTTTCAAATCGGACTAATAGTTCGAGAGATGTCGTGGGTAGAGACGGACGGACAAACCGATAACAGAAGCACGATCTTGTTTTACAAAAGACGTGCTGAAAAAGTGTCATATGTACCTAAATAATTAACTCAGTGGCTGCCAATTTGATTTAGAACAAGAAAAAAAAATGATTCGATCCGCCTTGCCTAATCTTCCGGCACGGAAAATACATATTTACCTACACTGAAGTGCCAGAAAAACTGGTACAGACGAGCTTATGCAAAATACATAGCAACGTCACCTATTTGCCTACTCTGTTGCGTCCGCCAATGCGTATAAAAAGCGATAGGCATCCTCGCCAGCTGTCAGAGCTGTTTTCGGCATGAGAATGACAAGTAATAACGATTTAAGTGATTTTCAACGCGGTGTCATAGTTGGTGCTCGTGAGATGTGCCATAGTATTTTGGAGATAGAAACGAAGTTCGGATTTTCACGGACGATCATTGCAAGGGTGTACCGTGACTACATGAATTCCGGCAAAACGTCCAAGCTGCAATACCAGTGTGGCCGTAAAAAAACATTGGGTGAACGTGACCATCGTCGGCTGTCAAGAATCGTTTCACGCAACACTCCCGCAGGTATCATCAGAATTCAATGCTGGATCCTCAACAAGCATCAGCGTCCGAACTGTTTAACGTACCCTGCACGATATGTGCTTTGGGATCCGACGCCCAACTCGAGTCCCCTTGATGGGTGCACGACACAAAGCTATGCGCCTCACTTGGGCACGGCAACACCGCCACTGGACACTTGATGACTGGAAACAAGTAGCCTGGTCTGACGATCGCGTTTCCAACTGTATCCGGCAGATGAAAGGATTCGTGTGTGGCGCAAACCTCATTAAGGCATGGATCCCGCCTGCCAACAGTGAACTGTACCGGCTGGTAGGGGTTCAGTAAAGGTATGGGGTGTGTTTAGCTGGACTTCACTGGGACCCTTGGTACGTCTACAACCGTCTGTGACCGGCCAACGCTATGTGCGCATCCTTTCTGACGCGGTACACCCGTTCATGTCCTGCATTCATGCTGATGGGTTGGATCCGTTCCAGCTGAACAATGCACCTCCACACAAGTGTCGGGACGCCACATTATGGTTAGAGGAACATTTTTCTGGGTTTTTGGTTGTTGCCATACCCACTCAAGTCCCCAGATCTGAACGTGATAGAACACATTTGGGATGCCATGCAACGCGCTATCGAACACAGGAATCCGAGACCTTGGAATACACCCGAATTGTGGAACGTTCTGCAGGAAGTATGGTGTGCATCGCCTACAGAATATTTCCAGAAGCTAGTGGAGTCCATGCATCGTCGTATTTCTGCAGTCCTGCGCTCCTGTGGCGGACCTACCAAGTATTAGACTGGTGTACCAGTTTTTCTGGCACTTCAGTGTATTTGTTTACCAGACTTGTAGCCACTGTTGTATCGAGATACGAAACACGTTCGCAGCGTTACACTTATTACTACCACTTCTCATGACCGATATATAGAAAATAAATCGCCTTTGCAATCGCAATCCACCAAATACGCCATAGAAAAGCATGATAATGTTTAGAAATCATAGCATCGAAACTCGCAGGAGCGCCATCTCGCGGTTTCATGAAGAGAGGAAACTAAACTTTAAACAGTGAAGTATTAACGCACGGCACACTATCTCTTGTAGCCACTATAATTCAGTTCATGTACTGCGCAGTACATCGTGCGCGCGACGCTTTCCTCTATACCTGTGCGCGGGTGAGACAATGCAATATTTCTGGGTATGCCGCCGCGTTTGACTCGGTTTACCTCGACAACCGTGAGTGTAACACGGCTGTGCATGGTACAGTTTTAAAGCTCCGGACGAGATCTATTCAAATATATTAAGGATATTTCGCAGTTCTTTGAACTGAACATTTTAAAAATTATTTTCTTGTAAACACTTTTGACAAAATCGCGGTTTATCTGGACAACTGTGAGTTCAAACCGACTGTGCGTGATGTCGTTTTAAAGCTCTCGACGAGATCTTTTCAAATACATAAAGACCGCCACGGTGGCGCAGTGGTGTAAGCGATGCTCTCTGATCATTCGTCCGAGAGTTGTCCGGGTTCGAATCCCGGTGAGGCATGGATGTTGTGTTTGTCTTACAGCACTGGCTCTCTCCCTTCCCTGGAACCAGTGGCCTTAAATTAGGGACGGGCGACTGTTTATAGCCCATTCAGTTGCTCACGGTGGTCGTTAAATCTCCAATAAAAAAAAGCATAAAGACATATCGCAGTGGTTGAAAACTAAAAGTTTTAAAAATTGTTTTCATGTGAACGGGTTGACGTTTTCGACAAAGCCGCGGAATTCGCAGAATGAATGCAAACAAAAGTGGGGAAAATCAAAACGGGAGGCAATGATGAGGAATGCAAGAAGCTCAAGAAGCCAGAGCACCACGTTGAATGATTCGTGTATCGATGTACTTTGTGTTCTCAATGTATCCAGAAATATTTGTAAAAATTATGTAAGCTACTTTTCATATCATAGGCCTGTGTTGGCTAAAAAAATTAAATAAACGCTTTGAAGCCATACTCGACTAGCTCATTTCAACTCTCCGATCTGCAAGTCGTAGTTCTACGTTCCAGACTGATGTCTCGATCAGAACTGAAATTGAGACCAATTGTATTTTTTAGAATTGCTTTTGCTTGGATCTGTTAGAGCTTTATAAGCTGCCGTTTGTTGCAAAGCATGAATAAGTACCAAATGGCAGCCTATGTGAAGATTTTCAATTGCCTTTTTTTGTTGAGTATATCCTAAAATTCGACTGTCATTGCTTTTGTCTTGGGTAACTTTACTTCTAGAGCTTCCCTTTGAGAAACAAGTAGATTCCCGTTAGTGTGAGATGTAAAGTAAAGATGTGTACCAGAAGGGATCATTAGTATTGTTAGAATGCACAGGAAAGCTTAAGATGGGGGTGTCCAAGGCTTTTTTCAGAGTCGTGCCAGCTGAATCGACGGTGTCAACGCTCTATGCATACTACGTATGCAAGGCTTTTTCAGAGTCGTCAGCTTCAACGCTCTATGCAAGGCTTTTTTTCAGAGTCGTCAGCTTCAACGGAGTCAACGCTCTGTGAAAAGCTTTTTCATAGTCGTCAGATTTAACGCTCTATGCAAGGCTTTTTTCAGACTCGTCAGTTCAACGCTCTATGCAAAGATTTTTTCAGATTCGTGAGCTTCAATGGAGTCAACGCTCTATGCAAGGTTTTTTTCAGAGTCGTCAGCTTCAACGCTCTATGCAAAGCTTTTTTTAAGATTCGTCAGTTTCAATGGAGTAAACCCTCTATGCAAGGCTTTTTTTCAGAGTCGTCAGCTTCAACGCTCTATGCAAAGCTTTTTTCCAGATTCGTCAGCTTCAATGGAGTCAACGCTCTATGCAAGGCTTCTTTTGAGAGTCTGCTCTATGCCAAGCTTTTTTCAGAGTCGTCAGCTTCAACGCTCTATGCAAAGCTTTTTTTCAGATTCGTTAGCTTCAGTGGAGTCAACGCTCTATGCAAGGCATTTTTAGAGTCGTCAGCTTCAACGGAGTCAACGCTGTATGCAAGGCTTTTTTCAGAGTCGTCAGCTTCAATGCTCTATGCAAAGCTTTTTCTCAGAGACGTCAGCTTAAACGGAGTCAACGCTCTATGCAAGGCTTTTTTCTTCAGAGTCATCAGCTTCAATGCTCTATGCAAGGCTTTTTCAGAGTCGTCAGCTTCAATGCTCTAGGCAAAGCTTTTTCTCAAAGTCGTCAGCTTCAACGGAGTCAACGCTCTATGCAAGGCTTTTTTTCTTCACAGTCATCAGCTTCAATGCTCTATGCAAGGCTTTTTTCAGAGTCGTCAGCTTCAATGCTCTAGGCAAAGCTTTTTCTCAAAGTCGTCAGCTTCAACGGAGTCAACGCTCTATGCAAGGCTTTTTTTCTTCACAGTCATCAGCTTCAATGCTCTATGCAAGGCTTTTTTCAGAGTCGTCAGCTTCAACAGAATCAACGCTCTATGCATACTACTTTAAGAGGTAATGAGGTTGCTACCAGGTATATTGGATCTGTGGATTATGTTCCTGATCTAATTCACATCTTAAAGAATGCCTGTCATAAGCAAGGCATGGATTTTTGTATAAAGGCAATAAAGTTGTTTCCAGTAGTAAGGTACGACCGTGAAGAAGTTAGTATGTTTCAGAGACATGGTGTATATTCCATCCCACTCAAAGCCATCGACCCCAATGCACATGACACTAAGTATGTGGGATCCTCGCTTCGGACAATTGGTACACCTGTATCTGAGCACAAATACAGCGTTCGAATTTGTTCAAATTCCACAGCTTTATCTAGGTTAGCTAATCAAGGTGTCGTCGAGTGGAATAACACTTCGTTAATTGCATCAGCTACTACGAAATTTGACTTGTTTACAGAAAGTCTGTACATTAACATTCTTGCTGAACGCTGTTGTAAGGATGACGTGCCATGGATACCACCGACATCATGGAAATCTTTTATATCAAATCATTATACACACCATCAAAACACATGACTCAATTTTATAGTTTATTTACATGTTTTGTATACAGGGTTGTCCAAAATAATGGTAACACTGTAACGTATACTCTAGATTCAGTTTCCTTTTGATTTTACTATCTCTCGTTATTTTATTTTCCTATGTAAATTATCTTCTTACTTAACGAGATGTTATTTCTCCCGCTGAATGATATGTGGCAACGAGTGTAGTCATGACGTGGTGGTAGGCAGTATAAATAGGCGCGTTCAACGATACCTAGGAGAGCTTTTTGTGTACCTGAGAGAGCTTTTGTGTTACGTGAGAGAGCTTTGTTTTATGTGTAAAGAGAGCTTCGTTTATGTGAGAGGAACTTCGTTATATGCGAGAGCCAGATATCGAGTAGTTGTGTGACCTGTGAAGTGAGTGTGGATAATAGTTTCCCTAGGAGTTTCCCTAATAAAAGGTTTTCTTAGTAAGTACGTTTTTCTCAGTTCATAGTTTTGTCAGACCTCTGTCTGGCTGTTAGGTCTCTTTCATTAAGTGTTACTATTAACAACCAGCATAAGACTTTATTCATGATGATAATAACTACTACAACATAGCAACTAGCAGTAAAAGCTTATTCATTATAACACCTCGCTGAAAACAATGACTTTAGTACAAGCTGCTTTTTGAATAAAACGAACATGTAGCTACTTTTTTTGTAAAAAAGTGTTGCTTATAGTCTCAAGGGTCTGTGTGATTGCATTGTAAATCGGTGTTTGCTTAATATCGTTCCAGGGAAAAGCACAATGAGTGACCTGCCGCAGTTCCAAAGAAGGCAGATTGTAGGAGCCCGTCTGGTTGGTGCGTCGGTAATCACATTGGCACAGGTATTCGGGGTATTAAGAGGTACCGTATCGAAGGTCACAATAGAATACAGTGTTCACGGCACAACATCATCTGGGAGATACAAATGTGGAAGGAAAACTAAACTCACTCGAGAGACAGGAGGATATTAAAGAGGATTCTGACCGCAAGGAGGAAGATCACGGCGACGAAAGTGACTGCAGAGCTTAATGCACATCTCCCAAACCCAGTGTCGACCTGTAGCGTGAGAAGAGAATTGCATAAGCATAATATTCAGTGTCGACCTATACCGTGCGAAGGGAATTTCATAAGCACAATATTCACAGCAGAGCTGTGATTGGAAAACCCCTGGTATCACTGGTGAATATGAAATGGAGACGACAGTGGTGCCAGGTACATAAAACGTGGACTGCGGAACAATGGAAACATCTTGCTTTCCGATGAATCAAGTTTCTCACAATTCCTCACCACAGGACGGGTTTACGTGTGGAGAACCCCTACAGAAGCCAACAACCCAGACTGTCTCCTTCCTACAGTGAAGCATGTGGCCGGTTCCGTAATGGGTTGGGGCATGACCTCATGGTTCGCAGTAGGTCCTTACACGGACGGATCACTAGCGGTGACTAGGTCACTCTTTTGGCCGACCATGCATGTGGCCGGTTCCGTAATGGGTTGGGCCATGATCTCATGGTTTGCAGTAGGTCCTTACACGGACGGATCACTAGCGGTGACTATGTCACTCTTATGGACGACCATGCATGTGGCCGGTTCCGTAATGGGTTGGGCCATGATCTCATGGTTCGCAGTAGGTCCTTACACGGACGGATCACTTGCGGTGACTATGTCATTCTTTTGGCCGACCATTCATGTGGCCGGTTCCGTAATGGGTTGGGCCATGATCTCATTGTTCGCAGTAATTCGTTACACGGACGGATCACTAGCGGTGACTATGTCACTCTTTTGGCTGACCATGCATGTGGCCGGTTCCGTAATGGGTTGGGCCATGATCTCATGGTTCGCAGTAGGTCCTTACACGGACGGATCACTAGCGGTGACTATGTCACTCTTTTGGCCTATCATGTGCATTGAATGGCACACACATTGCTTCCGTCAGTGGATTGCACCTTTCAAGATGATAATGCCCCGATTCACAGATGTCGAACTGTTCAGTCGTGGCTTGAGGAACATGAGGATGAAGTTCCACACCTTACCTGTCCTGCACAATCACTAGACCTAAACATTATTGAGCTCCCGTGCTCTGTGTTGGAAAACAGAATGCGATCCCGTTATCCTCCTCCTGCGTCTCTCACGGATTTGGAGAAGTTTCTGCAGGAAGAATGGTACAACATACACCTTACCATCATCCAGGATTTGTATGCGTCCATTCCAAAGAGGATTCAAGCAGTTTTAAATGCCAAGGGCGCTCCCACACCATATTAGGTGCGTAACACCTATTGTTTCAAGGTGTTTCCATTATTTTGGAAAACCCCTGTATGTTTACATGTCAAATACGCATGTGCAAAAGTTGGAGCAACACTTTACCATGCTAATGCATTGTGGGTAATTGTTTCTGCTCTATAACCACGGTGCTTCACCCTCACGGTGCTTGATGACGGACCCGTAGTGGGTCTGAAAGATCTTGCTACTTGTTTTTAGCTGGTTTTAATTGTAAATAAAATGTATCGTTTTTAAAAGTTGCAATTATTTCCATTATTAATTGTGTCCCGACAGCATTAAGAATCTCAAGGTCCTTTGAAGCCACAAACAGATTAAAAGATTCTTGCCCATTGGACCAAGGTATCAGTCAACCAGGTAGCAAGAAGAATGAAGGGTGAAAATTCATATGCCGAGCTCTAATACTCGTCATTCAACATAGCCTATCCTAAAAGGTGGTCATCACTTATGCCTTTGCTCTCATCCTAAAGAAGGATGCTGTGAATTAATGTTAGGAGGGGTTAAATGCACGATGCGTTGTGAAGCTAGACGTAAACTCAACAAACTTTCGCAGATAGGTGGAAAAGCGTAACAGTTGGAAAAGTTTGTGTACTTTTCACTTTCCTTGTTCTTTCATGTAAATAATATGCTTTGAATTTGTTTATTAACTCTTCGGATGGCAAGCACGCATATATACGTTTGGAGATTTCTGTGCCAAAGCGGCGACGACGCAATAATGCGTTCATTGAAATCTTGCTCAAATGACGCGAGAATGCAATACTACGTCGAAAATGTTTTTCAGACCAATAGTAGCGAGTATTTGCGCTTTGCGCATCTTAACGTCGATGAATACTACAGAAAGGGGAGTATTCTATTACACATTTGAAAATATTTCGCATTGTCTCTTTTCCAAAACTCCTGCCACCTGGAGGGTTAAGAGCCAGTCCTAGGCCGGTTGTTCTCAAGCTTTTTTTTTCTTTTTTCAATTGAAGGTTTAACGACCACCGTGGGCAACTCAATGGGCTATAAGCAGTCGTCTGTCCTTAATTTAGGGTCACTAGTTCCAGGGAAGGGAGAGATCCAGTGCCGTACGACAAACACAACATACATGCTTCACCGAGATTCGAACCCGGACCACTTTCGGACGAATGCCATCGCTTAGATCACTGCGCCACCTGGGCGGCGTTTTTAAGCTTTAAATAAATATTAATTTATAGGGAATGTTGCCCGTTCTATGACGGAGTGAAATTTTTAATTGAACCAGATTGAAAACAAATCAAACAGACGCCGGATTTCTGTAAGGAAATATAGTAAAAACCTATATAGTAAGAACTCATTCATGTTAGACCTAAAAATTATAAGCTATTTATTTCTGTTTTTCAAAAGACCTCGCGATAAATAACATTCGGCGTAAAATATTTCTTGTTTAACAATTTTAGATAAGAACATTTAGATAGATCGATATTTTGCAAAACATGTAATACACTCACGGACAATGAAATTTGCGCACCTAAAAGAAAACATGATACAACCGCGAAACTTTGCAAATAGCTAGAGTGCGTGCTGGTATACAAATGATACACGTTTGACGCGAGTGCGCATGCCCACACACCCTGTGGTGGCACTGAAAGCACAAACCAACAGTTTTATAAACTGGCGTATAGTCGATGCCCCATGAAGGCGAAAAGCACCGGCCGACGCAAGCAAGAGTACAGAGTGACAGGAATGCCGGGTAGACGACAGAGACGTCGATTTACGCAACTTACGGATTTTGAGAGAGGCCTGATCATCAGGCTGAAAACTGCACAGTGGTCGGCGAGGCGTAAAGCCCGCCACGTGAATCGTTCTGACCATATCGTCTGACTGTGTTGGGGACAGTGGACACGTGACAGCACTGCCACACGGCGGAGAGGCTCCGGACGGAAAAGGAGGACCACCGGTAGATAGGATCGACAGAACGTGCGCCAGACACGAAGCGATCCCGCGGGGACCCGATTCAGTATACAGGCCGATGTGGCGTTGCCTGCGTGCCCACAAAACGTTTTCCGACGCATCGTGGAAGCCAATCTGCGATCCCAGCTCCCCTTACGTGTGCTGCCATTATCACTGGAACATCGCTGGCTCCTTGTGCAGTGGTGTCAAGCCGGAGTGACGTGGAACTCCACAGGCTGGCGCCGTGTAGCGTTTAGCGATCACTGTCACTTCGTATTGGGGTCAGATGATCATCGTGCCGGGGGTGGAAGTCCTCCGGTCAACGGCACAATCCCAACCTCGCTATCGAGCGCCATACCTCCCTCACTGCAGGCATTATGGTCTGGGGAGCCACTGAGTAAGATAGCCGATCAGCTCTAGTAGTGGTACGTATATCACTAACGGACTAGCGGTATGTGGATGAGATCCTACGGCCCCATGTGCTCCCATTCCTGGCCCGGATTTCAGGTGCGCTACATCAGCAGGAAATGCCCGCTCGCTCACTGGTCGTGTTGCCCAGGACTACCTACGTCATGTCCAAGCAGCATGGATGTTGTGTTTGTCTTGCTGTCTTGGCTCTCTCCCTTCCCTTGAACTAGGGACCCTAAATTAGAGACGGGCGACTGCTTATAAGTACACCGCCTTTCTAACGGTGGTCATTAAACCTTCAATCAAAAAAAAAAACTCAACTTGCTATGATATTAAAAATTAAATTCGAATTTTGTAGATCGGATAAATAGAACTCAAGTCGTTGATAATCCAGTTTTTCCAATTAGCACGCGATTACCTTGAAATCTAAAAGTAAGCGCGTGCTATTATATATGTAGCAGGCAATGATTTTGACATCGCGGGAGCACACACGAATTGATCGATACGTGATGGCGCAACAATGCAGACGTTGCTGTGACGCCAAGCGTTCCAGAGAGACAGATAGATCAGGGTGTTTATATTATTAATGAGCAAAATGAAAGAATTTTTACGACAAAATTTCCCTCATAAACTCCGATATAACGAAGTAAATTTCTCCGTCATTTCTGTCCACGCCAGGATTCGAACCCGTATCCCCTCATTCCGGAATAAGTCACTCTACCAATTGAGCTACGCGGACGTTTCATTCTGATTCCTATCTGCCTTTATGTCGTGTGCGTCCTTCTGGCAGGTACGTCACATCTCCTGGTTCGTTACATCATCTCCCCCTTATTTTTATTTTATTTTTTTTTTTTGCTGGAGAAGGGATTCTCTTATTTTTCCTATCTCGCGGTGTGGACTCATCAGTCATCTCGACTCATCAGTCCAAGCATCACACCAATGCGAGATTTTGAATGGTCGGGTCATCCGAATAGTTCGGGCGCCATTATAACGAAGTAAATTTCTCCGTCATTTCTGTCCACGCCAGGCAGGATTCGAACCCGGATCCCCTCATTCCGGAATAAGTCACTCTACCAATTGAGCTACGCGGACGTTTTATTCTGATTCCTATCTGCCTTTATGTCGTGTGCGTCCTTCTGGCAGGTACGTCACATCTCCTGGTACGTTACACGCTTTTGGGACAACGCAAAATATCGTAGACAAACGAAGCACGTGCCAAAAAAGCAAGAGTTCTACTTTGTGAAGTGAAAAGGCTGAATGGTACAGCCCCGGGACAAACCAACTCCTGGTTCTCTTCTTTGTGTAGCAACAACTGCAGGAACTTGGACGCAAACCTAACACGCTAGCGGTTGTGCACTGAACAGCAATTGAATATGAGATACCTGTCTAGTAACGTGTAGTACCACCTTTCGTCCTGATGACGGCGCTGATTCGTCTCGGCATGGATTCGACAAGACACCGGAAGCGTTGGGAGGCCATACGGATCCACGACCCCTGAACAAGCTCCCACAGTTCACGAATATTTGATGGAGGGGGGTCAGAGCCTCGAACAACTCTCTCGATGGCATCCCAGATGTGCTCCATGGGATTGAGGTCAGGTGACCTAGCTGGCCAAGGAAGCGAGGTCACGTCGGTGGAGTGTTCATCCAACCATTCGGATATAATTCGGGAGCTGCATTGTCTTGTTGCAGGATGAGGTCCCCAGTGGAATGCTGAAGACGCACAAACGAGAGCAAATGGTCGTTCAGGATATCCCGGTAACGTTGACCTGTGAGGAACGATGTCACACGTACCAGGGGTCCCATTTCAGTCCACGTAAACCGTCCCCAGATGAGAATGCCATCCCCACCAGCTGGAAGAATACCCTGCTAGCAAGAAGGATCCATCGCTTCATGTGGTTTGCGCCGTGCTCGTATCTTGCCATCCGTATGTACCAACGTGAATCTCGACTCATCAGTCCAAGCAACATTTTCCCACATGTCTAGGGGTCCAGTGGCGATGTTTCCGCGCCCATGCTAATCTTTGCACCCTGTGATGTGTGGTCAGCAGCGGTACCCTCGTGGGACAATGACTGCTGTACCCCATAGCGAGGAGATTGTTCTTGATGGTGTGGCTGCTTTCACGTTTTTGTGCACCAGCGTTAAATTGCCGAGTGATTTCTTGCACTGTAGGCCGTCTAGCCTTCTATCCGTTGTTACAATGCGAGCTAGTCGACGATGACGCTGCACATCCACACGTGGTTGTCTACGGCAGTTGGCCCTTGCAGGGATTGTTTTACCGGATTCGATGTACTCACGGTGCACCCGTGACACAGTCGCTCGTGAAAATCCCAGTGCGTGCACGACTTCCGAGATGAAGTGACCCATTCGTCGTGCCACGACAATTTGCCCACGATTAAATGCGCTTAGATCCTTCGTCTTACCCATAATGCGCCCGACTCTTACTGATTCCCGTCGCATCACTCCCTGTATTGTCGGATCGCTGCATACGTCATGTCGTTTCCGTTTACAGGGCCGCCCACAGCGCCACATTTGCATAACGCCAGCTGTCTCTAATTCAATTGCTGTTCAGTGTATATAGTGCGTGACGTCAGAAACAGAACGTCCAAGCGCTGGCTGTTCTTTCTTTTGCTGCGACCTGGACAGAAGGAGACGACGTTCGAATGAAAATAGTGCGTATATAATTGCAGTGTCGTAGAATGTAGAACGGAAAAATGTGAGTATTACGTTTACGAAGGATGTGTATTCGTGTTTAATATATATTTCTTCGTGTTTAATATTTATTTCTTTGTGTTTAATATACAGGGTGTCCATGAAGTCTTTCCCACATTACAAAAATGAATATAAAAAAATATCACATGTACAAGAAAGGGATTGCACGACAATGATGACTCAGAATTATTTTTTTTTTATTTCAGTGTCAGTAAACCTTCTTATGGGGGCCATTTCTGGCCCAGAGGACATCTAAGCGATATTCGATTTCACGTTATGTTTTGCTTAACAGTTTAGCAGAAACAGAACCATTTATGTCCGTTTATGTGCTCTTAACGTCTCGACATCCGAAGCATTGCTAGAGTAAACTTGGTCTTTCCCATAACCCCACAGGAAAACGTCTAGAACTGTCAAGTCGGGCGTTCGAGGTGTGCAAGTAATGGGATCGTCGCGGCAGTCCTGAAATGTGGCATTCAGGAACTCACGAACCATTATAGACTAATGTGGTGGAGCACCGTCTTGTTGCCAAATAACCGAAGGTTAGAGTGTATGCAACTGATGTGCTGCAAAAGGTTCCAGCATGTCCAGGTACACGTTACTGTGGGCTCTGTAAAAAAGAACGATCCGATGATTCTGTCAAGCATCAGGCCGCTCCATACGCTCACTTTCGGGCTAGTCCTCTGTCGTTTCATGACATAATGGGGATTTTCTGATCCCGAGATTCGCACATTGTTCCTATATACTGTACCAGAGACATGGAAGTGGACTTCATCTGAGAAACAGATACAGTGCAGATAATCACTATTATGAGCTATGCACCGTAACATCGCCATCGCAAATGCAGCACAGCTAGGTCGGTCATCAAGATGAATAGCTTGAACGCTCTGTACCTTACAAGCATACAGATGAAGATGTTTGTGTAAAATTTTGTGACCCGTGGCACGGGGAATCCTAGTTTCCAGTGAAGCACGATGAATGGATTTCCTGAGGCTGCGCTGAAATCTCTCCTAAACAGCTGCAGCTGTCTCTTGTGTAACAGGTGGTCGGCCCCCTTGAGGGAGATCGTCAACACTACCCTTCACTTTAAACTTTTCATACCAAGCTTTTATGCCTTTTTGGTCATGTGGTGGTGATCGTCTGTACTCTTTTCTGAAATGACGCTGGACAGTAACCGCCAATTTGGTCTCATGGAACCACAACACGCACGACTCTTTTTCTTGCATGGAAGCCATTATCGATGAAATGCTCTTCTTATTTAGCAGTAGTGCTCCCCTAAAAAACAGAAAAAAAAATCTTTTTGAGAGCTGCTATACTATGTTGCCAACCATTTCATTTTAACTTACATAGATTTTGTATATTATTTTTTGTATTGTCGGAAAGACTTTATGGACATCTTGTGAATTGTTTCGTGTGTAATGGTTTAATATTATTGTTAACATCTAGCAATATCATCCTCGTCTCCACTTACACTAAATTGACAAAAGTCACCAGACACCTATAGAAGAGAAACACAACAGAGCATTTATTGACACACATTAGAACGGTGTAGGTCCACGTTTGACCTTTCGAGACATGCTTTCGACAAGGATTTGAAACACAGCGATAGGTATGCGCTACCATTTAGTACATAATGCTGCCGCTAACTTTTGTAGGCTTTGGTACCAAACTTCTTATGCGGCGCTTCATCCCATATGTGCTCCATGGGATTAAGATCAGGGCTCTGTGCTGTCCAATCCACACACGATACGGAATTATCGTCAAACCACACCATAACAGTCCTTGTTTTATTACTCGGTGCACTGGTACCAACAAGGCTCGATCCCATAGTATTGCCACAGGGTTGGTAGGGCATAATTCTCCAGAATATCGAGGTAGACGTGCTGGTTAACAGGTTTTTCCACGATAACCAATGGGACGGGACCATGCCACGAAAAACACCTGCCCACGTGTACACTGCCAGCTCCAAATGTGACCGTAGGAACAGTACACTGTGGTAAAGAGCGTTCCCCCGGATGCCGTCATACCCACACACGGCCATCAGACTGATGGATCATGCATCTGGATTCATCTGTCCGTAGGACCCGTTTCCATTGATCTGCGGTCCACGATAAATATTCTTTATACCATGCTAAACGACGAGTAGCATTCCGAATGGTGATGAAAGATTTTTGAGCAGCCGCATGACCACGGTAACCCATGGAATGAAGTTCTCTGCGAATGGTTGGTGTACATACCGAGGTTCCAGCATTTTTACTCACCTGTACACTGAGATCTTTTGTATTACTCCGTCGATTAACTATAACAATTCTCCTGAGGTTTCGACGTCCTCTATCACTGATTTTCTTTGGTCTGCCGGAACGTTTTGCTGCTTCAGGCACGCCATGTGTCTTCCCCTTTTCAGTACATCCGAAACAGTTGACTTGGGAATGTTTGAACGCCTCTCGATTCCTCTTGTGGATAACCCACTAATATAACACCCAACAATCTTTCCTTTCTCAATGGCAGTTCTCTCCTGCCGCGGCATTTTCGCTAAAATTTACTGTGTGATATGATCGCGATCAGTTGCAGGCTTGTTCTTTTAGATGTACCGCGCATCTTAACAACGCAGCGGATCCGTTCGTTTGCTTCTGAAGAGGTGTCCGGTGACTTTTATCAATATAGGGTATTTTCGCGTGAATGACTCGTTGGGAAAGGAAAGATTTGCTAACAAGATATACACAAGTAAAAAAAAGAACTTTATACTTGCAAATTATAAATTGGAAAATAACAACAATGAGGGCTGAAGGTAACTTCTGATAATCCCTTGGACAAAGATCATACAGATGCTTCTACTAATTCCTCAAAGAACATCGTGGTAGGAATGCCTACTCACGCTATCCGGGCGATTCGGGCGCTTCTGGTTGTTAGGGCGCGTCGGGCGCTGCGGTCGTGAAAGGGTAACGTATATCGGCAAATCCACTGCACAAAAGGAGTATCGGGATACTTTTGATCATATCATCACTGTCAACCATTATCAATACACTGCTGGACGAAGGTCTCCCCAAGTTTCCTCCACAACGGTCTGTTTTGTGCCAGTCTCCTCCATGTCACTTCCTCATACTTTCGAATTTCATCCACCCATCTCCCATGTAGTCTTCTTCTGGGTATTTTTCTGTCCCTTGGAATCCAACCTAAAATTTCGGCTGTCCATCGATGGTCTGTCCTTCTGGCAGTATGTCCAGCCCATTGCCATTTCAGGGATTTTACTCTGATCATGATGTCTTCCACTCTTGTCATTTTTCGGATCCACGAGTTACTCTTCTTATCTCTCCTGGTTACACCAAGCATGCACCTCTTGTGACGTACCTGCCAGCAGGACGCACACGACATAAAGGCAAATAGGAATCAGAATGAACGTCCGCGTAGCTCAATTGGTAGAGTGACTTATTCCGGAATGAGGGGATCCGGGTTCGAATCCCGGCGCAGACCAAAAAATGACGGAGAAATTTACTTCGTTATAATGGCGCCCTAACTATCCGGATGACCCGACCGTTCAAAATCTCGCATTGGTGGGATGTTCTTTCCACACCGCGAGATAGGAAAAATCAGAGAATCCCTTCTCCAGCGCTTCGAAAAATAAAAATATGTGATGTTGCATTCCACACACTAGATTGACTGGGAGTTCTCAAGTGCACGTTCTACAGTGGATGGATGCCTGCAACGATTCATGGTGGCGGCTGACCCGTGGGCCATGCCCCCAGCCCTCTTTGGGGGGAGATGTGACGTACCTTCCAGCAGGACGCACACGACATAAAGGCAGATAGTAGTCAGAACAAACGTCCGCGTAGCTCAATTGGTAGAGTGACTTATTCCGGAATGAGGGGATCCGGGTTCGAATCCTGGCGTGGACAGAAATGACGGAGAAATTTACTTCGTTATACTCTCCATGCTTTTTTGAGTTGTCTGCAGCCTTTGTATGTCTCTTTTAGTTAAGGTCCACGTCTGTGCACCATACGTAAGCACTGGAAGGATGTATTTGATCATATTGTGTATATTATTCTTTTATTATTCCCCCTTAGCTTCTTCCTTAAGTGAGGGCATTTTGTGAGTGGTAAAGTTCTCCGTTAGCGAAAATAACTTTTTCTGGCATTAGGTAATCAGTGTAACGCACACGCATTCATATCTGTGTCTGTTTTAATGTCATAAATTCCCATATAAGGAAACATTTAGTTATTATTCATTCATTTTAAGACACCGGCTATTTCATGGGATCAGCATCGGGGCTTCACTGGCAAGCAGTTACCCATCTACTGATGCAAATTGCATAAAGAGCGGCAGCTGTTCAAGAAAACGCAGCAGTTAAGTACATCATTTTTTGATTTTTAATATAATGAAGTTTTCTGGAAGAGTTGTGTGGGTTATTCCTATACTTAATGATTGGGAGCATCTGGAGGGGGTTCCTTTTTTCACTGGGGCTTGATTTTAAATGCAAAGTAACGGAATTTTCCGCTCTATTATTAGCTTATTATAGATTCTTGGTTTTCTTCAATTCAAACCGATGAGTAATAGATGTAAGATTTTATTTCATGTATGAGCATTTAAGAATCCAAGGATGTCGGAAATATCATTCGATAATTCCTTTGGATTGCTGAATTTTCTCTCGGATGCGACGAAATATCGAAATGATGCAAAGACGCAATATATCGAAAAGATGTGTGTGGGATAGCACATGCAAAAAATTCACAGAACGGGGCGAAAATTTTAAAGATTTATTAACATAATAACTACTAAAGACGTAATTAACGATCCAAAAAAAAAGCAAAGATGTAACATATCTAATGTTTATAAAGATCTAATAAATCCAAAATTTGATCTATTAAAGTGATTTAAAGATGTAATTACTTCGAACTTATATGCACTATCCAAAAGATATGATGAACTGTCTGAAATACATACTACACTGCTGGCCACCCAAAATCCTACACCAAGAAGGAAGCATCCGATCGGCCTGAAATTCGCAGCGTGCGTCGCCCGCGAGAGCACATGCAAACGATTAGCATTACAGGACATATGAAAATCATGTGCGTCCGGCACGCCACCGAGAAACACTATAAGAAGGGTGCACAGAAGGCGGGGTGCAAGTAGTGGAAGTGTGATGTGCTGCCGGACCTGTGC
Organism: Macrothele yani; assembly: GCA_039090855.1. Taxonomy (NCBI): domain Eukaryota; kingdom Metazoa; phylum Arthropoda; class Arachnida; order Araneae; family Macrothelidae; genus Macrothele; species Macrothele yani. Next base: position 16,757,822 of record CM077032.1, on the reverse strand, counting down.
GTGAGAACGTTCCTGATGCCTCGTCGCAGAATACGGAAGTCTTTCCAGCACGCTTCGGAGTTCGACAGAGGACGAATAGTGACTTATCGCGACATCGGTTTATCGTACGAAGACATCGGCGCCCGTGTGGGACGACTTCCAGCTAGTGAGGCGAGTATGGATTCGCTGGGTGCAGGTGGGAAGGACGGACCGACGTGAGCGATTGCCGCAGCCGTGGCACACCACCGAACGAGAGGACCGGCATGTTGTGCGGCGGGTATTGACGGCTCGCACCGCCACATCACGAACATTAGCGGTGTGTTGCGCAAAAACCTGTGTCAGCACGTACCGTTCGACGTTGTCTTCAGGAGCGGGGACTTGTCGCACGGCGCCCATTGCTCCGATTACCATTGACGTTACACCACCGGGGAATGCGGCGGCAGTGGGACGTTGAACGCCACACCTGGACTACGGAATGGCACAACATTGTCTTCTCCGACGAATCCCACTTCTGCCTGCAGCACCACGATGACCGGATCCGGGAGTGGCGGCTCCGCGGCGAGAGACTGTATGACGCCTGCATTATGCATCGTCATTCCGGTCCGTCGCCTAGCGTTATGGTTTCGGGCGCAATTGGATATGACACCCGCACACCTCTGGTACACATCGCCGGTAAACTCAACAGCCTCTGCTTTTTCTCCGACGTTTTGGAGCCTGTACTGCCCCCCTTGCCTGCAGGACCTGCCAGCGGCCACGTTTCAACAGGACAATGCGCGCCCGCACGTGGCACACATCGTGCAACAATTCTTCACGGCCCATCAGGTGTCACTGCTGGCGTGGCCCACTTGTTCTCCCGATATGTCGCCCATCGAACATGTCTGCTCGCTGATCGCCAACCGAGTAGTGCGGCAAGCACCACCCGCGGCTAAGCCTGATGAAATGTGGCAACGTGTGGAAGCAGCCTGGACCGACATACCCCAAGCCCACATCAAAAGCCTCTTTCGTTCGATGCCGTGGCGTGCAGCGGCCGTTATTGCCAGCCATGGGGGTCTCACGAACTATTGATGTCTGCGTGTTCCGCAAGTCGCACGGGCCTGTAAGCTCAATCGTTTCATCTTCTTATCTGTTGTTATGGGTCCTGTAAATCTGGCTTTGCTATTTCGTGTTCTTCTTGGGTTTGCATTTTGGGTGGCCAGCAGTGTATGTTCAAGTGGTATAGTGATGCAACAAATTCAAAAGCTGCAAGGCATAAGAAATCCAAAATATATAAAGATGTAATAAATTCGAAGGATGTAATGACGTAAACAATTCAAATGATGAAATCAAGAAAAGAGTCCAAAAGATGTAGCGAACTATCCAAAAGATACAAGAAATCACCGCGAAAGATGTAAAGATGTAATGAACTACCTGAAAGATGAGCTGATGTAATTTGTGCTAAGGACGTAATGAACTGTCGGTGGGATGAAATGGATTACCTGAAAGACGTAATGAATATTCTGAAAATGTAATTAATTACTCGAAAGCTGTAAAGATTCAATAAATCCAAATGATGGAATGAAATACTGAAAAAGACTAAAAATATAATGAATCCAAATATTGAACTATACGAAAAATACAAAAAAGACTGTAAAATATGAATCCAAACATTGAACTACCCAAAAGATATAATGAGGTAATGGAAAAGACTTTAAAGGTATAGTGAATCCAAACATTAAACTATATAAAAGATGTAATGAAATACCGAAAAATTCTTTAAAAATATAATGAATCCAAACATTGAACTATCCAAAAGATGTAATGAACTGTTCAAAGATGTAAAAATGTAATAAATTTGAGAGATTCAATGACGTAATATAACTATGGGTGAGATGAACAAAAGTTGAGAAGATTTAATAATCCCAAAAGATACAATAAAATATCTGAAAAATGCAACAAACCCACCAAAAAGATATAAAGATGTAATAAATTCAATAGGTATAAGAATGTAATTATGTAATTTACCGTACAGATGTAATGAACTATCAGAAAGTTGAAATGAATTATCCGAAGTAAAGATGCGATAAATCCTAGTGATCTAATAAACTATCCAAAAAAAAAATTTAATGTTATAATAATATCCGCCAGAGGTCATCGGAAGCTACTTTTTGATTAGCCTTGTTATTTCATTCAAACTCCTGTGCTAAACAACGCCCTTTAGTCAAGATAATGTAATGACGTTGGAAGACACCGATTTTTATATCCGTAATCCTCCGGCAAACGTCATCGAAAGCTATTTATTGATCAGCATTGCCTTCTTATTCAAACTCTTGTGTCAAACAACGCCCTGTTGTCAGGAAGTTTTTACCTTTTAGCGGTTGCTTTACCTAGTCCTAATCCGCTGCAGAAGGTTATGCGAAATAATTCATTCATCGCCACACACTGTAATTGGGAAACTAAGTCAGAATGATAATTCGGAAAATTAAGAGAAAAGCAGGTAAATATTGATACTAAAATTGTTATTGTTATTTTCTTTATTTGAAATTTACGAAACACTATGTTTTCGTAAATTTCGAATAAGAAAATAATAATTTATGTTCGACAATCAAACATAAATAACAAAATTATCATTGACTGGTGTTGTTGAGCTGATACAAGTTTCCTCCGTAGACCACCTACACTGTTACACATTTTGCGGTAGGTTGCACCAAAAAGTGGTGCTACACCCGCTGCACCAGTTTCTAAAAAAAGGTACACCATTGTGTGGAGTAAACAAAACCCAATAGCATGGTTCAACTTTGCCCTATGTTATAGTACAAGGTTGCACCACATTATGTTGCCAAGTTGAACCATTTTACTGGATTTTCACTTTGGATCTCGCCCTCTGGATTTGACTGCATTAATTAATTTATAGCCAGTGCCGTTAATGCCCACCATATGGAGACGTCTCAGTAGCCGGGCCCATCTTACGGATTTATGATGTCAGAAGCTGACAGAAAAACACACATGGCGCCGTGGATTGCTGGCCACCGTGGACTAAGGCTAACGCGCTCGGCTGGATATCGAGAGATCTGGAATTCTATTCCCCAACAGTGGCCGAATAACAATTTTTCGGTTGCTGTGTTTTGCTAAAACGTGAAAAGAGCGATGTCTTTGTTTGTTCAATGACGCCACGTATATGGAGGATATTCACTTTGAACCATGTTCTTGGGTTTTGTTTATACCACACAACGGTGTGTATTTTCTCAGAAAGTGGTGCAGCTGCTGTAGCACCGCTTTTTGGTTCAACCTACAACACAATTTTTATTGGTGTACGTATCAGTCAAGAATCGGCGTAAAATATACGATGTCCCAGGTAAAGCTGTCTTCTGTAGTTCGGTGGTATATCAAAAAGCTGCGATTTTCCGAAATGATTCATAAAATTCGTTGACATTGTTCCAAGTGCCCCGATGACAATGGGGACTACTGTTGTGTGTTTAGTCCATAATCTGGTAAATTTTATGGCCAAGTCCCTGTATTTAGACATGTTTTCCACTACCTTTTCATCGACTCTGACATCTCCAGGAATCGCTATATCAATTATCCAGACATTTCGATATTCTATGACTATTACGTCTGGTGTATTATGTTTCAGGTACCAATCAGTCTGAATTCGAAAATCCCACAAGATCTTGATTCGATCATTTTCTGCGACTGTGACAGCCTAATGTATCCATGTGTTTTCGTTGCTGGCAGATTGTGTTTTTGGTATAAAGACAAATGAATTAATTTTGCAACTCTGTCGTGTCTAGGTTTGTAATGTGTCTGTGCAGTTTTGTTACATTCACATATGAGATGAGACACCTTTTCCTTGACAAAGCCGACACATTGGATTATCACTGACTTTCTAGATTTTAGCATTTATAACAATTGTTTGCAATGCTTGTCCTTGTGCAGCAAAAATTAGACTTTCTGTTTCTTTCTTAATGGAACCCAATTTCAGTCATGCTTAAGTCAAGTTGTCGTCACGTTTTCCTTCAATATTTTTTAGAAATTGTCCATACAGTGGCTTGTTCTTCTAGCCATCTAATCTGCTTTCAAACTGCTTCCTCTTGTATTAAGCCATACTTTTTGTTGTTTTTAATATATTTTCATTTTTTACTGCCTGAAGTAACATTTCCCTGCTTTTGTTGACGTAATAATTCAAGCTCCTTTTTTCTTCTTGTACTACCTCTTGTACTTGTGTAGTAGTCCTCTGCCTCCAATTTTCCGAGGTAAATAGAATCTGTCAACATCTCTTTTTGGATAGAGTGCATCATGCATGTTCAATTGCTGTCGAGTATTCCGATCCAATATTTCTAATTCACTTTGGGTCCAATCAATTATTCCAGCTGGGTATCTGATTACTGGAATGGCGCATGTACTTACAGCTTTGATTGTGTTTCCACTATTTACTTTTGATTTCAATATTTTTCGTTCGTTCTTGATGTACTCCCTCAGAGTCAAACCTTTGAGTTTTGTATGCAATATGTTATCTGATTCAAGAATTCCAAGGTATTTGTAATTTTCATTGCATCACAATAATTTCAAAATATTACCATTTTCTGGTTCTATTGCATCAATATTCTGAACTTTTTCCCGGGGCATCGATAGTACTGCACATATTTCCAGACCAAATTTCATTTGTATATCATCACTAAATATTTGCAGTGTATTCAGCAATGTTTCAAGTTCGGCGGCACTTTTTGCATACAATTTTAGGTCAGCCATGTACAGCAGATGGTGTATTTTCCATGTTGGTCCGAAATGTGGTAGCCTATTTTTTTCTTTTTTGTTCAACATTATTGACAATGCGATTAAAGAGAAATTAAACAATGAAGGCGACAAAGAATCACCTTGAAGTATGCCTCTCTCGATATTAACTTCTCCGAGTATTTCACCATATGCATGTAACATTGTTTTCCAGTTTCTCATAATTTCATTGAGAAATCGGCCGATGGTCTTGCTTATTCCAAATAGTTTCAGACAAGTGTTAATCCAGCTGTGTGGCAGTGAGTCAAAGGCTTTTTTTTATAATCAATCTACACCAGATTCAAATTTGGTTTTGGTCTTTTGGAATTTTTGGTACCCTTTTGTCAATTAGCAGCTGATCTTTTGTGTCTCTTGACCTTTTGGAATTCCCCTTCTGTTCTAATGGGTATAAATTGTTTTCTCATAAATAGTCATATATTGGTCTTACTAGTGCACTTGTTAAAACAATTTCAATGTTGTTGGGAGGCATGTAATTGGGCGATAGTTACTAGGTACATTGTCTTTTTCTTGATCTTTCATTATAAGGAATGAAAGATCAATCTTCTGTGGTAGAACTCTGTAGCATTATATTGAATTGCATAGCTATACTGTAACGTATACTCTATATTCACTTTCCTTTTGATTTTACTATCTCTGGTTATTTTATTTTACTATGTAAATTATCTTCCTACTGAACGAAATATTATTTCACCCGCTGAATGAGATCTGGCAATGAGTGTAAGTCATGACGTGGTGGTAGCTAGTATATAGGCGCGTTCATCGAGACCGTTGGGTGTTGAGGTTTGAGTTAGCGTGTTGTTGGTTGTAGCGTTGGAGAGCGTTGGTTGATGTGTTGGGTGTTGCGTAGAGTTGTGTTGTGGAGGTTGTTGTGTTGCGTGGGAGAGCGTTGGTTGATATGTTGGCGTTGCGAGGTATTGTTATGAGAGTGTGTGTACTATAAGAGGGAAGTTTATTCATTATTATGTACAAGATATATGAGTGCCTTAGTTGACCAAGAGTCTTGGAAATAAACAAGTGTTCAGTAAGTTCAGTCTTTCTCAATTCTTAGTTTTGTCAGACCTCTGTCTGGCTGTTAGGTTTATGACTTTGATTACTTAATATAAATAACCAGCGTTGAGACTTTGTTTAAGTTCATAATTAACGAGTAACAACACCCTTTTGCGAATTCATTATTTTGAAGCTTAGTGCAAGTTTATCATTCATAATAATTAGCTTAGCAAAAAGGAATAAAGCTAATTCATTATAATACGTTGATGAAGACTCGCAAGATACTTTAATCAAAATTTATGCAATTTATCTGGTCCAGGTGCACTTTAGGCTTTCACATTATTTACTTGCTCTGTAATCATATCAGATGTTATTATCAGATTATTCATGTGTATTCTTTTCAGATCTCTACAAACATCTTTGATCCATGAGGCATTTCTATTATGTTCAACTGGGCGGCTTTCCTAAATTTCTTTCCAAAATTTAAAGGCATCGTCCTTGCATGGGCTGATCTTTATTTGGACTGCCTTTTGTCTCAATGATTTATAAAATACTTTTTGGTTATTCCGAAGTTGCACATTTTTATTGTACTGTTTTATGCGCTCGTCATATCTTTCAGTTTTCTTTGCAGTAGCTGTTATCCGTTGTTTCAGTTCTTCTATAATAATTTTTATCATTGTCTTCTTTATTTGAAATGTACGAAACACAGCCTATGACAATCAAACATAAACAACAAAATTATCAAATTTTGAAGATGACAATCCGATTTTTGGCGTAAATGTGACAAGGATGGTAAGTCAGATAATATCCGAAAAGTTGAAATTTTCATCGTCCTGGAGCGGGACTCGAACTCGCGTCTCCCAGAAAACACCCGGGTACGCTAACCACTACACCACCCAGAACGATCAAGTCTCAAGTTTCCGATCAATTAAAAAAACGACCAAGTTTCAAGTTTCCGATCACAAGGATGTGATTTATCTGCTTCTCCGGGCAAACACGGGATAAGATTCTTAACCTCCAGATTCGCTAAACATGAATGTCGGTTGCTTCGACTAGCGTATCCTGTGAAGGTTATATTCAGATTGAACTTGAAACTTCGTCGTTCTGGGTGGTGTAGTGGTTAGCATACCCGGGCGTTTTCTGGGAGACGCGGTTTCGAGTCCCGCTCCAGGACGATGAAAATTTTCAAGTTTTCGGATATTATCTGACTTACCATCCTTGTCACATTTACGCCAAAAATCGGATTGTCATCTTCAAAATTTGTTTTATATGGCGTAATCCCGTATTTCTTTCATGAAACAAAATGATCATTGACTGGTGTTGTTGAGCTGATACATGTTTCCACCGGAGACCTAGGTATCAGTCAAGAATCGGCGTAAAATACATCATGTCACAAGTTAAGCTGTCTTCTGCAGTTCTCTAAGTGGTGTATCAGAAAGCTGTTCACCATGTTTCCCATGTTCTTTTCGATGATGTTGGGTTTTATGTTGTTGTATATAATTATTCCTTCTGCACAGTTTACTGCCCACGCAATGTCCCCTTCATTATGTTGAATATTTTTTTAAAATATTAGTCACTGTGTGTATAATATAATGTAACAAGATGCCCTTCTGAGTACATTTAGCGTTATTTCCCCTTGTCACTGAATACTTCTGTACATATGTTGTAAATTTTGAATGTAGCATCACTGTTGCATTTCTGTGAATTAGTACCTAATGTTTAATCTTTAGTATGGTAGTAATGCTTAATTGGAATTTGTGCATAGTATAGAATCATGTCTTGCCCTGTCTACAATACTGTAGGTAAACATTTTCGTTTGTATCGCTCGTGCTTTATTGTCTGCCTCTTCTTCGCCCTACGTGGCGAAATAATTTTTTTTTTATGATTTTAACAATATTTTGTTTTACGTTTCACTGGAACTTTCCAGCTGATGTATATACCGCTGTATTTATTGGCAGAATTCCATTGGCATGTACATAGAAATGTTATTTTACTGAAGAATAAAGGCAATTTTGAAATGTAATTTTTCAAAATGATTCATAAAATGTTTTTATATTTTTCCAAGTAGTCCATAATTTCGAAATGATTCATAAATGTTTTTATATTTTTCCAAGTAGTCCATAATTGAGTAACTTCTATGGCCAGGTCTCTGTATTTAGTCATTTTTCTAGTTCTTCTTCATCGACTCTGTCATCTTCAGGGATCGCTCTATCAATTATCCAGATTTTCCGATTTTCTATGACTGTTATGTCTGGAGTATTATGTTCTACGTGTCTATCGGTTTGAATTCGAAAATCCCACTAGATCTTGACTTGATCATTTTCTATGACTTTCTTAGCCTGATGTTCCCACGAGTATTTCGAGGCATGCAGATTGTGCTTTCTGCATAATGACCTGTGAATCAATTTTGCAACATAGCTTTGTAATTTGTCTGCGCAATTTTGCTACATTCACATATAAGATGAGACACAATTTCATCTTTTCCTTGGCAAAGCCGACAGTTTGGATTATCACTGACTTTCTTGAGTTTAGCCTTCATAACATGCCTTTGCAATGCCCGTTCTTATGCAACAAAAATCAGATCTTCTGCTTCTTTCTTGACGTAACCCAATTTCAGCCATGCCCATATACACTATCTACCAACAAGTAATTGGACACCCCTGCAATCGACGATATCTGCGGACCTGTGACACGTCATGGCCGCCGCCGTTAAATATCGTGTGGGAAACAACAACACAACCAGTCGCATGCAACACGCCACGCAGTTCGGAGATCTCTGATTTCGAGAAAGGTGTAATCGTCGGGTATCACAGAAATGGCCGATCCATACGTGACATATCCAGCGAGTTGAAGTACCCAAAATCGACAGTGACCTACGTGATTGGCAAGTGGAAGATGAGAGGTGTCATGTCGGAAAGTGCGCCGACCCGGCAGACCCACAAAACTGGGAGTTAGTGACCGACGGGTACTGGCCAGAGAAATTCAGAAGAACCGCACGAAATCGATGGGCCACATCCGCTAGGAGTTTCAACAGGCATCCGGGAGTGTTCTTTCGATGAATACCATCCGTATGGAAGCATATCTGCTCGGTTATCATGGACGTGCTGCCGCCCACAAGCCTTTGATCACCAAGTCCAATAGCGCTGCTCGGGCTAACGTGGTACAAATAACGTCGACAGTGGACCGTTGAACATTGGAAACAGGTTCTCTGGAGCGGCGATCAAGGTTCACCCTCTACCGTTTAGATGGCAGGGTCTGGGTTTGGCGTCTGCCTGGAGAACACCTCCTGCCGGAATGTATTGTGCCAACTGTGAAGTACGGCGGCGGTGGAATTATGCTATGTGGGTGTTTCTCCTGGTATGGCACGGGACCCTTGGTTGCAATTCCTGGTAGAATCAACGCAGAGACCTACTGCACCATTTTGGATGGCCATGCGATTCCTACGTTGTGGCAGTTTTACTGGGTGGACCCATGTCACTTTCAGGATGACAATGCCACTTGTCATGTTGCGAGGTCCACCATGGCTTGGTATGGTGACAATGGAGTTAATCGAATGGACTGGCATACGCAGAGCCCTAACCTTAAACCTATCGAGCATCTCTGGGACGAATTGAAGCGTCGACTTAAGGGGTGCCACCACCGTTCGAAATCGGTGAAGGAAAAGACCTGTCTTCTCCAAGCCGAGTGGAAGAAAATACCACTAGCCGTCGTACAATGCCTGGTTGAGAGAGTATGCCCCGGAGGGTCGCAGCTGCAATCGCCGCTCGTGGAGGCTCCACCAACTATTGAAGGTGAATAAACTTCGTTTTCCTTTGCTATCACAGGTGTCCAATTACTTGTTGGTAGATAGTGTATTATCATTATTATTTTAATCGATAATTTGCGGCTGAATATGCTAAAAATATATAAAAGTGCTTTGTATTAACGTCTTAATTTGACCAGCTCAGTATGTTGGCGTCTTGTTCAAATCGATCTGTTCCTCTAGTTAAGCATTTGATGTTCAAATTCAATGAGCGCTCAAACTGATTATCTCTGGACGCATCCTTGCACGAAGGGAAAGTGGGCTTTGAGAATGTGAAGAGGATTTTATGCGGTTCTACACAGACCGCTAGCTGTTGAGTTTATCCTAACAACATACTCGTACTCTCCCTAATGGGAAATACCTCGGTCCTCGTTTGCGACTTCAAGCGCCGTTTATACCGGAAGTTTGAAAAGCCAGGGGAGGAAGTGATCGTGATATTTGTCGACATCAAACTGAATTTAATCCCCGTGATGGAAATTTAATGAATATCCCACCTCATAATGCCTGATTAAAAGTCAAAGAATCGCACATACGAGAAGATTCCTATTCGTGCACACCATAGATTCTTGAGAACGATACTACTAGCGAATTGTATAGGGCTTCAGATATTAAAAGTGGGCTAACAGCTGGGAAATATAAAATGGTTAGGAGACACGTTTAATATAGATTCATAATTAATCACTTCACAATCCCTACAAGATAACAGATGAAGTACTGCTTTGTATGCACTGCTTTCTCTAACGAAGGTTCTCAGATGTTCTGAAGCACGACAATAGCCCAGTAACGATCACCTTGTAGCTCACAGATAATGTACAGAAAAATGGAAACACCTAGTTCTTCTGGAGCGCCATTGGTGAGATGAGGCAGTAACTGAAGTCTGCTACTAGCGAACGTGGTTGATACGAAGATATATCCAAGCATGCTTTTCATTCTGTATTTAACCCTTTAACGACAATAACGCCCGAAACTCTAAAACTAGAGATGAGTTCGGGCTCAATTTTAGGAGCCCGGTCCCGGATTTTTGGAAAATTTTGCTTATCAAGGCTTGCATTTATGCATTATACACTGTCCAAAGATATGGCTCAAGCAAGGATTAGTTTAAACATTATTAGTTTAAAAAGGTTAGTTCAGTTAATCAACTTCACAATATTAATATGTTTTTAGAATTACTACGCATCAAGCCAAATGTTCTAAAATGTGGATTTGAAAATAAATAAATAATCAATGTGTCCTTTGACCGTATCAGGGGAATCAGTAATTTTGGTAAAAGCTGAAGAAAAGAAAATGGTTTAGAAACAAAAGCTTCCATTCGTTATTTCTTTTTGATTTCTAAATTTACTTTTATTTTGAATAAATTGCGTTATAAAACGTACAACGCCGTACAGACAGTTGCAAGTGTTTGAAATTTTGACTCTAGAAAACTAATCTTCGCAATATAATTTACTTATATTCTAATTGGTATAGGTAGCTTGGAGCGATGCAGTACAGAATATAAAAAAAAAAAACATGTAGAGAAATTTCCAAAATTAAAAAAAAAAGAACGTAAAAGCATTTCAGACCAGATTATTCTGCATTTTGTAACATTAACAAAGCTTTGCGCTCAATAGTATAATAATCACAATATTATCATATGTGTGTGCAGTTTTCAGATGAAGTTCATCATGAAAAAAGAGAGAGAGAGAATTGCATCTAATGCCTCAGCGCTTCAAGTTGATCTTCTTTTCGCTAAAACTCGACCTGCTGCACTAACAACCAACGTCACCCCAAAAATCGCGGGAGGAAATTAAAAAAAAATAACAATACTTCTAACTGCCCAATTTTGGAAATTAATACATCATTTTAAAAAAAGATTCTTGATTTTTAATAAAATACAAAAAATGGGAACGTGATTTTTTTCCCAGTTTTTCGATACCAGACCTCCTTAAACAAATCTTTGCTTGGGCCATAGCTTTGGACAATGCATAATGCAAGTCTTGCTGAGCAAAATTTGTCTTGCAATCGCAGCTAGCTTAGGAAATTGAAAATCCTTTCACCATGGTAACAAATCCACAAGGAAATTCAACACGTGTAATTCAACCGGGCTCGGAATTACACGTGTTGAATTAATTACGGTAATGAAATTCAAGGCGTGTAATTCAACCGGGCTCGGAATTACACGTGTTGAATTAATTACGGTAATGAAATTCAAGACGTGTAATTCAACCGGGCTCGGAATTACACGTGTTAAGTTAATTACAGTAATGAAATTCAAGACGCGTAATTGAACCGGGCTCGGAATTACACGTGTTGAATTAATTACGGTAATGAAATTCAAGACGTGTAATTCAACCGGGCTCGGAATTACACGTGTTGAATTAATTACGGTAATGAAATTCAAGACGTGTAATTCAACCGGGCTCGGAATTACACGTGTTGAATTAATTACGGTAATGAAATTCAAGGCGTGTAATTCAACCGGGCTCGGAATTACACGTGTTGAATTAATTACGGTAATGAAATTCAAGGCGTGTAATTCAACCGGGCTCGGAATTACACGTGTTGAATTAATTACGGTAATGAAATTCAAGACGTGTAATTCAACCGGGCTCGGAATTACACGTGTTAAGTTAATTACAGTAATGAAATTCAAGACGCGTAATTGAACCGGGCTCGGAATTACACGTGTTGAATTAATTACGGTAATGAAATTCAAGACGTGTAATTCAACCGGGCTCGGAATTACACGTGTTGAATTAATTACGGTAATGAAATTCAAGACGTGTAATTCAACCGGGCTCCGAATTACACGTGTTGAATTAATTACGGTAATGAAATTCAAGGCGTGTAATTCAACCGGGCTCGGAATTACACGTGTTGAATTAATTACGGTAATGAAATTCAAGGCGTGTAATTCAACCGGGCTCGGAATTACACGTGTTGAATTAATTACGGTAATGAAATTCAAGACGTGTAATTCAACCGGGCTCGGAATTACACGTGTTAAGTTAATTACAGTAATGAAATTCAAGACGCGTAATTGAACCGGGCTCGGAATTACACGTGTTGAATTAATTACAGTAATGAAATTTAAGACGTGTAATTCTGAGCCCGGGCCGGGATTTTTCGGTAGTTAATGAATTCTGAACACGTCCGAGCCCGGGCCGGAGCTAATCTCTATCTCAAACTACCACGAATGCCCAAAGACACCCGTCCGTAGTGAGTAGGATTTTCTGCTCCCGACCTGTTCTTTGATTTTATACCGGGTGCGCCATATAAAAGCGGCCCCGTGCCCGGACGTTGTTAGCCGGGTTAAAGCTGTTTGGTGTGTTTCCAATTAAAACCGCTTTGTTCCACTTCTAACCGGTTTCTGCGTGTGCAGCTGCAAAGGAATTCTCCGGAGTGGTTGGTCACATCCAGAGCAGTGTAGGTACGCGATCGTAAGTGTAAGTGAAGAGAGAACAAAGACAAAGAAATGGTTTTAAGTACGAAATAGCGGATTTTTATTGGTGAACAGTAGTTCAAAAATAACTCATACAAGGTTTTAAAGCCGCCCCGGTGGCGCAGTGGTCTAAGGCGCTGGCCTCTGATCATTCGTCCGTAAGGGGTCCGAGTTCGAATCCCGGTCAGGCATGGATGTTGTGTTTGTCTCACGGCACTGGCTCTCTCCCTTCCCTGGAGCCAGTGACCCTAAATTAGGGACGGGCGACTGCTTATAGCCCGTTGAGTTGCTCACGGTGGTCGTTAAACGTCCAAAAATGTTTTAAATGAGTTTTTTTACAGAAAAATTTGCATATTTTGCAGTACCGGCGAAACCAGTGGCACAGAAGTTAGTGCGGAAAATTCGCGAAACCGGCACGGTGGGCAACAGGAAAAGAAACAAACCCAAGACAATTCGTACTGAAGACAATATCAAGGATGTGTGCACAATGATGTTACAAACCCTCGGAAGTCGATTCGCCGATTATCTTCTGCAACGGGAATACCTGCCACGTCATGCCGACGCATGCTTAAGGTGGATTGCATACTCGGCCGTACAAAGTTATGGCGATACAAGAACTTAAAAGCCCTGATTATGCAAAACGGGTGCAATATTGTAAGAGGTTTCAAGAGACCATTGTCAGCGGTGAAATGGACCCAACACTTTATTACATGACAGATGGAGCATTGTTTCATCTGTCCGAGTATGTCAATGTGCAAAAACAGCAGGATTTGGACCGACACGAATCACAAACAGACAATGGAGACTTCTCTGTGCGACCAAAAGATAGGCGTTTGGTGTGCCGTGTCTGCGAAGAGGATAGTCGGCCAATTCTTTTTCACTGACACCTTTTGACTAGGAGCGCTATGTTCGGCAAAATGTTCAAATGTTCAACCTTACAGAAGAAGAGCGAACATATGCTTTCTTTCAGCAGAATGGTGCAACGGCGCATACTGCGCGGAACAGTCTACGTGATGTGCATGAAATGCTTGGGGAGGACAGAACTGTATTGAAGGGACTATGGCCAGCCAGACTACCCGATCTCTCCAATTGTGACTTTTATCTGTGAGGAGCATCATATGGGAAAGTGTACGCAGACACCCTTGATGAATTAAAATTGAACATTACGAATGCCATAGCCCATATTACTGCCGATGAGTTTTGGCGCGTTATGAACAACATGTTCCGTCATGTGCAGCTGTGGCATGATGTCGGAAGACAGCACTTTCAGCAATTGTTGTAAACGCAGGTAAATTACTCCTGTTTTCTCTCATTTCAACTTTTCTTTACCATGTATAGTAACATTGCCTGACTGTTGTCGTTCATTATACTCGGGGCCTCTTTTATATGGCACACCCTGTACTAGATCTGCGGGATTAGCAGCATTTTCCCTCAGTAAATTTAGTATCTGAACAAAGAAGTAAAGCAGGCGTTGGCGTCTTTCGTGGAGATATTACAAAGTCGCGCAATTAAAACCCATCCCAAATGCAAAGAACAGTTATACAACTTTATTAAACCTGTATAATAGGTTACGTCTGTCACTAACGCTCTGACGTCATTCAGTACTAGCAGCGCCATCTGCTTTTATCCGTTGGCCGAAAGCGGAAATAAGCTCACCGCTATCGCACGATACGTAAAATCAAAGAGAAATACCGGAAAATAAAATAAAGTTGGTAAAACAAATGACTTCACCTGTGGCAACACGCACGTGCTCGACCAACTGTCTGCGACGTTCGTTCTATTACGTACGTGTTATGTCGTGTTTAATTTCATTTACGCTTTCCAATCGTAGGTTAAAGAAACGCATGTGCTCCAGCTTTGTCCGTCTGTCCGCACGATTACTAGCGTAAAAATGGTTCCATTTCTATGAAATTTTAGTATCTGGTAGGGGACCACCTGGGGACGAACCCTATTGAAAATGGGCGACATGGTGCCAAAGGTCACGACATAGGAGCGGAATCCATTCAATTGCCATTATGGCTCATAACTTGCGTAACAATAATTCGATTTCGATGACATTTTATTATCTGGTAGCAAACCACCTGCGGACGGCTTCTGTTGAAAATGGGCGAAATGGGATCAAAGGTCAGGTTTTAGGAGCGGGATCTATTCCGTTGCCCTTATGCGTTATAACTCACGCAAAAATGCTTCGATTGCGACAAACCTTTATCATGGTACACCGAACCGGTTTTGTTGAACATCATCGAAATGGGGTCAAAGGTCAGGACACAGGAGCGAGATTTATCCCACAGCCATTATCCTCATAACTTTAGTAATGATCTCCGGTATGTTGGAAAGTGTATTATAACCAATGCATTGCATGATTTACTAACTTCTTTTCTTCTCAGTGCGGTGTAATTGCAGAAGAAGGACTAGCGCTTCGACAACATTCAGTTCTTACAGCGCCATCTGCTTTTATCCTGTGGCCGAAATCGGAACTAAGCTCACCGCTATTGCACGATACGCAAATTCAAGGAGAAATACCGGAAAGTAAAATAAAGTTGGTAAGACAAACGACTTCATCTGAGGCAACACTCACGTGCTCGACCAACTGTCTGCGACGTTTGCTCTGTTACGTAGGTGTTATGTCGTGTCTTATTTCATTTTCTTCTGATTGCAGAGTAACTGCATAAAAAGGACTAACGCTCTGACGTCATTTAGTACTTTTAGCACCATCTGTTTTTATCCTGTGGCCGAAATCGGAACTAAGCTCACCGCTATCGCACGATACGTAAAATCAAGGAGAAATACCGGACAAGAAAATAAAGTTGGTAAGACAAACGACTTCATCTGTGGCAACACGCACGTGCTCGACCAACTAGACGTTTGTTCTGTTACGTTGTTGTTATGTCGTGTTTAATTTCATTTTGTTCGCATTGCAAAGTAATTTCACAAAAAGGAATAAAACGATGGAGTAATTTTATAAAATCAGCTTAATTATAATTAATTAAAAGAAATTACGTAATCTAAATTCAAGAAGGGGACTCTGCAATGGAGCACGCTTGGTAATCAAGTCACTTCTAAACAACTTTCTCCCTTTTTCTGAATGTAATCGGGGTGACATTGCTTCATTCGAAGAACTACTTAATTCCAAATGACGCATATCTTCCTTTTATTCTAAAGAGGTGCCAATTCCCCATAATTCTGACCTACGCAATGTCTATCAGTAAGCCACAAGGTAAATTCTTTGATCATGTTGGTGTCATCTTAACAGAGCCTATTTTTGCTCATGTTCAACTCTATGTTGCGCTATCAAGATCGAGAAATCCACAGCACATGAAAATTTTTGTCAAACACAATGAACTGCAAGGAAATCTCTTGAGCAATCAAATGGCAATAACACAAAACATTGTATATCAAGATGTCCTTCATGACCTTTAATTAACATCATTTTTACTACCTAAATTTTTTTATTATATTATTTTTTACATGCTGTGACCGTCATATGACGGGTCAAAACCTTTTAGCCTATAAAATAGGCTTCTGCCATGGTAATATTGAATGGGGATATTACGAAAAGTTTATTGTTGGTGACCTTATAATGAATATAGCTTGCACGAATATTATACTGAATTCAAATGGTTGTTGTTACTAGTTAATTAAGAACATGAATAAAGTCTCCTGCTAGTAGTGTAGTAACAGTATTGAACAAACTTATAACTGGTAGTAATGTTGTAGCAGTAATTAGAATGAATAAAGTCTTAACGCTGGTTGTGAATAGTAATAAACTAATGACATAAACCTAACAGCCAGACAGAGATCTGACAAAAACTATGAAAGACGTACTTACGACAAAGCTCTTTTATTATGTAACTCTTGATCATCCAAAGCACACACACAACTCGTTTCACAATAATGAAGAATCAAACTAATCATATAGAACAAAACTCTCTCCTTCACAACAACAACGCCCCTCTAGTATAACAACAAAAGCTCTCCTTGGCTATCATTGAACGCGCCTATTTATACTGGCTACCACCACGTCATGACTTACACTCATTGCCAGATCTCATTCAGCGGGTGAAATAACATCTCGTTCAGTAAAAAGATAATTTACATAGTAAAATAAAATAACCAGAGATAGTAAAATCAAAAGGAAAGTGAATATAGAGTATACGTTACAACCTATCTTATAGACTGCCTGTTAATAATTCAACCGTTTATTATATGTAGCTATGTATAGTATTTTACGATTCGTGCTGTAAAAATTTCACTCCCAGTTTTTTCACCCGTGCATGGCACGGGCTATGGGATAGTATAATCATAATGTACTATACATTACAGTTACATTTAGTACGATAAATAAACGGTATTTTTAACTTACAGAAGGTGAATCGAAAGTTTTGCAATATTTGGATCACTTTATGTCTTCATACGTACCTTTAGGAAGAAAGCTCACTAGCATTCAAGGTATAGGCCAACGTGTTGTACTGTCATTAGCCATCTATCTACCAGCTCTTCGATTCCGCGGGGGTACCAGTTCTTGTCCTTCGAGGAGAAGAACTCCTTCACTCTCAGCTGATACCTCCTCCTGGTTGTCGAAATGCCGTCCCCGAAGGAAGTGGGCCATGGACCGGCACAAGTAATAATCCGACGGGGCATGGTCCGGACTAATCTCACCGCGGCATTTTCACAAGGTTCGGAAATGTCTCCTCGTGATATTTTCACCCAATCTCATAATGCAATATAATAGCAACCAGCTGCAGGCTTGTTTTTATACCGATTGCAGCTGTGCCGCGCATTTTAACAACGCAGCGGATTCGTTCATTTGCTTTTGAAGGGGTGTCCGGTAACTTTTGTCCATATAGTGTAGGTTCATTTTAAAATGTCTTACAATAAAATACTCATTTCTAGAATCAAACCTTGTCCGCCAGTCACCTTCCCCCACTGTCTTCCGTACATGTTTCGGAGCACCTATCTGTTTTCATTTTCAAAGGGCTAATTCACTCCTGTGTTGTGAAGTTCACGTCTGTAACTGAAGTAACCGCTGGATGTTCTTCATGAAGGTCTTCACTTGGTTTTTAGCACGTCTTTGGAAAAAAAGATCGTGCTTATGTTATCAGTTTGTCCGTCCGTCCGTCCGTCCGTCCGCCTGTACCCACGGAATCTCTGCAACTATTGGTCCGATTTGAAAAATTCTTTTTGCATTCGGAAGCTTGAAATATGCACATGATGATCCTTTATTATTATTTTTTTTATGATGTACAATTTCGCCGGTAGAGGGCGTAAATGCAGATGATGTCGAATTCAAAAATATGTTTTATTCCACATATTTGCTTCTAAACATCCGATTGAATTTTTTTATCTTTCGATTCCATTTATGTCGAAGAATATTTTAGATATAGTTACTTTTTCAAATTACGCATAGATTTTCCGCTAGAGGGCGTAAAAGTAAATTACATTTTTACCGATAACTCTTTTTCCAAAACTCCGATTTGAAAAAATTCTTCTTCAGCGGATATATCTTCTGATGGAAAATCTTTTGCATGTAATTCCAAATTTTTGGTAAAGAATACTTTGGCCACCAGGGGCGTAAGTGTTAATTTTTGCTTCTGATGTATTTGCCATAAAATCAGAGTCTCTAAAATATCGATTGAAAAAATGATTTCGTGGACTGATGCCACTCACATCGACAAACCTTTTATAAACATTTTCTTCTTGAAATAGTGCATGGTTTCTACGCCAGGGGGCGTAGATGCATATCTTATTTTCTCAATATCTCTACTTCTAAGTGTACGATTTTAAAAATTCCTTCTTTGTTAAATAGTGTTTCCAATGCGAAATGTTTTTCCTACAAATTCAAATTTTTCAAGTATATCATAGACTTTCCGCTAGGGGTCACAAAGGTAAATTGCGTTTTCTGCGTTAATTCTGCTCCCAAAGCATTGATTTGAAAAATTCTTCCTGTATCGCACACAAGACCTGATGGAAAATATTTTTCACATAATTTCTAATGTTTGGTAAAGAATGGTTTAGCCAACAGGGGTCATAAGTGTTAATTTCTGCTTCTAAAGTATTTGTTGCAAAATCTGGGCTCCTGAAAACTCGACTAATTTTTTTTTCTTGGACCGATACCGCTCATATGGATAAACATTTTGAGAATACTTTCTTCCTAAAATAATGCATGGTTTTATCACCAGGGGTCGTAAAGTCACATCTTATTTTTGTCGATATCTCTGCTTCTAAGAGTTCGTAAGCTCACGATTCCGTTTACAGCAATATCTGAGGGATTAAAAACCCGATTGAAAATCTTCTTTCTTTGGTCACATCTATTGTTTTCCATACCCGTTCCGTTGACTTTGAATAGCTTTGATAAATTTAATTTGCTTCAGAACGGATTCAAAAGACCGAATTTTTGGGTGTAATACACCGGAAAATTCGGTGTCATCTTTCTTGATTTTTCTTTTCACTGAAATAGCAGGGACAAGAGAAGTGGACAAAACACATGCTAGTGAAGACCTTCATGAAGAACATCCAGCGGTTACTTCAGTTACAGTCGTGAACTTCACAACATAGGAGTGAATACAGTTTAGTAAAACCATGCAATGCATTGATTGTGATACGCATTTCAACATACCAGATATCATTATTCAAGTTTTGAGGATAATGGTTGTGAAATAGATCTCGCTCCTGTGTCCTGACCTTTGACCCCATTTCGATGATATTAAACAAAATTCGTTCAGTATACCTGATGATCAACATACTTAAGTTTTGTTGCAATAGAAGCATTGTTAGTGAAGTTATGAGGATAATGGCTTTGGAATAAATCTCGCTACTATGTCCTGACCTTGTCCCCCATTTCGATGATATTCAACAGAATTCGTTCAGCATACTTCCGAAACAACGTGATAAAGTTTTGTCGCAATCGAAGTATTTTTACTTAAGTTATGACACATTAGGGCAATGGAATGGATCCCACTCTTATGTCCTGACCTTTGCCCCATTTCGTCCATTTTCAATAGGGTTCGACCAGAGGTGGTCCCATAGCATATACTAAAGTTTTATCGAAATCAAACTATTTTTACGCGAGTTATCGTGCGGACGGACGGACAGGCAGACAAAGCTGGAGCATATATGCTTCTTCAAATTATGGTTGGAAAGCGTAAAATTCCGTAGAAAATGGGCAAAGATAGGAGCTCCGAAATATGTACGGAAAACTGGTGGGAATGGTAACTGGTTGACAAGGTTTGATTCTGGAAATGAGTATTTTATTATAAGACATGCTAAAGTGTACATCTTTCTTTTAGACCTTTCAACTACACAGCTGGCCACCAAAAATTCAACACCAAGAAGGACACGAGATAACAAAGCCAGATTTACTGGACACATAACAACAGATACAAAGATGAAACGATTGAGCTTACAGGTCCGCGCGACTTGCGGAACACGCAGACGTCAACAGTTCGTGTGGCCCCCATGACTGGCAATAACGACCGTTACACGCCGCGGCATCGAACGAAAGAGACTTTGGATGCGAGCTTGGGGTATGTCGGTCCAGGCTGCTTCCACACGTTGCCACAGTTCATCAGGTGTAGCAGCGGGTGGTGCTTGCCTGGCCACTCGGTTACCGATCAGTGACCAGACGTTTTCGATGGGCGACATATCGGGAGAACAGGCGGGCCACGGCAGCAGTGACACCTGGTGGGCCGTGAAGAGTTGTTGCACGATGCTTGCCACGTGGGGCCGCATTGCCCTGTTGAAACGTGGCCACTCGCAGGTCCTGCAAGCAAGGAAGGACTACAGGCTCCAAAACGTTGGAGATATAGCGGCGGCTGTTGAGTGTACCGGCGATGCGCACCAGAGGGGTGCGGGTGTCATATCCAATTGCGCCCCAAACCATAACGCCAGGCAACGGACCGGTATGGCGATGCATAATGCAGGCGTCATACAGTCTCTCGCCGCGGTGCCGCCACACGCGGATCCGACCATCGTGGTGCTGCAGGCAGAAGCGGGATTCGTCGGAGAAGACAATGTCGTGACATTCCGTAGTCCAGGTATGGCGTTCAACGGCCCACTGCCGCCATACTTTCCGGTGGTGTAACGTCAATCGTAATCGGAGTAATGGGCGCCGTGCGAAAAGTCCCTGCACCTGTAGACGACGCCGAACGGTGCGTGCTGACACAGGTTGTTGCGCAACAGACCGCTAACGTTCGTGATGTGGCTGTACGAACCATCAATGCCCTCCGCACAACATGCCGGTCCTCTCGTTCGGTGGTGTGCCGCGGCTGCGACAATCTCTCACGTCGGACCTTCCGTCCCTCCTGCACCCACCGAATCCATACTCGCCTCACTGTGGCTGGATGTCGTACCACACGGGCGCCGATGTGTCGGTACGATAAACCGCTGTTGCTATAAGCCACTATTCGTCCTCTGTCGAGCTCCGAAACGTGCTGGAATGACTGCCGTATTCTGCGACGAGGCATCAGGAAGCTTCCCACTCACAGGTCCGGTAGCACAACACACTTCCACTACTTTCACCCCGCCTTCGGTGCACCTTTCTTATAGTGCTTCTCGGTGGCGTGCCGGGAGCACATGATTTGCATATGCCCTGCAATGCTAATCGTTTGCATGTCCTCTCACGGGCGACTCATGCTGCGAATTTCAGGCCATTCGGATGCTTCCTCCTTGGTTTTGCATTTTGGGTGGCCAGCAGTGTTCATTTAAAATTACAACTGTCTCACGCGATTAAAAACCTCTCCATTATGTGCAATGTAGATGTGCATTGTATAATGTGTTCGTTTGTAAATTATGGATTAACTTCTTTAACATCTTAAACAAAATTTCAAATGTTTTGTTGTTCCCTGAGAGTGGTGTAGCATGTTTGTAACTTTACAGCATTACGTTGTCATGACAACCTGACGTGAACTTTTGTATATAAATATGCGTGTCTCTGAGGGTCCACACTGCATTACGGCTTAACCACGAAACACCTGAATTGTTTTGAGCAGTGTAGTTTCAACCAATGAGTAGGGAGAGTAAAAGAAAGACGGAATTCACAGCACAGCGAGGAACGTTATAATTTCCAGCAATACAGTTACGTATTTCATTTAAGAACTTTATTTAACTAGTATGACGGTGTTTTAACAGTTCATAATGCAATATTAAAGTTTTGTCCAACTTTTGGGAATTTTCGTAACATTCATTTTGGCAGAGGTAGCTATTTCTATTACTAGATGCTTCGTCAATTGTAGGAATCCGGTTGATTTTTATTCTAACCGGTGGCTAGGAATAATTTAAAAATATTGCATTCTTGTTGGAAAGACTTGAAACATGTACTCATGGCAAGAAAATTCGGTGTAATATTTCTTCTTATTTTTTTAAAGATACATATCTATAATACATTTGTCAACTATTTCGTAAGAGGCTATGCTTTGAAAAAAGGAATTGGGATCGTGTTCAATAAGAACACAAAAGATATAGGTGAAAAAAGAAAAAGAGGTAGAAAAGTAAAAGTAAAAGAGCACAGAAAAGTAAAGGAAATCATATCCTTTAGGCAGGAACATACTTTCTTTACTTTCCAGTACACTAACAGACCTATGTCAGCTACAATATTTCCCTCATTGCAAAAGCACTCACAAGCCAGCAGACTCTTATGGGTTGGTTAAGCCTTTTGTTTGACATCCACTCCAAGAATAAGACGCAGACGGTTTTGGTAGCATTGGTTACGAAGATAATAGGTTTGTGAAGGGCTTTCTCCTGCGTATGGGCAAAGCTTTTGCTATGAGGACGTAAAAGGATAGTTGAGTAAAAGTTTTATGTTTCTTTTTTATTTAGAGAAAACCCAGCTGAGTTGCCGCAATTTTTGCTTGAAAGAGAGCAAGCATATTTGATACTATACTAAATGTTTCAAAGATTTTCTCCTTTTTTTAAATAATATCATGTGAAATGAATTTAATGCATGCATCTGAAAGATTTCGGATATGCGACCCGCAAAAAGTCAGATAATTAGCTTCAAATTTAATATTTTACTCAAAATTCCTTTTAAGCGTTTCCGTAAAATTCGAACGTCGTTCGGAATATTGTAAGAGAATACAAATTTTGAAGATGACAATCCGATTTTTGGCGTAAATGTGACAAGGATGGTAAGTCAGATAATATCCGAAAACTTGAAAATTTTCATTGTCCTGGAGCGTGACACGAATCCGCGTCTCCCGGAAAACGCCCGGGTATGCTAACCACTACACCACCCAGACCGACCAAGTTTCAAGTTTCCGATCAATTTGAATGCAACCAACACAGGCTTCGCTAGTCGAAGCAACCGGCATTCATGTTTAGCGAATCTGGAGGTTAAGAATCTTATCCCGTGTTTGCCCGGAGAAGCAGATAATGCAGATAATGGTTATATACCCGGCGAAATACGGGATTACGTGATGGTTATATATTCAAATTGCACGGAAACTTGAAACTTGGTCGTTCTGGGTGGTGTAGTGGTTAGCATACCCCGGCGTTTACTGGGAGACACGGGTTCGAGTCCCGCTCCAGGACGATGAAAATTTTCAAGTTTTCGGATATTATCTGACTTACCATCCTTGTCACATTTACGCCAAAAATCGGATTGTCATCTTCAAAATTTGTTTTATATGGCGTAATCCCGTATTTCTTTCATGATTGTAAGAGAAATTGACCTAATATTTAATAACTGCCGCAAACAAGAAATATTACACTTCTTTTAGTTATATACTGCCGGACAATTGCTAAGGACGGATGACAATAGCAACGACAGCAACCATAAAATTGAAGGCAGGAAAATGTGGAAATTAGCATAAGTGCGGGATACAGTAAGACGTGTTGTGCGTATGCAAATTTTGGATTGCCGAACTTGTTCGTGACGTCATAGCGCTGATAAGAGATATAAAGGATTTGACGCGTATTGACCGTTGTTGTTCAAACGCAAAGTTGAACGGGAAAGAATCAATTGACGAACTTGCAATTTTCAGTATGTCTTCCCGACATCACCTAGATGATTTTACGCGTGGCCGTGTTATTGGCAAGATTGAAGAAGGGAGAAAAATAACAGATGCTGCCAGGGAGTTCGACGTCAGCCACAGTGTTGTTTCAAGGCTTTGGAAATCATTTCAAACAAATGGAGAGTGTAGCAAACGTCACGGGGGAGGTCGTGTTCGCAGTACGACACCTGCAGAAGATCGGTACATAGTGCTATCAACAAAAAGACACCGGCGCAGCACAGCTAGTGAGGTAGCAAATCAGTTTATGGCTGCTACTGGCAAGCGGATCTCCCGAAAATCTGTCGCCAGACGTTTGCATGAAGGAGGACTATACGCCCACCGTCCTGTTGTGTGCAACCCATTGCCCAGACGTCACCGTACCGCCCGTTTGCAATGGTGCCATCAACATCGCAATTGGACTGATAACGACTGGTCTGCTGTCCTCTTCTCAGATGAGAGTAGACACAGTCTATCGTCTGATTGTCGACGACAACTGATCTGGCGTGATAGTGGTACTGCATATTGTCCAGCAAACATACAGGAAAGGGACCGATATTCGACATGTAGTGTCATGGTATGGGCTGGCATCATGATCAATGGCCGTACGTCCCTCTATGTGCTTCCAACTGGGACTATGACTGGCCAACGATACATTAATGATGTTCTGCTGCCTCATGTTCGCATGTACCGTGGAGCTGTCTGTGATAGATTCATTTTCATGGACGACAACGCAACATGTCCTCGAACAGTCGCTGTCCAGGAGTGTCTTGAGAGCGAGGATATTCAACACCTCGTATGGCCAGCACGTTCTCCAGATCTGAATCCCATTGAAAATGTGTGGGATGCTTTGGGGAGGAGTCTTGCTGGTCGCCAATGCCCTTCAATAAACAAGGACACCCTCATCCGTGCACTGACAGAGGAATGGGATAAATTACCCCAACAGCTGCTTGATAATGTTGTGCAAAGCATGACACGACGTGTGGAATCTTGCATCGCTCTCTATGGTGGCCATATCCCGTATTGACATCTTACGCCGGAACGCCTGCGGACGGTAATTGCATTTTTTTCACGTTTAACGTATTCTGCACAAAATGGCCTGTTTGTCCCTTGAACACGTTCCAAAGCCTTCTGGATTTCAGAGTGCAATAAATTGTCTCTCTTGTAATGTCCTGGCATTCTGACATTATTTTATTTCACTTGGCATCCAACCACACTTACTTTTTTATGCGCTATATAGCCGTTTATGATCCGTCCTTAGCAATTGTCCAGCAGTGTATTTTGGTTTATTTTGATATTTATTAAGCAGTAACCACCTCAAAATATTTAAAAAATATATCGCTCTGAAGGGGATAGTACACCGCACTTTAACGGGTTTCGTACGAGTCCGAGAGACCCTGGATGAACATAATGACATTACACTGAGTGCAGACAAATACCTTATACCTACCTAGTAACGGGTAGGGCGATATTTCTCCCGGAAAAAGAACAGTGACGCTGCGAGTCACTGAGTTTACAAGGTCACGAAAGCGTTCCACAGGTATCTCCACCCATGCTTTCTGCACCGCTGCCCATAATTCCATCTCATTGCTGGGTGGAGGTTAATGGCAGGCACACGACAAGGCACTGAGTTTACTAAGTCACGAAAGCGTTCCGCAGGTATCTGCACCCAAGGTTTTTGCACCACTGTCCATAATTTTGCCTCATCCTTGGGTGGAGGATAAGGGAGGCCACATAGCGAGACAGTGAGTCCGCTAGGCCCTGAAACCGTTCCACTGGTACCTCGAATTTCGTTTGCTACTCCACTGTCCATAATTCCATCGCACACGGCGGCGAACCATTGAGTCCACAAGGTCACGAAAACGTTCCACAGGCATCTCCACCAAAGCTTGCTGCACCGCTGTCAATAATTCCGTCGCGTTTTTAGGAGGAGGATTAGGGCAATCACACGGCTTGGTGATTGCCCGAATCTCCTTCTCTTTCTTCTAAACCTGTTCACGATTTCGTGCTTTCTTTCACTTGGTCAATAAAGCGTGCACAGGTATCTCCACCCATGTTTGCTGCCCATAATTCCATCGGATTCCTGAGTAGAGGATAAGGGAAGTCACTGATTCCCTTAAGTCACGAATGCTTTCGTGACTTAGTGGAGTGAAATATATCAACCCATTCTCGCTGCACCGTTGTCAATAGTTCCGTCGCATTCCTAGAAGGAGGATTAGGGCAATTACACGGCGAGGCAAGTCCACTCGGTCACGAAAGCGTGCACAGGTATCTCCACTCGTGTTTGCTGCCCATAATTCCATCGGACTCCTGAGTGGAAGATAAGGGGAGTCACACGCGAAAAGGAGGATTGTGACAATTACACAGCGAGGCAAGTCCACTCGGTCACGAAAGCGTACACAGGTATCTCCACCCATGTTTGCTGCCCATAATTCCATCGGATTCCTGAGTGGAGGATAAAGGGAGTCTCACGCGAGTTACTGACTCCACTAAGTCACGAATGCTTTCGTGACTTAGTGGAGTCAAATATATCCACCCCTTCTCGCTGCACCGTTGTCAATAGTTCCGTCGCATTCCTAGAAGGAGGAGTACGGCAATCACACGGCGAGGCAAGTCCACTTGGTCACGAAAGCGTGCACACGAATCTCCACCCATGATTTCTGCCCATAATTCCATCGGATTCCTGAGTGGAAGATAAGGGGAGTCACACGCGAGTTACTGGCTGCACTAAGTCACGAATGCTTTTGTGACTTAGTGGAGTCAAATATATCCCCACATTCTCGCTTCACCGTTGTCAATGGTTCAGTCACATTCCTAGAAGGAGGATTAAGACAATTACACGGCGGGGCAATCCACTCGGTCACGAAAGCGTGGACAGGTATCTCCACCCATGATTGCTGCCCATAATTCCATCGGATTCCTGAGGATGATAAGGGGAGTCATACGCGAGTTACTGATTCTACTAAGTTACGAATGCTTTCGTGACTTAGTGGAGTCAAATATATCCACCCATTCTCTCTTCACCGTTGTCAATTGTTCCGTCCCATTCCTAGAAGGAGGATTAGGGCAATTACACGGCGGGGCAAGTCCACTCCGTCACGAAAGCGTGCAAAGGTATCTCCACCCAGGCTTGTTGCACCGCTGTCAATAATTTCGTCGGATTCCTGGGGGATGATATGGGCAGAAGCACGTCGAGACATTGAATCCACTAGGTCAGGAAAATGTCCCACAGGTACCTGTAGCCATGCTTTTTGCACCTCTGTCCATAATTCTATCGCATTCCTGGGTGTCGGCTCTTTGATTTTACTAGACCACGAAAGCGTTCCAGAGGAATCGCCACCCATGCTTTTTATCCCAATGTCCATAATTCCGTCGCATTCCTTTGTGGAGGGCAACGGCAGTCTTACTGCCGTCCACTAATTAACGAAAACGCTCCACAAGTATCTCCACCCATGCTTGCTGTACCACTGTTCATAATTCCAGGGGATTCCTAGGTGCAGGGTAAGGCACTGAGTTCACTAGGTTACGAAAGCATTCTACGCTTTAACTCCACCCATGTTATTTGCACCACTGTCAATAATTCCAACCAATTCCTAGGTAGCGAGGCATCCATAATTCCATTGCATTCCTGGGCGGCAAGACATTGAGTTCACTAACTCACGAAAGCGCTCTATAGGTATCTCCACCCATGCTTTTGGCACTTCTCTCTATAATTTCATCGCATTCCTGGGTGTAATTCCGTAGGTATCTCCACCTATGTTTTTTGAGCCACTGTCCATAATTTTGCCGCATTCTTGGGTGGTGGATAAGGCAAGTCACATGGCGAGATATTGAGGCCACTGTGCCCTGAAAGCATTCCACAGTTATCTCTAATTACGTTTGCTGCTACGCTGTCCGCAATTCCGTCGGACAAGGCAAGGCATTCAGTTCACAAGGTCAAGAAAACGTTCCACAGGCATCTACACCAATGTTTGCTGCACCGATGTTCACAATTCCGTCGGATTCCTAGGTGGAAGATAAGGGGAGTCACACGGCGAGGTAGTGACTCCACCCATGCTTGTTGCAGCGCTATCAATAATTACGTCGCATTCCTACAAGGAGGATTAGGGGAATCACTCGGCGAGGCAAGTCCACTCGGTCACGAAAGCGTGCCACAGACATCTCCACCCATGCTGGCTGCACCGCTGTCCGTAATTCCGTCGCATTCCTGGGTGGAGGATAAGGGCAGTCATACGACGAGGCATTCAGACTACTCTGACACGAAAGCATGCACAGGTACTGGGTGGGCCGAAAAAACTTTTTTTTTAATTTGCATGTCGCCTAGCGCGGAAACGTTGCCATTTAAGTCAACAAGAATAAAAAAGGAAATTGTTTTGAAATCGATTGATATCTTATGTCTCCGCACGGCACAATAATTTGGCGTTTTACCGACCGCATTGGGCCGTAAGCAAAAACGGATGGAATTTTTTTGTGATTGAAATCGAGTAACCCCTAGTGCGGAAAGGTGTCCTTTAGTGTTCCCAATAAGAGTGAAAAAAAGGTTTTGAAGTTGTTCAATATGCTATGACCCCGCACTGCTCGCGAAGTTCACAGTTGTCATCCCACATTTGGCCTAGGTAAAGGCATCCTGGCATGT
Source organism: Macrothele yani (assembly GCA_039090855.1). Taxonomy (NCBI): domain Eukaryota; kingdom Metazoa; phylum Arthropoda; class Arachnida; order Araneae; family Macrothelidae; genus Macrothele; species Macrothele yani. The sequence continues at coordinate 16,729,251 of CM077032.1, read as the reverse complement.
AGGGCGTCAGAAAAATCCGTAGGAAATTGCACTGTTTTGAGTGCACCATGCGTATTCATGTGTAGTACACTCCCTTTGCTCTGGAAGGTGTAGCTTGTAGCTCTTCACTTGCTTCCAATGTCACATATGGAAACAACCCAGAACTCACCACGAGGGGTAGCTACTGGCAACACTTCGGATTCCGCCAACCCTCTCTCCAGCTCAGAATTTTGTTTCTTTTTTTTTTTTTTCCTTTTTTTTTTTTTTTTGAGGTTTAACGACCACCGTGAGCAACTGAATGGGCTATAAGCAGTCGCCCGTCCCTAATTTAGGGTCACTGGTTCCAGGGAAGGGAGAGAGCCAGTGCCGTAAGACAAACACAACATCCATGCCTAACCGGGATTCGAACCCGGACCCCTTACGGACGAATGATCAGAGGCCAGCGCCTTAGACCACTGCGCCACCAGGGCGGCAATTTTGTTTCTACGTGGTATATCTTGTTCGGTAATCCTCTTTACTCCAAAAATGTGGCATTAATTGCCGTGATGCAATTGTTACTCTTATGAACGAATATCTTATACCAAAGTAAATTTCTCCGTCATTTTTGGTCTACGCCGGGATTCGAACCCGAGTCCGCTTATTCAGGTACAAGTCGCTCTACCAACTGAGCTACGCAGACGTTCATTCTGATTGCTATCTGCCTTTGTGTCGTGTGCGTCCTGCTGGCAGGTACGTCACATCTCCCCCTAATCGAAAGAGGGCCGGGGGCATGGGCATGGTAGAACGTGCACTTGAGAACTCCCAATCAATCTGGTGTGTGGAATGCAACGTCACACACATTTATTTTTCGAAGCGCTGGAGAAGAGATTCTCTGATTTTTCCTATCTCGCGGTGTGGAAATAACATCACACCGTTCCGAGATTTTGAACGGTCGGGTCATCCGGATAGTTCGGGCGCCATTATAACGAAGTAAATTTCTCCGTCATTTCTGGTCTACGCTTATTCCGGAACAAATCGCTCTACCAACTGAGCTACGCAGACGTTCATTCTGATTGCTATCTGCCTTTATGTCGTGTGCGTCCTGCTGGCAGGTACGTCACATCTCCCCCTAATCGAAAGAGGGCCGGGGGCATGGGCATGGTAGAACGTGCACTTGAGAACTCCCAATCAATCTGGTGTGTGGAATGCAACGTCACACACATTTATTTTTGGAAGCGCTGGAGAAGAGATTCTCTGATTTTTCCTATCTCGCGGTGTGGAAATAACATCACACCGTTGCGAGATTTTGAACGGTCGGGTCATCCGGATAGTTCGGGCGCCATTATAACGAAGTAAATTTCTCCGTCATTTCTGGTCTACGCTTATTCCGGAACAAGTCGCTCTACCAACTGAGCTACGCAGACGTTTTATTCTGATTCCTATCTGCCTTTATGTCGTGTGCGTCCTGCTGGCAGGTACGTCACAATCTAGCTTCAAATCGACACACTGAGGAAGCTGCTTCGGTCACCAGTTTCACACAACGTTCCACAGCTTGCGTGTGGCAGGGAAATTTGGTTATTTCTTCGAATTTAATTGCGGTACTTTGAATTCTCTTATGACATCATTCATTTTTTGTTGTCTAGCTTTCTTTATTCTTCTCGATCCATGAGCTCTAACGTGGGTGCGTACGCTCGCAATCATACTTAGCAATATATTCTCCGGGTGACTGAAGAACGCGCTTCTCTTGATCTTGATCAGTCACACGACGACACAGGCACTCTACAACCCCGCAATCATCTCATACTCCTGGAAAGTGCTATTCATCGAGCATGGTCTCAGATTCGACAAACCACCTATCAACATCTCGTGGAGTCCATGCCACGAAGAATCGACGCAGTATTAAAGGCAAAAGGTGGCCCAACGAAGTACTGAGGGGGGTGGTCATAATAAAGTGGTTACTCAGTGTATATCACAGTCTACCCGAATAGGCGCGTTACCGAGTGTACGTGTGAAAAATCGAGAAAACGGAAGTCTAAGCGGTCTGCCAGGACAAATGAGCCATAGTGCGTGACGTGAGCACGATTGGCAGAGCTATTGATTTGACCGACGTTCAAAACGGAAGGATAATCGGCTATCTCGTCAAGGGTGGAAGCATTTCAGAAACAGCAGACTTCCTGGGTTCTTCGCAAGATGCTGCAGTAAGGGTATACCAAGAATGGACCGCTGGCACACCAAGTATATCGCGCGGTCATAACTATGGAGCCCCAAAGACAATCGATCCCAGAGGAGAACGTCACCTCCGTCGAATGGTAAATGGCCATCGACGCGCAACAGTGCAGCAATTGACTACGCAGATGAAAGCTGGAGCACCCAGGTCGTGTCCCCGATAACAGTAGAGCGAACCTTGTTACGCATGGGACGGCGACCATGTTCATCCAGGTCCATTCGTAATGATGTTCGAAGTTCGCACTGGACTACTACAGTCATTGGACAGTGGAAAAGGCTGACTTATCCGACGAATCGAGGTTTCCACTCCCCAGAAATGATGGGTGGTAGCGGATACGACGTCAGTCACACGAGAACAAACGCCAGGACACGCTTCTCGGTCAAGTACTGGCTGGCGGTGGCAGTGTGCATTAGAGATGAGCTCGGGCCCGGCCCGGGCTTGGACGGGCTCAGAATTCATTAACTACCGAAAAACCCGGGCCTGGGCTCGGAATTGCACGTCTTGAATACCGTTACTGTAATAAATTCAACACGTGCAATTCCGAGCCCAGTTAAATTACACCAGCGAAGTGACTTCAAAAACATACCGTCTCAATTATGTCCGAAACTAATATCAATAGGAAACCCATACTGCACAACTTTGTGTAGTTTATAAACGCAAACAAGACTGTGTAGGTAAATCTGGAATACCTGTTTTAGTTTTGGAGTAATTGTCGATGGTGTCTTAGCAAAATTTCAGCGTTTTTGGCTGTCCATGCTATTAACTAGCATTCTTTATGGAAAAAAATTGTTCATTTTTTTTTATTTTAAAGTGACTTAAAAAAAACAACATATCCAAACATATCCATAAAATGTAAGTATATTTTATACAAATTTATAGACAATCATCATCATCATCATTGTCAACCATTATCAATCCACTGCTGGACGAAGGTCTCCCCAAGTTTCCTCCACAACGGTCTGTCTTGTGCCAGTCTCCTCCATGTCACTCCCGCATATTTACGAATTTCATCCACCCATCTCCCATGTGGTCTTTTTCTGGGTCTTTTCCTGTCCCTTGGAATCCAATCTAAAATTTCGGCTGTCCATCTATGGTCTGTCCTTCTGGCAGTATGTCCAGCCCATTGCCATTTCCGGGATTTAACTCTGATCATGATGTCTTCCACTCTCGTCATTTTTCGGATCCACGAGTTCCTCTTCTTATCTCTCCTGGTTACACCAAGCATGCACCTCTCCATGCTTCTTTGAGTTGTCTGCAGCTTTTGTATGTCTCTTTTAGTTAAGGTCCACGTCTCTGCACCATACGTAAGCACTGGAAGGATGCATTGATCAAACACTTTTCTTTTAAGACATAATGGCATATTGCTCTTGAAAATTATGCTGTTTCTTCCAAAAGCTCTCCAGGCAAGTTTTGTACGCCGATTAATTTCTTCATCAATGTGACCCTCACTTGATATCTGCTGTCCAAGATAAACATACGTATCTGTTATCTCCAGTTTTTCTCCATCAATCGATAAATCTTCATTTCTTGTAAAAGCATTGAACATCACTTTTGTCTTCTGAAAGTTCATTTTTAATCCCACTTCTTTACTCTTGTCAGCAAGTTCCTGGATCATACTCTGCAGCTCTGATGGGGTAGTTGCAAAAATGACTACGTCATCAGCAAAACGAAGGTGGGTTAGATAATCTCCATTAATCTTTATCCCTTTGTTTTCCCAGTTCAGTGATTGAAAGACATTTTCCAATGTGGCATTAAAGAGCTTCGGAGATATGGTGTCACCTTGTCTCACTCCCTTTCCAATTTTTATGTGTGTTGTATTTTCAAACAGCCGAATCTTTGCACTTGCATTTTCATAGATGTTATTAATAATATTAATGTAGGCATCTTCAATACCGCAGGATTTCAGAGCCGTGGTAACTGCTGATGGTTTCACCGAATCAAAGGCTTTTCCATAATCGATAAAAGCCATGCACAATGGAAGTTCATATTCCCTCGCTCTTTCAATCAGTTCTCTCAGTACGTGGATATGATCTATTGTGCTGTAGCCACTCCTGAATCCAGCTTGTTCTCTCGGTTGAGCCATGTCCAGTGTTACCTTCAAGCGGTGTGAAAGAACTTTAGTGAAGATTTTATAAACCACTGATAGGAGGCTGATAGGTCTGTAGTTCCTGAGATCCTCAATGTCACCTTTTTTATGTAGCAGGATCATTGCAGCATTGTTCCAATCCTCAGGAATCTTCCCTTCATTAAGGCATCGAGTGAAAATTTGGGCGAGTACTGTTTCAATTTCTCCACTTGCTTCTTGTATGATGTCTATAGTAATTCCATCTTCTCCTGGAGCTTTCCCTCGCTTCATGTTCTTGATTGCATGAGCAACTTCTGCTGGGAGGACTGGAAGAACTCTGGTACCTTTCATGATGTCTGGAGTACATGTATCATCCCTTTCATATAATTTGGAGTAGAAATCTTTCACTCTTGTCAAAATTTCGCCTCTATTTCTTATGGACAATAAGGGGCTTTAAACCACTGCTTGCACCTTTTTCTGATATTTGTTTCTTTTTCCAAGCTTCATGCATGGACTTTTCGTCTCCTGGCTATGCCCCCTCCCCCGTGACTTTTATAGCGTAAGAATGTACTGTGACATCATTCAGACCTCACCCTCGCGGCAGTCTTTCCAGCAAGCACCCACTGAACAGAAAAATCGGACCTACCACGATTATCATAGGAATTAGTCTTACGCCGTAATGCAATCAAGTTGGAGTATCTTCCTGTAAAAATACGTTCATGGACCCTCAGCGGCAATCTGTATAATGTATAGATTGCATGTAGTTGCTCAAAAGTTAATATCTGAAAATGACGAAACAGAACCCTCTTAGCATTACCCAAATCTTTTCAGCTGCTTAAGTGATCATCTTCTGACATGGATTTCATTAATGACAGATTTTTCAGCACACGGTGCTGTCCATATGGTTCATATTATGCAAGAGCAACAACATCATGAGAAGATTTGGCCCCACACTGACACTGAGAATTTGGCTCTTAAAGAAATTTGCCCCAGAAGGTGACCACTGAAGTGGGTGAAAAGCTTTGGGTAAAATATTGAACTATAGTGCATATTTTATACTACGTGGTGAATTTCATTGTGGATTTGTTACCATGGTGGAAGGATTTTCAATTTCCTAAGCTAGCTACCATTGCAAGACAAATTTTGCTTAGTAAGAGTTGCATTATGCATTGTCCAAAGCTATGGCCCAAGCAAGGATTAGTTTAAGGAGGTCTGGTATCAAAAAACTATAAAAAAATCACATTCCCATTTTTTTGCCTTTTATGAAAAATCAAGAATCTTATCTTTAAAATAATGTATTAATTTCCAAAATTGTGCAGTTAGAAGTATTGTTATTTATTATTTAAAATTTCCTCACTCCCGCGATTTTTGGAGTGACGTTGTTTTTTAGTGCAGGAGGTCGAGTTTTGGAGAAAAGAAGATCAAGTTGAAGCGCTGAGGCATTAGATGCAATTCTCTCTCTCTCTCTTTTCATGATGAACTTGATCTGGAAACTTCACACGCATGTGATAATATTGTGATTATTATACTGTTAAGCGCAAAGCTTTGTTAATGTTACAAAATGCAGAATAATCTGGTCTGGAATGCTTTTACGTTCTTTTTTTTTTTTAATTTTGGAAATTTCCCGACATGCTTTTTTTTGTATTCTACTACATCACTCTAAACTACCTTTATCAATTAGCATATATGTAAATTATATTGCAAGGATTAGTTTTCTAGAGTCAACATTTCAAACACTTGCAACTGTCTGTACGGCGTTGTACGTATTTTAATGCAATTATTCAAAATAAGGGTAAATTTAGAAATCAAAAAGAAATAACGAATGAAATTTTTTGTTTCTAAACGATTTTCTTTTCTTCAGCTTTTACCAAAATTACTGATTCCCCTGATACGATCGAAGGGCACGCTGATTATTTATTTATTTTCAAATCCACATTTTAGAACATTTGGCTTTATGCGTAGTATTTCTAATAACATATTAATATTGTGAAGTGGATTAACTGAACTAAACTTTTTAAACTAATGATTTTTAAACTAATCTTTGCTTGGGTAATATCTTTGGCCAGTGTATAATGTATAAATGCAAGCCTTGGTAAGCAAAATTTTCCAAGAATCCGGGCCCGGGCTCAGCAAACACATGTAATCAAAGAAAGCTAGCCGGGCCCGGGCTCAGCAAACACATGCAGTCAAAGAAAGCTAGCAGGGTCCGGGCTCAGCAAACACATGCAATCAAAGAAAGCGGGACGGGCTCGGGCTCAGCAAACACATGTAATCAAAGAAAGCTAGCAGGGCCCGAGCTCAGCAAACACATGTAATCAAAAAAGTTAGCCGGGCTCGGGCTCAGCAAACACATGTAATCAAAGAAAGCTAGCCGGGCCCGGGCTCAGCAAACACATGTAATCAAAGAAAGTTAGACGTGCCCTGGCTCAGCAAACACATGTAATCAAAGAAAGTTAGCCGGGCTCGGGCTCAGCAAACACATGTAATAAAAGAAAGCTAGCCGGGCCCGGGCTCAGCAAACACATGCAGTCAAAGAAAGCTAGCAGGGTCCGGGCTCAGCAAACACATGCAATCAAAGAAAGCGGGACGGGCTCGGGCTCAGCAAACACATGTAATGAAAGAAAGCTAGCCGGGCCCGGGCTCAGCAAACAAATGTAACCAAAGAAAGTTAACCGGGCTCGGGCTCAGAAAACACATGTAATCAAAGAAAGCTAGCCGGGCCCGGGCTCAGCAAACACATGTAATAAAAGAAAGTTAGCCGTGCCCGGGCTCAGCAAACACATGTAATCAAAGAAAGTTAGCCGGGCTCGGGCTCAGCAAACACATGTCATCAAAAAAGCTAGCCGTGCCCGGGCTCAGCAAACACATACAGTCAAAGAAAGCTAGCCGGACCCGGGCTCAGCAAACACATGCGATCAAAGAAAGCGGGACGGGCTCGGGCTCAGCAAACACATGTAATCAAAGAAAGATAGCCGTGCCCGGGCTCAGCAAACACATGTAATCAAAGAAAGTTAGCCGAGCTCGGTCTCAGCAAACACATGCAGTCAAAGTAAGCTAGCAGGGTCCGGGATCAGCAAACACATGCAATCAAAGAAAGCGGGACGGGCTCGGGCTCAGCAAACACATGTAATCAAAGAAAGCTAGCCGGGACCGGGCTCAGCAAACACATGTAATCAAAGAAAGTTAGCCGTGCTCGGGCTCAGCAAACACATGTAATCAAAGAAAGTTAGCCGTGCCCGGGCTCAGCAAACACATGTAATCAAAGAAAGTTAGCCGAGCTCGGGCTCAGCAAACACATGCAGTCAAAGAAAGCTAGCAGGGTCCGGGCTCAGCAAACACATGCAATCAAAGAAAGCGGGACCGGCTCGGGCTCAGCAAACACATGTAATCAAAGAAAGCTAGCCGGGCCCGTGCTCAGCAAACACATGTAATCAAAGAAAGTTAGCCGTGCCCGGGCTAAGCAAACACATGTAATCAAAGAAAGTTAGCCGGGCCCGGGCTCAGCAAACACATGTATTCAAAGAAAGTTAGCCGTGCCCGGGCTCAGCAAACACATGTAATCAAAGAAAGTTAGCCGCGCCCGGTCTCAGAAAACACATGAAATCAAAGAAAGTTAGCCGTGCCCGGGCTCAGCAAACACATGTAATCAAAGAAAGTTAGCCGGGCTCGGGCTCAGCAAACACATGTCATCAAAGAAAACTAGCCGGGCTCGGGCTCAGCAAACACATGTAATCAAAGAAAGTTAGCAGGGTCCGGGCTCAGCAAACACATGCAATCAAAAAAAAAGCGGGACGGGCTCGGGCTCAGCAAACACACGTAATCAAAGAAAGCTTGCCGGGCCCGGGCTCAGCAAACACATGTAATCAAAGAAAGTTAGCCGGACCCGGGCTCAGCAAACAAATGTAACCAAAGAAAGTTAACCGGGCTCGGGCTCAGAAAACACATGTAATCAAAGAAAGCTAGCCGGGCCCGGGCTCAGCAAACACATGTAATCAAAGAAAGTTAGCCGTGCCCGGGCTCAGCAAACACATGTAATCAAAGAAAGTTAGCCGGGCTCGGGCTCAGCAAACACATGTCATCAAAAAAGCTAGCCGTGCCCGGGCTCAGCAAACACATACAGTCAAAGAAAGCTAGCCGGACCCGGGCTCAGCAAACACATGCGATCAAAGAAAGCGGGACGGGCTCGGGCTCAGCAAACACATGTAATCAAAGAAAGATAGCCGTGCCCGGGCTCAGCAAACACATGTAATCAAAGAAAGTTAGCCGAGCTCGGTCTCAGCAAACACATGCAGTCAAAGTAAGCTAGCAGGGTCCGGGATCAGCAAACACATGCAATCAAAGAAAGCGGGACGGGCTCGGGCTCAGCAAACACATGTAATCAAAGAAAGCTAGCCGGGACCGGGCTCAGCAAACACATGTAATCAAAGAAAGTTAGCCGTGCTCGGGCTCAGCAAACACATGTAATCAAAGAAAGTTAGCCGTGCCCGGGCTCAGCAAACACATGTAATCAAAGAAAGTTAGCCGAGCTCGGGCTCAGCAAACACATGCAGTCAAAGAAAGCTAGCAGGGTCCGGGCTCAGCAAACACATGCAATCAAAGAAAGCGGGACCGGCTCGGGCTCAGCAAACACATGTAATCAAAGAAAGCTAGCCGGGCCCGTGCTCAGCAAACACATGTAATCAAAGAAAGTTAGCCGTGCCCGGGCTAAGCAAACACATGTAATCAAAGAAAGTTAGCCGGGCCCGGGCTCAGCAAACACATGTATTCAAAGAAAGTTAGCCGTGCCCGGGCTCAGCAAACACATGTAATCAAAGAAAGTTAGCCGCGCCCGGTCTCAGAAAACACATGAAATCAAAGAAAGTTAGCCGTGCCCGGGCTCAGCAAACACATGTAATCAAAGAAAGTTAGCCGGGCTCGGGCTCAGCAAACACATGTCATCAAAGAAAACTAGCCGGGCTCGGGCTCAGCAAACACATGTAATCAAAGAAAGTTAGCAGGGTCCGGGCTCAGCAAACACATGCAATCAAAAAAAGCGGGACGGGCTCGGGCTCAGCAAACACACGTAATCAAAGAAAGCTTGCCGGGCCCGGGCTCAGCAAACACATGTAATCAAAGAAAGTTAGCCGGACCCGGGCTCAGCAAACACATGCAATCAAAGAAAGTTGGCCGTGCCCGGGCTCAGCAAACACATGTAATTAAATAAAGCTAGCTGGGCCCGTCCTCAGCAAACAGGTGTAGTCAAAGATAGCGGGACGGGCTCGGGCTCCTAAAATTGAGCCCGAACTCATCTCTAGTGTGCATGTCTAGCGGATACTTTCCTGGTTGACCTCGGACCGCTGGTACTTTTGGATGGGTCCCTTACCTCTAATGGCTTTCCATAGAGCACATGTGGGACTATTGGGATCCCCAGGCTCTTCTTACGTCCGAATGTACGCTTGTGTATAGGCAACTTTCTATAGTCTCATTGCGTCCATGTCACGTGGTTTCACGTCACCACTTACTTTTTACAGTACACTGTGTATCATTTGATAAATGTTTTCCCCCGTTTTTAATTAAAAACTGAACTTCTGATTTAGAGAAGAGATTTTTTTTTGCTTTTAACTTTCCACATTATTAGTCGCGATAAGCAAAAATGATAAAGTTAGGTGTTTTCCTGAGACTTTATTCGTCTCGACACGCGGTACGCTTAGAGAGCTTTTACAAAACGCAAATTTTGTGAAATGACAATCTGATATGCATAACTTCCCGTCCTTTTTATTTTTTCGAGGCAAATAACTCGAAAAATTACGCATTTCCACTTTTCAAGAACTGGTACTATATCATTGGGATAGAACTTGTACCAGTTTTCGTCCTGCTGCCAAGAGCGTTAAACGCACAAGCGTTGAGTTTGCTTTATTTCTTCAGCACTGTCTGTTGTTTTGCAAGAATCAAGTACTTTTAGATAAAAAGGCTATTCCATAAAATGACTTCCCTTGTAGCGCTATGAGGTACTCTGTGAATAAAGTGCTTCCTGTAAAATATCCTCTCAAGTTCTGTTCTTCTTTCAGAGTCGGTATTTGCATTTAGAATGCATTTTATATGTGCAACCATTTTTCTGAGAACCCACGGATTGTGAAAGCACGTGGAGGTTGTATAACAGTCTCGAATCCCTGCGAATTCCCTATTTATTTCGGAAAATTTAAAGCTTTAGATATTGTGTTAGTATACGAAAAACATTATAATAATGGTAGACAAAGTCTAGGGAATAAATATACATATAAATGCGAAGCTGGTGAATAAATACATTTTTTATATTATATCACCCACTGGTTATTATTATTTTTTTAACTACTGCCCGACCTATGACGTTTGCTTTTAAGCCTTAAATATTCATATATAAGGGACGCTGCCCGATATAAGACTGGCTGAAAATTTTAATTGAAGCAGATTGAAAACAAATGAAATAGACGCCGGATTTCTGCAAGGAAATATAGTAAAAACTCATTGAAGAGCTGAAAATGCTTTGAGATGTGATTTTGCTCACTTTCATGTCTCACAATTTTAATTTTTACTGTATGTTAGACCGTTTTAAATAGATCTGGGTATGTATATTTATAACACAAAGCCCGCAGCGAAATATTTTGCAAAATGTATAAGATTATCGACACTAAACTCAGAAAGTTAGATTGAATTAAAAAGGGAAAAAAATAATCAAAGCGTATAAATTAATATTCGAATTGTGCTAAATGAAATTGATATACAAACTCAACTTGCCGTGATATTAGAAATCCAATTCGAATTTTGTAGATCGGATAAATACGACGAACAACTCGAGGCATTGATAATCCAATGTTTTTAAATTAGTACGCGATCTCGTTGATATCTCAACGAGATTGCGTGCTATTATACACTGAGTGGTCACTTTATTATGACCACCTGACAGTTTTAAGCAAATGAGCTATGGCTGTACGCTGTTGTCCTCAGAGGGCGAGGCTAGCATAAAAAGGGAAAGCCTAGTGCTTGCGACAGTAGTAGAAGGGATTTTCGGGTGTCGAGATGGATAAAAATGCGATTTGACGAACTTTCAATGTGGGATAATTGTAGGAACTCGGAGCCATGGAGCGAGTATCAACAAAACCGCCGCGTTCGTGAAATGTTCCAGAGCAGCTGTTGTTAAAGTGCTTAAAGACTGGACTGTCAGCCAAGAAACTGGGTCTCTACGTGCAACGTGCGGTCGTCATCGACTAGTGACTGCTCGGGTGGAACGGAGAGTGTCCAGACTGGTAACAGACAACAGAAGGGCAACAGTGCAGCAAATTACAGACCATCTTAATCAAAGATCCCCTCAAATGATCTCTGCATGCACTGTTCGCCGTACACTGCATCGGATAGGATATGGCAGCCGAAGCTGCCATATCCCATTGGAAGCCTGTTGAACGTAATAATCGTCTCTCTTTAGACTCGTCGTAAATTCTAAATTACTGCCATGCGAAGCTGGACCGGATCGCTAGGTTATACATAACAAAAATGGCGGCGCGCATGTATAACGTAAACAACTTACACCGCCAGAGGTCTGTTGATATCACAGAACAAATCAGTGATTGTTTTGATTATTGGGGCTGGAAAATTTGATACAATTTCTTTACATGTCGAATAATCTGTTCGATACTAAACACTTTCACCCCATTTCAAAAACGTAAGTATTGAACTGATCTTAGCCGAAAAACAGCTGCAGTATAAATTTTAGTCTTCTTCTAAATTAAAAAGAGTCGACGTGCTTTAACTTCTGTACAGAAACTATAACGTTTCTAAAATTTCAATACCACACAACTACACAATGAAATCAATAAAACATCCTTGTGATAAACACAGATTTAGCACTGATGAAATCATAAACGCTGTGTATTCCTATGATGATTAGGGTAACTATTAGGCCTACAACTCTTGCACACACCCTGGTGAGCTATGACATTAACGATACAATTTTAGCACGTCTTTTGTAAAAAAAGATCGTGCTTATGTTATCGGTTTGTCCGTCCGTCCGTCCGTCTGTACCCACGGTATCTCTGCAACTATTAGTAAAATTTGAAAAAATATTTTTGCATTGGTAAGCATGCAATATGCGAATGATGATCCTATATTTCGTTTTTTTTTTACGATGTACAATTTCGGCGGTAGAGGGCGTAAATGCAGATGATGTCGAATTCAAAAATACGTTTTATTCCACATATTTCCTTCTAAACATCCGATTGTAAAAATCTTTTATCTTTCGATTACATTTATATCGAAGAGTATTTTAGAGATAGTTACTTTTTCAAATAACGCATGGATTTCCCGCTAGAGGGCGTAAAAGTAAATTACATTTTCCCCGATAACTCTCCTTCTAAAACTCCGATTTGAAAAAAACATTTCTTCAGCTGATACATCTCTTAATGGGAAATCTTTTGCATATAATTTCAAATGTTTGGTAAATAATACTTTGGCCACCAGATGGCGTAAGTGTTAATTTTTGCTTCTGATGTAATTGCCATGAAATCTGTGCTTCTAAAATCACGATTTAAAAAATTATTTCGTGGACTGATGCCACTCACATCGATAAACCTTTTCCGAATATTTTCTTCTTAAAATATTACCCAATTTCTCCGCCAGGAGGCGCAGATGTATATCTTATTTTTGTCAATACCTTTACTTCTAGGAGTCCGATTTGAAAAATTCCTTCTTTGTTGGATAGTGTTTTCAGTGAGACATGTTGTTCATATAATTTCAAAATTTCAAGTAATTCATAGACTTTCCGCTAGGGGGCATACATGAAAATTGCGTTTCCTTCTATATCTCTGCTTCTAAATCTCCGCTTTGAAAAAAAATTTCTGCACAGGATACAGCTCCTGATGAGAAACCCTTTGCACATAATTTCTATTTTTTTTAAAAAATGGGTTGCCCACCAGGTGGTGTAAGACTTAATTTCCGCTTCTGATGTATTTGCAGCAAAATATGAGCACCTAAAATCTCGATTGAAACAACGTCGTTTGTTGACCGATACTACTCATGTCGACAAACCTTTTAGAAACATTTTTTTTTTAAATAATGCATGGTTTCTGCGCCTGGGGGCGTAGATGTACATCTTATTTTTGTCAATGTCTCTACTTCTAGGACTCCGATTTGAAAAATTCGTTCTCTGTTGGATAGTGTTTCTAGTTTGACATGTTTTTCATATAATTTCAAAATTTTCAAGTAATTCATAGACTTTCCGCTAGGGGGCGTAAAGGTACATTGCCTTCTCTCTATATCTCTGTTTCTAAATCTCCGATTTGATATATTCTTTCTGCACCGGATACAGCTCCTGATGAGAAATCCTTTGCACATAATTTCTAATTTTTATAAAAAAATGGGTTGGCCACCAGGTGGCGTAAGACTCAATTTCCGCTTCTGATGTATTTGCAGCAAAATCTGAACACATTTTCTTCTTTAAATAATGCATGGTTTCTACGCCAGGGAGAGTAGATGTATATTTTATTTTTGTCAATATCTCTACTTTTACGAGTCCGATTTGAAAAATTCCTTCTTTGTTGGATAGTGTTTCCGGTGCGAAATGTTTTCCCTGTAAATTCAAAATTTTCTAGTAAATCACAGACTTTCCGCTAGGGGACACAAATGTAAATTGCGTTTTCTGCTATATTTCTGCTCCTAAAGCTCCGATTTGAAAACTTCTTCCTGTGTCGCATACAAGACCTGATGGAAAAAAATTTCACTTAATTGCTAATGCTTGGTAATGAATGGTTTGGCCACCAGGGGATATAAGTGTTATTATCTGCTTATGATGTATTTGTAGCAAAATCTAGGATCCTGAAAACTCAACTAACTTTTTTTTCCTTGGACCGATACTGCTCATATGGAAAAACCTTTTGAGAATACTTTCTTCCTAAAATAATGCATGGTTTTCCCACCAGGGGACGTAAAGTCACATCTTATTTTTGTCGATATCTCTGTTTTTAAGAGTCCGATTTGAAAAATTCTTTGTTTGTTGGAGAGCGTTTCCGGTGCGAAATGTTTCTTATATAAATTCATGTTTTTCTTAACGCACAATTCTGCAACTAGAGGGCGTAAGCTCACGATTCCGTTTACAGAAGCATCTGAGGGATTAAAAACCCTATTAAAAAACGTAATTCTTCCATCAGATACTATTGTTTTCCATACCGGTTCCGTTGACTTTGAGTAGCTTTGATAAATTTAATTTGCGTCAGAACGGATTCAAAAGACGTGCTGATTACACTCGAAAATTCGGTGTCATCTTTCTTGTTTCTTCTTTGAAGCGAAGTAGGAATTATTCGTTAATTTCAAACGTGTGGAACAAACATTACACGTTTTTTTCGAAGAACCCAACGGCCAGTGGGTCCATTTACCACAATTGGGCGCCAATGTGAAAACACAAGTTTGTTCTAGACGGGTATCGAACCCGTGTCTCCTCCATTCGGGATAAGTAGCTCTTCCAACTGAGCTACGCGGAGAAACTTGTCTCGCTGCAGATTTGTCGGCTTGATGCGTGCTTTCATCTCTGTAGTACGTCACAGAGCATCCTGCAAATCTTGATCTTGTTCCAAATGTTTCATTTCGTCATCTTCTTTGCCAATTTTTTGTACAGAGTAATCGCCATGTGATTTTATTTAAATTAATTCCGTTTGATTTGGGTTACTGAGCCGAACTAGTCCCGCCACTTGATCGAGAAACAAACCAACTTAACAAAATTGCGCAATCAAGTATCAAAAGGCAAAATTTCTGAGTGGACGGTCAGGTTGAAAGTAATTAACACGTATTGACTCCCGTAGCGTAGGAAAGATTCGAAGCTGGAACAAGAGCTTTGAGTTTCTTTCTTACCCTTTGCCTAAAGAGAAAGAAAATCGCTCAATCCCTGAGGACTTTCTCCGTAGTTTGATCTCTGGAGACAGCGACAGACAGGTGTAAGGGAGTGTGTAGGCCAACCTCGACGACTGACTCTGTAAGGAGGGTTCCTACCCGCCCAAAGCTCCAATCAAGTCTTAATCCAATCAGGCACAACACAGCGTTACGTCCAATTACGAACCACGACCTTTTCCGCTACTATGCTTCGCTGGATGGGCGCTTTTGCTAAGAACACATCACCTCCAAGAATCGCAGCTGCTGAATAAAGAAGAGATTTCTTCTGCACGAGGATCTCCACCGTTCCAACTGACAAATTGAAGAGCCATTTCTTAAGATGAGGGGGTTTACAAACACCCTTACGGATAATAGATTCAAATGTCATTTGAAATGACATTACCCACACCACTCTTCCAAACTGCTCCTTCCAGATATAATTAAAACATTTGTAAACCCCGCCTGAAACAATGAATACATTCGAATCTCATTAACTCGAACATTTCAGGGACTTAAAAAATCATTCGAATTAAAGACACTCTTAGATGCAAAACTGAAGTTACGAAAGGTATTTCCATCGTAGTACGAAAAGGAATGAAACATATGGTCGGATATTTTATTGCTGTCCCGGCGGCACAGTGGTCTGAGAGCACACATATATCATCATCATCATCATCACAACTATTATCAATCCACTGCTGGATGAAGGTCTCCCCAAGTTTCTTCCACAATTTTCTGTCTTGAGCCTGTCTCCTACATGTCCCTCCAGCATACATTGGAATTTCATCCAACCACTTCACATGGGGTCTTCTTCTGGGTCTTTTCCTGTCCCTCGGAATCCAGTCTAAAATTTCGGTTGTCCATCGGTGGTCCGTTCTTCCGACAACATGTCCAGCTCGTTTCCATTTCAGTGATTCCACTCTGGTCATGATGTCGTCCACTCCTGCCATTTTCCTTGTCCATAAGTTCCTCTTCTTATCTCTCCTGGTTACACCAAGAATGCTCCTCTCCATGCTTTTTTGAGTTGCTTGTAGTCCTTGTATGTCTTTTTTAGTTAAGGTCCATGTCTCTGCTCCATACTTAAGCACTGTCAGGATTCAATGATTAAACACTTCTCTTTTGAAACATAACGGCATACTGCTCTTAAAAATTGTAGTGTTTCATCCAAAAGCTCTCCATCCAAGTTTATACGCCGATTAATTTCCTCATCATTGTCACCCTCACTTGATATCTGCTGCCCAAGATAAACGTAGGTATCGGTTGTCTCAAACTTTTCTCCATCAATCGATAAATCTTCGCTTCTTGTAAAAGCATTGTACAACACTTTTGTATCCCGTAAGTTTAAAATATACACTGCTGGCCAGCCAAAATGCAACACCAAGAAGGACACGAGATAGCAAAGCCAGATTTACTGGACACATAACAACAGATACAAATATGAAACGATTGAGCTTACAGGCCCGTGCTATTTGCGGAACACTCAGACATCAATAGTTCGTGTGGCCCCCATGGCTGGCAATAACGGCCGCTACACGCCGTGGCATCGAACGAAAGAGGCTTTGGATGTGGGCTTGGGGTATGCCGGTACGGGCTGCTTCCACACGTTGCCACAGTTCATCAGGCGTAGCCGCGAGTGGTGCTTGCCGAGCCATTCGGTTGCCGTTCAGCGACCAGACGTGTTCGACGGGAGACATATCGAAAGAACAGGCGAGCCACGGCAGCAGTGAAACCTGGTGGGCCGTGAAGAGTTGTTGCACGATTCGTGCCACGTGCTGGTGCGCATTGTCCTGTTGAAATTGTGGCCGCTGGCAGGTCCTGCAGCTAAGGGAGGACTACAGGCTCCAAAACGTCGGAGATGGTGCGGTGGTTGTTGAGTGTACCGGCGATGCGTACCAGAGAAGTGCGGGTGTCATATACAATTAAGTCCCAAACCATAACGCCAAGCGACGGACCGGTAAGGCGATGCATAATGCAGGCGTCATACAGTCTCTCGCCTCGGGGCCGCCACACGTGGATTCGACAATCGTGGTGTTGCAGGCAGAAGCGGGATTCGTCGGAGTAGACAATGTCGTGCCATTCCGTAGTCCAGGTGCGGCGTTCATCGGCCCACTGCTGCCTCACTCGACGGTGGTGTAACGTCAATGGTAATCGGAGCAATGGGCGTCGTGCGACGTCTCCGCTCCCGCTGACGACGTCGAATGGTACGTGCTAACACAGTTTGTTGCACAACACACGCAAATTCCTGAGCTAACATTCGTGATGTTACGGTGCGAGCCGTCAATGCCCGCCGCACAACATGCCGGTCCTCTCGTTCGGTGGTGTGCCGCCGCTGCGGCAATCGCTCACGTCGGTCCGTCCGTCCCTCCTGCACCCACCGAATCCATACTCGTCTCACTGTGGCTGGATGTTGTCCCACACGGGCGCCGATGTCTCGCTTGGATAAACCGCTGTCGCGATAAGCCACTATTCGCGCTCTGTCGAACTCCGAAACGTGCTTGAATGATTGCCGTATTCTGCGACGAGGCATCAGGAAGCTTCCCACGCACAGGTCCGGCAGCACAACACACTCCCTACACCCCACCTTCTGTGCACCCTTGTTATAGTGCTTCTTGGTGGCGTGCCGGGCTCACATGATTTGCATATGTCCTGCAATGCTAATCGTTTGCATGTCCTCTCGCGGGCGATGCGAATTTCAGGCCAATCGGATGTTTCTTTCTTTAGTGTTGCGTTATGTGTGGCCAGCAGGTTATATATAGACGGCCAAGTCACATTATTGTGATCACCAGCTACTATGCAGATTATCCGCCCTGTGCAGCGTGGACAGCAGCTAGACGGGCTGGGAGTGACCCAATAAGGTGCTGGAAAGTGTTCGCAAGTATGTGGAGCCATGTTGACTGCATTGAATCTGACAGCTGCTGGAGGGTGTGTGCTGGAGGATCCATACAGCGAACAACACGATCGGGGAGGTCCCACAGATGCTCAATTAGGTTTACGTATGGGGAATTAGGTGGCCAGGGAAGTACATTGAAGTCTTCATCGTACACTTCAAACCACTCTCGGACATTTCTAGCTGTGCGACAGGTTACATTTTCGTGCAGGAAGATCCCATCCATCCCAAGCAAGACAATCAGAATCTATCGGTGTAATGCGTCTGTACGAATTTATTCATAACGGATTCGGACTATAATGCCTTCCACAAGTGCGAGCGGACCAAGGGAATGCCACGAAAAGATTTCTCAGACCATAACGCTGTCCCCAACAGATTGTGTTCTTCAAGCAATGGTTGAAGTGTGTGTGTTCTCCGATGTTTCTCGCCTTATATGCCAACGTCCATTCGTTCGATGAAGCAGAAAACGTGACTCATTGGAGAAACCCATCCTTTGCCAATTATCGGAGGTCCAATTCCAATACTGCCGTGCAAATGTAAGCCCTTTCTGCCGATGCACCTTCATTAGCATAGGTGCAGTGACCAGCCGTCTGCATCGAAGCCCCATACGCAGCAGGGTTCACTGAACTGTCGTTTCAGACACACTTCCGTTAGCCCCCTGGTTCATTCGGCCAGTGAGTTGCTCTTCTTTAGCTTGTCGATCGGCCCACACGCATTATTCGCAGTCGACGTTCACCTCTGACGTCAATGACACGTGGTGCTCCGCAGTTTCCACTTCGCTTATTCGCAAAGGTGCCGTTTCTTCAATCACGATACACTTTAATCACAGCAGCACGCGAACAGTTCACAAACTGCGCTGTTTCAGAAATACTGCCACCCTATAGAGACAGAGATGTATACACTATATTGACAAAAGTCACCGGACAACCCTTCAAAAGCAAATTAACCAATCCGCTGCGTTGTTAAGATGCGCGGTACAGCTACAAACGGTATAAAAACAAACCTGCAGCTGACCTCGATCATATATCACGGTGAGGTTGAGTAAAAATGCCGCGGCGGGGAGAACTTACTTGGAGAAAGGAAAGATTTTTTGGGTGCTGTGGAATTTTGTGTTCGATTCTGTTGCCAGTGGAGTAAGAAATGATTTGTCGTACAATAATATTGCCTTCTCTTTGTTAAAGCAAAGGAGATTTCCATCGACCGGCTGTGCCATATCGTAAAACGATACTTCGTTTGCGTTTGTTTTCAGTGCGATTGTCCTGAGAAAGATACAGCCAAACGCCTGTTCCCTGCTTCTCTGGTGATTCACTCTTTCACACCCGGCGTGTCCTATTGTAAGACTGAGAGTTACTTTTCACATCGCATCTGTTTCGTTGAGCATTCAGGGGTTTTCCTTTGACGTGTTAACATTCCGTTCCATTGCATGTCCTGTCGGAATTAATGCCTTAAATGTTAATTCAACTCAATTCAATTCAATTCGTTTATTTTTGCAGTGCAGGAGAGATTGAATTACAAGTACACTGGCGGAAAATGAAAAAGAACACCAAGAAGGAATTGGCGGACGATCACAAAATTTACATATGTTAATGGGTTCGAGTTTACGTAGGTGTGATGGTAATTTCGGAACCAATCGGTGAGCGCTTACGCCACAGTACGGCATAATATACAAATTATCGTCGGTGGTATTTAAGGAGTACGGCGAAGTAAATGTAATCAGTCGTCGGCGTACGGACACGTGCGAAGACCCTGAAGAAGCTGCAATGCCAGGACATGGAAGACGTGTGCAATTTCAGCAGTTATCGGACATTGAGCGAGGTCGTCTAGTCGGACTACGCAAGATCGGGTGGTCGTATCGTCGTATTGCGGAGCGAATTGGACACCAAGTATCGGTGGTGGTACGATGGTGGCGTAGATGGTCCGAGGAACATTCCCACACGAGAAGACGTGGAACCGGGAGTCACAGACGGACTGATGAGCGGACCGATCGACGCATAAGAAGAGTGGCGTTGTTAAGCAGAACATCCACTGCGACGCAAATCCGAGCTGCCGTTGCACCTGAGGTGACTGTGCGAACAATCCGCAACCGTCTACTGGATGCAGGACTACGTGCACGTGTGCCTCTGGCACGCGTACCTCTAACTCCAGCCCACCGTCAGGAACGGCTGCAGTGGTGTCCCCAACATCTGCACTGGAGAACACAATGGCGATCTGTAGTGTTCAGCGATGAAAGCAGATTCTGCTTGGGTAGCCTCCGATGGCCGTATGCTTGTTCACAGACGCACAGGGGAGCGTCTCCACCCTTCTTGCATCCGACAGCGACACACAGGGCCTACACCTGGTCTCCTGGTGTTAGGAGCGATCAACTATCACTCCCGTACACAACTAGTGTTTGTACCTGGTACGTTAAACAGCACCTCCTACATCAACAACATCATTCAGCCCGTTGTTGTGCCATTTGTAATGTCGGTCCATCGTGGTGTTTTCCAGCAAGATAACGCACGCTCACACACAGCACGGGCAACGCAACATGCACCTCAGGACGTGAGACAACTTCCATGGGCTGCACGTTCACCGGATTTGTCCCCCATTGAGCACGTGTGGGATTTTATGGGTCAACAACTTATCCGGTCTCCACGGCCAGCCACGACCATCCCCGATTTCCGCGTCCAGGTTGAGGATGCTTGGAACTCAATACCCCAAACTTACATCCAACATCTGTACGACAGACTCCATGCCAGAATTGCACAGTGTGACGCAGTTCATGGCGGTTCAACCTCGTACTAACCATGTTACATGGAAATGTTATTTTTCAGTTTACCAGCAAATACAGCTGTATTTTGCCATAGTGTTTTGATCACGTTATCCTCTGTATTCCTTTATTATGCTGTATAAATTTCGTTGGTATCAGACGTCTCCTTCTTGGTGTTCTTTTTTCACTTTCAGCCAGTGTATGTGGAAACAAGCGCAGCAAGGGAGCATGGAAAAAAGCCCAAAAAGGCCTGACAAAGTCCCATGCTCCCTGAACAAGAATTAGAATTTGGGATAAAAAATTAGTTGATAATCTTTACATATTTATGTTAACTACAGTGGCAAGAGGAAAAAAGAAAACATTATTGCAATATACAGGGTGATTCAGAACTAATGGGACAAACTTTAAGTGGTGGTAGAGCACACTGTAAGAAACATTTTTTGTATGGGAATGTCTGGGCGCAAGTGACGCGTTGAGGCACAAACACAAGAAATAGACATGAAAGGATGCACAAATTGTTTACTTACAGCATTGTTCACAAGTGCTTCTTTACAGCAATGTTTACAATAATTGCTAAAAATTGCGTCCACCAACAGTAATACATGCGTGGCAGCGTCGACGGAGTGATTGGCGTACAGTTTCAAAGATGTCAGGTATTTCTCGCACACGTGCAACCGCAACGGATATTCGAGAGACGAGGTCCTCAACAGAGTCAACTGGAGTCTCGTAAACGAAGGTCTTCAGATGTCCCCATAAGAAGTAATCGAGTCTCGATAAATCGGGCGATCGGGGTGGCCAACGGACTGGTCCACCACGGCTAATCCATCACGCCCCAAAAGTGGCATCCAGGTAATTGCACACATTAATGCTGAAATGGGCTGGCGCCCCATCATGCTGAAACCACAGTTCTTTTCGGACGGCCAGTGGTACATCTTGAAGCAATTCTGGTAAAACCTCTTCTAGAAAAATACGATAACATCTGCCATCGAGCAGCGTTGGTAGTAGATATGGGCCAAGCAGGATGTCGTTCACAATGCCCGCCCACACATTCACAGAGAATCGTTCTTGGTACGCATGTGGACGTGTAGCGTGGTGGTTAGAGAATAGACGCAGTTTTGAGCAATTATTTTAAACATTGCTGTAAAGAAGCACTTGTCAACGATGCTGTAAAACAATTTATGTCTCCTTTCAAGTTTATTTCTTGTGTCTGTGCCTCAACGTGTCACTTGCGCCCATTCATTCCTATACAAAAAAAAAATTGTTGTAGTTTGCTCTACCACCCCTTAAAGTTTGTCCCATGAGTTCTGAATCACCCTGTATATCAATGAAAAAAGATAAGTGTTAATGTATATACATAAAAATCACTCTCCTCTACAATCGTTGATCTAGTGGCTGCACTTCATGATGTAGTCGTTTAGTTGTTTTTTTTTAAATATTAATATTATTTAATGAGGTTAATTCCGTCGGCAGTGAGTTCCAGTAAGAAGGTTGAAGTAAATTTTTCGGTCATTTTTTTTGTCCACGCCGGGGCTCGAACCTGGGTCCCCTCATTCCGGAATAATTCGCTCAACCAATTGAGCTACGCGGACGTTCGTTATCGCTGATATCTGCCTTTATGTAGTGTGCGTCCTGCTGGACAGGCACGTCACAACGTTCAGTATAGTTTAGAGTTTGTTTCATGGTTTATGTCTTTGGATGAATCTGTCGGATGTGTGATTTTGTGCGTGTAAGAGCGTCTTAGTTACAATCTATATGATATTGGCATGCAGGTAGTTTTTAATGCATCTAAGCATAATTTTTTCAATGTTAAAGTAGTATAATTGGTTAATTGTAAGAATGTTATATTTTTAGGGAAAACCCTTGCATTATTGTATAATGAGAGTTGAGTATATGTGTTGGATTTAAGATCAATTAATCTAATAAATTTGTTTTGAAGGACCTGAAGTTTAGTAAGATTATATTTAGTCGTTTGTCCCCATGATAAGATTCCGTAGTTGACATGTGTCTGAAACATAGTATAATATATTAGTTATCTTATGTGAATGGCAGTTTCAACACTTTCTGTAAACTACACGTTCCCGTACTACTTTTGTATGATTCCTATATAACCTGCAATACCCACTACGAAGGGAAGCTTTGAGCGCTTTACGTGTGTATATACACCATATTGACAAAAGTCACCGGACACCTAGAAGAGAAACACAACATAGCATTTATTGACATAAATTAGTAAGGTGTCGGTCCACCTTTACCTTACAGCATGCGCTGACCCTTCGAGACAGGCTTTCGACAAGGTTTTGGAACACAGCGATAGGCATGCGCTTCCATTCAGTACAAAATGCTGCCGCTAACTGTTGCTTAGTAGTAGGCCTTGGTTCCGAACTTTTTATGTGGCGCTCTAATTCATCCCATAGGTGCTCTATGGGATTAAAGATCAGGGTTTTGTGCTGGCCAGCCCACACACGATACAGAATGATCGTCAAACGTAAAGTTCTTGCTTTATGACTCGGTGCATTGGTAACAACAAGGCTCGGTTCTATAGTATTGCCACATAGTTAATAGAGCATAATTGTCCAGAATATCTAGGTAGACGTGTTGGTTAACAGGTTTCTCAGCGATAACCAATGGACCGGGACCATACCACGAAAAACACCCCCACACAAGTACACTGCCAGCTACAAACTTGACCGTAGGAACAGTACACTGTAGTAAATAGCGTTCCCCCGGCTGCCACCATACCCACACACGGTCATTAGACTGATGGATCGTGTACCTGGATTCATCAGTCCATAGGACCTGTTTACATTGATCTGCGGTCTACGATAAATGTTCTTTACGTCATGCTAAACGATGAGTAGCATTTCGGGTGCAGATGAAAAGCTTATGAGGAGCCGCACGACTACGGTAACCCATGGAAGTTCTCAGCGAGTGGTACGTGTACATACCAAGGTTCCAGCATTTTTACTCATCTGTACACTGAGGCCTGCAGTACTCCGTCGATTAGCTGTAACGACTGTCCTGAAGATTAGACGTCCTCTGTCACTGATTTTCTTTGGTCTTCCGGTACGTTTTGCTGCTTCAGGCATTTAATGTATCTTCCACTTATTCAGTACATCCAAAATAGTTGAGTTGGGTTTGTTTAAACGCTTCTCAGTTTCTCTTATGGACATCCCACTAACATAACACCCAACAATCTTTCCTTTCTGAAAGTCAGCTCTCTTCCACCGCGACATTTTTACTGACCCTCACAGTGGGATATGATCGCGGTCAGCTGCAGGTTTGTTTTTATACTATTTGCAGCTGTACCGCGCATCTTAACACTGCCGCGGATCCGATCGTTTGCTTTTGAAGGGGTGTCCGGTGACTTTTGCAAATATAGGGTATACCAAATACGTGGAGATAATGTAAATGGACGATGTCATCGCTCTTTCCACGTTATTTTTTAAACAACGCATAGCAACTGATAAATTGGGTTCCGACACCGCTGGGTTCAAACCCCAGGCCTCTCGATAACTATCCGGGTTCGTTCGCATTTACGCTGCGAATGCAACAATTATCAGAGTCATGTGTGATTTATCAGTCAGCATCTGACTACAGATATGAGTATTGATGGTGTCAGCTTATTGATGGAGACAGAGCTATGACATCGCCTTTTTATATAATCTCCACGTATTTGATATATATTCACCATTTTTATCGCCCATTGGATGTATTAGCAACAATTAAGTAGATGTTTGTTAAATGCCACCAGATGACAACATCTCAGCTGCTGACATCATCAATACGCATATGTGTAATCAGATGCTGACTGATAAACCCCTCATGACGTTGGGAATTGTTGGAACCGTAGCTTAAATGCGAACGCACTCGTCTAGTTATCGAGAGATCTGGTGTTCGATCCCAGCCGTGTCGAAACACAATTTTTCAGTTGCTATGTGCTGTTTATAAAATAACGTGGAACAGAGCGATGACATCGTCCATATTGAGGATATTCTCTGATTTCCAGTGATCCGTGTGGTGGTGCCCCTTCTTGCAGTAAAATAATATCGTTACTCAGTTGTGGTACAAAGAAGATCTGCCTAATGTCCAGGTATTGTCGTGATCGCGCAGTGTCATCAGAAAAGAGGAAAAGGACCATACATCTGGTGATGGCTCACTCCGAAGCAGACATGTTAGAAAACACGTGGCAAGGATTGAGCTCCGTAGAGTCCTCAAAGGAGGTCATATTGAAGCATAGACAAACTCCCATCCATAAAGGTAATTTCTGCTAAACATTGACTTATTATATCTGTTAGAAGCCATACCACGTCCTTTTTAAATTATCCCTACCCAAACGGATTACCCTATATATTAACCTTTTGACGAATATAACGCCCAAAACGCCCAAAATGCGTCGGTACATACAAATGGCCATAGCCGAGCAAAACGCCTGTCTAGAGTGAGTCAGATTTGTTTGACCTATGAGTGATCAGCATGATTCACCCTCAGACAATATTGCTGTTATTAAACAAAGAAGTAAACCAATAGACAGTTTCGGTCTTTATGATATTTGGAACGATAAAAGACTTTTGGGTCATGATTGTAGCTATCGGATCTGAACACTAAGGACTTCGTGTGACACGAGGACGGGGTTCGGACATTTGGGCACCCGGACATTTTGGCACATTCCCTTTTAAAGCAATGAAATTGCGCTGCGTTAAAAATTATAGTGTTCCTATATTTCTCCCTACTTGTGCAAATGGTGTGCACAAAAGTTTTTCACTTATATCTCACAATCATTAAGAAATTGAGACATATTTACGATTTTCTGTCTGAAAGATGGGGGTCGGACATTTTGGCACCCGGACTTTTGGGCACAAATGTTTAAGGGGCCGTATAACAATTGCAGTTTGTTAGTCCAATAATAAGAGTTTGGGATTGGGATTGGATTGGAGGTTTAACGACCACCGGAGCAACTCTTTGGGCTATAAGCAGTCGCCCGTCCCTAATTTAGGGTTACTGGTTCCAGGGAAGGGAGAGAACCAGTGCCGTAAGACAAACACAACATCCATGCCTCACCGGGATTCGAACCCGGACCCCTTTCGGACGAATAATCAGAGGCCATCGCTTAGACCACTGCACCACCGGGGCGGCTAATAAGAGTTTGACCGAGAAAATGTTCTCCGTAAGTTTCTTAGGCACTAAATATTTACATAACATGTCAAGTTATTAATATTTGTCTTTTACTTATATAAATTAGGCACTAAATTACTATGCCTCATTCGTAGGCCCTTTTGACAGTGTTTTTCTACCAGTGTCATATTCATAACGTTTACGTATCAAATCAAGTTAATAGCATTGCGCTTTTACTTAAGCACTAAATATTAATTCATAGGCCCTAGGCCTTTTTAACAGTTTTTGTTCTAAAATTTATCGTCCAATCGCGGGAGATTTTCAACATTTACAAGCTACAACTCGACAGATTATTTGAGGGCACGTGCCTACTCAGTAAACCTGTCAGCGGTGAGGACGGGGGTATATCAAAAGCGTAAAATATGAAGAATTTCTAGTTCGATCAGGAGATTTTCAGCAATTACAAGCTACAACTCGACAGATTATTTGAGGGAACGTGCCTACTCAGTAAACCTGTCAGCGGTGAGGACAGGGGTATATCAAAAGTTTAAAATATGAAGAATTTCTCGTTCAATCGGGAGATTTTCAGCAATTACAAGCTACTACTCGACAGATTATTCGAGGGAACGTGCCTACTCAGTAAACCTGTCAGCGGTGAGGACGGGGGTATATCAAAAGCGTAAAATATGAAGAATTTCTCGTTTAATCGGGAGATTTTCAGCAATTACAAGCTACAACTCGACAGATTATTTGAGGGAACGTGGCAACTCAGTAAACCTGTCAGCGGTGAGGACGGGGGTATATCAAAAGCGTAAAATATGAATATTTCTCGTTCAATCGGGAGATTTTCAGCAATTACAAGCTACAACTCGACAGATTATTTGAGGGAACGTGCCTACTCAGTAAACCTGTCAGCGGTGAGGACGGGGGTATATCAAAAGCGTAAAATATGAATATTTCTCGTTCAATCGGGAGATTTTCAATAATTACAAGCTACAACTCGACAGATTATTTGAGGGAACGTGCCTACTCAGCAAACCTGTCAGCGGTGAGGACGGGGGTATATCAAAAGTGTAAAATATGAAGAATTTTTCGTTCGATCGGGAGATTTTCAGCAATTACAAGCTACAACTCGACAGATTATTTGAGGTAACGTGCCTACTCAGCAAACCTGACAGCAGTGAGGACGGGTATATCAAAAGTGCAAAATATGAAGAATTTCTCGTTCGATCGGGAGATTTTCAGCAACTACAAGCAACAACTCGACAGATTATTTGAGGGAACGTGCCTACTCAGCAAACCTGTCAGCGGTGAGGACGGGGGAATATCAAAAGTGTAAAATATGAATATTTCTCGTTCAATCGGGAGATTTTCAGCAATTACAAGCTACAACTCGACAGATTATTTGAGGGAACGTGCCTACTCAGTAAACCTGTCAGCGGTGAGGACGGGGGTATATCAAAAGTGCAAAATATGAAGAATTTCTCGTTCGATCGGGAGATTTTCAGCAACTACAAGCAACAACTCGACAGATTATTTGAGGGAACGTGCCTACTCAGCAAACCTGTCAGCGGTGAGGACGGGGGTATATCAAAAGTGTAAAATATGAAGAATGTCTCGTTCGATCGGGAGATTTTCAGCAATTACAAGCTACAACTCGACAGATTATTTGAGGGAACGTGCCTACTCAGTAAACCGGTCAGCGGTGAGGACGGGGTTATATCAAAAGCGTAAAATATGAATAATTTCTCGTTCCATCGGGAGATTTTCAGCAATTACAAGCTACAACTCGACACATCGTCTGAGCGCTCGTGCCTACTCTGAAAACGTGGCGCGCGGCGGTGGGGGTGGGGGGTAAAAAAATTCTTACCTCCTTCAAGGCTGTCAAACATTTAAAAAAATATTTCGTCTATATTAGTGTTTTAAATTTATCAAAAAAATTTGGCTATATTAACGGCGGGGGGCTCCCCCACTCCCCATGGGCGCCCTTGGTGCTATGTAATCATGAACATGATGTAATCGATATTTATGATTATGAGCTATGTAATCCTAATCCAGGACGACGAAACTGTCAAGTTTTCGGATATTATGCATTGTCATATTTACACCCAAAAAACGTATTGTCATCTTCAAAATTTGTGCATTGTAATATTTTTTTTAAATTCAATTATAATTGTCGTTTGTCTTACTGGAAACATTTTCTCCATTCAATTCCCCTCACAGCGCCAAGAAACAGCAATTTTTGTACGGCCCCTAAAGATTTGTGCCAAAATGTCCGCGTGCCCAAAAGTCCGGTGCCCAAATGTCCTAAACTCACGAGGACAACTGACAAATAGTACGATAGGTAATGTTTAAGTGGAGTGAACTAATAAAGCAATTCTAAGGGCTATATGCCGACACCGGTTTTTAATCTAAAGTCACTGGTAGCAGGTAAGAGTAATTGGGCGATTATATCACGCATGCTTTATCCTGGCCTTGAACTCGAGGCATGGATGAAAGAAAACAGTATGTGAGGTCCGGTTTGACGTTTCAGCCTGGTTTCCTGTGATAGGGTGACGTAGAAATGTCCCTTTTTCATCATCTATGGCAACAGTATGTCAAAACTTATCGTCCTGTAGATTTGACAAGAATATGTGACAGAGAACGACAAGCTTTGCGTCTTCTTAGGTGTCAGTGCATGGAGAATCATTCGATGGCAACTTTAGGAGAAACCAAGAGGGGGCAGTTCACGAACGATAATGAATGGATAAAACCCCATTTAATCTTCAAATTGACGTGTACTGGTGTCGAGGATTATTGTCGCATCAAGCAGGGTGTTACTGTTGGAGGTGCTGACCTCGAATGTCTTTGAGATCGGTGTCGTGAGCATTGAAACGGGCAGAACCATTTTCGTGCAGGCCTGTTTTACCTCGTCTTACCCTGCATAAATACACTGCTGGACAATTGCTAAGGACGGATCATAAACGGTTATATAGCGCATAAAAAAGTAAGTGTATTTGGATGCCAAGTGAAATAAAATAATGTCAGAATGCCAGGACATTACAAGAAAGACAATTTATTGTGCTCTGAAATCCAGAAGGCGTGTTCAAGGGACAAACAAGCCATTTTGTGCAGAATACGTAAACGTTAAAAAAATGCAATTATCGTCCGCAGGCGTTCCTGCGTAAGATGTCAATACGGGATATGGCCACCATGGAGGGCGATGCAAGATTCCACACGTCGTGTCATGCTTTGCACAACATTATCAAGCAGCTGTAGGGGTAATTTATCCCATTCCTCTGTCAGTGCACGGATGAGGGTGTCCTTGTTTATTCGAGGGCATTGGCGACCAGTAAGACTCCTCCCCAAAGCATCCCACACATTTTCAATGGGATTCAGATCTGGAGAACGCGCTGGCCATACGAGGCGTTGAATATCCTCGCTCTCAAGACACTGCTGGACAGCGACTGTTCGATGACATGCTGCGTTGTCGTCCATGAAAATGAATCTATCACCGACAGCACCACGGAAAATTCAAACATGAGGTAGCAGAACATCATTAATGTATCGTTGGCCAGTCATAGTCATAGTTGGAAGCACATAGAGGGACGTACGGCCATTGATCATAATACCAGCCCATACCATGACACTACATATCGGATATCGGTCCCTTTCGTGTATGTTTGCTGGACAATATGCAGTACCACTATCACGCCAGATCAGTTGTCGTCGACAATCAGACGATAGACTTATCTATTCTCATCTGAGAAGAGGACAGAAGACCAGTCGTTATCAGTCCAATTGCGATGTTGATGGCACCATTGCAAACGGGTGGTACGGTGATGCCTGGACAATGGAATGCACACAACAGGACGGCGGGCGTATAGTCCTCCTTCATGCAAACGTCTGTCGACAGTTTTTCGGTAGATGCGCTTGCCAGTAGCCGCCATAAACTGATATGCTACCTCACTAGCTGTGCTGCGTCGGTGTCATTTTGTTGATAGTACTATGTACCGATCTTCTGCAGGTGTCGTACTGCGAACACGACCTCCCCGTGACGTTTGCTACACTCTCCATTTGTTTGAAATGATTTCCAAAGCCTTGAAACAACACTGTGGCTGACGTCGTATTCCCTGGCAACATCTGTTATTTTTCGCCCTTCTTCTATCTTGCCAATAATACGTACGGCCACGCGTAAAATCATCTAGGTGATGTCGGGAAGACATACTGAAAATTGCAAGTTCGTCAATTGATTCTTTTCCCTTTTAACTTTGCGTTTAAACAACCGCGGTCAATACCCGTCAAATCCTTAATATCTCTTATCAGCGCTATGACGTCACGAACAAGTTCGGCAATCCAAAATTTGCATACGCACAACACGTCTTACTGTATCCCGCTCTTATGCTAATTTCCACATTTTCCTGTCTTCCATTTTATGGTTGCTATCGTTGCTATTGTCACCCGTCCTTAGCAATTGTCTGGCAGTGTATTTAACGCAGCTGCCTCCCGTTCAACCCTTTTCTCCGATAATGGCGTAGAAGCCCTTGAACAACATCTTTATTACCATTCATCAGCTCACCTGACACCGCAGCGTGTCTTTGTGTCAAATGCACATATTAATTCACTTGTATTCCGCGTCATCGATGTATGCAGTCGGCACTGCGCGCAATTTGCACAGGAACGGAGGCCGAGTGTTATCTGTAGGTCAAACGAGGACGAACTTCCGCCTTAACGTTTGTCTCCTTTTGGACTCAAAGTTTGTCTCATTTGAAACAAAAGTTCGTCTTATTTAAAACAAATTTCGTTCCCTTTGCTCCTAAAAGTTTCGTCCTTCT
Source organism: Macrothele yani (assembly GCA_039090855.1). Taxonomy (NCBI): domain Eukaryota; kingdom Metazoa; phylum Arthropoda; class Arachnida; order Araneae; family Macrothelidae; genus Macrothele; species Macrothele yani. Next base: position 16,698,570 of record CM077032.1, on the reverse strand, counting down.
CGAACAAAATTCATTTTCTTTTTGTCTTAAATGTCGTATCCTCTTGAACAAAGTTCTTCCCCTTTCCGTCTCAAATTTTCGTCCATTTCGAATAAATTTCGTCCGCCTTTGTCCTTAAAGTTGTCCCCTTTTGCACAAAGTTTGTCTCCTTTCCTCCTCAAAGTTTCGTGCCTCTCGAACAAAGTTTGTCCCCTTTCCATCACAATTTTCGTCCCTCTCGAACAATGTTCGTCCTCTTTTCGCCTACAATTTTGTCTTCCTTTCGCCTTAAAATTGTCCCCTTTTGGACAAAGTTCATTTCCATTTGAACAAAGTTCGTTCCCTTTTAGACAAAGTTTGTCTCCTTTCCGCCTTAAATGTCGTCCCACTGTCGTTTTAAAGTTATACCATTTTGAACGACGTTCGTCCCTTTTTAAAACAAAATTCGTCCTCTTTCCATCTTAATGTTCGTCCCTCTCGAACAATGTTCGCCCTCTTTTCGCCTACAATTTTGTCTTCCTTTCGCCTTAAAATTGTCCCCTTTTGAACAAAGATCATTTTCTTTTGAACAAAGTTCGTTCCCTTTTAGACAAAGTTTGTCTCCTTTCCGCCTTAAATGTCGTCCCACTGTCGTTTTAATGTTATACCATTTTGAACGACGTTCGTCCCTTTTTAAAACAAAATTCGTCCTCTTTCCATCTCAATGTTCGTCCCTCTCGAACAATGTTCGCCCTCTTTTCGCCTAAAACGTCGTCCTCCTTTCGCCACAAAGTTGTCCCGTTTTGAACAAAGTTCGTCCCCTTTTCGTCTAAATTTTCGTCCCCCTTTCGCCTTAAAGTTGTCTACTTTTGGACAAAGTTCATTTCCTTTTGAACACAGTTCGTTCCCTTTTAGGTAAAGTTCGTCTCCCTCCCGTCTCAAATTTTTGTCCGTCTCGAACAAAATTCGCCCCCTTTTCGTTTCAAATTTCGTCCCCTTTTGAACAAAGTTCGTCCACTTTTCGCCTCAAATGTCGTCCTCTTTCGCTTTAAATTGTCCCATTTTGAACGACATTCGTCCGCTTTTAAACAAAAAATTCGTCCCTTTAAAAACAGTTCGTCCCTCTGGAACAAAATTCGTCCCCTTTTCGCCTCAAAGTTCGTACGCTTTTAAACAAATTTCGTTCCCTTTTGAACAAAGTTCTTCACTTTTAAAACAAAGTTCGTACGCTTTTAAACAAAGTTCGTTCCCTTTTGAACAAGGCTTTGGAAAACTCTGGTTGTCAATCCGCGCTACCTTTGAATTGTGAATACTAATGTCATCTCAGTGTATTTTCGTGCTTACTCGTGAAAATTAATCACCTTCATCCCGCCTGTATTATGTTGCTTTGGTGCCCTCGTTAAATAACTTGCACAATTGTGCATGCTGTGTCTTATCTGATGTATGTAATGTTTTACCTTCACGGCGGTCTTTGTGCTGTTCTTTTTCTAATTTTTTACTATTGTTTCGCCTGTGTTATCCTGTAAATCATGCCCAGCCAATGTCATGTGACACGATGTGTTTCTCTCTGTCACTTCTCCTGCAATTTTTTGTGCAATAAGCTTTGCTTGCAGCATTTGTTATTCATCCCCAATGTCATTGCAGTGTATATACCGTCATTTTTTAACAGTTTGTATTATTTCCCAGTGAGACACCCAAAGCTGTACGTCTCCCTCTTATGTTTTTCTTATGATGAATAAGATGGGTGCCACGAAGGCGCAAAGGTCTGTGCCGGCATCTAAGATGAAAGCAGAGAAAAAGGTGGTGCCAGATAGGAGACACGTGCTCCTTATCTATCCCACCGATGAGGGCAAAACGTCGGACGACGTGAAGGCTACTCTCCTATCAGCAGTGCAGCCAACGAAATTGCAGATAGGAGTCAAAGGTGTCCGCAAGGTGCGGAACGGAGGGGTGGCGGTAGAGTGCTCGAAGAGCGACGATATCGCCAAGCTTGAAGGCGAGCTGCGGAGCAATCCCATGACCAAGGATTGCACCCACTCGAAATCCCCCAAAAGCGACTCCCGCGTCTGATCGTATACGGCGTCGACGGGGAGGTCTCGCGAGAGGACTTCGAGGCCGGGGTTAAAGAGCAAAACCCGGACCTCGAAGGGGAATTTAAGGCGAATTTCGCCATTAAGGCCAAAGGGGGTAAGGTCCACTGGGTGGTGGAAGCCGAACCCCTGGCCTACAGACTATTAATCAAGCGCGGTCGACTAAACTTGGGATGGTCGATCCTGCGCTTGAAAGAGTTTGTGAGAGAAGTCCGATGCTTCCGGTGCAACGGCTTCGGCCATTTTAGGAATGGTTGCAAGGAAGCAGAGGACAAGTGCGGGCAGTGCGGTGAGACAGGTCACCGGCACAAGGACTGCACTGCTGCTCCGAAGTGCAATAACTGCACTTCCGCGAACAAGCGGTTTGAACTGAAGCTGGAAACCGCCCATTCTAGCTTCAGTAAGACTTGTCCCTCCCTATTGAGGGAGTTGGAGCAGCAGAGAAGCCGAACCAATTATGGTTGATCGGCCAAGGACAAGCACCGGTCTTAGAGTACTCCAGCTCAGCGCTCACCACGCGAGAGCCGCTACAGGGCAGATTCTTAAAACTGCCAGCGAAGTCGCAGCTAAAATCCTGTTGATACAGGAACCGTACTACTCCCATGGTAAGGTAGCGGGGTTTCCCAACTCCACACGGAGGTACTACTCTCGATGCGAAAAACCAATGGTAGCCACAGTCGTTCTTAATCCGGACCTGGGAGCTCTGGAGCTGGAATGCACATCCAATGTGGTGGCATTGGGCATCGAGAGCAGTAACAGAAATATATTGCTTGTCAACGCATACTGTTCACCGTCAGGTGCTCTCTCGGACGTGCTAAACACTGTCTCGCGGTTGCTGGATTCCCACCCGCAACACGAGACAATCATTGCAGACGATTTTAACGCGAAGAGTCCCCTCTGGGACGACCAAGAAGAAGATGGGCGAGGTAGCGAATTCCTTGACTTCGTCATTTCCTCAGATCTGACGATCAGGAACGACCCCGACAGTGTTCCCACGTTCCAAGCTGCCACTGGGACGTCGTGGGTCGACCTCACCCTCACGAGGACATCGGTCCTCAACCTCCTCCAGAACTGGCAGTTACTGGACGATGTGAGCTGCAGCGACCACCTAGCTATAACCTTCACGATAGGGTTTGAGAAAAGTGGGAAAAAACCCAGGTCTAGGTTCGACGCCCGGAACCTCAAGTGGTCGGAACTCCAAGGCCGACTATCAGATCTGCTAAAAGAACGAAGAGCAGCAGATCTTGATGAGGTAGATCTCAATCAACACCTTGGTAATCTTACCAAAGAGATAGTAGAGACCTGTGAAGGTTGCAGGAGAGCAGGGGGAAGGGCAAGACCCCTGCTCCCCTGGTGGTCGGAAAATCTGAGTCTTCTGCGAGGGAAGGCCAGACGCAGCAGACGAAGAATGCAACGTGAGAGATTTGACCCAGACAGGAGGGAGCGCCTGAAAAGGGAATATAATCTCCACAATGCAATGTATCGCAAAACAATGATAACATCGAAGAGAGAGCACTGGAGACAGTTGTGTGAGACCACCCCTGTCGGCAACCCCTTTGGGGTACCGTACAAGGTGGCGAAGGGCTCGATCACCGGCCCACTGTTACTGGCTGCCGTCAGAACAGAGAGTGGCACCAACACCGCCACCCTGGAAGACACAGTAGAGGTACTCTTAAACCACCACTTCCCTTCCGATGAGGAGACGGGAGACTCCCCGGATCAAACATCGATCAGAGAGCACTGCAGAGAACCACCAGACACGGTTGACGACCCGCCCTTCACGGAGGCGGAGATAGGTGCTGCAATCAATAGCCTGAACAAAGGCAAGGCGCCAGGCATAGATGGGTTGGACCTCTCGATCATCAGAGAGGTGTTTCTATCCAACCCTGGGTACTTCGTTGCCCTGTTTAATAAATGCCTGGAAAGAGGTTGTTTTCCATCAATGTGGAAAACTGCGCTGCTTGTCCTCTTCAGCAAAGAAAACAAGAGCCGAGCAGATCCCGCAGCTTATAGGCCGATTTGCCTGTTGACAGCGTGGAGTAAGGTGCTGGAAAAGTTCCTCGTGACCCGAGCAACCCACTACCTAGTCGGCCTAGGTAAGCTCTCCAGCCGCCAATTCGGTTTCACACCAGAGAAGTGTACCAGCCAAGCGCTGGTCAGCCTTACTCAGCAGGTAAAGCAAAATCGTGTACAGGGAAAGCACACCTGTCTCGTTTCTTTGGATGTACGGGGCGCTTTCAACAGTGTCTGGTGGCCACTGGTACTGGATCGTCTGAAAAGACTTGGCATCCCCAGGAATCTGTTCCTGTTAATAAGCGACTTTCTCTCGCATAGAAGAGTAGAGTTCGAGGTCGGAGACAAGACCTTTAGCAGGGAATACACCAAGGGGTGTCCGCAGGGCTCTTGCTCGGGCCCCCTGTGGTGGAATGTGGTTGCAGATACAGCACTTGCGCTTCCTCTGGAAGACGGGGTGCAGCTGCAAGCCTACGCAGATGATCTGATGCTAATAGTGTCAGCATCTGGTAGGCACGTGATAGAGCGGAAGGTACACACCGCTCTCTCACAGCTAAATAGTTGGAGCAAGGAGTGTAAGCTCTGCTTCGCTCCCGAAAAGACGACACTAATGCTAATAGCAAAGAAGGGGGAACTGGTCACTCCACCAAAGTGTCGCTTCAATGGGCATACTATTAAAGCGGTGAGAGAGATGCGGTACTTAGGGGTCATCCTTGACACCAGATTGTCAGGGCTACCGCATCTTCGCTTCTTGAAGGACAGATATACCAGCATTCTAAATAAGATCAACGGAATGCGGCTGCCTGGGACAGCCAAAAAGGTGCTCTATAAGCGAGGGGGGAGCGCATATTAACATATGCGTGTCCCGCCTGGTGGTCAGATACCGTCAGGATGAGAAATGGTATTAACCAAATTCAGCGCAGGGCGCTATTGGGCATGACCAGGTGCTTCCGAACGGCCTCCACAGCAGCGCTCCAAGTGCTGGCTGGGTGCGAACCGGCGGACCTGGTCGTAGCGAGGGAAGCAGCGATGCAGACCTTACGCTACGGGGAAGATGTTTCCTTCCTGGGACACCAGTATCGGTCGTCCGAGGTGGAACTTCTGAGAATGGACTGGACTTGCCATCCAGCCAACGAGCTTTGTCTGAGTTGGGATAAAGCCCTCCCCACAGGTCAGGGGAAGGAACTGTACACGGACGGTTCTAAAATAGGAAGTAGTGTCGGCGCAGGTTTCTGCGTGATCTCGGATGGCAACGAGATGCACGCGAAACGAATGAAACTCTCGTCTAATTCCTCTGTGTTTCAAGCAGAGTTATTGGCGATCAGAGAAGCACTGCGTTGGGTGCTTGCTATGAACGGAGAAGGGGCCTATAGCATACACTCTGACAGCCAAGCGGCCCTGAAAGCGCTTGGCCAATTCGGGAGTAAGACTCCCCTTGTCAGAGAGATAAAAGTGCTATATAAATCAATGGAGAGTAGGAGGGTTACCTTCCACTGGATCCGAAGTCATGTCGGTACAGTTGCAAATGAACGCGCAGACCAGCTAGCGAAGGAAGCTACTGGTAAGGATGACATAGATTTTCAGATGCGAACGCCGCTGCAAAGCGTGCGGACGCAACTGAAATCAGCCACATTGGTGGAGTGGCAGCAGAGATGGGATGAAGGGGATACGGGTAGAAGGACATACCGTATCTTCCCCGAATCTCGATAAGGCGCATTGAGAGTAATGGCTTCCTCAACCAAGTACTAACCGGGCACGGAGTGTCGCCGGAGTACTTCCGCAGATTTGCGGTTAGGGAGAGAGTGTGCATGTGTGGTGCCCAGACCGCAGATGTCGCACACATGATTCTAGAATGTGCTTCTCTGGCAGGGAAGAGAGCAATGTTACTGCCAGAATTGGCAAAGACGAGGGACCTCTCGATCCTGCTCGCATACCAAGAGCGAGACAGGGGCTCATCGAGATGGTTAAGTACCTCAAAGAGGAACAGGCGGTCTACCTAATAGAGGGGTGACCGAAGAAGAACGAAGAAGGAAGAAGAAAGAAGAAAAGAAGAGGAATGAAGAACCGAAGAAGGGAAACAGATGACTCGAGCCCAGAGTCGTCACCACAGAACCTACCCTAGTCCTGTGGTAATGTAAATACTGTAAATATTTCAATGTGAGAGGGCCCATTGAGCAAAGGACTTGTTTCCTAAGCGAAGATGGGTTCCTCAGTGTAAGTAACAATGTTTGTAACCTGTTTGTTTGAATAAAGGGCAGATGCCCCAAACAGTTCGCGCCAGCAATTATTCTCCCAGTCAGGGGTAGACAGAAAAAAAAATTTCTAGCCCCTGCCCAAATGGCACGCACACCCGGGTCATGAAGGAGAGGTGGGAAGTGCCGGCAACCGGGGGTAGCAGCGCACTGCAGGTCCACAGACCGATCCTGTCCGGATGGAGGAATGTCGGATCCAGGCAGGATTACTCGCAACGCCGTCACCAAAAATCTATTGAGAGAGTTTTCCTAACCCTGTGGAGTCCGCATTTGGACGGTACAGGATAATGGTCATCAGCTAGTCGTTATGATGAATAATAATAAAGCGATTTTGAAACCTTGCTTTATGGCTCGGTGAACTATGCTGCTGGTATAAACAAGGCTCTGGTCCATAGTATTGCGACAGAGTTGGTAGGGCATAATTGTCCAGAATATCGACGTAGACGTGCCGGTTAACAGGTTTGTCCACGACAAACAATGAGCCCGGCACACACCACGAAAAACACTCCCGCACGAGTTCACTGCGAGCTCCAAACTTGACCGTAGGAACAGTACACTGTCTTAAATGGCGTTCGCCCGGCTACCGCCATACCCACACACGGCCATCAGACCGATGGATCGTGTATCTGAATTCATCAGTCCATAGGACCCGTTTCCATTGATCTACGGCCCACGATAAATGTTCTTTACACAATGCTAAACGACGAGTAACATTCACAGTGGTGATGAAAGGCTTATGAACAGCCGCACGACGACGGTAACCCATTATAACAAAGTAAATTTCTCCGTCATTTCTGTCCACGCCAGGATTCGAACCAGGGTCCTCTCATTCTTGAATAAGTTGCTCTACCAATTGAGCTACGCGGACGTTTTATTCTGATTCCTATCTGCCTATATGTCGTGTGCGTCCTTCTGGCAGGTACGTCACATCTCCTGGTACGTTACACCATGGAACGAAGTTTTCTGCAAATGGTACGTGTACATAACGAGGTTCCAGCATTTTTACTCACCTGTACACTGAGGTCTTGTGCAGTACTCCGTCGATTAGCTGTAACGACTCTCTTGAGGCTTCGACGTCTTCTGTCACTGGTTTTCTTTCGTCTGCCGGTAGGTTTTGCTGCTTCAGACACGCAATGTGTCCTCAACGTATTCAGTACATCTACAACAGTTGATTTGGGTATGTTTAAACGCTTCTCGGTTTCTTTTATGGACAACCCACTAATAAAACACCCAACAATCTTTCCTTTCTTAAAGTCAGTTCTGAGGCATTCACTCAACCTCAGAGTGCGATATGATCGCGGTCAGCTGCAAGCTTGTGTTTATCCCGCACCGCGCATCTTAATAACGCAGATGATCTGTTCATTTGCTTTTGAACGGGTGTCTGGCGACTTTTGTCAGTAGTGTGTATATCTTTAAACTTAGCTGTATGAAGAAAAAATAAGCACTGCACCGAAACCATTTCCACGTGAGGATTTTGCAAAACCTCTGCTTTACTTTTCTTCTCCGCTTCCTTTATGCTTCCTTCTTTCTTTGAATCTTTCAAAGAGCTTTCTCTTTACTGCAGGTGCGCTCTCTACGCGGAAGCTGATTGAATCTCTCTTCTTTAGGAGCAGAAGCTCTTGAAGTGGACATATAAACGGTCGATTGAATCCATGATTAGTGGAATGCTGAATGAAATCCTCCAGCCAGACGAACCGTCTCAGTTTTTCTTTGTCTAAGCGACCTCTCCAAAGGTACTTCTCTATTTGTTCTGGTAATCCTAGTTCCTTCGAAAGTGGAAACTCTTGATGCTGCAGAGAAAGCTTACATTTCAGAGAACATCTGTACCTATATCTCATTACTGAGTTTTCGATCTCAACTATTATTTGAAGGAGACATCTCTAAAGCTTTTGTAACAACCAGTCAAAGGATTCATTATTGCGAAATAAAAATATTTAAATCCGGTTCCCATTTTTTTGAGAAATGACATCCTAGTGATCATGCAATCCGTAAACACCAATGAGCGATTACAATATCACCACCCCCAGCCTAGAGAAATGAAAGCGCCTGGAGAACGAAAGGTGGCGCACTGAGTAGCCACTTTAATATGACCACCCCCTCAATACTTCGTTGGGCCACCTTTTGCCTTTAATACTGCGTCGATTCTTCGTGGCATGGTCTCAACGAGATGTTGATAGGTGGTTTGTGGAATCTGAGATCATGCTTGATGAATAGCCCTTTCCAAGAGAGTGAGATTGCAGGGTTGTGGATCCAGCTGTCTGATGGCTCGTTCATCTTCATCCCACAAATTCTCAATGGGGTTGATATCTGGAGATTGTGGGGGCCAACTAAGCAAAGTAAACTCACCGTCATGTTCCTGAAACCAATCCTGTACAATACAAGCACTATGGCAGGACGCATTATCTTGTTGAAAGTAGACATCGCCATTGGGATAAACCATCCACATGACAGGATGCACTTGGTCCGTAACGATGTTTAGATATGATGTGCCAGTCCGCCACGAATTAAAGGGCCCAAAGCATGCCACGAAAACATTCGCCGAACCATAACGTTGCCTCCACAAGCCTGAAGGATTGTAGCATAGCATTTTGGGTTCATGCTTTCGTGCTGTTTCGGCCAAATCTCACTCGGCCATTGACATGGTGCAACTGAAAACGTGATTTATCGGACCACATAATTTGTTTCCAGTTATCCACTGTCCAATCCTTGTGCTCCTGTGCGAACTGGAGACGTTTTCTCTTGTTAATTGCAGACAGCAAAGGTGTTCGAACAGGCATTCGACTGCCATATCCCATCCGATGCAGTGTACGGTGTACAGTGCGTGCAGATATTATTTAAGGGAATTCCTGATTAAGATGGTCTATAATTTGGTGCACTGTTGCCCTTCTGTTGTCTGTTACCAGTTTGGACACTCTCCGTTCCGCCCGAGCCGTCACAAGTCGATGACGATCACACGTCGCACGTAGATATCCAGTTTCTTGGCTGACAGTAAAGTCTTTAAACACTTTAACAACAGCTGCTCTGGATCATTTCACGAATGCGGCGGTTTTGGTGATACTCGCTCCATGGCTCCGAGCTCCAACAATCATTCCACGTTGAAAGTCCGTCAAATCGCATTTTTTTACCCATCTCGTCACCCAAAAATCCCTGGTACTTCTGTGGCAAGCACTAAGCTTTCCCTTTTTATACTAGCCTCGCCCTTCGGCGGCAACAGCGAGCAGCCATAGCTCATTTGTTTAAAACTGTCAGGTGGTCATAATAAAGTGGTCACTCAGTGTATATACAACCCGAAGACTTGCTATCAGTTCGTACTATTTGGTGTCAGGATGGGAAAGGCTGCTGATTTATTGGAGTTTGATGAAGGACAAATTGTGATGGCACGGTGCCTCTGAACTACGATCCCGGAAACGGGGTGGCTTGTGGGTTGTTCACGTGCCGCAGTAGTGCGTACGTATCAAAAGTGGTGCACATATGAGTAAATGACCAACCGTCGCCCAGCCGTATGTCGTCTGCAGCCCACTGTTGTCAGAGGGGAGAAGAGACTGTCGCGCATTGTTCACAGCGACCGCAGGGACACAGTGCAGCAAATCACGCGCAGCTGCAACAGATCAAGGCAATGTCTCACAGCAAACAGTTCATTGCAGCCCGTGCTCGTCATCGCCAAGAACGCATGAAATGTCCCCAAGATCATCGAGATCGGACTGTGAATGATTGGAAGAAAATGTCTCGGTTTGACGAATCAAGATTGTTGGTGCATCACGTAGACGGACAAGCGCGGATACGTCGATTACAAACGGAAGCTGTGGCACCTGGATGCGCTTTTGGTGGAAAGCACGTGGGAGGCAGCTATGTTACGCAAAGGGTGATGTTTCCTTGGGACACTATAGGACCCAATATCCCAATAGCACAATGCCTGACAGCTGTCAGCTGTCTGAACACAGTTGCTGACCAAGTTCAGCCATTCATGGCAACTGTGTTCTCTGCTGGTGATGGCCACAACCAACAGGATATCGCACCATGCTATACTGCCAGAATCGTCAAGGGGTTTATTTATTTTATTTATTTATCTATTTTTGTTCTTACATGCTCGTGGAAGAAAAAAAACAGAGTGGAAAAAAATTTACAGTTCACAGATGATGAACATGGACTGTAACAACCGGGAAGACAAAGGAAAGGGCCTGTCATAACCTTATATTCCCCGTAGAAGAAAAACAAATGAAACAACAGATAGACATATCAAGTCAGACAATCATTTTGCCAATCTTTTATTTTTTTTAAATATTGAAGAAGATAGAGTTTGAGTTCTTCTTTAAATAAATTAAAATTGTTCAAGTTAGTCAGGTTGCTAGGTAAAGTATTCCAGTACTGAGGTCCTCTGTAATTTAAAGTAAGTTTAATTGATTCCGGTTTTGGAAAAATAGGTTCCAATTGTAGTTTATTCCTTGTTTCATACGAATGTGCATGTGTATTAAGAAATATAAGATCTGAGTATAAATTATATTTAATTCGTTTGAGCATAATTTTACCAAGATTAATATATTATAGCTGAGTAATAGTAAGTATATTATATTTATTAGGATATACTTTTGTTCTAAATTTTATTAAAGGTCGAGTATTTGGATGTGATTTGAGATCAGTTAGTCTAATACATTTATTTTGTAGAATTTGTAATTTATTAATATTGTATTGTGTTGTTTGTTCCCATGATAGTATGCAGTAATTAATATGAGTTTCAAATAATTTGTAATACAATGAGATCAATGCTTCAGTTGTTAGATTAGTCAGGAAATTACTCACTATACCAATATTTCTAGATAGTTTAATTAAAAGGAAATCAGTATGTTTATTCCATTTGAGGTCAGAATTTATTGTAGTTCCCAGGTAGTTGAATGAAGGTACTATATCAATTCTTTTATTATTAAGGGATATTTGTGCATTTGGTGTTAAAGCCGATAATGTATTAGAAAAAATCACTGCTTTAGCTTTATTAACATTGATTATTAGTTTATTAGAATTTAACCAGTCAGATATAGTTTGCAATTGTTTACTACATTGTGTTAGTATTTCACCTACATGTTTCCCTTTTATGAGAACGGTTGTTCGAGGAACATGTTGGTGAATTTCTGTTAATGCTCTGGCCTCCAAACTTACCTGGCCGCCCCGGTGGCGCAGTGGTCTAAGCGATGGATTTGTAAAGCCATCGCTTAGACCTGCGCTTCGTGTTTGCCTGCGTTTATTGGTGTTCTTTTGTGTGTGTGCCGTCATTTTGTGTATCTCCTGTGTTGTGAACGTCTCCTGTGTCGATTGACTCCGACCTTGACGTCCTGTAAGTAAAACTTTACTTGTACTAACTCTTTTTCCGTCCTGGCTTTGCCCAGGCAAAGAATATCTAACTATAAGAAGGTAAGGCTCAGCGAGACGTAACTAGCGCCACTATATTATGCGGCAAAGAATTACTACACAGAAGCCAACATTACAGGCTGATGCCGCAGGATGCCGAGCAGACTGAGTTAGACTGAGCATGCGTGTTTGTGTTCAAAGATTATAAACGCTTGTTTGTGTCGGCGTTTTGTTCAAAGGTTTTGTTGTTCTCATCTAGATCTGCGTTTATATTACAGCCATGAAATACACCCACTCCATTCCCATGAATAACAATTCATGGAATGGAGTGGATGAATAACAAGAACAAATTTGAAACCGTTTGAAACAAATATCCTGGAAAACCATTAAAACAACGTTTGCTGAAAAAAAAAGCTATCGTTACGTTGAAAAAATTAATTTATCAATTATATGAAACTGACTTTTATGAAAAATACCTCGTAATATTGTAAAATGAAAGAGGGAAGCATTCGATTACACATTGCATACCAAACAGACAGCTTTAAGCATATACTCGAACGTGACAAATTAGTCCGGTCGGTAGAAGAGCTCAGCTATCACGCCAACGGCCCAGGTTCGAACCTACTCAGATACGAACGAATGTTTTTCAGATCTGTTGAGAAAATTTCCCCAGCGCAGTGCGTTTAATTTACAAACTTCGGAAGGGTAGAAAAAAAATTGTAGCTTTGGGAAACTGCGGTTGTCTTTGCTTTTTTTTTTTCTTTTTTATTATTATGGCTACTACTGGGAAATTGGCGGACAGTGCTGGTCCAGCAAGACTGTTTTTGCTGGGTACCTAATGTTTACGTTTTGTGGGAACCCATTCCTTTGTTTTGCTACTGAAGCTTAGCTTCCTTTCCGTGAAATAGGCTTCCCGTCCCGTGTCTCCTACGCTTTTTGCGCCTGAATGTTAACTTTCCCGCAGAGCATCTGCTGCCGCATTACATGGTGGCGCTGCTGTCGCCTGTTTTACATTATCTCTACGAGAGTTGAGCTTCTTCACGCGAAGCGTTTATATTCTTTGGCCCAGGGTCGGAATTAGCAGGCCAGCCATTGCAAATGGCGGCGACCGCATCTGATAGGCCAGGTCTGAAGCATGATATCAAAGCTCCGCCCCCACCTGGCCACGTTCGACCATCATCGCTACCACACGCAGCTGGTTTCCAAGCCGCGTTATCTGATGTTACCACCTCTTCTTCCAACTCTATGGATGTTGATTTCCCGACATTATCCACCACAGTGACGTCATTAACTTCTTCAGTATCCGTTGCCTCTGGTACTTCATTTGCTGCTGCGAGCACTAAGTCTCGACCTTCCCCATCTCCGCCCATTCCTACGGCAACTCTACCTTATGTTTCCGTTGTGAAGGGTACCAGTTCATCTTCCCCTACAGCGAAGAATCCATGTACAATGCCTCTTGATATGATTGTCACTAGAGAAACAAGAAATTACGCATCGAAATTCCGGAAACTTCAGCTGCTGGGCAAGAGGTTTTACGCACACAGAAACTTGGCATATGTTTTGATGCCCTCCTGGACACAAGCCTTAAGAAATACTCCTTAGCAGTACGCCAAATCCTTCCTAAGGGAGCGATCACCCATATGGTGAGGAAACCTAGGACTGTTTTCATCTATTTTGCGAAGCCAGAGTTTGTGGAGCGCGTCTTATCTGACGGACTGCATGTTGGGGATCATACCTTACTGGGAATCCTACTCACGCAGCGCCCCGTACTTGTTACGTGCTACCCCGTACCACCAGAAATCAAGGACCATTATTTAATGGCGGCCCTTTCCCGTTGTGGAAAAGTAGTTGGTTCCATTTCCACTCTGTCTTCCGCACCAACAGACCCAGATGACAGGAACATCTAAGGTCTGCGTCGCCAAGCAAGGATCCTTTTCCCTATTGAAGATGCCATTGCTGACTGCTCTACTGACCTCACTGTGGTTGTAGGGAAGCAGATTTTCCAGATCGATATCGTTACTGCCTTGCATTGTTTTAAATGCAAGGCATATGGCCACATCCAATCACGTTGTCCACATGCATCTGCCAAGCCACCTATTTCCATACCGCCCGAAGTCAACACCCCACCCTCAACATCAGTTTCTCTGGCCACACCAAGTTCGGCTCCACAGACGTCCTTGATCCCTGCTACTGTTGTTCCAGAGACTTCTCCTCCAGCAGATGATGATTCGTCAGCAGTCTCAAAGTCTTAGATCTCTACTACGGGAACCTTGGCCACCTCTCCATAGTTTGACCCACTTGTTGCTGTGGTACCTCTACGTTCTTCGGAGGGTATTATCTACGAAAAGGAATGGCAACCACTCCGTCGTGTTGCTTCATCTTCTTCCCTTGGATCCCCTAATGTGGAGTGAGATCTAACTGTCCTACACCCACCAGCTTTTCCCTGCGTTCCCACGTTGAAACGTACTAGACAGAGTTCAATCTCGCCGGTGACGTCTTCTCCACGCTGCTCTCGTTCCCGTTCGCTAATTCGACAGTCTTTCTCTCCAACTGCAGTTTCTACATCTCTTAAGTCCCCAGCTGTTCCAAAAATGTTGGATCAAAAAGCTTTAGCACAATATCTGGAAAGCTTCCCTGCATTAGACGGGCCACTGGCGCCGTCTGATCTTGGTCTCATCATACTCAATCAACCATCACGTCCTCTCAAGCAGCTAGACCGCGTTCAATCACGTAATGCTCAGCTTCCTACTATTATCACCCAACTTCAGAATCTACTTGCTCTTTTGCCGAAAACTGACACAGTCAGTAATGTGCAGACATCTAACTTAAAGAAACGTGTAACCAGTCTTCACAGAAGTTCTGATAGTGATATTCAACCACTACAACCTCTTTCAAGTTAAAATTACTTTCTTTCAACTGTAAGGGATGATCCGTCCCTCCTACCAATGCGTTAGTGTTTGAAGACATTACACCGCATGATGCGGATATATTATTGCTACAGGAGACTAACTGTCATCCCAACACCCCATACCACCGGTGGAGAACCTGGCCACTTCAATTCTACCATGTCCATCGACTTAGTCTTCACGCAGGACTTGCGGTGGCCATCCATTTTCGTCTTCGATCCTTCATTACTGATATCACGGTCAAACTGATTTAACGTGACCTCCTGCAGCTTCTGTCCTTCCGATTTCACAACTTCCGATACCATATCTTCAACATCTATGTTTCCGGCAATCAACAGTATGCAGACTGTCTTTTTGAGCATTTTGTTTCCTGTGTTCAAGGTCTTCCAGCCAGTGATATTGTCGTTTTAGGTGGTGATTTTAACTGCACCCTTGACCCATCCCTCGACAGATCGGACGGTTCCACGGATACCAGGTATTTTCTTACCTGAGCACTTTCTACAGCCATTAACCAGCTACAACTACAAGATTCTTTTCGACACCTGCACCCATTTCTTCGTTTGTACACCTGGCGCTCATACTCCACTTCCTCCCCTACAACTGCCCGACTTGACCGGTTTTATGTTTCTTCAATTCTTCTTCCTTCAGTTATCTCACTTTCTCACACACCGACAGTTTCTTCCGACCACAGCTGTGTCGTAATATGTCTTCACACCGGTCAATCTCCTCGGCAATACTACCAAACTTGGACCCTTGATGATGATCTTTTACTTGATTCAACCTACGTAAATTCCATCCAATCGCAGCTCCAACACGCCTTATATACGCTCCCTTTTGCTTCTTGTCCCTTGCAACACTGGTTAAATGTCAAATCCGAAATTCTTCTTTATACCAAACAATATTCCCACGAAAAACGTACTACAGCCTCTATGAAGATTAATGCTGCACGCTTCATTTTTTCCACCTTAGATCTTGATTCTCCGCTGTTCTCTCATTACCAAGCTGAACTTCGTGCCTTGCTACTTCCTGTCTCCCAACAAGCTTTTCACTACCTCAAGCTCCTTTATCTCCAGGCAAATGACTATCTATGTGAACAGGTTCAACAATTGGAATTCCACAAACGTTCTGCTCATCACCTCCGTAATCTGAAGTTACCAGATGGAACTGTTATTAATGACCGCACTCTCATTTGCTCCGGTGTTAGAACATATTTCCAGTCACGTTTTGCTCAGTTCCAGTCAAGTTCTCCGCATGCTGATGCGATTCTTCCTGCCTTACCACATTATCCATCGCATCTTGTTACATCTCTTTCTATGCCTATCACCCCAGCAGAAGTACACTGCCGGACAATTGCTAAGGATGGATGACAATAGCAACGATAGCAACCATAAAATGGAAGGCAGGAAAATGTGGAAATTAGCATAAGTGCGGGATACAGTAAGGCGTGTTGTGCGTATGCAAATTTTGGATTGCCGAACTTGTTCGTGACGTCATAGCGCTGATAAGAGATATAAAGGATTTGACGCGTATTGACCGTTGTTGTTCAAACGCAAAGTTGAAAGGGAAAGAATCAATTGACGAACTTGCAATTTTCAGTATGTCTTCCCGACATCACCTAGATGATTTTACGCGTGGCCGTATTATTGGCTAGATTAAAGAAGGGCGAAAAATAACAGATGTTGCCAGGGAGTTTGACGTCAGCCACAGTGTTGTTTCAAGGCTTTAGAAATCATTTCAAACAAATGGAGAGTGTAGCAAACGTCACGGGGGAGGTCGTGTTCGCAGTACGACACCTGCAGAAGATCGGTACATAGTGCTAGCAACAAAAAGACACCGGCGCAGCACAGTTAGTGAGGTAGCAAATCAGTTTATGGCTGCTACTGGCAAGCGGATCTCCCGAAAAACTCTCGCCAGACGTTTGCACGAAGGAGGACTTTACGCCCGCCGTCCTGTTGTGTGCATCCCATTGTCCAGACGTCACCGTACCGCCCGTTTGCAATGGTGCCATCAACATCGCAATTGGACTGATAACGACTGGTCTGCTGTCCTCTTCTCAGATGAGAGTAGATACAGTCTATCGTCTGATTGTCGACGACAACTGATCTGGCGTGATAGTGGTACTGCATATTGTCCAGCAAACATACACGAAAGGGACCGATATCCGACATGTAGTGTCATGGCATGGGCTGGCATCACGATCAATGGCCGTACGTCCCTCTATGTGCTTCTAACTAGGATTATAACTAGCCAACGATACATTAATGATGTTCTGCTACCTCATGTTCGCATGTTCCGTGGTGCTGTCGGTGATAGATTCATTTTCATCGACGACAACAGAACATGTCATCGAACAGTCGCTGTCCAGGAGTGTCTTGAAAGCGAGGATATTCAACGCCTCGTATGGCCAGCACGTTCTCCAGATCTGAATCCCATTGAAAATGTGTGGCATGCTTTGGGGAGGAGCCTTGCTGGTCGCCAATGCCCTCCAATAAACAAGGACACCCTCATCCGTGCACTGACAGAGGAATGGGATAAATTACCCCAACAGCTGCTTGATAATGTTGTGCAAAGCATGACACGACGTGTGGAATCTTTCATCGCCCTCCATAATGGCCATATTACGTATTGACATCTTACGCCGGAACGCCTGCGGACGGTAATTGCATTTTTTACGTTTACGTATTCTGCACAAAATGGCCTGTTTGTCCCTTGAACACGTTCCAAAGCCTTCTGGATTTCAGAGCACAATAAATTGTCTTTCTTGTAATGTCCTGGCATTCTGACATTATTTTATTTCACTTGGCATCCAACCACACTTACTTTTTTATGCGCTATATAGCCGTTTATGATTCGTCCTTAGCAATTGTATAGCAGTGTAGTACAGTCACTTGCCTTACTTAACTGTCACTTGTCACCTGGTCCTGACGGGTTGACAGTCAATTTCTTTCGTACGTTTTCCTCTTTCCTACACCCTCTCCTATTGCCTTGCTTTACAGCTGCTTTTTCTTTATCTGTTCTTCCCCCACTTTTATTCTAGCTCACATCATTCTTCTTCCAAAGAAGGGGTGTCTGCTGGAGTTGGATAACTGGCGTCCTATATCCATACTTAATGTTGACTACAAGATTTATACTAAAATACTCTCTCTTCGATTGAACCCTGTCCTTCCCACCGTCATACATCCCGACCAAACGTACACCATCCCTTTCCGAAGCATCCATACTAATATTAATCTCCTCCGTGACTCATATTGCCTTGCCCACCTTTCCTCCGAACCTTTAGCCTTCCTCAATCTTGATCAGAGGCAGGCCTTTGGTAACGTGAGTCGTCAGTGGCTTGCCTCTGTGCTCTCTGCCTTCAGTTTCTTATCTGTTTTCATCACAGCCCTCCTTGCCCTGTACCAGGACTCAGTTGTCCATATCCGGACGGCTCCCTTACTTACAGCCCCCATTCCGTTTCGTAATATATACTGATTTCATTGTCCCGTTCCGCCAATCTGTCTTGGCTCCACGGGGACTTATTGAGCACCTTGGATGTTATTTTGATATGTTGCGACAATTATCCTGCCTTGAGACGCGGTTCGGACCCTGGCCACCCCAATGGCCCAGAGACCAGCCCGTGGTGACGTGCTGGCAGGCGACCTAGAATACCTTGTCTGGGTTCCCGCTCTGTCTGGCGGGATAGGTCGTTTCTTACTTTATCGTTGACTGGAAGATTCCTTGCCCTCGAACTTTTTTGGGGGAATAATTTCCCTTTATTTTCTTTTTCAAAACATCTACACACATGTATGCACTGTCCTCATGCTTAGGACTTACAACATCAAGAGATAGCAAAAAATTTATTTACAGAATATTTACATTGGTGGTCTCTTCGTCTGCTTTCCCACAGACTTCTACCCTCATTCATCTTCTGAATCGCTTTCGGTGTGCACGTTCACCTCCTGCGTTTCGGTCCCCGTTTGATTGGGGAAGATGGTATGTTGCTGGAGGGTTAGCCTTTCAACCAAGGCTATTATCCCCTCCTGTTAACGGAAGATTGGATGAGCAGATCCAATCTTCGCGTTCTTTGCACACCTGGGATCAGTGTGTTTCTCCATTCGGCGAAGCCACTGCATTCAAGTACGCAGTGTTCTATGCTTGCCGTTCTCTTTCCACAGGGACAAGTGCAGTTCCTGATGGCAAATCTGCCTAGGTATTCAGGGCTGATGATATGGCCACTGAGTACTTGATTCAGGAACTTATTTGTCTGTGCTCGTTTGGTCGAGACCTTCGGAAACACTCTGTGTGTCTTCCGCCCTGTCTCTCCCGTGTCCCATCTGACCTGCCATTCGGTCATGGTCCGGCGTGCTAATGCTGCGCGAGTACACCTTCGCGGCGTTCTGCATTGCACGTCGACCGTCTCTTTCAGCGTGGCTGCCTTCGCCAGCTGATCTGCCCTTTCGTTTCCTAGGATTCCGACATGGCTTCGTACCCAGTGGAAACTAACTGCCCCATCTCCCTCTGCCCTCAAGAGGGTTTTGATCCTCTGGACGATGGGGTTTCTTCCCCTGAATCTACTCAGAGCCTGCAGTGCTGCCTCACTGTCCGAGTAGAGTTTTATTCTTTCTTCACTACGCCTGGGGAGTGCCCAGGTGAGTGCCATCTCTATCGCCAGAAGTTCTGCCTGGAAGACAGAAGCGTTCTGCGATAATTTCACGCTTCCTGCAGTGGCTTCGTTCCCGTCCGAGAACGCACAGAAGCCTGCCCCCACTTGTCCCTTCATCTTTGAGCCGTCCGTGAACAGCTCATGCCCAACTCCCGTGGGTTTCTCCTTGTCCCACGGTGGGCAAATTTCCTCGGCAGGGTGGATCTGCAAGTCCACGCTTTCCATCTCCATGTCGGAGGCTCGATGCGGCGCACCGAGAAGGTAGGCGTCCTCGCCTGACCTTAGGCAGTGCATTGCTGCCTCCCTTTCCACTACTAGGTCTGCCGGCTCGCACCCCGCCAGCACTTGGAGTGCTAGGGTCGACGTTGTGCGAAAACAACCGGTTATCCCTAGTAGGGCCAACCTTTGGATTTGGTTTATCCCCTTCTTCATTCTGACTGTGGGAGTCCACCATGCCCCACTTGCATACGTCAGAATTCTTTCAATTCCTCTCTGATAGATGGCCTTCTTGGTTTTGCCCGTTAACCTCATGCCATTCAATCTATTGATAATCACCGTGCACCTTGTTCTAAGGTGCCTCAGGTGTCGCAGCCCTGATAGACTCTGATCCAGGACCGCACCCAAGTATTTCATTTCACGCACCGCCTTGATAATGCACCCTTGGAATCTGCACTGGGGTGGTGTTTTCATTACTCCTCTCTTAGCTATTGCTAGCAGAGTGGTCTTCTCAGGAGCGAAGCACAGTTTGCTTTCTCTGCTCCAATTTTCTAGCACATCCAAGGCCCTATGTGCTTCTCTTTCGATCACGTGTCTCCCTGAGGCGGAGACCACGAGAACGAAATCGTCCGCATAGGCTTGAATCTCCACTGCGGGCCCCAGGTCTAGGTTCAGTGCTGAATCAGCAACTATATTCCACCAGAGCGGCCCGGAGTTGGATCCTTGCGGACACCCTCTATGGTACGAACGCGAGGATTGCCCATTCCCCGCTTCGAACTCGACTCTTCTATCAGACAGGTAGCTGCTGATCAGTTTGAACAGGTTCCTTGGACAGCCAAGTTCTTTAAGTCTGGTTAAAACCATTGGCCACCAGACACTGTTGAATGCCCCCTCACGTCTAGTGAGATGAAGCAGGTATGGAGCCCCTCCGCTTTGTTCCTCTCTGCCCTCTCTCGGAGGCTGCGAATTGCCTGCGTTGCGCAACGCCCCGGAAGGAAACCAAATTGGTTCCTGTTTAGCTTTCCCTGCTCCATGAGAAAGCCAAGCGCTCTGTTCGTTATGAGCTTATCCAGCACCTTGCTCCACGCCGAGAGGAGGCAGATGGGCCTATAGGCTGCGGGATCATTTTTGTTCTTTCCGGTCTTGTTGAAAAGAACTAGCACCGCTGTTTTCCACAAGTCTGGGAAGATTCCCCTCCCGAGGCATTCGTTTAGGAGCGCCACAAAATACCCGGGATTTGCATAGTAGATTTCTCTGACTATGCTGAGTTCGAACCCATCCTTGCCTGGTGCTTTGCCCGTGTTTAGACTGGAGAGGGCATTCTCCACTTCGTCTCTCGTGAAGGGGGGTCCTCACCAGTGTCCGGCGGGATCCGACTTTCTTCCCTTATTTCTTTTTGTTGAGGGGAGTCCCCTTCTCCCTCGTCTCCTTGGAAGTGGTAATCCAAGAGACTTTCTACGGTACTATCAAGAGTCTTTGATAGGCTACCGTCTGCCCTTTCTACCGCTGCCAGTTTTAGCGGTTCGGTTATGGATCCCCTCGAGATCTTATAGGGGATCCCGAAAGGGTCAGCCGGAGTTTGAAACTCACACAGTTTTCTCCAGTAGCAGATTTTCGAGAGATTCAGTTCTCTCCTGTATGCTGAACGAGCCTTTTTATGCACTTCTGTGCACTCCCTGTCTTGCGGAGTAGCTTTTGCTCTTTGCAGAGCTTTCCTACTCCGCCTAGCTCTCGCCCTTAGAGCTTTTAGTTTCTCCGACCACCAGGGGTGGGGTCCTTGGCTCCCCTTTTATTTCCCCTACTACTCTCGCATAGCGTTGTTATTTGACTGGTAAATTCTTCAAAGAGGGAGTTGAGGTCCGACACTTCTGCGGCCTCTTCTTCCCTCCTACCCCCAACAAGGTAGTTAACTTGGCTTTAAAAGCCCACCAGTCTAGATTCTTCATTAAGAACCTTTTGCGCTTGGGTCGGATGGGCTTTTCCGATCCCAAAACGAAAGATAGCGCTAGGTGGTCACTGCAGCTCAAGGATGTCCTCTTTCCGCACAACTTTCCTCTCTAGTCTTTGAGCCTTTTCTTTGCTCTGTCCGTTCTCTTCTACAACTTCCCCCCATCCACCATTCAGCATAGCACCAGGCACCATTCTATCGTTCTTACTGCCTACGCCGATGATCTCACAGTTCTCATCCGAGAAGAATGGCAATTCACAGTTGTTCTTGCATGGTATCAAGTGTATGCTGCGGCTTCCGGCGTTTCGTTATACCTTTCAAAGTGTACAAGCTTGTGGTGTGGCTCCTGGAGACATCGCCCCGATGCACCGTGGGGCACTCATTTGACTTCCAGCAGTCAAAAGATACTTGGGGTGCACATTGGCAGCCGGGTCTCAGCAGCGGCTGCCACCTGGAGACCCCTCGTCAGGAAACTACGTCACACCGCTGCTTACTGGTCCAAGCTCAAGTGTTGTCTGACTTACCACTGTCGTGCACGGCTTGCTGGCACCCACATCCTCTCGTTAGTTTATCATTCCTGGATTGCACAACCGCCACCAGCCTACGTTCAAACTGCAACAACATCAGCAATGCTCAGAATTGTTTGGTCACCCACTCTTTGGTTATCTTCCTCAGTATTATCTCTAATTTCGACTTGTGGTGGCCTCAATATGCCAGAGATTACCATACGTTATAAAGCTGTAAGAATTTTCAATTTCCTCCGTTTGACAATTCAACCAGACTCTTCCGCTTCCATTCTTTTGCTTAATGTTCTGACTTCCCCCCTTAATCCCTGCCTCACAGTCTATCTTCTTCTCAAGATGGATATTCACACTGTCATTCCCCCCCGTTTTCCTCTAGTCTACCATGAAGCTGTTCAGTTCCTTCGTTCTTTACCGCTCATTCGTCAACCCCCCTCTTCCACTTTTGATCTTCTTTACGAGCCTCTTTTTTTCTCCTTTGTCCTCCATCCTCCTACTCCCAACTTTTTCTGTTTCCCTACATGGCTACACGCTGATGTAGTCTCCGTTTCCCAACTGGTCCTCCCCAATTGTTCATGGAAACCCGTTTCCGACCTTTTTCCCACCCTCCCACCCTCGCCCGAACTCTCTGATAACTTCTTTCAACTTAAACATGCTCTTCGATCACTTTTTCCTTCCCTAGTCGATTCCTCTGGCCTCCTTTCCGTTTCCTCTGCCTCTCTCCCTTTCCCGTTCTTCCTTCCCTTTTCCGGTGACCTCCTCCCTCTCCACAGTCTTTCCACCCGCACCCTGTACCGTTTTGTGCATTCTTCTTCTGCTGTACCTTGCCCTATTCCCTCTGTTCCTTCTTTTGCACTAACCTTGGTCTGGTCTACTGCCCAACATTCACCGGCCCTCTCCTCAGAACTTAATGTGCACTGGAGGTTTTTGCACAATCGACTGCCTGTCCCTTCGACTTTGTTCCGGAGAAATATAGTATCATCAGATCTCTGTCCTTTTTGTAACGTCGTTGGAGACGTCTTACACATGTTTGTTTACTGTCCGACGCTGCTCCCACTATTTCACAGTATGTTCCAACTTGCACATCCTTCTTGTACTAGTGATCTCACCCTAGAAGATTATCGTTTCTTCGGCCACAGTTCTACAAGTTTCTCCTCTATTTTACCAGTTTGTTCGTATTTATTTATCCTAGCTAAATATATTATTTCCTCTCACCTACTACAGTTACAAGATCCAGATCCTATCACATTCTCTACCTCCTTGGTTTCACACTACCGCAACAGGATTAAAGCCAGACTCACCCTGGAATACTGCTTGGCGAATGATACGGCACGGTTACCTGCCTTCTTCAAAACATGGTCGCCGTGTCGTCCCTGGTTTCAATTTTCTAGTGCCCAGGCTGTTCATCTGCTGTTTTAATACTCTTAAACCTGCGTCGGAACTTTCTAATTTTACTGTTCCGTCATCATGTTTCCTCCTGGAACTGGATTGTGTTTGCTTCCTGCTGATGTCACCTTTTGTACACAGTTCTCTTCATCCTCACAGTGACTCTCTGCCACCAGTGATTCCCATGTCACAAGAACTGCACGGAATTTTTTTCTGTAAATTGTTTCGCTCCAGTGATGTTCCAAGACTTCAATGAACAATTATCACAGAGCTACTGCTGTTTACAGCAAATAATGCAACGCCTGTCATTGCTCATTTGTACAATTATCATTTCATTGTAAATATCTACATTTTGTTTTATTTCTCCCCTTCTCTCACACTGCGTGTGAGGTTGGGGATGTTCTGTTGTAATTCTTTTTAATGAATAAAAGCGAATATTGAAACTAAGCGATGGCCTCTGATCATTCTTCCGAAAGGGGTTCGGGTTCGAATCCCGGTGAGGCATGGATGTTGTGTTTGTCTTACGGCACTGGCTCTCTCCCTTCCCTGGAACCAGTAACCCTAAATTAGGGACGGGCGACTGCTTATAGCCCATTGAAATGTTCACTGTGGTCGTTAAACCTCCAATAAAAAAAAAAACTCACCGGACATAAACCCAATCGAACATTTGTGCTTCGACTTGGAAAAGCGGCTTCGTGCTAAATCATCACCACCGCTAAATGTACGGGAACTAGAGGACCTGCTGTTGACATTATGGTACCAGATACCCCAGGATACCTATCGCCACCTCATCGAATCGATGCCTCGCCGAGTGACCGATTTTTTGCGGGCTAAAAAAGGGGGTCCTACAGCATATTAGGTAGGTGGTCATAATGTAATGGGCTGATCGGTGTACACAATCGTTTTTAAGCTGAGCTAATCTTATAGACGTAACAAACATTCTTTTATCTTCCGAAAAAAAAGGAGAGAGATTCAGAAAGTTTTCAAGGCGGTCGCCATAGAAATTGAAATCAAATTTAGAGAAACTAAGTGGTATCTTGGGGAAGGTAAGAATAAATGTAAATCGTACACGCTATTTTTTTCTTGGAGAAAAGGTGTCTAAAAGACCTACAAAAAACAGGGTACAAATTTATAAATTTAAATCGTGAGAATAAAAGAGTACAGTTAGAATATGTTGCCTAAATTATACACTGAAGAGCAATTGAATTAGAGATACCTGTCTAGTAACGTGTAGCACCACCTTTCGCATGACGGCGGCTATTCGTCTTAGCATGGACTCGACAAGACACCGGAAGCGTTGGGAAGCCATACGGATCCACGACCCCCTGAAAAAGCTCCCACAGTTCAAGAAGATTTGATGGAGGGGATCAGTGCCTCGAACATCTCTCTCGACGGCATCCCATATGTGATCGATGGGATTGAGGTCAGGTGACCTAGCTGGCCAAGGAAGTGAGGTATCGTCGGTGGAGTGTTCATCCAACCATTCGGATACAATTCGGGAGCTGCATTGTCTTGTTGCAGGATGAGGTCCCCAGTGGTATGTTGAAGACGCACGAACGGGAGCAAATGGTCGTCCAGGATATCCCGGTAACGTTGACCAGTGAGGGACAATGTCACACGTACCAGGGGTCCCATTTCAGTCCACGTAAACAGTCACCAGACGAGAATGCCACCCCCACCAGCTGGGAGAGTACCCTGCTGGCAAGAAGGATCCATCGCTTCATGTGGTTTGCGCCGTACTCGTACCCTGTCATCAGCATGCACCAACGGGAATCTCGACTCATCAGTCCAGGCCACATTTTTCCACATGTCTAGGGTCCATTAGCGATGTTCCCGCGCCCATGCTTATCTTTGCACCCTGTGATGTGCGGTCAGCAGCGGTACCCTCGTGGGACGATGGCTTCTGTACACCATAGCGAGGAGATGGTTCCGGATGGTGTGGCTGCTTACACGTTTTTGTGCACCATCGTTAAATTGCCGAGTGATTTCTTGCACTGTGGCCTGTCTATCCGGTGTTACAATGCGAGCTAGCCGACGATGACCCCGCTCATCCCCACCGTGTTGTCTACGGCAGTAGGACCTTGCGGGGATATTTTTTCAGGATTCGAAGCACTCACGGTGCACCCGTGACACATTGGCTCGTGAAAATCCCAGTGCCTGTACGACTTCCGAGATGGAGTGACCCATTCGTCGGGCCCCTTCAATTTGCCCACGATCCAATGCACTTAGATCCTTCATCTTACCCATACTGCATCAGACTCTTACTGATTCCCGTCGCATCGCTCCTTATATTGTCGGATCGCTGCATACGTCATGTTGTTTCCGTTTACAGGGCCGCCCACAGCGCCACATTTGCATAACGCCAGCTGTCTCTAATTCAATTGCTCTTCAGTGTTTATACACTCAATGGACAAATGCATTAGAGATGCAGGCTTCCTCCGCTATCGTAGAGTAGACTGTTCCCAGCAAAAAAAGTGTTACTGGGCCAGCACTCAAGCCAACACTGGCAGCCAGCAGTGGCCGAGCACTATGTTGCCGCTGCCCAACCGTTAATAAAATGTACCAGAAGCCGCTACATGGGCCAGCAATTCAGGCCAGCAACTGGCCAACAGTTGACATCACCCATCAGTTGTCATATGCCACAACAGAGCCATCACTTATCCACCACAGACAGCAGCTGCCACAAATGGCCCTTCAGCGGCCCTGCAAGCACGTGCCATAAATGATGGCTACCCTAATGTGGTCCGCTAGCTTCCCGGTAGTGGCAGCTGGCAATCACGTGACGTAACTGATGGCTTGCCGCATCTTGTCCGCCAATTTCCCACTAGTAGCCATAAAAACAAAATACACACATATATATAAAGGATAACCGCAGTTTCCCAAAGCTACAACTACTTTTTTTTCGCCTTACGAAACTTCTACATTACAGCACTGCGCTGGGGAAACTTTCTGAAGAGGTCCTGAAAAACGCCCTTTTGGATCCGAGTGGAAACGAAGCAAGGACTCTCTGCGTGAGAAGTGGGCGCTCTACCGACAGGACTGATTTGCCACACACAAACGGCTGCTTGAAACTGAGCCTCTTTCTGCAGAATGTGTAACGAATGGTTCTCTTTTTAATTTTAAATATTGGGAGATATTTTTCATAAATGTCAGTTTCATATAATTCATAAATTTAATTTTTCAACGTAACAACTGTTTTTGTTTTTTACCTTAAAGGAACTTCACTCATTTTTAACGAGTGTACCAACTTAAAGGCGCTTTCCAAAGTTTCGTGCTGTCCTTGTCGTCTTGAAAGGCGATTGTTGAATTAACATATTTTCCCGTTAATGTCACATTCCGTTACATTTTTAACGTTGTATCTTTCCTTTCCGCTGTCCGAAGCTCCATTTGTTTAAAAGAGGAAATATATTTTACTTTACTTCTCATTACTTTTGGAAGTGAATTCCTCCAGTCTTGTGCATTCAACCCATGGATGAGTATATTATATCCACATAGCATTGCTTTTTTTATTCAAATATTTGATAAATTTTGTACGCGTACAATTCTTTTTTTTCAACGTGACGTTTTTTTAATGGTTTTCCACGACTTTTGCTTCAAGCGGTTTAGTGTATGTTAAAACGAAAGATTACGCAGAAATTATTTCTTGCTATTCATGGGAATGGGGTGGGTGTATTTCATGGCTGTAATTTAGTATTTCGTGGCTTAATCTGATATCTTCGTCGACGTGGCATTTCATTATAGGAAATTAATTCACCTCTTTATGTATGTTTCTTCTTTTCTTAACATCCACTAAAGTAACACAATGTCGATAGCGTCGTCTTCAACTAGCTGGTACCACGAGAGACACACCACGTGTTGCTTCTGTTCATGCGCACTCCCGTTGCATCCACCTGGTGTTGGGGTTACGTCGGTTGCCAACTACGGGCCAGTAGTGGCACTTGCTTGGAGGCCCGCAATTCACGGCGATGCTGCAGGGCCATCAATGGCTGCCATCTGATGGCGCTGCCACCAACGGACCATTACCGGGCCGTGAGTGGCAGTATTCAGCCAGCAGTGACCGATCAATTCCAGCGGTGGCCAGCAGTTTTCCAACACTTGTGTTTTTCTGGGTTATTTTTCTAAATAGGTTTGTAATTTTTTTTTTTTCTGTAGGAGAGCGTCTCACAAATTTAGCATTTTTCATCCTGATTTTTCGAAGCAGCAAAATGCTTTGCCGCTTGATTTTTTAAACTGGCAATGACGATCAGTTATCTTTAAATAAGTGAAATGTACTTTTTATAGTATTATTTCACAAAAAAAAAAAAAAAAAAAAAAAAACTGGATGTAAAATTTATTATTCAAAGCTATAATAGCTTTTGTATTAAGTTGTCCAAAGATTGATACATAGACATCGTATAACCATCTGTATAATAAGTTAAGTATCCGGTTTCTTACAATAACACAATGTTGTAATACATAGCTGGTGCACAAAATAGGGGTGAGGAGAAGAAATATTCTCCCCCAAAATAAACAAAATTCATGCAATATGCTATCCACAATATCAGACCTTGCTACGAAACGTCAACATTCGACAGACGAATTAAATTTAAAAGTTAATCAAATCAAATCTCAAATATTCTCATCAATCGCTCCTAATACCGGTAATTTCTGGTCATACGGATACGGAAAAAGTAAGAACCGAATTTTTCCGTTAATATAAGAAAGAAACTGCGGGAAGGTTTCTGAAATTTCAAAATTTCCCCGTTGTACAAAAAATCCGTGAAATTCAGGTCTCTTTCTGTCATTTCACGGAAAAGGTTGTATCAGAAATCATCATCATCATGGTCAACAATTTTCAATCTACTGCTGGACGAAGGTCTCCCCAATTTTCTTCAACAACGCTCTGTCTTCTGCCAGTCTCCTCCATGTTACTCCAGCAAATTCTCGAGTTTCATCCACCCATCTCCCAAGTGGTCTTCTTCCGGGTCTTTTCTTGTTCCTTGTAATCAAGTCTAAAATTTCAGATGTCCATCGATGGTCTGTCCTTCTGGCAATATGCGCAGCCCATTGCCATTTCAGAGCTTTTACTCTGATCATGATGTCTTCCACTCTTGTCATTTTTCTGATCCAGGAGTTCCTCTTCTTATCTCTCCTGGTTACACCAAGCATGCATCTCTCCATGCTGCTTTGAATTGTCTGCAGCCTTTGTATGTCTCTTTTAGTTAAGGTCCACGTCTCTGCACCATATGTAAGCACTGGAAGGATGCATTGATCAAACATTTTTCTTTTAAGACATAATGACATATTGCTCTTATAAATTATATTGTTTCTTTCAAAAGCTCTCCAGGCAAGTTTTATACGCCGATTAATTTCTTCATCAATGTGACCCTCACTTGATATCTGCTGTCCAAGATAAATGTAGTAGGTATTGGTTATCTCCAGTTTTCCCCATCAATCGATAAATCTTCATTTCTTGTAAAAGCATTGAACATCACTTTTTTCTTCGGAAAGTTCATTTTTAATCTCATTTCTTTACACTTGTCATCTAGTTCCTGAATCATACTCTGCAGCTCTGATGGAGTAGTTGCAAAAATGACTACGTCATCAGCAAAACGAAGGTGAGTTAGATAATCTCCATTAATCTTTATCCCTTTGTTTTCCCAGTTCAGTGATTGAAAGACATTTTCCAATATGGCATTAAAGAGTTTGGGACATATAGTGTCACCTTGTCTCACTCCCTTTGCAATTTTTATAGGTGCTGTATCCTGAAATAGCCGAATCTTCGTAATTTACGAAAAAAATGACGGAAAGTTGCCCGTGAATTTCAGAAATTTTTTTACAGTGTACTAATTGCGATAATAAAGCGATTTGTTCGAAAATATAGTGCTTTCAGAATACTTCCGTTAGTGTAGTGTACTTTTGATTTACGAGAGACGTGGTAAAAATAAAAGACAACGAGTAGATTGAAAAAACTGACAAGGTTGACTTCGTAGTTTCTAATTTTCTGCGCAACAACAAAATGAATAGGTCTTGCTACCTCATCGCAAGCCATTATCGATTCTTTGGTGAGAGAAAAAAAAAAAAGCAGTTCTTCCTATAGCTTAACAATTCACCGTGTATTTATGCACCCTATCAAGCAACGTCAGGTTATTACTTGGTCAGGAGATAACGTGAAGGAAAAAAAAAACAGAGTGAAAAAAACATCTCTTAGGTAAATCTCTGTTGGAACCCTGCTGGCATCCAAATACGCACTCTGTTACCCGGTGAAGCTTTGCAACGGATTCACGTAACAAAGGAATGTCATTTGCCCTGATGTCGAGGCTTTGCAGGATTGCTGCAGAGAACCCTGTGGGCGAGGATTTTCGGATCAGCGGACAACGTAGTCGCGTCAAGACCGTTTCCCCGGCTGAAAAATGACCTTTGACACAGATGCCTTCCTCTGCCAATAACTAGCCTGATAACCGCAAGGTCATTTATCTGGCAGGCAGCATGCTATTTATCTGGAGCTGGACAGACGTTTATCTCGCATCGAAGCGCTGCGGACTCGATTAGGGCTTTAATCTTCCCCTCGCAAAGATCGTGTCATCGTTCGCAGTATTTCGGTACGCAGGACTGGAGAGTGACCACCTAATTAACTATTTTCCTGAAGTCTAACTGTAACTTGTTCGGGATCTTTATGTATCAGCGATACACAGAGTTACAAGATTGCCCTTTTCTCAATGATCTCGACAACTCATACCACGAGATTACTCGGCGACACTGAAACTCCAGAATATTCACAAGTTGTGAAAATCGATCGAAGTAACATAAGTAACCAACTTTCTCTAACCGAATAACAGTCCTTATGGGAATTTATACCCCGAATCCTCATTTGACGCTGTAGGTACATAAATATATATATACACTGCTAGACAATTGCTAAGGACGGTTCATAAACGGCTATATAGCGCATAAATAAAGTAAGTGTGGTTGGATGCCAAGTGAAATAAAATAATGTCAGAATGCCAGGACATTACAAGAAAGACAATTTATTGTGCTCTGAAATCCAGAAGGCTTTGGAACGTGTTCTAAGGACAAACAGGTCATTTTGTGCAAGATAAGTAAACGTGAAAAAAATGCAATTACCGTCCGCAGGCGTTCCGGCGTAAGATGTCAATACGGGATATGGCCACCATGGAGGGCGATGCAAGATTCTACACGTCGTGTCATGCTTTGCACAACATTATCAAGCAGCTGTTGGGGTAATTTATCCCATTCCTCTGTCAGTGCACGGATGAGGGTGTCCTTGTTTATTGGAGGGCATTGGCGACCAGCAAGACTCCTCCCCAAAGCATCCCACACGTTTTCAATGGGATTCAGATCTGGAGAACGTGCTGACCATACGAGGCGTTGAATATCCTCGCTCTCAAGACACCCCTGGACAGCGACTGTTAGATGACATGTTGCGTCGTCCTCCATGAAAATGAATCTATCACCGACAGCACCACGGAACATGCGAACATGAGGTAGCAGAACATCATTAATGTATCGTTGGCCAGTCATAGTCCCAGTTGGAAGCACATAGAGGGACGTACGGCCATTGATCATGATGCCAGCCCATACCATGACACTACATGTCAGATATCTGTCCCTTTCCTGTATGTTTGCTGGACAATATGCAGTACCACTATCACGCCAGATCAGTTGTCGTCGACAATCAGACGATAGACTGTATCTACTCTCATCTGAGAAGAGGACAGCAGACCAGTCGTTATCAGTCCAATTGCGATGTTTATGGCACCATTGCAAACGGGCGGTACAATGACGTCTGGACAATGGGATGCACACAACAGGACGGCGGGCGTATAGTCCTCCTTCATGCAAACGTCTGGCGACAGTATTTCGGGAGATCCGCTTGCCAGTAGCAGCCATAAACTGATTTGCTACCTCACTAGCTGTGCTGCGCCGGTGTCTTTTTGTTGATAGCACTATGTACCGATCTTCTGCAGGTGTCGTACTGCGAACACGACCTCCCCCGTGACGTTTGCTACACTCTCCATTTGTTTGAAATGATTTCCAAAGCCTTGAAACAACCCTGTGGCTGACGTCGAACTCCCTGGCAACATCTGTTATTTTTCGCCCTTCTTCAATCTTGCCAATAATACGGCCACGCGTAAAACCATCTAGGTGATGTCAGGAAGACCTACCGAAAATTGCAAGTTCGTCAATTGATTCTTTCCGTTTCAACTTTGCGTTTGAACAACAACGGTCAATACGCGTCAAATCCTTTATACCTCTTATCAGCACTATGACGTCACGAACAAGTTCGGCAATCCAAAATTTGCATACGCACAACACGTCTTACTGTATCCCACACTTTTGCTAATTTCCACATTTTCCTGCCTTCCATTTTATGGTTGCTATCATTGCTATTGTCATCCGTCCTTAGCAATTGTCCAGCAGTGTATATATATAGAGAGAGAGAGAAAGAGAGAGAGAGAGAGAGAGAGAGAAATCAAAGACATTACATAAGAATTTAAGAATAAATTTGCAAAAAACCTGAAGATCAAGACGCGCAACGCAGCAGTCACGAATATATTTAGAATTCACATACTATTTAAGAAGATACAAAAGCAATAACAATTTTTCAACCAATATTCCTAAAGTAACATAATGAAACTCATGTACTGACAGGTATCAGTAAAAAGAGGGTAAAAAATAGCAAACTGAATGTATAAAGTGTCGAGAGAGCATTAGAATCTGTAATACTTAGGTATTGCTATTCTGGTTTAAATTCTCTCTTAGGAGGTAGGGTTGCTTGGCATTGTACGTGTTATTACTGAATAATCCTTATGTTTAAACCAGTCACTATCTCAACTTGTGTTTTTTTGTAATCGGTTCTTCTGTTTCTTTTAGTAGCAGATGACGAGCATGGGTTGTGCCAGGAAAGCTATAAATGCATGCTAAAATAATATTATCTTGTGTTTTGACATGCAACTCCAGGGAAGTTGAGATATATTTAAAAAAAAAACACTTTTTGATGGGCATATTACTTGCATCTGTGGCTTTGCAGAAACCCATTTCCAACTAGGTCTTTGTGGAGGTGAGAAAATGCAGAGTTTTGCTGGTTCTTGATAAAGCCAAGACTCGACATTCTCGACACTTTCTACATTCAGTTTGCTATTTTTTATCCTCTTTTTACTGATACCTGTCAGTATATGAGTTTTACTATGTTATTTTAGGAATATTGTTTGAAAAATTGTTATTGCTTTTGTATCTTCTTAAACAGTATATATATATATATATATATATCATCATCATCATCATCATATATATCATCATCATCATCATTGTCAACCATTATCAATTCACTGCTGGACGAAGGTCTCCCCAAGTTTCCTCCACAACGGTCTGTCTTGTGCCAGTCTCCTCCATGTCACTCCCGCATATTTACGAATTTCATCCACCCATCTCCCATGTGGTCTTTTTCTGGGTCTTTTCCTGTCCCTTGGAATCCAATCTAAAATTTCGGCTGTCCATCTATGGTCTGTCCTTCTGGCAGTATGTCCAGCCCATTGCCATTTCAGGGATTTAACTCTGATCATGATGTCTTCCACTCTCGTCATTTTTCGGATCCACGAGTTCCTCTTCTTATCTCTCCTGGTTATACCAAGCATGCACCTCTCCATGCTTCTTTGAGTTGTCTGCAGCTTTTGTATGTCTCTTTTAGTTAAGGTCCACGTCTCTGCACCATACGTAAGCACTGGAAGGATGCATTGATCAAACACTTTTCTTTTAAGACATAATGGCATATTGCTCTTGAAAATTATGCTGTTTCTTCCAAAAGCTCTCCAGGCAAGTTTTGTACGCCGATTAATTTCTTCATCAATGTGACCCTCACTTGATATCTGCTGTCCAAGATAAACATACGTATCTGTTATCTCCAGTTTTTCTCCATCAATCGATAAATCTTCATTTCTTGTAAAAGCATTGAACATCACTTTTGTCTTCTGAAAGTTCATTTTTAATCCCACTTCTTTACTCTTGTCAGCAAGTTCCTGGATCATACTCTGCAGCTCTGATGGGGTAGTTGCAAAAATGACTATGTCATCAGCAAAACGAAGGTGGGTTAGATAATCTCCATTAATCTTTATCCCTTTGTTTTCCCAGTTCAGTGATTGAAAGACATTTTCCAATGTGGCATTAAAGAGCTTCGGAGATATGGTGTCACCTTGTCTCACTCCCTTTCCAATTTTTATGTGTGTTGTATTTTCAAACAGCCGAATCTTTGCACTTGCATTTTCATAGATGTTATTAATAATATTAATGTATGCATCTTCAATACCGCAGGATTTCAGAGCCGTGGTAACTGCTGATGGTTTCACCGAATCAAAGGCTTTTTCATAATCGATAAAAGCCATGCACAATGGAAGTTCATATTCCCTCGCTCTTTCAATCAGTTCTCTCAGTACGTGGATATGATCTATTGTGCTGTAGCCACTCCTGAATCCAGCTTGTTCTCTCGGTTGAGCCATGTCCAGTGTTACCTTCAAGCGGTGTGAAAGAACTTTAGTGAAGATTTTATAAACCACTGATAGAAGGCTGATAGGTCTGTAGTTCCTGAGATCCTCAATGTCACCTTTTTTATGTAGCAGGATCATTGTAGCATTGTTCCAATCCTCAGGAATCTTCCCTTCATTAAGGCATCGAGTGAAAATTTGGGCGAGTACTGTTTCAATTTCTCCACTTGCTTCTTGTATGATGTCTATAGTAATTCCATCTTCTCCTGGAGCTTTCCCTCGCTTCATGTTCTTGATTGCATGAGCAACTTCTGCTGGGAGGACTGGAAGAACTCT
The DNA here is from genome assembly GCA_039090855.1 of Macrothele yani. Classification (NCBI taxonomy): domain Eukaryota; kingdom Metazoa; phylum Arthropoda; class Arachnida; order Araneae; family Macrothelidae; genus Macrothele; species Macrothele yani. The sequence continues at coordinate 16,664,484 of CM077032.1, read as the reverse complement.
GGTACCTTTCATGATGTCTGGAGTACATGTATTATCCCTTTCATATAATTTGGAGTAGAAATCTTTCACTCTTGTCAAAATTTCACCTCTATTTCTTGTTATAGAACCATCTTCTTTTCTCAGAGCCATAATCTGTTTTCTTCCCTTACTGAGATGTCCCTTTGCTATCTTAAGGCTTTGGTTGTTTTCAATTGCTTTCCTCACTAGCTCACAGTTGAATTTCCTTACGTCTTCAGTGATACTTTTTTGTGTTGTCTTGCATAGCTCTATATATTCCACTTTGGAAGTCACATCTACTTTAGTTGTCCTCATCTCTCTTCTTTTTTGCATCAACATTTTGGTTTTTCCTGATAATTTGTTCACATGCAACTTGTTCTTAGACCCAGCTAATTTTGTTGCTGTTTCCATTAGAGCTTTGGTTACTTTTCTGTTAACTTCCGAAATATCCGCTTCTTCCGATGTTAGGCCTTCTAAAGCAGAGAATCTGTTCTTCAGTTCCAACTTGAAAGTATTATGGTGTTTTTTAAGGTTGGTTATGTCAATACATTTTGTTTGTCTTATGAGCTTGCCACGTTCCAGTTTAGTGTTGAGGTGCATCTTACATCTCACCAATCTATGGTCACTACCTGTGTTGAACTTGTTCAGCACACTGCAGTCTTCGATGACGAATTTTTTGTTACACATAATAAAATCAATTTCACTTGTCGTCCCAATTGGATGTCTCCATGTCCATTTCCTGTGTGGCTTTTTCTTGAAAAAGGAGTTCAAGATGAAAAATCCTTCTGCCTCTGCAAACTCAACGAGAGTATTTCCACGCTGGTTTCTGTTGCCGTGACCGAATTTACCTACTGAAGTTTCATTCTGTTGCCGTTGCCCTATTTTTGCATTGAAATCTCCCATAATTATCTTCAAGTGCTGCTTACCTTTATTATTTAGATGACGAATTTCCTCATAAAATTCTTCAATTTCTTCTTCAGGATGACTTGTGGTGGGTGCATAAGTTTGAATAATCTGAGCCTGGTATCTTCTCGATAGTTGGATAACGAGTCGTGCAGCTCTGTCAGAGGAACTTTCAACTTCTACCACTTTATCCTTCAGTTTCTTGTTTATTATAAATCCAACACCACTAGTTCTGCCAGTATCTGTCCCACGATAATAGAAGAGATGTCCACTTTTCAGTTCAATGAGATCTTCTCCTTTTCTCCTTACCTCACTTAGCCCGACGATGTCCCACTTGATCCTTTGTAGTTCCTCTTCCAATTCAAGAAGCCTTGAATCAGAAGATAGGGAGCGTCCGTTATAGGTAGCCAAGGTCAGCATCAAATGGCAGCCTAGTCCGGTCCTCCGGGGATTCTTAGCACCCTCTGCCTTCATGTCGCACTGGCCGCTGCCTTGGCCAGGTACATTCCAGCTGCCGGAGACTGAGGGCCAAGATTTAAGTTGTAGAGTCATTTTGGAGGTGTTTGGCCATAACTCACCACGCTGGCCAAGCGGGTTGGTGAGTGTGGGATAGCATTTCCTCTGATCCCGATGGTATAGTTATACCGCTATTGGCGGTCGTCAGAGCCCCTTTAGTGGGAACAGGATGCACCACGAGAAGGCGGGGTTGACATTTGTCAAGGAGAGGCTGTGATGTTACGCATCACCTGACCTTACATCCCCATCATATATATATATATATATATATCATCAACCATTATCAATCCACTGCTGGATGAAGGTCTCCCCAAATTTCTTCCACAATTGTCTGTTTTGGGCATGTCTCCTCCACGTCACTCCAGCATACTTTCGAATTTCATCCTTCCATCTCCCATGGGGTCTTCTTATGGGTCTTTTCCTGTCCCTCGGAATCCAGTCTAAAATTTCGGCTGTCCATTGATGGTACTGTCTTTCTGGCAATATGTCCAGCCCATTGCCATTTCTGTGATTTCCCTCTGGTCATGATGACGTCCACTCCTGTCATTTTCCTTATTCACAAGTTCCGCTTCTTATATTTCCTGATAACACCAAGCATGCATCTCTCCATGCTACTTTGAGTTGTCTGCAGTCTGTGTATGTCTTTTTTAGTTAAGGTCCATGTCTCGGCTCCATACCCAGCAAAAACAATCTTGCTGGGCCATCATTGCCAGCAATGGCCCAGCACTATGTTGCCGCTGCCGAACCGTCAATAAAATGTCTGGGAGGCCAACAGAAGAGCCAACATTTCAGGCCAACAGTTGGCACCCCATGAGTTGTCATATGCCACAACAGGGCGATCAGTGGTCCATCACAGGCAGTAGCTGCCACAAGTGGCCCTTCAGTGGCTCTGCAAGCACGTGCCAGAAATGATGGCTAGCCTAATGTGGTCCGCTAGTGTGCCGTTAGTGGCAGCCGGCAACCACGTGACGTAACTGGTGGCTTGCCGAATCTTGTCCGCCAATTCCCAGTAGTAGCCATAATAATTAAAAAAAAAATGCAAATACAACCGCAGTTTCCCAAACCTACAATTTTTTTTACCCTTACGAAGCTTGTGAATTAACGCCCTGAGCTGGGGAAATTTTCTCAACAGATCGGAAAAACACCAGTTTCTATCTGAGTAGATTTGAACCTGGGCCGTTGGCGTGATAGCTAAGCTCTCTATCAATCGGACTAATTTGCCAAGCTTGAACAAATGCTTTAAGCTGTCTATTTGATATGCAATGTGTAATCGAATGCTTCCCTCTTTCATTTTACAATTTTGCGAGGTATTTTTCATAAAAGTCAGTTTCATATAATTCATAAATTAATTTTTTCAACCTAACGATAGTTTTTTTTTTTTTGTTTTTGTTTTATCTCAATGGTCGCTTTCCAAAGTTTTGTACTGTCCTTGTCGTCTTGAAAAGAGATTGTTGAATAACTATATATTTACCTGGGTTCATGTCACATTCTGTTACATTTTTAACGTTGTGTCTTTCCTTTCCGTTGTCCGAAGCTACAGTTGTTTTAAAGAGTAAAAGATATTTTATTTTACTTCTCGTTCTTTTTAGAAGCGAATTCCTCCCAGTCTTGTGTATTCAACCCATGGATGAGTACACCACATAGCGTTGCTTTTTTTCTTTCAAATAATTAATAAATTTTGTACACGTATAATTCTTTTTTTTTTCCAACAAACGTTGTTTTAATGGTTTTCCAGGATACTTGTTTCAAGCGGTTTCAAATTTTTTCTTGTTATTCATGGGAATGGAGTGGGTGTATTTCATGGCTGTAATCTAGTATTTCACGGTTTAATCTTATATCTTCGTCGACGTAAAATTTCATTAGGAAATTAATTCGCCTCACCACATATGGATTTTTTTCTTAACATCCACTAAAATAACACGATGGCGATAGCGTCGTCTTCAACTAACTGGTACCATGAGAGACACAGCAAGTGTTGCTTCTGCGCATGCGCAGTCCCGTTGCTTCCACCTGCTGTTGGGGGTTGCATTGATTGCCAGCAACGGGCCACTAGTGGCACTTGCTTGGAAGCCCAGAATTCACGGCGATGCTGCAGGGCCATCAATATTTCGCCAACTGACAGCGCTGCCACCAACGGACCACTACCGGGCCGTGAGATGCAGATTTCAGCCAGCAGTGACCGATCACTGCCAGCTAGTGGCCAGCAGTTTCCCAGCACTTGTGTTTTTGCTGGGATACGTAAGCACTGGCAAGATGTAATGATTAAACACTTTTCTTTTGAGACATACTATATCATAATCATCATGGTCAACCATTATCAATCCACTGCTGGACGAAGGTCTCCCCAAGTTTCCTCCACAACGGTCTGTCTTGTGCCAGTCTCCTCCATGTCACTCCCGCATACTTTCGAATTTCATTAACCCATCTTCCATGTGGTCTTCTTCTGGGTATTTTCCTGACCCTTTTAATCCAATCTAAAATTTTGGCTGTCCGTCGATGGTCTGTTCTTCTGGCAGCATGTCCAGCCCATTGCCATTTCAGTGTGCTAAACAAGTTCAACACAGGTATATATATATATCCATCTGATGCTGACCTTGGCTACTTACAATGGACGCTCCCTATCTTCTGATTCAAGGCTTCTTGAATTGGAAGAGGAACTACAAAGGATCAAGTGGGACATCGTGGGGCTAAGTGAGGTAAGGAGAAAAGGGAGAAGATCTCATCGAACTGAAAAGTGGACATCTCTTCTACTATCGTGGGACAGATACTGGCAGAACTAGTGGTGTTGGATTTATAATAAACAAGAAACTGAAGGATAAAGTTGTAGAAGTTGAAAGTTCCTTTGACAGAGCTGCACGACTTGTTATCCAACTCTCGAAAAGATACCAGGCTCAGATTATTCAAACTTATGCACCCACCACAAGTCATCCTGAAGAAGAAATTGAAGAATTTTATGAGGAAATTTGTCATCTAAATAATAAAGGTAAGCAGCACTTGAAAATAATTATGGGAGATTTCAATGCAAAAATAGGGCAACGGCAACAGAATGAAACTTCAGTAGGTAAATTCGGTCACGGCAACAGAAACCAGCGTGGAAATACTCTTGTTGAGTTTGCAGAGGCAGAAAGGGTTTTTCATCTTGAACTCCTTCTTCAGAAAAAGCACACAGGAAATGGACATGGAGACATCCAAATGGGACGACAAGTGAAATTGATTTTATTATGTGTAACAAAAAATTCGTCATCGAAGACTGCAGTGTGCTGAACAAGTTCAACACAGGTAGTGACCATAGATTGGTGAGATGTAAGATGCACCTCAACACTAAACTTGAACGTCGCAAGCTCATAAGACAAACAAAATCTATTGACATAACCAACCTTAAAAAACACCATAATACCTTCAAGTTAGAACTGAAGAACAGGTTCTCTGCTTTAGAAGGTCTAACATCGGAAGAAGTGGACATCTCTGAAGTTAACAGAAAAGTAACCAAAGCTCTTATGGAAACAGCAACAAAATTAGCTGGGTCTAAGAACAAGTTGCATGTGAACAAATTATCAGGAAAAACCAAAATGTTGATGCAAAAAAGAAGAGAGATGAGGACAACTAAAGAAGATGTGACTTCCAAAGTGGAATATATAGATCTATGCAAGACAGTAAGAAAAGTATCACTGAAGACGTAAGAAAATTCAACTGTGAACTAGTGAGGAAAGCAATTGAAAACAACCAAAGCCTTAAGATAGCAAAGGGACATCTCAGTAAGGGAAGAAAACAGATTCTGGCACTGAGAAAAGAAGATGGTTCTGTAACAAGAAATAGAGGCGAAATTTTGACAAGAGTGAAAGATTTCTACTCCAAATTATATGAAAGGGATGATATATGCACTCCAGACATCATGAAAGATACCAGTACCAGAGTTCCTCCAGTACTTCCAGCAGAAGTTGCACATGCAATCAAGAACATGAAGCGAGGAAAAGCTCCAGGAGAAGATGGAATTACTGTAGACATCATACAAGAAGCAAGTGGAGAAATCGAAACAGTACTCGCCCAAATTTTCACTCGATGCCTTAATGAAGGAAAGATTCCTGAGGATTGGAACACCGCTACAATGATCCTGCTACATAAGAAAGGTGACATTGAGGATCTCGGAAACTACAGACCTATCAGCCTCCTATCAGTAGTTTATAAAATCTTCACTAAAGTTCTTTCACACCGCTTGAAGGTGACACTGGACATGGCTCAACCAAGAGAACAAGCTGGATTCAGGAGTGGCTACAGCACAATAGATCATATCCACGTGCTGAGAGAACTAATTGAAAGAGCGAGGGAATATGAACTTCCATTGTGCATGGCTTTTATCGATTATGAAAAAGCCTTTGATTCGGTGAAACTATCAGCAGTTACAATAGCTCTGAAAACCTGCGGTATTGAAGATGCATACATTAATATTATTAATAACACCTATGAAAATGCAAGTGCAAAAGATTCGGCTGTTTGAAAATACAACACACGTAAAAATTGGAAAGGAGTGAGACAAGGTGACACCATATCTCCGAAGCTCTTTAATGCCACATTGGAGGGTGTTTTTCAGTCGCTGAGCTGGGAAAACAAGGGGATAAAGATTAATGGAGATTATCTAACCCACCTTCGTTTTGCTGATGACGTAGTCATTTTTGCAACTAACCCATCAGAGCTGCAGAGTATGATCCAGGAACTTGCTGACAAGAGTAAAGAAGTGGGATTAAAAATGAACTTTCAGAAGACAAAAGTGATGTTCAATGCTTTTACAAGAAATGAAGATTTATCGATTGATGGAGAAAAGCTGGAGATAACAGAACACGTATGTTTATCTTGGACAGCAGATATCAAGTGAGGGTCACATTGATGAAGAAATTAATCGGCGTACAAAACTTGCCTGGAGAGCTTTTGGAAGAAACAGCATAATTTTCAAGAGCAATATGCCATTATGTCTTAAAAGAAAGTGTTTGATCAATGCATCCTTCCAGTGCTTACGTATGGTGCAGAGACATGGACCTTAACTAAAAGAGACATACAAAGGCTGCAGACAACTCAAAGAAGCATGGAGAGGTGCATACTTGGTATAACCAGGAGAGATAAGAAGAGGAACTCGTGGATCCGAAAAATGACAAAGAGTGGAAGACATCATGATCAGAGTTAAATCCCTGAAATGGCAATGGGCTGGACATACTGCCAGAAGGACAGATCATCGATGGACAGCCGAAATTTTAGATTGGATTCCAAGGGACAGGAAAAGACCCAGAAGAAGACCACATGGGAGATGGGTGGATGAAATTCGAAAGTATGCAGGGGTGACATGGTGGAGACTGGCACAAGACAGACCGTTGTGGAGGAAACTTGGGGAGACCTTCGTGCAGCAGTGGATTGATAATGGTTGACAATGATGATGATGATGATGATATATAATAAACAAGAAACTGAAGGATAAACTGAAGGATGAAAATGGAAGTGGTGTTGAATTTATAATAAACAAGAAACTGAAGGATAAAGTTGTAGAAGTTGAAAGTTCCTCTGACAGCGCTGCACGACTCTTTATCCAACTCTCGAGAAGATACCAGGCCCAGATTATTCAAGCTTATGCACCCTCTACAAGTCACCCTGAAGAAGAAATTGAAGAATTTTACGAGAGGAAATTCGGAATCTAAATAACAAAGGACAACAGCACTTGAAGATCATTATGGGTGATTTCAATGCAAAAGTAGGGCAACAGCAACAGAATGAAACTTCGGTTGGTAAATTTGGTTACGGAAACAGAAATCAACGTGGAAATACTCTCGTAGAATTTGCAGAAGCATAAAGCTTTTTCATCATGAACTCCTTTTTCAAGAAAAAGCCACAGAGGAAATGGACATGGATACATCCGAATGGGACGACAAGTGAAATTGATTTTATTATGTGTAACAAAAAATTCGTCATTGAAGAATGCAGTGTGCTAAACAAGTTCAACACAGGTAGTGACCATAGATTGGTGAGATGTAAGATGCACCTCAACACTAAACTCGAACGTGGCAAGCTCATAAGGTAAAAAAAATGTTTTGACATAACCAACCGCAAAAAACACCATAATACCCTCAAGTTGGAACTGAGGAACAGATTCTTTGCTTTAGAAGGCCTAACATCGGAAGAAGTGGGTGTTTCTGAAGTTAACAGAGAACACACCAATTTTCTTATGGAAACAGCAACAAAAATAGGTGGTACTAAGAACAAGTTACTTATGAAGAAAATTTCAGGAAAAACAAAAATGTTGATGCAAAAGAGAAGGGAGATGAGGACAAATAAAGACGTAACTTCCAACATGGAATATATCAAGCTATGCAAGACAGTGAGAAAGGGTATCTCTGAAGACATAAGGAAATTCAATTGTGAACTAGTGAGGAAAGCAATTGAAAACAATCAGAGCCCGAAGAGAGCAAAAGGACATCTCAGTAAGGGAAGAAAACAGATTATGGCTCTTAGAAAAGAAGATATGAGAAAAGAAGATGAAACTGTAACAAGAAATAGAAGCGAAATTTTGACAAGGGTGAAAGATTTCTATTCAAAACTATATGTAAGGGATGATACATCTATTCCAGACATTACGACAGCTCCAGTGCCAAAGTCCCTCCAATCCTCCCTGCAGAAGTTATATATGCAATTAAGATTATGAAACGGGGAAGAGCTCCAGGGGAAGATGGAATTACAGTAAACATTATACAAGAAGCAAATGGAGAAATTGAAACAACACTCGCCCAAGTTTTCACCAGATGTATTAATGAAGGGAAGATTCCAGAGGATTGGAACAATGCTACAATGATGTTGCTCCATAAAAAAGGTGACATTGAGGATCTCAGGAACTACAGGCCCATCAGCCTCCTTTCAGTGGTTTATAAAATCTTCACTAAGGTTCTTTCACATTGTTTGAAGGTAACACTAGACATTGCCCAACCAAGAGAACAAGCTGGATTCAGGAGTGGCTACAGCACAATAGATCGTATCCACGTACTGAGAGAAGTAATTGAAAGAACAAGAGAATATGAACACCCATTATGCATAGCTTTTATTGATTATGAAAAGGCCTTCGATTCCGTGAAACCATCAGCAGTAACAATGGCTTTGAAATCCTGCGGTACTGAAGATGCATACATTAGCATTCTTAATAACATCTATGAAAATGCAAGTGCAAAGGTTCGGATATTTGAGGATACAGCACAAATAAGAATTGGAAAGGGAGTGAGACAAGGTGACACCATATTTCCCAAGCTCTTTAACGCCACATTGCAAAATGTCTTTCAACCATTGAACTGGGAAAACAAAGGGATAAAGATTAATGGAAATTACTCAACTCACCTTCGTTTTTCTCATGACTTAGTCATCTTTGCAACTATCCCTTCAGAGCTAGGGTATGATCCAAGAACTTGATGACAAGAGTAAAGAAGTGGGATTAAAAATGAACTTTCAGAAGACAAAAGTGATGTACAATGCTTTTACAAGAAACAAAGATTTATCGAGTGAGGGAGAAAAGCTTGAGACAACCGATTCCTACATTTATCTTGGGCAGCAGATATCGAGTGATGGTCACATTGATGAAGAAATTAATCGGCGTGTAAAACTTGGATGGAGAGCTTTTGGAAGAAACAGTGCAATTTTTAAGAGCTGTTTACCAGTATATCTCAAAAAAAAAGTGCTTAATCAGTGCATTATGCCAGTGCTTAAGTATGGAGCTGAGACATGGACCTTAACTAAAAATGACATACAAAGGCTGCACACAACTCAAAGAAGGATGGAGAGATGCATGCTTGGTGCAATCAGGAAAGATAAGAAGAGGACCTTGTGCATAAGGAAAATGACAGGAATGGACGACATCATGACAAGAGTGAAATCAATGAAATGGCAATGAGCTGGACATGTTGCCAAAGGAACGGACCACCGATGGACAACCGAAACTTTAGACTGGATTCCGAGGGACAGGAAAAGACCTAGAAGAAGCCCCCATGGGAGATGGAAGGATGAAATTCGAAAGTATGCTGGAGGGACATGGAGGAGGCAGGCCCAAGACAGACAAGTGTAGAAGAAATTTGGGGAGACCTTCATCCAGCAGTGGATTGATAATGGTTGATGATGATGATGATGATGATATATATATACTGTATATATAAAATCTTGGGCTTGTCCTTCCATGTCCCTCCAGCATACCTTCGAATTTCATCCTTTCCATCTCCCCTGGGGTCTTCTTCCGGGTCTCTCACTCTGGTCATGATGTCGTCCCTTCCTGTCATTTTTCTTATCCACAAGTTCATCTTCTTATCTTTCCTGTTCACAGCAAGCATGCATCTCTCCGTGCCTCTTTGAGTTGCTTGTAGTCTTTGTATGTCTTTTTTAGTTAAGGTCCATGTCTCTGCTCCATACGTAAGCACTGGCAGGATGCACTGATTAAACACTTTTCTTTTGACACATACTGGCATACTGCTCTTAAAAATTGTACTGTTTATTTCCAAAAGCTCTCCATCCAAGTTTTATACGCCGATTAATTTCTTCATCAGTGTGACCCTCACTTGATATCTGCTGCCCAAGATAATTGTATGAATCGGTTGTCTCAAGCTTTTCTCCATCAATCGATAAATCTTCGTTTCTTGTAAAAGCACTGTACATCACTTTTGTCTTCTGAAAGATCATTTTTAATCCCACTTCTATACGCTTGTCAGCAAGTTCTTGGATCGTACTCTGCAGCTCTGAAGGGGTCGTCGCATAGATTACTACGTCATCAGCAAACCGAAGGTGAGTTTAGTAATCTCCATTTATATAGGAGTTCAGCCCTTTGCTTTCAAAGTTCAACGACTGAAAGACATTTTGCAATGTGGCGTTAAAGAGCTTGGGAGATATGGTGCCACGTTGTGCCCCCCCCCTTTTTTTATTTTTATTTGTGCTGTATCCTCAAATATCCGAACCTTTGCACTTGCATTTTCATAGATGTTATTAATAATGCTAATATATGCATCTTCAATACCGCAGGATTTCAAAGCCATTGTTACTGCTGATGGTTTCATGGAATCGAAGACCTTTTCATAGTCAATAAAAGCCATGCATAATAGAAGTTCATATTCTCTTGTTCTTTCAATTAGTTGTCTCAGTACATGGATATGATCTATAGTGCTGGAGCCACTCCTGAATCCAGCTTGTTCCCTTGATTGGGCCATGTCCAGTGTTACCTTCAAGCGATGTGAAAGAACCTTAGTGAAGATTATATGAACCACTGATAGGAGGCTGATGGGGATGTAGTTCCTGAAATCCTCAACATCACCTTTCATAGAACAGTATGATCATAGCTTATTTCCAATTCTCAGGAATCTTTCCTTCATTGAGACATCTAGTGAAAACTTGAGCAAGTGTAGTTTCTATTTCCCCGCTTGCTTCCTGTACAATGTCCACGGTAATTCCATCTGCTACCGGAGCTCTTTCCCATTTCATCTTCTTAATTGCATGTGCAACTTCTGCCGGGTGGGCAAGAAGAGCTTTGGTACTGGTGTATTTCTTAATGACTGATAAAGGTGTAAAATCACTTTCATTTGGTTTTGGCGTAGAAATCTTTCACTAATGTCAAAATTTAACCTCTATTTCCTGTTAGAGAGTCATCTTCTTTTTTCAGTGCTATAATCTGTTTTCTTCCCTTACTGAGATAGCCCTTTGCTTTCTTTAGGCTTTGATTATTTTCAGTTGCTTTCCTTACTACTTCACAATTGAATTTCCTTATGTCTTCAGTGATATTTTTCCGAATTATCTTGCATAACTCTATATATTCTTCTTTGGAATTTATAATTATTTTGTTTGTTCCCATGTACCTTCTCTTCTGCATTAGCCTTTTTGTTTTTTCCTGACGATTTCTTCATATGCAGCTTGTTTTTAGTACCAAGTAGTTTTGTTGCTCTTTCCATAAGAGCCTTGGTCAGTTTCCTATTAAATTCAGAGATGTCTACTCCTTCCGATGAAAGACCTTCTAGAGCAGAGATGTAGTTGTTCAGTTCCAACTTCAACGTATTATTATGATTTTTAAAGTCGGCCATGTCAATACATTTTCTTTGATTGATGAGTTTAGCACGTTCCAGTTAAATGTTGAGGTGCATCCTTACATCGCAACATTCTATGGTCATTACATGTCTTGAACTTGTCTAGAACACTGCAGTCTTCAATGACGAATTTCTTGTTACACATAGTAAAGTCAACTTCGCTTGTCGTCCCATTAGGATGTCTGCATGTCCATTTCCTATGTGGCTTTTTCTTGAAAAAGGAGTATATGATTAAAGACTTTTCTGCTTCTGTAAAACCTATACGAAAGTATTTCCACGCTGGTTTTGTTGCCCTGACCGAATTTTCGCATTGAAATTTCCCATAATGTTGCCCTATTTTCGCATTGAAATTTCCCATAATGATCTTCAAGTGCTGCTTGCCTTTGTTATTTAGATGATGAATTTCCTCGTAGAACTCTTCAATTTCTATCTCTGGATGACTTGTGGTGGGTGTGTAAGCTGGAATAATCTGAGTCTGGTATCTCTTTGAGGGTTGGATAACTAGTCGAGCTTAAGAGCAGTATGCCATTATCTCTTAAAAGAAAAGTGTTTAATCAATGCGTCCTTCTAGTTCTTACATATGGAGCAGAGACATGGGCCTTAACTAAAAAAGACATGCAAAAGCGGCATATAGCTGTTAACAGCATGGAGAGATGCATGGTTGCGGTGTAACCAAGAAAGATAAGACGAACTCTTGGATAAGGAAAATGAAAAGAGTGGAAGACATCATGACCAGAGTTAAATCGCTGAAATAGCATTGGGCTGGACATGTTGCCAGAAGAACGGACTGAATTCGCAAGCATTTCGGAGTAACAAGGAGGAAACAGGCTCATGGCAGACACGTGTGGAAAAAATATAGGGAAACCTTCATCCAGCAGTGGATTGGTGATGTTTGACAATGATGCACTGTTCATCCTTGCGTTTGGCAGAAACTCTGCTAATACAAAGGCATAGAGAGAATTGCTGTAACGATGACATTCCTATAGCGATTCCGTCACCATGGAAACCATTGGGTAAAAACTAGGATCTGTCCCCGACCACTAGCAGTGAATAATGTAACTTCTTTTTCACTGTGCGTGCTCATAAAATATACCTCCCGCATATAATGCAGCATTACATACATCTGAAGACGAGCTCAACGTGAGCTTGAAAGTGCTAATGTTTTTATCACGTCTTTTGTAAAAAAAGATCGTGCTTATGTTATCGGTTTGTCCGTCCGTTCGTCCGTCAGTCCGTCCGTCTGTCTGTACCCCCGAAATCTCTGCAACTATTAATCCGATTTTAAAAATTCTTTTTGCATTGGGAAGATTGAAATATGCGAATGATGATCCTTCATTTCGTCTTTTTTTTTATGATGCACTATTTCGCCGCTAGAGGGCATAAATTCAGATGATGTCGAATTCAAAAATACGTTTTATTCCACATGTTTGCTTCTAAACATCCGATTAAATTTTTTTTTATCTTTCGATTCCATTTATTTCGAAGAGTGTTTAAGACATAGTTACTTTTTCAAATTACACATAGACTTTCCGCTAGGGGGCGTAAAAGTAAATGACATTTTTGCCGATGACTGTTCTTCTGAAACTCCGATTTGAAAAATGTTTTCTTCAGCGGATACATCTCCTGAAGGAAAATCTTTTGCATATAATTTCAAATTTTTGGGAAAGAATACTTTGGCCACCAGGGGGCGTAAGTGTTAATTTTTGCTTCTGATGTATTTGCCATAAAATCTGAGCTTCTAAAATATTGATTGTAAAATTCTTTCGTGGACTGATACCACTTACATCAATAACTCTCTTTGGAATATTTGTTTTCCTAAAATATTCCACAGTTTCTCCGCCAAGGGGCGTAGATATACATATTATTTTTGACAATATCTCTACTTCTAAGAGTCCGATTTGAAAAATTACTTCTTTGTTGGATAGTGTTTTTCGTGTGACATGTTTTTCATATAATTTCAAAATTTTCAGGTAATTCATAGACTTTCCACTAGGGGGCGTAGCGGTAAATTGCGTTTCCCCCTATATCTCTGCTTCTAAATCTCCGATTTGGAAAATTCTTTCTGCACCGGATACAGCTCCTGGTGGAAAATCGTTTGCACATAATTTATAATTTTTGTGAAAAAATGGTTTTGCCACCAGGGGGCGTAAATGTTAATTTCCGCTTCTGATGTTTTTTCAGCAAAATATCAGCTTCTAAAATATTGACTGAAAGAAAAGTCGTTTGTTGACCGATACTACTCATGTCGACAAACCCTTTAGGAACTATTTCTTCTTGAAATAATGCATGGTTTATACGCCAGGGGGCGTAGATGTATATCTTATTTTTGTAAATATATCTGCTTCTAGGAGTCCGATTTGAAAAATTCCTTCTTTGTTGGATAGTGTTTTCAGTGGGACATGTGTTTTATATAATTTCAAAATTTTCAAGTAATTCATATACTTTTCGCTAGGGAGCGTAAATGTAAATTGCGTTTCCCCCTATATCTCTGCTTCTAAATCTCCAATTTGAAAAATTACTTCTGCACCGGATACAGCTCCTGATGGGAAACGTTTTCACATAATTTCTAATTTTTGTAAAAACATGGTTTTGCCACCAGGGGCGTAAGTCTTAATTCCCGCTTCCTGATGTATTTGCAGCAAAATATTAGCTTCTAAAATATCGACTGAAAGAAAAATCGTTTGTTGACCGATACTACTCATGTCGACAAACCCTTTAGGAACTATTTCTTCTTGAAATAATGCATGGTTTATACGCCACGAGGCGTAGATGTATATCTTATTTTTGTAAATATCTCTGCTTCTAGGAGTCCGATTTGAAAAATTCCTTCTTTGTTGGATAGTGTTCCTAGTGTGACATGCGGTTCATATAATTTCAAAATTTTCAAGTAAATCCTAGACTTTCCGCTAGGGACCGTAAGCGTAAATTGCGTTTCCCCCTATATCTCTGCTTCTAAATCTCCGATTTGAAAAATTCTTTCTGCACCGCATACAGCTCTTGATGGGAAATCATTTGCACATAATTTCTAATTTTTGTAAATAATGGTTTGGCCACCAGGTGGCGTAAGTCCTAATTTCCGCTTCTGATGCATTTGCAGCAAAATATTAGCTTCTAAAATCTCGATTGAAAAAAGTCGTTTGTTGACTGATACTACTCATGTCGACAAACCTTTTAGGAAAATGTTCTTCTTGAAATAATGCATAGTTTCTACGCCAGGGGCGTAGATGTATATCTTATTTTTGTAAATATCTCTACTTCTAGCAGTCCGATTTGAAAAATTCCTTCTTTGTTGGATAGTGTTTCTGATGCGAAATGGTTTTCTTATAAATTCAAAATTTTCAAGTAAATCATAGACTTTCCGCTAGGGGGCACAAAGGTAAATTGCGTTATTTCTGCTTCTAAAGCTCCGATTTGAAAAATTCTTTCTGTATCGCATACAAGACCTGGTGGAAAATATCTTTCACATAATTTCTAATGTTTGGTGGTAAAGAATGGTTTGGCCACCAGGGGTCATAAGTGTTAATTTCTGCTACTGGCGTATTTGTAGCAAAATCTGGGCTCCTGGAAACTCGACTCATTTTTTTTTCTTGGACCGATACCACTTATATGGATAAACCTTTTGAGAATACTTTCTTCCTAAATTAATGCATGGTTTTTCCACCAGGGGACGTAAAGTCACATCTTATTTTTGTCGATAACTCTGTTTCTAAGAGTTCGTAAGCTCACGATTCCGTTTACAGCAATATCTGAGGGATTAAAAACCTGATTGAAAATATTTTTTCTTTCGTCAGATCTATTGTTTTCCATACCGGTTCCGTTGACTTTGAATAGATTTGATAAATATAATTTGCGTCAGAACGGATTCAAAAGACTTGCTTATTACACCCGAAAATTCGGTGTCATCTTTCTTGTTAACTTGTGTTTTTAGTGTATATAACATTCATTTTTTATGTATCATCATCATCATTGTCAACCATTATCAATCCACTGCTGGACGAAGGTCTCCCCAAGTTTCCTCCACAACGGTCTGTCTTGTGCCAGTCTCCTCCATGTCACTCCCGCATATTTACGAATTTCATCCACCCATCTCCCATGTGGTCTTTTTCTGGGTCTTTTCCTGTCCCTTAGAATCCAATCTAAAATTTCGGCTGTCCATCTATGGTCTGTCCTTCTGGCAGTATGTCCAGCCCATTGCCATTTCAGGGATTTAACCCTGATCATGATGTCTTCCACTCTCGTCATTTTTCGGATCCACGAGTTTCTCTTCTTATCTCTCCTGGTTATACCAAGCATGCACCTCTCCATGCTTCTTTGAGTTGTCTGCAGCCTTTGTATGTCTCTTTTAGTTAAGGTCCACGTCTCTGCACCATACGTAAGCACTGGAAGGATGCATTGATCAAACACTTTTCTTTTAAGACATAATGGCATATTGTTCTTGAAAATTATGCTGTTTCTTCCAAAAGCTCTCCAGGCAAGTTTTGTACGCCGATTAATTTCTTCATCAATGTGACCCTCACTTGATATCTGCTGTCCAAGATAAACATACGTATCTGTTATCTCCAGTTTTTCTCCATCAATCGATAAATCTTCATTTCTTGTAAAAGCATTGAACATCACTTTTGTCTTCTGAAAGTTCATTTTTAATCCCACTTCTTTACTCTTGTCAGCAAGTTCCTGGATCATACTCTGCAGCTCTGATGGGGTAATTGCAAAAATGACTACGTCATCAGCAAAACGAAGGTGGGTTAGATAATCTAGATTAATCTTTATCCCTTTGTTTTCCCAGTTCAGTGATTGAAAGACATTTTCCAATGTGGCATTAAAGAGCTTCGGAGATATGGTGTCACCTTGTCTCTCCTCCTTTCCAATTTTTATGTGTGTTGTATTTTCAAACAGCCGAATCTTTGCACTTGCATTTTCATAGATGTTATTAATAATATTAATGTATGCATCTTCAATACCGCAGGATTTCAGAGCCGTGGTAACTGCTGATGGTTTCACCGAATCAAAGGCTTTTTCATAATCGATAAAAGCCATGCACAATGGAAGTTCATATTCCCTCGCTCTTTCAATTAGTTCTCTCTTTACGTGGATATGATCTATTGTGCTGTAGCCACTCCTGAATCCAGCTTGTTCTCTCGGTTGAGCCATGTCCAGTGTTACCTTCAAGCTGTGTGAAAGAACTTTAGTGAAGATTTTATAAACCACTGATAGGAGGCTGATAGGTCTGTAGTTCCTGAGATCCTCAATGTCACCTTTTTTATGTAGCAGGATCATTGTAGCATTGTTCCAATCCTCAGGAATCTTCCCTTCATTAAGGCATCGAGTGAAAATTTGGGCGAGTACTGTTTCGATTTCTCCACTTGCTTCTTGTATGATGTCTATAGTAATTCCATCTTCTCCTGGAGCTTTCCCCCGCTTCATGTTCTTGATTGCATGAGCAACTTCTGCTGGGAGGACTGGAAGAACTCTGGTACCTTTCATGATGTCTGGAGTACATGTATCATCCCTTTCATATAATTTGGAGTAGAAATCTTTCACTCTTGTCAAAATTTCGCCTCTATTTCTTGTTATAGAACCATCTTCTTTTCTCAGAGCCATAATCTGTTTTCTTCCCTTACTGAGATGTCCCTTTGCTATCTTAAGGCTTTGGTTGTTTTCAATTGCTTTCCTCACTAGCTCACAGTTGAATTTCCTTACGTCTTCAGTGATACTTTTTTCGTGTTGTCTTGCATAGCTCTATATATTCCACTTTGGAAGTCACATCTTCTTTAGTTGTCCTCATCTCTCTTCTTTTTTGCATCAACATTTTGGTTTTTCCTGATAATTTGTTCACATGCAACTTGTTCTTAGACCCAGCTAATTTTGTTGCTGTTTCCATTAGAGCTTTGGTTACTTTTCTGTTAACTTTAGAAATATCCACTTCTTCCGATGTTAGGCCTTCTAAAGCAGAGAATCTGTTCTTCAGTTCTAACTTGAAAGTATTATGGTGTTTTTTAAGGTTGGTTATGTCAATACATTTTGTTTGTCTTATGAGCTTGCCACGTTCCAGTTTAGTGTTGAGGTGCATCTTACAACTCACCAATCTATGGTCACTACCTGTGTTGAACTTGTTCAGCACACTGCAGTCTTCGATGACGAATTTTTTGTTACACATAATAAAATCAATTTCACTTGTCGTCCCATTTGGATGTCTCAATGTCCATTTCCTGTGTGGCTTTTTCTTGAAAAAGGAGTTCAAGATGAAAAATCCTTCTGCCTCTGCAAACTCAACGAGAGTATTTCCACGCTGGTTTCTGTTGCCGTGACCGAATATACCTACTGAAGTTTCATTCTGTTGCCGTTGCCCTATTTTTGCATTGAAATCTCCCATAATTATCTTCAAGTGCTGCTTACCTTTATTATTTAGATGACGAATTTCCTCATAAAATTCTTCAATTTCTTCTTCTGGATGACTTGTGGTGGGTGCATAAGTTTGAATAATCTGAGCCTGGTATCTTCTCGATAGTTGGATAACGAGTCGTGCAGCTCTGTCTGAGGAACTTTCAACTTCTACCACTTTAACCTTCAGTTTCTTGTTTATTATAAATCCAACACCACTAGTTCTGCCAGTATCTGTCCCACGATAATAGAAGAGATGTCCACTTTTCAGTTCAATGAGATCTTCTCCTTTTCTCCTTACCTCACTTAGCCCGACGATGTCCCACTTGATCCTTTGTAGTTCCTCTTCCAATTCAAGAAGCCTTGAATCAGAAGATAGGGAGCGTCCGTTATAGGTAGCCAAGGTCAGCATCAAATGGCAGCCTAGTCCGGTCCTCCGGGGATTCTTAGCACCTCTGCCTTCATGTCGCACTGGCCGCTGCCTTGGCCAGGTACATTCCAGCTGCCGGAGACTGAGGGTCAAGATTTAGGTTGTAGAGTCATTTTGGAGGTGTTTGGCCATAACTCACCACGCTGGCCAAGCGGGTTGGTGAGTGTGGGATAGCATTTCCTCTGATCCCGATGGTATAGTTATACCGCTATTTGCGGTCGTCAGAGCCCCTTTAGTGGGAACAGGATGCACCACGAGAAGGCGGGGTTGACATTTGTCAAGGAGAGGCTGTGATGTTACGCATCACCTGACCTTACATCCCTTTTTATGTATATATTCATGTAAATCGTGTATTAGACGGAAAAGTTGCTTTATAGGACAATGATGAATATTAAAATAAATACACAGTTCACGTGGACTAGGAACATCAAATAGAAGTCATCTCTCTTTCCACGTTTATAAGTGAGTCACGGAAAAATTATCATCGACCGCCACAGCGAATCGAACCCAGGGTCTTGCAGTTACGCGCCGGACATGCTTCCACTGCCCCACTGCAGCCTCGAAATTCTCCAGACTCACATACGACATACTGCCAAACCACTTGGCAGATTGCTTTCTTTGGAGCCCAGCACAATTATGAATATTTTTTATACTCCCTGTAAAATTATCAGACCATGTTTAATTTGTTTTCTTACTACGATGAAAAAAAGTTTTGTAACTTCACTTCGGCAGATGAGTGTAGTTGGGTCTGAAGCACGGTGGTATTTATTAAAATATAGAGGGTGTCGCGATATTAATTCTAATCTAGTGTATATCACAGCAAACAACTGATTCTGTGAAATAAAATCTTACATGAGATATCGTTTTCTGTTTTTCTTTAACTCAAGTTTAATCCCACGCAGTCAGTTAGTAGAGAGATAAAAGAAATTACGGGAAAAAAATTCAAATGCTTCTTTAGTGGTGAAAAGACATTTAATTATCATCTAAATAATGGTATCACTTTAAGCCCTTCGTGTAGTTTGTGTTAACACCATAGAACCGCATGCTTCTTTTGTAGCAATAATTTTTCTTTGCATCATTTTGCAAAGTTTTGAGAAAAAGCTGCAGCGAAAGTCTTTGCACGGAGATGAGCAAGGGTGGGGGAAGAGAGCTAATGTAGCTGAAACAAATTAGAAAAATGCAAGAAATTAACGTGGCGTGAAAGTAAGAACGGAATAAAGAGTTTGCTATATGATCCCGTCAATCTTTAGAAAAAGAAAGGCTTCCATTTCTTATAAAAAAAAACTTCAAGATAATTAACTGTTCATATTGATTTCTTTTTTATTTCGCTAAACTGGGTTATTCTAAGCATCCTGGTTCTGAATCGCTTTTTCTTTACCTGTTCTTTTTCTTTTTCTCGGGAAATTAGTCTTACATGCTAAAAATTGCTGAGCACGTATGTGGAATTTTTCAGTGGCTATAACAATCCACTAGGTTTTCAGAAGCCTTTCACTTCCCCCACTCCGGTGGGAAAAAATCCTCTGCTTGGGATTTCTTTGAAGGCGAAGATAATAAGTATGCGTTCATCAGATGATTTGCTAAACAAGTATGGCAATTCACCGAAATTAAAGCGCTGCTGTTAATTCCATTTAAGCTAAAAGGCAGGCGATGAACAGACGTTACCTTCTGTTTAAATATTGCTTTTTGTACATTATCCACGTACCCCTCACTAAAATTTGAGAAAGGTAGAATTTAATTTATTTTCAAGAAAAAATGCAAAGGTGTTCAGAAAAGTAATGCCTCTCTATTTACAGAGGATTTTTTTGCGTTTTTGGAAAGAGTTTAGAGCAATATAATTCATGTTTAAAATAAAACTATTTTTTTCTTGAATATTCTACACCGAGTGGCCACTTTATTATGACCACCCCTCAATACTTCGTTGGGCCACCTTTTGCCTTTAATATTGCTTCGATTCTTCGTGGCATGGACTCCACAAGATGTTGATAGGTGGTTTGTGGAATCTGAGGCCATGCTTGATGAATAGCACTTTCCAGGAGATGAGATTGCAGGGTTGTGGATCCAGCTGTCTGATGGCTCGTTCAACTTCATCCCAGAAATTATCAATGGGGATGAGATCTGGAGATTGTGGAGGCCACCTGAGCAAAGTAAACTCCCCGGCATGTTCCTGAAACCAATCCTGCACAATGCGAGCACTATGGCAGGACGCATTATCTTGTTGAAAGTAGCCGTCACCATTGGGATAAACCATCAACATGACAGGATGCACTTGTTCCGTAACGATGTTTAGATATGATGTGCCAGTCAGACGTTGATCAACACGAATTAAAGGGCCCAAAGCATGCCAGGAAAACATTTCCCTTACCATAACGTAGCTTCCACCAGCTTGAAGGCTTGAAGCAATGCATGTGGTGTCCATGCTTTCGTGCTGTTTCCACCAAATTCTTACTCGGCCAATGGCATGGTGCAACTGAAAACGTGATTCATCGGACCACATAATTTGTTTCCAATTATCGACTGTCCAATCCTTGTGCTCCTGTTTGAACTGGAGACATTTTCTCTTGTTAACTGCGGGCAGCAAAGGTGTTCCAACAGGCCTTCGGCTGCCATATCCCATCTGTTTTGTGTACGGCGAGCAGAGCGTGCAGAGATCATTTGAGGGGATCCTTGATTAAGATGGTCTGTAATTTGCTGCACTGTTGCCCTTCTGTTGTCTGTTACCAGTCTGTACAGTCTTCGTTCCGCTCGAGCAGTCACTAGTCGATGACGACCACACGTTGCACGTAGAGTCCCAGTTTTTGGCTGACAGTCCAGTCTTTAAACACTTTAACAACAGCTGCTCTGGAACATTTCACGAATGCGGCGTTTTCGGTGATACTCGCTCTATTGATCCGAGCTCCTACAATCATCCCACATTGAAAGTCCGTCATATCGCATTTTTTACCCATCTCGTCACCCAAAACTCACTTCTACTACTGTCGCAATCACTAAGCTTTCCCTTTTTATACTAGCCTCGCCCTCTGGCTGCAACAGCGTGCCGCATGAGTGCGAGGCTCATTTGCTTAAAACTATCAGGTGGTCATAATAAAGTGGCCACTCAGTGTATGCGATAGCCCTTTCTCTGAATCTAGATTTCCAAGATAACAGGGCATTTCTTAAAATTGGCAATGGTATTTTACTCCATTCTTCTTTCATAGCTTTACGTAGTTCAATCATTGCCTTAGGTATAAGCCTCTCTTTAGCAGTCCGAAGGTAAAATGTTCTGTTGGTAACACATCAGGGGACCCAGTCTTAGCATAAATACTGTTAGAAACGTTCGACAGATGGCGCGCACTCACTGTGTCAGTGTGCAACGTCACCAACGAACCAGGAGGCATAAAGCAGCTACAAGGAGGTTATCTTACTGGAGACACCACCTGCTCTGCCGCCATTGGTCACAGCTAATCCGTGGTGTGACGTCACGAGCAGGCAAAAACCGAACTAAATTATACCGTTAATGAAACAGTAAGCTTGTGTATCATTGATAAAGACTATTGAATTACTCATGTTATCTACTTATGCGCTTAGAATCTTTTGTTCCATTGGTTTCAAAGCAGCTTCTTTACTGCGGCTGCGTCGTGCCTGCTCATGACGTCATTTGCAGCACAGACGGTGACTTATGGCGGCCAATGATGCGTGGATAGGGGTGGTGTCTCCAGTAATATAACCTCCTTAAACAACTGGTGAATCCAGTGTTGCCAGATTGGGCTACTTTGAAAGCAATCTGCTACTATCTTTTTCGGTCGGCTGCTTGGCTACTTCTTGGGCTACTTTTTTTCCCGCCTGTTTTAAGCATTTTTCTCTGTAGATTATTTGAAAATTTCGAGTTTAAAACATGATATTGTGCCGCCCTACCAGGTGTAATGGTTTAAGAGTTGGCTTCTGACCATTAATCCGTGATGGATCCGAGTTCGAATCCTGGTAGGGCATGGACGTTGTGTTTGTTTTACGGCACTGGCTCTCTCCCTTCTCTGGAACCAGTGACATTAAATTAGGGAGGATTTTCCCCCAAAGGATTGTATACACTAATCAACATGCTTCAATCTGAATTTCATTCATTTACCAATCACATAAGAAATTAATTTAAATTATTTGTATTTTTTTTATTTTTAAATACACTGGCGTGCAAAAATTAAAGACGAGATAGTTTTTCGAATGTAACGTCATACAGAAGTGCTCCACATCGATTCAAATCATACCATAAGATCCCGGAGATGTAAGAATATGGATCAAGTGAGCAAAACCGTCCAAACGAGAAATCCAAAGGATTCAAAGGCACTTTATTGAAAAGGTAGCTTCGAGGAGCACAACTGGACAGAACACAGAAACGTCCGTGTGGTGTGACCGGCGGCTGCCAAGAAAAATACAGTCTTTAGTAGGGAATATGATCACCCCTGACTGCGTTGCAGGATTTACAACGTCTGTCCATGCTGAGGACAAGGTTGTCAAGGAGCTGTTGGGGCATCGTGGCCCATTCCTCTTGTAGCGCCAATCGCAGCTGCGGAATCGTTGCTGGTGGCACGTGACGTGCTGCCAAGCGTCTCGCGAGAAGGCCCCACACGTGTTCGATTGGATTTAGGTTCGGGGATCTTGCGGACCAATCCATGCGTTGAATATCTTCACTCTTTAACAGCTCTGCGACAGCCACTGTAAAATGAGGTGTCGCGTTGTCGTCCATGAAGAGGAACTCAGGACCCACAGCACCTCTAAACAGACTCATGTGAGGCAGGAGAACATCGGTACAATAGCGGGCACCAGTGACTGAACCTCCTTGGAAGATGTGGAGGTCAGTACGGCTACCAAGCATGACACCGCCCTAAACGAGAACTCCGCCACCTCCAAACCGGTCCCTTTCGATGATGTTGGAGATGTGATTGCGTGTTCTATGCTCTCTCCAGATGTGTAGATTCCAGAATCGTTCGTCAGACTAAATCGGCTCTCATCCGTAAAAAAAACTCGACCGCATTGCTGTGTGTCCAGTCCTTGTGTTCCTGGCACTACAGAAACCGCCGTCTCCGGATGAGCAGGCGTTAATGGCACACATCGTACTGGTCGTCGTGCAAATAGAACACCTTTGTGCAGCCTCCTGGCCAAGGTAGAACGCGATAACGAACGTCCAGCTAGCTGTCCGTTGCATGTGCCTTGCGATTTCTCCCGCTGTCTGCCGTCTGTCTCTTCTTCCCTGTAGGACAATATACCGGTCGTCCGCCGCCGTGGTTTCTCGTGGACGATCACTGCTAAACTCTCGGACAGCTGTTCCTGTCGTTTGAAATGCTCACCAAGCTCGTGAAACGATGCTGTGAGCGATTCCAAACTCCTCGGCTACACTAGTCACACTTCGACCTTCTTCCAACTTCCCAATGACGCGACCTCGGGTAAAGTCATGCAGATGTCGTCTACTGGATTGCCTGTTGGATATATCACACGGTGGCAGCAACTCGACATCGTTCAAACCGATGTACACCGTGCAATAGCTTTCACCGAATTGCTGAGCGTACACCACCCGTGTGCTTTATACCCTTCCGACACTCCCCCTCCCTGCATATATCCGCATGACAAGCCATACCGGACCCTAGTCTATCTCCTGAGTGGTCTTTCGGTCCGTTCTGACTGCTTGCTCTGCTGTTATGCTAATTTCTCCCAACGGGACGGACCAAGGTGTTCCTGACTCGGTTTTATTCCCGTTTTATTTTTGAAAAGTGAAAATTATATTCCAAACAAAAACACACTGGGTCCAGCTATTCATGTGCAAGAAACCATGACGTTTACAACCTACCGAATTATCATTGCAGACCAGGTACATCCTCTCATGGCAAAATAATTTCACGCTACTGTCTTCTTTCAGAAAGTAATGCGTCATTCCACACTACCTGGATTGCTTGGGAATGGTTTGACAAGCACGAAAAAAGCTTCCAGCTATTGCCCTGGCCTCCAAATTCCCCAGATATCAAGCCAATCGATCATCTGCGCTTTATGTTGGAACAATTAAACTGATCTGCGGCAGCACAGCCGTGTAACTTACAAGAGTTAAAGGATCTACTGGCAATGTGTTTTTACGAGTTACTACAAAACGCCTTCAGAAATCTTGTAGCGTCCGCCCTTAGCCAGGTAAAATCTGTTTTGAAGACACGTGGGAGATCAACATCATATTAGGCAGGTGGTCATAATGTATCCAAAACACTATGACCACCTGCCTAATATGATGTTAATCTCCCACGTGTCTTCAAAACAGATTTCACCTGGATAAGCGCGGACGCTACAAGATTTCTGAAGGCGTTTGTTGTAACTCGTAACAACAACGTTCGTGACTGCCACGGGAAGGGCCTGAGGTTCGATCCCAAGCAGGTACGAGCGCTCGATCTACTAAATGTTCGCTGTGACGCACGGCGGGATGGGCACGTCAAGCCGTCTGACCCTGGGTACTGGCCCCCCTGGAATAAATAAGGCCGTCTTCCTCCTCCTTTCTATTTCACTTCCGTGTCACTCTCCTATCGGGCGCTCTAGCCCAAATCTAATAGTTTCTTATTTCTAAGGGTTGTTTAAGACCTGGTGTCAGACACTCCCTACCTAAAATCCTCTACATATGATCATGATCATGCTTTGGATATTCATTGCATGTGACGTATGTACTTTAAAGGTGCCTCACATCTCAAAACGTCAATTTGCAGCTATAAGCTTTCGTCGGTGTACCTTAATTTGTAGAATAACCGTTTCTGGAGTAGAAAGCCATTGTGTCGAATTCCGCTATTCGACAATTTGGGCTTTTACTCTACAGATAATGATAGCTACAAGAAAATTTGTAGAATCCATTATATTTTAATACACTGACCTGCCAATTCTTATGTGTTGCGTTTTCTGTATCCAGTAGGACCTCCACTAGCTTTGCGAAGTGCAGAAACTCGGAGTGGCATCGATTCCACCAGTGGCCTTTAAGACTTCTACAGAGATGTTGAACCATGGCGTTTAAATATCCGCCCACAGTTTCCGGGTAATTGTAGGTGCAGGATCTTGGGTGCGAGCGGATCTTTCCACCACGTCCCATACGTGCTCTATTGGGCGAACGTTGTGCTCTATTTTTCGAACTCTGTCGGGAGGAAATGGCGCCCACACCATCCGTCGGAACTGTTCAGAATGCTCCTCGAACCAATTTTGGACAACTTGGGCCCGATGACATGGTGCATTGTCCATGTCTGGAAAATCCCATCGTTGTTGGGTACATGAAGTCCATGGAGGGAAGCAAATAATCACTCAGCAAAGCAACAGAGAGATTGTGGGTTAATGACGTGTTTACGAGAATCCAAGGACCCAAACTATGCCATGTAAGATTGATCCGAGGACCCAAACTATGCCACGTAAGATTGATCCGAGGACCCAAACTATGCCACGTAAGATAGATCCGAGGACCCAAACTATGCCAGGTAAGATTGTTCCGAGGACCCAAACTATGCCACGTAAGATTGATCTGAGGACCCAAACTATGCCACTTAAGATAGATCTGAGGACCCAAACTATGCTACGTAAGATAGATCCGAGAACCCAAACTATGCCACGTAAGGTAGATCCGAGGATCCAAACTATGCCACGTAAGATTGATCCGAAGACCCAAACTATGCCACGTAAGATTGATCCGAAGACCCAAACTATGCCACGTAAGATTGATCCGAGGACCCAAACTATGCCACGTAAGATTGATCCGAGGACCCAGACTATGCCACGTAAGATTGATCTGAGGACCCAAACTAGGCCACGTAAGATAGATCTGAGGACCCAAACTATGCTACGTAAGATAGATCCGAGAACCCAAACTATGCCACGTAAGGTAGATCCGAGAACCCAAACTATGCCACGTAAGATTGATCCGAAGACCCAAACTATGCCACATAAGATAGATCCGAAGACCCAAACTATGCCACGCAAGATTTATCCGAGGACCCAAACTATGACACATAAGATTGATCCGAGGACCCAGACTATGCCACGTTAGATTGATCTGAGGATCCAAACTAGGCCACGTAAGATAGATCAGAGGACCCAAACTATACTACGTAAGATAGATCCGAGGACCCAAACTATGCCACGTAAGGTAGATCCGAGGACCCAAACTATGCCACGTAAGATTGATCCGGGGACCCAAACTATGCCACATAAGATAGATCTGAAGACCCAAACTATGCCACGCAAGATTTATCCGAGGACCCAAACTATGACACGTAAGATTGATCCGAGGACCCAAACTATGCCACGTAAGATTGATCCAAAGACCTATGCCACGTAAGATTGATCCGAAGACCCAAACTATGAAAAGTAATATAGATCCGAGGACCCAAACTATGCCACGTAAGATTGATCCGAGGACCCAAA
This sequence comes from Macrothele yani, assembly GCA_039090855.1. Taxonomy (NCBI): domain Eukaryota; kingdom Metazoa; phylum Arthropoda; class Arachnida; order Araneae; family Macrothelidae; genus Macrothele; species Macrothele yani. Next base: position 16,637,784 of record CM077032.1, on the reverse strand, counting down.
TTATGCCACCTAAGATTGATCCGATGACCTAAACTATGTGACGTAAGATTGATCCGATGACCCAAACTATGCCACGTAAGATTGATCCGAGTACCCTAACTATGCCACGTTGGATCCAACTATTCCACGTAAGATCCACCACCAGCTTGCACAATGTCTGGTTGAAAGCTTGTTTCCATGGCCTCATGGGATCTGCGCCAAACCCGAATACTACCATCAGCTCGTAAGGACTGGTAGGGTGACTCATCGGACAACGCAACATGTTTCCAAACTTCCAGGGTTCAATCACTATGTTGACGAGCCCAGGTGAGGCGCTGTGCTCGATGTCGTGGTGCTAGGAAAAGCACTTAGGTGGGTCTTCTGCTCCCGTATCCCATGGACGCTAAATATCGCTGCATTGACATGATGGTTATGTCTCTGGTACCTCCTGCATTGAATGTTATTAAAACCAATGTCGCTTCTCGGTTAGCGTGGACAATCCTGTTCAGACGCCGCTGGTCACGGTCATTCAGCACCCGTGGTCAGCCACTGTCCACGGTGTGTGGTAATACCTCCCATGAGGTATTTTCGTTACACATGTGACACTGTGGATCGAGGAATGTTGAATGTTCGCACAAATTCAGAAATTGAATGTCCCATCCGTTTGGCTCCCACTACTGTACCTCGTTCAAACTCCGATAATTTACGTCGGCTTGCCATAATCCTACTGGCGGTTGCTCAATCTGACTCGCGAAATTACACCTCGCAATTGATAAGAATGGCAGCGAAGTCTTTATACGACAGCAGCGCTAGTTAACGATTTCCTCACTGCTATTACATGGCTTTTGGCCATTTGTGAAAACACAGTCTTATCGAATCCGGGTCCTCCTCACTCCTGAATAAATCGCTCTCCCAACTGAGCTACACGGAGATGTGCTCTCATTGCTATCTGCCTTTATCTCATGTGCGTTCTGCAGCGCAGGCACGTCACATCTCCCTCCACCCTGAAAGAGGGCCGGGGGCATGGCCCACGGGTCAGCCAGGACCATGTGTCGCTGTAGGCAGTCATCCGATGATTTTTTTTTATTGGAAGTTTAACGACCACTGTGAGCAACTCAATGGGCTATAAGCAGCCGCCTGTTTCTAATTTAGGGTCACTGGTTCCAGGGAAGGGAGAGGGCCAGTGCCGTAAGACAAACACAACATCCATGCCTCACCGGGATTCGAACACGGACCCCTTTCGGACGAATGATCAGAGGCCATGACTTTGACCACTGCGGCACCGGAGCGGCAATTGAAGGTTTAACAACCTCAGTGAGCAACTCAATGGGATATAAGCAGTCGTCCGTCCCTAATTTGGGGTCACTGGTTCCAGGGAAGGGAGAGAGCCAGTGCCGTAAGACAAACACAACATCCATGTCTCACCGGGATTCAAACCCGGACCCCTTTCGGACAAATGATCAGAGGCCATCGCTTAGACCACTGCGCCACCGGGGCGGCAGAACGTAACATCCCACGCATTTATTTTTTCGAAGCACTGAAAAAGGGACTCTCATTTTTTCTACCTCGCGGTGTGGAAAGAACATCACACTATTGCGAGAAGCTTAACGGCCAGGTCATCTTTGAAATTCGGGCGGCAACGTGAAAACGCAGGTTTGTCCACGCCGGGTATTGAATCCGTGTCCCCCTCACTCCGGAGTAAGTCGCTCTCCCAACTAAGCTACGCGGACATGTGCTCTTATTGCTATCTGCCTTTATTTCACGTGCGTCCTGCACGTCACACCTTCAGTGTATAATCTCAAGAGATGGAGCTCCTTTTCTGTCACAAAATATTCTACTAATTTAGAAAATTTCTACTGGTATATTCACCTCTCTATAATCATTAACATCCATCATTTTGAATAAATCTTGTCGTTACTAGAACTAATCTAATAACTAATAATTTCTTTCTCCAGCAAAATTCATTATCTCCGAAAAATTCCGCTTTCGTAAATGATTAAATCCTTTTGCATCAGCAGCATTTGAGTTTAACAGAGATGATGAACGAGTTCATGAAGAGCACGTGATAAAGAATTATCAAGAACCGTGTGGCGAAAGGTTTCGTTTGAGCTGCATGCCATCATGGTCTCAAAATATTTTTGCGCAAAGTGAAAGTTTGTAATAAAATTTCTGCACGTGTTAGCTGAAGAAAAACGCACTTCGGAATTGCGTTCATTAGAATCACTATCAAGTCATATATATGTATACGGTATATTGAGTTAGAAAACTCCCTGCGCTTAGTTAGTGATTCCCTTTGGGATCGATAAACGCAGCGAGGGACTGATCCCACGCTATAACGATTCATCGAAGGGACACGGAATTAATGACAGCGGTTGTTAATGAAATAGCTTATCTTCCGTAGCAGTTATCTTGCTGCTTCACACCCGTCTATCTCATCCAGAAAGGTGTTTCCAAATGTTGCTCGTCATCCCAGGAGACGCAACCGCGATTCGCCGAAATAATCATATCGCGCGAAGGCGGAGTTTCCGCAGGAAAATTGAAATTTTGTCAGGGGTCCACCCAGATACACACGAATTCCGTCAAGTGATTCTCAAACAAGATAAACTTAGGAAACATGTTGTTCACTATGCGTCAGTTAAATAATAATAAGCGTTGTCGATTTACGTTGAGATCGCGCATCTATGTATGTATCCTATCACTCATTCATTATTTTATAATAGAAGGTGGTGATGAACAATGCCTAAATACAGACTATGAAAACAGAAATTTGAAAAGCAAAATGAAATAGAATGCTAATTATTATCTATAAACCCTTCTCATCTGTCTCGGCCAAACATGGCGTTAACGCTTGGACAAGCGCATCTCACGAATTACAAATGAAAATTACTTCCTGACAAAAAAATCGGGACGTACTGGGGATATATAACGAAACTGAAACACATGGGTTTAGGACACAACAATATATCAGTACGGTGTAGGACCTCCTTTGGAGCAGAGTTGGGCAGGAATGCATTACAAAGTAACGGAAGTACAAATTACAATTAACGTGTAATGCATTACAACGTAATGCAGTAACAAGTAATGCGTTACAAAGTAATGGGAGTACAGATTACAATTAACATGTAATGCTTTACAAGGTAATGCAGTAACAGGTATTGCATTACAAGGTAATGGAAGTACCGATTACAATTAACGTGTAATGGATTACAAGGTAATGCAGTAAAAGGTAATGCATTACAAAGTAACGGAAGTACAGATTACTATTAACGTGTAATGCATTACAAGGTAATGCAGTAACAGGTAATGTATTACAAAGTAACGGAACTACAAATTATAATTAACGTGTAATGCCGTAACAGGTAATGCATTACAAAGTGACGGAAGTGCCGATTACTATTAACGTGTAATGCAGTAACAGGTAATGCATTGCAAAGTAATGAAAGTACAGATTACAATTAACGTGTAATGCATTACAAGCTAATGCAGTAACAAGTAATGCATTACAAATGAATGGAAGTACAGATTACAACTAACGTGTAATGCATTACAAGGTAGTGCAGTAACAGGTAATGCATTACAAAGTAATGGAAGTACAAATTACTTTGAACAGCAAAGCATTCCAAGGTAATGCAGTAACAGGGAATGCATTACAAAGTAATGGAAGTACAGATTACAATTAACGTGTAATGCAGTAACAGGTAATGCATTACAAGGTAATCCCAAGTATGCTTTGCCCAAGGTAATGGATTTAATCTGTAATGCATTAGAATGAAAAGGATATAAATCAATTATTGTAATGCATTACAAGCTAATGCAGTAACAGGTAATGCATTACAAAGTAATGGAAGTACAGATTACAATTAACGTGTAAAGCATTACAAGGTAATGCATTACAAAGTAATGGAAGTACAGATTACAATTAACGTGTAATGCATTACAAGGTAATGCAGTAACAGGTAAGATATTACAAAGTAATGGAAGTACATATTATAATTAACATGTAATGCATTACAAGGTAATGCATTAACAGCTAATGCATTACAAAGTAATAGAAGTACAGATTACAATTAACGTGTAATGCATTACAAGGTAATGCAGTAACAGGTAAGATATTACAAAGTAATGGAAGTACATATTATAATTAACATGTAATGCATTACAAGGTAATGCATTAACAGCTAATGCATTACAAAGTAATGGAAGTACAGATTACAATTAACGTGTAATGCAGTAACAGGTAATGCATTACAATGTAATGGAAGTACAGATTACAATTAACGTGTAATGCATTACAATCTAATGCAGTAACAGGTAATGCATTGCAAAATAATGGAAGTACAGATTACATTTAACGAGTAATGCATTACAATGTAATGGAAGTACAGATTACAATTAACGTGTAATGCATTACAATCTAATGCAGTAACAGGTAATGCAATGCAAAATAATGGAAGTACAGATTACATTTAACGAGTAATGCATTACAAGGTAATCCCAAGTATGGTTTGCACAAGGTAATATAATTAATCTGTAATTCATTACAATAAGGAGGATACAATTCAAATATTTAATAATGCCATTCAAACGCAATGGAATTATTTGGTAATGAAATTACCCAATTTGCAAATATTAATTACATATTAATGGTTTATACGTTCCTCAAAAGCTATGTTTAGAAAGGTCGGCCATGTAACATAACAGACAAAGACCGAAGTGTCGTGTAGTATGTTCTATAAACGGCAAGAATGGGTTTGACGTTTATGGAATGTTCCAGAATGATCGCGCAGTTGGAAGTTGGAGAGCGTTATGTAAATCAAGAATATTCCAGAAGGTTCAGGCCCATTCGTGAAGTATATATAAAGGAACCAGTCGCTCGCTAGTCCAGTGTTCGTATCAGATAAGTAATGTAAACACTTGAGAAATACGGCAAAAATGTCAAGAGATCGGAAATTTCTGTAATATTCGGCAGTTTACATTGACATCGAGTTGCTGAGCTGTGAGTGTAGTGCTAATATGAGCTTATGGCTATAGTAGGGTAATTATTTTGGACAGGGAAACACGTGTGTAATGGACGAGAATACTGTGCTGAAGATGGACAAAATGAGTACCTCTAACCGAAATAAAGATTCCATTCATACTTTTCATATGTATTACAGTCAAACCTCTATTTACCGGACTGCGATTAAAAAAAATCCGCGATTTTACGTACATTTTTTTATGGTACCGACGGAACCACATTGAAATTAATGCTTGTCGTTTCCCGATTTCACGAACACAATTCCTTAATTTAGCGAACATTTTTTTGTTTTCTTAACCACAAAACTATGTTGATCAGCATTTGCACGTTAAATGTTATCCCAAATGCAGCTCCTTGATGATGTCTTTGATGGACAGATTGGACTAAATACATCAGATTCTGAAGAAGAAGATGAAGCAGGACTGAAGGTTAACTGCTTTAGTGATGATGGTAACAGTATAGAATGTGCTAAAAAGTACTTGATACCCTTCGATAATAATGATGACGCTTTTCATGCACTTCATAAAATAAATTGAAGCTGCTAAGCTAAACATTAAAAAAACATAGGCAATCTTCTCTAAAGCATTTCTTTTCTGAAAGTGTAAAAAGGCAATCAACACATATTCTATTTTTACAAGTTAATTAGTACTAATTGATGTTCTGTTTCATGCAGCTTACTATACTGAAATCATTATTTAAGAAGCGAAATGCTTGGGAAAAAATCAATTATCGTATTTTTCTCGCAATCTTAATACTACATATTGAAGTCTAATATCTACGAATTATGTATTTATTATGCAAAGTAAATATGTACGTATTATAACATTTTGATAATAAATTCGTAATTAAAAGTACTATACATAATTTAAATGTCGCTGAAAGACAGAGAACATAGATGCTTACGCGTTCTATTATGAACACTAGGTTATTTGAGCGTTTCATTCTAAAGGCTTCCTCGATTTAACGAATTCCGCGATGTTACGTACAAGAATGTAAGACCCTTGAAGCTCTTTAAATCGAGATTTGACTATATTTCGTTGAAATCACTTTACTTGCGGCGAAGACCGGTCAACTACTCATGTCATACACGTACAATCTCCAATACTTACATACACGCATTTCAGGTCCGAGGGGTGGAGCAAGTGTCAATTAACCTACTCAACGTGTAAGGGCGTACTGGTTGCTGGTTTATTCACGTAGTATTGTTACCCATAAGTTATTGGTTAATTACCAACATATAGTTAACCATTAACCATTACGATTATAATAGGTAACTACTACATGTCATTATAAATACCATGTAATTCCAAATAGCAGTTCACCATTACCATACACTGAAGAGCAACTGAAATAGAGATGCCTGTCTAGTAACGTGTAGCACCACCTTTCGCCCTGATGACGGCGCGGCGATTCGTCTCGGCATGGACTCGACAAGACACCGGACGCGTTGGGAAGCCGTACGGATCCACGACCGCTAAACAAGCTCCCACAGTTCACGAAGATTTGATGGAAGGGGTCAGAGCCTTTAACATCTCTCTCGATGGCATCCCAGATGTGCTAGATGGGATTGAGGTCAGGTGACCTAGTTGGCCAAGGAAGCGAGGTCACGTCGGTGGAGTGTTCATTCAACCATTCGGATACAATTCGGGAGCTGCATTGTCTTGTTGCAGGATGAGGTCGCCAGTGTGATGTTGAAGACGCACAAACGGGAGCAAATGATCGTCCAGGATATCCATGTAACGTTAACCTGTGAGGGACGATGTCACACGTACCAAAGGTCCCATTTCAGTCCACGCAAACAGTCCCAAGACGAGAATGCCACCCCCACCAGATTAAAAAGTACCCTGCTGACAACAAGGATCCACCGCTTCATGTGGTTTGCGCCGTACTCGTATCCTGTCATCCGCATGTACCAACGTGAATCTCGACTCATCAGTCCAGGCAACATTTTCCCACATTACTAGGGTCCAGTGCCGACGTTCATGCGCCCATGCTAATCTTTGCACCCTGTGATGTGCGGTCAGCAGCGGTACCCTCGTGGGACGATGGTTCTGTACCCTATAGCGAGAAGATGGTTTTGGATGGTGTGGCTGCTTACACGTTTTTGTGCACCAGCGTTAAATTGCCGAGTGATTTCTTGCACTGTGGCCCGTTTATCCGCTGTTACAATGCAAGCTAGCCGACGATGACCCCGCTCATCCACACGCTGTTGTCCACGGCAGTTGGCCCTTGCAGTGATGGTTTTATCGGATTCGATGTACTCACGGTGCACCCGTGACACAGTGGCTCGTGAAATTCCCAGTGCCTGCACGACTTCCGAGATGGAGTGACCCATTCGTCGGGCCCCGACAAGTTGTCCACGATCAAATGCGCGTAGATCCTTCGTCTTACCCATACTGCGTCCGACTCTTACTGATTCCCGTCGCATCACTCCTTATATTGTAAGATCGCTGCATACGTCATGTCGTTTCCGTTTACAGGGCCGCCCACAGCGCCACATTTGCATAACGCCAGCTGTCTCTAATTCAATTGCTCTTCAGTGTTTAATGGTAACGCAAAGTTCTTGTTCCCATTACTATTACGTTGTAATGCATTACCGATTAATTCAATTACGATTTTACCTAACTCTGCTTTGGAGGCCAATACAGCTGCAATTCGTCGTGGGTAGGACCGATACAAACCTTGTAAAGTGACCAGAAGGATTTGAAGCCATTTCTCTTGCAGAAAAGTGGCTAGTTGGCGACGTGATGCTGGTGGAAGAAAACGCTTCCTGACTCGCTCCTCCAGAACACCCAAGAGTGGCCCTATAATGTTCAAATCGGGTGACTGAGCAGGGCATGACAGATGTTAAACCTTACGTTCATGCTCAGAAAACCACTCTTCTACCAGTTTGGTTGTGTGTTTTGGTCCGCTATCATCATGATACACGGCAACACGTCAGGGGGCAATGTTTTAAACACTGAGTTCTCCTGGCCCAATAGAACTGTCCGATAGTCATTGGCAGTCATGTGTCTCTCAACAACAATCAGCTGTACTACAGACTGCCACGATATTGCTGCCCAAACCATGACCGATCCACCTCTGTGCTTCACTGTGGCCCAAACCATCCCCGACCCACTTTCCGTGCTTCACTGTGGCCCAAACCATCACCGACCCACCTCCGTGCTTCACTGTGGCCCAAACCATCACCGATACACCTCCGTGTTTCACTGTGACCCAAACGATCACCGATAAACCTCCGTGCTTCACTGTGGCCCAAACCAACATCGATCTACCTCCGTGCTTCGCTGTAGCCCAAACCATCACCGATCCACCTCAGTGCTTCACCATGGCCCAATCCATCACAGATCCACCTCCGTGATTCACTGTGGCTCAAACCATCACCGATCCACCTCCGTTCTTCACTGTGGCTCAAACCATCACCGATCCAACTCCGCGCTTCGCTGTGGCCCAAACCATCGCCTATTCACCTTCGTGTTTCATTCTGGCTCAAACCATCCCCGATCCACCTCCGTGCTTCACTGTGGCCGAAACCATTACCGATCAACTTCCGTGTTTCACTGTGGCACAAAACATTCCCGATCTACCTCCGTGCTTCACTGTGGCCCAAACCATCACCGATCCACCTCCGTGCTTCACTGTGGCCCAAACCATCCCCGATCCACCTCCGTGCTTCACTGTGGCCCAAACGATCAACGATCCACCTCCGTGCTTCATTGTGGCCCAAACCATCACCGATCCACCTCCGTGCTTCACTGTGGACCAAACCATCAGCGACCCATCTCCGTACGTCACTGTGGCTCAAACCATCACAGATCCATTTCCGTGCTTCACTGTGGCCCAAACCAACACCGATCCACCTCCGTGCTTCACTGTGGCCCAAACCATCACCGATCCACCTCCGTTCTTCACTGTGGCTCAAACCATTACCGATCCACCTCCGCGCTTCACTGTGGCCCAAACCATCGCCTATTCACCTTCGTGTTTCATTCTGGCTCAAACCATCCCCGATCCACCTCCGTGCTTCACTGTGGCCGAAACCATTACCGATCAACTTCCGTGTTTCACTGTGGCACAAAACATTCCCGATCTACCTCCGTGCTTCACTGTGGCCCAAACCATCACCGATCCACCTCCGTGCTTCACTGTGGCCCAAACCATCCCCGATCCACCTCCGTGCTTCACTGTGGCCCAAACGATCAACGATCCACCTCCGTGCTTCATTGTGGCCCAAACCATCACCGATCCACCTCCGTGCTTCACTGTGGACCAAACCATCAGCGACCCATCTCCGTACGTCACTGTGGCTCAAACCATCACAGATCCATTTCCGTGCTTCACTGTGGCCCAAACCAACACCGATCCACCTCCGTGCTTCACTGTAGCCCAAACCATCACCGATCCACCTCCGTGCTTCACCATAGCCCAAACCATCACCGATCAACTTCCGTGCTTCACTGTGGCCCAAACCATCACCGATCCACCTTCGTGCTTCACTGTGGCCCAAACCATCACCGATCCACTTCCGTGCTTCACTGTGGCCAAACAATCACCGATCCATCTCCGTGCTTCACTGTGGCTCAAACCATCATAGATCCCCATCCGTTCTTCACTGTGGCCGAAACCATTAGCGATCCAATTCCGTGTTTTCCTCTGGCCCAAACCATCGCCGAACCACCTCCGTGCTTCACTGCGGCCCAAACCATTACCGATCCATGTCCGTGCTGCACTGTGGGCAATAAACAGTCCGCGTGGCAAGCCTGTGAGGGATGTCACAATACATAAACTCTCCCGGTTGTAGGAAAGAGAGTGAAGGACGATTCATCAGAGAATAATACGCATTTCACGTTGTCTAAAGTCTACGGTTTGCGCTGCTGGCACCCTGGATCACCGCTGCATTCACACTGGTGATCCAGGGTTTGGCCATAGTAACACGACCGAGAATGTTGACTTGGTGTAGCTCCCGACGAACAGTGTTTTGATGAAAACAGGTGAATCGCTGTGCGCATTTAACTCTGCGGTAAGTTGGAAAGATGTGGTGTTATGTTTTTTGGCTACCGTCCGTATTACCACCCAGATGTCCCTGTCAGACAATATCCTCTTACCTCGACAGTTACTCCATTTGGATGTGGTTCTTCCTTCTTGCTGGTACGCCGACGTGAACCGGGATATTGTGGCTTCCCATACACCACAAAGACTTGCTGTCTTGGACAATGATGCACCGCCGAGACGCGCACCAACAATCTACCCTCTTTAAAACTCGGATATGCCTCCCATTATGTTGCGTGGATCGCACTTTCCGACATCCTACTGCTCTGCTAAACTCGGGTGTGCCTCCCATTATGTTGCGTGGATCGCACTTTCCGACATCCTACTGCTCTGCTAAACTCGGGTGTACCTCCCATTATGTTGCGTGGATCGCACTTTCCGACATCCTACTGCTCTGCTAAACTCGGGTGTGCCTTCCATTATGTTGCGTGGATCGCATTTTCCGATTTCCTACTGCACTGTGTTCTGTGTTCCCGCATGCTATTCTGTGTTCCCGCAGGCTATGTTTCATAGCCACACTGTGTTCCCGCAGACTGTGTTTCCTAGCCACACTGTGTTCCCACAGACTGTGTTATACACTATGTTCCCGCGAGTGCTCATATTATTCTAAAACGACCATGTATATGCTTCATTTCATGCGATATTCATAACTTTTTGTAAAGACTGTATGTTTGGAAACTACATTACGTCAATCAAATGGAAAGAAATAACTGTCTCTAGCAAATGTCGTAACAGTTGTGACGTCCTGAACCGCAGTACGCACAAGAGAAAAAGGAAGATAGCAATGTGATCATATGTGCGCGTAGCTCAGTTGGGAGAGCGACTTACTCCGGAGTGAGGGGACAAAGATGCCGGAGAAAGTTAGTTCTTCACACAGTTCATAGCGATTAAATGGTTTTCTCGCATACAAATTCGAAGAACAGGGGCCGCGAGTTGCCTAGCGGTCAACTTTCGTGACTGCTACGGAGAGGACCTCAGGTTCGATCCCACGCTGGTACGAAGGCTCGAACCACTAAATATCCGCCGTGCGTCGGATGGACACGTTAAGCCGTCGGATCCCGGGTACTGTCCCTCCGGTAATAAATAAGGGCGTCTTCTTCCCCTTTTCTACTTCGCTTCCGTATCACTTTCCTATAATAAATCAACTAGCTTCCTATTTCTAAGGGTTGTTTACGACCTGAGGTCAGACACTCCCTTCCTAAAATCCTCTACATATGATCTGATCGGAATTCGATGAACAGTTTTTGATTTCTGTTGTCAACCAGTACGAAATTCTTCAAGCCAGCTGGGCATACGTATGAAGCAAAGAGGAAAGCTCGCATTACAATTATAGGAAGTAGTTATTTTTAGTGACTCTCGCAACAGCAGAGTGGGTTTCTGAAATTGTGTAATCCACATATTCCTGATAAATGGCTATTACGACTTAAGTTATATCATTTTTTTACCATTACTTTTCATCTTCGAGGATATTTATTGCAGCCAAGTAATTCACCTTTTTTCCCTTTTGATAATGGTCCTTCTGGAGTACGGATAATAAGAGTACTATCAATTTTCAAATGGATGTGGCAGTCGTATTGCAAACGTTTTTCAGAGACCAAGGAAAAACATGTTCCCAGCATTAATATTAAACCTATATATTAAGTCGTGTTTTTTCTTTCTCCCAAAATACATTAGACATCTGCTATTAAGGGCAAACGCATAAAACCCAGTTTTTATCATATTTAGTTTTCTCGTAACAGTGGTTTAACTCTTCAGGAAGCTCGTATGGTCAGTTTTTTCTTTGATTTTTGTTGGCTTCATTGAGGCAATGTAATTTCTTTTAATAAATCAAATGAAATGATTTTGCTAGAAAAAAATTATCTCACTTGGGAGACAAGTCGTCAAATTAAATTTACCGGATATCCAATTAAATAGAAATAAATTTGTTGCCAAGGGATGTCATATGTTCCTTTTGCAGCATGAAAGAAGTAAAGATAACAGTGTTTTTGTTATCTATATTTCTGTGAAAGGCAGGTAATGAATTGCTGTTGGTGAAGATATAGCTACAGTATAAATTGCTTTTCCGACAATTAGTTCCGAGACTCTGGTGTTAAACTATTAGATATCTGACGTAATTGCCATAAAATGTGAGCTTCTAAAATATCGATTGAAAAAATTCTTTCGTGGACTGATGCCTGTCACATCGATAAACCTTTTCGGAATATTTTCTTCCTAAAATATTGCACAGTTTCTCCGCCAGAGGGCGTGGTCGTACTTCTTATTTTTGTCAATATCTCTACTTCTAGGAGTCCGATTTGAAAAATTCCTTCTTTGTTGGATAGTGTTTTCCGCGTTGCATGGTTTTCATATAATTTCAAAATTTTCACGTAAATCTTAGATTTTCCGCTAGGGGGCGTAAGGGTAAAATGCGTTTCCCCCTATATCTCTGCTTCTAAATTTCCGATCAGAGAAATTTTTTCTGCACCGGATACAGCTCCTGGTGGGAAATCGTTTGCACATAATTTCTAATTTTTGAAAAAATTGTTTGGCCACCAGGGGGCGTAAACCTTAATTTCCGCTTCTGATGTATTTGCAGCAAAATATGGGCTTCTAAATTCTCGATTGAAAATAACATCGTTTGTAGACCGATACTACTCATGTCGACAAACCTTTTAGAAATACTTTCTTCTTAAAATAGAGCACGGTTTCTACGCCAGGGGGAGTAGATGTATACCTTATTTTTGTCAATATCTCGACTTTTAATAGTCCGATTTAAAAAAACTCTTTCTTTGTTGGATAGTGTTTCTAGTGTGATATGTTTTTCCTATAAATTCAAAAGTTTCAAGTAATTCATAGATTTTCCGCTAGGGGCCGTAAAGGTAAATTGAGTTTCCCCCTATATCTCTGCTTCTAAATCTCCGATCTGAAAAATTCTATCTGCACCGGATACAGCTCCTGATGGGAAATCGTTTGCGCGTAATTTCAAATTTTTGTAAAAAATTGTTTGGCCACCAGGTGGCGTAAGTCTTAATTTCCGCTTCTGATGTATTTGCAGCAAAATATGAGGTCCTAAAATCTGGATTGAAAAAAAATCCTTTATATACCGATACTACTCATGTTGACAAACATGTTAGAAACATTTTCTTCTTGAAATAATGCATGGTTTCTACGCCAGGGGCGTAGATGTATATCTTATTTTTGTCAAAATCTCTACTTCTTAAAGTCCGATTTGAAAAATTGCTTCTTTGTTGGATAGTGTTTGCGATGCGAAATGTTTTTCCTATAAAATTCAAAATTTTCAAGTAAGTCATAGACTTTCCGCTAGGGCACACAATGGTAAATTGCGTTTTCTGCTCCTAAAACTCTGATTTGAAAAATTCTTCCTGTATCGCATACAAGACCTGACGGAAGATATTTTGCAAGTGATTTCTAATGTTTGGTAAAGAATGGTTTGGCCACCAGGGGTCATAGGTGATAATTTCTGCTTCTGATGTATTAGTAGCAAAATCTGGGCTCCTGAAAACTAGACTAAATTTTTTTTCTTGGACCGATACCGCTAATATGGATAAACCTTTTGCGAATACTTTCTTCCTAAAATAATGCATGGTTTTCCTACCAGGGGACTTAAAGTCACATCTTATTTTTGTCGATAACTCTGTTTCTAAGAGTTCGTAAGCTCACGATTCCGTTTACAGCAATATCTGAGGGATTCAAGACCCGATTGAAAAACTTCTTTCTTCCGTCAGATACTATTGTTTTCCATACCGGTTCCATTGACTTTGAATAGCTTTGATAAATATAATTTGCATCAGAACGGATTCAAAAGACGTGCTTACTACACCCGAAAATTCGGTGTCATCTTTCTTGTTTCCTATTTTGATTGTGGGTTTAACGTCCACCGTGAGCAACGCAGTGGGCTATAAGCAGTCGCTTATCCCTAATTTAGGGCTACTCGTTCCAGGGAAGGAAGAGAGCCAGTACCGTAAGGCAAACACAACATCCGTGCCTCACCGGAATTCGAACCCGGACCCATCTCGGACGTATGATCAGAAGCCATCGCTTAGACCACTGCGTCAGCGGAACGGCAGCAATTTTCCAAATCGGATTCTTAGAAGTAGAGGAATTGACAAAAATAAGATATATATTTAAGCTCCTAGCGGAGAAACTGTGCATTATTTTAAGACGAATATATTCCGAAAAGGTTTATCGATGTCAGTAGTATCGGTCCCAAACGAATTCTTTTTAATCGGCATTTTAGAAGCTCAGATTCTGCTACAAATACATCAGAAACGATAAAGAACACTTACGCCCCCTTGTGGCCAAACCATTCTTTACCATAAATTAGTAATTGTATGGAGAATATTTCCAGTCAAGAGCTGTATCCGCTGAAAAAAAAAATTTCGAAGTCTGAGTTTTAGAAGTAGAGATATCAGGTAAAACGCCGTTTATACTTTTACGACCCCTAGCGCAAAATCTATGCTTTACTTGAAAAAATAACCATACCTAAAATATTCTTCGAAATGAATGGAATCGAAAGGCGAAGATTTTTTTCAGTCGGTTGTTTAGAAGCAAATATGTGGAAGCATGGAAGTGTTTGATCAATGCTTCCTTCCAGTGCTTACGTATGGTGCAGAGACGTGGACCTTAACTAAAAGAGACATACAAAGACTGCAGACAACTCAAAAAAGTATGGAGAGGTGCATGCTTGGTGTAACCAGGAGAGATAAGAAGAGAAACTCGTGGATCAGAAAAATGACAAGAGTGGAAGACATCATGATCAGAGTAAAATCCCTGAAATGGCAATGGGCTGGACATACTGCCAGAAAGACAGACCATCGATGGACAGCCGAAATTTTAGATTGGATTCCAAGGGACAGGAAAAGACCCAGAAGAAGACCACATGGGAGATGGGTGGATGAAATTCGAAAGTATGAAGGAGGGACATGGAGGGGACTGGCACAAGACAGAACGTTGTGGAGGAAACTGGCGAGACCTTCATCCAGCAGTGGATTGATAATGATTGATAATGATGATGATAAATTCGATATCATCTTCATTTAAGCCTTCTACCGGCAAAACTGTACTTCGTAAAAAATAACGAAATGAAGAATCATCATTCACATATTTTAAGCTTCCCAACGCAAGAAGAATTTTTCAAAATCGTACTAATAGTTGCAGAGATATGGTATCGGCAGACGGAAGAACGGATAGGCGGACGGACAAACCAATATCATAAGCACGATCTATTTTTTTTTAACAAAAGAATTGCTAAAAACTTCTTTCTCGAAGTATCTCAACATTTATTTGGAACAAAGCTATATATTTGTTTCCTGAAGACCATCTGCGCAATACTTCTAAAAGTCACAAATCCCAGTCGATCAACATTTATTAAGAGCTGCCGCAATTCGTAATGCATCTTCACGAGAAGTTTGATTTACTAAAAAGTAGAAAGGCATTTGTCAAAACAAGTTAGTAAAATCATGCACTACATTGATTATGATAGGCTTTCTAACATATCAGAATTCATTACTCAAATTATGAGGATAATGGCTGTGGAATAAATCTCGCTCCTGTGCCCCGACCTTTGATTCCATGTCGATGATATTAAACAGAATTGGTTCAGTATATCACCGAAATAACATATTTAAGTTTCGTCGCAATAGAAACACTTTAGTCAAGTTATGAGGATAATGGCTGTGATAATGGCAGTGTAACAAATCTCGGTCCTGCTCTAACCTTTTACCCCATATTGATTATATTAAACCGAATTGGTTCAGTATACCTCAAGAACAATATACTAACGTTTTGTCGCAATAGAAGCATTTTTAGTCACGTTATGAGGATAATTAATGGCTGTGATAATGGCTGTGTAACAAATCTCGGTCCTGCTCTAACCTTTTACCCCATATCGATTATATTAAACCGAATTGGTTCAGTATACCTCAAGAACAATATACTAACGTTTTGTCGCAATAGAAGCATTTTTAGTCACGTTATGAGGATAATGACTGTGGAATAAATCTTACTCCTGTGCCGTAACCTTTGACTCCATTTCGATTATATTGAACAGAATTGGTTCAGTACAACTCTGGAGCAACAAACTAAAGTTTTGTCGCAATAGAAGTATTTTTAGTCAAGTTATGAGGATAATGGCTGTAGAATAAATCTCGCTCCTGTGCCTTGGCCTTTGACGCCATTTCCATGATATTCAACAGAACTACACTGCTGGTTACCCAAAATGCAACACCAAGAAAGAAGCATCCGATTGGCCTGAAATTCGCAGCATGCGTCGCCCGCGAGAGGACATGCAAACGATTAGCATTGCATGTCATATGCAAATCATGTGCGCCCGGCACGCCACCGAGAAGCACTATAAGAAGGGTGCACAGAAGGCGGGGTGTAAGTAGTGGAAGTATGTTGTGTTGCCTGACATGTGCGTGGGAAGCTTCCTCACGCCTCTTCGCAGAATACGGCAGTCATTTCAGCACGTTTCGGAGTTCGACAGAAGACGAATAGTGGCTTATCGCGACAGCGGTGTATCGCACCGAGACATCGGCGCTCGTGTGGGACGATCTCCAGCCACAATGAGGCGAGTATGGATTCGGTGGATGCAAGAGGGACGGACGGATCGACGTGAGGAATTGCTGCAGCCGCGGCACACCACCGAACGAGAGGAACGGCATGTTGTGTTGCGGGCATTGACGGCTAGTACCGCCACATCACGAACGTTAGCGCAGGAATTAGGGTGTAATGCGGAACAACCTGTGTACCGTTCTACGTCGTCTGCTGGAGCGGGGACTTGTCACACGGCACCCGTTACTCTGATTACCATTGACTCTCCATCACCGGCAAGGGCGACGGCAGTGAGCCGTTGCCCACCGCACCTGGACTACGGAATGGCACGATATTGTCCCCTCTGACGAATCCCGCTTCTACCCTGAAACACCACGATATTCGGATCAGCGTGTGGCGGCACCGCGGCGGGAGACTGTATGACGCCTACATTATTCATCACCATACCGGTCCGTCGCCTGGTGTTACGGTTTGGGGCGCAATTGGATATGACACCCGCACCGCTCTGGTACGCATCGCCGGTACACTCAACCGCCGCCGCTACATCTCCGACGTTTTGGATCCTGTAGTCCTCCCTTACCTGAAGGGCATCCCAGCGGCCACGTTTCAACAGGAAATGCGCGCGCGCACGTGGCACGGGTCGTGCAACAATACAATTCTTCACAGCCCACCAGCTCTCACTGCTGCCGTAGCCGCCTGTTCTCTCGACATGTAGCCCATCGAACACGTCTGGTCGCTGATCGGCAACCAAGTGGCCTGTCAAGCACCACCCGCGGCTACGCCTGATGAACTGTGGCAACGTTGGGAAGCAGCCTGGACCGACATACCCCAAGCCCACATCCAAAGCCTCTTTCGTTCGATGCCGCGGCGTGTAGCCGCGGCTATTGCCAACCATGGGGGCCTCACGAACTATTGATGTCTGCGTGTTCCGCATGTCGATCGAGCCTGTAAGCTCAATCGTTTGATCTTTGTATCTGTTGTTATGTGTCCAGTAAATCTGGCTTTGCTATCTCGTGTACTTCTTGGTGTTGCATTTTGGGTGGCCAGCAGTGTAGTGCAGTATAACTCTGGAACAACATACTAAAGGTTTGTAGCAATCGAAGCATTTTTACGACAGGCATGACGCATAATGGAGATGGAATGGATCCCGCTCCTATATCCTGACCTTTGGATCCATTTTGTTCACTTTAAATTGGGTTCGTCCTCGGATTGTTTCCTACCTTATACTAAAATTTCATCGAAATCGAACCATTTTTGCGTGACTTATCGTGTGGACAGACAGACGGACAGAGCTGGAGCATATACGCTTCTTCAAACTGCGGTTGGAAAGCGTAAAGGAGGGTTAGAAAGTTTTATACACTGACGGAAAAAAATCCCAACACCACGAAAAAAGTAGTTGTAGAGGAATGAAATGGCGGCAATACATTTGTATAGGTAACATATTTAATCGATTAAGGTTTCAAGATCACAACTTATTGTAAACGCGAGAAGAGTCATTTTAAATGTGAAATGCTGGTACATTAATAACCGGTGTAACCGCCAGAATGTTGAATGCAAGCACGCAAACGTTCATGCATTGTGTCGTACAGGTGCTGGATGTCAGTTTGTGGGATGGAGTTCCATGCCTGTTGCACTTGGTCGGTCAATACAGGAACGGTTAATGCTGTTTGGGGGTGACGCTGGAGTTGTCGTCCAATGATGTCCCATACGTGCTCGATTGGTGAAAGATCTGGTGATCTAGCAGGCCACGGCAACATGTCGACACTCTGTAGAGCATGTTTGGTTACAACAGCGGTATGCGGTCGAGCGTTATCCTGTTGGAAAACACTCCCTGGAATGCTGTTCATGAATGGCAGCACAACAGGTTGAATCACCAGTCCGACGTACAACTGTGCCGTCAGGGTGCGTGGGATAACCACGAGAGTGCTCCTGCTGTCATAGGAAATTGCTCCCCAGACCATAACTCCAGGTGTAGGTCCAGTGTGTCTCGGCCGCAGACAGGTTGGTTGCAGGCACTCACCTGGCCTCCTTCTAACGAACACACGGCCATCACTGGCACCCAGGCAGAACCGGCTTTCATCAGAAAACACAACAGATCTCCAATCCGTCCTCCGATAAGCTCTAGCTTGACACCACTGACGTCGCAAACGGCAGTGGTTTGGAGTAAGTGCAATGCATGCTACAGGGCGTCCGGCTTGGAGCTGTCATTCAAGTAACCGATTTGTAACAGTTCGTTGTGTCCCTGTGGTGGCAACTGCAGCTCGAATTGCTGCCGCAGACGCGGTACGATGCGCCACGGCCATACGCCGTACACGGCGGTCTTCCCTCTCAGTAGTGCCACGTGGCAGGCCGGAACCCGGTCTTCTTGAGGCAGTACCTTCCCTTGACCACCGCTGCCAACAATCATGCACAGTGGCTACATTCTGCCAAGTCGTTCTGCAATATTGCGGAACGAAAATCCACCTTCTCGTAGCCCTATTACACGACCTCGTTCAAACTCCATGAGCTGTTGATAATTGCTTCTTCGTCTTCTTAAAAGCATTCTTGAATAACATCAAGACACTACGTCGAATCTCAACGATAACTAACGCTCACGAACGTTACAACGCGTATTTACAGCAAACCTGCTTTGCATGTTACGAAGGGCGCTACTAGCGCCACACGTATGCGCCGAGCGCGAAATTTGCATAGACGTCATCTTACAGATGTACTCTTACCGCCTACCAACTGTCGTTTATCTAACACAAACCCTTCTTGTTGTTTGGGATTTTTTTTCCGTCAGTGTATTTTAGTTCCGCGTACTTGCATTTCCTTTAATGGACTGCTAGGAGAATGCCGTATATTCGGTCATGGACAAATTCGTGATCGACTGCTATATTTTATTGGAAATTTGAAAATTTTGAGTTTGCTGTCATCTGGGCGTAAGTGTCTGATGTAAAATGCAGCACCAATAGAAATAGCATCTTGTTAGCTTTTAAGAAAACGTGAAATTAAGCAAGAGATGCAGTCAGAGCGACACGTTTTCAAACCAGAGTGCAGGATGTTTATTAGAGAGGCATGACTTCCACGTATGCTAAACTTGCGTTCAATAAAAAATCGAATGAATGAGCGTGGCTATCGCATTTTTACCCAGACATCTGCGTGTCATTGATGCTCAAGCAGCTTCCAATTTTCAAAAGAAATTTCTTCGAAGATAGAAACAAACAAACAGACGTGAATCTCTAAACAACATGCCGAATTCTCAGAATCTTTCCATTGAAAGCAGTAGCGAAGTTTAAAAAGCTATTGAAAAAATTAAATACATTCTCTTTTGAAAAGAACTGATTCAAAAACTGCCTATTCCACCCTTTTTAAAGGAACCCTATGCGCCGCTTTGTTCTTTGTAAAGAAATAAAGCGCTAATCAAAGTTGGAAAATAAAATCTCTTCGTTTGGCTGAAATTTACTGCTGTATATCTCCTCAAAGTAGAAATTTTTCGAAAGAGAAGAATAAATTTAGGGAGCTCATCCGAAAACAACTTCTAAGGAAGCTGGCTGCACGCGTAATGCACTGCAGTATCGAAGTGAAAACACCTACTATACCGTGCAAATTAATTGGGACACGCTATTTTATTCTCAGAATTGTAATGTGATCGCCAGTTGATGTCGAAAACCCACGTAAACCGGTTTTATCAGCTGTGAGATAGTGTGACTGTTAGAACTTGATACTAAGAATGTGGTTTGACCCGTTTTAAACAGGAAACAGGCACTTCAGCTTCAGTTGTGAGCTTTCGGGTGTGACAGGCAGTTGTTAGTTTTTGCTCTCTGTGAGTACGTGTTGCTTTCGTGTATTTAAAAATAGATATTTCCCCAAAGAAGCGTGCAAAAATAATTGCTCTGAAGGATCACGCTTCTATGACAGTGAGAGATATCGCTTCTGCAGTTGGTGTAGGCAAACCAAGTGCATCAAGACTGCTTAAGCGATACAATGCATCTGGATCATGGTCTCCAAAAAGGAGAGGTAAATGTGGAAGAAAACGAAAAACAACTCCACGAACCGAAAAAACCTCCCTAATCAGAAATAGTAAAATGAATCCAAAAAAAAAAAACAAAAAAAACAAGGACCGACCTTCAAAGAGATTTATTGGCTAGTGGTTGAGATGTTAGTGATTCAACTGTACGCCGAAGGCTTGTGGAAGTTGGCCGGATGGCAAGAAGACCAACGAAAAAACAATATTTGAATGCGAAAATGAAGATAAAACGTTTAGCATGGGCCAAAAAAATATAAATCATGGACTGCTGACGACTGGAAAAAGGTAATTCTCAGTGATGAAACTCATTTATTTGTGCAGGGTTACCAAGCAAATGTCGTTAGACGAAGCAACTGTGAACCCTTAAGACCTGAGCATGTCAAACAAGCTGTAAAACACCCTCTGAAACAGATGTTTTGGGGTTTTTTCTCATCAAATGGCACTGGAAGCTTAGTTTCTGTTCAAAGTATGATGAATTCAGCCAATTACGTAGAAATATTATAACGTAGGATTTTTCCATTCTGGCAAACTTCTGACGAGACATTTCAACATGACTTGGCCCCATGTCACAATTCGAAATTGGTCAAGAATTTCATGCTGGAGAATCAAATTCATTTGCTTGATTGGCCTGGAAATTCACCAAACTTAAATCTCATAGAAAACTTGTGGAATATTTTGAAGAGACGTTTAGGTAAAATGGACTGTACAACCAAAGAACGCATGATAACGAATGCTATAAAAGTGTGGTTCCACGATTATGAAGTCAAAAATATGTGCACTTAATTAGTGGAGTCAATGCCAAAACGAATTCAAGAGGTCATTTCTGCTAAAGGAGGACGTATTTCATACTAATACAGGTATCTATCAGTGTATAAAAAAGCATAGAATGATATAAAGGCATAGTTTTGGAAAAACGAGGGATTTTTTACTTTGTAGCAATTAATTTGCACAGTATAGTATACACTCTGTGAAAACAGGAATTTGTCCGTGACGTGAATTGAAACCGCGTTTCTTCGCTCCGGAGTGAGTTTCTCTAACCGATAAAATTATCCCTATGGAATGTACCGCTGCTGACGTTTACAGTATTGACGCATGCGTCATCTCTAGTACGTCATATCATCTCCCCCTCAATTTTTTTCATTTCGGAGCGCAGAAGAAATTTTTAATTTATTCGAGATGGTGTGTGGATTGAACATCATTACCTTCCGATGAACTCAACGGCAAGTCTCCACGTTCGAGGGCCAATGTGAAAACAGGAATTTGTCAGTGGCACGAATCAAACCAGCGTCTCCTCGATCCGGAGCCAGTTGTTCTAACCGAATAAGCTACACCGACGGAATATATCTCCGCAGATTTTGTTGTCCTTGATTCTTTTGCCATCTTTTTGTCGTCTGAGTTTGCACACTTTGTAGCGGCGTCTTCATTTGAAGATTAATGTCTCGTTTTCAAGCATTGGTTCCGACGTGGCTTCGGATCCAATGAAAAGGTACCGTCTGAGCCAGAGTCTTAATTTTCCTCACCAGGAGAGTTCTGCTTCTGAACTGACCAAGCGCCTTTAGGCACTCTTGGCTGCCTGAGAAAACCTTAAGTTCCTGAACTCTGCAACTAGGAAGTACCCACAACAGCTCTTCTTTAATCGCCAACAACTCTACTTAGAAGACAGAGGAGAAAGCTTAATTCTGTCTAGCGAACGCTTCACAGCTATTACGAGCTCGCAAAACTGTGCACCTACGTTAAAGCCTAATTTGGAGCAGTCAGTAAATATCTATCTCTCCCCACCCCCAAGAGGAGGCTACTGCCCCATTTGGGATAAATCCCATTGGCTGGGTAGCAAGTCCGGTCAACCTTTGATAATTCAACATCTGAGGACCTACAATGGTCTCCTAATAGGCAGACATCACTTCCACTTCTGAGGGCTTACATAGTTGCTTCTCTCGCTACCACGAGGTCCACTGGTTCACACCCTAGTCTCTCAATAGAAGAATGCACTGACTGTCTTATGGAAATGTTCAATGGTCAGCGTATAACAAGTCAGTAAAATCATGAAATGCATTGGTTATGATACACTTTCCAACATACCAGAAATCATTACCCAAGTTGTTACTCAAGTTATGAGGACAATGGCTCTGCAAAAAATCTCGCTCCTGTTTCCTGACATTTGACCCCATTTCAAAGATACTAAAAAGAATTGGTTCAACATACCACCGGAACAACATACTAAAGTATTCCCGCGATAGAAGCAGTTTTACGTAAGTTATGAGGATAATGGCTATGTAGCAAATCTAGGGCCAGTGCCGTGACCTTTGACCCCATTTCGATGTTATTAAACAGAATTGGTTCAGCCTACCTCCGGAAAAGCATACTAAAGTTTTCTCATAATAGAAGCAGTTTTAGTCAAGTTATGAGGATAATGGCTGTGGAATAAATTTCGCTCCTGTGTCCTGACCTTTGACCCCATTTCGATGATACCAAAGAAAAATGGTTCAACATACCTCCGGAACAACATACTAAAGTTTTGTCGCAATAGAAGCATTTTTAGTCAAGTTATGAGGATAATGGCTGTGTAACAAATTGCGGTCCTGTGCCCTGACCTTTGACCCCATTTCGATGATACTAAAGAACATTGGTTCAACATACCTCCGGAATAACATACTAAGGTTTTCTCACAATAGAAGCAGTTTTAGTCAAGTTATGAGGATAATGGCTGTGGAATAAATTTCGCTCTTGTGCCCTGACCTTTGACCCCATTTCGATAATAGTCAACAGAATTGGTTCAGCATATCTTATAAACAACATACTAAAGTTTTATCGCAATAGAAGCATTTTTACTCAAATTATGAGAATAATGGCTGCGGAATAAATCTCGTTCTTGTGCCTAGGCCTTTGACCCCATTTCTTCCATTTTCAATAGGGTTCGTCCCCAGGTTGTTCCATACCACATACTAAAATTTGATCGAAATTGAATCATTTTTACGCGAGTTATCGTGCGGACAGACAGACGGACAAAGCTGGAGCACATGCGCTTCTTCAACCTACGGTTGGAAAGCGTAAACAAGCCTAGACATCGGAAGTTTCGAAAAGTGACTTGGCTCTAATCCTTCTTTTGTTATTACAGAACTAAGGGAGAATGAAATTCGGTAAACAGCAGAATACATTTTCGAGTGTTATAATACCCTTAGAGAAACAATATTTTTGGATCGTGGTCGCAAAGGGTTAAAAATTCTTTCAATTTGCTCAATCCAAATAAATTGATTAAGAGCATATCTCTCTATTCTAAGAAAATAAAAAAAAAAAAGTAACGGCTGCTGCCGCTGCTGTTTTAGAAATTTTGCGACACTCTTGCTCTTCCACCTCGCAACGGAAAATGTTGTGAACACAAAAATATGAAATTTGCATCGTTTGTAGAGAATTGTTTGGATAACACGCTGAAATAAACCGTTTTTTACGCTTTCCAACCGTAGGTTGAAAAAGCGTATATGCTCCAGCTTTGTCTGTCCGTCCGCACGATAACTGGCGCAAAATTGGTTCGATTTCGATGAAATTTTAGTATGTCGTAGGGTACTACCTGGGGACGAACTCTGTTTAAAATGGGACAAATGACGTTAAAGGTCACGACGTAAGTGCGGGATCCATTCCATTGCACTTATGCGTCATACCTTGCGTAAATACTGTTCGATTTCAATGAAAGTTTACTATCTGGTAGGGGACCGCCTGGGGACGAATCCTATTCAAAATGGGTGAATTGGGGTCAAATGTCAGGACATAAGAGCGGGATGCATTCCATTGCCCTTATGTGTCATAACGTGCGTAAAAATGGTTCGATACGGACGAAATGTCAGTATGTGGTAGGGGACCACCTGGGGACGAACCCTACGGAAGATGGACGAAATGGGGTCAAAGGTCAGGACATAGGATTGCGATCCATTCCATCGCCCTTATCGCATATTATTAAGGTGGACGTCAAGTAATTTTCTTCCTATACTTCCAATGAGAAAACTTTTCTGCACATTTCCTTCATGGCGCCCCGGTGGCGCAGTGGTCTAAGGCGCTGGTCTCTGATCATTCGTCCGTAAGGGGTCCGGGTTCGAATCCCGGTGAGGCATGGATGGTGTGTTTGTCTTACGGTACTGGCTCTCTCCCTTCCCTGGAACCAGTGACCCTAAAATAGGGACGGGCGACTGCTTATAGCCCATTGAGTTGCTCACGGTGGTCGTTAAACCTAAAAAAAAAAAAAAATTCCTTCACAATTAATGTGTTCCCAAGGATGAAACTTTGAACATCAATTAAAATAACTTGCTTCATATTATAACTTGGAATACTTAATATTTTCTAAAACGTAACCATAATTATATTAAAAATCAATAACTTTTCATTTGGTGGTGTTGAAACCAGAAAAAGGATGGCGCGACCTGTACTTTGATGACGTCAGTAGACAAACAAATGTTGGATTTCATAATTATGGTTATGTTTTTAGAAAATATTAGGTATCCCAAGTTATAAAATGAAGCTATTTTAATTGATGTTCAAATTTTCATTATGGTGAACGCATTAATTGTCCAGAAAAAAGATGGCGCGACCTATATTTTCATGACGTCTTTAGACAAACAAATGTTGGATTGCAATAATTATGGTTATGTTTTAGAAAACATTAAGTATTGCAAGCAAGGAGGTTAATATCACCGGAGACACCACTGGCTCTGCCGCCATAGGTCACAGCTAATCTGTGGTGTGACGTCACAAGCAGGCAAAAATCGAACTAAATTATAGCGTTGATGAAACAGTAAGCTTGTGTATCATTGATAAAGATTATTGAATTACTCATGTTATTTACTTATGCGCTTAGAAGCTTTTGTTCCATTGCTTTCAAAGCAGCTTCTTTACTGCGGCTGCGTCGTGCCTGCTCATGACGTAACTTATGGCGGCCAATGCTGCGTGGATAAGAGTGATGCCTCCAGTAATATAACCTCCTTGATTGCAAGTTATAAGATGAAGATATTTTAATCGATGTTTCAATTTTCATCCTTGGAAACGCATTAATTGGGAAGAAAATGTGCACAGAAATTTTTCCATTCGAAGTACAGGAAGCAAAATTGCTTGATGTTCACCTTAAAGAGGCAATTCTGGTATGTATGTAAATTTTATTTTGAAAACGGCTCTAAGGATTTTGATGAAAGCCGTTGACCTACCGTTTTCTGTTACTAGCTCGACTTTAGGAAAATACGTTTAGTGGGTTAAATAACCATCCCGAATTACCACGTTTTTAGTGTAGTGTCATGGCGTCGTCGCATTAGATGTTAGCGCGCGGTTACGCCATCTGTCTCATTATGTCACGCGTTGTGTGTGGATCCTATTAAAGTTTTATGTCATCACACTCTTGCGAGCAGAGATGGTTGCGATTCCCATCTGCCTGATTACGCCACGCGTTGTGTGCGTATGTTCGCCCGCACGATAACTCACGTAAAAATCGTTCGATTTCGATGAAAGTTTAGTATGTGGCAGAAGAGCACATGGGAAGGAACTATATTAAAAGTGAACGAAATGGGGTCAAAGGTCAGGACACAGGAGCGGGATCCATTCCACTGCTCTTATGCTTCATAACTAACGTAAAAAAGGTAAATTTTAGTATGTGGTAGGGGACAACCTGGGGACAAACCCTATTGGAAATTGGCGAAATGGGGGTCAAAGGTCAGGACATAGGAGCGGAATCACTTCCATCGCCATTATGCGTCATACCTTACGCAAAAATGTTTCGATTTGGATGAAATGGTAGTATGTTTGTAGGGACCTGCCTGGGGACGAAACCTATTGAAAATGGGCGAAATGGGGTCAAAGGTCAGGACACAGAAGCGGGATCTATTCCATAACCTTTATGCATCATAACTTACGCGAAATTGCTTCGATTGCGACAAAACGTTACCATGGTATTTCGGAGGTATACTGACATAGTTCTGAGTTGAATATCATCGAAATGGGATCAAAGTTCAGGGCACAGGAGTGAGATTTATTCCACAGCCGTTTTCCTCATAACTTGAGTAATAACTTGAGTAATTATTTCTAGTGTGTTGGAAAGCGTATCATAATAAATGTATTGCATGATTTTACTAACTTGTTCGATTATGGCGATACTTCAAGAGCTATAGTATTTCAAAGTTAAGGTAAGCAAAAAATTGATATCAGGTCGCGTTCCGGACACCCTAACAGCAATAGAACCATGAAACTTTGTAGGCATGTAGTGCGATGACCGAATTGTTGCACCTCGTCGCCCTTTCTTTTTTTTTTTTTGGGAATTTCGATTTAGTTTACGAGAAATTAAATTTTTAAAGTTTACGAAATTCTTTATTTCGCGATGGGATCTATTTAAAAAACCGGATATATGGCAAACTATAGATCAAGACGCATTGCAATTTTTACGGCAAAAACTCACAACTGTCATCCCTCTTTTAAAAACAATTTAAGAAAAAATCCTTTTCTGATTTTTAAGCATTTTTTAAAGACGCAAAGGAAAGGAACGAACGGTTTCCTCTTTCCTCAACGCTAACCACACACGAAAGTTCTGGTGCCGTGAATTTCTGCCATGGTGACGCAGATAATTTGTTATGCATGTGTTTTGCTGGTAAAGCTATCTCAGTTGTTTAACGGTTTACGATTTACGGTTTACGGAAATGCTTTTTGTACCGCTTTTGTTTTCTTTAGTGGTAAATTTAGTAACTTCTGTAAATTCAAACGACAAAAGTCCGGCCTTCCAAAAAATAACGACCGTAATAAAACTCGGAAAATTCGGAATCGCGGCGGAGCAAATTCCTTCAATAAAAGTAGAAGGAAATTGAAAAAGGTTCTGCAAAAATCCAACAGGGTGTTCACCAGGAGCGAAACCAAAACTGTAAACGAGCCGCCATCTTGGATGTGATATACTTGAAGATCGGGCTGCAGGGTCCGAGCGTTACTCTAGAAACGAGCGTAGCGAGCCTAGATGTGCAGCCCCTAGTTTTGTACAAGAAAGTTACCACTCCTTCCTATCTGCCTAAGGCTCGCAGTAGAAGAAATCGTTGATTGTCAGCGTATGTCAAGCCTAAAGATCACAAGTTTCGGTGGTGACACAGCACTAACCTTTCTTTTGTTATTGCAAAAGCGAGGGGGAATAAAATTTGGAACAGACAGCAGAAAAAGGTTCTAGAATCGTGCTGTTAAAGGGCTAACACGTCTGTTATTTACAGTCCCTTCGTGTATAGTGTCTTAGAATTCATAGTAGTATTTATTTTTATGTTTGACATACATTCTTTGAATTACGTGAATGAAATCCTGTAAAAACACTGTATGGCAGGGGAAATGCCACACCATAAAGGAATGCTCGAAAACAGACTAAAAGAAATGGTGAATATATTTCAAATACGTAGTGATAATGTAAATACACCATGTCAATCGCTCTGTCCACGTTATTTAATAAACAATGCGTAGCAACTTAAAATAATTTTTTGTTCCGACACAGCTAGGATCGAACCCAGCCAGATGTCCCGATAACTAGCCGAGTGTGTTTGCTTTACGGTACGGTGCCAACAATTCACAGCGCTATGTGTGGTTTATCAGTCATCATCTGACTACATAGATCCGTATTGATGGTCTTAGCAACTGATGTGTCGCCATCTAGTGGCATTCAACAGAGCAAGCTGTTTAATTACAGCTGCTCTGTTGAATACCTGGACAGAGCGATTGATATCGTCTATTGATAATAACAGACCAAAAGGCATACACAGATAGCCAAGTAGGTCCTGAAAAAATGATTTAATTCTCACGTACAGACAAGGCTCCAGTGGCCGAATATACAGGATGATCAATAAGGAGTGTGGCCCCCATTTTGGGCGATACAGCGTTGAATCCGACGTGACGTCGAGACAATGAGAGTCCGAATAAAATCCTGGGGTGTCGTGGACCATGTGGTGTTGATCCGAGTCCAGAGTTTATCTTCATTTTGAAGAGGTGGGAGGATATTCAACCAACGAGCAATCGTGTCACACTGATTCTCGACGGGCGAAAGGTCGGTGGATCGTGCTGGCTACAGAAGCATCCGCTCACCGTGTAAAGCATTCAGGCTGATCCGAGCAGTATGCGACCGGGCATTATCCTGTTGAAAACGGCGTTTGAGATGCCCTGCAGATACGGTAGTGCCGGGGGCTACAGCATCTCGTCAACATCGCGGCGTGTCGTCAGCGTTCCTGTAATGCGTACCAGCGATGAGAGAATGTTGGCACTGATAGCAGCCCACACCGTGATTCCACGTTACCGGGTGTGGTGTGGAGTTCCACAATGGTGGAGGAATCCTCCCATTGGCCAGGTCGCCTCTAGACATCTCGCAAGGTGAGACAGAACAGCAATTCGTCGTTGAACACTACGCTGTTCCATTTGGCACCCCGCGGTAACGACAATGATTCGCTCTTAAGGGTAGCCTTCACAACGGGCGGCCGGACAGCACACCAGATGCAGCCAATCGGCTCGACACCGCCCGTATCGATATCGGAGCATCGAAGTCTCCTCGTATACTCAGAAAAATGTCGTCCGTTGTGGCCTGTGGGTCCGCTAAGAAATGACGTCGTATGCGACTATCGGTGAGCTCAAACGTCCATCTCCATGCTCCGGTCCCGCTACGACGTCGCACAGATCATTCCTGGGACTACTGTCCCCAAATGCGACCGACGGTTGTGGTATCACTTTGCGCTTCTTCCGCAATACGACGCAAGGACCATCCGCCGGTAAGAAGTCCTACGATGACACTTCTCGTGAACTCATCGGTTCACCGAAATCACGTACGACGGCGTCTTAACGGCATTAGTACCCCTCGTTCGTTCTCCAGACATCGTTACAGCAGAACCACTCGCTTCTCATGGCCGCGACGACTTCTCGACTAATGGCCTCATAGGCTGGTTTGCCACTTACATCCTGCGGTTCGTGCGATTGGCCTGCACATGCAATCATTTGCATAGCCTCTACGTGTGCACCCACCCTACAATTTGCATGAAGCTCTGTTCACGTCTTCGTGGTGTGGCATTTCCTCTACCAGGCAGTGTACATTCGCACTCGAGAAATGTGTCTATTCATGGTAACATATCCGATTTGAATGTTTAAGCTTAAAATGATGACCCTGTTTATTCTGATTAAACAACTGGAAGGCCTCACTCAATATAAACGGTTTCTGACCATTCGTCCGAGATGGGTCTGGGTTCGAATCCCGGAAAAGTGTGGATCCTTTGTTTGTCTTACAGCAGTGGCCCTTTCTCCGCTCTGGAACTAGTGGCCCTAAATGACCAAGACCAAATATAGAGAATTTTAGGAAGGGAGTGTCTGACCCCAGGTCTTAAACAACCCTTAGAAATAGGAAGCTAGGAGATTTGGGCTAGAGCGTCCGATAGGAAAGTGACACGGAAGCGATGTAGAAAGGGGGAAGAAGACGCCCTTATTTATTACCGGGGGCCAGTACCCGTGGTCCGACGGTTTAACGTGCCCATCCGACACACGGCGGATATTTAGTGGATCGAACGTTCGTACCTGACTGTGATCGAACCTGAGGCCCCTCCCGTGTCAGTCACAAATGGTGCCCACTAGGACACCCGCGGCCCGCGGTGGCCCTAAATTAGGGACGAGTGACTGCTTATATCCCGTCGAGATGCTCAAGACGGAGTCCACAAACTCCCAAATAAAAATGTATACAGGGCTTGGAAAAAATAATGTGAACACTAGGCTCAGAGACGTGACTTTTAATGTAGCTGCGTACGTCGAAATACGAAAAGGTATCCACCACTCTTTGGTTGTAATACACTGTTGGCCACCCAAAATGCAACACCAAGAAGGACACGAGATAGCAAAGCCAGATTTACTGGACACATAACAACATATGCAAAGATGAAACGATTGAGCTTACAGGCCCGTGCGACTTGCGGAATACGCAGACATCAATAGTTCGTGTGGCCCACATGGCTGGCAATCACGACCGCTACACGCCACGACATCGAACGAAAGAGGCTTTGAATGTGGACTTGTGGTATGTCGGTCCAGGCTGCTTCCACACGTCGCCACAGTTCATCACGGGTGGTGCTCGCCGGGCCACTCGGTTGCCAATAAGTGACCAGATGTGTTCGATGGGCGACATATCGAGAGAACAGGCGGGCCAGGGCAGCACTGACACCTGGTGGGCCGTAAAGAATTGTTGCACGATGTGTGCCACGTGCGAGAGCGCATTGTACTGTTGAAACGTGACCCCTGGCACGTCCTGCAAATAAGGGAGGACTACAGGCTCCAAAACGTCGGAGATGTAGTGGTGGCTATTGAGTGTACCGGCGATGCGTAGCAGAGGGGTGCGGGTGTCATATCCAATTGCGCCCCAAACTATTACGCCAGACGACGAACCGGTATGGTGATGCATAATGCAAGCGTCATACAGTCTCTCGCCGCGGTGCCGCCACACGGGGATCCTACCATCGTGGTTTTGTAGGCAGAACCGGGATTAGTCGGAAAAGACAATGTCGTGCCATTCCGTAGTCCAGGTGCGGCGTTCAACGGCCAACTGCTGCCGCACTCGCCGGTGGTGTAACGTCAATGGTAATCGGAGCAATGGGCGCCGTGCGACAAATCCCCGCTCCTGCAGACGAGGTCCAAAGCTGCGTGCTGACACAGGTTGTTGCGCAACACACCTCAATTCCTGCGCTAACGTTCGGGATGTTGCGGTTCTAGACGTCAATTCCCGCGGCACAAAATGCCGGTTCTCTCGTTCAGTGGTGTGCCGTGCGTGCGGCAATCGCTGACGTCAGTCCGTCCGTCCCTCCTGCACCCACCGAATCCATACTCGCCTCTCTGTGGCTAGATGTCGCCCCACACGAGCGCCGATGTCTCTGTGCGATACACTGCTGTCCCGATAAGCCACTATTCGTCCTCTGTCGAACTCCGAAACGTGCTGGAATCACTTCCGTATTTTGCGACGAGGCATTAGGAAGCTTCCCACGCACTGGTCCGGCAAAACAACGCACTTCCACTACTTACACCCCGCCTTTCTGTACACCCTTCTTATAGTGCTTCTCGGCGGCGTGCCGGGGGCACATAATTTTCATATGCCCTGCAATGGTAATCGTTTGCATGTCCTCTCGCGGGCGTGTAACTTTGTTTAGAACCTCAAGGTCCTATTTAAGTGCATTTAAAGTGTCTTGTTGCAAAATTTCTTTCAGGGTGACGACGAAATGAGCGACCTAACGGACTTCGGAAAGAGGGGTAATTGTTTGTGGCCGGCTAGAGTATACTTCCTTGACAACAGTCGCCAGGGTAGTCAAGAGCTAGTGTGTCTAGCATCATGACAGCATACTGTGTTCGTGGCAAAACGTCGTCTGCGAAACACAAGAGCACCCGGGAGAGGACAGTGGCTGATAGAGACTGGAGAGCATTAAAGGGGTTGTTACCTGTAACAAGAAGACCACTGCGCCAAAAATTAGCGCGGATCTCAATCTGCATCTCCAGACCCCAGTAACCATTGCCCTCTTAAGTGATGGGCCAACAGGGCCAGTGACCAGGGCCTCCATCTTAACTGGGGCCCCCCAACGCCCGAAGTGTTTTATGCGTTTACAAAAGGTCCAACTCTTTCACCACTCATCAGCAGATTTTTCATTTATTTAAAGAAAAGAAGAAACACCAGTGTAGAAAGTTGGAAGTAGAGGTCTGCGCGGGCCCGTGCCGGCCCGCGGGCTAGGTCGGGCATTTGCTCATATCTAAGTTGGAAAAATGGGCAGAGCATGGACTAAAAAAGAAGTTTTACGACATCCTCCTCCTACAAAACAATTGGAGTGGGTCAGCTACCTTAGTTTTTCAATCTGAATGTGGTCCCTTTTTTTCTCTCTCTCTCCCCAACTTCCACCCTCCTGTCATGCTTCAGGGCAGGCTATTAACTGCAGCATTTCTAAACCGAGCCAGCCGCTCGCAGACCAGTGCTGTCGCAGACGACCTTTTTATTGTTCTGGTCGGCGGCACTTTGTTCTCTAGATGTGTGAAAAGCTTTGAAGTTGTCTTAAATGGCACCGGAGAAATGTGCTGGAAGAAACTTACTTCTGCGTATAAATCTGTGCCGTATTTTCCCCATTTGTACTCTCAGGCAGCCGTTTTCAAAACTTCTGATTAGCTGGGCAGTCTGTCGTTGTTTCCCCTTAGCTAAAGCTCAGTTCAGTGTTGCTGATAAATACTTTTCAGTGCTTATTATGGAGTTTACGAAAGCGAAAGATTTTCGCGAAAAAAACCGCTTCCGGTAAAAAGATGTGCTTGTAGACAATGTAAAGGGGAAAACCGTGATATTTGGAAATATTTTAAATTACAGTACCGTTCTGAAACTAGTCGACCGGAAAACGTTGTGCAGTGCACTAAATGCAAAATCTTTTTTGAGTTACGATAGCACAAAATCTGGAACATCGCATCTTAAGCGGCACAAGTGTGTCCCCCCCCCCCCCCACACACACACACATACACACGAAAGACATATTTTGTTCCAGCGATATGATATGCCAGTAGAAATAGGTGCAGTTTATAAAGCCATAAGATCTTCTCCCAGTAGAACGATCGGGCTCATAATTCTGGATATTTCGTATTTTTGGATTCCCCCCCCCCTCTCCTTATCTCCAAGGATATTTCCGGGTCGGGCGATAGGGAATGATAATTTGAAAACCAAGGAAATTTGAAAGCCATGGAAATTGTCCTTTTCATTAAATTATTTTGAGTACACAAGCCCCCCTCCCTCCTCGGACATCACGTGACTTATACAGAATCTCAGAAATATTCTGAATTGACGTTTATTGTAATAGAATACGTGTAGAAATTAAGAAAACGAAAACTCTTCCGGAGTCGAATGACCGAGAACACCAGGTGTCAAATTCGTGTTTTGATAATTGTTGCATTTTTACGGGACGGCCCGGGCCTTGGAAAGAGGAGAAATATATGGACCGGGCAGGGCTTTAATTGATAAAATTGAAATGGGTCGGGCCTTGGACATGTGGGTTTGGGTTGGGCCGGGCTTTCTAAATTAGGGTCCGTGGAAACCTCTAGTTTGGAGATCTTCCGTCTTTTTTTTTTTTTTTTTTTTTCTCAAACTTTACTAGTAGCTTCGATTTCTTGAGGAGACAGGAGGGAAGTTAGGTTGGATTTTTTGTGACAAAATGAGAAACAAAGAAATAGGACCTCCTCCTGGTCCCAAGTGTAAATGATAGTGATTTGATAAAACAATTAAATGAAACTTCTGAACGGAAGTAAAAATGAGCGATTCGTTAATATGTATGATGTAATACAAATTTTCAAGATGACAATCCGATTTTTGGCGTAAATGTGACAAGGATGGTAAGTCAGATAAGATCCGAAAACTTGAAAATTTTCATCGTCCTGGAGCGGGACTCGAATCCGCGTCTCCCAAAAAACGCCCGGGTATGCTAACCACTACACCACCCAGAACGACGAAGTTTTTGGATATTATCTGACTTACCATCCTTGTCACATTTACGCCAAAAATCGGATTGTCATCTTCAAAATTTGTATTATATGGCGTAATCCCGTATTTCTTTCATGATGTATGATGTATCAGCGAAAGAAAATGGGCGTCAACCTGTATCCCAAGAACATAGTTCTCAAAAAAGTATAGTGAGTGAATGGATTTCTCTTTTGACTGACGGAGCAAGTGTTCCGTTTTATCTTATTTTTTGCATACACCTCTAGAATTTTGAATACAATTCAATCCAGTACACTTCCACAAGCGCATATCCAAGTGTTTATGTTCTCACAGGAGAAGTGTCGATTTTTAAAATACAACTATTTCCCGACCTCAGATGATTCTTTTTAAAAAGAATTTCAGAGCTAAATGTCATTCAGTGAGCTAGAATGTAAAATTACATTAACATTGAGTGATGTTCACGTGAGCCAGGCATTTTTTTCGCTTCCACCTTTACTTGTTTCTTTTTAAACACTCATTTGCGTTGTCTATGTGCTGTCTATTTATCACTACGGTTTGCTCACCAGGGCTACTTATACACTCTCTACCAACAAGTAATTGGACACCTGTGAAAACAAAAGAAAACGAAGTTTATTCACCTTCAATAGTTGGTGGACCCTCCACAAGCGGAGATTACAGCTGCGACCCTCTCAACCAGGCGTTGCACCACGGCTAACACTATTTTCTTCCACTTGGCTTGGAGAAGACAGGTCAGTTCCTTCACCGATTTCGGACTATGGGGGCACCCCTTAAGTCGACGCTCCAACTCTTCCCAGAGGTGCTCGATAGGGTTAAGGTCCAGGCACTGCGCAGGCCAGTCCATTCGATTAACCCCATTGTCACCATACCAAGCCATGGTGGATCTCGCAACATGATAGGTGGCATTGTCATCCTGAAAGTAACATGGGTCCACCCTGTAAACCTGCCACAACGTAGGAAGCGCATGGTCATCCAAAATGGTGAAGTAGATCTCCGCGTTGAGTCTACCAGGAATTGCGACCAAGGGTCCCGTGCCATACCAAGAGAAACACCCCGGTAGCATAATTCCACCGCCGCCGAACTTCACAGTTTGCAGAATACATTCCGGCAGGAGGCGTTCTCCAGGCAGACGCCAAACCAAGACCTTGCCATCCGAACGGTAGAGGGTGAACCTTGATTCGTCGCTCCAGAGAACTTGTTTCCACTGTTCAACGGTCCACTATCGACGTTCTTTTCTCCACGTTAGCCGAGCCGCGCTATTGGACTTGGTGATCAAAGGCTTGTGGGCGGCAGCACGTCCACGATAACCGAGCAGATGGGCTTCCTTATGGAGGGTATTCATCGAAAGAACACTCCCGGATGCCTGTTGAAACTCCTCGAGGATGTGGCCCATCGATTTGGTGCGGTTCTTCCGAATTTCTCTGGCCAGCACCCCTCGGTCTCTAACTCCAAGTTTTGTGGGTCTGCCGGGTCGGGGCACATTCCGACAGTCACCTCTCATCTTCCACTTGCCAATCACGTAGGCCACTGTCGATTTTGGGTACTTCAACTCGCTGGATATGTCACGTATGGATCGGCCATTTCTGTGATACCCGACGATTACACCTTTCCCGAAATCAGAGAGCTCCGAACTGCGTGGCATCTTGCATGCGACTGGTTGCGTTGTTGATTCCCACACGATATTTAACGGCGGCGGCCGTAACGTGTATCAGGACCGCAGATATTGTCGATTGCAGGGGTGTCCAATTACTTGTTGGTAGATAGTGTACATCAGTTGTGGAAGAAACTTGGGGAGACCTTCATCCAGTAGTCGATTGATAATGGTTGATGATGATGATGATGATGATGATGATGATGATGATGTTATATAAAGATCAGGGCCCCCGAAAATTGTGGAGGCCCAGGGCCCCGAAAAGGGCTAAGACGGCACTGCCAATAACAACGAAAACTGTACGCAGGGGACTGCACATACAAGATGTTAATGGCAGTGCTGCTATTGCAAAACCTGTGGTGACGCGGGAAAATGCAAAACGACGATAACAGTGGTTCCAGGAGCATATAACGTGAACCGACGATGCGTTGAAGCATTTAATATGACCGGATGAATCCACATTCGCACTATTCCTCACCACAAGACGAGTTTACGTGTAGGGAACACCGTTAGAAGCGCACAACCCAGACTGTCTGCTCTCCTAACAGTGCAGTATGTTGGTGGTTTTGTCATTCTCTGGTCTGTCGTATCTTGGTTTTCAGCAGGTATCCTGATCACCTTGAAAAAGCTTACGAAGCCATTTTGGCCGTTCAAATCCATCCAATAGCTCAGGCATTGTTTCCTGCAGGGGACGCCATCTATCAAGATGATAACGCCCCAACTCACAGCGCTCGGGATGTTCAATCGTGGTTTGAGGAACATGAGAACGATCTTTTACATCTTCCTTGACCTCCCCAATCACCAGACGTAAACACCATCGAGCCACTGTGTTCTGTGTTAGAAAATAGAGTAAGATCCAGTTATTCTCGTCCTGCATTTCGCAAGCACCTAGAGCAGTTTCTGCATGAAGAATGGTGTAACATCCCTCCTCTACCTAGGATTGTATGCGTCCATTCTAAGGGGGATTCGGGTGGTTTTGAATGCCAAAGGTGGTCTCAAACACTGCTACGTACGAAAACATTTCTTTTCCTAGTACATGAAAGCCTGTCAATAATGACGGGGGAAAATAAAATTTACGATACAGAAATTATTGAGCCGCCCCGGTGTCGCAGTGGTCTAAGTCACTGGCTTCTGATCATTCGTCCGTAAGGGGTCCGGGTTCGAATCCCGGTGAGGCATGGATGTTGTGTTTGTCTTACGGCACTGGCCCTCTCCCTTCCCTGGAACCAGTGACCCTTAATTAGTGACGGGCGACTGCTTATAGCCCATTGAGTTGCTCACGGTGGTCGTTAAACCTACAATCAAAAAAAAAAATTATTGACATTTATTTATAGAGTTTTGAGTTTCACGTCAATAGATGGCGACACTGGCTCACAGCTTTCTGAAAATTTCCCGAGCAGTC
Organism: Macrothele yani; assembly: GCA_039090855.1. Lineage (NCBI taxonomy): Eukaryota > Metazoa > Arthropoda > Arachnida > Araneae > Macrothelidae > Macrothele > Macrothele yani. The sequence goes on along the minus strand of CM077032.1, from coordinate 16,600,651 downwards.
GGTTATGGAATTTGATAGTCTGTTTGTAATATGATTTTGTAAAACCTTTAGTCCCTATTTCGTCAACACTTCCTTGTACACAACTTTTTTCGTGTACACTGACTGTGAACCCTGTCTCAATTCCCCCTGCTCTTTCCCGTGAGCTATTTTAATCGTGACGTCGTCAGATCGTCGTACTCTTGACGTTGCCACAAACAGATGGCTAAGCACCAGTTGAGGAAGTGAACCAAAATTCCTGATATAAAGTTTTCGTACCTCTAAAGAGTTGACCGTGTGACGTAACGCAACTCTGACGTCATGTGAGAATCATTTGGATCAGATGACGTCACACCAGCAGCTGCGTTCTTTGTAGCTATGACAACAAAACAAAGTGATGTACGCGTGGACTGTGCGCGTGTAGGTGGTGACGTCACCTACACGAAAAGCTAAGCTTGACGTCACGAACATTTGTTTCTCTGTTGTTGCTATGAGGACTTAAAAAGTGGCACCGAGGAGGAAGAGGGTTCTAGTAAATTATACACTATCTACCAACAAGTAATTGGACACCCCTGCAGTCGACGATATCTTCGGTCCTGATACACGTCACGGCCGCCGCCGTTAAATGTCGTGTGGGAAACAACAACGCAACCAGTCGCATGCAAGATGCCACGCAGTTCGGAGCTCTCTGATTTCAAGAATCGTGTAATCGTCGGGTATCACAGAAATGGCCGATCCATACGTGACATTTGCAGCGAGTTGAAGTACCGAAAACCGACAGTGGCCTACGTGATTGGCAAGTGGAAGATGAGAGGTGACTGTCGGAATGTGCCCCGACCTGGCAGACCCACAAAACTTGGAGTTAGAGATCGAGGGATGCTGGAAAGAGAAATTCGGAAGAACCGCACCAAATCGATGGGCCACATCCTCGAGGAGTTTCAACAGGCATCCGGGAGTGTTCTTTCGATGAATACCCTCCATAAGGAAGCCCATCTGCTCGGTTATCGTGGACGTGCTGCCGCCCACAAGCCTTTGATCACCAAGTCCAATAGCGCTGCTCGGCTAACGTGGAGAAAAGAACGTCGATAGTGGACCGTTGAACAGTGGAAACAAGTTCTCTGGAGCGACGAATCAAGGTTCACCCTCTACCGTTCGGATGGCAGGGTCTGGGTTTGGCGTCTGCCTGGAGAACGCCTGCTGCCGGAATGTATTGTGCCAACTGTGAAGTTCGGCGGCGGTGGAATTATGCTATGGGGGTGTTTCTCCTGGTATGGCACGGGACCCTTGGTCGCAATTCCTGGTAGACTCAACGCCGAGACCTACTGCACCATTTTGGATGACCATGTGCTTCCTACGTTGTGGCTGTTTTACGGGGTGGACCCATGTTTCTTTCAGGATGACAATGCCACCTATCATGTTGCGAGATCCACCCTGGCTTGGTATGGTTACAGTGGGGTTAATCGAATCGACTGGCCTGCGCAGAGCCCGGACCGTAACCCTATCGAGTACCTCTGGGACGAGTTGGAACGTCGACTTTAGGGGGACCCCCACCGTCCGAAATCGGCGAAGGAACTGACCTGTCTTCTCCAAGCCGAGTGGAAGAAAATACCGCTAGCCGTCGTACAACGCCTGGTTGAGAGTATTCCCCGGAGGGTTGCAGCTGTAATCGCCGCTCGTGGAGGCTCCACCAACTATTGAAGGTGAATAAACTTCGTTGTCCTTTGCTTTCACAGGTGTCCAATTACTTGTTGGTAGATAGTGTATATTAGGATGTGCTCACATTATTATGTCCAACTACTATGCAAACAGAATGTCTTTTTAAATTATGTTCATCGTCTGAAGCCATACTGGAATTTCCGATAGTCTGTCTTTTAAAGCGATCTTAATAATACTATATATTGTTCTTATGAGTGGCGTTGAACCATAACTGTCCAAATATTGGGTTGAGGAATAAGTGATGTCGGTTTTTTCCACAGTTCCATTTGTGTGCCAAAATAAAATATTGTGGCAACATACTATGATACACTATGCGATAGATACGTGTTCGCTCTACATGCCACTGTGTGTGTGATTTGATTTAATTTTATTTGGTTTTCAGGTCATTAAAATAGAATGTGAAGTGGACAAAAAGAGCATTACCGACATCTGCTGCTCTTCGCATTTAATCGAGGGACCAAAGCCCTGAAAGCTGCTCGCGAGGTTTGTGCTGTCTACGGTGAAGATGATGTGTGAGAAAGGATAGTTCAACGGTGGTTTTCAAGCTTTAAATCCGGCAATTTCGACCTTAAGGGAATGGATCGCTCCGGTCGAGTTCGGTGAAGAGCAACTGAACCAGATGCTGCACGAAAACCAGCGTCAATCTACCAGAGAATTGGCTGAGCAAATGAACTGTGATCACAAGACAGTCGTGGGTCACCTTCATGCGATGGGAAAAGTTCAAAAGCTCGGCGTTTGGTTTCCGCACGTTTTGAACGCCAACAACGGAAATCAACGTTTCACAATTGCTGCCGGTTTGCTTGATCGCCACAGGGCTACTCGTGGTCACAAGGAAGTATTTATGTACCGCATCGTTACCGGCGACGAAAAATGGTGTCTGTACGTCAACTGCGAAAAGAATGGCTCAGTCCCAAAAAACACGGAACGCCGCGAGGAAAACAAGAGTTGCGTCATCGGAAGACGATGCTGTGTGTTTGGTGGAATTGGCAGGGCGTCATCCACTACGAACTTCTTTGGAACAATGAGACGGTCAACGTGGATCTCTATGTTCAATAACTGTATCGACTCCACGAGGCAATGCAACAAAAGCGACTCGATCGGCGATATGGTGTTCTGCTGCACCACGACAATGTGACCAAAACCGCCATTCAAGCGCTCAATTGGGAAGTTCTGTCGCACCCGCCCTATTCTCCGGACTTGGCTCCATCCGATTTTCATCTGTTTCGATCGCTTTTCAACAATGTGCGCAGCGCGTCCTTCAATAATGACGTGGAATTGCGGACGTGGTTGGGCGACTTCTTCAGGTTACGACCGGCAGATTTCTATCGCCGAGGCATCGAACAACTTGTTGAATGATGAGAAGCAGTTGTAAATACTAGTGGAGAATACATTATTGATTAAATTGTTATTTTTTGTTGTTACGCAATAAAGTTTTCCAACGTTTGAAAAAAACGACATTACTTAGTCCTCAACCATAGAATTTACCTTTTAAAATGGGATTTATAAATTGGCGTTGCCACTTCACGTCTTACCCGAAATGAAAGTTTAGCATCAAACATTTCAAGGCCAATTATTCCATTCCATAGAAATTAGATTGGAAGAGAGAAATGAGAGATTTCAGAGTGGAAGCATCTGAATGGATTTGGAATTAACGAGCTCGGGCGCTAATGAAACGGCTTCTGGTATGTATCCTACTGACTGCTGAAACTCTCTCTCTCTCTCTCTCTCTCGCTCCGTCACGCGTGCGGAAATGTTTCATGTTAATCCCTAGTGGATACATCGAGTTTTCCACAAGTCATCACACCGACAATCTTTCTATGAAGGGCTGACGTTACACTGTCATAGCTCTACTTCTGCAATTGAATAACACCGCTGGTGTTATCCACAAAGAAAATGTACTCGAAGAAGTAAAGTATTTACATTTCATTTATTCATTTAAATTAATAATGGATTCAGTATCGGGTGAATTTTGAAGACTGCGTAGCGCAAATAGCACACATACACACAAACACATGCACACACATACATGCACTTGGAAAACTCCTTGCATAAAAGCCTTCTCAACACTTTTCCAAACAGAAGCATCCATTCCCCAGGGACCAGGCAATATATACTTCTCTGGGCAAACTAAACCAGTTCCTTCCGTACAAGAATCATGCTTGAAGAATTATAGTTGCTCTAATTGATGCGTGTAAGTACTAAAACAGCTGGGCAGTTTATTCCCTATCCCAGATGAAGAGAGATTCATTTTATGGGACATTATACAGGGTGATTGAAAAGTTCCAGAGCTCTGAATTCAAATATTTCTATCACGAATATAGTAATGCATCAGTATTTTAACATACTATTAAAGATTCGGCTGTTTGAAAATACAACACACATAAAAATTGGAAAGGGAGTAAGACCAGGTGACACCATATCTCCGAAGCTCTTTAATGCCACATTGGAAAATGTCTTTCAATCACTGAACTGGGAAAACAAAGGGATAAATATTAATAGAGATTATCTAACTCACCTACGTTTTGCTGATGACGTAGTCATTTTTGCAACTACCCCATCAGAGCTGTAGAGTATGATCCAGGAACTTGTGGTCAAGATTAAAGAAGTGCGATTAAAAATGAACTTTCAGAAGACAAAAGTGATGTTCAATGCTTTTACAGGAAATGACGATTTATTGATTGATGGAGAAAAAGCTGGAGATAACAGACACGTACGTTTATCTTGGATAGCAGATATCAAGTGAGGGCCACATTGATGAAGAAATTAATCGGCATACGAAACTTGCCTGGAAAGTTTTTGGAAGAAACAGCATAATTTTCAAGAGCAATATGCCATTATGTCTTAAAAGAAAAGTGTTTGATTAATGCATCCTTCCAGTGCTTACGTATGGTGCAGAGACGTAGACCTTAGCTAAAAGAGACATACAAAGGCTGCAGACAACTCGAAGAGGCATGGAGAGGTGCATGCTTGGTGTAACCAGGAGAGATAAGAAGAGGAACTCGTGGAACAGAAAAATGAAAAGAGTGGAAGACATCATGATCAGAGTTAAATCCCTGAAATGGCAATGGGCTGGAGATACTGCCAGAAGAACAGACCATCGATGGACAGCCGAAATTTTAGATTGGATTCCAAGGGACAGGAAGAGACCCAGAAGAAGACCATATAGGAGATGGGTGGAAGACAATTCGAAAGTATGCGGGAGTGACATGGAGAAAACTATCACAAGACAGACCGTCGTGGAGGAAACTTGGGGAGACCTTTGTCCAGCAGTGGATTGATAATGGTTGCCAATGATGATGATGATATTGATACTCATACTTGCAGGTAATGAAAACTACTTTAAAATTGATGTTGGAATTGTCCACCATTCTGTTGATGACACGAATTCTCCCGACGACACGTGTTGGCGGACACTATTTTCAGCGTGTATGTCTCTCACGGCTGTAATGATGTTGCTCTGCACGTCCTGTACCTTCTTTAGGATTGGTGTTGTAAATCCTTCAGATAGCTCCACAAGTAAAAGTCTCGTGGACTCACGTATGGTGAGCGAGGCGGCCAACGTTTTTTCGAGATTAATCGATCGTGGAAGAACTCACGGAGCATCTCCATCGTATCGTTTGACGTGTGGCACGTTGCTCCATCTTGTTGAAACCAACAGTAACGTTCGTGTTCTTCCAGCATCGCTACAAATTGATGGATGATGTCCGCATTCACAGCGAAATTTACAGTTGTGTCGAAATAAAAAAATGGCCCTACAATTCGCCGTCTAGACATGGCGCACCACACTCCAACTTTCTGACAGTGAAGTCCAACCACATGCAATGGGTGTTGATTCTCCGCAGCCCTTATGCGAGTGTTTTGGCTATTAACATATCCATTCAAATGAAACCATGCCTCGCCACTGAAAAAAAGGGATGTTTAGGTGGATGGTCACTTTGTAGTGTGTCAAACTCTTAAACCATTGGCAACGCGCTTTTCTGAGTCCAAAGGACGTTGCTCTTGCACTACCAGAATTCTGTACGGCCGTATTTTTAGACGTTTAGTAGCCCTCTTGCAGGCTGAATACGATGACCATAGCTCTTGAGACAGCCGCCGAAGTGACTTCCGGGGAGAGCGCTGCAGTGAAACGTGACCTTTCTCCAGAAACGTGGTCGTCACCATGGACGGACAGCGCTACCGTGAACACTGCCTGTCTCCCGAAACCGGTTCACAAGGTCATACCCACTTGTTTTCATTGGCGTAAGAGTATCAGGAAACTTCCTTTGAAAGAGCTGGATGCAACGTTGGTGAGAGTTTTCGGCAAAATTAACTTCTAACAAAGCGACTCTGTGTTCTTGCGGGAGACTTATGGCTGACCGACCATTACTGCTTGCCATCGCTCGCGTAAGCGTAGTATCACGTGGTGCAGCTCGTTTCCCAAGGTCACACACAACAGCCACACGCAGCAATACTGGGATATCTTTTATGGTTTTACAGCAAATACGTTTTAAAAATAGAATTTGGGGGCTTTTAAATCACTCTGTAATAAACACATCAGCCACTGAATTACAAACTTTATGCGTAGGTACGAAAACATCACTTATGCACAGAATATGCAAAATACGTGGTCACGTGCATCATCACCTGATCTAGACAGCTATTTAAGAATGCTCCTTCTCAGTAGTTTTGTTTGCAATGGGAAACACGAAGGAAGTTCGATTAAGGGATTAACGCGGGCACCCGTATGGTTGGAGAGACGATTTTGGAAACAAACTGGTCTCTCAAAAGGTGAGATATCTGGGTCTTTTTTTTTTTTTTTTTTAATTGTAGGTTTAACGACCACCGTGAGCAACTCAATGGGCTATAAGCAGTTGCCCGTCCCTAATTTAGGGTCACTGGTTCCAGGGAACGGAGAGAGCCAGTGCCGTAAGACAAACACAACATCCCTGCCTCACTGGGATTCGAACCCGGACCCCGTTCGGACGAATGATCAGAGGTCATCGCTTAGACCACTACGCCACCGGGGCGAATATCTATCTGGGTCTTTAATTAGTGGGAAAATAACACTGATCAACTGTGATTTTATTGCCGACAATATTTCAGCGATTTTAGGCTGACTTTGTGGCGCTGATTACGAATATGGCATCGGTTTTTCTATTAAGATTGGCTCTGCTTTTTGAAATAGTGAAGGTCCCATTGAAAACATAAGGAATGGAAAAAATATAATGGGGAGGTGTTACCTACCCACAAATCATATTGAAACTGTCTCAAATTATACAGAATTCATATGAATTACCTAATGGCGATGTCTTCAGTGCAATAACACAAAACAAAGTAAGATCATTCAGCCATTCACAAAGAATGCATAGAAAAACGCTTTTCGTACGATCTTCTTTTATGTGTGTCATCAGGACAATCACGTTCGAGGCTCCATCAGTAGTCTCCGGATATCTATCTAAGTGGCTATGAGGAAAGTGTACCTTTATGCTCATATTAGTACCCAAATTGTTAACGTTAGCGATCATGTTTTGCACCAATTCTTTATAATTGTCTGCATTGTGGTTACCCAAGAAATTATTGACAACTAATACATAACTGCACAAATAATACACACAATTGACGTGGTCGGATTAAGAACATCAAACAGAAGTCATCGCTCTTTCTACGTTTATAAATGTCGTCACGGAAATGTTCTCATAGGCCGCCAGCGGAAATCGCATCCAGGGTCTTCCAGTTACGCACCGGACACGCTACCATTATACCACAATGGCCTCGAATTCTCCAAACTCATATACGACAAACTGCCAAACCACATGGCAGGTTGCTTTCTGGATCCTTACACAAAGGTGCAGTGGTAGCGTGTCAAGTCAAATGTCTGTATCAATTATTCATTCGCCTCCTAGTTATTTCTTCAGTTGCTGCTTACCATCTTTGGTGAATCGCCCAGCATTGTGCGTCGCTCCAAGAAGCAACCTGCCATGTGGCTTTGGCAGTTAGCCGTATGTGAGTCTGGAGAATTCGAGGCCACTGTGGTATAGTGGTAGCGGGTCCGGTGCGTAACTGAAAGACCTTGGGTTCAACTCCCGATGGCGGCCGATAAGAAGTTTTTCGTGACTCACTTATAAACGTGGAAAGAGCGATGACTTCTGTTTGATGTTCCTAGTCCACGTCAAATGTCTGTATTAATTATTCATTCGCCTCCTAGTTATTTGTTCGGTTGCTGCTTACCATCTTTGGTGAATCCCCCAGCATTGAGCGTCACTCCAAGAAGCAACCTTCCATGTGGTTTGGCAGTTAGCCGTATGTGAGTCTGGAGAATTCGAGGCCATTGTGGTATAGTGGTAGCGTGTCCGGTGTGCAACTGGAAGACCCTGGGTTCAACTCCCGGTGGCGGCCGATAAGAATTTTTTCGTGACTCACTTATAAACGTGGAAAGAGCGATGACTTCTGTTTGATGTTCCTAGTCCACGTCAAATGTCTGTATTAATTATTCATTCGCCTACTAGTTATTTGTTCAGTTGCTGCTTACCATCTTTGGCGAATACCCCAGCATTGTGCGTCGCTCCAAGACGCAACCTTCCATGTGGTTGGGCAGTTAGCCGTACGTAAGTATGGAGAATTCGAGGGCACTGTGGTATAGTGGTAGCGTGTCTGGTGCGTAACTGGAAGACCCTGGGTTCAACTCCCGGTGGCGGCCGATAAGACGTTTTTCGTGACTCACTTATAAACGTGGAAAGGGCGATGACTTCTGTTTGATGTTCCTAGTCCACGTCAAATGTCTGTATCAATTATTCATTCGCCTCCTAGTTATTTGTTCGGTTGCTGCTTACCATCTTTGGTGAATCCCCCAGCATTGTGCGTCGCTCCAAGAAGCAACCTGCCATGTGGTTTTGGCAGTTAGCCGTATGTGAGTCTGGAGAATTCGCGGCCATTGTGGTATAGTGGTAGCGTGTCCGGTGCGTAACTGGAAGACCCTGGGTTCAACTCCCGGTGGCGGCCGATAAGAATTTTTTCGTGACTCACTTATAAACGTGGAAAGAGCGATGACTTCTGTTTGATGTTCCTAGTCCACGTCAAATGTCTGTATCAATTATTCATTCGCCTCCTAGTTATTTGTTCGGTTGCTGCTTACCATCTTTGGTGAATCCCCCAGCATTGTGCGTCGCTCCAAGAAGCAACCTGCCATGTGGTTTGGCAGTTAGCCGTATGTGAGTCTAGAGAATTCGAGGCCATTGTGGTATAGTGGTAGCGTGTCCGGTGCGTAACTGGAAGACCCTGGGTTCAACTCCCGGTGGCGGCCGATAAGAATTTTTTCGTGACTCACTTATAAACGTGGAAAGAGCGATGACTTCTGTTTGATGTTCCTAGTCCACGTGAAATGTCTGTATTAATTATTCATTCGCCACCTAGTTATTTGTTCAGTTGCTGCTTTCCAACTTTGGTGAATCCCCCAACATTGTGCGTCGCTCCAAGAATCAATATGCCATGTGGTTTGGCAGTTAGCCGTATGTGAGTCTGGAGAATTCGAAGCCACTGTGGTATAGTGGTAGCGGGTCCGGTGCGTAACTGAAAGACCTTGGGTTCAACTCCCGATGGCGGCCGATAAGAAGTTTTTCGTGACTCACTTATAAACGTGGAAAGGGCGATGACTTCTGTTTGATGTTCCTAGTCCACGTCAAATGTCTTTATCAATTATTCATTCGCCTCCTAGTTATTTCTTCAGTTGCTGCTTACCATCTTTGGTGAATCGCCCAGCATTGTGCGTCGCTCCAAGAAGCAACCTGCCATGTGGCTTTGGCAGTTAGCCGTATGTGAGTCTGGAGAATTCGAGGCCACTGCGGTATAGTGGTAGCGGGTCCGGTGCGTAACTGAAAGACCTTGGGTTCAACTCCCGATGGCGGCCGATAAGAAGTTTTTCGTGACTCACTTATAAACGTGGAAAGAGCGATGACTTCTGTTTGATGTTCCTAGTCCACGTCAAATGTCTGTAATAATTATTCATTCGCCTCCTAGTTATTTGTTCGGTTGCTGCTTACCATCTTTGGTGAATCCCCCAGCATTGTGCGTCGCTCCAAGAAGCAACCTGCCATGTGGCTTTGGCAGTTAGCCGTATGTGAGTCTGGAGAATTCGAGGCCATTGTGGTATAGTGGTAGCGTGTCCGGTGCGTAACTGGAAGACCCTGGGTTCAACTCCCGGTGGCGGCCGATAAGAATTTTTTCGTGACTCACTTATAAACGTGGAAAGAGCGATGACTTCTGTTTGATGTTCCAAGTCCACGTCAAATGTCTGTATCAAATATTCATTCGCCTCCTAGTTATTTGTTCAGTTGCTGCTTACCATCTTTGGTGAATCCCCCAGCATTGCGCGTCACTCCAAGAAGCAACCTTCCATGTGCTTTGGCAGTTAGCCGTACGTGAGTCTGGAGAATTCGAGGGCACTGTGGTATAGTGGTAGCGTGTCCGGTGCGTAACTGGAAGACCCTGGGTTCAACTCCCGGTGGCGGCCGATAAGAATTTTTTCGGGACTCACTTATAAACGTGGAAAGAGCGATGACTTCTGTTTGATGTTCCTAGTCCACGTCAAATGTCTGTATTAATTATTCATTCGCCTCCTAGTTATTTGTTCAGTTGCTGCTTACCATCTTTGGTGAATCCCCCAGCATTGCGCGTCACTCCAAGAAGCAACCTTCCATGTGGTTTGTCAGTTAGCCGTATGTGAGTCTGGAGAATTCGAGGTCATTGTGGTATAGTGGTAGCGTGTCCGGTGCGCAACTGGAAGACCCTGGGTTGAACTCCCGGTGAAGGCCGATAAGAATTTTTTCGTGACTCACTTATAAACGTGGAAAGAGCGATGACTTCTGTTTGATGTTCCTAGTCCACGTCAAATGTCTGTATTAATTATTTATTCGCCACCTAGTTATTTGTTCAGTTGTTGCTTTCCAACTTTGGTGAATCCCCCAACATTGTGCGTCGCTCCAAGAAGCAATATGCCATGTGGTTTGGCAGTTAGCCGTATGTGAGTCTGGAGAATTCGAGGCCATTCTGGTATAGTGGTAGCGTGTCCGGTGCGTAACTGGAAGACCTTGGGTTCAACTCCCGATGGCGGCCGATAAGAAGTTTTTCGTGACTCACTTATAAACGTGGAAAGGGCGATGACTTCTGTTTGATGTTCCTAGTCCACGTCAAATGTCTTTATCAATTATTCATTCGCCTCCTAGTTATTTCTTCAGTTGCTGCTTACCATCTTTGGTGAATCGCCCAGCATTGTGCGTCGCTCCAAGAAGCAACCTGCCATGTGGCTTTGGCAGTTAGCCGTATGTGAGTCTGGAGAATTCGAGGCCACTGCGGTATAGTGGTAGCGGGTCCGGTGCGTAACTGAAAGACCTTGGGTTCAACTCCCGATGGCGGCCGATAAGAAGTTTTTCGTGACTCACTTATAAACGTGGAAAGAGCGATGACTTCTGTTTGATGTTCCTAGTCCACGTCAAATGTCTGTAATAATTATTCATTCGCCTCCTAGTTATTTGTTCAGTTGCTGCTTACCATCTTTGGTGAATCCCCCAGCATTGTGCGTCGCTCCAAGAAGCAACCTGCCATGTGGCTTTGGCAGTTAGCCGTATGTGAGTCTGGAGAATTCGAGGCCATTGTGGTGTAGTGGTAGCGTGTCCGGTGCGTAACTGGAAGACCCTGGGTTCAACTCCCGGTGGCGGCCGATAAGAATTTTTTCGTGACTCACTTATAAACGTGGAAAGAGCGATGACTTCTGTTTGATGTTCCAAGTCCACGTCAAATGTCTGTATCAAATATTCATTCGCCTCCTAGTTATTTGTTCAGTTGCTGCTTACCATCTTTGGTGAATCCCCCAGCATTGCGCGTCACTCCAAGAAGCAACCTTCCATGTGCTTTGGCAGTTAGCCGTACGTGAGTCTGGAGAATTCGAGGGCACTGTGGTATAGTGGTAGCGTGTCCGGTGCGTAACTGGAAGACCCTGGGTTCAACTCCCGGTGGCGGCCGATAAGAATTTTTTCGGGACTCACTTATAAACGTGGAAAGAGCGATGACTTCTGTTTGATGTTCCTAGTCCACGTCAAATGTCTGTATTAATTATTCATTCGCCTCCTAGTTATTTGTTCAGTTGCTGCTTACCATCTTTGGTGAATCCCCCAGCATTGCGCGTCACTCCAAGAAGCAACCTTCCATGTGGTTTGTCAGTTAGCCGTATGTGAGTCTGGAGAATTCGAGGTCATTGTGGTATAGTGGTAGCGTGTCCGGTGCGCAACTGGAAGACCCTGGGTTGAACTCCCGGTGAAGGCCGATAAGAATTTTTTCGTGACTCACTTATAAACGTGGAAAGAGCGATGACTTCTGTTTGATGTTCCTAGTCCACGTCAAATGTCTGTATTAATTATTCATTCGCCTCCTAGTTATTTGTTCAGTTGATGCTTACCATCTTTGGTGAATACCCCAGCATTGTGCGTCGCTCCAAGAAGCAACCTGCCATGTGGTTTGGCAGTTAGCCGTATGTGAGTCTGGAGAATTCGAGGCCACTCTGGTATAGTGGTAGCGTGTCCGGTGCGTAACTGGCAGACCCTGGGTTCAACTCCCGGTAGCGGCCGATAAGACGTTTTTCGTGACTCACTTATAAACGTGGAAAGAGCGATGACTTCTGTTTGATGTTCCTAGTCCACGTCAAATGTCTGTATTAATTATTCATTCGCCACCTAGTTATTTGTTCAGTTGTTGCTTTCCAACTTTGGTGAATCCCCCAACATTGTGCGTCGCTCCAAGAAGCAACCTGCCATGTGGTTTGGCAGTTAGCCGTATGTGAGTCTGGAGAATTCGAGGCCATTCTGGTATAGTGGTAGCGTGTCCGGTGCGTAACTGGAAGACCCTGGGTTCAACTCCCAGTGGCGGCCGATAAGAATTTTTTCGTGACTCACTTATAAACGTGGAAAGAGCGATGACTTCTGTTTGATGTTCCTAGTCCACGTCAAATGTCTGTATTAATTATTCATTCGCCTACCAGTTATTTGTTCAGTTGCTGCTTACCATTTTTGGTGAATACCCCAGCATTGTGCGTCCGTTCAAGAAGCAACCTGCCATGTGGTTTGGCAGTTAGCCGTATGTGAATCTGGAGAATTCGCGGCCATTGTGGTATAGTGGTAGCGTGTCCGGTGCGTAACTGGAAGACCCTGGGTTCAACTCCCGGTGGCGGCCGATAAGAATTTTTTCGTGACTCACTTATAAACGTGGAAAGAGCGATGACTTCTGTTTGATGTTCCTAGTCCACGTCAAATGTCTGTAATAATTATTCATTCGCCTACTAGTTATTTGTTCAGTTGCTGCTCACCATCTTTGGTGAATACCCCAGCATTGTGCGTCGCTCCAAGAAGCAACCTACCATGTGGTTTGGCAGTTAGCCGTATGTGAGTCTGGAAAATTCGAGGCCACTGTGGTATAGTGGTAGCGTGTCTGGTGCGTAACTGGAAGACCCTGGGTTCAACTCCCGGTGGCGGCCGATAAGAATTTTTTCGTGGCTCACTTATAAACGTGGAAATAGAGATGACTTCTGTTTGTTGTTGATAACTGCACCAGGCATATATTTCAATAGAATACATCAATTTTGCGAATCGTCGATGTGTTTCGAATTTGAGGACCATCATAGATCACTGCTTTAAGTTTTTCAGATCTCAGTCCGAGGAACGATCTACAAATGTATTCGAAGTTATCTCCATTTTTGTCAAATGCCTTAACAAATTGCTTCATCTGTTCAAGCTTCATATGGAGTGGCGGGAGAATTCCTGTCAACCAATGGCTCGTTAATGATGTTAGCTGCACTTACAGGCATGAAGACCATTTAACTTTTCTTCCAGGGATCTTGCTTTTTCCCTACTATCCCACAAGCAGATTTGGGTACTTTGTGTATCCACTTTGCTGCCCGAGCAAGAAGTTGGCCGCCTTTAGATCAACACAAATAAACCACTGGTGCCCATGATAGCAGCGCTTCTGCAAGACCTTTTTGAGGTTTTTATATTCTTCTTTAAGTTTTGTTGAGTGAGCAATTGGAAGCGATGCATAGCGATTACCATTACGAAATAAAACACATTTTAAGCTTCTGGTGGTGCCGTGTGTAAAACGCCCCGCTAATTTTCTGGTCGATATTCCGGTAGAGAGAACTAATTGAAAGAGCAAGGGAATATGAACTTCCATATCCCCTCGCTCTTTCAATTAGCGAGGGAATACGTATTGAGAGAACTAATTGAAACTGCGAGGGAATATGGACTTCCATTAGGCATGGCTTTTATCGACTATGGAAAAGGCTTTGATTCGGTGAAACGATCAGCAGTTACAATAACTCTGAAATCCTGTGGTATTGAAGATTCATATATTAATATTATTAATACCATCTATGAAAATGCAAGTGCAAAGATTCAGCTGTTTGAAAATGCAACACACATAAAAATTGGAAAAGGAGTGAGGCAAGGTGACATAATATCTCCGAAGCTCTTTAATGCCACATTGGAAAAATGTCTTTCAATCACTGAACTGGGAAAACAAAGGGATAACGATTAACGGAGATTACCTAACCCACCTTCGTTTTGCTGATGACGTAGTCATTTTTGCAACTACCCCATCAGAGCTGCAGAATATGATCCAGGAAACTTGCTGACAAGAGTAAAGAAGTGGGATTAAAAATGAACTTTCAGAAGTCAAAAGTGATGTTCAATACGTTTACAAGAAATGAAGATTTATCGATTGATGGAGAAAAGCTGGAGATAACAGACACGTACGTTTATCTTGGAAAGCAGATATCAAGTGAGGGTCACATTGATGAAGAAATTAATCGGCGTACAAAACTTGCCTGGAGAGCATTTGGAAAAAACAGCATAATTTTCAAGAGCAATATGCCATTATGTCTTAAAAGAAAAGTGTTTGATCAATGCATCCTTCCAGTGCTTACGTATGGTGCAGAGACGTTGACCTTAACTAAAAGATACATACAAAGACTACAGACAACTCAAAAAAGCATGGAGAGGTGCATGCTTGGTGTAACCAGGAGAGATAAGAAGAATAACTCGTGGATCCGAAAAACGACAAAAGTGGAAGACATCATGATCAGAGGTAAATCCCTGAAATGGCAATGGGCTGGACATACTGCCAGAAGGACAGACCATCCATCGATGGACAGCCGAGATTTTAGATTGGATTCCAAGGGACAGGAAATGACCCAAAAGAAGACCACGTGAGAGATGGGTGGATGAAATTCGAAAGTATGCGGGAGTGACATGGAGGAGACTGGCACAAGACAGACCGTTGTAGGGGAAACTTGAGGAGACCTTCGCCCAGCAGGGGATTGATAATGGTTGACAATGATGATGATGATTCCGGTAGTCCCATTTGGAGAATATGTCCAGGAATGTTATTGCAATATACAAGTTCTTCATCTTGGCTGAAGTAAGGAACAATTTACTCCTTTATGCGATAAGCTGTTATTTTACCTTCCGGCTTTAGACTGTTCTTTTCTTTTATCATGGATGCTTGCTTCGACAGATTGAGTTCTGGTATAAGATCAATCATGGAGTTCTTTTTTAAATAACTGCTGAGGTGTTGAAAAGCTTCCTTCATATTCACTACCACTGCTAATACCTGTGGTACACTCCAAGTCCTGTATTTCTTAAACATCTGACAATGGAAGGTCAGGCATTGAAGTAAACACTGGTATGGGAAAGTCTTCGCAGTGTGGCACAGGTCGCCTTGTTGATTCCAAATCAGGATACTCCCTGTTATGTTTCTTGTAGCGAATTGAAGCCTTTCACATTCACAGCAGAAAAATAACAATCATCGTGGTAGATTTGCGGCTCTCTCCACTCTATAGACACACCAAAATGGAAACATTTCTTTTCTCCATTTTTCCACTGTCGTAAGCACTCAACACAGGTTTTGCAAACCTTATGTGGAGACCAAGACTTATCTTGGTCTCCGAGCGTCATTCTAAAACAAGCAATATATGCTTGTCTTACAAAGTCAATGACGTGTACCATTTTTTTTGCAGAGTGTATTCGCCACAAATGTGGCAGAATGCATTAGGATAGTTTACGCAGCTTCTTCGTGAAGAACTTATATTTCTATGCCAAAAAATATGATATCACATGCAAAGGATAATCTTTCAAAACGGATCTGGTACGGTTCGTCCAACGACGATTGGTCTAATGCCGATTGGTCCAAGACGATTCGTTCAAAGGGACAATTGGTCCAAAAGTACGATTCGTCCAATGGAACGATTGGTCCAATTCCGTCTGAACTGTCTGAAGTGCTACTCGTGCGAAATAAATCTCATCAATTGTGATTCTTCTTCGATTTTCTGTGTAAGTACCAGTAGTCCAAAGAATGTCAAAATTAAGTTACATTTCATACTTAATAATGTGGTTACAGGTTATTATTATTTTTTTCGGAATCGCTTTTTTCCTCTGTTATACTGTTCTCTCTAGTTCTCTCAGTTGTTTTCTCTAGTGTTCTTAATAGAAAAAAACTAGTTTCCCGTTTCTGTTTGTAGCATGCAGTGGGGTTCGGCTAAGTGGTCCCTGGAAAACTGGACGGGATTCGAACCTAGGCCTTTTTAAACAGTTTTTATTCTGCAGATGCCATACTCATAGCTTTTGTATATCAAATCAAGTTAATTATATTGCACTTTAACTTAGGCACTAAATACTAATTCATAAGCCCTAGGCCTATGCCTTATTTTTTAACAATTTTTATTCTACTGATGACATATTCACAAAGTTTACACGTAAAGTCAAATTAATAATATTGCGATTTTAGTTGAGCACTAAATATTAATTCAAAAGCCCTAGGCCTAGGCCCTTTTAATAGTTTTTTTCTATCGATGTCATATTGAGAACGTTTGCACATCAAATAAAGTTAAAAATATTGTGTTTTTACTTAGGCGGTAAATATTAATTATTAGGCCTGTGGTCTAGGTGTCTTGTAAAGATTTGAGGGATAATCCGCTGAGTGCCTTTTATTAGGTTTTACAAAATGTTTACAAATAAGAAATATCTAGGTTGTAACTTACAATCTTCTACAAAGGCCCGCGGCCTAGGTGCCTTGTCCATTTCAGGCCGAAAAGGCCTATGATAAATGATCCACTGAGTGTCTTTTATTAGGTTTTATAAAATGTTTACAAATAAGAAATATCTAGGTTGTAACTTACAATCTTCTACAAAGGCCCGCGGCCTAGGTGCCTTGTCCTTTTCAGGCCGAAAAGGCCTATGAGAAATGATCCACTGAGTGCCTTTTATTAGGTTTTATAAAATGTTTACAAATAAGAAATATCTAGGTTGTAACTTACAATCTTCTACAAAGGCGCGCGGCCTAGGTGCCTTGTCCTTTTCAGGCCGAAAAGGCCTATGAGAAATGATCCACTGAGTGTCTTTTATTAGGTTTTACAAAATGTTTACAAATAAGAAATATCTAGGTTGTAACTTACAATCTTCTACAAAGGCCCGCGGCCTAGGTGCCTTGTACTTTTCAGGCCGAAAAGGCCTATGAGAAATGATCCACTGAGTGTCTTTTATTAGGTTTTATAAAATGTTTACAAATAAGAAATATCTAGGTTGTAACTTACAATCTTCTACAAAGGCCCGCGGCCTAGGTGCCTTGTCCTTTTCAGGCCGAAAAGGACTATGAGAAATGATCCACTGAGTGTCTTTTATTAGGTTTTATAAAATGTTTACAAATAAGAAATATCTAGGTTGTAACTTACAATCTTCTACAAAGGCGCGCGGCCTAGGTGCCTTGTCCTTTTCAGGCCGAAAAGGCCTATGAGAAATGATCCACTGAGTGTCTTTTATTAGGTTTTATAAAATGTTTACAAATAAGAAATATCTAGGTTGTAACTTACAATCTTCTACAAAGGCCCGCGGCCTAGGTGCCTTGTCCTTTTCAGGCCGAAAAGGACTATGAGAAATGATCCACTGAGTGTCTTTTATTAGGTTTTACAAAATGTTTACAAATAAGAAATATCTAGGTTGTAACTTACAATCTTCTACAAAGGCCCGCGGCCTAGGTGCCTTGTCCTTTTCAGGCCGAAAAGGACTATGAGAAATGATCCACTGAGTGTCTTTTATTAGGTTTTATAAAATGTTTACAAATAAGAAATATCTAGGTTGTAACTTACAATCTTCTACAAAGGCGCGCGGCCTAGGTGCCTTGTCCTTTTCAGGCCGAAAAGGCCTATGAGAAATGATCCACTGAGTGTCTTTTATTAGGTTTTATAAAATGTTTACAAATAAGAAATATCTAGGTTGTAACTTACAATCTTCTACAAAGGCCCGCGGCCTAGGTGCCTTGTCCTTTTCAGGCCGAAAAGGACTATGAGAAATGATCCACTGAGTGTCTTTTATTAGGTTTTACAAAATGTTTACAAATAAGAAATATCTAGGTTGTAACTTACAATCTTCTACAAAGGCCCGCGGCCTAGGTGCCTTGTCCTTTTCAGGCCGAAAAGGCCTATGAGAAATGATCCACTGAGTGTCTTTTATTAGGTTTTATAAAATGTTTACAAATAAGAAATATCTAGGTTGTAACTTACAATCTTCTACAAAGGCGCGCGGCCTAGGTGCCTTGTCCTTTTCAGGCCCAAAAGGCCTATGAGAAATGATCCACTGAGTGTCTTTTATTAGGTTTTACAAAATGTTTACAAATAAGAAATATCTAGGTTGTAACTTACAATCTTCTACAAAGGCCCGCGGCCTAGGTGCCTCGCAATGAGCTGAGAAATGGTCCGCTCAGTGCATTTTATTATATTTTTATAAATTGTTTACAAATACCAAATATCTAGGTGGCAACTTAAAATCTTCTGTAAAGGCTGCGGGCTAGGTGCTTTGTAAGCAGCTGAGAAATGTTCCGTTGAGTGCCTTTTGTCAGGTTTATAAAATGTTTTCGAATGCCAAATATATGAAAATCATTTTTCAAAAGGATATAAAGAGGAGAATAACTTAAATCATTATTCCTATCTTAAAAATAAAAAAAATGGCTATTGATTGGATGATACCATTGGACCAATCATTCCATTGGACGAATCGGCATTGGACCAATCATTCCATTGGACGAATCGGCATTAGACTAATCGTACATTGGACCAAACGGCATTGGAACAATCGTCCCTTTGGACGAATCGACATAGGAGAAATCGTGCATTGGACCAATCGTCCCTTTGGACGAATCGGCATAGGACTAATCGAACATTGGACCAAACGGCATTGGATCAATCGTCTTTTTGGACGAATCGGCATAGGACCAATCGTACATTGGACCAAACGGCATTGGAACAATCGTCCCTTTGGACGAATCGGCATTGGACCAATCATTCCATTGGACGAATCGGCATTAGACTAATCGTACATTGGACCAAACGGCATTGAAACAATCGTCCCTTTGGACGAATCGACATAGGAGAAATCGTGCATTGGACCAATCGTCCCTTTGGACGAATCGGCATGGGACTAATCGAACATTGGACCAAATGGCATTGGATCAATCGTCTTTTTGGACGAATCGGCATAGGACCAATCGTACATTGGACCAAACGGCATTGGACCAATCGTCCCTTTGGACGAATCGGCATGTGACTAATCGTACATTGGACCAATCGTCCGTTTGGGTGAATCTGCATAGGACTAATCGTGTATTGGACCAAACGTCCCTTTGGACGAATCGGCATTGGACCAATCGTCATTGGACAAATTGTCCGGGACCGTTGCAAAACCATATTAAAGATTAAATCAAAGTTACATTAGATAAAAACACTGTAAAAGAGTAAAAACCTCAATCAAATGCTGCTTCATATGTCAGCAGCCACAAGTAGTATTGGGATACAATCAAAATTTTAGTGGTATGCATTATCTCAAAAACTAGAGCAAATTCGGCAAACTTAATGTCATTTTTGAATTCAGCACACCCCAAACACCCCAAAAGTATTCAAACACCCCAAAAGTATTCAGCAATATTTTTTTTTTGTTGACCATTGACCAAAGTGACCCACTTTGTGCATGTCTAAAAGGCGTAACTGTGGCATCACATATCACTAAGCTGTTCTATGAGATTCAGAGGTTAGCTCCAAAAAGAAATACAAACTACCAGATATTTTTACTCACTGTTGTCATATCAAACTTCTCCATTTACAGCAATCTTGACATACAACTCGGGCTTCACTGATATCCATTACACGCAGAACACAAGATCTTTTATACTTCATACTCATAATCTTTTTCTCTTGCAGACACTCTTGAATCTGATCCACCCATGTCTTCCTTGGCATTCCTTTGCCTTTCCTTCCTGCCACTTGGGCTAAAAAATTTTCGTAGTAAGCATCTCATCACTCATTCTGTCAACATGGCCACACAACCGAAGCATATTGGTCTCCACCTTGCTAACAACATTTTGCTTCACATCACACAACTGCAACACATCTTCATTCCTCACACAATCACACCGTGTCTTGCCACAAACTCCCCGGAAGTAACGCATTTCTCCAGCACACAAACGACTCCCATGTTTCTTCTGCAGTACTCAGGTTTCACTGCCATACATCAGAGTAGGAATAATTACACTTTCATACAAAACCATGCGGGACCCTCTAGAAAACTCATCATTCCTGTGAAAACCTTCCAGAACAGCTATAACTTTCAATGAAGAATTCACTTGCCTACTAATTTCACCATCCAATTTGTTCTCTCTGTCAAACATGCTTCTTAAATACACACACTCACTCACCTGGTCAATCACAGTCCCGTTTATACTTACATTAGACTCAGTGCTGCCAGTTCCTCTCTCAAACACCATAACTTTGGTTTTCCCCTTATTTATACTCAGTTTGAATTTCATGCAAACTTCGTACATCCGGGACAACATACCCTGCAAATCACTTTTGCTCTCTGCAAACAGGCGTGTCGTCAGCATACAGCAATCTGCACACACGGATATCACCAAGACGTAAACCACTATCATCTAATTTGGCATCACGCATGCACGCGTCCATAAATACACTGATGGAAAAAAATCCCAACACCACGAAAAAATAGTTGTAGAGGAATGAAATGGCGGCAATACATTTGTATAGGTAACATATTTAATCGATTAAGGTTTCAAGATCACAGCTTAATGTAAGCGCGAGAAGAGCCATTTTAAATGTGAAATGCTGGTACATTAATAACCGGTGTAACCGCCAGAATGTTGAATGCAAGTGCGCAAACGTTCATGCATTGTCGTACAGGTGCTGGATGTCAGTTTGTGGGATGGAATTCCATGCCTGTTGCACTTGGTCAGTAAATACAGGGACGGTTAATGCTGTTTGGGGGTGACGCTGGAGTTGTCGTCCAATGATGTCCCATACGTGCTCGTTTGGTGAAAGATCTGGTGATCTAGCAGGCCACGGCAACATGTAGACACTCTGTAGAGCATGTTGGATTACAACAGCGGTATGCGGGCGAGCGTTATCCTGTTGGAAAACACCCCCTGGAATGCTGTTCATTAATAGCAGCACAACAGGTTGAATCACCAGACCGACGAACAACTGTGCCGTCAGGGTGCGTGGGATAACCACGAGAGTGTTCCTGCTGTCATAGGAAATTGCTCCCCAGACCATAACTCAAGGCGTAGGTCCATTGTGTCTCGGCCGCAGACCTGTTGGTTGCAGGCACTCACTTGGCCTCCTTCCAACCAACACACGGCCATCACTGGCACCCAGGCAGAACCGGCTTTTATCAGAAAACACAACATATATCCACTCCGTCCTCCAATGAGCTCTAGCTTGACATCACTGACGTCGCAAACGGCAGTGGTTTGGAGTAAGTGGAATGCACGCTATAGGGCGTCTGGCTCGGAGCTATCCTTCAAGTAACCGATTTGTAACAGTTCGTTGTGTCACTGTGGTGGCAACTGAAGCTCGGATTGCTGCCGCAGACGTGGTAGGAGGCGCCAGGGCCATACGCCATACACGGCGGTCTTGCCTTTCAGTAGTGCCACGTGGCCGGCCGGAACCCGGTGTTCTTGAGATAGTACCTTCCCTTGACCACCGCTGCCAACAATCATGCACAGTGGCTACATTCCTGCCAAGTCGTTCTGCAATATTGCGGAACGAAATTCCACCTTCTCGTAGCCCTATTACACGTCCTCGTTTAAACTCCGTGAGCTGTTGATAATGGCTTCTTCGTCTTCTTAAAGGCATTCTTGACTAACATCAACACACTTCGTCGAATCTCAACGATAACTAACGCTTGTGATCGTTATAGCGCGTGTTTACAGCAAACCTGCTTTGCATGTTCCGAGGGGCGCTACTAGCACCACACGTATACGCTGAGCGCGAAATTTGCATAGACGTCATCTTACAGATGTACTCTCACCGCCTACCAACTGTCGTTTATCTAACGCAACACCTTCTTGGTGTTGTGATTTTTTTTCGTCAGTGTATATTAAACAGCCATTGTGACATTACAGAACCTTGTCTAACTCCTGCACCAATAGAAAACCATTTTGATAAAACACCATTCACTCGTACATAAGCTCAATTACCAGCATACATGGCTTTTACACTATTAAGTAGATTCCCAGTAACACCATATTCATTCAATACCTTCCACAAAAGTGTCCTATTTACTCGGTAGTAAGCTTTCTCCAAATCTATGAAGGCAGCAAAAACATTCTTACCAACAGCCAGATACTTTTCAATCATCGTGCGTAATGCAAAAATCTGATTAGTGCAGCCTTTAGCAGGTATAAAACCACTTTGAACATCTCCCATTTTCTCTGATGTAAGACGCCGTACTTTTTCAATAACAACCTTACCAAACACTTTCCCTGGCACACTTAGTAGGCTAATACCACGATAGTTCTTGCATTCAGTCTGATCACCTTTTCCCTTATACAAGGGAACAATAATGGCATCCTTCCAATCCCGAGTGACCGTTCGTAACTCCCAGCACGACTGGCAAATTTCAGTTAACCAGTCAATTACAGAGTCACAACCATGTTCCAACATCTCGGCAGTTATGCCATCAACTCCTGCAGCCTTACCATTCTGAAGAGATTTTAGAGCTGTGCACACGTCTTCTCTTGAGATCCCTTCTGTGCTTCCATTCCTCACTGTGACATCATCTGCACCTGTCTCAAAATTATCTTTGCTTTCCTGATCTAATAACTCACAGAAATATTCACCCCATCTTTCACTTAACTCATTAGACTCCCATATCATTTCCCCAATCTCATTCTTCACACAACTTACAACTTTGTTTCCCCTATTTTTCCTGAGTCTCATGTACTTCCAGAAAGGCTTCATGTCTTTGCAAAAAGCCAGTTCATACTTTCCACCTTCTCCTTTCTATCTTTTGCCTTACACTGGCGAACCAGCTTAGCAGCTTCACGCTTCTTCGAGCGATCTTCATCCAGAGAGACTCTATCTTGCAACATCCCAAAATGGGCTTCCTTCTTTCTCTTTACTGCCGCTTCAACCTCACTATTCCACCAAGCATCACCTCTATTGTTACTCATTATTATGGTGCCACAGACCTCTTTAGCAGCAATGACAACACAGTTCTTAAAACATTCCCACTTCTTTTCTACATCCCTCTCACAAGACTTCAGCTCCTCCAGTCGTTCTCTGAGTAAGTCAGAATAACGCTCATGACCTTCAAGGAGCCTATCAACCTTTATTCTTTCTATCCTGGGTCTCTTCCTATTCTTTTTCCTCCAACCAACATTACGTTTCACTCGTGGCACTACCAAGTAATGATCAGAACCAACATCCGCACCTCTCATCACACGGGTGTCAACAACTAAATGTTTCAGACGCTGATCGTAGACAACAAAATCTATCACACACTTTTGACCAAGAGTACGATTTTCCCAAGTATATGTGTGGATATACTTGTGGTTGAAAAATGTATTAGATACGCACAAACAATTCTTAATGCAGAGTTCAATTAATATTTCACCATTATCATTCACACAAGGATCATTAAACGTACCCAGAACATTGTAAGAAATTGCATTCTGCACACCTACTCTAGCGTTGAAATCCCCTGCTATTATAACATTTTCTTTAGCACCAAACTAGCTCAAAACAACTTTTAGCTCATTCCAGAAATCGTCCTTCTTATCAGAAAGTTCAGAGTTACAAGGAGCATAATACACTACAACAATTACGATTCTCTGAAGTTTCACTTTCAAACGAATCCAGAGAATTCTCTCACTTACGCAACTATAGTGAATCAAGTTGTTCTTCATCTTTTCACTTAAAATGTCCTCTCACATTATCCAATACTCCAGACCAAACACTCACCGTGCCATTCACTTCTTCTACCCCAATTTCCTTCTTTTTGGTTTCACTTACACACAGCACATCCAGTCTATACTTATTCATCTCCTCAATCACCTCACTCATCTTGCCATTTATACCTCTAGTATTGCATGCACCAATCTTACATTCACTCAGCCGAGATCTCTTTCTCATACGCCGTTTAGAAAGTCCAGGTCGATTTCGTGGTGGAACGTCCTTCTCATGTCTGGTATGTCCGACATATCAAACACTTATGTCCGGATATTGATTTCTTTTTGTCTTTTTAATCAGGTAAGTACATCAGTGTGGGGGATTAGCCCACAGCTGAGGGTTCCAGTTGGTCATTCAACCTAAGGATTCTGGAACAAAACCCAGTGAGTTGGGGTCTTTTCGCCAATGTCACACAGAACTAGCTTGCACCTCTATAAGATTCACAGAGGCCCTAGTTGCTGTTGTGAGGGCCATTGTTACCACAGAGCGCCCCGAGGACGATAATAATTTTCCAGGAATGAGATCGCCGTCGTCTGAGAAAGTTTGTCCAGAGAAGAAGGAGTTACCGTACCCAGAAATTGACCAAAACATTCGATGAAGGCTGTTGCCGATCCATACCTCAGCGAAATTCTTCTTCTCTCCTCAATTGTAAGGTTGGTGGGTAGCATTGGTAATCATCCACAAAGAAATTGTTTCCTGAATCATAAACTTTATGTTCTGGTAAGGTCTTCCTCTTGTTATTTGACTCATATATTGAATTATTGAGCGTCCTCTTCCTGCTTTTCCAGCCTTTCTACCTACAGTCAAGTTGGCATACCACGCCAAGTGTCTTATCACGCTATGGCCTATCACGCTATGGCCTATCACGCTGTTTCTTCTTCTTTCCATAGTCTAATAATATATCTTGTTTTTCCTGAGCTTTTTTTAAGACTTCAACATTTGTCATACTTTCTGTCCGAGCAATTTTCCCCATACGTCGCCAGCACCAAATTTTAAATGATTGTAATTCTGCCATGTCTGTTTTTGGCAATGCCGAAGATCCAGATACAAAAAGTAGAACTATGCATCTGTAGAATTATGCGCAGGAAATTAAACATGATCGGAATTTGCAGTATCATGCATACACGAAAACGACTTATTTCTTTAAAGTTCCTCTAGAGAGGTACGAGAAACCCTCTAAATGGACACTGAGAAAAAGTCACGTGGTACAACGATTCGCGGAACATCTTGTTCTGTTCCGAATGCAAGCAGATGTTTTGTCGGGAGTCCCATGGAGCAATAGACGCATATTGCCCTGTAAACACAGCTCAAGTTTATTGAGCTGGTGTCATGGTGTGGGGCACGTTCTATTGAAACGGAACGGGTCCATTGATGTACCGATGTACCGACGGTAGGTAGGGAGTTTGGCGGGAACCACATGAAGTAATGGCTCAAGATTGCTTTGTAAACACAAATCAAGTTTCTGGAGGAGATGTCATGGTCTGTTGAGCACGTTCTATTGGTACGGAACGGGTACCTTAATATACCGATGTACCGACGGTAGGCACAAAGTTTGGTGGGAGACCCTGGAAGCAAAGGATCCAACTGCCTTGGTAAACACAAATCACTGTTCTGCAGGTGGTGTCATGGTGTAGGGCACGTTCAGTTGATACAGAACGGGTACCCTAATGTACCGACGGTGGGCAGAGTTTGGTGGGAGCCCCATGAAGCAATGGGGTCAGCTGGCCTTCTAAACACAACTCAAGGCTCTGTAGATTGTATGAGGGTGTGGGTCGCGTTCTATTGGCACAGAACGGGTCATGCACCAATGTACCGACGGTAGGCACAAAGTTTGGTGGGAGACCCTGGAAGCAAAGTATTCAACTGCCTTTCTAAACACAACTCAATGTTCTGCAGGTAGTGTAATGGTGTGGGGCACGTTCAGTTGATACAGAACGAGTACCCTAATGTACCGACGGTAGGCAGAGAGTTTGGTGATAGCCCCATGAAGCAATGGGCTCAGCTGGCCTTCTAAACACAACTCAAGGCTCTGTAGATGGTATGAGGGTGTGGGTCGCGTTCTATTGGCACAGAACGCGTCATGCACCGATGTACCGACGGTAGGCACAGAGTTCGGTGGGTGCCCCTGGAAGCAAAGGATCCAACTGGCTTTGTAAACACAACTCAATGTTCTGCAGGTGGTGTCATGGTGTGGGGCACATTCAGTTGATACAGAACGAGTACCCTAATGTACCGACGGTGGGCAGAGAGTTTGGTGATAGGCCATGAAGCAATGGCTCAGCTGGCCTTCTGAACACAACTCAAGGCTCTGAAGATGGTATCTGGGTGTGGATCGCGTTCTATTGGTACAGAACGGGTCATGTACCGATGTACCGGCGGTAGGTAGAGAGTTTGGAGAGAACCCCATGAAGCAATTGACCCAGCTTGCTTTGTAAACACAAATCAAGTTTCTGGAGGGGGTGTCATGGTGTGTGGGACACCTTTTATTAGTACGGAACGGTTTTTTGATATACCGATGTACCGACGATAGGCAAAGAGTTTGTCGGGAGGCCCATGGAGCAATTACTCCAGTTTGCTTTGTAAACACACCTTAAAGTTCTGGAGGTGGTGTCATGGCGTTGGAGCACGCTCTGTTAATACAGAACGGGTACCCTAAATTACCGACTGTAGGCATAGAGTTTGGTGTGAGCCTCATGAAGCAATGGACTCAGTTTGCGTACTAAACACAACTCAAGTTTCTGAAGGTGGTATCATGGTGTGAGTCGCGTTCGTTTGGTACGGAATGGTTCCCTTGATGTACCATGTACCGATGGTAGGCAGAGAGTTTGGTGAGATCTCCATGAAGCAAGGAAAATAAACACAACACAAGATTTTGGAGGTGGTGTTATCGTGTGGGGAACGTCCTATTGATACGGAACCGGACACCTGATGTACCGACGGTTGGCAGAGAGTTTGGTGGGAACCCCAGGAAGTAATTGACCCAGCTTGCTTTGTAAACACAACTGAAGGTTCTGGAGGTGGTGTGATGGTGTGGGGCACGTTCTATTGATAACGAATGGGTTCTCTAATATACTGATATACCCACAGTGGGCAGGGAGTTTGGTGGGAGCCTCATAGAGCGATGGAATGAGCTTGCTTCGTAAACACAACTGGTGGTTCTTGAGGTGGTGTCATTGCGTGGCACGTGCCATTGATACGGAACGGGTGTCCTGATATACCGATATGGCGACGCTAGGCAGAGAGTTTGGTGGAATTCCCATGAAGCAATGTACCCAGCTTGCCATGAAAACACAATTCAAAGTTCTAGGGTTGCAGTCAGTAGGTGACTGCTGTTTCATATACCACAAAGCTACTGTCCATCACTCAAGGGTGTTCAGTCGTGGTTCAGCGAGCATGACTGCAACTTTCACCATCTTCCATGACCACCGTAAATCCCGGATTTGAATCCCATTAAGAATGTATGCGGTATGTTGAAGAAAACCAATCTCGGAGTAAAGTCCTCATCCAGCAAATTTGAATCAAATAAAGAATTGTCTGGTAAACAGCTGGCATGCTGTAGACGTACGTCCACTCCAACAACTTGTGGAATTTATGACAAACTGTAATCTGCGGTAATTCGGGTCAAAAGGCCAGTTTTCTCCGCATAGTAGTATGTGATCTTTCTTATGTGAACATTTCTCCTTGATATCGTCGAACAAGTGTGTGTGCAAGTACTTTTTAGATCCACTGTATCGCAATTAGCAAAAAATTAACACCGCGAGATTTGTTTTGGTTTTTTCGGTGTGGTGCTT
This sequence comes from Macrothele yani, assembly GCA_039090855.1. Taxonomy (NCBI): domain Eukaryota; kingdom Metazoa; phylum Arthropoda; class Arachnida; order Araneae; family Macrothelidae; genus Macrothele; species Macrothele yani. The sequence continues at coordinate 16,572,865 of CM077032.1, read as the reverse complement.
GCAACGTACCGCGGAATTCAAATCAACAAATCTTACAGAGAGTGAGTCAAACGTTTTGCAATATTTGGGACTCTGTATATCTTCATACGTACTTTTACGACGAAAGCTGACTAGCATTCAAAGTATAGGACATCGTGTTGCACCGTCTGTAGCCATTTGTCTGCTTGTTCTTCCATTACTCGGATGTACCAGTTATAGTCCTTCGAGGAGAGGAGCTCCTTCACCCCAGATGCTACCTCTTCTCCTGGTTCTTGAAGCGCCTCCCGCGAAGGGAGTAGGCCGTGCACCGGAACAAGTAATTACCCGACGGGGCAAGCTCCGGACTATATGTTGGGTGTGACATCAGTTTGATTCTCTCACGTTCCCGGAGTTTTGCCCGGGTACTCCGCGCAGTATGAGGCCGAGCATTGTTCTGCTGTAGGAGAGCGTGATATCTGTTCATCAGTGCCGGGTACGTCTCCTTCAAAACGGCATACATCCGCTTTAGCTGCTGAACGTAGAGGTTGGCATTGATGATTCGAAGATCTGGAACAAATTCGTAAATGATTATCAAATAGAAGTCCTCGCTTTTTCTAGTTGATGTTCCTGGTCCACGTTAATTGTGCATTTATCTTTCATTCGCCTTCTAGTTATTTGTTCAGTTGCTGCTGTCCATCTGTGTTGAATCCCCAGCATTGCGCGGGGCTCCAAAGAGGCAACACTGCCATGGTTGTTTGGCAGTTTGTCATTTGTGAGTCTGGATAATTTTGAGGCCACTGTGGTGAAGTGGAAGCATATCCGGCGCGTAACTCGAAGACCCTGGGTTCTAATCCCGGTTGCGACGGATGATAAATTTTCCCGTGACTCGCTTACACTGAAGTGCCAGAAAAACTGGTTCAGACGAGCTTATTCAAAATACATAGCAACGTCATCTATGCGCGTACTCGGTTGCGTCCGCCATTGCGTATATAAAGCGATAGACATCCTTGCCAGGTGTCAGAGCTGTTTTCGGAATGAGAATGACAAGTAATAACGATTTAAGCGATTTTCAACGGGGTGTCATAGTTGGCGCTCGTGAGATGGGACATAGTATTTCGGAGGTAGAAACGAAGTTCGGATTTTCACGGACGACGATTGCAAGGGTGTACCGTGACTACAAGAATTCACGCAAAACCTCCAACCGACGATACCAGTGTGGCCGTAAAAAGACATTGGGTGAACGTGACCATCGTCGGCTGTCAATAATTGTTTCAGGCGACACTCTCGCAGGTATCATCGGAATTCAATGCTGGAGCCTCAACAACCATCAGCGTCTGGAGTGTGCAACGTGCCCTACACTTTATGGGCTTTGGGAGCCGACGCCCAACTGGAGTCCCCTTGACGGGTGCACGACACAGAGCTATGCGCCTTGCTTGGTCACGGCAACACCGCCACTGGATTCTTGGTGACTGGAAACAAGTAGCCTGGTCTAACGGGTCGCGTTTCCAACTACATCGGGCAGATGGAAGGATTCGTGCGTGGCGCAATCCCCATGAAGCCATGGATCCCGTCTGTCAACAGGGAACTGTACCGGCTGGTGGGGGTGGTCCGTAATGGTATGGGATGTATTTAGCTAGACTTCACTGGGACCCCTGGTACATCTACAAACGTGTGTGACCAGCCAACTCTATGTTCGCATCCTTTCTGACAAGGTACAACCGTTCATGTCCTGCATTCATGCTGATTGCTTGGGCCTGTTCCAACAGGACAATGCACCTCCACACAAGTGTCGGGACGCAACATTATGGTTAGAGAAGCTTTTATCTAAATTTGTGGTGCGGTGCTGCAATTACCACCCAAGTCCCCAGATCTGAAGGTGATAGAACACATTCGGGATGCCATGCAACGCGCTATTGAACACAGGAATCCGAGACCTCGGAATACACCCGAATTGTTGAACGCTCTGCCGGAACTATGTTGTGCATTGCCTACAGCATATTTCCAGAAGCTAGTGGAGTCCATGCCCCGTCGTATTTCTGCAGTCCTGCGCTCCGGAGGGACCTACCAAGTATTTGATTCGTGTACCAGTTTTTCTGGCACTTCAGTGTGTATACGTGGAAAGAGCGATCACTTATATTTGTTGTTCCTCGTCCACGTCAATTGTGTATTTATCGTAATGGATTATCCCCTCGATATTCCACCAGACGCAGAGCATCACCTTGTGCTAGAAGCGCACCAGTTTGGCAACAGGTTCAGTACGATGGCCCGAGCTCAACCACTGCGTTTGTGTGTTAGGATTACGGAAATGGACCCTCTTTTTCACACGTACAATTCTTTTTGTGAAACGTACATCGCACGGATTTTCCAGGAGTTTCCTGCACACGTCCAATCGGCGGTTTCTTCAGCTGGCGTCAGTTCATGAGGGATAATGTGGCAGCTCTTGTAGACCTTGCCGAGGTACTGAAGGTGTCGAACCACGGTGGTCTGTGATATGCCCAGCTCACCTGATAATCTCCGATTACTGGCTGTCGGATTTGCCTCTACGGCCTGGCGCACGGCCTCCAAATCCATCGTTCACGGCCAACTGACTTCGCTGATCGTCGAGGTTTATGTCTCCTGACCGAAATGTCTTGAACCATCTGGTTGCGGTGAGGTGGTACACGGAACCTTCTCGTCGACCACAGTACCAAGGATGTTTTGTGTTGCTTCAGCAGCGCTATGGCCGAATTCAAACTCGTAAAGTAAGAGTTTGCGAACTAGCCGGTTGTGGATGTTCATCTTTTAGGTGCCCCATCCACATTAGAGATAAGCTCGGGCCCGAGCTTGGAATTACACGTCTTGAATTTCATTACTTTAATTAATTCAACACGTGTAATTCCGAGCTCAGTTGAATTACACGTGATGAATTTCATTGTGGATTTGTTACTATGGTGGAAGGAATTTTAATTTCCTAAGCCTAGCTGCCCATTGCAAGACAAATTTGAAAAATTCCTTCTTTGTTGGATAGTGTTTTTTGTGTGACATGTTTTTCATATAATTTCAATTTTTTCAAGTAATTCATTGACTTTCCGCTAGGGGGCGTAGATGTAAATTGTGTTTTCCCCTATATCTCTGTTCCTAAATCTCCGATTTGAAAACTTCTTTCTGCACCGGATACAGCTCCGGATGGGAAATTGTTTGCACATAATTTCTAATTTTTGTAAAAAAATTTTTGGCCACCACTGAGCGTAAATCTAAATTTCAGCTTCTGATGTATCTGCAGCAAAATATGAGCTTCTAAATTCTCGATTTAAAAAAACGTCGCTTGTTGACCGATACTACTCATGTCGACAAACCTTTTAGAAACATTTTCTTCTTAAAATAGTGCATGGTTTCTACGCCAGGGGGCGTAGACGTATATCTTATTTTTGTCAATATCTCTACTTCTATGAATCCGAAGAAGATGTGACTTCCAAAGTGGAATATATAGAGCTATGCAAGACAACACGAAAAAGTATCACTGAAGACGTAAGGAAATTCAAATGTGAGCTAGTGAGGAAAGCAATTGAAAACAACCAAAGCCTAAAGATAGCAAAGGGACATCTCAGTAAGGGAAGAAAACAGATTATGGCTCTGAGAAAAGAAGATGGTTCTGTAACAAGAAATAGAGGCGAAATTTTGACAAGAGTGAAAGATGAAAGATTTCTACTCCAAATTATATGAAAGGGATGATACATGTACTCCAGACATCATGAAAGGTACCAGAGTTCTTCCAGTCCTCCCAGCAGAAGTTGCTCATGCAATCAAGAACATGAAGCGGGAGAAAGCTCCAGGAGAAGATGGAATTACTATAGACATCATACAAGAAGCAAGTGGAGAAATCGAAACAGTACTCGCCCAAATTTTCACTCGATGCCTTAATGAAGGGAAGATTCCTGAGGATTGGAACAATGCTACAATGATCCTGCTACATAAAAAAGGTGACATTGAGGATCTCAGGAACTACAGACCTATCAGCCTCCTATCAGTGGTTTATAAAATCTTCACTAAAGTTCTTTCACACCGCTTGAAGGTAACACTGGACATGGCTCAACCGAGAGAACAAGCTGGATTCAGGAGTGGCTACAGCACAATAGATCATATCCACGTACTGAGAGAACTAATTGAAAGAGCGAGGGAATATGAACTTCCATTGTGCATGGCTTTTATCGATTATGAAAAAGCCTTTGATTCGGTGAAACCATCAGCAGTTACCACGGCTCTGAAATCCTGCGGTATTGAAGATGCATACATTAATATTATTAATAACATCTATGAAAATGCAAGTGCAAAGATTCGGCTGTTTGAAAATACAACACACATAAAAATTGAAAGGGAGTGAGACAAGGTGACACCATATCTCCGAAGCTCTTTAATGCCACATTGGAAAATGTCTTTCAATCACTGAACTGGGAAAACAAAGGGATAAAGATTAATGGAGATTATCTAACCCACCTTCGTTTTGCTGATGACGTAGTCATTTTTGCAACTACCCCATCAGAGCTGCAGAGTATGATCCAGGAACTTGCTGACAAGAGTAAAGAAGTGGGATTAAAAATGAACTTTCAGAAGACAAAAGTGATGTTCAATGCTTTTACAAGAAATGAAGATTTATCGATTGATGGACAAAAACTGGAGATAACAGATACGTATGTTTATCTTGGACAGCAGATATCAAGTGAGAAATTAATCGGCGTACAAAACTTGCCTGGAGAGCTTTTGGAAGAAACAGCATAATTTTCAAGAGCAATATGCCATTATGTCTTAAAAGAAAAGTGTTTGATCAATGCATCCTTCCAGTGCTTACGTATGGTGCAGAGACGTGGACCTTAACTAAAAGAGACATACAAAGGCTGCAGACAACTCAAAGAAGCATGGAGAGGTGCATGCTTGGTATAACCAGGAGAGATAAGAAGAGAAACTCGTGGATCAGAAAAATGACGAGAGTGGAAGACATCATGATCAGAGTTAAATCCCTGAAATGGCAATGGGCTGGACATACTGCCAGAAGGACAGACCATAGATGGACAGCCGAAATTTTAGATTGGATTCCAAGGGACAGGAAAAGACCCAGAAAAAGACCACATGGGAGATGGGTGGATATAATTCGTAAATATGCGGGAGTGACATGGAGGAGACTGGCACAAGACAGACCGTTGTGGAGGAAACTTGGGGAGACCTTCGTCCAGCAGTGGATTGATAATGGTTGACAATGATGATGATGATGATGAATCCGATTTGAAAAATTCCTTCTTTGTTGGATAGTGTTTCCGATGCGAAATGTTTTTCCTATCAATTCAAAATTTTCAAGTGAATCATAGACTTTCCGCTAGGGCGCATAAAGGTAAATTGCGGTTTCTGCTCCTAAAACTCCGATTTGAAAAATTGTTCCCGTATCGCATACAAAACCTGATGGAAAATATTTTTCTTATAATTTCTAATGTTTGGTAAAGAATGGTTTGGCCACCAGGGGTCATAAGTGTTAATTTCTGCTTCTGATGTATTTGTAGCAAAATTTGGGCTGCTGAAAATTCGACTAATTTTTTTTCCTTGGACCGATACCGCTTATATAGATAAACCTTTTGTGAATACTTTCTTCCTAAAATAATGCATGGTTTTTCCACCAGGGGACGCAAAGTCACAATTTATTTTGTCGATATCTCTGTTTCTAAGAGTTCGTAAGTTCACGATTCCGTTTACAGCAATATCTGAGGGATTAAAAACCCGAGTGAAAATCTTCTTTCTTTCGTCAGATCTATTGTTTTCCATACCGGTTCCATTGACTTTGAATTGCTTTGATAAATTTAATTTGCGTCAGAACGGATTCAAAAGACGTGCTTATTACACCCGCGAATTCGGTGTCATCTTTCTTGTTTCATGATGAACTTGATCTGGAAACTGCACACACATATGATAGTATTGTGATTATTATACTGTACTATTAAGCGCGAAGCTTTGTTAATGTTACAAAATGCAGAATCATCTAGTCTGGAATACCTTTACCATCTTTTTTTTTCAATTTTGGAAATTTCACTATATGCTTTTTTCTATACATCACTCTAAACTACCTTTACCAATTAGCATATATGTAAATTATATTGCAAGGATTAGTTTTCTAGAGTCAAAGTTTCAAGCACGTCCAACTGTCTGTACGGCAGTGTACGTTTTATAATGCAATTTATTCAAAATAAAATTTAAATTTAGAAATCAAAAAGGTGATAACGAATGGAATTTTTTGTTTCTAAACGATTTTCTTTTCTTCAGCTTTTACCAAAATTACTGATTCCGTGACACGGTCGAAGGGCACGTTGATTATCTATTTATTTTCAAATCCACATTTTAGAACATTTGGCTTTATGCGTAGTATTTCTAAAACCAAATTAATATTGTGAATTGGATTAACTGAACTAAACTTCTTAAACTAATGATTTTTAAACTAATCCTTACTTGGGCCATATCTTCGGCCTGTGTATAATCCATAAATGGCCTTGATAAGCAAAATTTTCCAAGAATCCGGGCCCGGGCTCTGCAAACACATGTAATCAAAGAAAGCCAGCCGGGCCCGAGCTCAGAAAACACATGCAATCAAAGAAAGCTAGCCGGGCCTGGGCTCAGAAAACACATGTAATCAAATAAAGCTAGCCGGGCCCGGGCTCGGCAAACATATGTAATCAAAGAAAGCCAGCCGGGCCCGAGCTCAGAAAACACATGTAATCAAAGAAAGCTAGCCGCGCCCGGGCTCAGCAAACACATGTAATCAAAGAAAGCTAGCCGGGCCCGGGCTCAGAAAACACATGTAATCAAAGAAAGCTAGCAGGCCCGGGCTCGGCAAACACATGTACTCAAAGAAAGCTAGCCGGGCCCGGGCTCAGAAAAAAATGTAATCAAAGAAATCTAGCCGGGCCCGCGCTCAGCAAACACATGTAATAAAAGAAAGCTAGCCGGGCCCGGGCTCAGAAAACACATGTAATCAAAGAAAGTTAGCCTGGCCCGGGCTCAGAAAACACATGTAATCAAAGAAAGTTAGCCTGGTCCGGGCTCAGCAAACACATGTAATCAAAGAAAGCTAGCCGGGCCCGGGCTCAGCAAACACATGTAATGAAAGAAAGCTAGCCGGGCCCGGGCTCAGAAAACACATGTACTCAAAGAAAGCTAGCCGGGCCCGGGCTCAGAAAAAAATGTAATCAAAGAAATCTAGCCGGGCCCGCGCTCAGCAAACACATGTAATAAAAGAAAGCTAGCCGGGCCCGGGCTCAGCTAACACATGTAATCAAAGAAAGCTAGCTGGGCCCGGGCTCAGAAAACACACGTAATAAAAGAAAGCTAACGGGGTCCGGGCTCAGAAAACACATGTATTCAAAGAAAGTTAGCCTGACCCGGGCTCAGCAAACACATGTAATCAGAGAAAACTAGCCGGGGCCCGGGGGTCGCGGGCTCTTAAAATTGAGCCTGAACTCATCTGTAATAAACATACAGAACGACGGCATGCAAAGCTGTTCCCAGCAAAGACTACAACTATATATCTCTTTGGAATGACTGTACCGCGCGACTTGAACTAGTGTAAACACGTGACATACCAGCCGCAACACATGCGTTTATGCAAATATTGGAAAACTTTCGACTCACGGTCTGTATTCTGAATGAACGCTGTCGCGAAGATAAAATAGGTTCAACCCGTGGTTATACAGTACTACCCCGGAAATGATTTTTGTTGATTTTTTCGGATTATTTACGATTTCAGCTCTCCCTTTCTCATTTGAGAGATACGATTTTGTTTTTCAGCTGAGGATTTCTTTTTTGAGAAGCTTAACCGCACATCACGTTTTCGAAATGAAAAAAGAAAAAAAAACACCTAAAGTTAAGCCTGTTCATAATAGAACCTTTTCAGTTTTAAAACGGTGCTTCAGACGTGATATGAGCTTTTAAGGTGATGTCACTTAAAATGATAGATCGCACACTTTTTTCCTTTTGTACACTAAAAGCGGATAACTTTAAATCTCGTTTCGAAAGACCATGAAAGAAACCAAGAGATTAATATGCTGGGAAAAAGAAAAAGGTCTTAGTTCATCCTTCGGTTTCTTCTGCTAATATGCGACTGCTTCTACGTAGTTTGTTTTTGGAAACACTCAAGCAGCTGCTTTATTGTTTGTGGGTTGTCACAATATATACTTTCTGTCAGCTTAATGTCAGCTTATTCCCCATGCTGCCTGTGTTTTTTCACTGGAAAGTTTTCATCCTCAACAACACATGTGACATAGTTGTGCAGTGCTTAACGTGCAGTTTTTTAAAAGATTGGCTTTGGATAAAATCTACAACAGATCTGCGTAAAATAAAATCGGTGTGGCGTTCTTTGCCTTCTTCCGTCGCTGTGTTCAAATTAAACTTAATTTTCCTCAGTTTCGTAACAGTAAGCCCAAATTTTTTAATGTTCGTTATTTTTTTTTTATGATTGGAAGTTTATACCACCGTGAGCAACTCAATGGGCTAAAAGCAATCGCCCGTCCCTAATTTAGGCTAACTGGTTCCAGGGAAGGGAGAGAGCCAGTGCCTTAAGGAAAACACAACATCCATGCCTCACCTGGATTCCAACCCGGACACCTTTCGGACAAATGATCAGAGGCCATCGCTTAGACCACTGCGCCACCGGGGGCGCGGAATTTTCGTTATGCTTTAAAAAAAAAAGAAAATTCTGTTCCCTTAGCCTGCTTAAACGAATTTATTCACGGTTAAAAATGCACAGAAATCACCTCAGACGAATACCGTCGCTGTATAAGAAGTAAAAGTAGCTGGGACGAGTGAAGCTGGGCATCAGAAAGCTTTTATTTACCCATAGTTCCGTCATTCAAAGTGATCATTTACGAGCACGAATGACACAAATCTTTTCTCAATAACAACCCGCTAAAAGGACTATAAAAATTAAAGGTGAAAAAATATAATTCAGTCCTTTGTTTCTATTCAGTGGCATGATGTCTGTATCACGGGGACTATTCCTTCCCATCATCCCTTGGGTCATGGAACAAAGAATAAGGGACTAGAAGGTAGTGCTTATCACGAGGAACAGGATTAAACGTAAGAAAGTAGAGAGAATATGTTTGAGTCACTTGTTTCTACCCAGTGGCATGATGTCCGTGTCAGGGGAACTATCCCTTCCAATCATGCCTTGTGTCATGGAGCATAGATTATAGTACTAGAAGAGAGTGCTTATCACCAGTGACAGGATTAAACGTACGAAAGGAGAAAGAAGATGTCTGATTCACCTGTTTCCACCCAGTAGAATGATGTTCGTTTCACGGGGACTATCCCTTCCCATCATCCCTTGCGTCATGAAACTAAGAATAAGAGACTAGAAGGGAGTGCTTATCACCAGTGACAGGATTAAACCTAAGAAAGGAAAGAGAAGATGTTTGAGTCACTCGTTTCAACCCAGTGGCGTGGTGTCCGTGTCAGGGCGACGATTCCTTACCATCATCTTTGGGTCATGGAACAGGGTATAACGGACTAGAAGGGAGTGCTTATCACCAGGGAAAGGATAAAAGCTAAGAAAGGAGAGAGAAGATGTTTTAGTCATTGGTTTCAATCCAGTGGCGTGGTGTCCGTATCAGGGGGACGATTCCTTACCATCATCCTTGGGTCATGGAACAGGGTATAACGGACTAGAAGGGAGTGCTCATCACCAGGGAAAGGATGAAAGCTAAGAAAGGAGAGAGAAGATGTTTGAGTCATTGGTTTCAACCCAGTGGCATGGTGTCGTTGTCAGGAGGACGATTCTTTACCATCATCCTTGAGTCATGGGACAGGGAATAACGGACTAGAAGGGAGTGCATATCAACAGGGACAAGCATCAAAACTAAGAAAGGAGAGAGAACATGCTTAAGTCACTTGTTTCTACCCAGCGGCGTGATATCCGTGTCAGGGGGACTAACCCTTCCCCATCATGTCTTGGGTCATGGAGCAGAGAATAAAGGACTAGAAGGGAGTGCTTATCACCAGTGACAGGATTAAACCTAAGAAAGGAGAGAGAAGATGTTTGAGTCACTTGTTTCTACCCAGTGGCATGATGTCCGTGTCAGGGGGACTATCCGTTCCCCATCATGCGTTGGGCCTTGGAGCAGAGAATAAAGGACTAGAAGGGAGTGCTTATCACCAGTGACAATATTAAACCTAAGAAAGGAGAGAGAAGATGTTTGAGTCACTTGTTTCTACCCAGTGGCATGATGTTCGTGACAGGGGGACTAGCTCTTCCCATCATTCCTTGCGTCAAGGAGCATAGAATAAAGTACTAGAAGAGAGTGATTGTCACCAGTGATAGGATTAAACCGAAGAAAGGAGAGGGAAGATGTGTAAATCACCTGTTTGCACCCAGTGGAATGATGTTCGGGTCAGGGGGACTATCTTTCCCCGTCATCCCTTGAATCATGGACCAGGGATTAAGGGACTAGAAGGTAGAGTTTATCACCAGTGACAGAATTAAACCTAAGAAAGGATAGAGCTGTTTCTACCTAGAGGCATGAAGTCACTTGCTTCTACCTAGTGGCATGATGTCACTTGCTTCTACCTAGAGGCATGAAGTCACTTGCTTCTACCTAGTGGCATGATGTCACTTGCTTCTACCTAGAGGCATGATGTCCGTGTCCGGGAAACTAGCCCTTGGCAAAGTAGCCTCACGAAAAAGAAAATAACGGACTGGAAGGGAGAGCTTCCCACCGGTGAGACACTTAAACCCAAAAAAGTAAGGAAGGTACAGAGTGTAAACAGACATTGAAGCCTGTGGAAACTCTTCCCATAGAACTTGGCACCCCATCGATCTGCAACAGAAGCAAAATGGGACATGACCCGTCCTGTCGGCAATGGTTGCTATGGCAACCTAGTGCTCGGGTATGGATGAGGACCAGCTGCTCCGTGCCACCTTCCTGTTGTTGCCCCCCACGAGCTTTGTCCTCAACTGTGCCAATCTAAGTCAAGTGAGGCATCGGAAATATGACAATAATGTAATATAGATATCGAAGCCAATAACGTAGTTAAGGAAACAGATGACAATGGGATACAAATCAGAATTGAAAGTAAAGACGAGTCACAGCTTATATTGGGAAGAAAACAATGACAAAATATGCGTGAATAAAATTTACAGCAAAGACATGTAGAAAACTAAGTTATGGAATTTTACAAATAAATAGTTAACGATCAGTAAAGAATAAGCAAGAATAATGCCATTTATTACAATGCTATAGGAAACTGAAAGATGCAAACCAAAAAAAAAAAATCCGGAAAATGATAGGTATATATCGTATACGTCGTCTTCCACTCTGGTGGCAGGTCAAAGCTCAAAAGGACAAAAATAGGTGGCACGTGGTGATTTCTGGAAAGCCCAGCTGTCAATGAACGGTAGTTCTGCTGTAGGTCGATGGTGTACTGCAGTCGACTTCATGATGTCATGAGTTTCAGCATACTGCAGCTTGTGCCCTCTCTATGTATCCTCACTTTATGATTAAACCTAGAAAACGACAGAAAAGATGTTTAAGTCACTTCCTGCAAACTAGTGGCATGATGCCCGTGTCAGGGGGACCAACCCTTCTTTATCATGCCTTGGGTAATGGAGAAGGGATAAAGCACGAGAAGGAACGCTTGTTACCAGTTACAGGACTACCCCTAAGAAAGAAGGGAGAGGATATTTGAGATCTCTGTTTCTGCCTGGTGGCATAATATCTGTGCTAGGGGAACTAGCCATTCTCCATCATATATTGCGTGATGCAGCAGAGAATAAGGGACTACAAAGGAGCACATACCTCCAGTGACGGGATTATGCATAACAAAGAAGAGAAGATGCTTGAGTCACTTGTGTCTGTATCATTAGAACTACCGCTTTCATATCATCTTTTGATGTCTACGTCAGGAGAACTATCGCTTTCCCATCATCTTTTGATATCTGTGTCAGGAGAACTATCGCTTTCCCATCATCTTTTGATGTCTGTGTCAGGAGAAATATCGTTTTCCCATCATCTTGTGATATCTGTGTCAGGTAAACTATCGGTTTCACATCATCTTTTGATATCTGTTTCAAGAGAACTATCGCTTTCCCATCATCTTGTGATATCTGTGTCAGGAGAACCATCGCTTTCCCATCTTCTATTGATATCTGTGTCAGGTGAACTATCGCTTTCCCATCATCTTTTGATGTCTATGTCAGGAGAACTATCGCTTTCCCATCATCTTTTGATGTCTACGTCAGGAGAACTATCGCTTTCCCATCATCTTTTGATATCTGTGTCAGGAGAACTATCGCTTTCCCATCATCTTTTGATGTCTGGGTCAGGAGAAATATCGTTTTCCCATCATCTTGTGATATCTGTGTCAGGGAAACTATCGGTTTCTCATCATCTTTTGATATCTGTTTCAAGACAACTATCGCTTTCCCATTATCTTGTGATATCTGTGTCAGGAGAACTATCCCTTTCCCATCATCTTTTGATGTCTATGTCAGGAGAACTATCGCTTTCCCATCATCTTTTGATATCTGTGTCAGGAGAACTATCGCTTTCCCATCATCTTTTGATGTCTGTGTCAGGAGAAATATCGTTTTCTCATCATCTTGTTATATCTGTGTCAGGTAAACTATCGGTTTCTCATCATCTTTTGATATCTGTTTCAAGAGAACTATCGTTTTCCCATCATCTTGTGATATCTGTGTCAGGTAAACTATCGGTTTCTCATCATCTTTTGATATCTGTTTCAAGAGAACTATCGCTTTCAAATCTTCTTTTGATGTCTGTGTCAGGAGAACTATCGCTTTCCCATCATCTTTTGATGTCTATGTCAGGACAAATATCGTTTTCCCTTCATCCTGTGATATCTTTGTCAGGTAAACTATCGGTTTCTCATCATCTTTTGATATCTGTTTCAAGAGAACTATCGCTTTCCCATCATCTTTTGATATCTGTTTCAAGAGAACTATCGCTTTCCCATCATCTTTTGATGTCTGTGTCAGGAGAACTATCGCTTTCCCATCATCTTTTTATGTCTGTGTCAGGAGAAATATCGTTTTCCCATCATCTTGAGATATCTGTGTCAGGTAAAACTAACGGTTTCTCATCATCTTTTGATATCTGTTTCAAGAGAACTACCGCTTTCCCATCATCTTTTGATGTCAGGAGAACTACCGCTTTCCCATCATCTTTTGATGTCAGGAGAACTATCGCTTTCCCATCATCTTTTGATGTCTGTGTCAGGAGAACTATCGCTTTCCCATCATCTTTTGATGTCTGTGTCAGGAGAACTATCGCTTTCCCATCATCTTTTGATATCTGTGTCAGGAGAACTATCGCTTTCCCATCATATTTTGATGTCTGTGTAAGGAGAAATATCGTTTTCCCATCATCTTGTGATATCTGTGTCAGGTAAACTATCGCTTTCCCATCATCTTTTGATGCCTGTGTCAGGAGAATTATCGGTTTCTCATCATCTTGTGATATATGTGTCCGGTGACCTAATGGTTTTCCATCATCTTTTGATGTCTGTGTCAAGAGAAATATCGCTTTCCCATTATCTTTTGATATCTATGTCAGGAGAACTATCGCTTTCCCATCTTCTATTGATATCTGTGTCAGGAGAACTATCGCTGTCCCATCATCTTTTGATGCCTGTGTCAGGAGAATTATCGGTTTCTCATCATCTTGTGATATATGTTTCCGGTGACCTAATGGTTTTCCATCATCTTTTGATGTCTGTGTCAAGAGAAATATCGCTTTCCCATTATCTTTTGATATCTATGTCAGGAGAACTATCGCTTTCCCATCTTCTATTGATATCTGTGTCAGGAGAACTATCGCTGTCCCATCATCTTTTGATGTCTGTGTCAGGAGAACTATCGTTTTCCCATCGTCTTTTGATTTCTGCGTCAGGTGAACTATCGGTTTCTCATCATCTTGTGATATCTGTGTCAGGTGAACTATCAGTTTCCCATCATCTTTTGAGATCTGTGTCAGGAGAACTATCGCTTTCCCATCGTCTTTTGATGTCTGAGTCAGGAGAATTATCGCTTTTTCATCTTTGCTCCATGACCCAGGATATGGGTCATGGTGCAAGAAATAAAGAGCAAAAAGAAAAACCTTCCTCAGCGGCGACAGAATTAATCATAAGAAAGGCGAGAAAAGGCGATTGAATTACTTGTTTCTACCCAGTAACATGATGCCTGTGTCAGGGGGCATAGCCGTTCCGCACATGCGTTGCGTCATGAAACACAAAATTAAGATCTAAAACGAAGACCTGATGAGCAATGACATGATAAAACCTACGAAATATTATGAAATCCAGAATTTGTTTGTCTACTGACGTCATCAAAGTACAGGTCCCTCCATCATTTTTCTGGTTCCAACACCACATAAGGAAAAGTTATTAATTTTTAATATAACTAGGGTTATGTTTTGGGAAATATTTCCCATCATCTTTTGATGTCTGTGTCAGGAGAAATATCGTTTTCCCATTATCTTGTGATATCTGTGTCAGGTAAACTATCGGTTTCTCATCATCTTTTGATATCTGTTTCAAGAGAACTATCGCTTTCCCATCATCTTTTGATATCTGTTTCAAGAGAACTATCGCTTTCCCATCACCTTTTGATGTCTGTGTCAGGAGAACCATCGCTTTCCCATCTTCTATTGATATCTGTGTCCGGTGACCTAATGGTTTCCCATCATCGTTTGATATCTGTTTCAAGACAACTATCGCTTTCCCATCATCTTGTGATATCTGTGTCAGGAGAACTATCCCTTTCCCATCATCTTTTGCTGTCTATGTCAGGAGAACTATCGCTTTCCCATCATCTTTTGATATCTGTAACAGGAGAACTACCGCTTTCCCATCATCTTTTGATGTCTATGTCAGAAGAACTATTGCTTTCCCATCATATTTTGATGTCTGTGTAAGGAGAAATATCGTTTTCGCATCATCTTGTGATATCTGTGTCAGGTACACTATCGCTTTCCCATCATCTTTTGATGCCTGTGTCAGGAGAACCATCGCTTTCCCATCTTCTATTGATATCTGTGTCCGGTGACCTAATGGTTTTCCATCATCGTTTGATATCTGTTTCAAGACAACTATCGCTTTCCCATCATCTTTTGATATCTGTGTCAGGAGAACTATCATTTTCCCATCATCTTTTGCTGTCTATGTCAGGAGAACTATCGCTTTCCCATCATCTTTTGATATCTGTAACAGGAGAACTACCGCTTTCCCATCATCTTTTGATGTCTATGTCACAAGAACTATTGCTTTCCCATCATCTTTTGATGTCTATGTCAGGAGAACTATCGCTTTCCCATCTCTGTGTCAGGAGAAATATCGTTTTCCCATCATCTTGTGATATCTGTGTCAGGTAAACTATCGGTTTCTCATCATCTTTTGATATCTGTTTCAAGAGAACTATCGCTTTCCCATCATCTTTTGATATCTGTTTCAAGAGAACTATCGCTTTGCCATCATCATTTGATGTCTGTGTCAGGAGAACTATCGCTTTCCCATCATCTTTTGATGTCTGTGTCAGGAGAAATATCGTTTTCCCATCATCTTGTGATATCTGTGTCAGGTAACCTATCGGTTTCTCATCAGCTTTTGATATGTGTTTCAAGAGAACTATCGCTTTCCCATCATCTTTTGATATCTGTTTCAAGAGAACTATCGCTTTCCCATCATCTTTTGATGTCTGTGTCAGGAGAACTATCGCTTTCCCATCATCTTTTTATGTCTGTGTCAGGAGAAATATCGTTTTCCCATCATCTTGTGATATCTGTGTCAGGTAAACTATCGGTTTCTCATTATCTTTTAAAATCTGTTTCAAGAGAACTATCGCTTTCCCATCATCTTTTGATGTCTGTGTCAGGAGAACTATCGCTTTCATATCATCTTTTGATGTCTGTGTCAGGAGAACTATCGATTTCCCATCATCTTTTGATGTCTGTGTCAGTAGAAATATCGTTTTCCCATCATCTTGGGATATCTGTGTCAGGTAAAACTAACGGTTTCTCATCATCTTTTGATATCTGTTTCAAGAGAACTACCGCTTTCCCATCATCTTTTGATGTCAGGAGAACTACCGCTTTCCCATCATCTTTTGATGTCAGGAGAACTATCGCTTTCCCATCATCTTTTGATGTCTGTGTCAGGAGAACTATCGCTTTCCCATCATCTTTTGATGTCTGTGTCAGGAGAACTATCGCTTTCCCATCATCTTTTGATATCTGTGTCAGGAGAACTATCGCTTTCCCATCATATTTTGATGTCTGTGTTAGGAGAAATATCGTTTTCCCATATGAAATATCGTTGAGAAATATCGTTTTTCGATATCAAAAGATGATGGGAAAATCTTGTGATATCTGTGTCAGGTAAACTATCGCTTTCCCATCATCTTTTGTTGCCTGTGTCAGGTGAATTATCGGTTTCTCATCATCTTGTGATATATGTGTCCGGTGACCTAATGGTTTCCCATCATCTTTTGATATCTGTGTCAAGAGAACTATCGCTTTCCCATTATCTTTTGATATCTATGTCAGGAGAACTATCGCTTTCCCATCTTCTATTGATATATTGATGTCTGTAATGGTTTCCCATCATCTTTGATATCTGTGTCAAGAGAACTATCGCTTTCCCATTATCTTTTGATATCTATGTCAGGAGAACTATCGCTTTCCCATCTTCTATTGATATATTGATGTCTGTGTAAGGAGAAATATCGTTTTCCCATCTTCTATTGATATCTGTGTCAGGAGAACTATCGTTTTCCCATCGTCTTTTGATTTCTGCGTCAGGGGAACTATCGGTTTCTCATCATCTTGTGATATCTGTGTCAGGTGAACTATCAGTTTCCCATCATCTTTTGAGATCTGTGTCAGGAGAACTATCGCTTTCCCATCGTCTTTTGATGTCTGAGTCAGGAGAATTATCGCTTTTTCATCTTTGCTCCATGACCCAGGACATGGGTCATGGTGCAAGAAATAAAGAGCAAAAAGAAAAACCTTCCTCAGCGGCGACAGAATTAATCATAAGAAAGGCGGGAAAAGGCGGTTGAATTACTTGTTTCTACCCAGTAACATGATGCCTGTGTCAGGGGGCATAGCCGTTCCGCACATGCGTTGCGTCATGAAACACAAAATTAAGATCTAAAACGAAGACCTGATGAGCAATGACATGATAAAACCTACGAAATATTATGAAATCCAGAATTTGTTTGTCTACTGACGTCATCAAAGTACAGGTCCCTCCATCATTTTTCTGGTTCCAACACCACATAAGGAAAAGTTATTAATTTTTAATATAACTAGGGTTATGTTTTGGGAAATATTTCCCATCATCTTTTGATGTCTGTGTCAGGAGAAATATCGTTTTCCCATTATCTTGTGATATCTGTGTCAGGTAAACTATCGGTTTCTCATCATCTTTTGATATCTGTTTCAAGAGAACTATCGTTTTCCCATCATCTTGTGATATCTGTGTCAGGTAAACTATCGGTTTCTCATCATCTTTTGATATCTGTTTCAAGAGAACTATCGCTTTCCCATCACCTTTTGATGTCTGTGTCAGGAGAACCATCGCTTTCCCATCTTCTATTGATATCTGTGTCCGGTGACCTAATGGTTTCCCATCATCGTTTGATATCTGTTTCAAGACAACTATCGCTTTCCCATCATCTTGTGATATCTGTGTCAGGAGAACTATCCCTTTCCCATCATCTTTTGCTGTCTATGTCAGGAGAACTATCGCTTTCCCATCATCTTTTGATATCTGTAACAGGAGAACTACCGCTTTCCCATCATCTTTTGATGTCTATGTCAGAAGAACTATTGCTTTCCCATCATATTTTGATGTCTGTGTAAGGAGAAATATCGTTTTCGCATCATCTTGTGATATCTGTGTCAGGTACACTATCGCTTTCCCATCATCTTTTGATGCCTGTGTCAGGAGAACCATCGCTTTCCCATCTTCTATTGATATCTGTGTCCGGTGACCTAATGGTTTTCCATCATCGTTTGATATCTGTTTCAAGACAACTATCGCTTTCCCATCATCTTGTGATATCTGTGTCAGGAGAACTATCATTTTCCCATCATCTTTTGCTGTCTATGTCAGGAGAACTATCGCTTTCCCATCATCTTTTGATATCTGTAACAGGAGAACTACCGCTTTCCCATCATCTTTTGATGTCTATGTCACAAGAACTATTGCTTTCCCATCATCTTTTGATGTCTATGTCAGGAGAACTATCGCTTTCCCATCTCTGTGTCAGGAGAAATATCGTTTTCCCATCATCTTGTGATATCTGTGTCAGGTAAACTATCGGTTTCTCATCATCTTTTGATATCTGTTTCAAGAGAACTATCGCTTTCCCATCATCTTTTGATATCTGTTTCAAGAGAACTATCGCTTTGCCATCATCATTTGATGTCTGTGTCAGGAGAACTATCGCTTTCCCATCATCTTTTGATGTCTGTGTCAGGAGAAATATCGTTTTCCCATCATCTTGTGATATCTGTGTCAGGTAACCTATCGGTTTCTCATCATCTTTTGATATGTGTTTCAAGAGAACTATCGCTTTCCCATCATCTTTTGATATCTGTTTCAAGAGAACTATCGCTTTCCCATCATCTTTTGATGTCTGTGTCAGGAGAACTATCGCTTTCCCATCATCTTTTTATGTCTGTGTCAGGAGAAATATCGTTTTCCCATCATCTTGTGATATCTGTGTCAGGTAAACTATCGGTTTCTCATTATCTTTTGATATCTGTTTCAAGAGAACTATCGCTTTCCCATCATCTTTTGATGTCTGTGTCAGGAGAACTATCGCTTTCCCATCATCTTTTGATGTCTGTGTCAGGAGAACTATCGATTTCCCATCATCTTTTGATGTCTGTGTCAGTAGAAATATCGTTTTCCCATCATCTTGGGATATCTGTGTCAGGTAAAACTAACGGTTTCTCATCATCTTTTGATATCTGTTTCAAGAGAACTACCGCTTTCCCATCATCTTTTGATGTCAGGAGAACTACCGCTTTCCCATCATCTTTTGATGTCAGGAGAACTATCGCTTTCCCATCATCTTTTGATGTCTGTGTCAGGAGAACTATCGCTTTCCCATCATCTTTTGATGTCTGTGTCAGGAGAACTATCGCTTTCCCATCATCTTTTGATATCTGTGTCAGGAGAACTATCGCTTTCCCATCATATTTTGATGTCTGTGTTAGGAGAAATATCGTTTTCCCATATGAAATATCGTTGAGAAATATCGTTTTTCGATATCAAAAGATGATGGGAAAATCTTGTGATATCTGTGTCAGGTAAACTATCGCTTTCCCATCATCTTTTGTTGCCTGTGTCAGGTGAATTATCGGTTTCTCATCATCTTGTGATATATGTGTCTGGTGACCTAATGGTTTCCCATCATCTTTTGATATATGTGTCAAGAGAACTATCGCTTTCCCATTATCTTTTGATATCTATGTCAGGAGAACTATCGCTTTCCCATCTTCTATTGATATATTGATGTCTGTAATGGTTTCCCATCATCTTTGATATCTGTGTCAAGAGAACTATCGCTTTCCCATTATCTTTTGATATCTATGTCAGGAGAACTATCGCTTTCCCATCTTCTATTGATATATTGATGTCTGTGTAAGGAGAAATATCGTTTTCCCATCTTCTATTGATATCTGTGTCAGGAGAACTATCGTTTTCCCATCGTCTTTTGATTTCTGCGTCAGGGGAACTATCGGTTTCTCATCATCTTGTGATATCTGTGTCAGGTGAACTATCAGTTTCCCATCATCTTTTGATATCTGTTTCAAGAGAACTATCGCTTTCCCATCATCTTTTGATATCTGTTTCAAGAGAACTATCGCTTTCCCATCATCATTTGATGTCTGTGTCAGGGGAACTATCGCTTTCCCATCATCTTTTGATGTCTGTGTCAGGAGAAATATCGTTTTCCCATCATCTTGTGATATCTGTGTCAGGTAACCTATCGGTTTCTCATCATCTTTTGATATGTGTTTCAAGAGAACTATCGCTTTCCCATCATCTTTTGATATCTGTTTCAAGAGAACTATCGCTTTCCCATCATCTTTTGATGTCTGTGTCAGGAGAACTATCGCTTTCCCATGATCTTTTTATGTCTGTGTTAGGAGAAATATCGTTTTCCCATCATCTTGTGATATCTGTGTCAGGTAAACTATCGGTTTCTCATTATCTTTTGATATCTGTTTCAAGAGAACTATCGCTTTCCCATCATCTTTTGATGTCTGTGTCAGGAGAACTATCGCTTTCCCATCATCTTTTGATGTCTGTGTCAGGAGAACTATCGCTTTCCCATCATCTTTTGATGTCTGTGTCAGTAGAAATATCGTTTTCCCATCATCTTGGGATATCTGTGTCAGGTAAAACTAGCGGTTTCTCATCATCTTTTGATATCTGTTTCAAGAGAACTACCGCTTTCCCATCATCTTTTGATATCTGTTTCAAGAGAACTATCGCTTTCCCATCACCTTTTGATGTCTGTGTCAGGAGAACCATCGCTTTCCCATCTTCTATTGATATCTGTGTCCGGTGACCTAATGGTTTCCCATCATCGTTTGATATCTGTTTCAAGACAACTATCGCTTTCCCATCATCTTGTGATATCTGTGTCAGGAGAACTATCCCTTTCCCATCATCTTTTGCTGTCTATGTCAGGAGAACTATCGCTTTCCCATCATCTTTTGATATCTGTAACAGGAGAACTACCGCTTTCCCATCATCTTTTGATGTCTATGTCAGAAGAACTATCGCTTTCCCATCATCTTTTGATATCTGTGTCAAGAGAACTATCGCTTTCCCATCATCTTTTGATGTCTGTGTCAGGAGAACTATCGCTTTCCCATTATCTTTTGATGTCTGTGTCAGGAGAAATATCGTTTTCCCATCATCCTGTGATATCTGTGTCAGGTAAACTATCGGTTTCTCATCATCTTTTGATATCTGTTTCAAGAGAACTATCGCTTTCCCATCATCTTTTGATATCTGTTTCAAGAGAACTATCGCTTTCCCATCATCTTTTGATGTCTGTGTCAGGAGAACTATCGCTTTCCCATCATCTTTTGATGTCTGTGTCAGGAGAACTATCGCTTTCCCATCATCTTTTGATATCTATGTCAGGAGAACTATCGCTTTCCCATCATCTTTTGATGCCTGTGTCAGGAGAAATATCGTTTTCCCATCATCTTGTGATATCTGTGTCAGGTACACTATCGCTTTCCCATCATCTTTTGATGCCTGTGTCAGGAGAATTATCGGTTTCTCATCATCTTGTAATATATGTGTCCGGTGACCTAATGGTTTTCCATCATCTTTTGATGTCTGTTTCAAGAGAACTATCGCTTTCCCATTATCTTTTGATATCTATGTCAGGAGAATTATCGCTTTCCCATCTTCTATTGATATCTGTGTCAGGAGAACTATCGCTGTCCCATCATCTTTTGATGTCTGTGTCAGGAGAACTATCGTTTTCCCATCGTCTTTTGATTTCTGCGTCAGGTGAACTATCGGTTTCTCATCATCTTGTGATATCTGTGTCAGGTGAACTATCAGTTTCCCATCATCTTTTGAGATCTGTGTCAGTAGAACTATCGCTTTCCTATCGTCTTTTGATGTCTGAGTCAGGAGAATTATCGCTTTTTCATCTTTGCTCCATGACCCAGGACATGGGTCATGGTGCAAGAAATAAAGAGCAAAAAGAAAAACCTTCCTCAGCGGCGACAGAATTAATCATAAGAAAGGCGAGAAAAGGCGGTTGAATTACTTGTTTCTACCAAGTAACATGATGCCTGTGTCAGGGGGCATAGCCGTTCCGCTCATGCGTTGCGTCATGAAACACAAAATTGAGATCTAAAACGAAGACCTGGTGAGCAATGACATGATAAAACCTACGAAATATTATGAAATCCAGAATTTGTTTGTCTACTGACGTCATCAAAGTACAGGTCCCGCCATCATTTTTCTGGTTCCAACACCACCAAAGGAAAAGTTATTGATTTTTTATATAACTAGGGTTATGCTTTGGGAAATATTTCCCATCATCATTTGATGTCTGTGTCAGGAGAAATATCGTTTTCCCATTATCTTGTGATATCTGTGTCAGGTAAACTATCGGTTTCTCATCATCTTTTGATATCTGTTTCAAGAGAACTATCGGTTTCCCATCATCTTTTGATATCTGTTTCAAGAGAACTATCGCTTTCCATCATCTTTTGATGTCTGTGTCAGGAGAACCATCGCTTTCCCATCTTCTATTGATATCTGTGTCCGGTGACCTAATGGTTTTCCATCATCGTTTGATATCTGTTTCAAGACAACTATCGCTTTCCCATCATCTTGTGATATCTGTGTCAGGAGAACTATCATTTTCCCATCATCTTTTGCTGTCTATGTCAGGAGAACTATCGCTTTCCCATCATCTTTTGATATCTGTGACAGGAGAACTACCGCTTTCCCATCATCTTTTGATGTCTATGTCACAAGAACTATTGCTTTCCCATCATCTTTTGATGTCTATGTCAGGAGAACTATCGCTTTCCCATCTCTGTGTCAGGAGAAATATCGTTTTCCCATCATCTTGTGATATCTGTGTCAGGTAAACTATCGGTTTCTCATCATCTTTTGATATCTGTTTCAAGAGAACTATCGCTTTCCCATCATCTTTTGATATCTGTTTCAAGAGAACTATCGCTTTGCCATCATCTTTTGATGTCTGTGTCAGGAGAACTATCGCTTTCCCATCATCTATTGATATCTGTGTCCGGTGACCTAATGGTTTTCCATCATCGTTTGATATCTGTTTCAAGACAACTATCGCTTTCCCATCATCTTGTGATATCTGTGTCAGGAGAACTATCATTTTCCCATCATCTTTTGCTGTCTATGTCAGGAGAACTATCGCTTTCCCATCATCTTTTGATATCTGTGACAGGAGAACTACCGCTTTCCCATCATCTTTTGATGTCTATGTCAGAAGAACTATTGCTTTCCCATCATCTTTTGATGTCTATGTCAGGAGAACTATCGCTTTCCCATCTCTGTGTCAGGAGAAATATCGTTTTCCCATCATCTTGTGATATCTGTGTCAGGTAAACTATCGGTTTCTCATCATCTTTTGATATGTGTTTCAAGAGAACTATCGCTTTCCCATCATCTTTTGATATCTGTTTCAAGAGAACTATCGCTTTCCCATCATCTTTTGATGTCTGTGTCAGGAGAACTATCGCTTTCCCATCATCTTTTTATGTCTGTGTCAGGAGAAATATCGTTTTCCCATCATCTTGTGATATCTGTGTCAGGTAAACTATCGGTTTCTCATTATCTTTTGATATCTGTTTCAAGAGAACTATCGCTTTCCCATCATCTTTTGATGTCTGTGTCAGGAGAACTATCGCTTTCCCATCATCTTTTGATGTCTGTGTCAGGAGAACTATCGATTTCCCATCATCTTTTGATGTCTGTGTCAGTAGAAATATCGTTTTCCCATCATCTTGGGATATCTGTGTCAGGTAAAACTAACGGTTTCTCATCATCTTTTGATATCTGTTTCAAGAGAACTACCGCTTTCCCATCATCTTTTGATGTCAGGAGAACTACCGCTTTCCCATCATCTTTTGATGTCAGGAGAACTATCGCTTTCCCATCATCTTTTGATGTCTGTGTCAGGAGAACTATCGCTTTCCCATCATCTTTTGATGTCTGTGTCAGGAGAACTATCGCTTTCCCATCATCTTTTGATATCTGTGTCAGGAGAACTATCGCTTTCCCATCATATTTTGATGTCTGTGTTAGGAGAAATATCGTTTTCCCATATGAAATATCGTTGAGAAATATCGTTTTTCGATATCAAAAGATGATGGGAAAATCTTGTGATATCTGTGTCAGGTAAACTATCGCTTTCCCATCATCTTTTGTTGCCTGTGTCAGGTGAATTATCGGTTTCTCATCATCTTGTGATATATGTGTCCGGTGACCTAATGGTTTCCCATCATCTTTTGATATCTGTGTCAAGAGAACTATCGCTTTCCCATTATCTTTTGATATCTATGTCAGGAGAACTATCGCTTTCCCATCTTCTATTGATATATTGATGTCTGTAATGGTTTCCCATCATCTTTGATATCTGTGTCAAGAGAACTATCGCTTTCCCATTATCTTTTGATATCTATGTCAGGAGAACTATCGCTTTCCCATCTTCTATTGATATATTGATGTCTGTGTAAGGAGAAATATCGTTTTCCCATCTTCTATTGATATCTGTGTCAGGAGAACTATCGTTTTCCCATCGTCTTTTGATTTCTGCGTCAGGGGAACTATCGGTTTCTCATCATCTTGTGATATCTGTGTCAGGTGAACTATCAGTTTCCCATCATCTTTTGATATCTGTTTCAAGAGAACTATCGCTTTCCCATCATCTTTTGATATCTGTTTCAAGAGAACTATCGCTTTCCCATCATCATTTGATGTCTGTGTCAGGAGAACTATCGCTTTCCCATCATCTTTTTATGTCTGTGTCAGGAGAAATATCGTTTTCCCATCATCTTGTGATATCTGTGTCAGGTAACCTATCGGTTTCTCATCATCTTTTGATATGTGTTTCAAGAGAACTATCGCTTTCCCATCATCTTTTGATATCTGTTTCAAGAGAACTATCGCTTTCCCATCATCTTTTGATGTCTGTGTCAGGAGAACTATCGCTTTCCCATGATCTTTTTATGTCTGTGTTAGGAGAAATATCGTTTTCCCATCATCTTGTGATATCTGTGTCAGGTAAACTATCGGTTTCTCATTATCTTTTGATATCTGTTTCAAGAGAACTATCGCTTTCCCATCATCTTTTGATGTCTGTGTCAGGAGAACTATCGCTTTCCCATCATCTTTTGATGTCTGTGTCAGGAGAACTATCGCTTTCCCATCATCTTTTGATGTCTGTGTCAGTAGAAATATCGTTTTCCCATCATCTTGGGATATCTGTGTCAGGTAAAACTAACGGTTTCTCATCATCTTTTGATATCTGTTTCAAGAGAACTACCGCTTTCCCATCATCTTTTGATGTCAGGAGAACTACCGCTTTCCCATCATCTTTTGATGTCAGGAGAACTATCGCTTTCCCATCATCTTTTGATGTCTGTGTCAGGAGAACTATCGCTTTCCCATCATCTTTTGATGTCTGTGTCAGGAGAACTATCGCTTTCCCATCATCTTTTGATATCTGTGTCAGGAGAACTATCGCTTTCCCATCATATTTTGATGTCTGTGTAAGGAGAAATATCGTTTTCCCATCATCTTGTGATATCTGTGTCAGTTAAACTATCGCTTTCCCATCATCTTTTGTTGCCTGTGTCAGGAGAATTATCGGTTTCTCATCATCTTGTGATATATGTGTCCGGTGACCTAATGGTTTCCCATCATCTTTTGATATCTGTGTCAAGAGAACTATCGCTTTCCCATTATCTTTTGATATCTATGTCAGGAGAACTATCGCTTTCCCATCTTCTATTGATATCTGTGTCAGGAGAACTATCGCTTTCCCACCATCTTTTGATGTCTGTGTCAGGAGAACTATCGCTTTCCCATCTTCTATTGATATCTGTGTCAGGAGAACTATCGTTTTCCCATCGTCTTTTGATTTCTGCGTCAGGTGAACTATCGGTTTCTCATGATCTTGTGACATCTGTGTCAGGTGAACACTCAGTTTCCCATCATCTTTTGAGATCTGTGTCAAGAGAACTATCGCTTTCCCATTATCTTTTGATGTCTGTGTCAGGAGAACTATCGCTTTTCCATCGTCTTTTGATGTCTGAGTCAGGAGAATTATCGCTTTTTCATCTTTGCTCCATGACCCAGGATATGGGTCATGGTGCAAGAAATAAAGAGCAAAAAGAAAAACCTTCCTCAGCGGCGACAGAATTAATCATAAGAAAGGCGAGAAAAGGCGATTGAATTACTTGTTTCTAATCAGTAACATGATGCCTGTGTCAGGGGGGCATAGCCGTTCCGCACATGCGTTGCTTCATGAAACACAAAATTAAGATCTAGAACGAAGACCTGATGAGCAATGACATGATAAAACCTACGAAATATTATGAAATCCAGAATTTGTTTGTCTACTGACGTCATCAAAGTACAGGTCCCTCCATCATTTTTCTGGTTCCAACACCACCAAAGGAAAAGTTATTAATTTTTTATATAACTATGGTTATGTTTTGGGAAATATTACGTATTCCAATTTGTAACATGAAGATATTTTAATCGATGTTGATATTTTCATCCTTGGGAACACAATAATTGTGAAGGAAATGTGTACAAGTTTTTCCATTGGAAGTATAGGAAGCAAAATTACTTGACGCCTACCTTAATAGTATGGGATAAGGGCGATGGAATGGATTCCGTTGCTATGTCCTGACCTTTGACCCCAATTCGTCTATTTTCAATAGGGTTTGTACTCAGGTGGTCCCCTACCACATACTAAAATTTCATCGAAATCGAACCATTTTCACGCACGTTATGACACATATGGACAATGGAATGCATCCCGATGTTATGCCCTGCCCTTTGACCTCATTTCATCAATTTTCAATAGGGTTCATTCCCAGGTGCTCCCCTATAATATACTAAAATTTCATCGACATCGAATCATATTTACGCAAGTTATGACGCATAAGGGCAATGGAATGGTTCCAGCTCCTATGAAGTGAACTTTAACCCCATTTCGTCCATTTTCAATAGGGTTCGTCCCTACGTGATCCATCACCACATACTAAAATTTCATCGAAATCGAACCATTTCAACGCGAGTTATCGTGCCGACAGGCGGATGGACGGACAGACAGACGGACAGACGGATGGACAAAGCTGGAGCATATACGCTTTTTCAGTTCAACACAATTTTATTAACAAGGTTGGGTTCAGGAGGCGAACATGGGCGTCCTGGTACATATATTGTACGGTAAAATATACAAACTCTAAAATTCTATGTACATTATATACAGCACGATGTATGGATTCACAAAGGAGCCTCGTGGTAAGAGGTGCAGGCATTTTGCACAAGAACAATAAGAGAGATTGTCGAAACATTTCGTCTCGAAGCATAAATATATTATAGTGCTGACAAATAACAGAACGAGAATATTATAATGAAGCACTGTACAAAAGGAGAACTGTTAATGACAAAGTAGACAATGTGAAACCTAAGGCAAACGGAATAACGATGTCTTAGCACTGGTAGAAAAAATGATAATCAAAGAGAAAAAAACAAGAAAGACTATATGCATTTGTACAGTATGGTGCATATTATATTCACATTTGTTAGAAGATATAAGGTTTATGTTGAAGTTTGATTCCGAAAACCAATGGTGAGCATGCACGTTGAACTGAAGTTCAACAGAGCTAGGAACAACGAGGTTATAAATTACCGACAGTCAGTTGCAACGTCGCTGGCATGCCGGCGAACCAGGAAGCGGCCGGAGACCAGGTGGAATGGAAATGGTTCTCTCTGTTGGGCAACGGCCACAAGGTTCTCTAGACGAAGTCTTGAGAGGAGACGCTCCCGAAAGTGGCACAGTAGTTCCACAGAAGCTTGGTGGATGGTATAAGGAGATGAGATATCTCGGCAGCGCTGATGAAATACGTAGATGACGTGTTTCACCAGGATGAAAATATATGAGCAGATGGGTGGAAGCTTGACTGGCGGAGAGACCTGCAGGAGGATAGTGTCTTATAGGCATCGAAAGGAAGATCAGTTGTGGCTGAACGTTGAGCAATGCAAAATGCAAGATGGAGTAGTGGAAGGAGGATGACACAATGTAGATAAACGTGAGAGACATCAGCTTATTGAGCACAGAAGGGGCAAAGAGGTGAGTCAAGAATGGTCATGCGGTGGAGGATGGACGGAACGGGAAGACGGCGGTGGAGAAAAAGCCAGTGAGTGTTTATTTCAAGAGGAGCTGAAAGAGGAGAAAGGGTGGCAGACCAGACAGCGGTGAGAGAGGATTGGGAGACATCAGGGATGTGAATTGGAGAAGGAGAGTGGGATTTTAAAAGTAACCGATAGAGAACTGATGTTGAAAGAGAGGAGAGTGGAAGTGTAGATCTGCCGACTGAAAGAAAGAAAGGAAGGGGGAGGGAGGCGTACGGTCGCCAGGACAGATCTGAGGTTACAAGGTCTTTGACGGTTACAACTCCGACTCGGAGATAAGAAGGATAGGCGAAGCATGAAAGATGAGGGGGGTGAAGAAGAGAGGAGAAGAACAGGGGTTCGGCAAGGAGTTCAGTGGTGGAATCGGGTGGGGATCGAGTGAGCGGGAGAGAGCGGAGAAAGGTAAGAGTCTCCCGTAAGGAAGGAGGAAGGCAAGAGTGAGTGGTAGTACGGAGGTCCATTAGAATGAAAGAAGTGAAAGTGAAATTAGTGTTGCTCGAAGAGATGATGACATTCCTTGCGGTAACGGCGTCGGCAACAGGTGAAGTATGAAGACGGAGGAACGAAGTAATCCGGAGAGCTTGATAGTACAGTCGTGTATCAATTAGGCCAATTCCACCTTGGTCAGGAGGAAGGCTGAGCTTGGGGGCACTGAGCCAGTGGTGTCCGGTCCAGATAACTGAGGTGAAGCAGCGAGCGATATCATTGAGACGAAGAAGTGGGGATTTAGTAGCAATCCAGGAATATGTGCACATGGAGAGAAGATAGGTTTGCGCAAGACGTGCACGTTGAAAATATGAGGTGCAGAACTGCGCTTTTCGCCAAAACGCAGTTGACCGATGAAGACGTGGCTGGATGGTATTCCACGTTGTGCTGGAGGCTTCACCTGAAACGCCAAGATGTACGTCAAGAAAACGTTGAGAGGCTGAAGACCAGTGCGCTCCCCATGGGGAATCCAAGCGGTCAACCCATGAGCCGCACCACAGGCCTGTGCTTTTGGTTGTATTAATCGCAGCTCCGGAGCAGGAGGCGTAATCGGCGAAAAGACTTTGGAGCAAAGAGAACTGTGAATCCAGGCGTATACAGAAGGTAACGTCGTCTGCATACGCCACGGAAGTGGTGACATGGTGTCTCGTGCGGGCGATGAGTGGCGGCAGGGTGGCTTGAAAGGAGCGTTGAACGGAGCGGAGAAGAGGTTCTAAGGCTATAGCGAAAAGTTGACCGGAGAATGGGCAGCCTTGCCTCACTCCACGGCGGAAGAGGATTGGTGCTGTAAGAAAGGTGGGCAACTTGACCTGGAAACTGGCGTCCTGGTAGAGGGAGGTGAGGAGAGAAATAAACGGAGATGGAAATCCAAATCGGAGAAGTGTGGCGGAGAGATTAGTGTGGGAGATATTATCAAAGGCGGACTGTTGGTCTAAAGAGAGGAGGGCGAGGGGTTCAGAGCGGGAGCGCGCAAGGTGAATTAGATCAGTCAGGAGATGGATGTTGTGAGATAGGGAACGGCCTGGAGCTGTGTAAGTCTGGTTAGGGGAGAGGAAGTAAGTGAGGATGGGATTTCGTCGTTGTGAAAGAAGCTTTGTATAAAGTTTGTAGTCAAGATTCAGTAGGGAAATTGGGCGCCAGTTTGTTCACCAAGTCAAGGAGATCACCTTTCTTGGGGAAAAGGACAACGTATGAATTTGTGAATCCCCTCGGGAGAGGACAGTAAGTAAAGGCAGCAGAGAAAGCGGATAGGAGAAACGGAAGAAGAAAAGGCAGAAAAGTTTTATAAAAGCTAAAGGTTAGGCCGTCCGGACCCGGATCGGCACTAGAATTCAGAGAAAAGAATGTAGTGTTTAGTTCAGAGGGCGTGGGGGAAAGGAGAAGAGAAGAAGCGAGATGGGGGGGGACCTGAGGTAGATTAAAAAGGAGAGAATCCATTGCTGCAGAGGATGGTTGACGAGGTTTACTGAACTTCATGGAAACCTACTGACGGACATGGGAACAAAGCGCAATCGGTTCATCTGATACCTCTCCAGAAGAAAGGCGTAGATGATGAAGTATGGACGAAGCTTGTCGGGTGTTTTCCACCGACGTCAGGAACTCATAGTTGTGAGCATCCGGCGTCAGGTGTTGCAAACGAAGTCGGCGGAGAGCTTGTTGCGCCAGAGGAGTGAGAACAGATCGAAGCTCTTCTTGAAAGGAGGAGAAAAGAGGATCACTGAGACTGAGCATGGATAGCATTGAACGAAAATAGTCTAGGCGCATGTTCTGGAGTGTCTTTAGTTGGAAAGAGTAGTTTCGGACATGCAGAACGAGCTGTTGCTTGATCTCCAACCAAGAGTTTAATGCGCAGAGTGCAGATTGAAGCTGCGGTCGTCTGTCAATCAGGAATGACCGGACCGAAGAGCAGAATGCCGGGTCGGAGAGAAGTGCATCATCAAATGTCCACGGGCGAATTATCCTATGTTTGAATGGTGCAGTATGGACTATGATGGCAATGGCGCAGTTGTCAGATGAGGCCGTGGGATGCACACTCGATTCTGTCACGGCAGGAAGTAGAGTACTGGAGGCATAAAACCTGTCAAGGCGGGCTAAGAAAGGATTTTGCGCATGAGAGGAGCGCCAAGTGTAATTAGTCGACCATGGATGAATATGCCGATGTACATCATGAAGAGCGTTGTTGGGGACAACTGTCTGGAATAGGTTCGCCAGGACATGGCGGCGCTCTCTATTTGTAGATGACCTATTCAGAAGAGGATCCAGGGTACAGTTAAAATCCCCACCAACGAGAACATGGTGTGACGGTAGGATACGGTCGATTGCTCTGCGAAGACGCGTGAAGAGAATTGATAAATGTGTTGTAGTGCTTGGAATATAGATAGTGAATAAATGGTATCTGGAAGACGCGATGTTAAAGGATGCATGCTGTAAGAGATCTCGACAAATATTTCGCACAGAGAGGGATGTGATAATAGAATTGAGAGTATGACTAATGCCGATGGCAAGACCGCTATGAGATGTTAGTCCATAGGCGTAATGAAACACAAAGTTCCACTGGCGCCATCGAGAATAGACATTAGATGGTTTGCAATTTGTCTCTTGAAGGAGGAGAATATCAGCCCCCAACGGGTTGAGGTCTTCATATGCCACAGAGTTGCTGAGGGGGAAGCGAATCCCCTGCAATTAAGTGACACGATCTTGAATTGTGGGGTTCCTTGCCTCTAGCTGAAGAACTTTCAGAGCTGGAGGAAAAGACTTGAGACGATTATAGAAGATTTGTGCCCACGGATGGGTGGGAACAATCTGGCGGCAGAAATGCGACACATTGAAGATCTGCTCCGGCACAAGTTGGCGAAGCGATGGATTCTTGACTGCTAAGGCACGTGCTATTGCGTAGCTTGTCGGATTCGTTAAGTATGTATGGAGATCAATGTATGAGAGTGGTACGGGAGGTATATTGGCTGTCTGGAGAAATGCAGCGAACTCTTGGACCGTGGGAAAGGAGACTTCGGCTGGCGAGGTGTGTCGAGGAGAACTGCTGGAGAGGGAGGTTGAACGAGGTGAAGTAGAGTTTTGCTTCTTCGCTAGTCGCCTGCTGCGGCCAGAGCCGCGGCGCTTCAGTGGAGGCTCGGTCGTTTCATCCTCACACTGCGTCTCTGGACCAACGGACTTCACATCAGCTGTTTCGGAGGTTCCAGTGGTAATAGCTGGTTGTAAACCTTCTGAAAGGGACTCAGTGGTGGAGCGACGACGTTGCGGAAGTGAGGAGGCAATTGTAGGAAAGTCCTCTAGTGAAAAAGAGGAAGCGGCTGTGGGAGCGTTGCGTTGACCAACGTCTGTAAGCGAACTTTTTTCATCATATCTTGGCTCTGATGCCTGCTGTGCTGAAGTAGATGGTTTAGTACGCTTCGAGGTAGGAACAGTACCTGTAGGAGCGCCAGTCGGAGTCGGTGGAACTTGATGTGGGCAGTGCACGCAAAGATGGTTTTCGCCATGGCAAAGCGTGCAGTGCAAATAGGTAATGACGTCGATTCTCCGACGTTTGCTGGTCACACCGTACGGTTAGGATCTTCGGGCACGCATGCAGATGATCGTCCGACGGAAATATGACACGGGCACTTCGACGATACCCTGCATTGGATTTGTCATCGGGATCTCTGGGCGCCGCCGAATGGGTCGTTATTGGTCCAACCACTCGGCCAAATTTGCTGAGTAAAGTGCATAGAGCGACATCTGAGACTTCAGGCGGGACTGGGTGAAAAGTGACCTGGATAGGTCGCTGCGACACAGGTTCAGCCAGAAGATGCACATCTTTGATGGATAAGCCAGCAGTCATCACAAGGTCTGCATGTTCTTTACGGGCAAAATACACTAATACGGCCCGTGGCTTTCGAGCCATATGAGTGATATAAGCTCCTGTAGGAAGCATCTTCTTTAGGGCAATACTATATTCCTTGAGTTTCGTGTCTGGTAATGCATCAAAACAGACACCGAAATCCATTGTGGAGAAAAATTGTTTCCCGGCTGGGGAATCCTCTGGGATATCGATGGTGGCAGAACTACCCTCAACACTGACGTAAGAGTCAGGAAAAACGGGAGCAATAAACTTGGAAGGAACTCTCGCTCCGGAGGTCACTTTGGAGTAAGTGAGAGACGTAGAGTTGGCAGCGGAAGGATGCGACACAGTGCTGATTGCTGGTAGCAGCTTGGTAAATTGAGTTGAGCCAGTTGGAGGCAACGCAACCGTGCAATCGGTCACATCCATAGCTTCGGCAAATGAACCAGGGCCGTGCGTCCAGGTGACGTCACTCTCATGGGCAGGGATATCAGCTTGAGCCTTTGCAGAGGAGTCGCGCGTCACATCTTGTATGCGTATGACGTCTCTGACGTGCATAAATGCTGATTGGTCTCCTGAGAGTGAGGAGGAGGAGGAGGTTGAATGAGCATCACTGATGTGGGCGTGGACATCACCCTTCTCAGTGCCCGCCATTGTAAATGGCGAGGATTAACTGAAGGATCGATCAGCTTGATCGAAAATAATAAAACGCTGAATGCAAATAAAATATGCAACTCACCGACTTGGGAGCTGAGCTAAAAGAATGTACAGATCTTCTTCTTGAAGGGGAACACAAAAATAGGAACAAACACTCACCATATACTTCCAAAAACTGGGCACAAACACAGAGCTCGAAAGGAACGTGACTATATCGGTTATACGCTTCTTAAACCTACGGTTGTTGTTTTTTTTTGTTTGGAGGTTTAACGACCACCGTGAGCAACTCAATGGGCTATAAGCAGTCGCCCGTCCCTAATTTAGGGTCACTGGTTCCAGGAAAGGGAGAGAGCCAGCGCCGTAAGACAAATACAACATCCATGCCTCACCGGCATTCGAACCCAGACCCCGTTCGGACGAATGATCAGAGACCATCGCTTAGACCACTGCGCCACCGGGGCGGCAACCTACGGTTGGAAAGCGTAAAACAGGTTTGGCTTTGTGTTTGGTAAACTATCGCTGGAATAGCTCACTTTGAGCTCTTGGAACCCTGACAGACCGTAACGGCAGACTTCTATTTTCAAACAACTGGACTGTTTGAAGCAATCTTTTCCTGTAAAACATCCAGCACTGGCCAACAGAAAAGGTGTCATCCTCTATAGCATGAGAACGCAAGACCTCACACGGCGAGACGGACACAGGAGACTGTCAGAATTGTTCTTCCCCAGTCCCCTTTATTCCCCTGACATTGCAACATCTTATTACCATTTGTTCAGATCTCTGCAGCACTTTCTTAATGGAAAAATATTCCACAATATTGATGAAGTCAAAACACGGAGCTCTGGGACTTCTTTGCATCACAGCCAACGTCTTTTCATAAAGACGGCTTTGAAAGTTTGGTTTCACGATGGGGCAGTGTGATCGGATAATGATTACGATTATACAGGGCGATTCATAAAAAAGTATATAGTTTCCAGATGCTGTAAAACAGTAACAGTTGAAGACACGAACAACACCTGCTAACCGTTAGGTAGATATACTCATAAAGTTTGTGTCCCGCTACTGAGGGAAAGTGACGTAGGCGGTAGCGCGCGTGTCACGTGACTAGTCAGTCAAAGTGGCAGCGTCTGCAGTGGAGAAGACGTTTTGTGTTCTTGAATTGAGCAAAAGGGAATCTATAACTGTTGTGCAACGGCAATTTCGATCACGATTCGGAAAAGAACCTCCAACCAGAAAATCTATCTACGATTGGCATAAAAAATCTAGAGGAGCTGAAACAGCGTATCACAGATACTATCACTGCACTTGATTCAGATATCTTACCTCGCGTTTAGACGGAAATGGATTACCAGCTCGATGTGTGTCGTGTGACTAAGGGTGCACACATAGAACATCTGTGACTGTCTCTAAAAAAACTTGAAACATTCGCCTATAATTCTGCTACAGGTAACATAAAATATCTTACATTGTTCTTGTCTTATAGTGCATTGAAACTGTATTTTTTTTATGAATCACCCTGTATAATTATTAAGAAATAAATTTATCCTCTTACAAGCAGTGTTTCTTTTCTTTTCCAAAAACGACAGTACTTTCCGGTCCCACCAATAACCCATATTTTCCTTCACCGGAGTTGGATGCCCTACCGTTTGAAATACGCCGACGATGGTTTATCGCTGCAGCTTGCCGTTTAGAAATGTGCGTCATCTCTGAGTGAGGTAGGTATGTGACATACAGTGGTGCTAACTAAAATCTATGGTTTGGAATAATTTTATTTTATTCAACATCGACTTCCTTTTGTTCAGGTCACTATTTTTTCAGGTGAAAGTAATTTCTTCAGCTGTTGATCAAATATTTATTCGATTAAAAAGCTTTCTTCCTTCACGGAAGAAAAGAATTTTCAGATGTGAGTAAAATGAGCTGTAGGAATACTGAGTCAAGAATTTATTCTGCTACGGAGAAAGTGTGTTTATTTCTTTCAGTCTCGAAAAAATTGGCGCAGTCCATCCATGTCTCTAAATGTAACCTTTTTGTTCACCCATGTATCTATACCCTTAGACGTAAAAGCTAACGGGCTTTTCTCTGGAAGACAGTCAATTTGTTTTGGGCTTCGACGTAGCAGTCGTTGAGCTTGGTTCCACTGGTTTTGTGGCTAGAATGCTGGAGAGAGAGAGAGAGAGAGAGAGAGAGAGAGAGTGACTGTGAGAGAGTTCTACTGTCTATCACTGAGGAGGCACATCGCAGCTGATTTACGTGAAGACCGGAAGAAGTGAATTTCCTTTTCTTCGCGAAGTAGGAAAAGAACGCATAATTCATTCACGTTAGCTCCCAATCGATTTCACTCGAAGCGGATATCTAAATCTGCTCTTTCGGTTTTACAAACATTTCGTTTTGGTCTCGGTACAAAATAGTACAAAGCCCGTTCCATAAAAAACAGAAGTATTTTTTTTTCTGTTGGAAACCGTGCGAAAGGGGAAAATAACTACGCACAGGACTAACTGAATTGAGGAAGTATCTATGGCAAAATTTATTAGCGCGGCGGACGATTCTGGTCTTTAGAATAAATTATGAACGTTTATTCACAATTAAATGTTTTATTAACATCTACTATAGTTTCGCAGAGCGTTTGGCTCGGCATCATCAAGACAAATAGAGACTAAACATTCAAATGATTGTGACATCATCAGAGTTCTGACGGTCACGGTTTTCGTGAGTTGTTTCCACGCGCTTCAAAGGAAATGACGTAAACGTCTGTCGTTGACAAGTCGTGAATTATTCCGGTATTTGTAGAAAGCCTCTAATACATTATACGTGTTAGCCGAATCAGGTTTATCAATAAGAATAGCGTTTCCAAACAAAAATTTAACGTTATTTCCGTGACAATGTTGGGCTATTGATGACTTCTTTAGTTCATAGTTCCGTACGTAAGTCTTGTGTTCCTTCACACGGAAACTTAAAGCCATGCGAGTCTTTTCTATATACACTATCTACCAAGAAGTAATTGGACACTTGTAATAGCAAAGAAAAACGAAGTTTGTTCACCTTCAGGCGATGTACGACGGCTAGCGGTATTTTCTTCCACTCCGCTTGGAGAAGGCAGGTCAGTTCCTTCACCGATTTCGGACGGTGGGGGCACCCCTTAAGTCGATGCTCCAACTCGTCCCAGAGTAGCTCGATAGGGTTAAGGTCCGGGCTCTGCGCAGGCTAGTCCATTCGATTAACCCCATTGTCAACTTACTAAGCCACGGTGGACCTCGTAACATGACAGGAGGCATTGCCACCCTGAAAGTAACATCGGCTCACCCCGTAAAACTGCCACCACGTAGGAAGCGCATGGCCATCCAAAATGGTGCAGTAGGTCTCGGCGTTAAGTCTACCAGGAATTGCGACCAAGGGTCCCGGGCCAAACCAGGAGAAACACCACCGCAGCATAATTACCCCGCCGCCGAACTTCACAGTTGGAACAATACATTCCGGCAGGAGGCGTTTTCCAGGCAGACGCCGAATCCACACCCTGCCATCCAAACAGTAGAGGGTGAACCTTGATTCGTCGTTCCAGAGAACCTGTTTCCACTGTTCAACGATCCACTGTCGACGTTCTATGCACCACGTTAGCCGAGCAGCGCTATTAGACTTCGTGATCAAAGGCTTGTGGGCGGCAGCACGTCCATCATAACCGAGCAGATGGGCTTCCTTACGGATGGTATTCATCAAAAGAACACTAACGGATGCCTGTTAAAACTCCTCGCTGGGTGTGACCCATCGATTTGGTGCGGTTCTTCCGAATTTCTCTGGCCAGCACCCGTCGGTCTCTAACTCCCGTTTTTGTGGGTCTGCCAGGTCGGGGCACATTTCGACAGTCACCTCTCACCTTCCACTTTCCAATCACGTAGGCCACTGTCGATTTTGGGTACTTCGACTCGCTGGATATGTGACGTATGGATCGGCCATTTCTGTGATACCCGACGATTACACCTTTCTCGAATCAGAGAGCTCCGAACTGCGTGGCATCTTGCATGCGACTGGTTGCGTTGTTGTTTCCCACACGATATTTAACGGCGGCGGCCGTGACGTGTATCAGGACAGCAGATATCGTCGATTGCAAGGGTGTCCAATTACTTGTCGGTAGATAGTGTATGAAAGTCCACATTCACAAGGTGAATGTGGATTTTAATGTGGACTTTCATATATAGGACAGATCCGCAAGGGTTTAAGTTTCCGTGTCGAGGAACACAAAACTATTCTTATTGGTAAACCTGATTCGACTAACAAGCTTAATGTATTAGAAGCTTTCCACATATACCGGAATTCTTCACGACTTGTTAACGACATGACGTCTACGCCATTTCTTTCAAGCCCGTGGAAACAACTCACCAAAAACAGTGACCGTCAAAACTCTGATGATGTCACAATAATTTGAATGTTTACGCTCCATTCGTCCTGATGATGCCGAGCCAAACGCTCTGTGAGACTATAGTCGATGCTAATAAAACACTTAATTTTGAATAAACGTTGATAATTTATTATAAATCAACATCACAAGTGTGTAGTCTTAAATTATATACACTCAGTGGCCACTTTATTATGACCACCCCCTGAGTACCTCGTTTAGCCACCTCTTGCCTTTAATACTTCGTCGATTCTTCGTGGTATGGACTCCACGAGATGTTGATAGGTGGTTTATCGAATCTGAGACCATGCTTGATGAATAGCACTTTCCAGGTGTGGGATTGCAGGGTTGTGCATCCAGCTGTCTGATGGCTCGTTCAACTTCATCCCACAAATTCTCAATGGGGTTGAGATCTGGAGATTGTGGAGGCTTCCTATGCAAAGTAAACTCCCCGGCATGTTCCTGAAACCAATCCTGTACAATACGAGCACTATGGCAGGACGCATTATCTAGTTGAAAGTAGAAATCGCCAGTGGGATAAACCATCCATATGACAGGATGCACTTGGTCCGCAACGATGTTTAGAGATGATGTGCCAGTCAGACGTTGATCAACAGGAATTAAAGGGCCCAAAGCATGCCAGGAAAACATTCCCCAAACCATTATGTTGCGTCCACCAGCTTGAAAGGTTGTAGCAATGTATTTGGGGTCCATGCTTTCGTGCTGTTTCCGCCAAATTCTCACTCGGCCAACGGCATGGTGCAACTGAAATTATGATTCATTGGACCACATAATTTGTTTCCAGCTATCGACTGTCCAATACTTGTGCTCCTGTGCGAACTGGAGACAGCAAAGGTGTTCGAACAGGCCTTCGGCTGCCATATCCCATCCAATGCAGTGTACGGCAAACAGTGCGTGCAGAGATCATTTGAAGGGATCATTGATTAAGATGGTCTGTAATTTGCTGCACTGTGGCCCTTCTGTTGTCTGTTACCTGTCTGGACAATCTCCGTTCCGCCCGAGCAGTCACTAGTCGATGACGACCACACGTTGCACGTAGAGACCCAGTTTTTTGGCTGACAGTCCAGTCTTTAAACACTTTAACAACGGCTGCTCTGGAACATTTCACGAATGTGGCGGTTTCGGTGGCACTCGCTCCATAGCTCCGAGCTACTACAACCATCCTACGTTGAAAGTCAGTCTGAAAATGAGGTACTCATCTGTCAGATGAGTACCTCATTATCCATCTCGTCACCCAAAAATCACTTCTATTACTGTCGCATGAACTAAGCTTTCCCTTTTTATACTAGCCTTGCCTTCTAGCGGCAAGAGCGTGCAGCCATAGCTCATTTGCTGAAAACTATTAGGTGGTCATAATAAAGTGGCCACGCAGTGTATAAGATTCTGGGTTTATTATTGCGCAATTGTTTGAGGTAAGTCTGCATTTCGCCATGCAGCTATGGAAGTGAGGGATTTAGAGTTAAGAAGTGAAATGCGTTGTGGGATGAAGTTTGGCTATCTTTTGGGTAAAACGGCTCCAGAAACAGCTGATTTAATGAAAACAAACTTTATACATGTTTGGGTGAATCAACGATTTTTAGACGGCACCATGATTTCAAAAAAGGGCGTTTACCAGCAGAACTAACTCCCAAGCCTGGTCGAACTGAAAGTTTTATTACGGAGCGTATTGTTAACACTGGGAATTCCCACAAAAAGATCGACGAAGTGCGTGCGAAGACATAGCGGCGTCCTACAAGAAAAATTACTGCTGAATCGTGTGTGTTCCAGATGAGTACCTCATCACCTGACGAGAGAACAATTGTTAGCCAGAGTTCAGGTGTGTCATGAGTGGAAACAAATGATTGCAAAGGATCCAAAATTTCTGAACACAGTAATAACTGCCGATGAAACATGGGTCCACTATTACGACCCTCTCACGACGCGCGCAACGAGTGATTGGACACACACAGGCTCGCTTCCTCCGAAAAAAGTCCGCAAAACCAAATCGGTTGGGAAGGTGATGATAACAATTTTCAAAATAATCTAAATACGTGGCGTCAGTTTAATAAATAAAACCATCTATCTTTCCACGTTAAGCAACGCACAGTAACCGAAAAGTTGTTATTCGGCCGCCGCCTGGGGAATTAATTAAATAAGTGCGTTGCTTAACGTGGAAGGAGCGATGTATTTATTTATTCAACTGACGGCACGTATTTAGATTATTTTCACCTTGGATCTCGCCCTTTGGATTATTGCTATAATTATATATAGTCAGTGCCGTTAATGCCCACCAGATGGAGACGTCTCAGTAGCTGAGCCTATCTTGCGGATTTATGATGTCAGAAGCTGACTTAAAAATACACATGGATCCGTGGATTGTTGACCACCGTGGTGTAAAGTTAACGCGCTCGGCTAGTTATCGAGAGTTCCGGGGTTCAAATCCACGGCGGCGGCTGAAAAACATTTTTTTCGGTTGCTATGTGTTTCTGGAACGTGGAAAGAGCGATGTATTTATTTATTAACTGTCGCCACGTATTTGGAATATTTTCACCTTGGATCTCGCCCTTACGATTTAACTGCTATAATATATATAGCTAGTGCCGTTAATGCCCACCAGATGGAGACGTCTCAGTAGCTGAGCCCATCTTACGGATTTATGACGTCAGAAGCTGACTTAAAAATACCCATAGCACCGTGGATTGTTGGCCACCGTTGTGTAAAGCTTAACGCGCGCGGCTAGATATCGAGAGATCCGTGGTTCGTTTCCACGGCGGCGGCTGAAAAACAATTGTTTGGTTGCTATGTATTTCTGGAACGTGGAAAGAACGATATATTTATTTATTTACTGACGCCACGTATTTGGAGGATTTTCACCTTACATTTTAGTCTTGAAGCGCCTGCAACGACACATATCGATTAAGCGACCGGAACTGGTGGGCAAGTGAACCCTACACATAATATTGTACAGAAGAAAACATAATAACGCCCGTCCACATGTGGCTGCTTGCTTTCAACAGTTTCTTTCAAAATGCAGTATTGAAATCATGTCCCAGCTTGCCTACAGTCCTGACCTCACCCATTGCGATTTCTGATTGTTTCCAAAAAAGAGGAAAATCCGTAGCGTAGCATTCGACATAGGTGCTGATGTTATTCAAGCTGTACAGGGTTCACTAAAGCAGCTTCCACAAAATGCCCTAACCGCATGATTTGA
The DNA here is from genome assembly GCA_039090855.1 of Macrothele yani. NCBI lineage: Eukaryota > Metazoa > Arthropoda > Arachnida > Araneae > Macrothelidae > Macrothele > Macrothele yani. The sequence continues at coordinate 16,532,344 of CM077032.1, read as the reverse complement.
AAAGTGAACTGAACGATGGGATTGTTTCATATCAACCGAGGAAAGATACTTTGAGAAAGAGATATATATTTTGCTCTACCTATATTTCTTAACGTTGTGTGATTTTGCTCACAGTTTTTATGGAACGACCGTTGTAGCTTATTGTACAGAAGAAAAGTCTCATCTCGACTTTGTACCCTATCATATAAGTGTTTCCCATGTTGTTGGTGGCTCAATGCTCTCTAAATCTGATCATCTCATAAATCCTGAAACATTAAGTTGATTTTTTTTTAATTTGATGTCGATGGAATTTTTACCTGGTAATGTCAAAATATTACTAGGGGTGTTCAAATGAAAAGGTACGAAACGTCATAAGAACGTAACCGTTAACATATTTGCCTATGCCGCTATGGGAGAACGTAGCGACACATCTAGGGATGCGATTGGAGTCGCCGGCGTGGATCGGAGCATGCGCAGGAGAGAGCAGAGGCTCTTATAAAGAGCGCCGTCCAATTGACTACTTGTTGAATTCCTCCAGTACAGACGAACCATTAATTCCGATGTGTACTGTGAGACACTCCGAAGCCTACGCAGGTCCATCAAGAACAAAAGACCGGGGCTGCTCACGGAGGGTGTGGTTCTGCTTCATGATAACGCGCGTCCACACGTCTCCAGGGTCACACACGCGGAACTGGCCAAGTTCCAGTGGGAGCAGCTTGACCATCCGCCCTACAGCCCGGACATGTCGCCCGGCGATTTCCATGTGTTTGGTCCCCTGAAAAAACATCTGAAAGGGAAGCGCTTCCACTCGGACGACGAACTCAAGGACGCTGTGCAGGACTGGGTCTCGTCACGGCCACAGGAATTCTGGGAAAAAGGAATCCTTCGGCTCGTTAATCAATGGGATCGTTGTGCTACGGCCTATGGTGTATACTTTGAATAAAGTCTTCATTTATACCCACAGTGTCGTTTCGTACCTTTTCATTTGAACACCCCTAGTACTAAAGAAAATTAAATTTTGTTGGTATCAAAGCTTTAAGCCCTCCATATTTATCTTCATGAAAACTTTAACGACTTAATGATATTCGATAATGATTTTGTTAATATTGATAAAATCAAACGGGCAATTAAAATTTTTAAAATTCATACAGCAAGAGGTCCTGGTGGAACACAAGCAGAGTTGATGAAAAAACTGAAACAGAAAAGTTGTTTAGAAAGTTAGCACAATTGATTGAAAGATGTTTGAATGATGAAGAAATCCCAGATCAGTGGACAATTGGCTTTTGAACATCTATTTTTTTTAAAAAAGGGAGATGAAAAGATGTGAGAACTGGTAAATATATTTCAAAAACATGGAAATAATGCAAATAGACAATGTTTCAGTTACTATGAAAAAATCTTCAATTAAATAAAACAAGAAACAATAATAATATAATATAATATAATATAATATAATATAATATAATATAATATAATATAATATAATATAATATAATATAACAATTTTTCAGTTGCTATGCATTGTTTATGAAAACATCGTCTATTTGATGTGGGAACTATCGATGGATTACAGTAACATCGACTTTTAGTAGACGGTATTATTATTGTTTCTTGTTTTATTTATTTTTTCAGTTAAATAAAACAAAACACAATATTAATACAATGGAATAGAATGATATAAATATATAATTTTTCAGTTAAATAAAACAAGAAACAATAATAATAGAATAGAATAGAATAGGATAGAATAGAATAGAATAGAATAATATAAAACTATAATCTTTCAGTTAAATAAAACAAGAAACAATAATGTAATATAATATAATATAATATAATATAATATAATTAGAGATATAATAATCCGATTTATTGGTGTCAAAGTAAGAAATCACACGAATTTCACTCCGCAAGCTTTCTCCGTCAACGCACGGCTTCATCAGGCGGTTACGTAGAGAATACAGAATCAAAATTTTAGACAGAACGTAAATTCTAATACGATAAATGAAATCATGCGTGAAGATCGCGCGCATAAATATCCATGGAACGTGCTGAATACAATATCTCAAAAGTTAATGTCCGTCCGTTGACGGAGAAAGCTTGCGGAGTGAAATTCGTGTGATTTCTTACTTTGACACCAATAAATCGGATCATTATATCTCTAATTAGTTTTTCTGGTGTTAGCGTCCCACAATCTATATCATCATCATCATCATCATCATTGTCAACCATTATCAATCCACTGCTGGACGAAGGTCTCCCCAAGTTTCCTCCACAACGGTCTGTCTTGTGCCAGACTCCGCCATGTCGCTCACGCATACTTTCAAATTTCATCCACCCATCACCCATGTGGTCTTTTTCTGGGTCTTTTCCTGTCCCTTGGAATCCAATCTAAAATTTCGGCTGTCCATCGATGGTCTGTCCTTCTGGCAATATGTCCAGCCCATTGCCATTTCAGGGATTTAACTCTGATCATGATGTCTTACACTCTTGTCATTTTTCTGATCCACGAGTTCCTCTTCTTATCTCTCCTGGTTACCCCAAGCATGCACCTCTCCATGCTACTTCGAGTTGCCTGCAGCCTTTGTATGTCTCTTTTAGTTAAGGTCAACGTCTCTGCACCATACGTAAGCACTGGAAGGATGCATTGATCAAACACTTTTCTTTTAAGACATAATGGCATATTTCTCTTGAAAATTATGCTGTTTCTTCCAAAAGCTCTCCAGACAGGTTTTGAACGCCGATTAATTTCTTCATCAATGTGACCCTCACTTGATATCTGCTGTCCAAGATAAACGTACGTGTCTGTTATCTCCAGCTTTTCTCCATCAATAGATAAATCTTCATTTTTTGGAAAATCATTGAACATCACTTTTGTCTTCTGAAAGTTCACTTTTAATCCCACTTCTTTACTCTTGTCAGCAAGTTCCTGGATCATACTCTGCAGCTCTGATGGAGTAGTTGCAAAAATGACTACGTCATCAGCAAAACGAAGGTGGGTTAGATAATCTCCATTAATCTTTATTCCTTTGTTTTTCCAGATCAGTGATTGAAAGACATTTTCCAGTGTGGTATTAAAGAGTTTTGGAGTTATGGTGTCACCTTGTCTCACTCCCTTTCCAATTTTTATGTGTGTTGTATTTTCAAACAGCCGAATCTTTGCACTTGCATTTTCATAGATGTTATTAATAATATAAATGTATGCATCTTCAATAGCGCAGGATTTCAGAGCCATTGTAACTGCTGATGTTTTCACCGAATCAAAGGCTTTTTCATAATCGATATAAGCCATGCACAATGGAAGTTTATATTCCCTCGCTCTTTCAATTAGTTCTCTCAATACGTGGATATCATCTATTGTGCTGTAGCCACTCCTGAATCCAGCTTGTTCTCTCGGTTGAGCCATGTCCAGTGCTACCTTCAAGCGGTGTGAAAGAACTTTAGTGAAGATTTTATAAACCACTGCTAGAAGGCTGATAGGTCTGTAGTTCCTGAGATCCTCAATGTCACCTTTCTTATGTAGCAAGATAATTGTAGCGTTGTTCCAATTGTCAGGAATCTTCCCTTCATTAAGGCATCGAGTGAAAATTTGGGCAGGTACTGTTTCGATTTCTCCACTTGCTTCTTGTATGATGTCTACAGTAATTCCGTCTTCTCCTGGAGCTTTTCCCCGCTTCATGTTCTTGATTGCATGTGCAACTTCTGCTGGGAGGACTGGAAGAACTCTGGTACTGGTACCTTTCATGATGTCTGGAGTACATGTAACATCCCTTTCATATAATTTGGAGTAGAAATCTTTCACTCTTGTCAAAATTTCGCCTCTTTTTCTTTTTACAGAACCATCTTCTTTTCTCAGTGCCATAATCTGTTTTCTTCCCTTACTGAGATGTCCCTTTGCTATCTTTAGGCTTTGGTTGTTTTCAATTGCTTTCCTCACTAGTTCACAGTTGAATTTTCTTACGTCTTCAGTGATACTTTTTCTTACTGTCTTGCATAGCTCTATATATTCCACTTTGGAAGTCACATCTTCTTTAGTTGTCCTCATCTCTCTTCTTTTTTGCATCAACATTTTGGTTTTTCCTGATAATTTGTTCACATGCAACTTGTTCTTAGACCCAGCTAATTTTGTTGCTGTTTCCATAAGAGCTTTGGTTACTTTTCTGTTAACTTCAGAAATATCCACTTCTTCTGATGTTAGGCCTTTTAAAGCAGAGAATCTGTTCTTCAGTTCCAACTTGAAGGTATTATGGTGTTTTTTAAGGTTGGTTATGTCAATACATTTTGTTTGTCTTATAGTCTTGCCGCGTTCGAGTTTAGTGTTGAGGTGCATCTTACATCTCACAAATCTATGGTCACTACCTGTGTTGAACTTGTTTAGCACACTGCAGTCTTCTATGACGAATTTTTTGTTACACATAATAAAATCAATTTCACTTGTCGTCCCATTTGGATGTCTCCATGTCCATTTCCTGTGTGGCTTTTTCTTGAAAAAGGAGTTCAAGATGAAAAACCCTTCTGCCTCTGCAAACTCAACGAGAGTATTTCCACGCTGGTTTCTGTTGGCGTGACCGAATTTACCTACTGAAGTTTCATTCTGTTGCTGTTGCCCTATTTTTGCATTGAAATCTCCCATAATTATCTTCAAGTGTTGCTTACCTTTATTATTTAGATGACGAATTTCCTCATAAAATTCTTCAATTTCTTCTTCAGGATGACTTGTGGTTGACGCATAAGTTTGAATAATCTGTGCCTGGTATCTTCTCGAGAGTTGGATAATGAGTCGTGCGGCTCTGTCAGAGGAACTTTCAACTTCTACAGCTTTATCCTTCAGTTTCTTGTTTATTAAAAATCCAACACCACTAGTTCTGGCAGTATCCGTCCCACGATAGTAGAAGAGATGTCCACTTTTCAGTTCAACGAGATCTTCTATTTACCTCACTTAGCCCGACGATGTCCCACTTGATCCTTTGTAGTTCCTCTTCCAGTTCAAGAAGACTTGAATCAGAAGATAGGGAGCGTCCATTATACGTAGCCAAGGTCTATATATAATATAATATAACAATTTTTCAGTTGCTATGCATTGTTTATGAAAACACCGTCTATTTGATGTGGGAACTATCGATGGATTACAGTGACATCGATTTTTAGTAGACTGTATTAATATTGTTTCTTGTTTTATTCAATTTTTTGGTTAAATAAAACAAAAAACAATAATAATATCATATAATAGAATAATATAATAGAATAATATAAAAATATAATTTTTCAGTTAAATAAAACAAGAAACAATAATAATATCATATAATATAATAATATAATAGAATAGTATAAAAACATAATTTTTCAGTTAAATAAAACAAGAAACAATAATAATATAATATAAAATAATAATGTAAAAATTTAGTTTTTCAGTTAAATAAAACAAGAAACAATATAATATAATATAATATAATATAATATTAAAAAATTTCAGTTGCTATGCGTTGTTTATGAAAACATCGTCTATTTAATGTGAAAACTATCGAGTATAACGAAGTGAATTTCTTCGTCATTTTTATCCGCGACAGGATTCGAACCCGAGTACGCTTATTCCGGAACAAGTTGCTCTACCAATTAAGCTACGCGGACGTTTTATTCTGATTCGTATCAGCCTTTATGTCGTGTGCGTCCTTCTGGCAGGTACGTCACATCTCCTGGTACGTTACATCATCTCCCCCTTATTTTTTTTTTTTTTTTTTTCGAAGTGCTGGAGAAAGGATTCTCTTATTTTTCCTATCTCGCGGTGTGGAAATAACATCACACCAATGCGAGATTTTGAACGGTCGGGTCATCCGGATAGTTCGGGCGCCATTATAACGAAGTAAATTTCTCCGTCATTTTTATCCGCGCCAGGATTCGAACCCGAGTACGCTTATTCCGGAACAAGTTGCTCTACCAATTAAGCTACGCGGACGTTTTATTCTGATTCCTATCTGCCTTTATGTCGTGTGCGTCCTTCTGGCAGGTACGTCACATCTCCTGGTACGTTACACGAGGGATAACAGTGACATCGACTTTTAGTAGACTGCATAGTCGAATTATTAGAGATTTAATTGAGGAGGACTATCAGCTAAATGAAGTGAAAGAACAACGGATTTTGTGCAGGCAGTTTGTGCATGGAGAATATATTCTGTCGTAAACAAATAATAGACAAAAGAATTGGAGCTGGAGAAGAAGTGCACTTATTATATAATATAATATAATATAATATAATATAATATTAAAAAATTTCAGTTGCTATGAGTTGTTTATGAAAACATCGTCTATTTAATGTGAAAACTATCGAGTATAACGAAGTGAATTTCTTCGTCATTTTTATCCGCGACGGGATTCGAACCCGAGTACGCTTATTCCGGAACAAGTTGCTCTACCAATTAAGCTACGCGGACGTTTTATTCTGATTCCTATCAGCCTTTATGTCGTGTGCGTCCTTCTGGCAGGTACGTCACATCTCCTGGTACGTTACATCATCTCCCCCTTATTTTTTTTTTTTTTTTTTTCGAAGTGCTGGAGAAAGGATTCTCTTATTTTTCCTATCTCGCGGTGTGGAAATAACATCACACCAATGCGAGATTTTGAACGGTCGGGTCATCCGGATAGTTCGGGCGCCATTATAACGAAGTAAATTTCTCCGTCATTTTTATCCGCGCCAGGATTCGAACCCGAGTACGCTTATTCCGGAACAAGTTGCTCTACCAATTAAGCTACGCGGACGTTTTATTCTGATTCCTATCTGCCTTTATGTCGTGTGCGTCCTTCTGGCAGGTACGTCACATCTCCTGGTACGTTACACGAGGGATAACAGTGACATCGACTTTTAGTAGACTGTATTAATATTGTTTCTTGTTTTATTCAATTTTTTGGTTAAATAAAACAAAAAACAATAATAATATCATATAATAGAATAATATAATAGAATAATATAAAAATATAATTTTTCAGTTAAATAAAACAAGAAACAATAATAATATCATATAATATAATAATATAATAGAATAGTATAAAAATATAATTTTTCAGTTAAATAAAACAAGAAACAATAATAATATAATATAAAATAATAATGTAAAAATTTAGTTTTTCAGTTAAATAAAACAAGAAACAATAATAATATAATATAATATAATATAATATAATATAATATAATATAATATAATATAATATAATATAATATAATATAATATAATATAATATAATATAACAATTTTTCAGTTGCTATGCATTGTTTATGAAGACATCGTCTATCTGATGTGGGAACTATCGATGGATTACAGTGATATCGACTTTTAGTAAACTGTATTATTACTGTTTCTTGTTTTATTCAATTTTTTGGTTAAATAAAGAAAGAAACAATAATAATATAATATAAAAGTATAATGCAAAAATTTTGTTTTTCAGTTAAATAAAACAAGAAACAATATAATATAATATAATATAATATAATATAATATAATATAATATAATATAATATAATATAATATAATATAATATTAAAAAATTTCAGTTGCTATGCGTTGTTTATGAAAACATCGTCTATTTAATGTGAAAACTATCGAGGGATAACAGTGACATCGACTTTTAGTAGACTGCATAGTCGAATTGTTAGAGATTTAATTGAGGAGGACTATCAGCTAAATGAAGTGAAAGAACAACGGATTTTGTGCAGGCAGTTTGTGCATGGAGAATATATTCTGTCGTAAACAAATAATAGACAAAAGAATTGGAGCTGGAGAAGAAGTGCACTTATTATTCATAAACCTAACAAAAGCATGTGGTAATGTACATATAACAAAACTATGGGCAATATTAAAAGATACCGATATAAATGCTACAATTATCAAAGCAGTCAAAGAACTGTATCAGGGATCAATAACAAAGATAAAAATGAGCCAGAAAACTTCAAAAGGATTCCTAGTGCCTAAAGGAATTAGACAGGGATGTTACATGCCTACAACATCATTTACGATTTATGTGGAACAGGCATTAAAAGAAAGGAAATGTCAAGCAATGGGGATTAATTTAAATGGAACGATGGTATTTACTTTACAAATCGCTGATGATCAAATACTTCTCGCAGAAAATAAACATGATTTGGAGTATATGACTAGAAAAAAAAAAAGAAGAATATGAAAAATGGGGATTAACCATGAATTTAAATAAAACACAATATTTACGCATTGGAAGTAATGAAACAAACCTACATCTAGAAGATAACGAAGTCATTGGAAGATGTGATCTTTATAATTACTTAGATATTAAAATTACACAAGAAGGTAGAGACATCATCATCATCATTGTCAACCATTATCAATCCACTGCTGGACGAAGGTCTCCCCAAGTTTCCTCCACAACGGTCTGTCTTGTGCCAGTCTCCTCCATGTCACTCCCGCATATTTACGAATTTCATCCACCCATCTCCCATGTGGTCTTTTTCTGGGTCTTTTCCTGTCCCTTGGAATCCAATCTAAAATTTCGGCTGTCCATCTATGGTCTGTCCTTCTGGCAGTATGTCCAGCCCATTGCCATTTCAGGGATTTAACTCTGATCATGATGTCTTCCACTCTCGTCATTTTTCGGATCCACGAGTTCCTCTTCTTATCTCTCCTGGTTATACCAAGCATGCACCTCTCCATGCTTCTTTGAGTTCTCTGCAGCCTTTGTATGTCTCTTTTAGTTAAGGTCCACGTCTCTGCACCATACGTAAGCACTGGAAGGATGCATTGATCAAACACTTTTCTTTTAAGACATAATGGCATATTGCTCTTGAAAATTATGCTGTTTCTTCCAAAAGCTCTCCAGGCAAGTTTTGTACGCCGATTAATTTCTTCATCAATGTGACCCTCATTTGATATCTGCTGTCCAAGATAAACATACGTATCTGTTATCTCCAGTTTTTCTCCATCAATCGATAAATCTTCATTTCTTGTAAAAGCATTGAACATCACTTTTGTCTTCTGAAAGTTCATTTTTAATCCCACTTCTTTACTCTTGTCAGCAAGTTCCTGGATCATACTCTGCAGCTCTGATGGGGTAGTTGCAAAAATGACTACGTCATCAGCAAAACGAAGGTGGGTTAGATAATCTCCATTAATCTTTATCCCTTTGTTTTCCCAGTTCAGTGATTGAAAGACATTTTCCAATGTGGCATTAAAGAGCTTCGGAGATATGGTGTCACCTTGTCTCACTCCTTTCCAATTTTTATGTGTGTTGTATTTTCAAACAGCCGAATCTTTGCACTTGCATTTTCATAGATGTTATTAATAATATTAATGTATGCATCTTCAATACCGCAGGATTTCAGAGCCGTGGTAACTGCTGATGGTTTCACCGAATCAAAGGCTTTTTCATAATGGAATTAAAAAACATAATTTCACTGAAGAAAGGCTGTTAAACGCCTGAATGGATTTTGGTGGAGTGAATAAATAACCAGGAAAAGGACATGGGGTGTTTATAATAATATTGTTATTAGCATCTTTTTTTTTTAAGTATACTTTATTGGCAAAAACATAAGAGGATACAGGCGTACCACATATGGCAAAATAAACTTCAAAACAATGAGCGATACCGATGAATTATTACAGGTGAATGTGATACGGCAGTCAACTAAGGATGACAAAATGTTAAAATCAATAATAAGGAACAATACAAGCTTGAGGAAGATGATGCACAAGCAAAAGTAATGATTATTTAATAAGGCATGCGATGACGTGCACAGTGAGAGCAAAGCACAAAACAACAGGTAAATATATTTAAAAGAACATGGCTGTACAACGCAGTGCACAAAAAGAAGGGAACATGTAAAACACAACAAAAGCATGCACTATGGTAAAGGTAGAGAACTTCCCACAATCGAGGAAACCTCGCGATATGTGATAAAAACATGATATGTATTACAGAGCATAGTGGAAACTTGGGCAAACTCCCCAAGTGAAACACAAAGATACACAAAAATGCAAACAGCAATTCAAACAATACAAAATAAAGAGAGACATAGGTGTCTGGGTCAGTACAAGTGTAACACCGAGGGATTTCAAACACCACACGCTCCAGTGCAAAAAGGAACAAGAAAACACATCAAAGATCCAAGAGTCTACTAGCCTCGAACACAAACAAAATCTTAAAATCCAGAAGGCACAATGCGATGAGTGAGGTACAGTAAACAAGACGTCAAATAATGTGAAAAAATGCAAGACAGTAATAAGGCAGAAATTAAAAAGATACAACACAATGCAGCGAGAAAAACAGAAAGAGCAAAGTCTCACAAGACAATACCTCTCGTATTGCTCCTAGAGAACAAATACACGGTGCATGAAAGACAGTGTAATGCAAGAACACAAGACCAGAAGCACTATTATCAGACAGAAAAAAACGAAACAAACACAACATTTTAGGAAAGGTACAAGTAGCAAAAGCAGACACATGAGTGAAGAACAGGTAGTAAGGACAGGTGCAACGAAGAAACAAATACGGCACGGTACATGAACACGACGTACACAAAAATTGCAGAAAACCCCTACAATACAAATCATAAGCAGTTAAATGACAATCGCCCAGCAGACGTTGTGACGAAGCACCAGGAAGAGAGAACACAAAATCTCAACTGATGCATTAAGATCTTCGAAGCTGGGTAAAAAAAAAAAAACTTACTACATGGTGCTGATTTCTGGCGATTGAAAGAAGCGGATAAAAAGAAAGTAACAACTGTAGAGATGGATGCTTTAAAATCATCATATAGAGCGTCTAGATGAAAGAAAATATCGGAGAAAAGAATTAAAGAATTGATGGAAGTGAAAGAAGCAATTTTAGAACAGCTACAGAAGATGCAATTACGTTGGTTTGGTCATGTTAAAAGAATGACCAATGGAAATCTGCTCAAAATTGCCATGGAATTTAAATCAAACAAAAGAAAAAATAAAGGCCGACCTACAAGAACATGGTCTGATGGAATAAAGAGAGCCTTTGTTCCGAATGGCCTGGTGGAGGTGTGATGCTTCTATAGAGAAAGATGGAAAAAATCTTCGAGATCGGAAGGTGACGTCAGACGCTATAAGCCGATTACATACACATGATATTCCGGTGACAAAAATCTACCCACTCAGTGGCTTTTTGGCACCAAACTGTTTTCTCAGCATCGATGGCTTACAATTCTTTGATATTTTTACATCAAAATTTGAACGACTTCGTGATTTACTGACATCAGAATTGCTTTACATTCTGACACCAAATCTTTAACCGCTCCAAGATTTTCTGGTATCAACTCCTTTGTGATCCTGTGTCATCAAAGATTACTCAAGTTATTACTCAAATTATGAGGATAATGGCTGTGGAATAAATATCGCTCCTGTGCCGTGACCTTTAACCCCGTTTCGATGATATTAACTCGAACTGGTTACAGGAGTCCACCGGAACAACATACTAAAGTTTTCTCGCAATAAAAGCATTTTTAGTCAAGTTATGAGGATAATGGCTGTGGAAACAATCTCGCTCCTGTGGCCTGACCTTTGACCCCATTTTGATGATATTCGATAAAACCGGTTCACTATACCTCTGGAACAGCATGATAAAGTTTTCTCGCAATCGAAGCATTTTTACGTAAGTTATGACGCATAAGGGCGATACAATGGATCGATCCCACTCCTACGTTCTGACCCCATTTCGACGATATTAAACCGAATTGGTTCAGGATTCTACCGGAACAACATACTAAAGTTTTGTCGCAATAGAAGCATTTTTAGTCAAGTTATAAGGAAAATGGCTATGGAATAAATCTCGCTCCTGTGACCCCATTTCAATGGTATTCAACAAAACCGGTTCACTATACCTGTGAAACAGCATGATAAAGTGTTGTCGCAATCGAAGCAGTTTTACGTAAATTATGACGCATAAGGGCGATACAATGGATCGATCCCGCTCCTATGTCCTGACCTTTGATCCCATTTCGTCCATTTTCAATAGGTTTCCTCTCCAGGTTGTTCCCTACCACATAGTAAAATTTCATCGAAATCGAACCACATTTACTCGAGTTATCGTAAAGACAGACAGACGGACAAAGCTGGAGCATATACGCTTCTTCAACCTACAAGCGTAAATGACGGAGAAATTTACTTCGTGATATTACCGCCCGAACTTCCAGTATGGTCTTGCAGTTAGGTTTGTCGCAATGGTGTGATGTTCTTTCCAGACGGCGAGACAGAGAAAATGAGAATCCCTTATTCACTGCTTCGAAAATATACACTGCTGGCCACCCAAAATGCAACACCAAGAAGGAAGCATCCGGTTGGCCTGAAATTCTCAGCATGCGTCACCCGCGAGAGGACATGTAAACGATTAGCATTGCAGGGAATATGCAAATCATGTGAGCACGGCACGCCACCGAGAAACACTGCGGGGTGTAAATAGTGGAAGTGTGTTGTGCTGCCGGACTTGTGCGTGGGAAGCTCCCTGATGCCTCGTCGCAGAATACGGCAGTCATTCCAGCACGTTTCGGAGTTCGACAGAGGACGAATAGTGGCTTATCGCGACAGCGGTTCAGGGTACCGAGACATCGGCGCCTGTGTGGGACGACATCCAGCCACAGTGAGGCGAGTATGGATTCGGTGGGTGCAGGAGGGACTGACGGACCGACGTGAGCGAATGCCGCATCCGCGGCACACCACCGGACGAGAGGACCGGCATGTTGTGTGGCAAGTATTGACGGCGCGCACCGTCACATGACAAACGTTAGCGCAGGAATTAAGGTGTGTTGCGCAACAACCTGTGTCAGCAAGTACCGTTCGACTTCGTCTGCAGGAGCGGGGACTTGTCGTACGGCGCCCGTTGCTCCGATTACCATTGACGTTACACTACCCGCGAGTGAGGCGGCAGTGGGCCGTTGTACACCGCACCTGGACTACGGAATGGCACGACATTGACTTCTTGGACGAATCCCGCTTCTGCCTGCAACACCACGATGGTCGGATCCGCGTGTGGCGGCACCGCGGAGAGAGAGACTGTATGACGCCTGCATTATGCATCGCCATACCGGTCCGTCGCCTGGATTTATGGTTTGGGGCGCAATTGGATATGACACTCGCACCCCTGTGGTACGCATCGCCGGTGCACTCAACAGCCACGCTACATCTTCGACGTTTTTCGAGACTTTAGTCCTCTTTTACCTGCAGGACCTGCGAGCGGCCACTTATCAACAGGATAATGCACGCCCGCACGTGGCACACATCGTGCAACAATTCGTCAGGCCCCAGTAGGTGTCACTGCTGCCGTGGCCCTCCTGTTCTCCCGATATGTCGCCCATCGAACCCGTCTGGTCGCTGATCTGCAACCGAGTGGCCCGGCAAGTACCACCAGCGGCTACGCCTGATGAACTGTGGCAACGTATGGAAGCAGCCTGAACCGACATACCCCAAGCCCACATCCAAAGCCTCTTTCGTTCGATGCCGCGGCGTGAAGCGGCCGTTATTGCCAGCCATGGGGGCCACACGAACTATTGATGTCTGCGTGTTCCGCAAGTCGCACGGGTCTATAATATCAATCTTTTAATCTTTGTATCTGTTGTTATGTGTCCAGTAAATCTAGCTTTGGTATCTCGTCTCCTTGTTGCTGTTGCATTTTGGGTGGCCAGCAGTGTAAATTAGTGTGATGTTACGTTCTACACACCAATATTTTTGGGAATTCTCAGATGCACGTTCTTCATGGGATGTCTGCCTACAGCGACACATGGTTTCGGCAGACCCATGGGACATGCCACTGGCCCTCTTTCGGGGGGGGGGGGGGGTTGACGTACCTGCCCGCAGGACGCACATGAGATAAAGGCAGACAGCAGTGAGAGCACATGCAAGTGCATTATAGTGTATAACACTCGGAGCTCCGGAGCCGAGAGTTGCAGGTCAGTATAGTGTAAAATACTCGGAGCTCCGGAGCCGAGAGTTGCAGGTCAGTACGGTGTAAAACACTCGGAGCTCCGTAGCCGAGAGTTGCAAGTCAGTATAGTAAAGCACTCGGAGCTCCGGAGCTGAGAGTTACAGGTCAGTATAGTGTAAAGTATTCGGAGTTCCTGAGCCGAGAGTTGCAGGTTAGTATAGCGTAAAGCACTCGGAGATCCGGTACCGAGAGTTGCAGGTCTGTATAGTCTAAAGCACTCGGAGCTCCGGAGCCGAGAGTTGCAGGTCAGTATAGTGTACAGCACTCTGAGCTCCGGAGCCGAGAGTTGCAGGTCAGTATAGCATATAGCACTCTGAGCTCCGGAGCCGAGAGTTACAGGTCAGTATAGTCTAAAGCACTCGGAGCTCCGGAGCCGAGAGTTGCAGGTCAGTATAGTGTAAAGCACTCGGAGCTCCGGAGCCGAGAGTTGCAGGTCAGTATAGTGTACAGCACTCGAAGCTCCGGAGCCGAGAGTAGCAGGTCAGTATAGCATATAGCACTCGAAGCTCCGGAGCCGAGAATTGCAGGTCAGTATAGTGTATAGCACTCGAAGCTCCGGAGCCGAGAGTGGCAGGTCAGTATAGTGTGAAGCACTTGGAGCTCCAAAGCCGAGAGTTACAGGTCAGTATAGTGTGAAGCACTTGGAGCTCCGGAGCCGAGATTTTTACGTCAGTATAGTGTAAAGCACTCGGAGCTCCGGAGACGAGAGTTGCAGGTCAGTATAGTGCAAAGCACTCAGAGCTCCGGAGCCGAGAGTTGCAGGTTAGTATAGTGTATAGCACTCGGAGCTCCGGAGCCGAGAGTTGCAGGTCAGTATAGTGTATGGCACTCGGAGCTCCGGAGCCGAAAGTTGCAGGTTCGATTCTAAACCCTGGCATAAAGATAATGGAGAAATTTACTTCGTCATACCGCATCTTATTGAACCGATATCCTGCCAGAAAGCTGCTGTGGTGAAGATTCAATGGGCTACAAGGTCTACGAAAACCGTGATCAACTCGATGGGTTACAAGAGGTTACCTTTCATTCATTTAGAACCATTGGTTGACAAGAAGGAGTCTGGCTTGTGACAGAATTTTGAGGAAGAAATTTGGGGAGACTTTCATCCAGCAGTGGACTGATGGTTGATGTTGTTGATCAATGAGAGTCTTTACTAAATGTCGGTTTGTTTTGGCACATGAACACAGAGCAACAGAGACCTAAAGCATTAGCTTAGGGATATACTTTTTTTGTTTGAGGCATTAATGTATGCAATTTGATGGGCTATAAGCAGTCGCCCGTCTATAATTTAGCGCTCCAGGTTCCAGGGAAGGAAGAGAACCAGGGACCAGAGACAAACATAACACCCTTCCTTCACAAAATTTAATCGCTGTCCCGGTGGCGCAGTGGTCTAAGCAATGGCTTCTGATCATTCGTCCGAAAAGGGTCCAGGTTCAAATCCCGGTGAGGCATGGTTGTTATGTTTTGTCTTACGGCACTGGCTCTCTCCCTTCCCTGGAGCCAGTGACCCTAAATTAGGGACGTGCGACTGCTTATAGCCCATTGAGTCGCTCACGGTGGTCGTTAAACCTCCAATAAAAAAAATAATTAGAACCCAAACAGACCCTTGTCGAACGAATTGTCAGAAGCCAATTCTTAGACCGCTGCGCAACCGGGGCGGCAAGGGATACGTAGAACGCTCCAAACGTTTTGCACACTGCGCATGCCCTGCCCTTAGGATGATGCAATCGCTCAAATCGTTGCGCCAGTTGTGAGTAAGACTTCAATATGCAAATTTGTGTTTACGTTTGCTGGCTTATTGCTCCTGTTCCGAAAAATTCTGCCTAGAAATGGAAAAATCACACAAAGCTTCTCGCGTAGACACCAACGATCCTGCATTAAAATTGAAACTTTGCGAGGGAAATTCCTGCAAAAATTCACAAAGCTTTGTGTGAAGTTTGTTGGGTTAGTGTGGTGGATCGTAGCACTTTGTTCCGGTGGGCTTCTCGTTTCCACCAAGGTCGGGAAAGCATCGAAGACGACCCAAGAAGCGGCCGGCCTACGTTAGCTGACGACACTTCTGCGGTTAGTGTCAACACCATTTTGGAACAAGATCGACAGAAAACATGTGAATATATTGCACAAGAAGCAAACATGTCCACCGCTTCGACTTGCAGAATCCTAACTGAAACAAGAAAGATGACACCGAATTTTCGGATGTAATAAGCACGTCTTTTGAATCCGTTCTGACGCAAATTAAATTTATCAAAGCTATACAAAGTCAATGGAACCGGTATGGAAAACAATTGATCTGACGGAAGAAAGAAGTTTTTCATCTGGGTTTTTAATCCCTCAGATATTGGTGTAAACGGAATCTTGAGTTTACGATACGAACTCTTAGAAACAGAGTTGTCGACAAAAAATAAGATGTAACTTTACGTCCCCTGGTAGGAAAACCACGCATTATTTTTGGAAGAAAGTATTCTCAAAAGGTTTATCCATATGAGGGGTATCAGTCCAAGAAAAAAATTTAGTCGAGTTTTCAGGAGCCCAGATTTTGTTACAAATACATCAGAATCCGAAATTAACACTTATGACCCCTGGTGGCCAAACCATTCTTTACAAAACATTAGAAATTACATGAAAAATATTTTCCATCAGGTCTTGTATGCGATACAGAAAGAATTTTTCAAATCGGAGTTTTAGGAGCAGAAAACGCAATTTACCTTTATGCGCCCTAGCGGAAAGTCTTAAATGATTTCCGTGAAAATTTTGAATTTATAGGAAAAACATTTTGCTTCGGAAACACTATCCAACAACGAAGGAATTTTTCAAATTGGACTTTTAGAAGTAGAGATATTGACAAAAATAAGACATACATCTACGCCCCTTGGCGTAGAAACCATGCATTTTTTCAAGAAAGTGTTCCTAAAAGGTTTTTCAACATGAGTAACATCGGTCAACACAAGACTTTTTTATCAATCGAGATTTACAAGCTCATATTTTGCTGCAAATACATCAGAAGCAGAAATTAAGATTTACGCCCCCTGGTGCCCAAACAATTTTTTTACAAAAATTCGAAATCATGTGCAAACGATTTCCCATAAGGAGCTATATCTGGTGCAGAAAGAATTTTTCAAATCGGAGATTTAGAAGCAGAGATATAGGGCGAAACGCAATTTACTTCTACGCCCCCTAGCGGAAAGTCTATGAATTACTTGAAAATTTTGAAATTATATGCAAAACATGTCACACTGAAAACACTATCCAAGAAAGAAGGAATTTTTCAAATCGGACACCTAGTAGTAGAGATATTGACACAAATAAGATATGCATCTACGCCCCCTGGCGGAGAAACTGTGGAATATTTTAAGAAGAAAATATTCCGAAAAGCTTTATCGATGTGAGTGGCATCAGTCCACGAAAGAAATTGTTCCATCGATATTTTAGAAGCTCAGATTTTATGGCAAATTCATCAGAAGCAAACATTAACACTTACGCACCCTGGTCGCCAAAGTATTCTTTACCAAAAATTCGAAATTATATGCAAAAAAATTTCCATTAGGAGATGTATCTGCTGAAAAAAATATTTTTCAAATCGGAGTTTTAGGAGAAGAGTTATCGGGAAAAATGTAATTTACTTTTACGCACCCTGGCGGAAACCTAAGCTTCACCCGGCAAATTAAAAAGCGGAATGGACTACCGTATTGCCGTTGTTTTGCACCGTTTTGCACCCAAGTATGGCGTTTTGCACCTAAAACCAGAAAACACTGTGAGCATTTAAATTGGGAGGGGATAACTTAAGCTTAAGTTGCCCCACCCCACACACACACACACACACCGGCAAATTGAAAAACGGAATGGACTATCGTATTTCCTTCGTGTTGCACCCAAGTATGGCGATTTGCACATCAAACCAGAAAACACTGTGAGCATTTAAATGGGGGGGATAACTTAAGCTTAAGTTGCCCCCCCCCCCCCCACACACACACCGGCAAATTGAAAAACGGAATGGACTATCGTATTTCCTTCGTGTTGCACCCAAGTATGGCGATTTGCACATCAAACCAGAAAACACTGTGAGCATTTAAATGGGGGATACCTTAAGCTTAAGTTGCCCCCCGCCACACACACACCGGCAAATTGAAAAACGGAATGGACTATCGTATTTCCTTCGTGTTGCACCCAAGTATGGCGCTTTTCACCTCAAGCCAGAGAACACTGTGAGCAAATAAAATTGGGGGAGGGAACGTTAAGCATCAGTTGACCCCCCACCCTGGAAAATTAGAAAGCGGAATGGACTACCGTATTGCCGTTGTTTTGCACCGTTTTCCACCCAAGTATGGCACTTTGCTCCTCAAACAAGAAAACACTGTGAGCGTTTAAATTGGGGGAGGGGGAAAGTTCAGCATCAGTTGACCCCCCACCCTGGCAAATTAGAAAACGGAATGGACTACCGTATTGCCGTTGTTTTGCACCGTTTTGCATCCAAGTATGGCGTTTTACACCTCAAACCAGAAAACACTGTGAGCAAATAAAATTGGGGGAGGGAAAGTTAAGCATCAGTTGTCCGCCCACCCCGGCAAAGTAGAAAACGGAATGGACTACCGTATAGCCGTTGTTTTGCACCGTTGTGCACCCAAGTATGGCGTTTTACACCTCAAACTAGAAAACACTGTGAGCAAATAAAATTGGGGGAGGGAAAGTTAAGCATCAGTTGTCCGCCCACCCCGGCAAAGTAGAAAACGGAATGGACTACCGTATAGCCGTTGTTTTGCACCGTTGTGCACCCAAGTATGGCGTTTTACACCTCAAACCAGAAAACACTGTGAGCAAATAAAATTGGGGGAGGGAAAGTTAAGCATCAGTTGTCCGCCAACCCCGGCAAAGTAGAAAACGGAATGGCCTACCGTATAGCCGTTGTTTTGCACCGTTTTTCCTCCAAGTATGGCGCTTTTCACCTCAAGCCAGAGAACACTGTGAGCGTTTAAATTGGGGGAGGGAAAGTTAAGCATCAGTTGTCCGCCCACCCCGGCAAAGTAGAAAACGGAATGGACAACCGTATAGCCGTTGTTTTGCACCGTTGTGCACCCAAGTATGGCGTTTTACACCTCAAACCAGAAAACACTGTGAGCAAATAAAATTGGGGGAGGGAAAGTTCAGCATCAGTTGACCCCCCACCCCGGCAAAGTAGAAAACGGAATGGACTACCGTATAGCCGTTGTTTTGCACCGTTTTGCACCCAAGTATGGCGTTTTACACCTCAAACCAGAGAACACTGTGAGCGTTTAAATTGGGGGAGGGAAAGTTAAGCATCAGTTGTCCGCCCACCCCGGCAAAGTAGAAAACGGAATGGACTACCGTATAGCCGTTGTTTTGCACCGTTTTGCACCCAAGTATGGCGTTTTACACCTCAAACCAGAAAACACTGTAAGCGTTTAAATTGGGGGGAGGGAAAGTTAAGCATCAGTTGTCCGCCCACCCCGGCAAAGTAGAAAACGGAATGGACTACCGTATAGCCGTTGTTTTGCACCGTTTTGCACCCAAGTATGGCGTTTTACACCTCAAACCAGAAAACACTGTGAGCGTTTAAATTGGGGGAGGGAAAGTTAAGCATCAGTTGTCCGCCCACCCCGGCAAAGTAGAAAACGGTATGGACTACCGTATTGCCGTTGTTTTGCACCCAAGTATGGCGCTTCGCACCACAAACCAGAAAACACTGTGAGCGTTTAAATTCGGTGGGGGAGGGGGAGATAACCTAAGGTTCACCCGGCAAATTAAAAAACGGAATGGACTACCTTATAGCCGTTGTTTTGCACCGCTTTGCACCCACGTATGGCGTTTTACACCACAAACCAGAAAACACTGTGAGCGTTTAAATTGGGGGGAGGGAAAGTTAAGCATCAGTTGCCCGCCCACCCCGGCAAAGTAGAAAACGGAATGGACTACCGTATTACCGTTGTTTCGCACCCAAGTATGGCGTTTTGCACCACAAACCAGAAAACACTGTGAGCGTTTAACTTCGGTGGGGGGGGGGAGGGGGAGATAACCTAAGGTTCACCCGGCAAATTAAAAAACGGAATGGACTACCTTATAGCCGTTGTTTTGCACCGCTTTGCACCCACGTATGGCGTTTTACACCTCAAAGAAGAAAACACTGTGAGCGTTTAAATTGGCGGGGGGGTAACTTGAGCTTCAGTTGCCCTCCCCCACCCCGGCAAAGTAGAAAACGGAATGGACTACCGTATTACCGTTGTTTCGCGCCCAAGTATGGCGTTTTGCACCACAAACCAGAAAACACTGTGAGCGTTTAAATTCGGTGGGGGGGGGGGGGAGATAACCTAAGGTTCACCCGGCAAATTAAAAAACGGAATGGACTACCTTATAGCCGTTGTTTTGCACCGCTTTGCACCCACGTATGGCGTTTTACACCTCAAAGAAGAAAACACTGTGAGCGTTTAAATTGGGGGGGGTAACTTGAGCTTCAGTTGCCCTCCCCCACCCCGGCAAAGTAGAAAACGGAATGGACTACCGTATTACCGTTGTTTCGCACCCAAGTATGGCGTTTTGCACCACAAACCAGAAAACACTGTGAGCGTTTAAATTCGGTGGGGGGAGGGGGAGATAACCTAAGGTTCACCCGGCAAATTAAAAAACGGAATGGACTGCCTTATAGCCGTTGTTTTGCACCGCTTTGCACCCACGTATGGCGTTTTACACCTCAAAGAAGAAAACACTGTGAGCGTTTAAATTGGGGGGGGGGGTAACTTGAGCTTCAGTTGCCCTCCCCCAACCCCGGCAAAGTAGAAAACGGAATGGACTACCGTATTACCGTTGTTTCGCACCCAAGTATGGCGTTTTGCACCACAAACCAGAAAACACTATGAGCGTTTAAATTCGGTGGGGGGGAGGGGGAGATAACCTAATGTTCACCCGGCAAATTAAAAAACGGAATGGACTACCTTATAGCCGTTGTTTTGCACCGCTTTGCAACCCACGTATGGCGTTTTACACCTCAAAGAAGAAAACACTGTGAGCGTTTAAATTGGGGGGGGGTAACTTGAGCTTCAGTTGCCCTCCCCCACCCCGGCAAAGTAGAAAACGGAATGGACTACCGTATTACCGTTGTTTCGCACCCAAGTATGGCGTTTTGCACCACAAACCAGTAAACACTGTGGGCGTTTAAATTCGGTGGGGGGGGGGAGGGGGAGATAACCTAAGGTTCACCCGGCAAATTAAAAACGGAATGGACTACCTTATAGCCGTTGTTTTGCACCGCTTTGCACCCACGTATGGCGTTTTACACCTCAAAGAAGAAAACACTGTGAGCGTTTAAATTGGGGGGGGTAACTTGAGCTTCAGTTGCCCTCCCCCACCCCGGCAAAGTAGAAAACGGAATGGACTACCGTATTACCGTTGTTTCGCACCCAAGTATGGCGTTTTGCACCACAAACCAGAAAACACTGTGAGCGTTTAAATTCGGTGGGGGGGGGGAGGGGGAGATAACCTAAGGTTCACCCGGCAAATTAAAAACGGAATGGACTACCTTATAGCCGTTGTTTTGCACCGCTTTGCACCCACGTATGGCGTTTTACACCTCAAAGAAGAAAACACTGTGAGCGTTTAAATTGGGGGGGGTAACTTGAGCTTCAGTTGCCCTCCCCCACCCCGGCAAAGTAGAAAACGGAATGGACTACCGTATTACCGTTGTTTCGCACAAAAGTATGGCGTTTTGCACCACAAACCAGAAAACACTGTGAGCGTTTAAATTCGGTGGGGGGGGGGGGAGATAACCTAAGGTTCACCCGGCAAATTAAAAAAAGGAATGGACTATCTTATAGCCGTTGTTTTGCACCGCTTTGCACCCACGTATGGCGTTTTACACCTCAAAGAAGAAAACACTGTGAGCGTTTAAATTGGGGGGGGGTAACTTGAGCTTCAGTTGCCCTCCCCCACCCCGGCAAAGTAGAAAACGGAATGGACTACCGTATTACCGTTGTTTCGCACCCAAGTATGGCGTTTTGCACCACAAACCAGTAAACACTGTGGGCGTTTAAATTCGGTGGGGGGGGGGAGGGGGAGATAACCTAAGGTTCACCCGGCAAATTAAAAAACGGAATGGACTACCTTATAGCCGTTGTTTTGCACCGCTTTGCACCCACGTATGGCGTTTTACACCTCAAAGAAGAAAACACTGTGAGCGTTTAAATTGGGGGGGGGGGGTAACTTGAGCTTCAGTTGCCCTCCCCCACCCCGGCAAAGTAGAAAACGGAATGGACTACCGTATTACCGTTGTTTCGCACCCAAGTATGGCGTTTTGCACCACAAACCAGAAAACACTCTGAGCGTTTAAATTCGGTGGGGGGGGGAGGGGGAGATAACCTAAGGTTCACCCGGCAAATTAAAAAACGGAATGGACTACCTTATAGCCGTTGTTTTGCACCGCTTTGCACCCACGTATGGCGTTTTACACCTCAAAGAAGAAAACACTGTGAGCGTTTAAATTGGGGGGGGGTAACTTGAGCTTCAGTTGCCCTCCCCCACCCCGGCAAAGTAGAAAACGGAATGGACTACCGTATTACCGTTGTTTCGCACCCAAGTATGGCGTTTTGCACCACAAACCAGAAAACACTGTGAGCGTTTAAATTCGGTGGGGGGGGGGGAGATAACCTAAGGTTCACCCGGCAAATTAAAAAAGGAATGGACTATCTTATAGCCGTTGTTTTGCACCGCTTTGCACCCACGTATGGCGTTTTACACCTCAAAGAAGAAAACACTGTGAGCGTTTAAATTGGGGGGGGGGGGTAACTTGAGCTTCAGTTGCCCTCCCCCCACCCCGGCAAAGTAGAAAACGGAATGGACTACCGTATTACCGTTGTTTCGCACCCAAGTATGGCGTTTTGCACCACAAACCAGAAAACACTGTGAGCGTTTAAATTCGGTGGGGGGGGGGGGAGGGGGAGATAACCTAAGGTTCACCCGGCAAATTAAAAACGGAATGGACTACCTTATAGCCGTTGTTTTGCACCGCTTTGCACCCACGTATGGCGTTTTACACCTCAAAGAAGAAAACACTGTGAG
This sequence comes from Macrothele yani, assembly GCA_039090855.1. Lineage (NCBI taxonomy): Eukaryota > Metazoa > Arthropoda > Arachnida > Araneae > Macrothelidae > Macrothele > Macrothele yani. The sequence goes on along the minus strand of CM077032.1, from coordinate 16,509,355 downwards.
CGTTTAAATTGGGGGGGGTAACTTGAGCTTCAGTTGCCCTCCCCCACCCCGGCAAATTAAAAAACGGAATGGACTACCGTATTGCCGTTGTTTTGCACCCAAGTATGGGCGTTTTGCACCTCAAACCAGAAAACACTGTGAGCGTTTAAATTTGGTTGGTCCTAACTTAAGCTTAAATTGGGCACCCCAAATTTCAACGCTTAAAAAATTTTCCGGCTTGAGGTGCAACCGAAGCCGTGCAAAATGGGAAAAAAACGATGGTCTATTTAAATTTAATTTTTCAAAAAGTGTGTGTGTGGGGGGGGGGGGGGGCTTAGTTGATCCCAGGAAAGTATGGATGGAATATGAGCCCAACTGATATGAGCCCAACAGATTATGACTTGTTCCCAAAACTGAAAAAGCCACCCAACGTTAAACCACTCAGGATGTTTCTATAAGGTAACGCGAGTAAACCGACGCTTAAACATTGGAGGTGTCCTGACTGGAATACAAGACTTGCCCAAATATTGGGTCAGTGTAATATAGAAGCATGTAGATTACTTCGAAGGCCTGTGAAGGTATGTTGTGAAATAAATTCGTTTTTTAGGAGGAAACCCACAATTTGCCATACTTTTGAAATTACCCTCCTATATCTGACAATGGGATATCGGATTTGTAAATCTACTTTTGTCAGTGTTCACGCTGATTAAAGGATTTGTTTTTTTTATCCGAAGTTTATGAATTCGAAAAACAGTTTCACTTCCTCATATTTGAATTTCTGATTTATGCTTATGTAGCAGCAGAAGCGAAATGGTAAGAAATACGGATGGAGGTTTATTTTGTAAACAAGCAATAGAGCTGAGTTAGCTGTACCAAATCAGAGGATTTGCAACATCCTGCAGTGACTTTCGAAAAAGATTCCCCAGTGAGATTTTCCTGCAAATTCAGTACCTCGGTCGTTTAACATTTTCATGAGGCATTCCCATTTGTTGGCGTGGAGAGAATGAACTTAGGATTCCGTTTAGGAATAAATTTTTCGTTTTCGACGCTCTGTCGCAAACGCCGGTCCGTACCTTTTAGAAACGCAAGAAAAGAAAAAAAATAAGTTCCGCGGGATTTTATATACGTCTATTTACCTATTTACGCTACCTGTAGAACACATCTTTACATAAACATAAATCACGGGAACTTGTGAAATCTATTACGAAATAAAACCACAAGGCAATTCGACATTTCATTTTATTCGTCGTTTCACGGCTTATTTTTTCTTTAAAAAAATTCTAAATGTGATTATATCATTTTCATTGATGTGTGACCAAAAATAAAACATTTATTCCTACTCGAGTACGCTCTGATAAAAAAGTAATGTCAGAAAGAATGGGAAAACTCACTAACCTCTAAGCAAAGTTCAAATTTCGAAGAACGCGACAGGTGTAACCATAAACTGGAATGACTTCAAATTTAATATTAAAACACCGGTGAACTTTCATTTGGCAGAAAAACAAAACTTAGTTCCGAAATTCGCATCCGATGAGTGTAAGTAGAAATTTTATTACCGTACAGAAATATACGAGGATTACGCCGAAAGTAATGGAAAAGTGGGCATAACGTTTTAGCACGTCTTTTGTAAAAAAAAGATCCTGCGTATGTTATCGGTTTGTCCGCCCGTAGACACGATATCTCTGCAACTATTAGTCCGATTTGAAAAATTATTTTTGTGTTCGGAAGCTTGAAATACACGAATGATGACCCTTCATTTCGTTTTCTTTACGATGTACAATTTCGCCGCTAGAGGGCGTAAATGCAGATGATGTCGAATTCAAAAATACAGTTTATTCCACATATTTGCTTCTAAACATCCGATTGAAAAAATTCTTTCGTCTTTCGATTCCATTTATGTCGAAAAGTATTTTAAAAGTAGTTTCTTTTTCAAATTACGCATAGATTTTCCGCTAGGGGGCGTAGAAGTAAATTGCGTTTTCCCCGATACCTCTTCTTCTAAAACTCCGATTTGAAAACTGTTTTCTTTAGCGGATACAACTTCTCATGGAAACTCTATTGTATGTAATTTCCAATTTTTGGTAAAGAATACTTTGGCCACCAGGGGGCGTAAGCATTAATTTTTCTTCTGATGCATTTGACAAAAAATCTGAGCTTCTGAAATCTCGATTAAAAAAATTCTTTCGTGGGCCGATGCCACTCACGTCGATAAACATTTTTGGTATACATATTTTTTTAATATTTCATGGTTTCTCCTCCAGGGGCGTAGATGTTTATCTTATTTTGTCAATATCTCTGCTTCTAATGGTCCGATTTGAAAAATTCTTTCTTTATTAGATTGAGTTTCTGGTGTGACATGTTTTTGAAATAATTTCAAAATTTTCAAGTAATTCATAGACTTTCCGCTAGGGGGCGTAAAGGTAAAATGCGCTTCCTCCTATATCTCTGTTTCTAAATCTCTGATTTGAAGAATTCTTTCTGCACCGGATACAGCTCCTGATTGGAAATCCTTTGCACATAATTTCTACTTTTTGTAAAATCGTTCGGCCATTCAGCCGTTTTAAGGAGTAAGGAGACAGGAACAATCAGGAAACCAGCACACATTTATTCAATGAAATATTGGCCGTTAGCATGAATGACCTTTCCCCATTTTTCAGGCAACAAATGAATGCCCCTGTGATAGAAAGACTCCGGTTTTGAGCTGAAGAACGCAGTGACGAAATTTTCCTCTTCTGGAACTGTGGTGAACCTCTGTTGGTCTAGGGCATGTTGCATAGAGCGAAACAGATGAAAGTCTGAGGGTGCATTGCCCAGGGAGTAAGCTAGGTACGGTATAACCTCCCAGTGTAACTGTTCAAGTGTTGATTTCTTGGTGGGACCGACATGTGGTCTGGCATTGTCGTGTAATAGGATGACTAAGCGGCGTCCTTTACCTGTCCATGGGCGTTTTTGCTCGATTGCGGGGTTCAGTTTCATCACGTGATAACTACATCATTGTGCAGTAATTGTTTCGCCCATTTTCAACAGTTCGAAGTAGAGCACCCCATGCATATCCCAACGCACACACAACAGCACCTCTTTATACTGTGGATATCCAGTTTTGCAGTGGATGTTCATGGCCGGACAGGATTGCTTGCGTACGGGGTTTTCGCAATAGGCACGTTTTTCATCCCTGGTGACAGGCTTACACAAGAAATTCTTCCCTTGAAGCCTCTTCAGCAACGACATGCAGATGTCCAATCGTTGACCAATATTACCTTCCGTTAAAGTATGCGGAACCCACTTACCAATCTTCTGGATCTTCCCCAAGGCCTGTAGACGCCGTACCACCGTCGATTGAGCCACTTTCAAACGTTTCGCCAGTTGCGTGGTCGATTGTGTCGCATCCTCTTGCAACAGCGATTCCAGCTCCTCGTCTGGGAGTTGCTGCAGTCTACCAGCATGTGGCTTGTCTTCCAAGCTTAGATCACCTTTCTTAAACCTGGCAAAACATTCTCGACACGTCCGCTCACCCATAACTGTTGCCTGGCATATTGAACGTATGATTCACTCACACTTTTTCCTAAATTAAGCGCCGCTCCGGTGGCGCAGTGGTCTAAGTAATGGCCTCTGATCATTCGTTCGAACGGGGTCCGGGTTCAAATCCTGGTGAGGCATGGATTTTGAGTTGGTCTTACGGCACTGTCTCTCTCCCTTCCCTGGAACCAGTGACCCTAAATTAGGGAGGGGCGACTGCTTATAGCCCATTAAGTTGCTAACGGTGGTCGTTAAACCTCCAATCAAAAAAAAAAAAAATTAAGCATGAATAACAAACAGTGCCGCAAAGGAACTTTATCGGTCGCTCCGGTGACGCAGTGGTCTAAGCGATGGCCCCTGATCATTGGTCCGAACGGGGTCCGGGTTCGAATTCCGGTGAGGCATGGATGTTGTGATTGTCTTACCGCACTGGCTCTATCCCTTCCCTGGAACCAGTGACCCCAAATTAGGGACGGGCGACTGCTTATAGCCCATTGAGTTGCTCACGGTGGTCGTTAAACCTCCAATAAAAAAAAAAGAACTTTATCGGCCACCAACTAGGCTTTCTGTACTAACTGACAGCACGGTTTGCCGGTCGGTTAGACCCATACAGCACCCGCTAGCGGCGGCGGCGGCAGCGGCGGAAACTTTTGCATACCCGTAATATAAAAAAAATACTTTTCGTAACCCCCTCCTCGGAAAAAATTCTGGACAAGGCACTTCCTAAGTTTCTAATTACAGAATTTAATTTACAACTTTTGCTGTGCCAGTCGGGGATTTTTTTGTGAACATGGCTTGCTCAAAAGAAAGGGATACGAATAACACTTCCGTTATTTAAATTCTTAAGACGCCAAATGTTACTTCGCGATCGAAACATTCAAATACCATAACCCAAAATAATTTACTTGGTAAATATCCCTCCTTTCGATATCTGTGGTAACATCACGGATGCACATTTGAGTGTAAACTATGAAATAAGGACTGGAAATCTGCATGGGTTTTCTTCGTAAGCTGACTTGTCGGGATATCCATTACGGCGTGAATATATTGGGAAACAAGAAACCGCAATCATTCGACGAAACGCTGTTGAAAATTTTATGCGTGGGAGGAGAGAAAGTCAGAACGGAATATTGCTTCCGAGAATTTACTTTTGGACGTCGTTAGATTGGTTCCTGAAGCGAAACGACGGATTCTACAAAAGGAAATAGTAGCTCAGTGTGCTGCATGCAGACTGGCTCTTCTTGAATTATTAATGTCAAACTTCACGGTCGGGGGCTGACGGAACGCAAATATTTCGTCCTTCGTGTAAGAGATATTACTTGCCGCTCAAATGTAACTTAAAATTACATAAAACTACGAACACCGATGTTGCGAATAAAAGCAGTTAGACGCTGAAGAGTTGCTTGTCTCCAATGATATGTAATAACGTATACATACTGTCATTTGGATTTCGCATATTTCCTATCTTGAACGAAGTATTTTTAACAGCAATTTCAACAGAGTGTTGGACGCCACAAAAAACAGCATCGTTTCTTCTGTAATCCTTTGCTTGTCAGACAGCTTCAGCTCAATGTTCGACGAAATATTCTTTTTCTCAAAACGCCTCTTTCCTTTATTTATTAAACTGCTTCTACAGATCAGTCTGGGCTCTTGTAGCCATCTCAGCTTGGATCTTGATTTCGACCATATACAGTGTGTAATCAAAATGTGTCCCGAATAGGTTTATTAAAGAAAATAAGTACAACACTTACAGATTCGAACTTTAATCGCCTTCAAGGTGCCAAAAGTCATGGGTTATAAAACACAAGGCCGCTCATCTTGGTGCACGATACGTCAATAAAATAAATCCATGGTTTAAAACCTGAGTTGATGAACCATAACTTTAATTATGCTCAAGATACAAGTTAAAACCTGATGATAATTAAAAACACTTCGTAAGAACTTTCGGGTGCGCTCTGGATCCCCTCTTCAGATGAGAAGTACAAATGCAAACATAAGACCGAGTGACACATTAATCTATAGGTCTCGATAATGACGCACGTGTAGTGGATATGACGTATGTGTTGTATATATGATATCGGCATACACTACATCTGTTTAATATATTGATATGAGTTGTACATTTTCCGTATGTTAGTTACGTTCCCAATCTTTTTGGAGCCTCTTTTCCGATACCTATTCCACCTTTATCACCCCTTCATTCCTGACACCCATAACATCCTTCAGATAACCCCTTCCTCCTTCAGATACCCCTTCACATAACCCCCTTCCTCCTTCATATAATCCCTTCTTCCTTCACATAACCCCTTCCTCCTTCAGATAACCCCCTTCCTCTTTCAGATAACCCTTCAGATAACCCCTTCCTCCTTCAGATACCCCTTCACATAACCCCCTTCCTCCTTCATATAATCCCTTCTTCCTTCACATAACCATTTCCTCCTTCAGATAACCCCCTTCCTCTTTCAGATAACCCTTCAGATAACCCCCTTCCTCCTTCAGATAACCCCTTCCTTCTTCAGATAACCCCATTCCTTCTTCAGATATTCCTTCAGATAAACCCCTTCCTTCTTCAGATAACCCTTCAGATAACCCCTTCCTCCTTCAGATAACCCCTTCCTTCTTCAGATAACCCCATTTCTTCTTCAGATACCCCCTTCCTCCTTCATATAATCCCTTCTTAATTCACATAACCCCTTCCTCCTTCAGATAACCCCTTCCTCTTTCAGATATTCCTTCAGATAAACCCCTTCCTTCTTCAGATAACGCTTCAGATAACCTTTCAGATAACCCCATCCTCCTTCAGATAACCCTTCAGATAACCCCTTCCTCCTTCAGATAACTTTTCAGATAACCCTCTTACTCTTTAAGATAACCCTTCAGATAATCCCCTTCCTCCTTCAGATAAGCCCTTCCTCCTTCAGAAAACTCCTTTCTTCTTCAGATAACCCCATTCCTCCTTCAGATAGCCCCTTCCTTCGTCCGAGATTCCTTCAGATAACCCCTTCCTCCTTCAGATAACCGTTCAGATATCCCCCTTCATCCTTCAGATAACCGTTCAGATATCCCCTTCCTCCTTCAGATGACCTTTCAGATAACCTTCCATATAACCCCTTCCTCCTTCAGATAACCCCTTCCTTCTTCAGATAACTTTTCAGATAACCCTCTTCCTCCTTCAGATAACCCCCTTCCTCCTTCAGATAACCCCCTTCCTCCTTCAGATAACCTCTTCCTTCTTCAGATAACTCTACAGATAGCCCCCTTCCTCCTTCAGATAACCCCTTCCTCTTTCAGATAACCCTTCAGATAACCCCCTTCCTCTTTCAGATAACCATTCAGATAACCCCTTCCTCCTTCAGATAACCTCTTCCTTCTTCAGATAACTCTACAGATAACCCCCTTCCTCCTTCAGATAACCTCTTCCTTCTTCAGATAACTCTACAGATAACCCCCTTCCTCCTTCAGATAACCCCCTTCCTCTTTCAGATAACCCTTCAGATAACCCCTTCCTCCTTCAGATAACCACTTCCTTCTTCAGATAGCTCTTCAGATAACCACCTTCCTCCTTCAGATAACTTTTCAGATAACCCCTTCCTCCTTCATAACCTTTCAAATAACCCCCTCTTTCAGATAACCCTTCAGATATCACCCTTACAACCTTTTCCCCAGGTACCTTTAACTGATTTGTACTTATTCTACCTTTCCTACACATACCCTCTTCCTCCTTCAGATAACCCTTCAGATAACCCCCTTACAACCTTTTCCCCAGGTACCTTTAACTGATTTTGTACTTATTCTACCTTTCCTACACATACCCCCTTCCTCCTTCAGATAACCCTTCAGACAACCCCCTTACAACCTTTTCCCCAGGTACCTTTAACTGATTTTGTACTTATTCTACCTTTCCTACACATACCCCCTTCCCTGTCAACCTATTTGTCTCACTTCGATATCAGTTAAAGATGTAAATATCCTGGTGCCCGCTAGGGGACCACTACACATACGTCATTGTCGAGACCTATAAATTAATGTGTTACTCTGTCTTATGTTTGCAAGCCGCGGGAAGCCTAGTGGTCAACGTTCGTGACTGCCACGGAGAAGACCTCAGGTTCGATCCCAGGCAGATACGAGCGCTCGAACCACTAAATACCCGCCGTGCGTAGGATGGACACGTTCAGCAGCCGGGTACCGGCCACCAGTAATAAATGAAGGTGTCTTCCTCCCCTTTCTACGTCGCTTCCGTGTCACTTTCCTATTAGGCATTCTAGCCCAAATCTCTTAGCTTCCTATTTCTAAGGGATGTTTAAGACCTGTGGTCAGACACTACCTTCCTAAAATACTCTACATATGATCTGATCTGATGTTATGTTTGTATTTGTAATTCTCATCTGAAGACGGGAATCTGAATGGACCCGAAAGTTCTCATGAAGTGTTTTTAATTATCAACAGGTTTTAACTTGTATCTTGAGCATAAATAAAGTCATGGTTCATCAACTCAGGTTTTAAACCATGGACTGATTTTATTGACGTATCGTGCACCTAGATGAGCTGCCTTGTGTTTTTGTTTAGTGTGTTTAGCTGCACAAAGGTATTTATATAGTCGTGGTATAGCAGTATGAAAAATTTTAACTGGCGCGCACGTCGTATAAAAGCTTCGACGTACGCCATGATTTTTATCACTTGCGAAGTGTAATCTCGTGAGACAGGTTGAACAACCGCCAGTAGGATTAGGGCAAGCAGACGTGAATGATCGGAGTTTGTACGAGGCATGGTAGTGGAAGACAGACAGATGAGACATTCACTTCCCGAATTTGTGCGAACATTCAACATCCCTCGAACCATGGTGTCACGTGTGTACCGAGAACACCTCATGGAAGGCATTACCGCGCACTACGGACAGCGCAGTGGCCGACCACAGGTGCTGAGATATCTTGACCTGCGGCGTCTGACCAGGATTGTCCATGATAACAGATAAGCGACACTGTCTCTAATAACATCCACATTCAATACAGAAGGTACCAGAAGTCAGGGGCGTAAAGAGAGCACCCGCAACCCCGCGTCGCGGGTTGGGGGGGCGTGAATTTTAGGGGGCCCAGATCTACACAATGCGTCAAAAATTTTAAGACTGGCGCTAGATTTCAGCCTACGGTGGCGCCACCAGTGTAATCGCGAATGCGTTATAAACCGTGACCATCTGCTTGCTTTCTGCCAAAAGTACTGCGCAGTTGTTAAAGTAACTCAAACGAAAAGGCCGTTCATTAGAGAAGTAAAATTTTTTTCATGTTGAATTATTAAGATGTAACAAAGGGCTGCTATTAAATTTAACGCAAAACTTGGTAAAACTTCTTCGTAAACGTACCAAATGATGAAACAAGTTTACGGTGAGTTTTGTTTAAGTAGATGAAATTTTTTCCTGTGGCACAAACGGAAGACCAAGTTCATCTAGGACACCTGAGATTATTGAAAAAGTGCGTGATTTCGTGGCAAACAATCGATGTGCGTCACTAAGAATGATGGAAGAGTCTTTAAACATCAACAAAGAACCGATTCGAACCATCCTGCATGAAGATTTGGGCAAAACAAAAGTCTGTGCTAAATTTGTTCCACACACGTTAACCAATGAACAAAAATCAAGGAGAAGTGCACATTGCAGAGACATCATTTCAGCCGCTGAAAATGATCAAAACTTCTTAAAATCGATTGTTACAGGTGATGAAACATGGCGTTTTCAATATGATCCTAAAACAAAGCGACAAAGTGTGGAATGAAAGTCAAAAAACTCACCACAAGCCAAAAAAACAAGAAAAGTTCCACCGAAAATCAAAACAATGCTCATTACGTTCTTCGATAGTAAGGGTATTATCCACAAAGAATTTGTTCCAAGTGGACAAACAATTACTGGTGAGTTTTATTTAAATGTGTTGAGGCGTTTGATGGGCAGAATTCGTCACATTCGTCCAGAATATCGGGATGAAAACAGTTTGTGTTTGTTGCACGATAATGCACCCAGTCACACCTCACTTCTTGTTCGTAGAGTTTTGGCGAAAAATAACGTCTGTGTGTTGAATCATCCACCGCATTCGCCTGATTTAGCACCCTGCGACTTTTCTTTGTTCCCAAAACTTAAAATGACGTTGAAAAGGGTGTTATTTTGATGATATTTCGTCCATACAAACAGCTTCGACGCGTGCTTAGGAGGCAATTCCGCAAAGTGAACTGAAACAGGCATTTGAATCATTATTAAATCGCTGTAACAACTGTATTGAAGCCGAAGGGACTAATTTTAAATAACAAACCAAAACAAATTATAATTTCGTGTTTCTATTTCATTTTACAGACCCAGTCTTAAAAATTCTTTGCCAAACTGTGTATGTATGTATTTTTTTTTTATTTAGCAATTTAATTTTAGACAAGAGGTTTTCTACTTGCTCTCAAAATTTTTGTCTTAAATTTTCTGTTTTTTTTTATACGAAAGTTTTTGAACTAAAGGGCCCCATTGACACAGACTTTTATCTGCGCACCGATTAGAGATCAAATCAGAACATACATAGATGATTTTAGGAAGGGAGTGTCTGACCCCAGGTCTTAAACAAACCTTAGAAATAGGAAGCTAGGAGATTTGGGCGGGTTTTTTGTTGTTGTTTTTTTATTGGAGGTTTAACGACCACCGTGAGCAACTCAATGGGCTATAAGCAGTCGCCCGTCCCTAATTTAGGGTCACTGGTTCCAGAGAAGGGAGAGAGCCAGTGCCGTAAGACAAACACAACATCCATGCCTCAACGGGATATGAACCCGGACCCCTTTCGGACGAATGATCAGAGGCCATCGCTTAGACCACTGCGCCACCGGGGCTGCTAGATTTGGGCTGGAGTGGCCGATAGGAAAGTGACACGGAAGCGAGGTAAAGAGGAGGAGGAAAACGCCCTTATTTATTACCGAGAGCCAGCATCCGGGGTCCGACGGCTTAACGTGCCCAGCAGACACACAGCGGATATTTAGTGTTTCGAGCGTTCGTACTTTCCTGGGATCGAACCTGAGGTTTCTACCTTCGGTCATTGCACACTCAAAGTAGGCTTGACGGACTTGCGATGATAAGAATTGAAAATGACCGAGCCAGGAAACTAGACGTGACGAAACTGATTGAAATATTCGCTAAGAAGAACGTTAGAAGGGAATCGAGATTTTAAGTTTTCTTTATTTTGTAAAGTATGCTTGCTTCTTGAATTTAAAAGACAAGACACTACAAATTAAACGATATCGCTGAAAATTTTAAAACTAGAAAAATGTAAACACACTTGTTTTTCCTCTTTCTCAAAAATTATTGTATTAAGGAATTAAAGAGTTTTAAAGGAAGTTCGAAACCAGACACTCGAAGATCAGTATTTGTATTTACTTGATTTGATATCGTCAACATTTGTCATTTGAAGATTTTGCACTTTTCCCCCGAGTATTTAATTTCTGGAGGATACTTATCGGAATAAGTGCTCACATAAATAAAAGTAATACATAAGTGGTCATAGAATCAATATGTGCAAAATATATTTTTACTACGGCGAAGTTAAATTTTACCTTCACTTTTTGCATTAACCTTTACTATGTTAGGGGCCTGTTAGGAAAACTTCGCGGGAAAGGGGGTCCAGAGATTTTGCGTTACGCCACTGCCAGAGGTATCATCAGGATATGTAACGCAAAAAAAGGCGCACTACATTGCCTTTGTTGTACCACTACATCGGACACAGCGTCTCACCTGGGCTCGTCAATACGGTAATTGGACCCCGGATGACTATCAACATGTGCCGTAGGTATATGAGTCACGCTATAGTTAAATGGACGATGCCATCGCTCTGTCTACATTATTTTATAAACAACGCATAGCAACTGAAAAAATTGCTGTTCCGACACCGCTGAGATCGAACCCAGCCAGATCTCTCGATAACTGGTCGAGTGCGTTCGCATTTGCAATTTAACAATATGCTGAAAAAATTATTGGAACCATAAGGTAAATGCAAACACACTCGACTAGTTATCGAGAGATCTGGAGTTCCATCCCAGCGGTGTCGGAACAGCAATTTTTACAGTTGCTATTCGTTGTTTATAAAATTATGTAGACAGAGCGATGGCATTGTCTCCACGTATTTGATATACAGTATATGCACGCTATAGTTGTTACGAGCTGATGTTAGGTATCGCCCATACAGCACAAAACGTTTCAGATATGCATCAATAATGTTACAATCTCTCATTTTTGTTACACTTTCAGAGATATCTTACAACTACGTTCAGCAACATTTATTTTGGAACATAACTCTTTGTTCATTACGGTTACGTTAAAACTAGCATTCACCGATATTACTGTTTTATAGGTTCCATTGTACATAATCGCTACCTTGATGTTACATTCCGGCGATATTTAAGATTTTTGGTTTGGCAACGGCATAGATGCGCATTACGCTATTATGCCATTTCACCGAAGCAATCTCGCAGACGTATTTCCACGTGCTACTGGGATATTCTTTCGTGATAATGTCGTACTGGAGTTAGCTGATTTAATAGTTCATCCTTTCTTTTTTTTGTGATGCAAGGTTGTCTGAAAGTAAGTAATTGTTTTGATTATTATAGTTTTTTAATTCTAAAAAGCATTTTATAAAATCTAAGTAGATGGCTGAGTTGTTGTATTAGTATTATACTATACCAGCATGCTTTTTTTACTTGAAGCTGATAAATTTAATATTGGCAGGTATTTAGACAAATGACGAATTTGATATTATTTCTTTTTTTTTTTCGCTGAAATATAGTCTATTCCACACGTATAATAGGAATTCGACACCCTTATTAGGGACCGATTTTTATTTCTTTTGTTATCAATATATAAACGCCGCCACTGTTCCCAATGAACAGCGGACTGCGTTGAACCTGTGAAAACCTAAACAACTTGTAATACGTCTGTTGTTGCTTTTGAAACAGCTGTGGAGTGTAATATATTTTCCAAAGTAATCGAGGTAGTTGCCTTCAATGCACGATCTTAAAAAACAAGAGTCACTCACAATACAAATTTAAATTCGTTGGCTGAATTTAAAGATTTTATTGTATATAAGAACTTTCGGGTTTCCTAGAACCCATCATCAGATACAGGAGAAGGAATAAATTTAAATAAAGTGTTACGTGAACATAATATAGATATCAGATATGAATATGACATATTTGATATCTATATTATGACATATCTGATATCTATATATGACATATTATGTTCACGTAACACTTTATTTAAATTTATTCCTTCTCCTGTATCTGATGATGGGTTCTAGGGAAACCCGAAAGTTCTTATATACAATAAAATCTTTAAATTCAGCCAACGAATTTAAATCTGTATTGTGAGTAACTCTTGTTTTTTAAGATCGTGCATTGAAGGCAACTAACTCGATTACTTTGGACTATTTCTGCACGAATTCGAATTCTCCTAATAGTAATATATTTTATTGTGATTTTACAAAGTTCATTAAAACTATAATGTTCAACTAGTAAATGCGTAGCAATAATATGATGATGTCACAAATATCTTTCAAATACGTAACAGTAATGTAACGAAGTTACAAATATTTTTGAAATACGTAACAGTATTTCTATTCCACACGTATAATAGGAATATTATACGTGAAATATAGTCTATTCCACACGTATAATAGGAATTCGACACCCTTATTAGGGACCGATTTTTATTTCTTTTGTTATCAATATATAAACGCCGCCACTGTTCCCAATGAACAGCGGACTGCGTTGAACCTGTGAAAACCTAAACAACTTGTAATACGTCTGTTGTTGCTTTTGAAACAGCTGTGGAGTGTAATATATTTTCCAAAGTAATCGAGGTAGTTGCCTTCAATGCACGATCTTAAAAAACAAGAGTCACTCACAATACAAATTTAAATTCGTTGGCTGAATTTAAAGATTTTATTGTATATAAGAACTTTCGGGTTTCCTAGAACCCATCATCAGATACAGGAGAAGGAATAAATTTAAATAAAGTGTTACGTGAACATAATATAGATATCAGATATGAATATGACATATTTGATATCTATATTATGACATATCTGATATCTATATATGACATATTATGTTCACGTAACACTTTATTTAAATTTATTCCTTCTCCTGTATCTGATGATGGGTTCTAGGGAAACCCGAAAGTTCTTATATACAATAAAATCTTTAAATTCAGCCAACGAATTTAAATCTGTATTGTGAGTAACTCTTGTTTTTTAAGATCGTGCATTGAAGGCAACTACCTCGATTACTTTGGACTATTTCTGCACGAATTCGAATTCTCCTAACAGTAATATATTTTATTGTGATTTTACAAAGTTCATTAAAACTATAATGTTCAACTAGTAAATGCGTAGCAATAATATGATGATGTCACAAACATCTTTCAAATACGTAACAGTAATGTAACGAAGTTACAAATATTTTTGAAATACGTAACAGTAACATGAAGTTGGTATGTTGAAGTTACAAAGACCTTTCACTTTAAGGTATCGGTTATGTTTCAAAGTTATATAACGTTTGAGGACATTTTGACGTAATACTGTTTTACAGGTTCCATTGTACATAATCGCTACCTTGATGTTACATTCCGGCGATATTTAAGATTTTTGGTTTGGCAACGGCATAGATGCGCATGCGCAATGCGCATTACGCTATTATGCCATTTCACCGAAGCAATCTCGCAGTCGTATTTTCACGTGCTACGGGATATTCTTTCGTGATAATGTCGTACTCGAGTTAGCTGATTTAATAGTTCATCCTTTCTTTTTTTTGTGATGCAAGGTCATCTGAAAATAAGTAATTGTTTTGATTATTATAATTTTTTAATTCTAAAAAGCATTTTATGAAAATCTAAGTAGATGGCTGAGTTGTTGTATTAGTATACTATACCAGCATGTTTTTTTAAGCTTTCCAACCGTAGGTTGAAGAAGCGTATATGCTCCAGCTTTGTCCGTCCGTCCGCACGATAACTCGCGTGAAAATAGTTCGATTTCTATGAAATTTTAGTATGTGGTAGGGAAGCACCTGGGGACGAACCCTATTGAAAATGGGGTTAATGGGGTCAAAGGTCACGACATAGGAACGGGATTCATTCTATTGCCCTCATGCGTCATTACTTGCGTAAATATGGTTCGATTTCAGTGAAAGTTTAGTATGTGCCAAAGGACTACATAAGGACGAACCCAGTTGAAAATGGGGTTGATGGGGTCAAACGTTACGACATAGAAACGGGATTCATTCCATTGCCCTTATGCGTCATTACTTGCGTAAATATGGTTCGATTTCAGTGAAATTTTAGTATGTGGTAAGGGACCACATAAGGACAAACCCTCTTGAAAATGGGCGAACTGGGGTCAAAGCTATCGACATAGGAGCGGGATCCATTCCATTGCCCTTATGCGTCATAACTTGCGTAAATATGGTTCGATTTCGGTGAAATTTCAGTATATGATAGGGTATCACCTGGGGACGAACCCTGTTGAAAATGCGCGAAATAGGGTCAAAGGTCAGGACATCTGAGCGGGATCCATTCCGTTGCCCTTATGCGCCATAACTTGTAAAAATGATTTGATTTCGATGAAATAGGATGCGTTCCCAGGGATCACCTGGGAACGAATCCTATTGGAAATGGGTGAAATAGGGTCAAAGGTCAGGACACCGGAGCGGGATCCATTCCGTTGCCCTTATGCGCCATAACTTATGAAAATGGTTCGATTTCGATGAAATTTCAGTATATGATAGGGGATCACGTGGGGACGAACCGTATTGAAAATGGGTGAAATAGGGTCAAAAGTCAGGACAACGGAGCGGGATCCATTCCGTTGCCCTTATGTGACTAAACTTGTAAAAATGGTTCGATTTCGACGAAAGTTCAGTTTATGATAGGAGATCACCTGGGGACGAAATCTTTTGAAAATGGGTAAAATAGGGTCAAAGGTCGTTCAGGTCAGCGGAGCGGGATCCATTCCATTGCCCTTCGCCATAACTTGAAAAAGAAATTCTTCGATTTCGATGAAATGTCAGTATATGATAGGGGATCAACTGGGGACGAACCCAATTGAAAATGGGTCAACTGGGGTCAAAGGTCTGGACACAGGAGCGGGATTCATTCCATTGTCCTAGTGCGTCAAGACTTACGTGAAGATGCTTCGTTTACGACAAAACGTTTTCGTGTTGTTCCGGAGGTATACTGAACCAATTCTGTTTAATATCATCGAAATGGGATCAAAGGTCAGGGCACAGGAGCGAGATTTATTCCACAGCCATTATTCCTCATAACTTGAGTAATGATTTCTGGTATGTTGGAAAGCGTATCATAATCAATGCATTGCATGATTTTACTAACTTGTTTTACTTGAAGCTCAGAAATTTCATATTGGCAGGTATTTAGAGAAATGACGAATTTGATATTATTTATTTTTTTTTTCGCTGAAATATAGTCTATTCCACACGTATAATAGGAATTCGACACCTTCATTAGGGACGATTTTTATTTCTTTTGTTATCAATATATAAACGCCGCCACTGTTCCCAATGAACAGCGGACTGCGTTGAACCTGTGAAAACCTAAACAACTTGTAATACGTCTGTTGTTGCTTTTGAAACAGCTGTCGAGTGTAATATATTTTATTGTGATTTTACAAAGTTTATTAAAACTATAATGTTCAACTAGTAAATGCGTAGCAATAATATGATGATGTCACAAACATCTTTCAAATACGTAACAGTAATGTAACGAAGTTACAAATATTTTTGAAATACGTAACAGTAACATGAAGTTGGTATGTTGAAGTTACAAAGACCTTTCACTTTAAGGTATCGGTTATGTTTCAAAGTTATATAACGTTTGAGGACATTTTGACGTAACCGAAAGGTTTCTGAAGCATTACTGTTACACTGCGCAACGTATCTGAAAGGTTCTCAGTGTTTCAGTGTTACGTACTTGTAACATATGCGAAATATTCTGTGCGGTGTGGGTGGGTGAGGCACAGACCCCATCAGGCCATGAACCCTAGCTGTTAATACGGCACTGCACAAGCTAGTGATGGTTCCCTAAATGTTTGGGGTGTCACGGTTCGTGTCCTCTTGTCCTCGTAAACACGTAATTAACCGGTAATCGCTTTGTTGCTCTTCTGGGCGGCCATTTGCTGCGCTTCATGTACGCCAACAGCGATCGGATATTTCAGACGGACAATATGCTATGTCATCGGGCCAAAATGTTCCGAAACTGAATCAACGTTTTTTCAGTTGTTCCAATTTTAATCGACGAGCACTTTGGACATTTCCTACGGAAGGTGTGGCCACCCCGTTCACCCGGTATGAACCTAATAGAGTACTTATGGGAAGTAGTGGAAAGGCCCAAACGCGCCAAAGATCCTGCATACAGATACCAGGAAACTGTGGGCGTCTGTTCAGACTGAATGGCTCAACATCACTCTAGAAGCCTCCCTGCCACTTGTGCAATCGATGCCACGTCGAGTTGCTGCCCTTCGCCGGGCTAAAAGAGATCCTGGACGATTCTAAGTACGTATTCCATGATTTTTGGCGCTTCAATGTAGTCCCTGGTTGTATTTGAGCAGTTTTATAGTTCATAGTTCTGTCGCTAAGTGGCGTTTGTGTATTTCTATTTGCAGCTGTATCTGCGCTTCTAAAAATTCAACTGAGAAATATCTTTTTTTACTGTCACTACTGTATAGATACAACTGTATAGATGCAGTGATGCAACTGTATTCGCTACTGTATAGATGCGGAGTATTATCCTCTTTAAATAATACACTAGTTTCCCGCTATGGAGGATAAAGGTCAAAAATTTTCCCCCGCCCCAGCTCTACTTCCGGAAGTTGTATTTGAAAGGATCTTTTTCCATAGTAGATCTTTTTCTATGAAGAATATTTTTTGCCTATTTTAAAGTTTTCCATTATGTTTTTCCATTATTATTCCGCTAGATATTCGCTTTGGAACGATTTCCAAAGACATGCTCATTACAATCGAAAATTCAGCGTCTTCTTTCTTGTTTATACACTCTCTGATGAAAAAATGCCATACCGTTCGACCGAGATGAGTCCGGGTTTCTTTCCTGGTATGGTACGGATATTGTATTTGTCTTGCTGCATTGACACTGCCCCTTGCTTGGAACTAATGACCCTAAGATTCTTTACAACTCATACTTAAATTTTAGGAACCAGTGTATATTAATAATTTGGCCTTGTTCGTTTTTTATTAAACGACAGCAATGTGTCCGGATTCTGTTCAACTAGCAGTATTTTTTAACTGCCACTAATGTGTCCTGATTTCGTTCAACTCTAAGTTCTGTGACCAGAATTTTTTAACTGGGATTTATGAGACTAGATTTTGTTTCACTGGCAGTAAGTAATGTGTCATCGCTGCCAGATGAAGAAAATCTTAACTGGCAGTAATGTCTCCAGTTTTTCTACTTAACTGGCAGTAATGTCTTCAGTTTTTCTAATTGGCAGTGATGTGACCTGACAAATTTAACTGACAGTAATATGTTAGGTTTTTGAAAGTGATGTGTCTAGTTTTCCTAACATACAGTAATATGTCCAGTTTTTTTAACTGTGTTTAACTGTTAGTGATGAGTCTAGTTTCTTTAACTGGCAGTAACGTGTTCAGATTTTGTTTAACTGGAAGTGGTGTGTCCAGTTTTTCTAACATGCAGTAATATGTCCAGTTTTCGTTTAAACTGAGAGTAATGTATCCAAATTTTTTAATTGGAGGTAATTTGTCAGATTTTTTTAATGGCAGCAATATGTTCAATTTTTTAATTGATTCTAATATGCCCATATTTTGTATAACTGGCAGTAATGTCTCTAGCTTTTCAATTGGCAGTGATGCATCCATACTAATTTAACTGAGAGTAATATGTCAGATTTTGTTTAACTGGCAATAATGTCTCCAGTTTTTCTAATTGGTAGCGATGTGTCCAGATTATTTTAACTGGCAGTAATATGTCCAGATTTTGTTCATCTGGCAGTGATGTGTCCGGTTTTCCTTACATGCAGTAATATGTCCAGTTTTTTTTTAAACTGAGAGTAATGTATCCAAATTTTTTAACTGTAGATAATGTGCCAGATTTTTTTAATGGCAGCAATATGTTCAGTTTTTTACCTGATAGCAATATGTCCAGATTTTGTATAACTGGCAGTAATGTATCCAGTTTTTCTAATTGGCAGTGATGTGACCAGACAAATTTAACTGGCAGTAATATGTTACGCTTTTTTTAACTGGCAGCAATGTCTTCAGTTTTTCCCTAATGGCATTGATGAGTCCAGATTATTTTTACTGGCAGTAATATGTCCAGATTTTGTTTAACTGGCAATGATGTCTTCGGGTTTTCTAATTGGCAGTGATGTGACCAGACGAATTTACCTAACAGTAATATGTTAAGTTTCCGTTTAACTGGCAGTAATGTCTCCAGTTTTTCTAATTGGCAGTGATGTGACCAGACGAATTTACCTAACAGTAATATGTTAAGTTTCCGTTTAACTGGCAGTAATGTCTCCAGTTTTTTTAATTGGCAGTGATGTGACCAGATTATTTTTACTGATAGTAATATGTCCAAATTATGTTTAACTGGCAATGATGTCTCCGGTTTTTCTATTTGTCCAAAATGTATCCAGATTATTTTAATTGATAGTAATATGTCCAGATTTAGTTTAACTGGCAGTATTATCTCCAGTTTTTCCAGTTGGGCGTGACGTGTCCAGATCATTTTTACCGTAAACAATGTTTCCAGCTTCTTATCTGATAGGCAGATGTCCAGTATTTTTAAATGGGCACTAATATTAAATGGGCACTAATATTTACAGATTATTTATCTGGCAGTAATGCGTCCAGTGTTTTTAATTTACAGCTATGTTTCCAGATTTTGCTTAACTGCCAGTAATGTGTCCATTTTTTAAATTGGAACTGATGTTTCCAGATTCTGTTTGACTGGCATCAGGGTGTCCAGTTTTTTAAATTGGCAGTGATGCATCAAGATTTTTTTTAACTAGCAGCAATATGTTGAGCTTTTTATCTGCCAGTAAGGTGTCCAAATTTGTTTATCTGGCAGTAACATATATGTTTAGATTTTCTTGTAATAATGAGTTGAGCATTTTTTAGAATACAGTAATGCATCCAGACTGCAGTTTTGGAAAGTAGTTGTCAAATTATAGGAATCTTTGCTTTATTTACGTAACAGTTAGTGCAGTCTATGTAGCCGCAAAATCTTGCTATCCTAAAAAACTAAAAGTTTTGGGCAGCAGATTTTCTGGTCTGTATTAGACTTTTCCGACCCGGACTTGACCTTCTTCCTAACTTCAAGACGTGAGAACTGATTTCTAACCATTGCAGATCCTAATAAGTGCAGAGAAACTCAGGCAGTAGTTACGAGATATAAAAATGGTAACCTGATAAACTTCTATCCGATAACAAAAACCAAAACTCAGCCAGGCGAATGGAAGACATTCGTGAGGAACGTGAGACACATTTCGGAGCATCTGTTTGCCAAGATTCTTTATTAGACGAAAAACAGGAAACGAACTGACCCATCCGATTCTTTTGTCGGAGATTTTTTCTCCACGACCACTGGCGGATTCTATTTTGACAGCTCCTGATTCAGAAACACCGAGGAGACTGAAAACAGGAAATCACCGGGTGCAGATCTATTTTCTGACTGTGAAACTGCGACCAAACTTTAAGGAAAAAGATGTCACGTGCCTGCTTTGCAATCATGTCTTCTTGGTACAAAAAAAAAAAAAAAGGAGAAGGAGACAGAGTGAGAGCTATATATTTTTAGAATAACATCACTTCCCTTTTCAGCGGATTTTCTCTTCTGCAGCGCATTTCAAATATAAATTCAAATTTTTTGTACTTTATAAAGTTTGCGCCACCGTGCTGTAAATATTCTGGCATCGCTTGTTGCTTTGCGTCTATCCAGATAGTTGTAAAGCAAACTCGAAGTAAAAAACTTCCATGTAACGAAAACCGGTAACGGCGAATTATTGTGAAAAACCACCGCTGACACATGATTTTTCAATACTGTCCCATGAAGTAACGCAACAATGTTTAATTTAATTATAAATTTGAAATAGTATAACCATACTAAAAATTCAAAACTTCTTGGCGTAGAACACAAATAAAACTTTCCAAGCTTTCGCACATCAACCAGATGGCTTTTTCAAGGAAGGTAGACAGCTAACTGCAAACTGGATAATAGAACGTTTCAACGATTTAGCTGTCTACCTTCCTTTAAAAAGCTATCTGGTTGATGTACGAAAGCTTGGAAAGTTTTATTTGTATTCTACGCCAAGAAGTTTCGGATTTGTAGTATAATTATATTATTTTGAATATAATTGGTGCACAGTTCCTACTTATTGAACTTATAAAATTGAAGTTGTTATTTCTTCTATTGGTGTAAATTATGGCAAGAGTAGCAAGCCAAATAATATCCAAAAACTTGAAAAATAATTCATCGTCCTGGAACGGGAATCGAATCCTCGTCCGCTGGTGGGCGCCCTAGTGTGCTAACCACTACACCACCCAGAATGATCAAGTCTCAGGTTTGCGAGAGATATGAATTTAACACATCACAGGAATCGATCGCCAGTCGAAAGAACGGTATTCATATTTGGCGAATCTAGATGAATAGGATTCACTGTCTCCGGTGATTTCCGAGAGAAGCAGATAAACCGTGAAACACGGGGTTACACCAGTATACGATTCGCGCGCTATCCGGGAAACGCGGACTCGATTCCCTCCTCCAGGACCATGAAATTTCCACGTTTTCGGATATTATCTGACTTAAAATAAAAATACCAACGTTTACCACAATTAAAGGTTTATTATGCATCGACTAGAGTTTCGCAAAGCTTATGGTTCGGCATCATCAGGACGAACGAAGCGTAAACATTCAAATCATGGTGACGTCATCAGAGTTCTGACGGTCACGGTTTTTGGTGTGTTGTTTTCAGCGCTTGCAAGAAATGGAGTCGACGTCATGTAGTTGACAAGCTGTGAAGAGTTCCGGTATATGTGGAAAGCTTCTTGATAGTCCTTGCAAGCTTTATGGCTCGGTGCATTATGCGGCTGCTATCAACAAGGCTCGGTTCCATAGTACTGCCACAGAGTTGGTAGGGCATAATTGTCCAGTATATCGAGCAAGACGAGCCGGTTAACGGGTTTGTCCACGTTAACAATCGGCCGGTACCATACCACGAAAAACGCACCCAAACGAGTACGCTGCCTTCTCCAAACGTAACCGCAAGAACAGTACACTGTGTTAAACAGCGTTCCTCCGGCTTCCAATTTTGGTTCCTCTTGATGTCTACTAACAACCCTCTGAGTTTGTCGCCGCATTAACTGAACACCCTGTATATGCACACATTAATACATATAAAAAATTTCAAATCGAGTATAAAATTTATCTTATGCTCGTGTATCGCAAATGCAAATTTCAAGAAATCTACACATCATTATCATCAATGTCAACCATTATCAATCCACTGCTGAACGAACGTCTCCCCAACTTTCTTCCACAACGGTCTGTCTTGTGCCGGTTTCCTCCATGTTACTCCCGCATACTTTCAAATTTCATCCACCCATCTCACATTTGGGTCTTCTTCTGGGTCTTTTCCTGTCCCTTGGAATCCAGCCTAAAATTTCGGCTGTCCATCGATGGTCTGTCCTTCTGGCAATATGTCCAGCCCATTTCCATTTAAGGGATTTTACTCTGATCATGACGTCTTCAACTCTTGTCATTTTACTAATCCAAGAGTTTCTCTTCTTATCTCTCCTGGTTACACGAAGCATGCACCTCTCCTAGCTACTTTGAGTTGTCTGCAGTCTGTGAATGCCTCTTTTAGTTAAGGTCCACGTCTCTGCACCATACGTAAGCACTGGAAGGATGCATTGATCAAACACTTTTCTTTTAAGACATAATGGCATATTGCTCTTGAAAATTATACTCTTTCTTCCACCAGGCAAGTTTTATACGCCGATTAATTTCTTCATCAATTTGACCCTCACTTGATATCTGCTGTCCAAGATAAATGTAGGTATTGGTTATCTCCAGTTTTTCTCCATCAATCAGTAAATCTTCGTTTCTTGTATAAGCATTGTACATCACTTTTGTCTTCTGAAACTTCATTCTTAACCCCACTTCTTCACACATACAAGTGATTAAATATCTTTTATCTCTACACATACAAGTGATTAAAAATGTAAAAATGTTACACCTTCGGTTTAATTCAGTAATGGACTACAGATTTCCCCATGGGGTGGTGTAAGATACTGAGGATACTAATAAGATAACGCTGTGCTGGAGAAAATCCCCACCCCCAAAAAATATATTAGGAATAGTAAAAATGTCTTCACCTTTCTACAAACGTATTTATCATTATTAAGAAATCATTACAGTGTTATCTGAAAGCATATGCTGTAAACTATTTCTCTGCTATGTGATTTCAGCCTCTTTAGATTATTTAGATTAGAACATAGTAGTGAAAAAGAAAAACTTGAACTATTTGAATGACAGTTTTTGGTACCTCGATTTTTTTTTCTCTCTGTGTAAACCTTCCACCGGAAGGAAAAAACAATTTTTATGGAAATAATTGCTAACAATTTGCTGTTGTTAAAACTTAGGTAGCAAATATTTTGTTGTATTTTTTTTATTATTATTTTGTTGTGGATTTTTTTATTATTATTGTTATTATAATATTTCCCCTCATTTTCTTTTTTTTTTAATTAATTTCTCCATATATTCAATTATAAACGGAAACCATTAAACTAAATATTTGAGGAGATCGCCCAAAAACCTACGGGGTGGTGGGGTGGGGGGTGGGGAGTACATTGATTTTCTGGTGGGGGGGGGATAAGCCCCCCGATACGATGCCTGAATACATAACTGTCTGCCAATTTTGCTGCCCCGGGCATGCCATGTGTCTTCCACTTATTCAGTACATCCAACACAGTTGACTTGGTACAACTCACTAATACACTGAGTGGCCACTTTAATATGACCACCTGACAGTTTTAAGCAAATGAGCTATGGCTGCACGCTGTTGCCGCCAGAGGGCGAGGCTAGTATAAAAAGGGAAAGCTTAGTGCTTGCGACAGTAGTAGTAGTGATTTTTGGGTGACGATTTGACGGACTTTCAACGTAGGATGATTGGTAGGAGCTCGGAGCCATGCAGTGAGTATCACCAAAACTGCCGCATTCGTGAAATGTTACAGAGCAGCTGTTGTTTAAAGACTGGACTGTCAGTCAAAAAACTGGGTCTCTACGTGCAACGTGTGGTCGTCATCGACTAGTGACTGCTCGGGCGGAACGGAGAGTGTCCAGACTGGTAACAGACAACAGAAGGGCAACAGTACAGCAAATTATAGACCATCTTAATCAAGGATCCCCTCAAATGATCTCTGCACCCACTGTTCGCCGTACACTGCATCGGATGGGTTTAGCAGTCGCATGCCTGTTCGAACACCTTTGCTGTCTGCAATTAACAAGAGAAAACGTCTCCAGTTCGCACAGGAGCACAATGATTGGACAGTCGATAATTGGAAACAAATTATGTGGCCCGATGAATCACGTTTTCAGTTGCACCATGCCGATGGCCGAGTGAGAATTTGGCGGAAACAGCACGAAAGCATGGACCCCAAATGCATTGCTATAACCCTTCAAGCTGGTGGAGGAAACGTTATGGTTTGGGGAATGTTTTCCTGCCTGCTTTGGACTCTTTAATTCGTGTTGATCAACGTCTGACTGGCACATCATATCTAAACATCGTTACGGACCAAGTGCATCCTGCCATGTGGATGGTTTATCCCAATGGCGATGTCTACTTTCAACAAGATAATGCGTCCTTCCATAGTGCTCGTATTGTACAGGATTGGTTTCAGGAACATGCCGGTGAGTTTACTTTGCTTAGGTGGGCCCCACAATCTCCAGATTAAGAATTTGTGGGATGAAGTTGAACGAGGCATCGGACAGCTGGATCCACAACCCTGCAGTCTCCCACTCCTGGAAAGTGCTGTTCATCAAGCATGGTTTCAGATTCCACGAACCACCTATCAACATCTCGTGGAGTCCATGCCACGAAGAATCGACTCAGTATTAAAGGCAAAAGGTGGCCCAACGAAGTACTGAGGTGGTGTTCGTAATAAAGTGGCCACTCAGTGTATAACACCCAACAATCTTTCCTTTCTCAAAGTCAGTTGACTCCCGCCGTGACATTTTCACTCAACCTCACAGTGCGATATGATCGCATTCAGCTGCAGGCTTGTTTTTGTAAGGTTTGGAGCTGTACCGCGCTTCCTAAGAGCGCAGCGGATCCATTCATTTGCTTTTGAAGGGGTATCCGGGGATTTTTGTCAAATAGTATATGTACATATACACGCATCGTAAAAAAAAAAAGTTGCTCTCAGAAGAAAGTGTGTGATTGCAGTGCTATTCGGGAGGAGGGTAAAGTTTGCCAAGAACAATAAATGATTAAACATTGAGACTGATATGGGCAATATTTATTGAGCTACACACCAATAAGTAGTGTCTGTCAGTATGGCGTTGGGCCGCCATGTTTTCTCATACAGCATGCCAGACGTCTCGGCATGGAGTTGTAAGGATTCCTGATGGTGTCCTGAGATAAGCCATCCCATGCGGACTGAAGCTTCTCACGCAGTTCCTGAAAATTGTGTGGTAGGGGTGGTGCGTAGATAGCTACTTCAATAGCATCCCACATATTTTCAATTGGTGGTAGATCTGGTGATGCGACTGGCCATGTCAGAGTGTCAGTGTCTTAAACACAAGCTGTCTACGCAGCAGCAGTATGCGGATGAGCGTTGTCCTGTTTGAAAGGTAGCACCGGCGTGAGCGTTCACAAAAGTTAGGGACACTGGTTCCAGAACCGCATTAACGTAACGTTGGACAGCCAAAGTGCCTGTAATGAACACCAAAGGAGATCTGGCATCGTAGGCAATTACACCCCACACCATGGCACCAAGCCTTTTGGACATGTGACGCTTGAAAACAAACCGTTCCTCTTGGAGCCGACTGCGGCGACTCCACACACGGGTTCGTTGGTCGTCTCCTCCAAGACAAAAATCGGGATTCGTTGCTGAAGAACACCCGCTGTCATTCTGAGTGGCTCCGTGACAGTGTAACAAGACACTATTGCAGTTTTTGGAGACAATACAATGGTGTTAAGGGCAGTCGTCGTAACGGTCTGCCTGCGTGTAGTCCTACGTCGTGTAGCCGTCTGTCAGTGGTGGTAGCACTAATCGGACTATGCATGGAGGGCACCACGGCTCGCTGAATATCCGCAATCGTGGCTGTTCGTTAACTACGCGCATGTCGGACAACTCGTCGGTACTCTTTCTCTCTCTCTCTCTGCGGTTCGTCTAGCTTTCCCAAAACTTTCCTGTCTCTGCTGCGTGCTTTGTTCTATCGATTGCCGCCAACAGAGTGCTATGGTGATATCCGCAAGACCGGTATGGCGCTCAGTACGGTGATAAGACCATGACGCTTACCGGAACCCGACGATGCGTCCTCTCTCGAACTCCTACATCTGCTCGAATTGCTTCCGAACTTTTCTCCGAGGCATGCTTCTCTTGCAAAGGAAGCAACCAACACAACAGCACGAGTCAGAATTGGCATCCACGCGACCTTATACACTGAGTGGCTACTTTATTATGACCACCACCTCAGTACTTGATTGGGCCACCTTTTGCCTTTAATACTGCGTCGATTCTTCGTGGCATGCACTCCACGAGATGTTGATAGGTGGTTTGTGGAATCTGAGACCATGCTTGATGAACAGAACTTTCCAGGAGTGTGAGATTGCAGGGTTGTGGATCCAGCTGTCTGATGGCACTTTCAACTTCACCCTCCAATTCTCAAAAGGGTTGAGAACTGGAGATTGTGGGGATCACCTAAGCAAAGTAAACTCACCGGCATGTTCCTGAAACCAATCCTGTACAGTACGAGCACTATGGCAGGACGCATTATCTTCTTGAAAGTAGCCATCGCCATTGGGATAAACCATCCACATGACAGGATGCACTTGGTCCACAACGATGTATAGATATGATGTGCCAGTCAGACACGAATTAAAGGGCACAAAGCATGCCAGGAAAACATTCCCCAAACCATAACGTTGCCTCCACCAGCTTGAAGAATTGTAGCAATGCATTTGGGGTCCATGCTTTCGTGCTGTTTCCGCCAGATTCTCACTCGGCCATCGGCATGGTGCAACTGAAAATGTGATTCATTGGACCATATAATTTGTTTCCAATTATCGGCTGCCAAATCTTTGTGATGCTGTGCGAACTGGAGACGTTTTCTGTTGTTAGTTGCAGACAGCAAAGGTGTTCGAATAGGCCTTCGGCTGCCATATCCCATCTGATGCAGTGTACGGAGAACAGTACATTCAGAGATCATTTGAGGGGGTCCTTGATTAATATGGTCTGTAATTTGCTGGACTGTTGCCCTTCTGTTGTCTGTTACCAGTCTGGACACCCTCCGTTCCTCTCGAGCAGTCACTAGTCAATGACGACCACACGTTACACGTAGAGACCCAGTTTTTTGGCTGACAGTCCAGTCTTTAAACACTTTAACAACAGCTGCACTGGAACATTTCACGAATGCGGCGGTTTCGGTGATACTCGCTCCATGGCTCCGAGCTCCTACAATCATTCCACGTTGAATCGCATTTTGTACCCCTCTCGTCACCCAAAAATCAATTCTACTACTGTCGCAAGCACTGAGCTTTTCCTTTTTATACTAGACTCGCCCTCCAGCGGCAACAGCGTGCAGCCCTAGCTCATTTGCTTAAAACTGTCAGGTGGTCATAATAAAGTTGCCACTCAGTGTGTAACTGTGTATCCATACCAAAATTTCATTAAAATGTGGCCATTAGGTTTTCAGAAATTCGACAAAATGCGCAAATTCTCTTAATTTTGAACATCAGTGTATATCATATAACTTTTGTTTTTAAACAAAAATTACTTTTAGCAACTTTACAGTCTTCCATAGGTATACTTCAAAGTAAATTTTAGTAAAATGGCCAGGCGATGTATAATTCTTTAGATTTCGGAGTTGGCAGTTCTACCTCTAATGATTGATGATCGTTATTGAGAGCACGGTAGCTTCTCTTTCGGTAGAATATCGCCAACTTCAAATAACGATTGATGCTGACAGCTCTCCCATTGGTCCCGCATTTCTTTCCGGTGTATGCAACGATGGACGATCCACAGCACAGGAGGATTTCAGCTAGAAAGAACCTCTAATTAGGAAGACAAAGTGGATTTGAAAACTTCACATTATACACTTCCGTCATTAAAAAGCACCTAAACTTTTCTGGATCGTTTTATCACACTTTAGAGCCATTAACAAATATAAAATTTAATTAAATATATTTGATCTCGGTTTCCAACCGTAGGCTGAAGAAGCGTATAATCTCCGGCATTGTCAGTGTGTCTGTCTGTCCGGACATCCGCACGATAACTCGCGTAAAAATGGTTAGATTTTGATGAAATTCATGGGGGCAAACCTGGGGACGAACCCTATTAAAAATGAACGAAATGGGGCCAAAGATCAGGACACAGGAGCAGGATCCGTTCCATTCCTCTTATGCGTCATAACTTGCGTAAAAATGGTTCGATTTCGACGAAAGCTTAGTATTTGGTAGGGGACCACTTAAGGACGAAACTTGTTTAAAATGGGAGAAATAGGGTCAAAGGTCAGAGCATCGGAGCGGGATCCATTCCACAGCCATTATCCTCATAGCTTGAGAAACAATGCTTCCATTGCGACAAAACTTTAGCATGTTGTTCCGGTGGTACACTGAACCAATTATTTTGAATATTTTTTTTTTTTTTTTGATTGTAGGTTTAACGACCACCGTTAGCAACTCAATGGGCTATAAGCAGTCGCCCGTCCCTAATTTAGGGTCACTGGTTCCAGGGAAGGGAGAGAGCCAGTGCCGTAAGACAAACACAACATCCATGCCTCACCGGGATTCGAACCCGGACCCCTTTCGGACGAATGATCAGAGGCCATCGCTTAGACCACTGCGCCACCGGGGCGGCTTATTTTGAATATCATCGAAATGGTGTCAAAGCTCAGGGTACAGGAGCGAGATTTATTCCCTAGCCATTATCCTCATAACTTGAGTAATGATTTCTGGTATGTTGGAAAGATTATCGATTATCATAATCAATGCATTGCATGATTTTACTAAGTTGTTTTACTAGCTTCAGAAATCTTTTGGAATATATCTTTCACGAACCGAAGGTTCAAAATTTTGATTCACACGCTTCAATAATTTTGAAAAATTCCTTCCGGTGATTGTTCCCTCAAAATATTTAGTCGCCAGCATGCAAACCCCAACGGGTCGTCAAAAACGGGAAGAAGACATGGCGTCGTAGGTCGGACCGCCTTGAAAGGAAAAATTTGAGCCAATGCTCAGGCAGGTAAATAGTACTGAAAAGCACTGAAAAATTAGAGGTAGAATACATGCATTGCCAAATGTTGGAATGCTAAACTGGAAGAAAACTGTATCTCATACTGTGAGCTACTTAAATTTGTTTAACTGCTGTTTTGTTTTCTTTGGTAAGTGAGACGCAGCATTTCATATTACAGTAATACTAAGGTGGGCCTGAGGTTATACTACGAACGGAATAACTAATTTAATGTGGTGTTTTGTCTTTTTTACGCTTTCAAACCGTCCGTCCGTCGGCACGATAACTCACGTAAAAATGGTTCGATTTCGACTAAATTTTAGTATGTGGTAAGGGACCACCTGGGAATGACCCCTATTGAAAATGAGTGAAGTGGGGTAAAAGTTCACCGCATAGAAGCGGGATCCATTCCATTGCCCTTATGCGTCATAACTTGCGTAAATATGGTTCGATGTCAATGAAATTTCAGCATATTGTAGGGGACCACATGGGAATGAACCCTTTTGAAAGTGGCTGAAGTGGGGTCAAAGGTCAGGACATAGGAGCGGGATGCATTCCATTGCCTTCATGCGTCATAATGTGCGTGAAAATGGTTCGATTTCGAATAAATTTTATTATGTGGTAGGTGACCACCAGGGGACGATCTTATGACGTCACAATCTCGCGCTTGGTATGTTAGCGCGCGGTCACGCCATCTGTTTCATTACGTCATGCGTTGTGTGTGGATCCTATTAAAGTTTTATGAGGTCACACTCTTGCGAGCAGATGGTCGCGATTCCCATCTGCCTCATTACGTCACGCTTTGTGTGCGTATGTTCGTCCGCACGATAACTCGCGTAAAAATCGTTCGATTTTGATGAACATTTAGTATATGGAAGGGGATCACCTGGGAAGGAACCGTATTGAAAGTGGACAAAATGGGGTCAAATGTTAGCACATAGGAGCGAAATCCATTTCAGTGCTGTTATGCGTCATAGCTAACGTAAAAAAGGTTCGATTTCGATTAAATTTTAGTATATGGTAGGGGACCACCTGGGAACAAACCCTATTGAAAATGGGCGAAATGGGGTCTAAGGTCAGGACATAGGAGCGGAATCACGTCCATCGCCATTATGCGTCATAACTTAGGTAAACATTTTTGATCTGGATGAAATGTTAGTATGTTGTAGGGGCCTGCCTGGGGACGAATTCTATTGAAAATGGGCGAAATGGGGTCAAAGGTTAACACAAGGGAGCGGAATCTATTTCATAGCCCTTACGCATCATAGCTTACGTAAAAATGCTTCCATTGCGACAAAACTTTATCATGTTATTTGGGAGGTGTACTGAACCGGTTCTGCTGATTATCATCGAAATGGGATCAAAGGTCAGGGCACAGGACCTAGATTTATTCCACAGACATTATTCTCATAACTTGAGTGATGATTTCTGGTATATTGGAAAGCGTATTATAATCAATGCGTTGCATGATTTTACTAACTTGTTCTGTTCATGAGATGAGGAATGTTCATTGTTAATTTATTTAATTATTGAATTGATGCATATGTTCATGCCATTTTATTTCACGAGTGTTTCTCAGG
The DNA here is from genome assembly GCA_039090855.1 of Macrothele yani. NCBI lineage: Eukaryota > Metazoa > Arthropoda > Arachnida > Araneae > Macrothelidae > Macrothele > Macrothele yani. The sequence goes on along the minus strand of CM077032.1, from coordinate 16,478,783 downwards.
CCAGTAGTGACGGTGTAGATGGAAAGTTGTATATCAAAATGTAGCCAGTAATACCGCGTATCTAAATCATATTGCGTTGTGTGATTGTGGCTAATGTTTTTTTTTTTTTTTGATTTTCAGGTCTGGAAGTATGGAGTGTTAAGTAGGGAGGAATGAACATTTTCGACATCTACTCCTCTACGAGTTTAACAAGAGATCCACAGCCGCCGAGGCTGCTGGACTAATTTGTGCTGTGGATGAGGAGGATACTTGTGCTTCGATTACAGCCCGCAAATGGATTGAGCGGTTTCGAGGTGGCAATTTTGTCCTCAACGACTCTCCACGCTAAGGTCGTCCATCTCACTTTTATGAGGATCGTTTGAATAATCTTATCCACTTGGATACGCGTCAAACTACAGTGAATTGGCCACTGAGATGGACTGTGATTAGGACACAGTAGTGCGACACCTGGAACGTATGGGAAAAGTCCAGAAATCGTGGACTTGGGTGCTTCACACACTCTCACCGAGGACAACAAGAATAATCACGTTGTCATATGTTGTTACTTGCTCGCCCATTATCGTGAATTTTCTCAGTAACACAAACCCTTTCTGTCACGTATTGTTGCTAGAGATAAACTTGGTACCTGGTGTTGAACTTCAGCCATCGGAGGGAATGGTTAAGCTCAAACAAGACGCTCACACCACGTCCAAAAGCATCCTCAGAAGATCATGTTATGTGTCTGGTGGGACATGGAAGGTATTATTCACTGGGAAATGCTGCCGGGGAATCGGACTATCAACGCTGCACTCTATTGTAAGCAATTCGGCCATGTGGAGGGAGCGATTAATCAAAAACGGCCACATGGCAGTTATGATTTTCATCTCCAACTTGATAACGCACGCCCCCACAGTGCAAACATGACCAAGATAGCCATTCAGGAGACAAGAAGTGGGAGATCCTTCCATGTCCGGCCTATTACCCAGATCTCGCCCCCTTCAGACTACCACCTGTTCGAATCTCTGTCGGATGCACTCCGTGGCAGAACGTTCATGAATGATGTTGATCTCGATAATTTCTTTGATGATTTCTTCGCAGCAAAACCAGCACGTTTTTTCACGAATGGCATTGCTGACCTATCCGGACGTTTGGACATCATAATAAACAATGGGGGGCATATAGTTGATTTATTCCGTTTTCCCGTCTGATGTAATACATTTCTGTAATGCTATTTTACTTACACTGAAGAGTAATTAAATTAGAGACAGCTGGCGTTATGGAAATGTGGCGCTCTGGGCGGCCCTGTAAACGGAAGCGACATGACGTAGGCAGCGATCCGACAATATGAGGAGTGATACGACGGGAATCATGAAGAGTTGGACGCAGTATGGGTAAGACTAAGGATCTATGCGTATTTGATCGTGGGCAAAGTGTCGAGGCCTGACGACTGGGTCAGTCCATCTCGGAAGTCGTGCACGCACTGGGATTTTCACGAGCCACTGTGTCACGGGTGCACCGTGAGTACATCGAATCTGGTAAAACCATCCCTGCATGGGCCAACTGCCGTGGACAACAGCGTGGGGATGAGAGGAGTCATCGTCGGCTAGCTCGCATTGTAACAGCGGATAGACGGGCCACACTGCAAGGAATCACTCGGCAATTTAACGCTGGTGCACAAAAACGTGTAAGCAGCCACACCATCCAGAACCATCTCCTCGCTATGTGGTACAGAAGCCATCGTCCCACGAGGGTACCGCTGCTGACCGCACATCACAGGGTGCAAAGATTAGCACGGGCGCGGGAACATCGTCACTGGACCCTAGACATGTGGGAAAATGTTGCCTGGACTGATGAGTCGAGATTCACGTTGGTACATGCGGATGGCAGGATACGAGTACGACGGAAACCACATGAAGCGATCGATCCTTCTTGCCCGCAGGGTACTCTTCAAGCTGGTGGGGGTTGCATTCTCGTCTGGGGACTGTTTACGTGGTCTGAAATGGGACCCCTGGTACGTGTGACATCGTCCTTCACAGGGAACCGTTACCGGGATATCCTGGACGACCATTTTCTCCCGTTTGTGCGTCTTCAACATCCCACTGGGGACCTCATCCTGCAACAAGACAATGCAGCTCCCGAATTGTATCAGAATGGTTGGATGAACACTCCACCGACGTGACCTCGCTTCCTTGGCCAGCTAGGTCACCTGACCTCAATCCCATCGAGCACATCTGGGATACCATCGAGAGAGATGTTCGTCGCCCTGACCCCCTTCCATCAAATCTTCGTGAACTGTGGGAGCTTGTTCAGGGGTCCAGGATCAGTATTTCTTCCCAACGCTTCCGGTGTCTTGTCGAGTCCATGCCGAGACCAATCGCCGCCGTCATCAGGGCGAAAAGTGGTGCTACACGTTACTAGACGTGCATCTCTAATTCAATTGTTCTTCAGAGTATTTAAGTGATGAGTGCTGTGTGTTCTTGTTTTATTTTTAGCGCGTCTTTTGTAAAAAAGATCGAGCTTATGTCATCGGTTTGTCCGTGCGTCCGACTGCAGGCACAATATCTCTGTCTCTATTAGTCCGATTTAAAAATTTCTTTTTGCATTGGGAAGCTTGAAATATGTAAATGATGATGCGTCATTTCTTTTTATTTTTACGATGTACGAATTTTGCCGTTAGAGGGCGTAAATGCAGATGACATCGAATTCAAAATACATTTTATTCCATATATATTTGCTTCTAACCATCCGACTGAAAACTTTTTTATCTTTCGATTCCATGTATGTCGAAGAGTATTTTAGGTATAGTTACGTTTTCAAGTTATGCATAGATTTACCGCTATTGGGCTTAAAAATAAATTACGTTTTCTCCGATATATCCTCTTCTAAAACTCCGAATTGAAAAATGTTTTCTTTAGCAGATACAGCTCCCGATGGAAAACCTTTTGCATATAATTTCTAACTTTTTGTAAAGAATGCTTTGGCCACAAGGGAGCGTAAGTGTTAATTTTTCCTTCTAACCTACACTGACGGAAAAAATCCCAACACCAAGATGGGGTTGTGTTAGATAAACGACAGTTGGTAGGCGGTGAGAGTACATCTGTAAGATGACGTCTATGCAAATTTCGCTCTCGGCGCATGCGTGTGGCGCTAGTAGCGCCCTCGGAACATGCAAAGCAGGTTTGCTGTAAATATGCGCTGTAACGTTCGTGAGCGTTATTTATCGTTGAGATTCAACGTAGTGTGTTGATGTTAGTCAAGAATGCCTTTAAGAAGACGATATTTTGTTTGATTTCCAGATTTTCTGTAATTTTCCCATTGCGTTCATCCTGTTGATTTTGGCTTCTTAACTATTGATTTTAGCTTTTAAACTATTGATTATGGCTTTTTAACTATTGATTTTAGCTTTTAAACTATTGATTTTGGCTTTTTTTTTTTTTTTTTTTTTTTGATTGGAGGTTTAACGAGCACCGTGAGCAACTCAATAGGCTATAAGCAGTCGCCCGTCCCTAATTTAGGGTCACTGGTTTCAGGGAAGGGAGAGAGCCAGTGCCGTAAGACAAACACAACATCCATGCCTCAACGGGATTCGAACCCGGACCCCGTTCGGACGAATGATCAGAGGCCATCGCTTAGACCTTTGCCACCGGGGCGGCAATTTTGGCTTTTAAACTAGTTATTTTGGCTTTTAAACTATTGATTTTGGCTTTTAAACTATTGATTTTGGCTTTTTAACTATTGATTTTTGTTGTTTGGATACCTTGATTTTGGCTTGTTTGGATATCTTGTTTGATTTCCAGATTTTCTGTAATTTTCCCATTGCGGTTCGTCCTATTGATTTTGGCTTTTTAACAATTGATTTTGGCTTGTTTGGATATCTTGTTTGATTTCCAGATTCTCTGTAATTTTCCCATTGCGGTTCGTCCTATTGATTTTGGCTTTTTAACAATTGATTTTGGCTTGTTTGGATACCTTGATTTTGGCTTGTTTGGATATTTTGTTTGATTTCTACATTTTGTTTAATTTTCCCATTGCTTCTCATCCTATTGCTATTCTGTGCTTGATGGTGTCTAGTGCACATTTGATATTACAGAGCGTGAGTCGAGAGTTTTGCAATATTTGAATCACTTTATGTCTTCATGCGTACCTTTACGACGAAAGCTAACTACAATTTAAATAATAAGCCATCGTTTTGCACCGTGTTTATCCATCTGTCTGCCAGTACTTTGATTCCGCGGCGGCACCAGTTCTTTTCCTTCGAAGCGAAGGACTCCTTCAACCCAGCCGCCACCTTCTCCTGGTTGCTAAAGTACCGCCAACGAAGTAAGTGAACCTTGTACCAGAACAAGTGATTATCCGACTGTACAAGGTTCATGCTCAGTGTGGCATCAGTTCGATGATCTCAAGTTCCTGGAGTTTTGCTCGGGTCTTTCGCGCGCTATGCGGCCGAGCGTTGTTCTGTTGTAGGAGAGCACGCTTTCTGTTCAGCAGTCCTGGCTACTTCTCCTCCAACTCATATCAACTGGTGTTCCACAGTGTTCAATTTTGGGACCTGTACTTTTCAGTATATATATTAACGATATCTTTATTTCAATAAGCGATATAGACCCACTACTCTATGCAGACGACATAACCATCCTCACCTCATTTAATTTAACGACTGACACTACTATGAATATTAATACTCAATTTAATAACATCTTAGATTGGCTAAATTCCAATGAATTAATTATAAATCCTACCAAAACAAAATCTTTAATTTTCTCAATACAAAATATTTCACAACCTCCTTCTATCACATTGTCTATTAATGGTACAAACATAGAAGAAGTTAACTCCGTACTTTATTTGGGGATAACCTTACATAAGGACTAGGATGGAACCAACATGTGGACTGTCTTCTTCTCAAACTCTCCCAAAACGTTGGAGTTATTGGCTTGGTATTTACAAACCTTACCTGTAAAACACTAATTCATTTATATTACCCTATGTTTCAGACTCATATTAATTATGTTATCTTATCGTGTGGACAACTAAATATAATTTTAAAAACTTCAAATTCTTCAAAACATATATATATGATTAATTGACCTAAAATTTTATAGAAATACAGAAACTATATATTATACCACAAGAGTTTTCCGTAACAAACATAACATTCTTACAATTAACCTATTATACCCTGCCGGATAATTGCTAAGGACGGATGACAATAACAACGATAGCAACCATAAAATGGAAGGCAGGAAAATGTGGAAATTAGCATAAGTGCGGGATACAGTAAGACGTGTTGTGCGTATGCAAATTTTGGATTACCGAACTTGTTCGTGACGTCATAGCGCTGATAAGAGACATAAAGGATTTGACGCGTATTGACCGTTGTTGTTCAAACGCAAAGTTGAAAGTTAAAGAATCAATTGACGAACTTGCAATTTTCAGAATGTCTTCCCGACATCACCTAGAAGATTTTACGCGTGGCCGTATTATTGGCAAGATTGAAGAAGGGCGAAAAATAACAGATGTTGCCAGGGAGTTCGACGTCAGCCACAGTGTTGTTTCAAGGCTTTGGAAATCATTTCAAACAAATGGAGAGTGTAGCAAACGTCACGGGGGAGGTCGTGTTCGCAGTACGACACCTTCAGAAGATTGGTACATAGTGCTATCAACAAAAAGACACCGGCGCAGCACAGCTAGTGAGGTAGCAAATCAGTTTATGGCTGCTACTGGCAAGCGGATCTCCCGAAAAACTGTCGCCAGACGTTTGCATGAAGGAGGACTATACGCCCGTCGTCCTGTTGTGTGCATCCCATTGTCCAGACGTCACCGTACCACCCGTTTGCATTGGTGCCATCAACATCGCAATTGGACTGATAACGACTGGTCTGCTGTCCTCTTCTCAGATGAGAGTAGATACAGTCTATCGTCTGATTGTCGACGACAACTGATCTGGCGTGATAGTGGTACTGCATATTATCCAGCAAACATACAGGAAAGGGACCGATATCCGACATGTAGTGTCATGGTATAGGCTGGCATCATGATAAATGGCCGTACGTCCCTCTATGTGCTTCCAACTGGGACTATGACTGGCCAACGATACATTAATGATGTTCTGCTACCTCATGTTCGCATGTTCCGTGGTGCTGTCGGTGATAGATTCATTTTCATGGACGACAACGCATCATGTCATCGAAAAGTGGATGTCCAGGAGTGTCTTGAGAGCGAGGATATTCAACGCCTCGTATGGCCAGCACGTTCTCCAGATCTGAATCCCATTGAAAATGTGTAGGATGCTTTGGGGAGGAGTCTTGCTGGTCGCCAATGCCCTCCAATAAACAATGACACCCTCATCCGTGCACTGACAGAGGAATGGGATAAATTACCCCAACAGCTGCCTGATAATGTTGTGCAAAACATGACACGACGTGTGGAATCTTGCATCGCCCTCCATGGTGGCCATATCCCGTATTGACATCTTACGCCGGAACGCCTGCGGACGGTAATAGCATTTTTTTCACGTTTACGTATTCTGCACCAAATGGCCGGTTTGTCCATTGAACACGTTCCAAAGCCTTCTGGATTTCAGAGAACATTAAATTGTCTTTCTTGTAATGTCCTGGTATTCAGACATTATTTTATTTCACTTGGCATCCAACCACACTTATTTTTTTATGCGCTATATAGCTGTTTATAATCCGTCCTTAGCAATTGTCCAGCAGTGAATTACTTTAATATTGGGAAAATTATGCTCAAACGTATTAAGAATAATTTACTCGCCGACATCATACACATTATACCCCAGATACGCACACATCATGACACACGCACTAAATCACATGTTCGGCCTATTCATCCGAAAACGGAGAATATGAAACAAAGTTTAAATTACATTGGCCCACACTACTGGAACTCATTACCCACGGAATTGATTTCTTTAAATAATTTAAACCTTTTAAAAAATAAAAGAAAAATCTTTATAATTAATTGCTGCTCCTTATATTAATGATTACAGTGGATGGAAACTATAACTAATATTACGATCGTGATGTAAATTGCTTTTTGAATGGTATTATCGTAATGTTTATTATCTGCTCATATATCATTGCTATTATTTTTTGACATCTTACGCCGAAAACGGAGCTATTATTTTTTGACATCTATTCATCCGAAAACGGAGAATATGAAACAAAGTTTAAATTACATTGGCCCACACTACTGGAACTCATTACCCACGGAATTGATTTCTTTAAATAATTTAAACCTTTTAAAAAATAAAAGAAAAATCTTTATAATTAATTGCTGCTCCTTATATTAATGATTACAGTGGATGGAAACTATAACTAATATTACGATCGTGATGTAAATTGCTTTTTGAATGGTATTATCGTAATGTTTATTATCTGCTCATATATCATTGCTATTATTTTTTGTTACCATGATACTATTGTCTGTAATAACAACTACTTGCCTCAGTGTAAAACTAGTCTAGGGAGTATGGGACTCAGTCAGGCATAGCTGGCCTTTTCCCCCTCCTTCCTTGCTTTGCATTGTTTCAACTATTTCAGTAAAATTGGAAAAAAAAAACAAAAAAAAACCGGTATGCATCCGCTGCAGCTGTTCAGGGTAGAGGCTGACGTTAATGGTCCCACAGTCTGGAAAAAATTCGTAATGGTTTATGCCTCCGATATTCCACCAGATATAGAGCGTCACCATATGCTCGAAGCGACCACGTTTGGCAACAGTTTGACGCAGCTGGCCCTGGCTCAGAAACTGCCGTTCTGCATTAGGATTACGGGAATAGACTCACTTCTCATACCACGTAACAATTCTCTTGATGTAAACATATATTACACTGGACACTTTCACTCTACTCTTTGCTTCAGCTGGCGTCAGTTCGTGAGGGACAATGCGGCAGTTCATGTTCACTAAAAAGCAATTGAATTAGAGATACCTGTATAGTAACGTGTAGCACCACCTTTCGCCCTGATGACGGCGGCGATTCGTCCCGGCATGGACTCGACATGACACCGGAAGCGTTGGGAAGCCATACGGATCCACGACCCCTGAACAAGCTCCCACAGTTCACAAAGATTTGACGGAGGGGGTCAGAGCCTCGAACATCTCTCTCGATGGCATCCCAGATGTGCTCGATGGGATTGAAGTCAGGTGACCAAGCTGGCCAAGGAAGCGAGGTTACGTTGGTGGAGTGTTCATCCAACCATACGGATACAATTCGGGAGCTGCATTGTCTTGTTGCAGGATGAGGTCCCCAGTGGGATGTTGAAGACGCACAAATGGGAGCAAATGGTCGTCCAGGATATCCCGGTAACGTTGACCTGCGAGGGACGATGTCAAACGTACCCATTTCAGTCCAGGTAAATAGTCCCCAGACGAGAATGCTACCCCCTCCAGCTTGAAGAGTAGCCATGCTGGCAAGACGGATCCATCGCTTCATGTGGTTTGCGCCGTACTCGTACTCTGCCATCCGCATGTACCAACGTGAATCTCCACTCATCAGTCCAGGCAACATTTTTGCATATGTCTGGAGTCCAGTGGCGATGTTCCCGCGCCCAATTATCTTTGCGCCCTGTGATGTGCGGTCAGCAGCAGTACCCTTGTGGGACGATGGCTTCTGTACCCCATAGCGAGGAAATGGTTCTGGATGGTGTGGCTGCTTACACGTTTTTGTGCACCAGCGTTAAATTGCGGAGTGATTTCTTGCACTGTGGCCTGTCTATCCGTTGTTACAATTCGAGCGAGCCGACGATGACCCTGCTCATTCACACGCTGTTGTCCACGACAGTTGGCCCTTGCAGGGATGGTTTTACCGGATTCGATGTACTCACGGTGCACCCGTGACACAGTGGCTCGTGAAAATCCCAGTGCCTGCACGACTTCCGAGATGGAGTGACCCATTCGTCGGGCCCCGACAATTTTCCCACGATGAAATGCGCTTAGATCCTTCGCCTTACTCATACTGCGTCCGACTCTTACTGATTCCCGTCGCATCAGTCCTTATATTGTCGGATCGCTGCATACGTCATGTCGTTTCCGTTTACAGGGCCTCCAACAGCGCCACATTTGCATAACGCCAGCTGTCTCTAATTCAATTGCTCTTCAGTGTATACCGTGCCGATGTCCTGAAGGTGACGAAAAATATTGGTCTGTGATATGTACAGCACACCTGATAATCTCCAAGTGCTGCTTGTCTGATTTTCTTCTACCGCCTGGCGCATGGCATCCGAATCCACGGTTCGCGGCCTTCCTGGACTTGGCTAATTGTCGAGGTTTCTGTCACCTGAGCGAAATTTCTTGAACTATCTGTTTGCGATGCTGTGATCCACGGAACCTTCCTCTTTCGCATGACAAAGATTTCGTGTTGCTTGAGCAGCGTTATGACCGAGTTCAAACTCGATGAGGAAAGGTTCCCTAATTAGCCGGTTGTGGCTGTTCATCTTTTAGGCGTCACAACAACGACAGCATGCAATGCTGTTCACAGCAAAGATTACCACTGTATGTCCCTTTCGACACTAGCGTCTGGCGACAGAGATATCTACACGCATTCCTTTATCTCATTGGCAGCAGCAAAACCGGCAGCCACCAATTGGCGATCGGCACCGTGATGAGATTGCACCGTGGGATGAGCTGTGAGCATGCATATCGAAAGCAAAGAATATCTAACGAGAAGAAGTTAAGGCTCCAGCGAGACTCAACTAGCTTAGCCGTATCTTCAGGGAAAACATGCAGTGCACAGAAGCCAACATACAGGCTGATGCCGGAGCAGACTGCGCATGCGTATTTCTGTTGACTGCAGTTCTTTGGGTAAAGAATAGTCAGCCGTCAGCCGAGCTACTCGCAGCACGTGATTGTAACCTTCTCGGTAGCATAAACACTTCGCAAATCGGATATGTTAGCTTTCTTACACCAACCGGGTTAGTTAAAGCTATTGTTTGTTTTTCAGTTTTTCAGAAATATTTTCAGTAATGCCAAATACTAGGGACTGTCTGCATTTTGTACGGATCCTTAGGCCTAACTGTAATATTTGCTGAAATTTAATTTAAATAGTATTACTAATGTTATTGCATATTTTCCTCACCAAAATAAGAGATGGGCGGGATATCAGAAAACAGCAACAACGACAACAAAAAACTGCTGTAAGCAAATAATCATCAGATCGAAGGAAACCATCGTGGATCAAAGAAAAGCTTCACTGCCGTAGTCACTCCTAACGTGTTTTGCTCCTGAATGTTAACTTTCCCGCAAAGCATATTATCTCTTAAGATGTGATGGCGCTTTTGCCGCCTGTTTTACGTTATCTCTATGAGAGTTGACCTTCTTTAAGCGTTAGATATTCTTTGTCTAAACACCGTGGAGGCACAACAGCTATCGCAAAATTTGAGAGGTACGTTGTTGAGAGAAGTAAGTTGTGTATTTGTTTCTCTGGTTAAATTTTATATTTGGATGGATACTGCGAATAGGTTAAGTTGTTCGATTTGAGCTGTTTCATTCGGGCAGAAAAAAGAATTTGAACCAGCATGTTAAAAAATTTCATCCGGATGTTTCCGTGATGCATGAACCTTGATTTGCAAAGAGATTGACATGCAACCACTGTGAACTAACATTTGGAGTAAAAAAAATTCTGTACAGACATTTGAGATACATAGCCTCAGTCATCCACTGTTTCGATGGGAAGGGGAAAAAGAATCGCGACAGCGTTTCAATCGAGACGGTGTATTCTGAAGACCAAAAAAGCCCGAAATGACGATACAAACCGAATGCATACAATGTGGTCCACAAATACATGTCTATTCCTTGAAAAGGCTCAGTATTCCAGTGTTCCGATGGGAAAGCAAAAAAATCGTGATTGTACTAAATTAAAAAAAATACGAGATACACATGAAACAACTTACCTCTTCGCAGTAGCCATTGTCCCCGCAAAAAATCAAAAAACTTCCAAATCCCACCCTAAATTGTTTTCCGATCAAAATAAACACGAGATACACATGGAACAACTTACCTCTTCGCTGTAGTAATTGTCTTTGCAAAATACCCAAAGCCAAGTGCCGTTTCACTGCCGGCCGCCAATTGGTGGGTGCCGGTTTTGCTGCTGCCAATGAGATAACGGAATGCCTGTAGATATCTCTCACGCCAGACGCTAGTCCTTTCGATTGACTGCAATTCGTGACTTGAACTACACTGGCGTGCAAAAATTAAGGACGAGACGGTTTTTTGAATGTAACGTCGTGCAGAAGTACTCCACATCGACTCAAATCATACCATAAGATGCCCAAGATGTACAAATATGGAACAACTGAACAAAACCGTCCAAACAAGGAATCCAAAGGATACAACGGCACTTTATTGAAAAGGTAGCTTCGAGCACAACTAGACAGAAGACAGAAACGTCCATGTGACAGGCTGCTGCCAAGAAAAATCCAGTCTTTAGTAGAGGAAATTATCACCCCTGATTGCGTTGCAGGATTTACAACGTTTGTCCATGCTGAGGACGAGGTTGCCAAGGAGCTGTTGAGGCATCGCGGCCCATTCCTCTTGTAGCGTCAATATCAGCTGCGGAATCGTTGCTGGCGCCTAGTGACGTGCTGCCAAGTTTCTACCGAGAAGGTCTCACACGTGTTCGATTGGATTTAGGTCAGGGGACCTTGCGGGCCAATCCATGCGTTAAATATCTTCACTCTCCAACTACTCTGCGACAGCCACTGTACGATGAGGTGTAGCGTTTTCGTCCATGAAGAGGAACTCAGGACCCACATCACCTCTAAAAAACGCACGTGAGGCAGAAGAACCTCGGTGCAATAGCGAACTACAGTGACTGAACCTCCTTGGAAGATGTGGAGGTCAGTACGGCTACCAAGTATGATACCGCCCCAAACGAGAACTCCGCCACCTCCAAACCGCTCCTTTTCGATTATGTTGGAGGTGTGATTGCGTGTTCCCTGCTTTCTCCAGATGTGTACACGTCCAGAATCGCTCGTCAGACTAAATCGGCTCTCATCCGTAATGAGAACTCGACCCCATTGTTGATGTGTCCAGTTCTTGTGTTCCTGGCACCACAGAAACCGCCGTTTCCGATAATCACGCGTTAATGGCACACACCGTACCGCTCGTCGTGCATCTAGATCACCTTTGTGCAACCTCCTGGCCACGGTAAAACGAGATAACGGACGTTCAGTTGTCTGTTGAATGTGCTTTGCGATTTCTGCCGCTGTTTGCCGTCTGTATCTTCTCACCTGTATGACAATATACCGGTCGTCAGCCGCTGTGGTTGCTCGTGGATGACCACTGCTAAACTCTCGGACAGCTGTTCCTGTAGTTAGAAATGCTCTCCAAGCTCGTGAAACGATGCTGTGAGCGATCCCGAACTCTTCGGCCACACTTGTCACACTTCGACCTTCTTCCAACTTCCCAGTGACGTGACCTCGGGTAAAGTCATTCAAATGTCGTCTACTGTATCAACAGTAACAGCAACTCGACTTCGTTCAAACCGATGTACACCGTACAATAGCTTTCACCGAATTTCTGAGCGTACACCGCTCGTGTTCTTTATACACTTTCGACACCGCCCCCCCGCGTCATGCTGCATATATGCGCATGCCCTACCGAACCGGACCCTAGACTATCTCCTGAGTGGTCTTTCGGTCAGTTCTGCCTGCTCGTTCCGCTGTTATGCTATCTTCTCTTCTTCGTCCTTAATTTTTGCTCACCAGTGTAGTTTGTAATATGGGCTGTCTAAGAAGTGGACCGAGCGGGGCTGAAAGCAAGTGATCTTACCCATCACAGAGCTTTGCATGTTTGAATCACTTGTTTCTACCCAATGGTGTTTTGTTGGCGCCAGAAAAGCTAGCCGATCCCCATCGGGACTTCACTCATGAAGCAGGGAATAAGGTAATAGAACAGAGAGAGCGAAAGAGGGACAGATAGGGAAAAAGGCAAGCAGACATTGAAAGAGAGAGACAAGGGGAAAGACAGATAGAGACGGACGGAGACAAGCTAAGACAGAGACAGAAACAGACAGAGAGACGCTGAGACAGAGAGAGAGAGAGAGAAAGAGACAGAAAGATAGAGACCGAAACGGAGAGAGAGAGAGAAAGAGAGACGGAGAGAGGCAGACAGACAGTGAGAGTTAGAGAGAGAGATAGAGGGAGATAGAAATAGACAAAGAGATAAAGAGAGTGACATACAGACAGAGACAGAGAGTCACAGAGAGATAGAAAGAGACAGAGCGATAGAGAGACAAACGGAGAGAAAGAGAATGAGAGACGGACAGACAGACCGAGAGAGTTAGAGAGCGATAGAGTGAGAGACACAGAAAGCTAGAAAGAGACATGGAGATAGAGAGAGATAGAAATAGACCAAGAGATAGAGACGGAAAGGAAAAAAGATAGAAACAGATAGAGCGATAAAGAGAGAAAATGAGAGAAAGAGAGAGAGAGAGACAGACACACAGACAGACCGAGAGATAGAGTGAGAGCCACAGAGAGATAGAAAGAGGCAGAGAGACAGAGGAAGTAACAGAGAGACAGACAGGCAGTGACAGAGAGATCCAGAGAGATAGAAAAAGGCAGAAAGATAGAGAGAGAAGCGGAGAGAAAGAGAAAGGAAGACGGGCCGAGACAGGCAGAGAGAAATCCAGAGAGAGATAGAAAGAGACAGAGAGATAGAGAAAGAAACGGAGAGAAATAGACAGAAAGACGGAGAGAGACAGACAGAACATGAGAGTCAGAGAGAGATAGATTGAGAGACACAGAGAGATAGAAATAGACAAAGAGATAGAGAGATAAACATAGAGACAGACGGGCAGATACAGAGAGTCAGAAAGACACAGCGATAGAGAGAAATACGGAGAGAAAGAGAAAGAGAGATGGGCAGACAGACCGAGCGAGTCAGAGAGAGATAGAGAGAGATAGAAAGAGACAGTGAGATAGAAAGAGAAATGAGAGAAAGATAGAAACAGACAGAGATATAAAGAGAGAAAAGGAGAGGAAGAGAAAGGAGAGAAAGATAGAAACAGACAGATATATAAAGAGAGAAAAGGAGAGGAAGAAAAAGGGAGACAGACAGACCGAGAGATTTAAAGATAGAGTGAGAACCACTGAGAGATAGAGGCAGAAATAGAGAGACAGACAGGCAGAGAGAGAGAGAAACGGAGAGAAAGAGGAAGAAAGACGGACTGAGACAGACAGAGAGACAGATCTAGAGAGGCAGAGTCAGAGAGAAAAAGACGGAGAGAGAGATATATAATTTACGACCCGTGACAGGTTTGTGGTAGGTACTTCTCAGATGAGAAGGCGAAAGCAATCGTTTTGCCGCAACTTTCGTAAATCCAGCAAGCACTCTATGGGAACATATAGGTTTGGAAAGCGCAGAAAAGTTTGGGCAGCATTTGATCCAGATACATCGGCCTCTTGAAGGGATAAGAAGCTGGCTTATTGCATCCGAAAAGATTGGCGGTATCCCTCGTGTTAAAGACATTTTCTTCACGACAGAACGTACATCATATTCTTTCTGCTTGGGCAGACTTTCCAGATTAGTGAGTTTAGCTGATTTTAGTTACGTAATTTTATTTTTACGAGACGCCGTTTTTTACGGCAGTCTTATTTTCCGCACCATTAGCACAAAAAAATTGGATGTTAGTGAAACGTCTTTCGGAGAATGAAGGCTGTAGGTCGCACCTTGTAATGAGGATGATGTCCTTTAAGAAACCTGTCATTTGTTGTAACGATGAATTAAAAAAACCGGCTTCACGCTGTTCGTTTAAAGGATTTAATGGAGGGACAGCATCTACAAATACCTACTGATGGCATTGTACTCCGTGAAAAAGAAACTGCCAATCTTTTTTCGCGCAATTCAGAGGCGTTAACTGAATGGGTCTGAGATCACCAGGTTGGGGCAGGACTTTGATGGCGAAATTAATGGGAAGGAAAAAATTTTATGGGCCAGAATACTTACACGCAGCACTTGACATAATCGATTGTTGAACAAAAGTAACGTCTCGTAGTATGTGCGTGGATAACGTGTGCCCCGCTAAGCGAAGAATATCTCAAGAACTTGACCAGCATGCACATGAAAACGGCGGGAATCTTTTCTTAGGTTTTGAGGGCATCGGCCAATTTTTTCGTTCAGATGTTTTGCCCAAAGAGATTGATGTTCCAGCGAGAATTCATTATGATGTTCCCGATTCAGTATTACATTTTCTCACCTCCCGGCCAAATGATTGCTGAAGGATAAAACTGGCAAACTGCCTGTCGTTTTCATTTCCAATAAAACACAAAATTCCATTAAAGAAAAGTGTTCATGTTTCACTAACAACAACAAAGGTATGCTTTTCTCACTTTTACACTGAAAATAATACTTTGCTGTAACAGAAAAAACGAGAGAGATGACACCGAATTTTCGGGTGTAAAAAGCATGCCTTTTGAATCCGTTCTAACGCAAATTAAATTTATCAAAGCTATTCAAAGTCAATTAAACCTGTATGGAAAACAATAGTATCTGACGGAAGAAAGAAGTTTTCAATCGGGTTTTTAATCCCTCAGATATTGCTGTAAACGGAATCGTGAGCTTACGCCCTCTGGTTGCAGACTTGTACATTAAGAAAAATGTGAATTTATTTGAAAATCATTTCTCACCGGAAACGCTCTGAAACACAGAAAGAAATTTTGAAATCGGACTCTTAGAAACAGGATATCGACAAAAATAAGATATCAATCTACGCCCCCTGGTGGGGAAACCATTATTTTAGGAAGGAAGTATTCTCAAATGGTTTTCCGATGTGAGCGGTATCGGCCCAAATGAAAAAAAAATTCAGTCGAGTTTTCAGAAGCCCAGATTTTGCTGCAAATACATCAGAAGCAGAAATTAACACTTATTTCACCTGGTGGCCAAACCATTCTTTACCAAACATTAGAAATTATATGAAAATTATTTTCCATCAGGTTTTGTATGCGATGCAGGAAAAATTTTTGAAATCGGAGTTTTAGAAGCAGAAATAACGCAGCGATCATAGACTTTCCCTAGCGGAAAGTCTATGATTTACTTGAAATTTTTAAATTTATATGAAAAACATTTCGCATCGGAAACACTATGCAACAAAGAAGGAATTTTTCAAATCGGACTCTTAGAAGTAGAGATACAGACAAAAATAAGTTATAAATTTATGCCCTCTGGCGTAGAAACCATGCATTATTTTAGGAAGTTGTTCCTAAAAGGTTTGTCGCCATGAGAAGCATCAGTTTACAAACGACGTTTTTTTCAATCGCAATTTTAGAAGCTCATATTTTGCTGCAAATGCATCAGAAGCGGAAATTAAGACTCACGTCCCCTGGTAGCCAAACCCTTTGTTACCAAATTAGAAATTATGTGCAAAGGATTTCCCATCAGGAACTGTAACAGGTGTAGAAAGAATTTTTCAAATCGGAGATTTAGAAGCAGATATATAGCGGGACACGCAATTTACCCTTACGCCCCCTAGCCCCCAAGCGCAGAGTCTATGAATTACTTGAAAATTTTGAAATTATATGAAAAACATGTCATATTGGACACTATTCAATAAAGAAAGAATTTACAAAAATAAGATATATATCTACGCCACCTGGCGGAGAAACCATAGAATATTTTAAGAAGAAAATATTCCGAAAAGGTTTATCGACGTGAGTGACATCGGTCCACGAAAGAATTTTTTCAATGGAGATTTTAGAAGCTCAGATTTTATGACAAATACATCAGAAGCCAAATTTAACTCTTACGCCCTCTGGTGGCCAAAGTATTAAATTAGAAATTATATTCAAAAGATTTTTCATCGGGATCTGCACCCGCTGAAGAAAACATTTTTCAATTCGGAGTTTTAGAAGAAGAGATATCGGGGAAAACGTAATTTACTTTTACGCCCCCTAGCGGAAAATGTATGCGTAATTTGAAAAAGTAACTATACCTAAAATACTCTTCGACATAATGGAATCAGATGTTTAGAAGCAAAAATGTGGAATAAAATGTATTTTTGAATTCGACATCATCTGCATTTACGCCCTCTAGCGGCAAAATTGTACATCGTACAAAAAAATGAAATGAAGGATCATCATTCGCATATTTCGGGCTTCGCAATGCAAAAAGAAATTTCTAAATCGGACTAATAGTTGCAGAGATATCGGTCTACAGACGGACGGACAAACCGATAACAAAAGCACAACCCTTTTTTTACAAAATACGTGTTAAAAATCGAGACAGCACTCTTTTTAGGTACTCGTAATTTGTGCTGTGCATCTTTGGCAGGATAATATCTTTGTGTGTATGAAATAAAACGAAGGATTCGACAGTATACGTTTTCTTACGTAAAGCGCATTTTCTTCACTCGCGATCACACAGAACAGCAGTCCAGTACATACTAATTTGGGACTGAATCGTAACAAGGTGGATTAATGAATATTATTGTCATAAATCCAATGAAAGAATAAATGTTAGTCATAAAAGCAAGTATTTACCAAATTGTGGCTACGGAAACAGTTATTTCGAATGCTTGGAATTTCAAGAACAATATGTATTGTAACCCGTGTTACGCACGATTGAAAAAGCCGTGACTCAGTTTTTTCTTGTCATATAACCCGAGTGAAACTCACTCATAAGATAACAGTATGGAACTGGATGATAACTGTACCCAGCTTATCAAAAATGTCTATGTAAATCATGAAGCATTGATTTCAATTCAAGAGGGAATGACTAATCCTGTCACAATAAATAAAGGTGTAAGGCAAGGATGGTTGTTGTCACCTAGCCCTTTTTACGCTTTCCAACCCTACTTTGAAGAAGCGTATATGCTCCAGCTTTGTCCGTCCGTCCGCACGATAACTCGCGTAAAAATGGTTCAATTTCGATGAAATTTTAGTATTTGGTGGGAGCCTACCTGGGCATGAACCCCATTGAAAATGGACGAAATGGGGTCAAAGGCCAGCACATAGGAGCGGGATTCATTCCTTGACCCTAATGCGTCATGGCTGGTAAAAATGGATCGATTTCGATGAATTTTGGTATGTGGTGGGAGACCACCTAAGGACGAACCATGTTGAAAATGGACAAAATGAGGTCAAAGGTCAGGACATAGAAGCGGGATCCATTCCATTGCCCTTATGCATCATAACCTACTTAAAAATGGTTTGATTGTGACAAAACTTTATCATGTTGTTCCGGAGGTAAACCGAACCGGTTCTGTTTAATATCATAGAAATGGGGTCAAAGGTTAGGACACAGGAGCGAGATTTATTCCACAGCCATTATCCTCAAAACTTAACTAAAAATGCTTCTATTGCGACTAAACTTCAGTATGTTGTTCCGGAGGTATACCGAACCAATTCTATTTAATATTATCGAAATGGGATCAAAGGTCAGTACTCAGGAGCGAGATTTATTCCACAGCCATTTCCCTCATAACTTCAGTAATATATTGAGTAATAATTTCTAGTATGTTGGAAAGCGTACCATGATCAATGCATTAAATGATTTTACTAACTTGTTGGTATTTATGCCGATGATATGATGGATCAGGCCTTCGGGAGCACCAGTAAAGGAGTTTAGGTTAATGGAGAGAGACTTAAGGCCATCAAGTTTGCTGATGACCAGGCAATAGTTTCAGGATCAGCCAAGTCATTACAGCGCATGATGTCAAAAATACACAAAAATGCGGATACCTATGGAATGAAAATAAATAAAAATAAGACAAAACTAATGGTAATACAGGAGGGTCCAAAACAGGCTTTCCTTAAAATTGAAGGACAAAGCATCGAACAAGTTAAATCATTTCGCTATTTGGGTCAAATTATTGCTGAAGATGCGAGATGTGAAAAGGATATTAGAATGATACTGGGGATGGCAAAAACGGCTTTTAGAGAAAATCAAAGTCTACTGACAGCCAAAAATAGAGATCTAAAAGTGGAGAAGAGAATTTTAAAGGCATATGTTTAGCCAGTAGATCTCAACGGTTCTGAGACATGGATATTGACCAAGAGGGAAGTGAAGAGACTGGCACCATTTGAGATGTGGAGTAATAGAAGAATGGAGAGAATAAGCTGGATCGATAGAAAGACTAATGAGGAGGTCCTGGTGACAGTGGGAGAACCCAGGAATCTGATCAACATGTTAAAAAGAAGAAGAATGTTATGGACGGGACACACATTGCGCCATGGAGGCCCGATTCTAAAAGTTTTGGAAGGTAAACGTCAAGGCAAGAGAGGAAGAGGACGACCAAGGAATGGTTTTGTGGCACAATTACTTCAAGACTTGGACATACTATGACTTGAAGAGAACGTCAGAGAATAGAGTGGAATGGAGAGACAGAGTACATTTATTAAACAACCAGTCCTTGGACTGAGTAACCAAGAAGAAGATAAATCCAAGGAATTACTTTGTGGCACAGTTACTCCAAGACACCCATACTAGTACATACTATGACTTGAAGAGAACGTAGGGGAATAGAGAGGAATGGAGAGACAGAGCACATCTACTGAACAACCAGTCCTTGGACAGAGTAACCAAGAAGAAGGTAAATCCAAGGAATTACTTTGTGGCACAGCTACTCAAAGACACCCATACTAGGACATACTATGACTTGAAGAGAACGTAGGGGAATAGAGAGGAATGGAGAGACAGAGCACATCTACTGAACAACCAGTCCTTGGACTGAGTAACCAAGAAGAAGGTAAATCCAAGGAATTACTTTGTGGCACAGCTACTCCAAGACACGCATACTAGGACATACTATGACTTGAAGAGAATTTAGGGGAATAGAGAGGAATGGAGAGACAAAGCACATCTACTGAACAACCAGTCCTTGGACTGAGTAACCAAGAAGAAGGTAAATCCAAGGAATTACTTTGTGGCACAGCTACTCCAAGACACGCATACTAGGACATACTATGACTTGAAGAGAATTTGGGGGAATAGAGAGGAATGGAGAGACAGAGCACATCTACTGAACAACCAGTCCTTGGACTGAGTAACCAAGAAGAAGGTAAATCCAAGGAATTACTTTGTGGCACTGCTACTCCAAGACACCCATACTAGGACATACTATGACTTGAACAGAACGTAGGGGAATAGAGAGGAATGGAGAGACAGAGCACATCTACTGAACAACCAGTCCTTGGACTGCGTAACCAAGAAGAAGTTAAATACAAAGAATTATTTTGTGGCACAGCTACTCCAAGACACCAATACTAGGACATACTATGACTTGAAGAGAACGCCGGGGAATAGATAGGAATGGAGAGACAGAGAACAACTACTGAACAACCAGTCCTTGGACTGAGTAACGAAGAAGAAGGTAAATCCAAGGATTTATTTTGTGGCACAGCCACTCCAAGACACCAATACTAGGACATACTATGACTTGAAGAGAACGTCGGGGAATAGAGAGGAATTGAAAGACAGAGTACAACTACTGAACAACCAGTCCTTGGACTGAGTAACCAAGAAGAATAACACAAGTCGTAATAAAATGTATAACTATAATAAACAGTTGAATTATTAATGGGCAGTTTGTAAGATGGGTCACTAACAAAATTTTCGTAATATTCCCATTAATTTTTAAATTTTACAGCTACCTGTATTCGAATTTAAAGGCGACGTTCCTCATTATCTTATAAGCATGTGCTTACCCGTCGTTGACGGGCTTACATTGGAGTATTAAGAAATTATTTCAGTGACCCGAAATGGTATCGTGTCTATATAACTACACAACAGGGTTAAAAATGTCTTTTATTTTGCCAGTTTCGTTTTTGCATTTTTTTTTTGGTATCATTATACACTATCTATCAACAAGTAATTGGACACCTGTGATAGCAAAGGAAAACGAAGTTTTTTCACCTTCAATAGTTGGTGGAGCCTCCACTAGCGGCGATTACAGCTGCGACCCTCCGGGGCATACTCTCATACTCTCAACCAGGCGTTGTATGACGGCTAGCGGTATTTCTTCCAGTCGGCTTAGAGAAGACAGGTCAGTTCCTTCACCGATTTAGGACGGTGGAGGCACCCCTTAAGTCGACGCTCCAACTCGTCCCAGAGGTGCTCGATAGGGTTAAGGTCCGAGTCCATTCGATTAACCCCATTGTCACCATATCAAACCATGGTGGACCTCGCAACATGACAGGTATCATTGTCATCCTGAAAGTAACATGGGTCCACCCCGTAAAACTGCCACAACGTAGGAAGCGCATGGTCATCCAAAATGGTGCAGTAGATACCGGCGGTGAGTCTACCAGGATTTGGGTCCAAGTGTCCCGTGGCATACCAGGAGAAACACCCCCATAGCATAATTCCACCGCCGCCGAACTTCACAGTTGGCACAATACATTTTGGCAGGAGGCGTTCTCCAGGCAGACGCCAAACCCAGACCCTGACATCCGAACGGTAGAGGGTGAACCTTGATTCGTCGCTCCAGGGAACCTGTTTCTACTGTTCAACGGTCCACTTTCGACGTTCTTTGCACCACGTTAGCCGAGCAGCTCTCTTGGACTTGGTGATCAAAGGCTTGTGGGTGGCATGATTTCCATGATATCCGATCTGATGGGCTTCCTTACGGATGGTATTCATGGAAAGAACATACCCGGATGCCTGTTGAAACTCCTCGCGGATGTGGACCATCGATTTGGTGCAGTGCTTCCGAATTTCTCTAGCCAGCACCCAGTTTTGTCGGTCTGCCGGCTCGGGGCACATTCCGACAGTCCCCTCTCATCTTCCACTTGCCAATCACGTAGGCTACTGTCGATTTTGGGTACTTCAACTCGCTGGAAATGTCACGTATGGATCGGCCATTTCTCTGATACCCGACGATTACACCTTTCTCAAAATCAGAGAGCTCCGAACTGCGTGGCATCTTGCTTGCGACTGGTAGCGTTGTTGTTTCACACACGATATTTAACGGCGGCGGTTGTGACATGTATCAGGACTGCAGATATCGTCGATTGCAGGGGTGTCCAATTACTTGCTGGTAGATAGTCTGTAAAAAGAGGAACTTTGTTCGTGTGTTTGAGGTAATCTCGAAAACTACTGAACAGATTTGGATAATTCTTTCACCGTTGAAAAGCTTTTTCTATCTTGTGGACATAGGTAATTTCGTTTATTTTGTATTATTTTTATTATTTTTTTTATTATTTTTGGTTGTAGTACCATATCATATCGCTTTCAAGCAGATCCCGGTTTCCCGTGTATCGTTCCGCTTTGTTTACATATAACCTGATCACACCCAACGTGAAAGAAAGCAGTTCACAATAACATACGGATTTGTTTTTACTAATGTTGGAAATTACTGAACCGATTCGGATAATTCTTTCACCGTTCGGAAGCTTAATTATTTCCGGTGGAGATAGGCTGTTTGGTTTTTGTGTAATAATATTAATAATATAAAAAGAGATATTATTAAATACTATCAATATATAAAGAGATACTAATATACTAATACCAATAATATATAAAGAGATAAACTTTGTGAGTTTGAGACATAGGCGCCGACTTCGTGGGTTCGAGGCACTTTTGAAACCCCCAATGATTTTGTTGTAGGTTCCTCGAACACCTAATATTTTTGCGCGTATTTCGTGGGGAAAATACACGTACGCGTATATGTATAAATTTTGTTTTTCCTTGTCAATTCTTCAAGTGTTTTATCATTCATTTCGCGTTTACTGTATATAAAAAGTGTGTATAGAAATTTACCCACCGGACGGTTTATTGTGCCTAAAAAAAGAATTAGTGTTTGTTCGCGCTCATCAAATTTGACGCGACAGACAATGCCTCAAGTACCGTTGTTTAAAAGCATTTAAAGCTGCATCCTTCATAAAAGAAAATTTTTCGGTTTGTCTCGGTTCCCATAAAATACGAAAGTCTAGCTTTACGTTCGGAGACCAGAACTTATTCGAGATCATAGTAACAAAAGCGGAAATATATTGTACAATCAGTTGAACCACCCTATCTTAGGACAGTCGGGGACCAAAATGGTTAGAAGAGAGACGAGATGGTATCAGCAGCCGCTGGTAAAGCCAAATCTGATCATCTGGTTTCTGGCACCCTATGGGTGGGAGAGGCTTCAGTGACGGGACGTCACTTCCGTTTATAGCGGCCGTTTCTTATTCTCTGCAGCATACCCTGAAGGTCAACAAGGGTCTCACAGCCTTGTTGAGGCCGTGATTGGCTAATGCGCAATATGCACTTCCGCTCTACGAAGCATAATTTTGCTTATATTTTTTTTTTTTTAGGAAATACTAAACAGCATTTCTGTAAATTTTTGCAATTTTTTGGTTATTTGCATATATATTTGTCTCATTTTTTCCTTACTGTACATGCTGCGCAGGTGCCTCTAAAACCTCTTCAAAGTCGACGATTTCTCCGTAGAGTGTACAGAAGTTGCCCAAGTTGGGCATACTGGACATTCACAGCTGATACGAAGTGGAGCCCACGGAAAACGCAGGGCTTGTCTCTGATGCCATGTGCTCTCCTTTCTAACCTCTATTTTAACTCAGAAGTCATTTGAAAAAAAAAGATCGTTGGCATTTTTAAAATTGGTAAAAAAACAAACATAAAATAAATTTTACATCTTTTTGTTACTTTTATAAAGACAATTGAGTTGGAAATTCACAGTATCTGTATATTGTATTAAATAATGTCGCGCCTACAAAAGCAAAATAAATGAAATAATTAATTATCTGGATAAAAACATATTTTTCTGTAATTAACTATAATTTGCTTCATTTTGGCGCTTGAGGCGTCTATTGTGCCAGATCATCTGACTGAATGAATTTTAAATTAGACTTAAATAGTTTTAAAAATGCATGGATGATTCGATTAAAAGCTTCCGGAACCCCCAATAATTTTTCAAGTAGGCGGCTATGGTTTGAGGTAATCTCGAAAGCAGCTGGACCGGTTTGTAAAATTATTTTACCGTTGGGAAGCCTTTTTCTTTCCGGTGGACATAGTTTTATTATTATTGTCTGTACTACCGAATCAGAACGCTTTCAAGAAGTTCCCGATTTCTCGTGTATCGTTCCGCTTTGTTTTCATACAACCTGATCACACGCAACGTGAGAGAAAGTAGTTCGCGATAATACACGGATTTCTTTGTACTAATCTCGAAAACTCCTGACGCGATTTGGAAAATTCTTTCACTGTTGGGAAGCTTTCTTCTTTCCGGTGGACATAAGCTATTTCGTTTATTTTTTAGCACATTTTTTGTAAAAAAAAAGATTGTGCTTATGTTACCGATTCGACAACTATTAGTACGATTTGATATTTTTTTTTTTTTTGTGTGCATATTTTGCTTCTAAAAATCCGATTGAAAAAATTCTTTTATTTTCGATTCCATTTATCGGGAAGAATATTTTAGATGCTGTTACTTTTCAAATTACGCATAGATTTTCCGCTAGGGGGCGTAAAAGTAAATTACATTTTTCCCGATAACTCTTCTTCTAAAACTCCGATTTGAAAAAAATTTTCTTCAGCGGATACACCTCCTGAAGGAAACTCTTTTGCATATAATTTCAAATTTTGGGTAAAGGATTATTTCGCCACCAGGGGGCGTAAGTGTTAGTTTTAGCTTCTAATGTATTAGCAATAAAATCTGAGCTTCTAAAATATCGACTGAAAAATTTATTTCGTGGACTGATGCCATTCACATGGATAAACCTTTTTGGAATATTTTCTCCTTAAAATATTCCCCAGTTTTTTCCCCAGGGGGCGTAGATTTATATCTCATTTTTGTCAATATCTCTACTTGTAGGAGTCCGATTTGAAATATTTCTTCTTTGTTGTATAGTGTTTTCAGTGTGACATGTTTTTCATATAATTTCAAATTTTTCAAGTAATTCATAGAGTTTCCGCTAGGGTTTCCCCGTATATCTCTGCTTCTAAATCTCCGATTTGAAAAATTCTTTCTGCACCGGATACAGCTCCTGATGGGAAATCGTTTACTTATAATTTCTAATTTTTGTAAAAAAAATGGTTTGGGCACCAGAGGGCGTAAATCTTAATTTCCGCTTCTGATGTATTTGCAGCAAATATGAGATTCTAAATTCTAGATTGAAAAGAACGTCGTTTGTAGACCGATACTACTCATGTCGACAAACCTTTTAGAAATGTTTTCTTCTTAAAATAATGCATGGTTTCTACGCCAGGGGGTGTAGATGTAAATCTTATTTTGTCAATATATCTACGTCTAGGAGTCCGATTTCAAAAATTCCTTCTTTGTTCGATAGTGTTTCCAGTGTGACATGTTTTTTATATAATTTCAAAATTTGCAAGTAATTCGTATACTTTCCGCTAGGGGGCGTAAAGGAAAATTCCTTTTCCCCCTATATCTCTGCCCCTAAATCTCTGATTTGAAAAATTCTTTCTGCACCGGATACAGCTCCTGATGGGAAATCGTTTACTTATAATTTCTAATTTTTGTAAAAAAAATGGTTTGGGCACCAGAGGGCGTAAACCTTAATTTCCGCTTCTGATGTATTTGCAGCAAATATGAGATTCTAAATTCTAGATTGAAAAGAACGTCGTTTGTAGACCGATACTACTCATGTCGACAAACCTTTTAGGAACATTTTCTTCTTGAAACAATACATGGTTTTTACGCCAGGGGGCGTGGATGTATATCCTATTTTTGTCAATATATCTACTTCTAGGATTCCGATTTAAAAAATTCCTTTTTTGTTGTATAGTGTTTCCGATGCGAAATCTTTTCCCTATAAATTCAAAATTTTTATGTAAATCAGACTTTCCGCTAGGGGCACAAAATTTAATTGCGTTTTCTGCGTTATTTCTGCTTCGAAAACTCCGATTTGAAAAGTTCTTCCTGTATCGCATACAATACCTGATTAAAAATATTTTTCACATGATTTCTAATGTTTGGTAAAGAATACTTTTGCCACCAGGGGGCATAAGTGTTAATTTCTACTTCTGATGTATTTGTAGCAAAATCTAGGCTCCTGAAAACTCGACTAAATTTTCTTTTCTTAGACCGATACCGCTCCTATGGATAAACCTTTTGAGAATACTTTCTTCCTAAAATAATGCATGGTTTTCCATCAAGAGGCGTAAAGTCACATCTTATTTTTGTCGATATCTCTGTTTCTAAGAGTCCGATTTGAAAAATTATTTCTGTGTTGGAGAGCGTTTCCGGTGCGAAATGTTTCTCATATAAATTCATGTTTTTCTTAACGCACAAGTCTGCAGCCAAAGGGCGTAAGCTCACGATTCTGTTTACAGCATTATGTGAGGGATTAAAAACTCGATTGAAAAACTTCTTTCTTCCGTCAGATACTATTTTTTACCATACCGGTTCCATTGACTTTGAATAGCTTTGATAAATTTAATTTGCATCAGAACGGATTCAAAAGACGTGCTTATTACACTGGAAAATTCGGGGGTATCTTTCTTGTTATTTTTATTTTTGGGTTGTACTATCCAATGAGAACGCTTTCAAGCAGTTCCCGATTTCCCTTGTATCGTTCCGCTTACTGCAGATTGTACAAAGAAAATGCTCCAGTAGGTGGCGCTGGCGGATTGTAGAAAGGAACGGCGTTGTTTTTTGAATATATAGATAACTAGCAGGAGTACTAGGTGTTTCCCGGGTAAATTTTCGTGGAATCACCAAGTTCAAAAGGTGAAATTTTATGAATGAAAAATATATTCCTGTAATTTTCCAGTCAATTTATTTTAATTGTTTTAGGTTATTGCTTTTTGTTAAACAATAATTTTTGTTATTCCGTTGGGAGCAAAAATGTAGAGATTTTTAGGAATGCCAACCCTTAAGTAGGCGATATAGAGTTGTCCGTGTGAATAGCAAGGTTCCTCCAAATTAATGCCAGCCAGTGCCAATGACTGGCCTTGCGTTTTGTTAATGGACATGGCAAACACCAGACGAATCGGGAATTCCAGACACTTGAGGTCAAACGGCATATCTGTGGGAATTAGTGGAATCCTCGGAATGAAGACATCTTCTCCTACAGGCAGTCAGAATAGTTGCTTAGATGATGTGCGTGAACAAATTCCTGATGCAAACCCTGGTTCCATTGCAAAGTCTTGGTGGGTCTAACTTCCTCAGCAGCATGATTTTTAAGAAGCAAATTGTTTGGA
Organism: Macrothele yani; assembly: GCA_039090855.1. Taxonomy (NCBI): domain Eukaryota; kingdom Metazoa; phylum Arthropoda; class Arachnida; order Araneae; family Macrothelidae; genus Macrothele; species Macrothele yani. Next base: position 16,451,687 of record CM077032.1, on the reverse strand, counting down.
GGTATACCTAGTGGCTGCAGTGAGTTAAGGAACTCTGCAGGGTGACAGTGTCAATGGATTTGTAGGATGTGGTAGCTCCAGGAAGTAAATTTTAAATGTAAGCATTCATATTGTTGACGCTGTCATGTTTTGGAGCTAGAATTGCTCTTTGACGCAGCCACTCATGATTCAGGTAATTGAGTTTCATTTTTGGAAAAAACATTTTCCGACAATCGTTAAAACATTCCAAAATCCATTTGGGAACGCAGTCAGTCCAGTTTCTGGCTCAGCTGGAATTTCACTATTACCAAGTTGAAGCAGCGGGCGCGAAAACTCTCCTAGTGAAGCGTGCCTTTGCAGATGAACTCGCATGTTGATGGTCATTGACATTTTTTTGACATGACTCCATAGATGAGATACTTTCAGGCATGCATCGAGTCCGTCAGCTGTAGTTGACCTCGGAATAACTGGCAGAGTCTGGCAAAAGCCTCCAGCCAACACAACAACAGTTCCTCCCATGAGCGACTGGTTTGCTAGCAGGTCTTGATGTGTCCTGTTTAGAGCTTCCAGGGCTCGTTTGTGAGACATCGTACACTCATCTAAAACTCTGACACTGCAGTCTTGCAGGAACTTTGCCTGTCCAGATCCTTTGGTAATGTTGGAAACTGGATATTCATCATGGGCCAAGTTCAAAGCCGATTTGAAGGAAGAATGTGCTGTCCGACAACCTTCCAGCAGTGTTGAGGCGATGCCAGCCGATGCCACTGTAACTGCCATCTTCTTTTGCAGGCGAACTGTTGCCAAGAGTAAGTAGATGACAAATGTTTTACCTGTCCCACCTGGTGCATCGAGGAAACAGATGCCTCCATTCTCATTTCTTATCGTCTCCAGAACTTGTTGTAGGCCTGTCTTTGGTCTGTAATTAAGAGCGGTTCATTGGCAGCAACATATGCTTCCAAAGCATTGACATTGTAATTTGTCTCCCTCAGAATTTCGTTGCAAACATTGTTCGTATTGTTTCTTTGGGGAGATGGTAGTCCTGTCTGAGGCCACGTCCAGTCATCGACAAACAAAAATCCTCTAGAAGGATGAAAGCCTTGTTGAAAATGCTTGGTGAAAAGTCAATTTGCAAAGTTGGATTTTCCCGTCTGACTCTCAAAAGAATGTCTTCGCTCAGATCCTCTTTGTATTTTCCCCACAACTGGAAGTGGTTTTGAGACAGCGCATGCAGTCAGCAAAATGCAAAAGAGATGTCTCTTGCGCGTTGGTGATTGGGTGGCAGTTGCTTTAGCCATTGCCAAGTCCCAGTGGTCATCATTCTCCAACAATCCTCTTTTTCGGCATGCCTCTCTGAAGGTCTCACAAACTTGAATGTTCATGAAAGAAATACGGGATTACACCATATAATACAAATTTTGAAGATGACAATCCGATTATTGGCGTTATAACGAAGTGAATTTCTCCGTCATTTTTATCCGCGCCAGGATTCGAACCCGGGTCCACTCATTCCGGAATAAGTTGCTCTACCAATTGAGCTACGCGGACATGTATTCTGATTCCTATCTGCCTTTATGTCGTGTGCGTCCTTCTGGCAGGCACGTCACATCTCCTGGTACGTTACATCATCTCCCCCTTATTTTTTTTTTTCGAAGTGCTGCTCTTATTTTTCCTATCTCGCGGTGTGGAAATAACATCACACCATTGCGAACGGTCGGGTCATCCGGATAGTTCGGGCGCCATTATAACGAAGTGAATTTCTCCGTCATTTTTATCCGCGCCAGGATTCGAACCCGGGTCCACTCATTCCGGAATAAGTTGCTCTACCAATTGAGCTACGCGGACATTGATTCTAATTGCTATCTGCCTTTATGTCGTGTGCGTCCTTCTGGCAGGTACGTCACATCTCCTGGTACGTTACATCATCTCCCCCTTATTTTTCTTTTTTTTTTTCTTTCGAAGTGCTGCTCATATTTTTCCTATCTCGCGGTGTGGAAATAACATCACACCAATGCGAGATTTTGAACTGTCGGGTCATCCGGATAGTTCGGGCGCCATTATAACGAAGTGAATTTCTCCGGCATTTTTATCCTGACGGGGTTCGAACCCGGTCCACTCATTCCGGAATAAGTTGCTCTACCAATTGAGCTACGCGGACATGTATTCTGATTCCTATCTGCCTTTATGTCGTGTGCGTCCTTCTGGCAGGCACGTCACATCTCCTGGTACGTTACAGCGTAAATGTGACAAAGATGGTAAGTCAGATAATATCAGAAAAATTGAAAATTTTCATCGTCCTGGAGCGGGACTCGAACCCGCGTCTCCCAGAAAACGCCTAGGTATGCTAACCACTACACCACCCAGAACGACAAAGTTTCAAGTTTCCGATCAATTTGAATTTAACCATCACAGGATTCGCTAGTCGAAGCAACCGACATTCATGTTTAGCGAATCTGGAGGTTAAGAATCCTATCCTGCGATGGTTAAATTCAAATTGATCGGAAACTTGAAACTTTGTCGTTCTGGGTGGTGTAGTGGTTAGCATACCTAGGCGTATGCTAACCACTACACCACCGGATTGTCATCTTCAAAATTTATAATCGGATTGTCATCTTCAAAATTTATATTGAATGTTCACAATTTTCAAATCACCAAAAGATGTTGACCCCTTGATAACGTTGAGCAGCATTCTCAAAAAGAAACGCTCGCCAGTTTATGGAAGAACTCTGTAAACTCGGCCAAGAGCATCCGCGGATTTTACTCCAGGATGTCCTTCAACATCAACTCCTTGTGTGCATCCCTGGAATTTTTTTCTGGCTGCATTCCAAGTGTAGTAGCGCGGAACATTGCAATAAAAATGATTTTAGCAAAATGATAATGCTTGTAAAGTTCAAAGAAAGCTGTCGGTATTGCGTTCGGCGGCCCTTGAAGTTGCTGCTGCTGCTGAATGTTGTTTGGATTGAATTAGACTCTTTGACCATTTTCAAGGTGGGCACTTAGATGAACATCAGTCGGATAGCTTTCATGAATTTTGGAAAGTGAGTCTCTGACAACACTGGTCCAACTTTCTCCTAAATTTACGCTGAAAAAACGGTGATCGGGGACATCAAACAGAGATCTTCGCTCTTTCACGTTTATAACTGAGTCAAGGAAAAATTCTCATTGGCCGCCACCGGGAGTCGAACCCAGGGTCTTCCAGTTACGCGCCGGATATGCTTCCGCTACACCAAACTGGAAGACCCTGGGTTTCCAGTAACTGGAAGACCCTGGGTTCGACTCCCGGTGGCGGCCAATGAGAATTTTTCCTTGACTCAGTTATAAACGTGAAAGAGCGAAGATCTCTGTTTGATGTTCCTAGTCCACGTTAAATGTCTGTATTAATTATTCATTCGCCTTCTGATTATTTCTTCAGTTGCTGCTTACCATCTTTGGTGAATCCCCAGCATTGTGCGGGACTCCAAGAAGCAACCTGCCAAATTGGCTTGGCAGTTAGCGTGTGTGAGTGTGGAGGAATTCGAGGCCGCTGTGGTGTAGCGGAAGCATATCCGGCGCGTAACTGGAAGACCCTGGGTTCGACTCCCGGTGGCGGCCAATGAGAATTTTTCCTTGACTCAGTTATAAACGTGAAAGAGCGAAGATCTCTGTTTGATGTTCCTAGTCCACGTTAAATGTCTGTATTAATGGTGATCGGGGATTTGGTCACGTGGTACCAGATAACATGTTGATACTTTTCCTGCACATACACCATTTTGACTTCTTAAACTCTGGTAAAATTCTCTGGCAACACTGGTCCCGCTCTCTTCTGAAATTATGCTGAAAGGTGATCTGTGATTTGGTCACGTGGTACAACAAAACACATTGCACTTTTTCCGCCGCCCCGTTGTCGCATTGGTCTAAGATATGGCCTCAGATTATTCGTAAGAAAGGGATGCGGTTTTGAATCCCAGTGAGGAACGGATGTTGTGTTTGTCTTACGGCACTGGCTACCTACCTTCCCTGGAACCAGGGACCCTAAATTAGGTTCGGGGGACTGCTTATAGCCCATCGAATTGCTAACGGTGGTCGTTAAACCTCCAATCCAAAAAAAAAAAAAAAACCCTTGTCATGCATTAGCCATTTTGATTTCTTGCACTCAGGTAAAAATCTCTGGTAAGACTGGTCCTACTCTCTTCTGAAATTACGTTGAATAGTGATCGGTGATTTGGTCACGTGGTACCACAGAACCCATTGTGTTTTTTCCTGCATATACGCCATTTTGACTTCTTGCACTGGCAGCGCCACCTAGTTAGTACCCAGAATGCATCTTCAACAACTACAACACCACAACAACAAAACTATTAGTTGTGATATATACTCTAATTTAACTTTCTTTTTTAGTTACTTACTCGATGTAAATTTGAGTTCAATCTTCTTTAGCGTTTTTCAAACTTAACGTTATATCTTCTCTCTCGCAAGAGTATGGTTGGTAACACTTTGAGATCGGAACGTATGAAGTGTGTATGTGTCTGATTTAGAACTGGAAGATAATGAATGTTTGAGCAAAAGCAAAGATGTGGAGATGGATGGTGGATGTTATAATGCAACAACCGTGGAAGCGACGTTGTATATTGAAGTTTGATCTATTTGGAGGCTGCGTGCTATATCTTTAGTGTGTGTCCTTAATCTAGCGTTCTGTTTATTAACTCACATTAGTTGGATTAAGTTAATTGAGTTGTAGTTGTGCTTTATTGAAAGTGCCAAAAAAGAGTTGGCTGAATAAAAGACTAACCGTAAGTAACCTCTTCTTCAAGTTTCTTGGGTGACTCCTGTTTCACTGTAGCTAAAGTATTTAAAACTGATTTATGTAGTTTTTATTCCGCCATATACACATTCCGTTCCATATATATATATATATATACAAAACTTGCCTGGAGAGCTTTTGGAAGAAACAGCATAATTTTCAAGAGCAATATGCCATTATGTCTTAAAAGAAAAGTGTTTGATCAATGCATCCTTCCAGTGCTTACGTATGGTGCAGAGACGTGGACCTTAACTAAAAGAGACATACAAAGGCTGAAGACAACTCAAAGAGGCATGGAGAGGTGCATACTTGGTGTAACCAGGATAGATAAGAAGAGGAACTCGTGGATCAGAAAAATGACAAGAGTGGAAGACATCATGATCAGAGTTAAATCCCTGAAATGGCAATGGGCTGGACATACTGCCAGAAGGACAGATCATCGATGGACAGCCGAAATTTTAGATTGGATTCCAAGGGACAAGAAAAGACCCAGAAGAAGACCACATGGGAGATGGGTGGATGAAATTCGAAAGTATGCAGGGGTGACATGGAGGAGACTGGCACAAGACAGACCGTTGTGGAGGAAACTTGGGGAGACCTTCGTCCAGCAGTGGATTGATAATGGTTGACAATGATGATGATATACAATGTTTATACTATGTTGAAAAAAGTCACTGGACACCTAGAAGGGAAACACAACATAGCATTTATTGACATACTTTAGTACGATGTCGGTCCACCTTTGGCCTTAATTCATGAACTGACCTTCCGAGACATGCTTTCGACAAGATTTTGCAACACAGCGATAGGTATGCAAAACCTTGTCGAAATCATGCTTAGTAGTAGGCCTTGGTTCCAAACTTCTTATGCGGCGCTCTAATTCATGCCATAGGTCCTCAGTGGGATTAAGATCAGAACTCTGTGCTGGCCAGTCCGCACACGATACGTAATTATTGTCAACGCACGCCGTAACAGTCCTTGTTTTATGGATCGGTGCATTATCCTATTGGTACCAGACAGGCTCGGTGCTTTAGTATTGCCACAGAATTGTTAGGGCATAATTTTCCAGAATATCGAGTTAGACGTGCTAGTTAACAGATTTGTCGACGATAACAAACGGAACGGGACCATACCATAAAACACACCCCCACACGAGTACACTGCCAGCTCCAAACTTGAACGTAGGAAGAGTACACTGCGGTAAATAGCGTTCCCCCGTCTGTCGCCGCATCCATACACACGGCCATCAGACTGACGGATCGTGTATCTGGAATCATCAGTCCATAGGACTTGTTTTCATTGATCTAAGGTCCACGATAAATATTCCTTACACCATGCTAAATGAGGAGTATCATTCCGAGTGGAGATGATAGGCTTATGAGCAGCCACGCGACCATGGTCCCCCATGGAATGATTCTTCTCTGTGAATAGTACGTGTACATACCGAGGTTCCAGCATTTTTATTCACCTGTACACTGAGGTCTTGTGCAGTACTCCTTCGATTAGCTGTAACGACTCTCCTGTAGCTTCGACGTCCTCTATCACTGATTTTCTTTGGTCTGCCGGGAGGTTTTGCTGCTTCAGGCACGCCATGTGTCTTCCGCTTATTTAGTACATCCAAAACACTTGCCTTGGGTATGTTTAAACGCCTCTCTGTTTCTCTTATGGACAACCCACTAATATAACACCCAACAATCTTTCCTTTCTCAAAGTCAGTTCAGCGACATTTTCACTCAAGCTCACAGTGCGATATGATCGCGGTTAGCTGCAGGCTTGTATTTTTCTCTTAAAGAAAACCCACTAATATAAGATCCAACAATCTTTCCTTTCTCAAAGTCAGTTCAGCGACATTTTCACTCAACCTCACAGTGCGATATCATCGCGGTCAGCTGCAGGCTTGTATTATTCTCTTAAAGACAACCCACTAATATAAGTTCCAATAATCTTTCCTTTCTCAAAGTCAGTTCAGCGACATTTTCACTCAACCTCACAGTGCGATATGATCGCCGCAGTCAGCTGCAGGCTTGTATTATTCTCTTAAAGACAACCCACTAATATAAGATCCAACAATCTTTCCTTTCTCAAAGTCAGTTCAGCGACATTTTCACTCAACCTCACAGTGCGATATGATCGCTGTCAGTTGCAGGCTTGCATTATTCTCTTAAAGACAACCCACTAATATAACACCCAACAATCTTTCCATTCTCAAAGTCAGTTCAGCGACATTTTCACTCAACCTCACAGTGCGATATGATCGCGGTCAGCTGCAGGCTTGTATTATTCTCTTATAGACAACCCACTAATATAACACCCAACAATCTTTCCTTTCTTAAAGTCAGTTCAGCGGCATTTTCACTCAAGCTCACAGTGCGATATGATCGCTGTCAGCTGCAGGCTTGTATTATTCTCTTATAGACAACCCACTAATATAACACCCAACAATCTTTCCTTTCTTAAAGTCAGTTCAGCGACATTTTCACTCAAGCTCACAGTGCGATATGATCGCGGTCAGCTGCAGGCTTGTATTATTCTCTTATAGACAACCCACTAATATAACACCCAACAATCTTTCCTTTATTAAAGTCAGTTCAGCGACATTTTCACTCAAGCTCACAGTGCGATATGATCGCGGTCAGCTGCAGGCTTGTATTATTCTCTTATGGACAACCCACTAACATAACACCCAACAATCTTTCCTTTCTCAAAGTCAGTTCTGCGACATTTTCCTTCAACCTCACAGTGCGATATGATCGCGGTCAGCTGCAGGCTTGTTTTTATACCGTTTGCAGCTGTACCGCTCATCTTAACATGCTTTTGACAAGATTTTGAATCCGTTGATTTGCTTTTCAAGGGATGTCCTCTGACTCTTGTCAATATAGTGTATATGCAAACATAATATGCAAACATAATTTTGTAAACGAAAACAGTTGCATATAGGAAATAACAGACTTCTAACGAAACATTATGTATTATGACCAGCAACGTAACAAATACACGTCAAACGCTGTTGTCAACATATACTTAAGATAATATTCTAGCTTTATAAAATCAAGCTATGTAACGTGGTCCTAGTGGGAACAAAAATGCAATAAAAAAACAAAAAAGAAACAATAGAATATTTAAATGGAAAACAGAATTCGTAATTAATGGACTTTTCTACACGCGCAATAAGCTGAAAAATGCGTTCTGGCATGCTGTATATTATATTTCGCATAATTACACCGTCAATATTAAACCAACATTTCAGGATTTCGGGTTCCAGATCTTTAACGCTTGAAAATTACCGGTGATTGGTATAAACACTTCGAACCAAAATTATCCAAAGATAACCAGTTGGGTTGGGCTGCGAACTGGCACGGCAGTAGTTTTACATTGTTCGATCTGAGCCAGGCCATCGTAGATGTTGCTTTGAGAATGCTCGCGTTGTCCTGCTGGAAAACCCAATCAGGACCATTTATTTCATCAGCAGCTGGGAGAAAACTGTCTTTTAAAAGTTCCTGGTATGTTACGGCATTTTGACGTCTTGAAAAAACACAGACATTACCTTGTCTATCAAAACTAGAAAAGGCCCATACCATCATAGAACGTCTTCCGTAGTCGGCTGAATATTTGGCGTTTTTCCGTTCTCATATCATGCCAACAATATTTCGCACTATCTGGGACATCTAAATCAAATTTCTTTTCATATCTAAATAATACTTGGAGCCATTCGTCCTTCCATGACATTTGAACTTTGGTCCAGTTTAATCGAGCTTGTGTGTGCTGTGAAACTAAAGGCGGTTTCTTTAACACTCTTTCATATTTCACGAGAGATGTCGACTGCAGTACTCAGTGATCCGTACTTTTCGACATTTTCACGTATCCATGTTGAATTATGTTCCGTACAGACAGATTATCATGCACAGCGAGCTTCTCGATATGTCGTTTCATTCGAAGTAAAACATTACTACGCCGTCCAAATCGTTTCTGAGCTGGATGTTTTTTGCTACCACTCAAAACTTTATAAAAAGAAGATTTGGATCATTTTAATTGTTTAAAATTGCGCTTGCATTCATACCTTGGTCGTGCAACTCCCGAACGCGGATTAGCTCCTCCGTTGACAGCTCTTTCCCCCGTGGCATTGTTACAACTGAATCAGCCTCATCACGTTTACCGACTATTTATCCAGCTCTGACGCCAAGCTAATTTGCATAGCAATGCGTGTCAGTGCTCGCGCGTTTGCATGAAATGCCATATAATTGTGGGACAGTCTCAGTAAACTACATGTTTAAAACGTTTCATACATATCCGAAATTACTATTTTCTCATCCGCAAAATATATCTGCAAAGACTATATGGTTTATTTTCGCCACTGAATTAATGAGTTGCGTACCTTTTCGCTAATCTTACATTTACTCTGTTTTAACGCCTTTCCATATAATTGTAGGTGGGACTGTACGAACATTACATAGTTTATATGCGTCATGCCACACACACATACAAACCGCTTATTTCTAACTCTCATAGTTTTAAATACGGGTTGTCATAATGGGGGAACAATTTTATGTCCATCCTGTACAGTAGCGAACAAAAGTATTTGGGGAAACACTTTTTCGATCATAATATATTTTCTGCTGAACCGAATCGGGTCATTTTGGGATATGACATGCGTTACACAGTTGCAAACATGACCCTTATGCAGATGGATCGGAAACCTTAACACAGATAAGATACCGAGCTTAACCGCAAAGATCATACAAATTAACCAACAACGTAGGTGTGCATCACATTCATTTAATGCAACGATAACAGAAAACAAGTACGAGAAAATGACAAAACAATAACTAGTACTTAGTGGGATAACCACGAGACTTAATAACACACTGCACAACGGGCCGGCATCGAGTCCACTAGCTTCTCGACGGTGACCTGCGGAAATCGCGCCCAATCTGCAGACATCTGTTAGAAACTCTGGGCCCTATTCCGGCAGGTTTTCTTCTCACATCGTTTTTCCAGCTCCTCCCACATGTGCTCGATGGGGTTGAGGTCTGGAGATTGGCTTGGCTAGTCTAGAAGTATGACCAGTTGCTGCTGGAAGGCTGCCTTCGCTACTCTGGAGGCGTGCTTTGGGTCGTTGTCTTGCTGCATGATCCATCCGGATAGCATGATCTGGTTTGCCCATGGGAAGACATCGTTGATGAGAATGTTTGTGTAGCTCTGGCCGGTCATTATTCCGTCAATCTTGATGATGGGGCACATTCCATTGCGAGAGAAGGACCCGTATACCATGAGCAATCCTCCTCCGTGCTTGACAGTCGGCTGAATGAACTGGGGGTTGAATCTCTGGCCACACGGACGTCGTACGTATTGGATGCCATCACTTCCGAACAAGTTGAAACTTGCTTTCGTCGGGGAAAAGCACCTTACTCCTGTCCGCCGCGGTCCAGGGTCGATGACGGGGCACGAACGCGACTCTGGCTCGTCGATTCTTGACTCCGATGAGTGGTTTCTTGGCGGGTCGTCTTCCATTCAATCCATCAGCAATGAGACGACTGGAGATGGTCATTCGGCTGACGTTCAGGTCATCGCTGTCGCGGAATTCGGTGGCGATGTCCACAGCAGTCAAGGTGGGATCAGCACGAGATCGACGGAGGATGCGTCTATCCGGACGCAACGTAGTGAAACGAGGCCTACCACATCGCGGACTGTTCTCGAAGGTCCCAATTTTCTTCTAACGTTGCAGGATAGCTGAAATGGACTGGTGTCGGATCTTCAGGGCCCTCGCAATGTCGGTGACGCGCATTCCGGATTCCATCGTGTTCACGGCCGCCTGGCGAGCGCTAACAGGGATCTCCACCTTTTCACCCATTTCTGAAAACCTAAGATTGACTTATTATCACACTGCACATTACAAAACCCACAAAAATCACGAGAAAAACCTTAATACATGCAGCAAGCAAATGGGTAATAATTGGCGACTCTTGAATATGGCGCATTTCGACCGAAAAGTTCGCTCTAAGCGAAATACAAACTACACGGCATTGTAACCCACGAATCAACACATATCATATCCCAAAATGACCCGATTTGGTCCAACAGAAATAAAATTATGGTCGAAAAATTGTTTCGCCAAATACTTTTGTTCGCTACTGTATGTTTTTAAAACATATTTTTTACTATTAGCAAATAAGTTTTAATTTTAGCAATTATGTTTGAAATTTATATGTTATGTGCATACTGAAATAAGGAACACTACAGCTGCGTGTTTAAATGAATACCCTTAAAGACGTATATCATCTTTCTACATTCTGTTGCTCACGTTTAAGTTAATTGCATCCCATAGTGGTTCATAAAATGTGAGAACTACTATATACAATTGTAATGTTCAACAAATATACTACTTACACACAATGCTTCTTCAATGCCACATCCACCAAACACCCCGAGTACAATTGTAAGAATTGCATGCACCTAGTCGTAATCCAACGAAAATTTGTTTTAAGGCCTCTCACTTCTAGTCTTGTATCGAGGCCAGTTGTAACTTGTAAGCACTGTGAAGCAAAGTTTCCTACTATAAACTGTTGTTTCCTTCTGTTGTAACGAATGACATAATGGATAGCACCGCGTGGTGGATGTACACTGAAGTGCCAGAAAAACTAGTACAGACGAGCTTATGCAAAATACATAGCAACGTCACCTATGCGCGTACTCGGTTGCGTCCACCAGTGCGTATGTAAAGCGATAGACATCCTTGCCAGCTGTCAGAGCTGTTTTCGGCATGAGAAGGACAAGTAATAACGATTTAAGCGATTTTCAACGCGGTGTCATAGTTGGCGCTCGTGAGATGGGCCATAGTATTTCAGAGGTAGAAACGAAGTTCGGATCATCACGGACGATCATTGCAAGGGTGAAGTACTGTGACTACAAGAATTCCGGCAAAAGCTCCAACCTACGATACCAATGTGGCCGTAAAAAGACATTGGGTGAACGTGACCATCGTCGGCTATCAGGAATCGTTTCACGCGACGCTCTCGCAGGTAGCATCGGAATTCAATGCTGGAGCCTCAACAAACATCAGCGTCCGGACTGTGCAACGTACCCTGCACGATATAGGCATTGGGAGCCGATGCCCAACTCGAGTCCCCTTGATGGGTGCACGACACAGAGCTATGCGCCTCGTTTGGGCACGGCAACACCGCCACTGGACACTTGATGACTGGAAACAAGTAGCCTGGTCTGACGAGTTGCCTTTCCAACTGTATCGGGCTGATGGAAGGATTCGTGTGTGGCGCAAGCCCCGTGAAGCTGAGGATCCCGCCTGTCAAGAGGCTGGTGGGGGATCTGTAATGGTATGGGGTGTGTTTAGTTGGACTTCACTGGGACCCCTGGTACTTATACAAACGTCTGTGACCGGCCAAGGCTATATGCGCACCCTTTCTGACCAGGTACACTCGTTCATGTCCTGCATTCATGCTGATGGGTTGGACCTGTTTCAACAGAACAATGCACCTCCACACAAATGTCGGGACGCCACATTATGGTTAGAGGAGCATTCATCTGAGTTTGGAGTGTTACCATTCAGACCCAAGTCGCCAGATCTGAACGTGATAGAACACATTTGGGATGCCGTGTAACGCGCTATGGAACACAGGAATCCGAGACCTCGGAATATACCCGAATTGTGGAACGCTCTGCAGGAAGTATGGTGTGCATTTCCTACAGCATATTTCCAGAAGCTAGTGGAGTCCATACCCCGTCGTATGTCGGCAGTCCTACGCTCTCGTGGGAGATATATCAAGTATTAGACTGGTGTACCAGTTTTTCTGGCACTTCAGTGTATATGGTGTACATATAGACTTTATAATCAACTTGTGTATCATACTTTCTCGTTCAGTCTATATTTTGCATCAAGGATACTTATGTTAGGTCAGTTGACAACTTTAACCCCACGTCCCCACTAAACCGAAATTATAAACGGGTACCGCTGCTTACTTGATGACACAGGTCCTAATCCACAAGAATTAAATACGTTAAAACAGAAGGAAACAACAATTAATAGTAAGGGACTTTGCTTCACAGTGCTTACAAGTTACAACTGGCCTTGGCACAAGACTGGAAGTGATAGCCTTGATAACGACAGAAGTTAAGACAGTCCAAGCCTTGATAATGGCAGAAGTTAAGACCGTCTAAGCCTTGATAATGACAGAAGTTAAGACAGTCCAAGCCTTGATAATGGCAGAAGTTAAGACCGTCTAAGCCTTTATAATGACAGAAGGTAAGACAGTCTAAGCCTTGATAATGAGAAGGTAAGACAGTCTAAGCCAGAAGTTAAGATAGTCTAAGCCTTGATAATGACAGAAGTTAAAACAGTCTAAGCCTTTATAATGACAGAAGTTAACAGTCTAAGCCTTGATAATGACAGAAGTTAAGACAGTCTAAGCTTTGATAATGACAGAAGTTAAGACAGTCTAAGCTTTAATAATGACAGAAGTTAAGACTGTCTAAGCCTTGATAGTGACAGAAGTTAAGACAGTCTAAGCCTTAATAATGACTGAAGTTAAGACTGTCTAAGCCTTGATAGTGACAGAAGTTAAGAAGTCTAAGCCTTGATAATGACAGAAGTTAAGACAGTCTAAGCCTTGATAATGACAGAAGTTAAGACAGTCTAAGCCTTTATAATGACAGAAGTTAACAGTCTAAGCCTTGATAGTGACAGAAGTTAAGACAGTCTAAGCCTTAATAATGACAGAAGTTAAGACTCTCTAAGCCTTGATAGTGACAGAAGTTAACAGTCTAAGCCTTGATAATGACAGAAGTTAAGACAGTCTAAGCCTTGATAATGACAGAAGTTAAAACAGTATAAGCCTTGATAATAACAGAAGTTAAGACAGTCTCAGCCTTGATAATGACAGAAGTTAAAACAGTATAAACCTTGATAATCACAGAAGTTAAGACTGTCTAAGCCTTGATAACGACAGAAGTTAAGACAGTCTAAGCCTTTATAATGACAGAAGTTAACAGTCTAAGCCTTGATAGTGACAGAAGTTAAGACAGTCTAAGCCTTAATAATGACAGAAGTTAAGACTCTCTAAGCCTTGATAGTGACAGAAGTTAAGACAGTCTAAGCCTTGATAATGACAGAAGTTAACAGTCTAAGCCTTGATAATGACAGAAGTTAAGACAGTCTAAGCCTTTATAATGACAGAAGTGAACAGTCAAAGCCTTGATAATGACAGAAGTTAAGACAGTCTAAGCCTTGATAATGACAGAAGTTAAGACAGTCTAAGCCTTGATAATGACAGAAGTTAAGACAGTCTAAGCCTTGATAACGACAGTAGTTAAGACTGTCTAAGCCTTGATAATGACAGAAGTGAGGACAATCTAAGCCTTTACAATGATAGAAGTTAAGACAGTCTAAGCCTTGATAATGACAGAAGTTAAGACAGTCTAAGCCTTGATAATGACAGAAGTTAAGACAGTCTAAGCCTTGATAACGACAGTAGTTAAGACTGTCTAAGCCTTGATAATGACAGAAGTGAGGACAATCTAAGCCTTGATAATGACAGAAGTTAAGACAGTCTAAGCCTTGATAATGACAGAAGTTAAGACAGTCTAAGCCTTGATAATGACAGAAGTTAAGACAGTCTAAGCCTTGATAACGACAGAAGTTCAGACAACCGAAACCGGTCGTGAATGAACGAGTGTGTCGTCGTGATCAACCCCCTCGTTGTTCAATATATGTGATTGTCGTGACTCAACATACTCTGGCACATTTTTTTATCATGTTTCAATATGCTCTTGAGGATATATCAGGATTCAACCTAATAAAATTGCGGTTTTAATATATTTTAACCCTACTTCAGAAGATTTTAGTAGATTTTAACCAACTTCGATAATCTGCTTTGTCAAGCTCATCCCGCTTCATTTCTAGTGGTTTTTTTTATTTTTCTTTGTTCATTCGGCATTGGTCAGTATTATTGTTTTACTATCAACTTCAAAAGTAATCTGCTGGCTATGATGATGGTTAAAAGATTGGTTTAGTACAGATAATCCTGTTTTCGATATACCGGTCTTCAATTTTCCTCACTTATAACTTCATTGTTACCTTAGTTTCCGCTCATAAGGCTTAAGTGTAACTACAAAGTCCGTTTGTGGCTTTAGATGGTGACAGACTATGAATAGACAGTTAAGCAAGATTATAAACTCAGAAAGCCATCCTTCAACGATATGCACCTGATGTATAATATGAGTAACGACTTTTAATTTTAATTTATTCGCTAATCATTGGATATATGTTGACAATCTTTTATGTTTTTTATCATGGGTGTTAGTGAATTTGGACTTGATACCATACAGAGGGTTGACCCGATGATGTATGTATAACATAACGTGAGAAACAGTATGTACCAGTACATACTGTTATAATCCACTCTTAATATTTGGACCACGTAATGCATATACACTATCTACCAACACCCCTGCAATCGATGATATCTGCGGTCCTGATACACGTCACGGCCGCCGCCGTTAAATATCGTGAGGAAACCAACAACGCAACCAGTCGCATACAACATGCCACGCAGTTCGGAGCTCTCTGATTTCGAGGAAGGTGTAATCGCCGGGTATCACAGAAATGGCCGATCCATACCTGACATATCCAGCAAGTTGAAGTACCCAAAATCGACAGTGGCCTACGTGATTGGGAAGTGGAAGATGAGAGGTTACTGTCGAAATGTGCCCCGACCCGGAAGACCCACAAAACTGGGAGTTAGAGACCGACGGGTGCCGGCCAGAGAAATACGGAAGAACCGCACCAAATCCATGAACCACATCCGCGAGGAGTTTCAACAGACATCCGGGAGTGTTCTTTCGATGAATAGGATCCGTAAGGAAGCACATCTGCTTGGTTATCATGGACGTGCTGCCGCCCACAAGCCTTTGATCACCAAGTCCAATAGCGCAGCTCGGCTAACGTGGTGCAAAGAACGTCGGCAGTGGACCGTTGAACAGTGGAAACAGGTTATCTGGAGCGACGAATCAAGGATCACCCTCTGCCCTTCGGATGGCAGGGTCTGGGTTTTGCGTCTGCGTCGAGAACGCCTCCTGTCGGTATGTATTGTGCCAACTGTGAAATTCGGCGGCGGAGGAATTATACTGTTGGGGTGTTTCTCCTGGTATGGCACTGGACCCTTGGTTGCAATTCCTGGTAGACTCAACGCCGTGACCTACTGCACCCATTTGGATGACCATGCGTTTTCTACGTTGTGGCAGTTTTACGGGGTGGACCCATGTTACTTTCAGGATGACAATGCCACCTGTCATGTTGCGAGGTCCACCATGGCTTGGTATGGTGACAATCGAGTTAATCGAATGGACTGGCGTACGCAGAGCCCAGACCTTAACACTATCGAGCACCTCCGGGACGAGTTGGAGCGTTGACCTAAGCGGTGCCCTAACCGTCCGAAATCGGTGAAGGATCTGACCTGTCTTCTCCAAGCCGAGTGGAAGAAAATACCGCTAGCCGTCGTACAACGCCTGGTTGAGAGTATGCCCCGGAGAGTCGCAGCTGTAATCGCCGCTCGTGGAGGCTCCACCAACTATTGAAGATGAATAAACTTCGTTTTCCTTTGCTATCACAGATGTCCAATTACTTGTTTTTAGATAGTGAACATATATTCTATAAAATGGAAGTGATAGGCTTAAAAACAAATTTCCGTTGGATTACTACTAGGCGCATGCAAATCTTACGACAGAACTCGGGACGTTTGGTGGATGCCAGTGAAGAAGCATTGTATGTAAGTAGTATATTTGTTGAACCTTAAAATGGAATTAACTTAAATGTGAGCAACAGAATATAGAAAGATGATACACGTCTTTAAGGGTATTTTTGGAATGATTAGCATGTAAAAAATAAATAGTTTTTTTGCTCCCCTAAAATCCGTTCCATGACAGTTTAGATAAGGTAAATGAAACTCTATTTTATCACTTGAATTATAGCATGAATTGTTTAAAATTGTTGCGCTTTTTAAATAAAAGAAGATCGCATGAAATATCATTCGGTGTTTAGCACATACTTTTGAGGTCACTTTAAATTGGCTGTTACGAAGGATGTTTAAGAAATGATTTGAGCAGAAAAGACAAAGTTTCGGGGAATAAAACCTATTTCCTTCGCAGTTATTGTGAGCTATCAAAGAATGCCTTTTACCTTCAGAAATGACGCGATGTATGCCGGAGAACATTTATAAGAAATCTCTGCAACTCCCAACGGCATCTTTTGAAGCGAAGGAAACTCAGAAAGACGAATTGCATTTGAGAAGCATGACCGCAATCCTAAAAACCCCAACCCGCACTCTCTATTCTTTCCCCTTAAGAGAAGTCCATTTACTGTGGATTACGAAATAAAGACAGTTCGGGGGCTCACGGGCGGGAGAGTCGGATATCATCATCAGATGAAGAAGATGGGATTTCAGTTTAAATCGAAAAGATAATAAACCTCTTGTCCCTTTTGTGTGATCTCCAGCCAATCATTGAGGCAGCTATTTCAGTAAAAAATGTTTGCAATATCTTTATTCGGAGCGGCTTAAAATGAGTTCGTTTCGGAAGCCGCAGGGGATGTTTTAAAACCAATGTATCATTCGCCGGCTTTTATCATATTTCTCATAATGAGCCTAACCGCAAACAGAGCAATGTTGTATTACCGGAAAGGCAGGATGTATGGCTTTTCCGTGTCTACGGAAGAAACTTGCGTTCAACATAAACAGCATTAATCGAATAAATTTGAGCTTTCATCTTAATTCTTAAAAATAAGCTTTTTGTTTAGCTTCCGGTGTTCTTAAGTCCAGAATGAAAGGCCTTTTTTTTTTCTATTGTTGATAATCATTTCTTATAGAAAACATCACAGGATGTTGTTCCAGCGTTTTTACAAATAATGCAAAAAAACGACATATAAAAACAAGCAGCTTTAGAAATACAATGCACACGTTAAGATGAACGTTTAGTTATTTTGCTCCTTCTAAAGTAAAATTTCTGAAAAGCGGACATCAAAGGGGAAAGAAAAACTGTTTGTTATTTAGAAGAATCCGCCATTGGAAAAATCATGCTATATAACAGTATGCTTGTACTATGTGTAAAACGTAAAATCAATTTAAAAGATAAGTAAATATAAGTAACCCAGCAAAAACAGAAGTGTTGGGAAACTGCTGGCCACCAGCTGGCAGTGATGGGTCCCTGCTGGATGAAATCTGACACTCACGGTCCGGTAGAGGTCTTTTGGTGGCAGCCATTGATGGCCCTGCAGCATCGCCGTGAATTGCTGGCCTCCAAGCAAGTGCTACTAGTGGGCCGTTGCTGGCAACCGATGCAACACCAGGTAGAAGCAACGGGACTGCGCATGCGCAGAAGCAACACTTGCTGAGTCTCTCGTGATACCAGTTCGTTGAGTACGACGCTATCGTCATCGTGTTATTTTAGTGAATGTTAGGGGGAAAAATCCATATGTAGAGAGGCGAATTAATGTTCTAACGAAATTCCACGTCGACGAAGATATCAAATAAAGCCGTGAAATACACCCATGAATAACAAGAAATAATTTCTGTGTAATCTTTCATTTTAACATGCACAAAACTGCTTGAAACAAAAGTCCTGGGAAAAACATTAAAAAAACGTTATGTTGGAAAAAAAAAAGAAGAATCATAAGCGTACAAAATTTATCAATTATTTAAAAAAAACGCTATGTGGATATAATGTATTCATCCATGGGTTAAATACACAAGACTGGAGTAATCCAGTTCTGAAAATAACAAGAAGTAAAATAAAATACATTTCTTCTTTAAAACAAATGTACCTTCGGACAGCGGATAGGAAAGATACAACGTTAGACATGATGATCAAGATCACATGCAGAGGATTTTAAGAAGGGAGTGTCCGACCCTAGGTCTTAAACAACGCTTAGAAGCAGGAAGATAGGAGATTTGGGCTAGAGCGCCCGATAGGAAAGTGACACGGAAGCGAAGTAGAAAGGGGGAGGAAGACGCTCTTATTTATTACCGGGGCCAGTACAGCCGCGGACGGCTTAGTGGTTAGTGTTTTAGACTATCGATGCTGGGTCCCCAGGTTCTAGCCTGGGCTGATCTTTCAGAGATGGTGTGATTTACTAACAATCGCTGAATATCCGCCTTGCATCGGACGAGCACGTAAAGTGACGGCCCCTAGGCTGGACCCACTGGTTAAATGGGTATCCTCTCCCCCATCTATGTGCAATACCGTGCTTGTACGGTGGCGCCATCTACTGTACTCTAATCTCACTACAAACTGTTCTGTCAAAAGTCGCTAGACTTGCTCTCATTCCTTCCGTTTCTGTGTCCTGCTCAAAAGGCGATCTCGCTGTAGGTGGCTGGGACCTAAACTCTACTCCCTGTGGACGGAAGTCCTACATGAAAATGACACGAAATCCATTGCTTTACGGCGTTATTACCCGGGGTCCGACGGCTTAACGTGCCCATCCGACGCACGGCGGATAATTAGTGGATCGAACGTTCGTAGCTGCCTGGGATCGAACCTGAGGCCCTTTCTGTGGCAGTCACGAACGTTGCCCACTAGGTCACCCGCGGCCTACAACGTTAGACGTCAATCTTGCTCACAAAAAAGACATTGCGTTATTAGTCCATAAACGGCTGCAAATGGTCACGAAGCAGCGCAAAAAAAGAACAATTAATAACGTGTTTACAAGGACGACAGGACGCAAACCGTACCACGTAAAGACAGCCCACACATGTTTGGAAACACCCTTACCTTGCATAGTGCCTTGTTTTGACAGCTTGGGTCCATGGCCTCATGGGATCTGCGCCACACCCGAACCCTACCATCACCTCGCAACAACTGGAAGCGTGACTCATCGGATCACGGCACATGTTGATAGTCTTCCAGCGTACAATTACCGTGTTCACGATCCCAGGGGATGTGCTGTGTCCGATGTCGTTGTGTTAACATAAGCACTCTGGTGCTCTCATACCCCATGGTGGCTACATTACGCTGCACGGACTTGATGGATATGTCTTTGGTACCTCCTGCATTGAATGTGGAAGTTATTTAAGCCAGTGTCGCTTGTTTGTTAGCAAGGACTGTGCTGGTTAGACGCCGCTTGCCACGGTCATTCAGAACCCGTGGTCAGCCACAGCGCTGTCCATAGTGCGTTGTAATGCCTTCCATTAGGTATTTTCCGTACACACGTGACATCGTGGATCGAGGCATGTTGAATGTTAGCACGACTTTTGAAATTGAATATCTCATCCGTCTGTCTCCCACTATCATTCCTCGTTGAAACAACGATAATTCATGTCCGCTTGTCATGATCCTACTGGCGGTAGGTCAACCTGACTAACAAGATTATACTTCGCAACGGATAAAAATCGTGAGGTGCGTCGAAGCCTTTATACACTGGAGTGCACAAATTAAGGACGAGACGGTTTTTCGAATGTAACGTCTTGCAGAAGTGCTCCACATCGACTCAAATCATACCAGAAGATCCCCAAGATGTAAGAATATGGGACAAGTGAGCAAAACCGTCCAAACAAGGAATCCAAAGGATACAAAGGCACTTTATTGAAAAGGTAGCTTCGAGCACAACTCGACAGAAGACAGAAACGTCCATGAGACAGGCGGCTTCCAAGAAAAATCCAGTCGTAAGTAGGGGATATGATCACAACTGACTGTGTTGCATTATTACAACGTCTGTCCATGCTGAGGACGAGGTTGTCAAAGAGCTGTTGAGGCATCGCGGCTCATTCCTCTTGTAGCGCCAATCGCAGCTGCGGAATCGTTGCTGGCGGCTGGTTACGTGCTCCCAAGCATCTCCCGAGAAGATCCCACACGTGTTCGATTGGATTTATGTCCTGGGACCTTGCGGGCCAATCCATGCGTTGAATATCTTCACTCTCCAACAGCTCTGCGACAGCCACTGTACGATGAGGTGAAGCGTTGTCGTCCATGAACAGGAACACAGGACACACAGCACCTTTAAACAGACGCACGTGAGGCAGGAGAACCTCGGTACAATAGCGGACACCAGTTACTGAACCTCCTTGGAAGATGTGGAGGTCAGTACGGCTACCAAGCATGATACCGCCCCAAACGAGAACTCCGCCCCCTCCAAACCGGTCCCTATCGATGATGTTGGAGGAGTGATTGCGTGTTCCCTGCTCTCTCCAGATTTGTGCACGTCCAGAATCGCTCGTCAGACTAAATCGGCTCTCACCCTTAAAAGGAACTTGACCCCATTACTGATGTGTCCAATTCTTGTGTACCCGGCAAAAGAGAAACCGCCTTCTCCGATGAGCAGGCGTTAATGGCACACACCGTACTGGTCGTCGTGCAAATAGACCACTTTTGTACATCCTCCTGGCCACGGTAAAACGCGTTAACGGACGTCCAGTTGTCTGTTGCATGTGCCTTGCAATTTCTTCCGCTGTCTGCCGTCTGTCTCTTCTCGCTTGTAGACAATATACCGGTCGTCCGCCACCGTGGTTGCTCGTGGACGACCACTTCTAAACTCTCGGGCAGCTGTTCCTGTCATTTCAAATGCTCTTCAAGCTCGTGAAACGATGCTATGAGCGATCCCGAACTCCTCGGCCACACTAGTCACACTCCGACTTTCTTCCAACTTCCCAATGACGCGACCTCGGGTAATGTCATAAAGTCATCCAAATGTCGTCTACTGGATTGGCTGTTGGCCATATCACACGGTGGCAGCAACTCGACGTCGTTCAAAACGATGTACACCGTGCAATAGCTTTCACCGAATTGCTGAGCGTACACCGTCCTTGTCCTTTATAACTTTCGACACCCCCCCCCTTACGTCATGCTGCATATATGCGTATGCCCTACCGTACCGGACCCTAGTCCAAGGTACTTAGAAAGAGGGGAGGTAGGTCCAATCGCCTTTGTTTCCGTGCCGCCGGCGGGTTGTCTTCGTACGAGCTGGAGTGTGACGTCACGGTGGCCATAAACGATCTCTTGAGCATTCAGAGCTTGTGCTGTAATGTCGATTACTCTCTGCATTTCTTTGTCAATTTTAGACCTCCTTTGTCCTTTTCATTCATTTTTTTCTCCATTTGTTTTCTGTGTAACGTACAACTATCTTGAAAATGCCTTGATACGCTGTAGCCCTTTGTTGTAATCACAGTTCAAAGAAAAGGAAGTTAGATGTTACATACCATGTTTTCCCATCGGATAGAGATTTGTTGAAGCAATGGGTAGCGAAATGCTGTCGAAAGGAGGTATTCGATGCAAAGTAAGATCGAATGTGTTAAGAACATTTTGATGTTTCGAACTACGAGCGAGATCTTAGAAATGAATTGTTGAACTTGCCTCCCAGAAAAAAACTGAGAAAAGTTGCCAAGCCTACGAAAAATACACTGCCGAATATTTGCTAAGGACGGATGACAATAGCAACGATAGCAAATATAAAATGGAAGGCAGGACAATGTGGAAATTAGCATAAGTGCGGGATACAGTAAGACGTGTTGTGCGTATGCAAATTTTGGATTGCCGAACTTGTTCTTGACGTCATAGCGGTGATAAGAGATATAAAGGATTTGACGCGTATTGAACGTTGTTGTTCAAACGCAAAGTTGAAAGGGAAGGAATCAATTGACGAACTTGCAATTTTCAGTATGTCTTCCCGACATTACCAAGATGATTTTACGCGCGGCCGTATTATTGGCAAGATTGAAGAAGGGCGAAAAATAACAGATGTTGCCAGGGAGTTCGACGTCAGCCACAATGTTGTTTCAAGGCTTTGGAAATCATTTCAAGCAAATGGAGAGTGTAGCAAACGTCACGGGGGAGGTCGTGTTCGCAGTACGACACCTGCAGAAGATCGGTACATAGTGCTATCAACAAAAAGACACCGGCGCAGCACAGCTAGTGAGGTAGCAAATCAGTTTATGGCTGCTACTGGCAAGCGGATCTCCCGAGAAACTGTCGCCAGACGTTTGCATGAAGGAGGACTACACGCCCGCCGTCCTGTTGTGTGCATCCCATTGTCCAGACGTCACCGTACCGCCCGTTTGCAATGGTGCCATCAACATCGCAATTGGACTGATAACGACTGGTCTGCTGTCCTCTTCTCAGATGAGAGTAGATGCAGTCTATCGTCTGATTGTCGGCGACAACTGATCTGGCGTGATAGTGGTACTGCATATTGTCCAGCAAATATACAGGAAAGGGAGCGATATCCGACATGTAGTGTCATGGTATGTGTTGGCATCATGATCAATGGCCGTACGTCCCTCTATGTGCTTTCAACTGGGACTATGACTGGCCAACGATACATTAATGATGTTCTGCTACCTCATGTTCGCATGTTCCGTGGTGCTGTCGGTGATAGATTCATTTTCATGGACGACAACGCTACATGTCATCGAACAGTCACTGTCCAGGAGTGTCTTGAGAGCGAGGATATTCAACGCTTCGTATGGCCAGCACGTTCTGCAGATCTGAATCCCATTGAAAATGTGTGGGATGCTTTGGGGAGGAGTCTTGATGGTCGCCAATGCCCTCCAGTAAACAAGGACACCCTCATCCGTGCACTGACAGAGGAATGGGATAAATTACCCCAACAGCTGCCTGATAATGTTGTGCAAAGCATGACACGACGTGTGGAATCTTGCATCGCCCTCCATGGTGGCCATATCCCGTATTGACATCTTACGCCGGAACGCCTGCGGACGGTAAATGCATTTTTTTCGCGTTTACGTATTCTGCACAAAATGGCCTGTTTGTCCCTTGAACACTTTCCAAAGCCTTCTGGATTTCAGAGCACAATAAATTGTCTTTCTTGTAATGTCCTGGCATTTTGACATTATTTTATTTCACTTGGCATCCAACCACACTTACTTTTTTATGCGATATATAGCCGTTTATGATCCGTCCTTAGCAATTGTCCAGCAGTGTATATACCTTTTTAGAAAAAGGAGCAAACTTCTGTTCAAAGTGAACGGTTTAAGATTAGAGAAGTCCGAAACACTGCATTAGATCGAATTGAAAGTATATCTCAAATTAAACGTCAAATTACATCAGGTCACAATGAAAATGATAGCATTCCTGGCCAACATTTATCACTGTCAACGTTATGTAAGAAGTGCGAATGTCTGAACAAAAATATAATGTAACTGAAGAGTGAAAATAATTCACTACGAGAAGAATTATCAAACGTAAGAAAACAGTTGGTAATTGTTGCTCTTGCCTCGAGAAAAGAAGCCTGAAAAAGGAAATTAATAATATGAAACGCAAGTGCAAGAATAGAAATTTCCTGAGCAAAAGTGAAAGGTGGCTAGCTATCAAAAAATTAACTTGGCCATTGTTTCACTGATGTGCAAATTCAAACGCTTGTGTCAAAACAGAGACTAGCAAAATGGAATGAACAAGATATGTATAAGTCAAGCTTTTGTTTTGCACGTTATTTCTCGAAATGCATATCTTTTCATCAAAAATAAAATGCACATACCGTTTCCAAGCATTTCCTCTCTGAAACGGTGGTGTGGCAAATTTGTGTTTACAAATGGTTTAATTAAGCCCGTTTTAAAGGGGACAAAAATGAATGCTATACACCTAACCGAATTCTACATAGTTTTAGTTTTATCTTTTGATGAAATGAGCGTTGATTCTCGATATTGTTATGATGCTGCTGCAGATAAAAGTTTAGGCCCGCATAGTAACGTTTTAGTAGTTATGCTGAGAGGCTTATCGAAAGCTTGGAAACAACCCATATACTGTATTATTCCTTTGATGAACAGATGAATCAAAAGCTGTTAACTGATATAATTCGAGCCGTTGAGCAATCGGGTTATTTAGTGCATATAGTGGTACCTGATCTTGGGGGAAGGGGGGGGATTTCAATGTTTGGTGGCAGCTTGGAATAACTCCATATTGTCTTCTTTTCCAAATCCAGTAGATGAAAATCGAAAAATATGGATGTTTGCCGATGTGCCCCATCTAATAAAACTTCTCCGAAAATGATTTCGGAGGATCGCGGAACACGCGTGTGGAACCATCACTCGCCAGATATTTGACCTTTTGCTGGAACGTAATAGCTCAGAATTAAAGGTCTTTCGTAAAATTAAATGAATCCACACAAGTGCAAGGGAGCCCCGTGAGACAGAGAGTTAGTTTCAGCGGTCCAGATGCTATCTAACAAAGTAAGCAAAGCTGTAGAGTAGTTTTTTTTTCCTGAAAGAAACCAAATTGCTAATTTTATGAAATTGGTAAATGAGTGATTCGATGTAATGAACTGTAGATTAACCAGCTCCAAAGAGCCATTGCAGTGTGCTTTTGTAAAAAAAGAAAAGAGAAAGATATTCAAGAAAAAAGCATCGAACAGTATTCATGTCATATTCCCGTTTTTTTTTGTTTTTTTTTTTATTGGAATTTTAACGACCACCGTGAGCAACTCAACGGGCTATAAGCAGTCGCCCGTCCCTAATTTAGGGTCACTGGTTCCAGGGAAGGGAGAGAGCCAGTGCCGTAAGACAAACACAACATCCATGCCTGACCGGGATTCGAACCCGGACCCCTTACGGACGAATGATCAGAGTCCCGTTTTTTCCCAGTATATACTATATATATTTACTCTATTTTGAAAAATAGTTGGATGTTCGTACAATTTTTACCTAAAAATTATTTACTCAAAACTGGCTCTGTTATTTCGAGTGAAAATTCACAGAGCATACGAAACTTTTTGTTCTGGCTCCGCGAGCGTTACAGTTTCGATAATGGCCACCGTGACGTCACAGTGCAGCCAAGAGAAGCGGCAAGACGGCCCGTTTGCCATGGACCTACCTCTCCTCCTTCTAAGTACCTTTTTTTTTTTTTTTTTTTTTTTTGATTGGAGGTTTAACGACCACCGTGAGCAACTCAATGGGCTATAGGCAGTCTCCCGCCCCTAATTAATTTAGGCTCACTGATTCCAGGGAAGGGAGAGAGCCAGTGCCGTAAGACAAACACAACATCCATGCCTCACCGGGATTCGAACCCGGACCCCGTTCGGACGAATGATCAGAGGCCATCGCTTAGACCACTGCGCCACCGGGGCTGCCTAAGTACCTTGCCCTAGTCTATCTACTGAGTGTTCTGTTTGTCCGTTCTGCCTGCTCGTTCCGCTGTTATGCTAATTTCTCCTCTTCGTCCTTAAGTTTTGCACACCAGTGTATAAGAGAAAACATTATACCATACAACAGTCATGGTACGCACTCCTGATCGTCAGTAAGGCTCATCAGCGCAGGAATGTCCAAAATCCACGTTGCAAGATCGAACATAAAATGACTCTAATATGGGGTATGATCCTCTTTCACAGTCATACAACTCTCACAGCGTGACGTCATACTGGAAACGAGTTAGTTCATGAGTCCCTGTGGCAGTCGGTCCCACTCCTGCAGCAACGCAGTTTTCAGCTTTTGGATGGCTCTCGAATCCATCAGGCGAATATCCTCACTTTCAAGATAATCGTCGACCAGGTGAGACCTATGTGGGCGAGCGTTTGTTGTCCATAAAAAGTAACCAAGGGCCAACTACGCTCCTCAAAAATTCGAACATAGGGCTGTAAGATCTCATCCTTGTACCCTTCAGCAGTCAGGGAACCTCTGTCAAACACATAGAGAGGTGTGCGGCCGTCCAACATGATGCCTGCCCAGACATAGCTGTCCCTTTCCCGGATGTTGGAGGAAAGGTATCGGGTCTCAGGTTCTCTCCAGATGCCGGTACGTCGAGAATCAGTGTCCAGGCTGAATCGCGACTCGCCTGTGAAGAGATCGTTACCCCACTGACGTCTGGTCCAAGGCTGAATCGCGACTCGCCTGTGAAGAGATCGTTACCCCACTGACGTCTGGTCCAAGGCTGATGTTGTCTGCACCATGCTAAACGCGCGCTCTTGTGTGCTGAAGTGAGCGGGACGCAAACAGCGGGTCTTCTGGCAAAAAACCCTGTCTCGTAAAGCCTTCGGTAAACACTAACCCTTGAAACTCAGGCTCCAATGGCGGCACGCAGCTCTAGAAATAGCTGTGCAGCTGTAGCAAAGCCAAATAACGATCTTCATTGACCGTCGTGGCTCTTGGACGACCTTGCCCATGCCCTCTCGATATGTATCCTTTGTCCTTCGACTGTTTCCACAAATTGCAGACGACTCTGGGCGTTACATTGAGCTCTGTAGCAAACTGCACTTGCGATTGCCCTGCCTCCGATCTACCGACGATTCTCCATCTCATTTTACCTAATTGCTTATGAAATTGAACCAACTCCTGCAAGAAACACAACGAATGTCGCCGAGGATTAAGAGCAAACTAATCGCTGAAAAAGCCACGTGTGATTTTTATGCCCTCCGCTGTCACAGCTCCACCCACGCGCACGTGCACGCTTACGTATTCGACACTGCAAATTTGCATTCTTATTCGGCGGTATAATTTGTACCTTTGGTTCCGTACTTTTTGTGAAAATCGACATAATGTGCAAATTCTCCTAATTTTGAACACCAGTGTAGTACAACTAACTATACTAGTGATCCGAAATATTACGTGCGGGAAGCGACCGTGCGCCAAACGACCCTGTTATATTCCATCGTGGACGAAGCGACCCTGCTAATAGAATAATTTTACTGAAATATATATATATACAAATCGTAGTCAAATTATTTGCATCTAATTAATTAATTACTTACATCAAGTTTTTTGTACTAAATACAAGTTTTTAATATCATTTTACATATATGTGTATATCATCATCATCATCATTCATCATTGTCAACCATTATCAATTCACTGCTGGACGAAGGTCTCCCCAAATTTCCTCCACAACGGTCTGTCTTGTGCCAGTCTCCTCCATGTCACTCCCGCATACTTTCGAATTTCATCCACCCATCTTCCATGTGGTCTTCTTCTGGGTCTTTTCCTGTCCCTTGGAATCCAATCTGAAATTTCGGCTGTCCATCGATGGTCTGTTCTTCTGGCAGTATGTCCAGCTCATTGCCATTTCAGGGATTTAACTCTGATCATGATGTCTTCCACTCTTGTCATTTTTCGGATCCACGAGTTCCTCTTCTTATCTCTCCTGGTTACACCAAGCATGCACCTCTCCATGCTGTTTTGAGTTGTCTGCAGCCTTTGTATGTCTCTTTTAGTTAAGGTCCACGTCTCTGCACCATACGTAAGCACTGGAAGGATGCATTGATCAAACACTTTTCTTTTAAGACATAATGGCATATTGCTCTTGAAAATTATGCTGTTTCTTCCAAAAGCTCTCCAGGCAAGTTTTGTACGCCGATTAATTTCTTCATCAATGTGACCCTCACTTGATATCTGCTGTCCAAGATAAACGTACGTGTCTGTTATCTCCAGCTTTTCTCCATCAATCGATAAATCTTCATTTCTTGTAAAAGCATTGAACATCACTTTTGTCTTCTGAAAGTTCATTTTTAATCCCACTTCTTTACTCTTGTCAGCAAGTTCCTGGATCATACTCTGTAGCTCTGATGGGTTAGTTGCAAAAATGACTATGTCATCAGCAAAACAAAGGTGGGTTAAATAATCTCCATTAATCTTTATCCCTCTGTTTTCCCAGTTCAGTGATTCAAAGACATTTTCCAATGTGGCATTAAAGAGCTTCGGAGATATGGTGTCACCTTGTCTCACTCCTTTTCCAATTTTTATGTGTGTTGTATTTTCAAACAGCCGAATCTATGCACTTGCATTTTCATAGATGTTATTAATAATATTAATGTATGCATCTTCAATACCGCAGGATTTCAGAGCCATTGCAACTGCTGATGGTTTCACCGAATCAAAGGCTTTTTCATAATCGATAAAAGCCATGCACAATGGAAGTTCATATTCCCCCGCTCTTTCAATTAGTTCTCTCAGTACGTGGATATGATCTATTGTGCTGTAGCTACTCCTGAATCCTGCTTGTTCTCTCGGTTGAGCCATGTCCAGTGTCACCTTCAAGCGGTGTGAAAGAACTTTAGTGAAGACTTATAAACCACTGATAGGAGGCTGATAGGTCTGTTGTTCCAGAGATCCTCAATGTCACCTTTTTTATGTAGCAGGATCATGGTAGCGTTGTTCCAATCCTCAGGAATTTTCCCTTCATTAAGGCATCGAGTGAAAATTTCGGCGAGTACTGTTTCGATTTCTCCACTTGCTTCTTGTATGATGTCTACAGTAATTCCATCTTCTCCTGGAGCTTTTCCCCGCTTCATGTTCTTGATTGCATGTGCAACTTCTGCTGGAAGGACTGGAAGAACTCTGGTACTGGTACCTTTCATGATGTCTGGAGTACATGTATCATCCCTTTCATATAATTTGGAGTAGAAATCTTTCACTCTTGTCAAAATTTCGCCTCTATTTCTTGTTACAGAACCATCTTCTTTTCTCAGTGCCATAATCTGTTTTTTTCCCTTACTGAGATGTCCCTTTGCTATCTTTAGGCTTTGGTTGTTTTCAATTGCTTTCCTTACTAGTTCACAGTTGAATTTCCTTACGTCTTCAGTGATACTTTTTCGTACTGTCTTGCATAGCTCTATATATTCCACTTTGGAAGTTACATCTTCTTTAGTTGTCCTCATCACTCTTCTTTTTTGCATCAACATTTTGGTTTTTCCTGATAATTTGTTTACATGCAATTTGTCTTAGACCCAGCTAATTTTGTTGCTGT
Source organism: Macrothele yani (assembly GCA_039090855.1). Classification (NCBI taxonomy): domain Eukaryota; kingdom Metazoa; phylum Arthropoda; class Arachnida; order Araneae; family Macrothelidae; genus Macrothele; species Macrothele yani. The sequence continues at coordinate 16,422,256 of CM077032.1, read as the reverse complement.
TTCCATAAGAGCTTTGGTTACTTTTCTGTTAACTTTAGAAATATCCACTTCTTCCGATGTTAGGCCTTCTAAAGCAGAGAATCTGTTCTTCAGTTCCAATTTGAAGGTATTATGGTGTTTTTTAAGGTTGGTGTTGTCAATACATTTTGTTTGTCTTATGAGCTTGCTACGTTCGAGTTTAGTGTTGAGGTGCATCTTACATCTTACCAATCTATGGTCACTGCCTGTGTTGAACTTGTTTAGCACACTGCAGTCTTCCATGACGAATTTTTTGTTACACATAATAAAATCAATTTCACTTGTCGTCCTATTTAGATGTCTCCATGTCCATTTCCTGTGTGGCTTTTTCTTGAAAAAGGAGTTCAAGATGAAAAACCCTTCTGCCTCTGCAAACTCTACGAGAGTATTTCCACGCTGGTTTCTGTTGCCGTGACCGAATTTACCTACTGAAGTTTCATTCTGTTGCCGTTGCCCTATTTTTGCATTGAAATCTCCCATAATTATCTTCAAGTGCTGCTTACCTTTATTATTTGGATCACGAATTTCCTCATAAAATTGTTCAATTTCTTCTTCAGCATGACTTGTGGTGGGTGCATAAGTTTGAATAATCTGAGCCTGGTATCTTCTCGAGAGTTGGATAACGAGTCGTGCAGCTCTGTCAGAGGAACTTTCAACTTCTACAACTTTATCCTTCAGTTTCTTGTTTATTATAAATCCAACACCACTAGTTCTGCCAGTATCTGTCCCACGATAGTATAAGAGATGTCCACTTTTCAGTTCAATGAGATCTTCTCCTTTTCTCCTTACCTCACTTAGCCCGACGATGTCCCACTTGATCCTTTGTAGTTCCTCTTCCAATTCAAGAAGCCTTGAATCAGAAGATAGGGAGCGTCCGTTATACGTAGCCAAGGTCAGCATCAGATGGCAGCCTAGTCCGGTCCTCCGGGGATTCTTAGCACCCTCTGCCTTCATGTCGCACTGGCCGCTGCCTTGGCCAGGTACATTCCAGCTGCCGGAGACTGAGGGCCAAGATTTAAGTTGTGGAGTTATTTTGGAGGGGTTTGGCCATAACTCACCACGCTGACCAAGCGGGTTGGTGAGTGTGGGATAGCATTTCCTCTAATCCCGATGGTACAGTTATACCGCTATTGGCGGTCGTCAGAGCCCCTTTAGTGGGAACATTATGTACCACGAGAAGGCTGTGACGAGAGGCTGTGATGTTATGTACCACGAGAGGCTGTGATGTTACGCATCACCTGACCTTACATCCCCCTTTTACATATATATATATATATATATATATATATATATATATATATATATAAATCGTAGTCAAATTATTTACACCTAATTGATTAAGTACTTACATCTTCTTAATTTTGATAGCTTAATGCTTTCAGGTATTTTTTAAGGTCTTTACAATTTGCAAATTCCGCCATGATATTACGAATGCGTTCTTGTACATGTATCCACATTTTCTTCCTGTTTAGACCAAGTTCTCTTAATTCTTTTAATTGTTGTTTGTGCATCACACGTCAAATTTGGAAATTTAAAGACCTTAAAAAATGCCTGAAAGAATTAAGCTATCTTACCAAGTTGGACTAAAATTCAGAAGATGTAAGTGATGTAAGTACTTATCTAATTAGATGTAAATAATTTGACTACGATTTGTATATATATATTTACATATATATATATATATAGTGATATTAAAATCTTGTGTTTAGTATAAAAAACTTGATGTAAGTAATTAATTAATTAGATGTAAGTAATTAATTAATTAGATGTAAGTAATTTGACTACGATTTGTATATATATATATGTGTGTGTGTGTGTGAATCCTGAAGAAGAAATTGAAGAATTTTATGAGGAAATTTGTCATCTAAATAATAAAGGTAAGCAGCACTTGAAAATAATTATGGGAGATTTCAATGCAAAAATAGGGCAACGGCAACAGAATGAAACTTCAGTAGGTAAATTCGGTCAAAGCAACAGAAACCAGCGTGGAAATACTCTCGTTGAGTTTGCAGAGGCAGAAGGGTTTTTCATCTTGAACTCCTTCTTCAAGAAAAAGCCACACAGGAAATGGACATGGAGACATCCAAATGGGACGACAAGTGAATTTGATTTTATTATGTGTAACAAAATATTCGTCATAGAAGACTGCAGTGTGCTAAACAAGTTCAACACAGGTAGTGACCATAGATTGGTGAGATGTAAGATGCACCTCAACACTAAACTTGAACGTGGCAAGCTCATAAGACAAACAAAATCAATTGACATAAATAACCTTAAAAAACACCATAATACCTTCAAGTTGGAACTGAAGAACAGGTTCTCTGCTTTAGAAGGCCTAACATCGGAAGAAGTGGACATCTCTGAAGTTAACAGAAAAGTAACCAAAGCTCTTATGGAAACAGCAACAAAATTAGCTGGGTCTAAGAACAAGTTGCATGTAAACAAATTATCAGGAAAAACGAAAATGTTGATGCAAAAAAGAAGAGAGATGAGGATAACTAAAGAAGATGTGACTTCCAAAGTGGAATATATAGAGCTATGCAAGACAGTAAGAAAAAGTATCACTGAAGACGTAAGAAAATTCAACTGTGAACTAGTGAGGAAAGCAATTGAACACAACCAAAGCCTAAAGATAGTAAAGGGACATCTCAGTAAGGGAAGAAAACAGATTATGGCACTGAGAAAAGAAGATGGTTCTGTAACAAGAAATAGAGGCGAAATTTTGACAAGAGTGAAAGATTTCTACTCCGAATTATATGAAAGGGATGATACATGCACTCCAGACATCATGAAAGATACCAGTACCAGAGTTCCTCCAGTCCTTCCAGCAGAAGTTGCACATGCAATCAAGAACATGAAGCGGGGAAAAGCTCCAGGAGAAGATGGAATTACTGTAGACATCATACAAGAAGCAAGTGGAGAAATCGAAACAGTACTCGCCAAAATTTTCACTCGATGCCTTAATGAAGGAAAGATTCCTGAGGATTGGAACACCACTACAATGATCTTGCTACATAAGAAAGGTGACATTGAGGATCTCGGAAACTACAGACCTATCAGCCTCCTATCAGTAGTTTATAAAATCTTCACTAAAGTTCTTTCGCACCGCTTGAAGGTAACACTGGACATGGCTCAACCGAGAGAACAAGCTGGATTCAGGAGTGGCTACAGCACAATAGATCATATCCACGTACTGAGAGAACTAATTGAAAGAGCGAGGGAATATGAACTTCCATTGTGCATGGCTTTTATCGATTATGAAAAAGCCTTTGATTCGGTGAAACCATCAGCAGTTACAATGGCTCTGAAAACCTGCGGTATTGAAGATGCATACATTAATATTATTAATAACATCTATGAAAATGCAAGTGCAAAGATTCGGCTGTTTGAAAATACAACACACGTAAAAATTGGAAAGGGAGTGAGACAAGGTGACACTATATCTCCGAAGCTCTTTAATGCCACATTGGAGGGTGTTTTTCAGTCTCTGAGCTGGGAAAACAAGGTATAAAGAATAATGGAGCCTATCTAACCCACCTTCGTTTTGCTGTTGACGTAGTCATTTTTGCAACTACCCCATCAGAGCTACAGAGTATGATCCAGGAACTTGCTGACAAGAGTAAAGAAGTGGGATTAAAAATGAACTTTCAGAAGACAAACGTGATGTTCAATGCTTTTACAAGAAATGAAGATTTATCGATTGATGGAGAAAAGCTGGAGATAACAGACACATACGTTAATCTTGGACAGCAGATATCAAGTGAGGGTCACATTGATGAAGAAATTAATCGGCGTAAAAAACTTGCCTGGAGAGATTTTGGAAGAAACAGCATAATTTTCAAGAGCAATATGCCATTATGTCTTAAAAGAAAAGTGTTTGATCAATGCATCCTTCCAGTGCTTACGTATGGTGCAGAGACGTGGACCTTAACTAAAAGAGACATACAAAGGCGGCAGACAACTCAAAACAGCATGGAGAGGTGCATGCTTGGAGTAACCAGGAGAGATAAGAAGAGGAACACGTGGATCCGAAAATGACAAGAGTGGAAGACATCATGATCAGAGTTAAATCCCTGAAATGGCAATTGGCTGGACATACTGCCAGAAGAACAGACCATCGATGGACAGCCGAAATTTTAGATTGGATTCCAAGGGACAGGAAAAGACTCAGAAGAAGACCACATGGGAGATGGGTGGATGAAATTCGAAAGTATGCAGGGGTGACATGGAGGAGACTGGCACAAGACAGACCGTTGTGGAGGAAACTTGGGGAGACCTTCGTCCAGCAGTGGATTGATAATGGTTGATGATGATGATATATAAGTGAAATGATTCGATTAACAGGGTCGCTTCGCGCACGATTTCCAGAGGGTCGCTTGGCGCACGGTTTTCAAAGGGTCGCTTGGCGCACGGTTTCCAGAGGGTCGCTTGGCGCACGGTTTCCAGAGAGTTGCTTGGCGCACGGTCGTTTCGCGCACGACACCATCCGAAATTTCTTCACGTAGAATGGAAATAAAAGTTTCCAATCTTTCGCACATCAACCAGATGGCTTTCTCAAAGAAGGTAGACAGCAAACTGCAACTGAATAATAGAACGGTTGAACAATTTGAACGTGGTGACTTGACTTGACAATAACGAAGAGATGCGAACATAATCACGCATTCAAAGACACGAGGCGTTATGCTCGTTTAGCACGCGGAATCATGGAAGGAAAACCAAGAGGAAATCACTATTTGAAGAACTGGTTCCAAGATCGTATTAACTCCGTGGGACGCTATCATTGCACGAGTCGCTGTTGGTTATAATCTCCTAAGTTTTGCGAATGGCAGTAGATTTTCGAGAGGAGTAGGAAGCTAATTTCTTTACGTTATCCCACATAGGAGCAGCGGACTTGAAATTCGACTTCTCTGGATAGGTCCTTAGTTTTTCTTGTCGTTCTTTATGTCCCTTTTATGTTCGTTGACTTCTTTTTTTTTTTTTTTTTATTTGATTGGAGGTTTAACGACCACCGTGAGCAACTCAATGGGCTATAAGCAGTCGCCCGTCCCTAATTTAGGGTCACTGGTTCCAGGGAAGGGAGAGAGACAGTGCCGTAAGACAAACACAACATCCATGCCCGACCGGGAATCGAACCCGGACCCCTTACGGACGAATGATCAGAGACCAACGCCTTAGACCACTGCGCCACCGGGGCGGCTTCGTTGACTTCAGGTTACGCCCCGGACCTGGTGCATCGCTACATTGAGAGAACCCGAGCCAGCCGTACTAATCTTTCTATGCCGCCGCTATGCTACCTGGGCTCAATTCTCTATATACCAAATACACTATCTACCAACAAGTAATTGGAAACCCAAGCAATCGACGATATTTGCGGTCCTGATACACGTCACGGCCGCCGCCGTTAAATATCGCGTGGAAAACAACAACGCGACCAGTCGCATGCAAGATGCCACGCAGATCGGAGCTCTCTGATTTCGAGAAAGGTGTAATCGTCGGGTATCACAGAAATGGCCGATGACATATCCAGCAAGTTGAAATACCCAAAATCGACAGTGGCCTACGTGATTGGCAAGTGGAAGATGAGAGGTGACTGTCGGAATGTGCCCCGATCCGGAAGACCCACAAAACTGGGAGCTAGAGACCGACGGGTGCTGGCCAGAGAAGTTAGGAAGAACCGCACTAAATCGATGGACCACATCCGCGAGGAGTTTCAACAGGCATCCGGGAGTGTTCTTTTGATGAATACCATCCGTAAGGAAGCCCATCTCTTTGGTTATCATGGACGTGCTGCCACCCACAAGCCTTTGATCTCCAAGTCCAATAGCGCTGCTCGGCTAACGTGGTGCAAAGAACGTCGACAGTGGACCGTTGAACAGTGGAAACAGGTTCTCTGGAGCGACGAATAAAGGTTCTCCCTCTACCGTTCGAATGGCAAGGTCTGGATTTGGCGTCTGCCTGGAGAACGTCTCCTGCCGGAATGTATTGTGCCAACTGTGAAGTTCGGCGGCGGTGGAATTATTCTATGGGGGTGTTTCTCCTGGTATGGCTCTGCACCCTTGTTCGCAATTCCTGGTAGACTCAACACTGATACCTACTGCACCATTTTGGATGACCATGCGCTTCCTACGTTGTGGCAGTTTTACGGGGTGGACCCATGTTACTTTCAGGATGACAATGCCACCTGTCATGTTGCGAGGTCCACCATGGCTTGGTATGGTGACAATGGGGTTAATCGAATAGACTGGCCTGCGCAGAGCCCGGACCTTAACCCTATCGAGCACTTCTGGGAAGAGTTGGAGCGTCGACTTATGGGGTGCCCTCACCATCCGAAATCGGTGAAGGAACTGACCTGTCTTCTCCAAGCCGAGTGGAAGAAAATACCGCTAGCCGTCGTACAACGCCTGGTTGAGAGTATGCCCCTGAGGGTCTCAGCTCTAATCGCCGCTAGTGGAGGCTCCACCAATTATTGAAGGTGAATAAACTTCGTTTTCCTTTGCCATCACAGGTGTCCTATTACTTGTTGGTAGATGGTGTATTTCCTATTAGCTCAAGAACGCGCTCAAGAAGATGAACTGTTGGCATGAGATCTCCGACATCTTTATATACCATGCTTAAAGGAAACACTGAGCGCCTTTGCACCCGCAAATGTGCTCAGCGTTTCCTTTAATGGTCAGTGTTTTCTTTATTGGTCAGTATTTCCTTTTCTCACTCTTTGCACCCGCTTTTGTCAAAAGTTATCATCCTTACATTCTTTGCTGCGACGGGCAATATCTCATTCATCGGACATGGACCTCCGCAATTTCAAGTTTACAAATTTTAAGAAGTTGGCCAGTGGTTATGGATACCCAGCTTTTACTGTGGAAAAACTACTACAACGAATTTATTTGAACTCTGTTTCATCCTTAACTAGAAGTCACCAATCCATCAAATACACTGCTGGCCACCTAAAATGCAACACCAAGAAGGAAGCATCCGATTGGCCTAAAATTCGCAGCATGCGTCGCCTGCAAGAGGACGTGCAAACGATTAGCATTGCAGGGCATTTGCAAATCATGTACGCCCGGCACGCCACCGAGAAACAATATAAGAAGGGTGCACAGAACGAGGGGTGTAAGTAGTGGAAGTATGTTGTGCTGCCGGAATTGTGTGTAGAAAGGTTCCTGATGCCTCGTCGCAGAATACGGCAGTCATTCCAGCAGGTTTCGGAGTTCGACAGAGGACGAATAGTGGCTTATCGCGACAGCCGTTTAGCGTACCGAAACTTCGGCACCCGTGTGGGACGACATCCAGCCACAGTGAGGCGAGTATGGATTCGGTGGGTGTAGGAGGAACCGACGGACCGACGTGAGCGATAGCCGCAGCCGCGGCACACCACTGAACGAGAGGACCATCATGTTGTGCGACGGGCATTTACGGGTCGCCCCGTCACATCACGAACGTTAGCGCAGTAATTAGGGTGTGTTAGGCAAACAACCTGTGTCAGCACGTACCGTTTGACGTCGTCTGCAGAAGCGGGGACTTGTTACACGAAGCCCATTGCTCCGATTATCATTGACGTTACACCACCGGCGAGTGCGGCGGCAGTGGGCCGCTGAGCGCCGCACCTGGACTACGGAATGGCATGACATTTTCTTCTCCGACGAATCCTGCTTCTGCCTGCAACACCACGATGGTCAGATCCGCGTGTGGCGGCACCGCGGAGAGAGACTGTATGACGCCTGCATTATGCCTTGCCATACCGGTCCGTCGGCTGGCGTTATGGTTTAGGGCGCAACTGTATATGACACCCGCGCCCCTCTGGTACGCATCTCCGGTCCACTCAACAGCCACCGCTACATCTCCGATGTTTTGGAGCCTGTCACTTACCTGCAGGACCTGCCAGCGGCCACGTTTGAACAGGACAATGCGCGCCCGCACGCCGCACACATCGTGCAACAATTCTTCACGGCCCACCAGGTTTCACTGCTGCCGTGGGCCGCCTGTTCTCCCGATATATCACCCATCGAACACGTCTGGTCGCTGATCGGCAACCGAGTGGCCCGGCAAGCACCACCCGTGATGAACTGTGCCAACGTGTGGAAGCAGCCTGGACTGACATACCCCAAGCCCACATCCAAAGCCTCGTTCGTTCGATGCCGCGGCGTGTAGCGGCCGTTATTTCCAGCCATGCGGGCCACACAAACTATTGATGTCTGCGTGTTCCCCAAGTCGCACGGGCCTGTAAGCTCAATCGTTTCGTCTTTGTATCTGTTGTTATGTGTCCAGTAAATCTGGCTTTGCTATCTCGTGTCCTTGTTGGTGTTGCATTTTGGGTGGCCAGCAGTGTATGTCGGATCTGTTCCTTTTATAGCTGCTGCTACCAACTCCTGAAAAGATATTTGTAAAAAATATAAAATCGGATTTGGGATCAAAACTAATAACATATTACCGAATATAAGAAGTAACAGAGACAGAGTTGAACTGGACAATCAGCATGGCATTTATGCCATATCGCTGAAGGTTTAGCTGGAAGGTCAGAACATGATGTAAGTGGGTTTGACCTCTTCTCGCTCAATGAAACGTAGAGTTTCGGAACACAAGTATTACATTACAACCCCTTCAACTTTTACATCTCTCTCAGGGATTTGCTTAGCGGGTACTCATACCCGTATTTGGGCGGCAGCAATTATACCGAAAACCGCTCGACTTCTTGTTACTACTCTTTTCACAGAAAGTTTACTCATTTATGAATGCAGTCATCTATGCTGCAATGAAAATTCTTCTTGTAATGTACCTCTCCCTTGGAAACAGTTAATGGACCGGGGAAAACACACCAAAGTCTGCAGAAATTGAGATTGCCCAATTATTTCTGCAAATACGTTAAACGTCTTTTTTGCACATACACTGAAGAATAATTGAATTAGAGATACCTGTCTAGTAACGCGTAGCACTACTTTTGCCCTGATGACGGCGGCGATTCGTCTCGGCATGGACTCGACAAGACACCGGAAGCGTTGGGAAGCCATACGGATCCAGGAGCCATGAACAAGCTCCCACAGTTCACGAAGATTTGATGGAGGGGGTCAGAGACTCGAACATCTCTCTCGATGGTATCCCAGATGTGCTCGACGGCCAAGGAAGCGAGGTCACGCCGGTGTAGTGTTGATCTAACCATTCGGATACAATTCGGGAGCTGCATTGTCTTGTTGCAGGATGAGGTCCCTAGTGGGATGCTGAAGACGCACAAACGGGAGCAAATGGTCGTCCAGGATACCCCGGTAACGTTGACCTGTGAAGGACGATGCCACACGTACCAGGGGTCCCATTTCAGTCCAAGTAAACAGTCCCCAAACGAGAATGCCACCCCCGCCAGCTTGAAGAGTACCCTGCTGGCAAGAAGGATCCATCGCTTCCTGCGGTTTGCGCCATACTTGTATCCTACCATCCGCATGTACCAACGTGAATTTCGAATCATCAGTGCAGGCAACATTTCCCCACATGTCTAGGATCCAGTGGCGATGTTCCTGCGCTCATGCTAATCTTTGCACCCTGTGATGTGCGGTCAGCAGCGGTACCCTCGTGGGACGATGGCTTTTGTACCTCATAGCGAGGAGATGGTTCTGGATGGTGTGACTGCTCACACGTTTTTGTGCACCAGCGTTAAATGGTTGAGGGATTTCTTGCATGTGGCTCGTCTAGTGACTGTTACAACGCGAGCTAGCCGACAATGACCCCGCTCATCCACACGCTGTTGTACATAGTTGTTGGCCCTTGCAGGGATGGTTTTACCGGATTCGATGTACTCACGGTGCACCCGTGACACCGTGGCTCGTGAAAATCCCAGCGCTTGCACGACTTCCGAGATGTAGTGACCCATTCGTCGGGCCACGACAATTTTCCCACGATCAAATCCGGTTTGATCCTTCGTCTTACCCATAGTGCGTCCGACTCTTACTGATTACCGTCGCATCACTCATTATATTGTCGGATCGCTGCATACGTCATGTCGTTTCCGTTTAAAGGGTCGACCACAGCGCCACATTTGCATAATACCAGCTGTCTCTAATTCAATTGCACTTCAGTGTACAACTAACACCTCGTCACATGTGTTTGTGCATTGTATTATATCTGAGGACGAGTTTATTGTAAACTAGAAATGTTTAATGTGTATATTTATTTTTAACTTGTATACATCTTTTTAACATTAAATTTCTTAAATCGTACGTAAGACGGCATTGTTTTAAACTTCGATCAATTTTAGCACGAAAATATCCTATCTGACGAATCTTTCATCGGTGGATAAATAATCTACATTGCTTGTCCAAGAGGTCCAGCTTAGCATGGCTTTGCAATTTAACTTGGGTCCAACAGAGTCACCGTTCTAAAAGAGGGTGACTTTGAACCAACATCCTAAAAGGTGGTGGCTCAGTGTCGGGCCTACTTTAAATTGCAAGGCTGTGTTACCTGGAGTAACTGTGGCACGATGAAAATCTGCCAGAAACGAGATCGTCGTCAACTTAGAAGGCTCGTACGGAGGAACAAGACTCCCTGCGTGCAGCAATTGACGGAAGCATTCAGTGAAGGTTCTTTTTGATCCATATCTCAGCATACTATGCGCAAAGAATTGAAGAGTATCGTAATTAGCAATAGCGTGCATGTACGACAACCATTGATTTCTGCAAAGAACAGGAAAGTTCGTCTACAGTGGGTGGTTTCAGGAACACCATTGCTCGACACTGGATGACTGGAAAAAGGACCAGTTGTCCGCGTGACCCCCATGAAGCAATGGACTCAGGTTGCCTTTTAAACACAACTCAAGGTTGTGGAGGTGGTGCTACAGTGTGGGGCACGTGCTATTGATAAGGAACGGGTTCCCCGATGCACCGACGGTAGGCCGATAGTTTGGTGGGAGCCCCATGAAGCAATACACACAGCTTGCCTTGTAAATACACACCAAGTTTCTGGAGGTGGTGTCATGGTGTGGGGCACGTTCTGCTGAAATACAAGGGGTCCTCTGATTTTGCTGGAAGGTCGAGTGTCCTTCATAGACTATGTGAAATGTGTTGCCGATAAAGTCCATCTTACAGTGCTGATGTTTTATACTGCACGTGGTCGGCTGTTTATTGAGTACTGAGAATTGTACTGTCAACCAGGTCGACGGCTGTTTCACGATAAGACAATGGTACTGTACAGCAGGTGAGGGGTGTTTGATGGACGACAATAGTACTGTCTAACGAGTGACGGCTCTTTTATGGACGAAAATGGTACTGCACAACATTCGACGGCTGTTTCATGGACGACAATGGTACTGCCCAGCAGGTGACGGTTGCTTCATGAACCACAACGGTACTGCCCAGCAGGTGACGGCTGTTTCACGGAGGATAATGGTACAGTCCAATGAGTGCCGGCTGTTTCATGGACGACAATGGTACTGTCCAGCAGGTGAGAGGGTTGATGGACGACAATGATACCGTCCACCAGGTGACGGCTGTTTCACGGAAGACAATAGTACTGTCCAACGAGTGACGGCCTTTTTTTGGACGAAAATGGTACTGCCTAGCATGTGACGGCTGTTTCATTGACAACAATGGTACTGTCCAGTAGGTGAGGGCTGTTTCATGGACGACAATGATACTGTCCAAAAGGTCGGGAATGTTTCATGGACGACTATGGTACTGTCCAACGAGTGACGGCTCTCTTATGGACGAAAATGGTACTGCACAACATGTGACGGCTGTTTCCTGGACAACAATGGTACTGTCCAGCAGGTGACGGCTGTTTCCTGGATAATAATGGTACTGTTAAGTATGTGACGACTGTTTCATGGACGAAAATGGTACTGCCCAGCTGGTGACGTTTGTTTCATGGAACACAATGGTACTGCCCAGCAGGTGACGGCTGTTTCATGGACGACAACGGTACTGTCTACCAGGTGACGGCTGTTTCACGGAAGACAATGATACTGTCCAACGAGTGCCGGACGTTTCATGGGCAAAAATGGTACTATCCAGCAGGTGAGGGGGTTGATGGACGACAATGATACCGCTCTGCCAGCACGTCAGGGCGGTTTCATGGACGACAATGGTACTGTCCAACGAGTGACGGCTGTTTCATGGACAACAATGGTACTGTCCAGCAGGTGACGGCTGTTTCAAGGACGACAGCGGTACTACCGAGGAGGTGAGGGCTGTTTCACGGACGACAATCGTATTGTCCAGCAGGTGACGGTTGTTTCATGCCATACAGTAGAATTTTCCAGCAAGTGACAGCACCTTCACAGACGACACTGGTACTGCCCCAGCTGGTGATGGTTGTTTCATGGACCACAATGGTACTGTTCAGCAAGTAATGGCTGTTTAACGGACGATAATGGTACTGTCCTGCAGAGGACGACTGTTTCATATACATCATGCTACTTTTCATCGTGCAAGTGTTTAGGAGTGGCTCCTGGAACACGACAGCGGCTTCCGCCACATTCCCTGGCCAAAAAAGGCCGTTTCTGACCCCATTGAGGATATATGGGACATGTTATAAATACAGATCCGGGAGCAAAATCATCTTCCGTCGAATGTCAAACCGCATAGGTGCTGTAATTCGGGACAAAAGAAACTCAACCCGGTATTAAGTAAATGTTTCTAATTAAGTAGACCGTATGTATAAGAAAAAGGGCTGTTTATTCACAAGTGGTCTCTTCGTATACTCATTTCTTTTTTTATTCGTTATAAAGGTAGGAGCGATATAGTGAAACCAAAGCTGCTAAAAGTTGATTACCTAAACGAATCATTAAACATCAAAAGAAATAATTAAACAGCATTAACTATTTAATGCAAAAATCGTCATCTTGCTGTACAAAATACCATGCAATGAGACAAAATAAGTGAAAAACGGCTTTATGATAATTAAGAAAAAAATGAAAATGCGAAGCCGGAAGAGTTTTTAAAAGATCTGAGACCGTAAAGACAATGCACAAAAAGGCAGGTACTATGAGAATTCAAGCATTCAGATCTGAAAAGCTAAGAACACATTAAATATTTTTTTTTCAGGCATGATCATTAAAAAGGTAATACTTTCGGAGGCACAAAAAGATCACATCCAGACAATTTTCTTCCCTTACATTGAGACTGTTAAGGTTTCTATAGAACTCAATGTCGCCAACAAAAGATGAAGGATCTAGAATCATTAAAACATTTTTTTTAATCTCGACATTTTTGCAGTTGGGTTATTCGCTGTGGTACATTAAACACCGAGGCATCCGTTGCGTAAAGGAAAATAGCACAAATATATAAAAAAAACACATACAAACGGCTGCCCGTTTTCTGTTCTTTTATTTTTTAATCATAAGACAAGGATCTTTTTTCAACAAATACCACAATCCGTTTATGTATAAAACGCTTAGTACTGAACTAACATCATTTATAAAGCTCAAACGGGTGCAATGATTTTATTTATATTTGGCTATCTATTAGTTCTCTTTGCATTTAAAAGCTACAAACCAAATAAGGCAGCCTACAAGGCAAAGATGATAAAGAAGTTCACATTTTTTGGATGTTTTCCACTAAGTTTTTTTAAACAGGAGAATACAGCACGCTGCCCTGGTGGCGCAGTTTTCTAAGCGTTGGCTTATGATCATTCGTCAGTGAAGAGATCGGGTTCGAATCCCGGTGAAGAATGGGTGCTGTGTTTGTCTTACGGCACTGGCTCTTTCCACTCCATGGAATCAGTAGCCCTAAGTTAGGGACGGATAACTGCTCATAGCCCATTAAGATCTCACGGTAGTCGTTAAACCACCAGTAAAAAAATAAAATGTAGTTTCATGAGCTTATAGAACAGTAAACTCTTCAATAACGCTTGAAAGTTTTAGCCGAACCGGTCAAAACTCAAATCATGTAATTCTTTAAAAGTCGAACCGACTTTCTTTTTAGGGTCTTGCCCCCTAAGAGAATATTAATTCAACATCGAGGTAAAATTCTTTCTCTTCGATAGGGTCTTTAGGGGAAAAATATGCTATTATCAATGCTAAGCGATGGCTTATGAACATTTGCCCAATGAGAAATCTGGGTTCGAATTCCGAGTAAGGCATGGATGTTTGTCTTTTGGCACTGGCTCCAGTCGTGTTACTTGATCAGCACTGGTTCTCTATCTGTTACTTGATCATTTGGCATACTGTATACCATTTGCGTTATGTCTATATGTTACTTGATCAGTACTGGCTCTCTCTGTATTACTACATCAATTCACAAACTGTATAGGATGTTCGATATGTGCATGTGTTACTCGATCACCACTGGATCTCTCTGTGTTACTTGATCCTTTGGCATACTGTATACCATGTTCGTTATGTCTATGTGTTACTTGATCAGCACTGGCTCTCAATGTGTTACGTGATCATTTGGCATACTGTATACCATAATCATTATGTCTATGTGTTACTTGATCAGCACTGGCTCTCAATGTGTTACCTGATCATTTGGCATACTGTATACCATGTTCATTATGTCTATGTGTTACTTGATCATTTGGCATACTGTGATTCGGTGAAACCATCAGCAGTTACAATGGCTCTGAAAACCTGCGGTATTGAAGATGCATACATTAATATTATTAATAACATCTATGAAAATGCAAGTGCAAAGATTAGGCTGTTTGAAAATACAAAACACATAAAAATTGGAAAGAGAGTGAGACAAGGTGACACCATATCTCCGAAGCTCTTTAATGCCACATTGGAGGGTGTTTTTCAGTTGCTGAGCTGGGAAAACAAGGGGATAAAGATTAATGGAGATTATCTAACCCACCTTCGTTTTGCTGATGACGTAGTCATTTTTGCAACTAGCCCATCAGAGCTGCACAGTATGATCCAGGACCTTGCTGACAAGAGTAAAGAAGTGGGATTAAAAATGAACTTTCAGAAGACAAAAGTGATGTTCAATGCTTTTACAAGAAATGAAGATTTATCGATTGATGGAGAAACGCTGGAGATAACAGACACATACGTTTATCTTGGACAGCAGATATCAAGTGAGGGTCACATTGATGAAGGAATTAATCGGCGTACAAAACTTGCCTGGAGAGCTTTTGGAAGAAACAGCATAATTTTAAAGAGCAATATGCCATTATGTCTTAAAAGAAAAGTGTTTGATCAATGCATCCTTCCAGTGCTTACGTATGGTGCAGAGACGTGGACCTTAACTAAAAGAGACATACAAAGGCTGCAGACAACTCAAAGTAGCATGGAGAGGTGCATACTTGGTGTAACCAGGAGAGATAAGAAGAGGAACTCGTGGATCCGAAAAAATGACAAGAGTGGAAGACATCATGATCAGAGTTAAATCCCTGAAATGGCAATGGGCTGGACATACTGCCAGAAGGACAGATCATCGATGGACAGCCGAAATTTTAGATTGGATTCCAAGGGACAGGAAAAGACCCAGAAGAAGACCACATGGGAGATGGGTGGATGAAATTCGAAAGTGTGCAGGGGTGACATGGAGGAGACTGGCACAAGACAGACCGTTGTGGAAGAAACTTGGGGAGACCTTCGTCCAGCAGTGGATTGATAATGGTTGACAATGATGATGATGATGATACCATGTTCGCTAAGTCTATGTGTTATTTGGTCAGCACTGGCTCGGTCTGCGTTATTTGATCAGCACTGGGTTCGCCTGTGTTACTTGATCATTTGGCATACTGTATACCATGTTCACTATGTCTATGTGTTACTTGATCAGCATTGGCTCTCTCTGTGTTACTTGATCATACGGCATACTGTATACCATGTTCGCTATGTCTATGTGTTATTTGATCAGCATTGGTTCCGTTTGTGTTACTTGACCATGTTAACTATGTCTATGGTGTTATTTGATCAGCACTAGCTCCCTCTGTGTTACTTGATCATTTGGCATACTGTATACCATGTTCGCTATATTTATGTGTTACTTGATCAGCACTGGCTCTCTCTGTGTTATTTTTAGCATACGCTATACTATGTTCACTCTGTCTATGTGTTACTTGATCAGCACTATCTTTCTCTGTGTTACTTGATTATTGGGTTATGGTATACCATGTTCGCTATGTCTATGTGTTATTTGATCCGCACTGGCTGTCTCTGTGTTACTTGATCATTTGGCATATTGTATACCATGTTTACTATATCTATGTGTTATTTGATCAGCACTAGCTCCCTCTGTGTTACTTGATCATTTGGCATACTGCTTATACCATGTTCGGTATGTCTATTTGTTTCTTGATTTTTTCTGTTATTTTTAGGTATACGACTATACCGTGAGCAACTCAATGGGCTATAAGCAGTCGTCCGTCCCTAATTCAGGGTCACTGGTTCTAGGGAAGGGAAAGAACCAGTGCCGTAAGACAAACACAACAGTCATGCCTCACCGGGATTCGAACCCGGACCCCGTTCTGGACGAATGATGAGAGGCCATCGCTTAGACCACTCTGCCACAGGGGGGGTTCGGGCTTACTTGATTAACACTGGCTCTCTCTGTATTACTTGATCATTTGGCATATTGCATTCCAATGTTCGCTATATTTATGTGTTACTTGATCACCACTGGCACTCTGTGTGTTATTTTTAGCATACGCTATATTATGTTCACTCTGTCCATGTGTTACTTAATCAGCACTATCTTTCTCTGTGTTACTTGATTATTGGGTTATTTTATACCATGTTCGCTATGTCTATGTGTTATTTGATCCGCACTGGCCCTCTCTCTGTGTTACTTGATCATTTGGCATACTGTATACCATGTTCACTATGTCTATGTGTTACTTGATCAGCATTGGCTCCCTCTGTGTTAATTGATCATTTGGCATACTGTATATCATGTTCACTATGTCTATGTGTTACTTGATCAGCATTGGCTCCCTCTGTGTTAATTGATCATTTGGCATACTGTATATCATGTTCGCTATGCCTATGTGTTACTTGATCAGCTGTGGCTCCCTCTGTGTTAATTGATCATTTGGCATACTGTATACCATGTTCGCTATGTCTATCTGTTACTTGATCAGCTGTGGCTCCCATCTGTGTTAATTGATCATTTGGCATACTGTATACCATGTTCGCTATGTCTATGTGTTACTTGATCAGCTGTGGCTCCCTCTGTGTTAATTGATCATTTGGCATACTGTATACCATGTTTACTATGTCTATTTGTTTCTTGATTTTTTTTTGATTGGAGGTTTAACGACCACCGCGAGCAACTCAATGGGCTATAAGCAGTCGTCCGTCCCAAATTTAGGGTCACTGGTTCTAGGGAAGGGAGAGAACCAGTGCCGTAAAACAAACACAACAGCCATGCCTCACCGGGATTCGAACCCGAACCCCCGTTCGGACGAATGATCAGAGGCCATCGCTTAGACCACTCTGCCACAGGGGGGGGAGGATTACTTGATTAACACCGGCTCTCTCTGTATTACTTGATCAATTGGCATACTGCATCCCATGTTCGCTATATTTATGTGTTACTTGATCAGCACTGGCTCTCTCTGTGTTATTTTTAGCATACGCTATACTATGTTCACTCTGTCTATGTGTTACTTGATCAGCACTATCTTTCTTTGTGTTACTTGATCCTATTGGGTTATTGTATACCATGTTCGTTATGTCTATATGTTATTTGATCTGTGTTACTTGATCATTTGGCATATTGTATACCATACTCACTAAGTCTCTTTTTTGATCGCCACTGGCTCTAAGTGTGTTACTTGATCATCTGGCATACGGTAGACCACGTTTGCTATGTCAAAGTTTTTGTGGATCAGCACTGGATCTCTCTCTGCTACTTGATCATTTTGGCATACTTTCTACCAAGTTCGCTGTGCACATTGTTCCTGTAAAATGAATCAACTCTCTATGTTTGCCTGACAATACGGTGCAACTAACTCTGTTTATCCCGTCACTGTTCCTGTATTGCCAGCTCAAATAAATAACTTTTCTTAAACCTTCGATCAACAAAAAAAAAATAAAGAAAGAAAGAAAGAAAGAAAGAAAAAACAAATTACTGTATTTTTCTTCAGACAGGGGTCGTAAAAGGTTAAAGATACTGCGATTTCGAAGGGCAGTCGTGAAGATATGCAAATTTAGCGATTACTGAAGATTGGTTATCAGCGTGAGCAGTTAGGTCATATGTAAACAAGTTAGTAAAATCATGCAATGCATTCATTACGATACGCTTTCCAACATACCAGAAACCATTACTTAAGTTAGTACTCAGGTTAGGAGGATAACGGCTGTGGAATAAATCTCGCTCCTGTACCCTGACCTTTAACCCCGCTTCGATGATATTAAACATAATGGTTCAGTACACCGCCGGAACAACATACCAAAGTTTTGTCGCAATAGAAGCATTTTTAGTCAAGTTATGAAGATAATGCCTGTGGAATATATCTCGATCATGTACACTGACCTTTGTCCCCATTTCAAAGAAATTCAACAGAACCGGTTCAGTATACTTTCGAAACAATATACTAAATTCTGCTCCGATCAAAAGATTTTTGTTCAAGTTATGAGGAAAATGGCCGTAGAATAAATCTCCCTCGTGTGTGCTGACCTTTGACCCCATTTCGATGATATTCAACTGAACTGGTTCGGTATACATTCGGAACAACATACTAAAGTTTTGTCACAATAGAAGCATTTTTTAAGTTATGAGGATAATGGCTGTGGAATAAATCTCGCTCAAGTGCACTGACCTTTGACCCCATTTCGATGATATTGAACAGAACTGGTTCAGTAAATCCGGTGGAACAACATAGTAAAGTTTTGTCGCAATAGAAGCATTTTTATTCAAGTTATGAGGATAACGGCTGTGGAATAGATTTTGCTCCTGTGCCCTCTTAACCTTTAACCACATTTCGATGATATTCAACAGAGCTGGTTAGTACACCCCCGAAACAAATACTATAGTTTTGTCGCAATATAAGCATTTTTGTTCAAATTATGAGGATAATGGCTGTGGAATAAATATCGCTCATGTGTCCTGATCTTTGACCCCATATCGATGATATTCAACATAATCGGTTCAGTGTACCTCCGGATTAACATAAGAAAGTTTTGTTGCAATTGAAGCATTGTTACGTAAGTTATGGCGCATAAGGGCGACGGAATGGAACCCGCTCCTATGTCGTGACCTTTGACCCCATTTCGTCCATTTCCAATAGGGTTCGTTTCCAGGTGGTCCTCTACCACATACTAAAATTTCATCGAAATCGAATCATGTTTACGTGAATTATCGTGCGGACAGGCAGGTAGAAGGACAAAGCTGGAGCATATACGTTTCTTCAACCTACGGTTGGAAAGCGTAATTTAGCATCATGACAACACAGCATGTTGAGTGGGAGCTCCCATAAGAGTATCCTGCGAGAAGAGGAAAACAGGTCGTTACACCGCTTGGTCTAGAAGTCTGCTGAGTGTATTTCCTTCAATGTGAGATTGACAACCGAATATGGCTGCTATTATGAAACAGCAGGTGTACGGCAGGTCAACGTGGCTACTGCTTTAGGAGTTTCCCGAAGTGAAATAACTCGGCTGCACACAAGATTTCTACGGCATGAAATGTTGCATAACGACACAGGAGTGGACGCCCGAGGGTAACCACCAGGAGGACATATTGCAATGTGATATTGAAGCTTTAACGACCATCACGAGCAACTGAATGGGCTATAAACAGTGACGCGTCCGTAATTTGGGGCCAATGATTCCAGGAAAGGGAGCAAACCAGTGCCGTAGGGACAAACGCAAAATCCTAACCGGAATTCAAACCCGTAGGGACAAACGCAAAATCCTGGACGAATGGTCATAAGCCAGCGCTTAGTCCACTGCGTCACCGGTTGGGGGGGCTTCCCCGTTTTGAAGGGCATACATTTTGACTGACATGTGCAGGTGCACAATCGAGGTGCACGCAGAACATCCGTTGACAAATACTTCGTGTCGTCTCACCTTCCTTCTATACAAAACTTCAATCATCGCTACGGTTGCTTGAAGTTTTGTCAATGGATGAAATACGATAGTTTCGTAATGATAGTTTCATGATGCGACGATATTTATATGACAAACTATCGTCATACTCTGCTGGCCACCCAAAATGCAACACCAAGAAGGAAGCATCCGATTGGCCTGAAATTCGCAGCATACGTCCCCCGTGAGAGGACATGCAAGCAATTAGCATTGCAGGACATATGCAAATCATGTGCGCCCGGCACGCCACCAAGAAGCACTATAAGAAAGGTGCACAGCAGGCGGGGTGTAAGTAGTGGAAGTGTGTTGTGCTGCCGGACCTGTGTGTGGGAAGCTTCCTGATGCCTCGTCGCAGAATACGGCAGTCATTCCACCACGTTTCGGAGTTTGACAGAGGGCGATTAGTGGCTTATCGCGACAGCGGTTTATTGTACCGAGACATCGGCGCCCGTGTAGGACGACATCCAGCCACAGTCAGGCGAGTATGGATTCGGTGGGTGCAGGACGGACGGACGGACCGACGTGAGAGATTGCGGCAACCGGCATGTTGTGCCGCGGGCATTGACGTCTCGCACCGCCACATCACGAACGTTAGCGAAGGAATTAGGGTGTGTTGCGCAACAACCTGTGTCAGCACGTACCGTTCGACGTCGTCTTCAGGAGCGGGAACTTGTCCCACGGCGCCCATTGCTTCGATTACCATTGACGTTACACCACCGGCGAGTGCTGCGGCACTGGGCCGTTGAACGCTGCACCAGGACTACGGAGTGGCACGATATTTTCTTCTCCGACGAATCCCGCTTCTGCCTGCAACACCACGATGGTCGGATCCGCGTGCGGCGGCACCGCGGCGAGAGACTCTATGACGCCTGCATTATGCATAGCCATACCGTTCCGTCACCTGGCGTTATGGTTTGGGGCGCAATTGGATATGACACCCGCACCCCTCTGGTACGCATCGCAGGTACATTCAACAGCCACCGCTGCATCTCCAACGCTTTGGAGCCTGGAGTCCTCCTATACCTGCAGGACCTGCCAGCGGCCACGTTTTAATAGGACAATGCGCGCCCACACGTGACACGCATCGTGCAACAATTTTTCGCGGCCCACCAGGTGTCACTGCTGCCGTGGCCCGCCTGTTCTCCCCATATATCGCCCATCGAACACGTCTGGTCGCTGATCAGCAACCGAGTGGCCCGGCAAGCACCACCCGCGCATACGCCTGATGAAGTATGGCAACGTGTGGAAGCAGCCTGGACCGACATACCCCATAGCCCACATCCAAAGCCTCTTTCGTTCTATGCCGCGGCGTGTAGCGGCCGTTATTGCCAGCCATGGGGGGTCACACGAACTATTGATGTCTGCGTGTTCCGCAAGTCGCACGGGCCTGTAAGCTCAATCGTTTTATCTTTGTATCTGTTGTTATGTGTCCAGTAAATCTGGCTTTGCTATCTCGTGTCCTTCTTGGTGTTGCATTTTGGGTGGCCAGCAGTGTATATCTTCCCTCACAGTCGTGGCCAAACGTTCTGCCCTATTTGACCGAAATTATATTTTTGATGTTTGAAGCCAACTTCTGCACCGTAATCAGAAAATCAGGAATACATATTGTACATCATTTTAAAGAAAATTTTATGCTGAATTCAAATATTTTTAAAGAATGTCAATACCAGTAATAGAAGTGAAGTTACAAGCAAAAATGTGCAAGTGAGGAAACACAAATCCAGTTCTGAAAAAAGCGTTCGCACCCCTCTAATTCACTATGGCTTTTTCCGACGTCCACTTACCTCTCTATATATAAAACAGACTGTGTATGTGTCTGTCGGTTGGATTTTACATAGAATTAGGTGACCTAGAGCGACGGAATTTGTTATGAAGGTACCTGTTGACATCTTCTGGTGCACCTCAAAGCGATTTTCTTAAAATTTGAATTTTATTTTTATCTCTCTATAACCCACCTTCGTTTTGCTGATGACGTAGTCATTTTTGCAACTACCCCATCAGAACTGCAGAGTATGATCCCGGAACTTGCTGACAACAGTAAAGAAGTGGGATTAAAAATGAACTTTCAGAAGTCAAAAGTGATGTTCAATGCTTTTACAAGAAATGAAGATTTGTCGATTGATGGAGAAAAGCTGGAGATAACAGACACGTACGTTTATCTTGGACAGCAGATATCAAGTGAGGGTCACATTGGTGAAGAAATTGATCGGCGTACAAAACTTGCCTGGAGAGCTTTTGGAAGAAACAGCATAATTTTCAAGAGCAATATGCCATTATGTCTTAAAAGAAAAGTGTTTGATTAATGCATCCTTCCAGTGCTTACGTATGGTGCAGAGACGTTGACCTTAACTAAAAGAGACATACAAAGGCTGCAGACAACTTGAAGTAGCATGGAGAGGTGCATGCTTGGTGTAACCAGGAGAGATAAGAAGAGGAACTCGTGGATCAGAAAAAGGCCAAGAGTGGAAGACATCATCATCAGAGTTAAATCCTGAAATGGCAATAGGCTGGACATACTACCAGAAGGACAGACCATCGATGGACAGCCGAAATTTTAGATTGGATTCCAAGGGACAGGAAAAGACCCAGAAGAAGACCACATGGGAGATGGGTGGATGGAATTCGAAAGTATGCGGGGTGACATGGAGGAGACTGGCACAAGACAGACCGTTGTGGAGGAAACTTGGGGAGACCTTCGTCCGGCAGTGGATTGATAATGGTTGACAATGATGATGATGATTATATAAAACAGACTGTGTGTGCGTCTGTCGGTCGAATTTCACATAGAATTAGGCCACCTAGAGCGACGGAATTTGCTATAAAGGTAACTGTAGACATCTTCTGGTGCACCTCGAAGCGATTTTTTTATTTGAATTTGATTTTTAGTTATTTAATGTTACGTGTTTCTAATCGATCTGAGTTTGTCTTTCCGCTTTGTTGACATCAACCTGAGTACACCGAACGTTAAGGCTTGCAGAAAAGTAGTTCACCGTGAATTTTAGGCGTTTCTTTTTTAGAATTCCGTTACGACAAATTTCATTCGTAATTACATTTATTACGCCCTTTTTTGTAAGCGTTGTTTGCCGATTGTATTATAACCTTGAGGGCGGAGAAGAAAAAAGAAAATAGAACGTAGTTTTTCAATCTGCGTTAATAATTCAAAAGTGTCATACGTCAGAAGGTCATCATACTGTGACGACATTGTGAGCTAGAAAGCAGAACGTTGTTTTAACGTAATTCTAAAAAAAGAAATGGCTCAAATTTATCGTGAACTACTTATCTTCGCGCCTTCGCGTTGGGTGTGATCAGGTTGCATGTAAAGAAAGCTTCTGTCGGTGGGATTCCACATAGAATTAGGCGACCTAGAGCGACGAAATTTGTTATGAAGGTGCCTGTAGCATTCTTCTTGTGCACATCGAAGCGTTTTTTTTTTAATTTGAATTTGATTCTAAGTTATTAATTCTTACGCGTTTCTAGCCGATTATGAGTGTCACTCTCCGCTTTGTTGACATCAAACTAATCACTCAGAGCATAAAGAACTTACTTGTAACACTGTACCAAGGTGTATGATAAGTCAGGTAATACGACTCTCCGTACTGTTAACAGTTTGAAAAACGGACTGCTAATGCCACCGCTCGCCAGGTGGCGCTCAGGGGTT
Source organism: Macrothele yani (assembly GCA_039090855.1). Lineage (NCBI taxonomy): Eukaryota > Metazoa > Arthropoda > Arachnida > Araneae > Macrothelidae > Macrothele > Macrothele yani. Next base: position 16,398,626 of record CM077032.1, on the reverse strand, counting down.
GTGGGCCGATCGCTCATGCTAACCATCATAGGATTATATGGTGTTTATGCTTTCATCAGTGCTAACTCGGAATTTCTCTTGAGTATTTTATGTCTATTACTTTGTTTAATTATATTGTATGGAGCTCTAGAAACGTTGAGCCGCGCCCCGGTGGCGCAGTGGTCTAAGGCGTTGACCTCTGATCATTCGTCCGTAAGGGGTCCGGGTTCGAATCCCGGTGAGGCATGGATGCTGTGTTTGTTTTACGGCACTGTCTCTCTCCCTTCCCTGGAACCAGTGACCCTAAATTAGGGACGGGCGACTGCTTATAGCCCATTGAGTTGCTCACGGTGGTCGTTAAACCTCCAATCAAAAAAAAAAAAAAATGTTGATGTTTTTGTACGGAAAGTAAAGTACGATAACTGTCTTTTTACTTAACGGGATTTAAATTTATAGTGTAGCTAAATGTCGGACTAGAATCTGTTCAATACTGTTTTATGCATGGGGCGAAAGTGTTTTGTTCCGAACTATCGGTTATCGGACTGGTTATGCGACATATAAAGAACTTGTGTTCAACCTTTAATGACCCAACAGTGTTGGGAAAATGGCAGCAAGCATTAGGATGTGAAAAAATTTTCCACAGCTTAAAATGTGAAAAATTTTTACATTAAGAGTAATAACCGTTGTTTAAACGTAGGATTACTAATTTTATCCCTTGATATCAAATATGTTAATCGTACTACGTATATGCACGCAGGTCGGAGAAAGCTCCGCCGAGAAAAAACTATTATTTCGCCACGATGCAATTTCTCTGCCGTCATCGCCAGCACAGATGGAGGCAGGGCCTTTTTCATTAGTATGATAAAGTGCAAGAATAAAACAAATGTGCAAGATATACACTGGCGGAAAGTGAAAAAAGAACACCAAGGAGGAGACGTCTGATACCAACGAAATTTATACAGCATAAAAACGGAATACAGATGATAACGTGATCAAAACCTTATGGCAAAATACAGCTATATTTGCTGGTAAACTGAAAAATAACATTTCCATGTAACATGGTTAGTACGAGGTTGAACCGCCATGAACTGCGTCACACTGTGCAATTCTGGCATGGAGTCTGTCGTACAGATGTTGGAAGTAAGTTTGGGGTATTGAGTTCCAAGCGTCCTCAACCTGGACGCGTAAATCGGGGATGGTCGTGGCTGGCCGTGGAGACCGGATAAGTCGTTGTCCCATAAAATCCCACACGTGCTCAATGGGAGACAAATCCGGTGAACGTGCAGGCCATGGAAGTTGTCTCACACCCTGAAGTGCATGTTGCGTTGCACGTGCCGTGTGTGGGCGTGCGTTATCTTGCTGGAAAACACCACGATGGACCGACCTTACAAATGGCACAACAACGGGCTGAATGATGTTGTTGATGTAGGAGGTGCTGTTTAACGTACCCGGTACAAACACTAGTTGTGTACGGGAGCGATATGTGATCGCTCCCCACACCAGGATACCAGGTGTAGGCCCTGTGTGTCGCTGGCGGATGCAATAATTGTGGAGACGCTCCCCTGTGCGTCTGCGAACACGCATACGGCCTTTGGAGGCTCCCAAGCAGAATCTGCTTTCATCTCTAAACACGACAGATCGCCATTGCCTTCTCCAGTGCAGACGTTGGCGACACCACTGCAGCCGTTCCTGACGGTGGGCTAAAGTCAGAGGTACACATGCCAGAGGCACACGTGCACGTGGTCCTGCATCCAGTAGACGGCTGCGGATTGTTCGCACAGTCACCTCAGGTGCAACGGCAGCTCGGATTTGTGTCGCAGTGGAAGTTATGCTTGACAACGCCGCTCTTCTTATGCGTCGATCGGTCCGCCCATCAGTCGGACTGTGACTCCCGGTTCCACGTCTTCTCGTGTGGGAATGTTCCTCGGACCATCTACGCCACCATCGTACCACCACCGATACTTCCCGTTCAATTCGCTCCGCAATCCGACGATACAACCACCCGGATTCGCGGAGTCCGAGTAGACGAACTTGCTTAAAGTCCGATAACTGCTGAAATCGTACACGTCTTCCATGTCCAGGCATTGCAGCTTCTTCAGGGTCTTTGCACGTGTCCGTACGCCGACGACTGATAACATTCATTTCGCCGTACTCCTTAAAAACCACCGACGATAATTTGCATATTATGCCGTGCTGTGGCGTTAGCGCTCACCGGTTGGTCCCGAAATTAACATCACACCTACGTAAACTCGACCCCATTAACATATGTAAATTTCACAATCGTCCGCCAATTCCTGCTTGGTGTTCTTTATTCTCTTTCCGCCAGTGTATATTTTTTTACTAAATGAAAACATCAGTAGTGAATGATTTCTCGAAGGGAAGATTAGCCAACATTATTTTTTGTGAAAACTTCGATAAGTTTTCAAAACCAGCATTCCCCGTTAACGATGCTCCAATGACTTATGCAAAATCTGATATTCCATGTTAAAATTGCTCCTCCGAATGTACAGCACCATCTCATTTTACAAGAAGTGCAATTTTTTTGACGATAAAAGGTCTGTTTCCTGTTGCCTCAGTAAAAAACCTCAGCATCGTCTGCTCAGAAATCGTAACGTTAAGAATACCCATTCTGTAGCTAAAATTATATATATATATATATATGTATGGCTTTTATCGATTATGAAAAAGCCTTTGATTCGGTGAAACCATCAGCAGTTACAATGGCTCTGAAAACCTGCGGTATTGAAGATGCATACATTAATATTATTAATAACATCTATGAAAATGCAAGTGCAAAGATTAGGCTGTTTGAAAATACAACACACGTAAAAATTGGAAAGGGAGTGAGACAAGGTGACACCATATCTCCGAAGCTCTTTAATGCCACATTGGAGGGTGTTTTTCAGTCGCTGAGCTGGGAAAACACGGGGATAAAGATTAATGGAGATTATCTAACCCACCTTCGTTTTGCTGATGACGTAGTCATTTTTGCAACTACCCCATCAGAGCTGCAGAGTATGATCCAGGAACTTGCTGACAAGAGTAAAGAAGTGGGATTAAAAATGAACTTTCAGAAGACAAAAGTGATGTTCAATGCTTTTACAAGAAATGAAGATTTATCGATTGATGGAGAAAAGCTGGAGATAACAGACACATACGTTATCTTGGACAACAGATATCAAGTGAGGGTCACATTGATGAAGAAATTAATCGGCGTACAAAACTTGCCTGGAGAGCTTTTGGAAGAAACAGCATAATTTTCAAGAGCAATATGCCATTATGTCTTAAAAGAAAAGTGTTTGATCAATGCATCCTTCCAGTGCTTACGTATGGTGCAGAGACGTGGACCTTAACTAAAAGAGACATACAAAGGCTGCAGACAACTCAAAGCAGCATGGAGAGGTGCATGCTTGGTGTAACCAGGAGAGATAAGAAGAGGAACTCGTGGATCCGAAAAATGACAAGAGTGGAAGACATCATGATCAGAGTTAAATCCCTGAAATGGCAATGGGCTGGACATACTGCCAGAAGGACAGATCATCGATGGACAGCCGAAATTTTAGATTGGATTCCAAGGGACAGGAAAAGACCCAGAAGAAGACCACATGGGAGATGGGTGGATGAAATTCGAAAGTATGCAGGGGTGACATGGAGGAGACTGGCACAAGACAGACCGTTGTGGAGGAAACTTGGGGAGACCTTCGTCCAGCAGTGGATTGATAATGGTTGACAATGATGATGATGATATAACGCTTATTTGATGAATTACATGTGATAGGCACAAAAGTGTTTGTTTGCGAAGCGTTCAGGGTTTTTGTTTTTTTCAATTCCAAGAAAAGTAGCATTCGTAAAATACGAACATTTCTGCCGCTTTCTCAAATAAGAGAGCATAGGTTGTATCAAATAATCGGCCCAAACATTCGTCGCGCCATCTAGTGACAAGTGACATTAACGGGCGATTTTTCTTTCCAGAGTCGTATCACCAGATTATCATACACCGTGCACTGTAGTAAACAACTCATAACCTTAATCAGAATTGTAGAACACATAAATCAATATACAGGCTGCATGGGAAAGTCCTTTTAGCCTGAAATAACTTGCGAACGGAGTGAGGTACAGTTATGCAAGTGAGATAATGGTATAGTAAAGCGACTACGCCCGATAGAATGCAATCAATAGCAGCGCCCCTGGTGGCAAAACGCGGAAGTTAGCCATTGCAAATCGAAAACGAAAAGAGATAGTGCAAAATGTCGAATTACAAAGTTGTAGAGCATTAATTAATCAGTGCAAAACGACATTTGTTTTACACGGATAAGATAAATCGTCGCCTGAATACCCTAAAAGGTTTGAAATCGATGCGCGATGATTCGAATATTCATATCCACATTTCGTAAATGTAGCCGTTTGCAAATGCGGATTGTGACGTTGTACCGTACCTACGATATAAAAACCAGTAACCGGATGTACCCTGATCAGAAGTTTAGGTCTACGTACGCTGTGTGAGAATGGCGAGCTTGGAATTCTGGGGTTACGTAAAAACTCAGGTGTATGCAACAGCGTCTACAAGTCTGCTGGATCTACGTCGTCGTGTTACAGATGCTTGCAATAGTGTGACACCTTCCATGCTGAGGAATGTGCATGAAGCGTTACTTTCACGAATACAAATGTGTATCGTGGGAATTGGCGAACTCTTCGAACATACTTGACATTAAACTTTTATCCCTGTGCGCCAGTTAGCCTTTTCTGTTTTTGTTTTGTCTGACGTCATCTAACTGTATTGAAATAAGTACTCCTTTATGCAATAAATTGTGTGTATTTGCTCATGCCTATGCCTGTTCCCTTCACACAAAAGGTCGCGCATCGATTTAGGACATTTAGGGTATTCAGGTGACAATTTATCTTATTCGTGTGAAACAAATGTCGTTTTGTACTAATTAACTGATGCTCTACAACTTTGTAATTGGAAATGTTGCTCTATCTCTATTCGTTTTCGATTTGCAATGGGTAACTTCTACATTTCGCCACTAAGGGCACTGCTATAGGTTGCATTCGCTCGAACGTAGTCGCTTTACTATACCGTTATCTCACTTGCATAACTGTATCTCTCTCCGTTCGCAAGTTATTCCAGGCTAAAGGGAATTTCCTGTGCACACTGTATATATCTATGTATGTATAACTATTAAATGACAAACTATCGTCATACACTGGCGTGCAAAAATTAAGGACGAGACGGATTTTCGAATGTAACGTCGTGCAGAAGTGCTCCACATCGACTCAAATCATACCATAAGATCCCCAAGATGTAAGAATATGGGACAAGTGAGCGAAACCGTCCAAACAAGGAATGCAAGGGATACAAAGGCACTTTATTGAAAAAGAAGCTTCGAGCACAACTGGACAGAAGACAGAAACGTTCATGTGACAGGCGGCTGCCAAGAAAAATCCAGTCTTTAGTAGGGGATATGATCACCCCTGAATGCGTGGCAGGATTTACAACGTCTGTCCATGCTGAGGACGAGTTTGTCAAGGATCTGTTGAGCTATCGCGGCCCATTCCTCTAGCGGCGCCAATCGCAGCTGCGGAATCGTTGCTGGCGGCTGGGGACGTGTTGCCAAGCGTCTCCCGAGTAGGGCCTACACGTTTTCGATTGCATTTAGGCCCGGGGACCTAGCGGGCCAATCCATGTGTAACGTACCAGGAGATGTGACGTACCTGCCAGAAGGACGCACACGACATAGAGGCAGATAGGAATCAGAAATAAACGTCCGCGTAGCTCAATTGGTAGAGCAACTTATTCCGGAATGAGGGGACCCGGGTTCGAATATTGGCGCGGACAAAAATGACGGAGAAATTCACTTCGTTATAATGGCGCCCGAACTATCCGGATGACCTGACCGTTCAAAATCTCGCAATGGTGTGATGTTATTTCCACACCGCGAGATAGGAAAAATAAGAGAATCCTTTCTCCAGCACTTCGACAAAAAAAAAAAAAAAAAGGGGGGAGATGATGTAACGTACCAGTTGATGTGACGTACCTGCCAGAAGGACGCAAACGACATAGAGACAGATAGGAATCAGAATAAAACGTCCGCGTAGCTCAATTGGTAGAGTGACTTATTTCGGAGTGAGGGGATCCGGGTTCGAATCCTGGCATGGACAGAAATGACGGAGAAATTTACTTCACTCTCCAATAGCTCTGCGACAGCCACTGTACGGTGAGGTGTAGCGATGTCGTTCATGAAAAGGAACTCAGGACCTACAGCACCTATAAACAGACGCACGTGAGGCAGCAGAACCTGGGTACGATAGCGGACACCAGTGACTGAATCTCCTTGAAACATCTGGATGTCAGTACGGCTACCAAGCAGGATACCTCCCCAAACGAGAACCCAGCCACCTACAAACCGGTCCTTTTCGATGATGTTGGATGTGTGATTGCGTGTTCCCTTCTCTCTCCAGATGTGTATACGTCCAATATCGCTCGTCAGACTAAATCGGCTCTCATCCGTAAGGATAACTCGTCTCCATTGCTAATGTGTCCAGTTCTTGTGTTCTTGGCATCACACAAACCGCTGTCTAAGATGAGCAGGTGTTAATGGCACACACCGTACTGGTCGTCGTGCAAGTAGACCACCCTTGTGCAGCCTCCTGGCCACGGTAAAACGCGATAACGGAAGTCCAGTTGTCTGTTACATGTGCCTTGCGATTTCTCCCGCTGGCTACCGTCTGTCTCTTCTCGCCTGTAGGACAATATACCGGTCGTCCGCCGCCGTGGTTGCTCGTGGAGGATCACTACTAAACTCTAGGACAGCTGTTCTTGTCGTTTGAAATGCTCTCCAAACTCGTGAAACGATGCTGTGAGCTATCACGAACTCCTCGGCCACACTAGTCGCACTTTGACCTTCTTCCAACTTCCCAATGAAGCGACCTCGGGTAAAGTCATCCAGATGTCGTCTACGGGATTGCCTGTTGACCATATCACACGGTGGCAACAACTCGACGTCTTTCAAACCTATGTACACCGTGCAATAGCTTTCACCGAATTGCTGAGCGTACACCGTCCGTGTGCTTTATACCCTTCCGACCCCCCCCCCCTACGTCATGCTGCATATATGCGCATGCCCTACCGTACCGGACCTTAGTCTATCTCCTAAGTAGTCTTTCGGTCCGTTCCGCCTGCTCGTTCCGCTGTTATGCTAATTTCTCTTCTTCGTCCTTTATTTTTGCACACCAGTGTAAAATCTACGTTCAATGCAGGAGGTACCAGGGACATATCCGTCTGCTCAGTGCAGCGTAATTTAGCATTCATGGAGTATAGGAGCGGAAGACCCACCAGAGTGCCTTTGTTAACACCATGACATCGGACACAGCGCCTCACCTGGGCTTGAGAATATAGTAATTGGACTCTGGAAGACTGGAAGCATGTGACGTCAGATGAGCCAAACTAGCAGTGCTAGGAGCTGATTTTAGGGTTCATACCCCATGAGGCCATGGACCCTAGCTCTCAGCAAGGCACTCTGCAAGCTGGTGGTGGTTCCGTACCCGTGCGGTTTGTTTTTATGTAGCAAGGTTTGGATCACGTGATCTTCGTAAACACGTCATTAGCCGGCAATCGCTTTGTTGCTCTGGTTGGTGACTATTTACAGCAGTTCATGGACTTAATGTGACCCAACAATGATGGAATTTTCCAGGCGGACAATGCACCATGTCACCGGGCCCAGGTTGTCCAAAATTGGTTCGAGGAGCATTATGAACAGTTCCGACGGACAGTGTGGCCACCACGCTCCTCCAAAATGCACCTAATAGAGCCCTTATGGGACGTGGTGGAAAGGTCCATTCGCACTCAAGATTCTTCACTCAGAAATACCCAGGAACTCTGGGCGGCTGTTCAGGAAGCATGGCTCAACATCCCTGCAGAAGTTTTCCTGCCATTTGTGGAATCGATGCCACTTCGAGTTGCTGCACTTCCTTGGGCTAGAGGAGGTACTATACGATACTAAGTAGGAATCCCAAGACATTTGGCACTTCACAGTATAACTGAAGCATGATGAAATGATTTCCAGTACTCGCTTCAACTGCCAATAACTACAGAACAATTCACTCAGGGGTTTACCCCCAAAAAGCGCTAATTTTGAAAGGAGAAAACCTTTCAAGCTGAATTTTAAAGACACTACGCCACATCCCCGGTCTGTACGGCTCAACTGAGCAAACGGATATTGGCACTGGACTTTGAATGATTGGATGGCGAGTCTTCTGGTCCCATTAGTCCTGTTTAGAGCAGGTTACTGTGAAAATTTTGATTTGTTTACATGATACTCATGTAGGTTCAGCTGTGTGCATTTCCTTTCATGCCTGGAGGGCATGATAAGAAAATGAGCGCATATCCTTCAAAAGCCGGACGTATGGTCACCCTGCCAGCTAGGATAGTGTAAAATGGCCGGTTTCCCGACCGATCCTTAATATTTGTGAGATACGTGGATGCTATTTTGTTGTTTTGAACATATTCCGTTTCAGATCTAGTTTTATTTTCTGAGTATTGTTCCTCAAAAGTTACGCCTATCAATTTCACCCATGAAATCGAACAAGAAGTGCCCAACCTTTTCACAATCACATCGATATTAGAGAAGATGGTGAAAATGCCCGCCATTTGCATCCAAACAGAGATCAACTCGTTGCTGCATGTTGGCATTTATTGCTTTAATTTCCTGTGTGATGTTTTTCAGCTGCGGAATAGTCGTAGTCTTATTGCTGTATACAGTACCTTTCAGATGATCTCTTAAGAAGTAAATGGGTGGAGTTAGATCTGGAGACCTGGGCGTCCACAAACCTTTACAGATAACCCGATCGCCGAAGATACTTCGAATCTCAGCCAATGGAAGTGTGGCAAGTCGCACTATCCTGTCGGAAGAAGCCAGTCTGCAGTTCAATATCATCCAGTTGGTTCACGAACTGCGTGAAGATATTGAGATACACTTCTATGCTGTCAGTCTGTTAAAAGAAAATGGGACCGATTATCTGGCTCTGTGAAATGGCGCACCATACGCCAACCTTTATGGAATGCATTCTTTCCTCGTGCATGACATGGCGATCCTCACTCACCCATTCCCGTGAATTCTGTGAGTTCACATAACCTGAAAAGTGGAACCAGGCTTCAATCACGTAATGCTTAATACGCCTGGAGTTCGACTGAAAAATTCCTTAAACCACCGGAAGTAATGCATTCGCTTCGGTATGTCAATTGGTAACAGCCCATGAACAACTGTAACTCGATGTGGCTTCAGGTTACCGATTTTTGCAGCCCTCTGGCAGGTGGAATACGACACTCCTGTTTCTTGCGACAGCCAGCGTAGCGATTTCTTTGGAGACTGTAGCAACCTCTTGTTCACACACTGCCCAGTGTTTTCTGACACTGTGAGTCGCCCTTCTGAATGCCTATCAACAAGGTTTCTTGTCGTCTCAAGTTTATTCGCAAGATTTGAAATAGTTGGCTTCGTTGGTGGTTCCCGACATTGAAATTTCTTCTTAAACTCCTGCTGTCACTCCTTGAAAGAGCCGGAATTCGAATAACTCCGAACGATAAACCTGACGCTCCGCAAGCGTGAACACCATCGTACTCGAAGCTAGCAGACGGACAAAGAGAATGGCACGAAACCGTTCCCATCAGACGCGGTGTACTGTGACGTCATCTGGGTACACGAGCCCAACATCGCAGATATGGATGCTAATATCAGAACGTACGACACTTCGTCTTCAAATTTCAGCATGAAATGTTTTCCCTTTTTACGCTTTCCAACCATAGGTTGAAGAAGCGTATATGATCCAGCTTTATCCGTCCGTCCGTCTCTCCGTCCGCCTGTCGGCACGATAACTCGCGTAAAAATGGTTCGATTTCGACGAAATTTTAGTATGTGGTAGGGGGAAACCTGGGGACGAACCCTATTGAAAATGGACCAAATGGGGTCAAAGGTCACTGCATAGAAGCGGGATCCATTCTATTGCCCTTATGCGTCACAATTTGCGTAAATATGGTTCGATTTCAATGAAATTTTAGTATATTGTACGAGACCACCTGGGAATGAACACTATTGAAAATGGGCGAAGTGGGATCAAAGGTCAGAACATAGAGCGGGATGCATTTCATTGCCTTACGCATCATAACTCGAGTAAAAATGGTTCGATTTCAGTGAAATTTTAGTATGCGGTAGGGGAACACCAGGGGACGAACCCTATTGAAAATGGACAAAATGGAGTCAAAGGTCACGGCATAGGAGCGGGATCCATTCAATTGCCCTTATGCGTCACAATTTGCGTAAATACGGTTCGATGTCGATGAACTTTTAGCATATTGTAGGGTACAACTTGGGAATGAACCCTATTGAAAATGGGTGAAGTGGGGTCAAAGGTCACAGCATAGGAGGGGGATCCATTCCATTGCTCTTATGCGGCATACCTTGCGTAAATATGGTTCGATATCAATGAAAGTTTAGTATATTGTAGGGGACCACCTGGGAATGCATCCTACCGAAAGTGAATGCAGTGGGGTCAAACGTCAGGACATAGGAGCGGGATGCATTTCATGGCCTTACGCATCATAACGTGCGTAAAAATGGTTCGATTCCGATGAAATTTTAGTATGTGGTAGGGGACCACCTGGAGGGGAACCCTATATAAAATGGGACAAATGGGGTCAAAGGTCAGGACATAGGATTGGGATCCCTTCCGTCGCCCTTATCCCATACTATTTAGGTGGACGTCATGTAATTTTGCTTCGTATATTTCCAATTGAAAAATTTTTGTACACATTTCCTTCACAATTAGTGTGTTCCCAAGGATGGAAATTTGAACATCGATTAAAATAACTTCATATTATAACTTGGAATACTTAACATTTTCTAAAACATAACCATTATTATATTAAAAAACAATAACGTTTCCTTTGGTGGTGTTGAAACCAGAAAAAAGATGGCACGACTTATACTTTGATGACGTCAGTAGACAAATAAGTGTTGGATTGCATAGTTATGGTTATGTTTTTGAAAATATTAAGTATTCCAAGTTATAAAATGAAGCTATTTTGATCGATGTTCAAATTTTCATCCTTGTGACGAAATTGTGAAGAAAATGTGTACAGAAGTTTTTCCATTGGAAGTATATAGGAAGCAAAATTACTTGACGTCCACCTTAAAGGAGCAATTCTTGTATCTATAAAATTTTATTAAAATTATAGCGCTCTTTTGGGGGTTAAAGTGCCGAGTGAATCTCTCTGTACTTTCAAGGAGAGGCTTCGAACTGAGTCATCGTGTGTAAAAATACCTTTTACTAGAAAGCTAACTAATGCCGTGAAGGTGTCGTTAAAATACCGGAACTTTTATCTTGCTTTCCTAATTTATGCACACCAGAAAATTTCGGGGAAGGCTTCTAGTGAGCGTCGTTGCGCTCATTAAGAATCGCACGACAGAAATTTTGGTGATAATAATAAATTAAAAACTGCTTACCGAAAATGATATTAATTGGTATTGATAACAGCTGAGGCGAGAAATAGTTCTCCAAGATAATCTTTTTCATTTTGCGTTATCAATACGCATTTTAAGGGATTTCTGACAAATGCCTAATAATTTATATTTAAACTTTTTTATTTCAAGAAGGGAGTTTTAGTTATTTCTTTCTCTTATATTGCACTTCGACAATTTAATGAAAGGCTACTAGGAGACTTCGTCTTACTCATTGCCATTTCTCCCAAAGGGATGCCCGTTTTCCAAGAAACTTTTCGCTTCGGTAGATCCAGGGGGGGAAGCGGGGGGTGTCTCCTAGAAGGAGTAACAGCCTCCTCTAGTTACTTCGGATTCCGCTGCCCCCTGCGAATGCCAGGAGTTAAGAACGAAACGACTCAGCGACTGAGAAAGGCCAATAAAGTCGGTCTACAGCAAGCATCAGCCCGGAAAATTCCAGACAATGTCAACAGAGGAATAGATTCGGAGAGACCTGATGCTTTACCCACACACACACACACAGACGCGAAGCGAGCTTTTTCATCCATCCATCTATCCTTGTATCCGAGGAGGAGGAAGAAGACGCCAACGCATGAAAGCGCTTCCAGGTGATAATTTCATCTGTTTCCCCGCTGATATAACTTCAGGAGTTCCCAGTCGTTCTATTTGGGTGCTAGAGTAGTCGTGTTTTTGACGTGTATGAGCGAGAATCCGATAAGCGACGTTGGAGTTCTTGTTCACAACTTCACCGAAGTGAATATGAAGAAAAAGAAAACTCCATAAAACACTTCCACTAGACAGGATCTCATACTTTTTGCAGAACCAAAATATTTTCTTCTTCGAAAGCAGCTGAACTTCTGAAAACGTATATAAGCTCAGAGCCAAAGAAGCTGGAAGAACAAGGAGAGAGCTGTATTCGTCTTAACGCAGATGAATCAGAAACCTTATACACTGAGTGGCCACTTTATTATGACCACCCCCTCAGAACTTCGTTGGGTCACATTTTACCTTTAATACTGCGTCGATTTTTCGTGGCATGGACTCCACGAGATGTTGATAGGTGGTTTGTGGAATCTGAGACCATGCTTGATGAATAGCACTTTCCAGGAGTGTGAGATTGCAGGGTTGTGGATTCAGCTGTCTGATGGCTCGTTCAACTTCATCGCACAAATTCTCAATCTGGAGATTGTGAGGCCCACCTAAGCAAAGTAAACTCACCGGCATGTTCCAGGAACCAATCCTGTACAATACGAGAAATATGGCAGGACGCATTATCTTGTTGAAAGCAGCCATCGCCATTGCGATAAACCATTCACATGACAGGATGCACTTGGTCCGCAACGATGTTTAGATATGATGTGCCAGTCAGACGTTGATCAACACAAATTAAAGGGCCCAAAGCATACCAGAAAAATATTCCCCAAACCATACAGTTGCCTCCACCAGCTTGAAGGGTTGTAGCAAAACATTTGGGGTCCATGCTTTCGTGCTGTTTTCCGCCAAATTCTCACTCGGCCATCGGCATGGTTCAACTGAAAACGTCATTCATCGGACCATATAATTTGTTTCCAAGTATCGACTGTCAAATCCTTGTGCTCCTGTGTGAACTGGAGACGTTGTTTTTTGTTGTTAACTGCAGACAGCAAAGGTGTCCGAACAGACTTTTGGCTGCCATATCCCATCGGATGCAGTGTACGGCGAACAGTGCGTGCAGAGATCATTTGAGGGGATCCTTGATTAAGATGGTCTGTAATTTGGTGCACCGTTGCCCTTCTGCTGTCTGTTACCAGTATGGACACTCTCCGTTCCGCCCGAACAGTCACTAGTCGATGACGACCACACGTTGAACGTAGAGTTCCAGTTCTTTGGCTAGCAGTCCAGCCTTTAAACACTTTAACCACAGCTGCTCTGGAACATTTCACGAATGCGGCGGTTTCGGTGATACTCGCCCCATGGCTCCGAGCTCCTACAATCATCCCACGTTGAAAGTCCGTCAAATCGCATTTTTTTGCCCAGCTCGTCACCCAAAAATCCTTTGTACTTCTGTCGCAAGCACTAAGCTTTCCCCTTTTATACTGGCCTCTCCCTCTGGCGGCAACAGCGTGCAGCCATAGATCATTTGCTTAAAATTGACAGGTGGTCATAATAAAGTCGCCACTCAGTGTATAAGTTTTGGGTGCAGAAATTTCCAGTTCAGAAAGAAAAATGTATTTCTCACTGAATTACAGCGGTTCGACAGGATGATGCGAACACCACGCTGAGAGAAGTGACTTTCAAGTCGCAATATGCAAACGTATCCCAGGACTTAATAAGAAGGGCTGGCTCATCGCTTTGTGTTTTTGGTCGTTGAAGTGGTCCTCGCCTGCGCCGCTCAGTGACGTCACGGGGATGCATGTCACTTGTCAGTACGCAATGTAAAGCGCTCAGTGGATGCTGTTAACCTACGTTTGTTGCATTCGCATTAGTTATCTGCTGTTTATTAGGTTGTATTTCTGACATCGAATTTTTTATTTAATTTCTTTAGTACATCGTTTTCATACAATGGCTTCCTGCGCTGCTGCTACTTGCTGAAATACCTGCAGGAATACAAACGAGCGAAACATAATTTTTCACTGTTTCGCTCGAAACGACCCAGTTGTTACAAAAGACTGCGTTAACAGGTGTTGCAGAGCAGATTCGTTTAATTTAAAAAATGCCAGGATTTGCAGTGAGCACTTTTTCAAGAGAAAGTACAAAGACGATATGATGAATCGCCAGTTTGGTTAACCACTGAAAAATATATTGAAATCTTCGGCTATACCAACAGCCAATTTAACGAGATCAAACGTTGAAAATGTCACTGCAAGAGGTGAAAGACAAAGAAGGAGAAAAATACTGCATGACGCTTTTGATAGACTTGAAAATCTTAGTCTTAAAAAAAGGTCTTTTACAGAAAATGTGGCCCCAATTCAACTTGCATCAGATAAAGAGACAATTTTCTGCGTGAAATGTGTTATGTTCAAAAAAAAAAATTAAATGACAAATTGTCAATAACGGAAAAAAATGATAGTTCAAAGAGATTTTCTAGCAGAACCAGAAGATGAAATCGTTCGCGTCGGTTTTTATTGAAACAAATCAGAATACTGAAGATTAAGGTAAAAAAGTAAAATACGAAAAATCAAAAATTAAAAAAAAAATAGAAATGTTTTCGAAACATACTTACAAAAACAAAGGTAACCTCTCTTGTAGAAGGTAAATGTCGGGTTAAATGGAGACCTAAATATCCGAAACATTTCACATAAATTGCACTACCCGAGGTATTTTTTTTCACAAAAAATGCATTATTTTCGCGTTTGATGAAAGTAATACACACATATATAAAGGAGGAAACAATCAATGATATATTCTGCTTCAACCTTTTGTTTCTTTAAATCATTTAACCAATTTGTTTCATATTCGGCAGCACAGCAGTTGTACTTATCATCAGAGTTCCCCGCTCAGTAGTTGTATTTATCACCAAAGTTCCCCGGTTAGAGTTGTATTTATCATCAGAGTTCCCCGCTCAATACTTGTATTTATTATCAGAGTTCCTCGCTTAGTAGTCGTATTTATCATCAGAGATTCCCACTCAGTACTTGTATTTATCATCAGAGTTCCCCGCTCAGTATTTGTATTTATCGTCAGAGTTCCGCTCTCAATACATGTATTTATCATCAGAGTTCCCCTCTTAGTAGTTGTATTTATCACCAGAGTTCCTCGCTCAGTACTTGTATTTATCATCAGAGTTTCCCGCTCAGTAATTGTATTTATCATCAGAGTTTCCAGCTCAGTACTTGTGTTTATCATCAGAGTTCCACGCTCAGTACTTGTATTTATCATCTGAGTTCTCCGCACAGTAGTTGTATTTATCATCAGAAATCTACGCTCAATACTTGTATTTAACATCAGAGTTCCCCGCTTAGTAGTCGTATTTATCATCAGCGTTTCCCTCTCAGTACGTGTATTTATCAACAGAGTTCCCCGCTCAGTACTTGTATTGATCATCATTCTCCGCTCAATACTTGTACTGATAATCAGAGTTTCCGGCTCAGTACTTGTACTTATCATTAGAGTTCCCTCCCAGTAGTTGTATATATCATCAGAGTTCCGCTCTCAGTACTTGTACTTATCATCAGAGTTGCCCGCTCAGTAATCATATTTATCATCAGAGTTTCCGCCCAGTAGTTCTATTTATCATCAGTGTTCTGCGCTGAATACTTGTATCTACCATCAGAGTTCTGCGCTCAATACTTGTATTTATCATCAGAGTTCACCGCTCAGTAGTTATATTTATCATAAGAGTTCCCCGCTGCGTACTTGTGTTTATCATCAGAGCTTCCCGTTCAGTACTTGTATTTATAATCATAGTGCCCCGCTGAGTACTTGCATTTATAATCAGTTTTCCGCTCAGTAGTTGTATTTTACATCACAGTTCAGCGGCTAATACTTGTATTTATCATCAGAATTCTCCGCTCAATAGTTGTATTTATCATCAGAGTTCTCCGCTAAGTAGTTGTATTTATCATCATTCTCCGCTCAATACTTATACTTATCATCAGAGGTCCCCGTTCAGTACTTGTATTTATCATCAGAATTTGTCGCTCAGAAGTTGTATTTATCATTAGAGTTCCCCGCTCAGTACTTGTAATTATCATCAGAGTTCTGCGCTGAATACTTGTATTTATCATCAGAGTTCCCAGCTCAGTAGTTGTATTTATCATCAGTTCCCCGCTCAGTAGTTGTATCTATCATCACAGTTCAGCGGTCAATATTTATATTTATCATCAGAATTATCCACTCAATACTTGTATTTATCATCATTCACCGCTCAGTACTTATATTTATCATCAGAGTTTCCCTCTCAATAGTTGTATACATCATGAGAGTTCCCCACTCAGTGATTGTATTTATCATCAGAGTTACACGCTCAGTGTTTGTATTTATCATTAGAGTTACCCTCCCAGTACTTGTATTTATCGTCAGAGTCCCCGCTCAGTAGTTGTATTTATCATCAGTTCCCCGCTCAGTAGTTGTATCTATCATCACAGTTCAGCGGTCAATATTTATATTTATCATCAGAATTATCCACTCAATAGTTGTATTTATCATCAAGGTTATCCGCTCAATACTAGTATTTATCATCCAAGGTCCCCGTTCAGTACTTGAATTTATAATTGCAGTTTCCCTCTCAGTAGTTATATTTATCATCTGAGTTCGCCGCTGAATACTTGCATTTATCATCAGAACTTTCCACTCAGAAGTTGTATTTATCATCAGAGTTATGCGCTCAATACTTGTATTTATCATCAGAGTTCTCCGCTTAGTAGTTGTATTTATCATCAGAGTTCTGCGCTCAATACTTGTATTTATCATCAGTTATCTGCTCAGTACTTGTATTTACCATCAGAGTTCCCCTCTCAGTAGTTGTATTTATCATGAGAATTTCCCACTCAGTAATTGTATCTATCATCTGAGTTGCCCGCTTAGTAGTTGTATTTATCAGAGTCCCCCGCTCAGTACTTGTGTTTATCATCAAAGTTCTCCGCTCAGTAGTTGTATTTATCATCAACGTTCTCCGCTTAGTAGTTGTATTTATCATCATAGTTCTCCGCTCAGTACTTGCATTTCTCATCAGTTATCTGCTCAGTACTTGTACTTATCATCAGAGTTCCCCTCTCCTTAGTTGTATTTAACATCAGAATTTCCCACTCAGTAATTGTACTTATCATCTGAGTTGCCCGCTTAGTAATTGTATTTATCAGAGTCCCTCGCTCAGTACTTGTGTTTATCATCAGAATTTCCCGCTCAGTACTTGTATCTATCATCAGAGTGCCAATTTCAGTGGTTGTATTTATCATCAGAGTTCTGCGCGCAATATCATCAGAGTTCTCCGTTCATTAGTTGTATATATCATCAGAGTTCTGCGTTAAATACTTGTATTTATCATCAGAGTTATCCGCTCAGTAGTTGTATTTATCATTAGAGTATCCAGCTCATTACTTGTATTTATCATCAGAGTCCTCCGCTCAATACTTGTAATTATCATCAATCACCGCTCAATACTTGTATTTATCATCATTCACCGCTCAGTACTTGTATTTATCATCAGAATTTCCCACTCAGTAATTGTACTTATCATCTGAGTTGCCCGCTTAGTAATTGTATTTATCAGAGTCCCTCGCTCAGTACTTGTGTTTATCATCAGAATTTCCCGCTCAGTACTTGTATCTATCATCAGAGTGCCAATTTCAGTGGTTGTATTTATCATCAGAGTTCTGCGCGCACTATCATCAGAGGTCTCCGTTCATTAGTTGTATATATCATCAGAGTTCTGCGTTAAATACTTGTATTTATCATCAGAGTTTTCCGCTCAGTAGTTGTATTTATCATTAGAGTATCCAGCTCATTACTTGTATTTATCATCAGAGTCCTCCGCTCAATACTTGTATTTATCATCAATCACCGCTCAATACTTGTATTTATCATCATTCACCGCTCAGTACTTGTATTTATCATCAGAATTTCCCACTCAGTAATTGTACTTATCATCTGAGTTGCCCGCTTAGTAATTGTATTTATCAGAGTCCCTCGCTCAGTACTTGTGTTTATCATCAGAATTTCCCGCTCAGTACTTGTATCTATCATCAGAGTGCCAATTTCAGTGGTTGTATTTATCATCAGAGTTCTGCGCGCAATATCATCAGAGTTCTAGGTCCATTAGTTGTATATATCATCAGAGTTCTGCGTTAAATACTTGTATTTATCATCAGAGTTATCCGCTCAGTAGTTGTATTTGTCATTAGAGTATCCAGCTCATTACTTGTATTTATCATCAGAGTCCTCCGCTCAATACTTGTATTTATCATCAATCACCGCTCAATACTTGTATTTATCATCATTCACCGCTCAGTACTTATATTTATCATCAGCGTTTCCCTCTCAGTAGTTGTATACATCATGAGAGTTCCCCACTCAGTGATTGTATTTATCATCAGAGTTACACGCTCAGTGTTTGTATTTATCATTAGAGTTACCCTCCCAGTACTTGTATTTATCGTCAGAGTCCCCGCTCAGTAGTTGTATTTATCATCAGTTCCCCGCTCAGTAGTTGTATCTATCATCACAGTTCAGCGGTCAATATTTATATTTATCATCAGAATTATCCACTCAATAGTTGTATTTATCATCAAGGTTATCCGCTCAATACTAGTATTTATCATCCAAGGTCCCCGTTCAGTACTTGAATTTATAATTGCAGTTTCCCTCTCAGTAGTTATATTTATCATCTGAGTTCGCCGCTGAATACTTGCATTTATCATCAGAACTTTCCACTCAGAAGATGTATTTATCATCAGAGTTATGCGCTCAATACTTTTATTTATCATCAGAGTTCTCAGCTTAGTAGTTGTATTTGTCATCAGAGTTCTGCGCTCAATACTTGTATTTATCATCAGTTATCTGCTCAGTACTTGTATTTACCATCAGAGTTCCCCTCTCAGTAGTTGTATTTATCATGAGAATTTCCCACTCAGTAATTGTATCTATCATCTGAGTTGCCCGTTTAGTAGTTGTATTTATCAGAGTCCCCCGCTCAGTACTTGTGTTTATCATCAAAGTTCTCCGCTCAGTAGTTGTATTTATCATCAACGTTATCCGCTTAGTAGTTGTATTTATCATCATAGTTCTCCGCTCAGTACTTGCATTTCTCATCAGTTATCTGCTCAGTACTTGTACTTATCATCAGAGTTCCCCTCTCCGTAGTTGTATTTAACATCAGAATTTCCCACTCAGTAATTGTACTTATCATCTGAGTTGCCCGCTTAGTAATTGTATTTATCAGAGTCCCTCGCTCAGTACTTGTATTTATCATCAGAATTTCCCGCTCAGTACTTGTATCTATCATCAGAGTGCCAATTTCAGTGGTTGTATTTATCATCAGAGTTCTGCGCGCAATATCATCAGAGTTCTCCGTTCATTAGTTGTATATATTATCAGAGTTCTGCGTTAAATACTTGTATTTATCATCAGAGTTATCCGCTCAGTAGTTGTATTTATCATTAGAGTATCCAGCTCATTACTTGTATTTATCATCAGAGTCCTCCGCTCAATACTTGTATTTATCATCAATCACCGCTCAATACTTGTATTTATCATCATTCACCGCTCAGTACTTGTATTTATCATCAGAATTTCCCACTCAGTAATTGTACTTATCATCTGAGTTGCCCGCTTAGTAATTGTATTTATCAGAGTCCCTCGCTCAGTACTTGTGTTTATCATCAGAATTTCCCGCTCAGTACTTGTATCTATCATCAGAGTGCCAATTTCAGTGGTTGTATTTATCATCAGAGTTCTGCGCGCAATATCATCAGAGTTCTCCGTTCATTAGTTGTATATATCATCAGAGTTCTGCGCGCAATATCATCAGAGTTCTCCGTTCATTAGTTGTATATATCATCAGAGTTCTGCGTTAAATACTTGTATTTATCATCAGAGTTATCCTCTCAGTAGTTGTATTTATCATTAGAGTATCCAGCTCATTACTTGTATTTATCATCAGAGTCCTCCGCTCAATACTTGTATTTATCATCAATCACCGCTCAATACTTTTATTTATCATCATTCACCGCTCAGTACTTGTATTTATCATCAGAATTTCCCACTCAGTAATTGTACTTATCATCTGAGTTGCCCGCTTAGTAATTGTATTTATCAGAGTCCCTCGCTCAGTACTTGTGTTTATCATCAGAATTTCCCGCTCAGTACTTGTATCTATCATCAGAGTGCCAATTTCAGTGGTTGTATTTATCATCAGAGTTCTCCGCTTAGTAGTTGTATTTATCATCAGAGTTCTGCGCTCAATACTTGTATTTATCATCAGTTATCTGCTCAGTACTTGTATTTACCATCAGAGTTCCCCTCACAGTAGTTGTATTTACCATGAGAATTTCCCACTCAGTAATTGTATCTATCATCTGAGTTGCCCGCTTAGTAGTTGTATTTATCAGAGTCCCCCGCTCAGTACTTGTGTTTATCATCAAAGTTCTCCGCTCAGTAGTTGTATTTATCATCAACGTTCTCCGCTTAGTAGTTGTATTTATCATCATAGTTCTCCGCTCAGTACTTGCATTTCTCATCAGTTATCTGCTCAGTACTTGTACTTATCATCAGAGTTCCCCTCTCCGTAGTTGTATTTAACATCAGAATTTCCCACTCAGTAATTGTACTTATCATCTGAGTTGCCCGCTTAGTAATTGTATTTATCAGAGTCCCTCGCTCAGTACTTGTGTTTTTCATCAGAATTTCCCGCTCAGTACTTGTATCTATCATCAGAGTGCCAATTTCAGTGGTTGTATTTATCATCAGAGTTCTGCGCGCAATATCATCAGAGTTCTCCGTTCATTAGTTGTATATATCATCAGAGTTCTGCGTTAAATACTTGTATTTATTATCAGAGTTATCCGCTCAGTAGTTGTATTTATCATTAGAGTATCCAGCTCATTACTTGTATTTATCATCAGAGTCCTCCGCTCAATACTTGTATTTATCATCATTCACCGCTCAGTACTTCTATTTATCATCAGAATTTCCCACTCAGTAATTGTACTTATCATCTGAGTTGCCCGCTTAGTAATTGTATTTATCAGAGTCCCTCGCTCAGTACTTGTATTTATCATCAGAGTTCTGCGCCCAATACTTGTATCTATCATCAGAGTTTTTCCCTCAGTAGTTGTATTTATCATCAGAGTTCCCAGCTCAGTATTTGTATTTATTATCTGAACTCCCCGTTCAGTAGTTGTATTTATCATCAGAATTCGGCGCTTAATACTTGTCTTTATCATCAGAGTTCCCCGCTCAGTAATTATATTTATCATAAGAGTTTCCCACTCAGTATTTGTATTTATCATCAGAGTTACCCTCTCAGTACTTGTATTTATCATCAAAGTCCTTCCTTTAGTAGTTGTATTTATCATCAGTGTTCTCCGCTCAGTAGTTGTATTTATCATCAGAGTTCTCCGCTCAGTAGTTGTATTTATCATCAGAGTATCCCGCTCAGTAGTTGCATTTTTCATCAGTTTTTCGCTCAGTAGTTGTATTTATCATCAGAGTTCCCCGCTCAGTATTTGTATTTATCATCAGAGTTCCCCGCTCAGTACTTGTATTTATTATCAGAGCTACCCGTTCAGTAGTTGTATTTATCATCAGAAATCGGCGCTTAATACTTGTCTTTATCATCAGAGTTCCCCGCTCAGTAGTTGTATTTATCATCAGAGTTCCCCGCTCAGTAGTTGTATTTATCATCAGAGTTTCCCGCTCAGTAGTTGTATTTATCATAAGAGTTTCCCACTCTGTATTTGTATTTATCATCAGAGTTACCCTCTCAGTACTTGTATTTATCATCAAAGTCCCCCCTTTAGTAGTTGTATTTATCATCAGTTTTCTCCGCTCAGTAGTTGTATTTATCATCAGAGTTCTCCGCCCAGTAGTTGTATTTATCATCAGAGTATCCCACTCAGTACTTGTATTTATCATCAGAGTTCTCCGCTCAATACTTCATTCTCAGCTCAGTAGTTATGTTTAGCATCAGAGTTCCCGCTCAGTACTTGTATTTATCATCAGAGGTTTCCCCTCAATACTTGTATTTATCATCAGAATTTCCGCTCAATACTTGTATTTATCATCAGAGTTCCCCGGTCAATTCTTGTATTTATCTTCAGAGTTTTCCGCTGAGTACTTGTATTTATCATTAGAGTTCTGCGCCCAATACTTGCATTTATCATCAAAGCTCTCCGCTTAGTAGTTGTATTTATCATCAGAATATTGCGCTAAATACTTGTCTCATCAGAAATCCCCGCTCAGTAGTTGTATTTACCATCAGAGTTCTCAGGTCAATACTTGTATTTATCATCAAGGTTGCCAGCTCAGTATTTGAATTTATCATCAGAGTTACCTTCTTAGTACATGTATTTATCATCAGAGTTTTCTGCTCAGTTGTTGTATTTACCAACAGAGTTTGCCGCTTAGTAGTTCTATTTATCATCAGAGTTCTGCGCTCAATAATTCTATTTATCATCAGAGTTCTCCGCTCAGTACTAGTATATTACATCAGAGTATCCCGCTCAATAATTGTATTTATAATCAGAGTTCTACGCTCAGTACTTGTATATATCATCAGGGTATCCCGCTCAATACATGTATTTATTATAATTATCCGCTTAATACTTGTAGTAATCATCATTCTCCGCTCAATACTTGTAGTTCTCATCATTCTCCGCTCAGTAGTTGTGTTTAGCTTTAGAGTTCCCGCTCAGTACTTGTATTTATCATCAGAGTTTTCCGCTCAATACTTCTATTTATCATCAGAGTCTCCCTCTCAAAAGTTGTATTTATCATCAGCGCTTCCCACTTAGTACTTGTATTTATCATCAGATTTCCTCGATCAATACTTGTATTTATCATCAGAGTTTCCCGCTCAGTACTTGTATTTATCATCCGAGTTCTGCGCTCAATACTTGCATTTATCTTCAAAGCTCCCCGCTCAGTAGTTGTATTTATCATCAGAATATTGCGCTAAATACTTGTCTCATCAGAGTTCCCCGCTCAGTAGTTGTATTTATCATCAGAGTTATTAGGTCAATACTTGTATTTATCAGCAGAGTTGCCAGCTCAGTATTTGAATTTATCATCAGAGTTACCTTCTTAGTACATGTATTTATCATCAGAGTCCGCCTTCCTTAGTAGTTGTATTTATCATCAGAGTTCTCCGCTCAGTTGTTGTATTTATCAACAGAGTTTGCCGCTCAGTAATTGTATTTATCATCAGAGTTCCCACCTGAATACTTGCATTTATCATCAGAACTTTCCACTCAGAAATTGTACTTATCATCGGAGTTATGCGCTCAATACTTGTATTTATCATCAGAGTTCTCCGCTTAGTAGTTGTATTTATCATCAGAGTTCTGCGCTCAATACTTGTATTTATCATCGGAGTTATGCGCTCAATACTTGTATTTATCATCAGAGTTCTCCGCTTAGTAGTTGTATTTGTCATCAGAGTTCTGCGCTCAATACTTGTATTTATCATCAGTTATCTGCTCAGTACTTGTATTTACCATCAGAGTTCCCCTCTCAGTAGTTGTATTTATCATGAGAATTTCCCACTCAGTAATTGTATTTATCATCTGAGTTGCCCGCTAAGTAGTTGTATTTATCAGAGTCCCCCGCTCAGTACTTGTGTTTATCATCAAAGTTCTCCGCTCAGTAGTTGTATTTATCATCAAAGTTCTCCGATTAGTAGTTGTATTTATCATCATAATTCTCCGCTCAGTACTTGCATTTCTCATCAGTTATCCGCTCAGTACTTGTACTTATCATCAGAGTTCCCCTCTCCGTAGTTGTATTTAACATCAGAATTTCCCACTCAGTAATTGTATTTATCAGAGTCCCTCGCTCAGTACTTGTGTTTATCATCAGAGTTCTGCGCTCAATATCATCAGAGTTCTCCGTTCATTAGTTGTATATATCATCAGAGTTCTGCGTTAAAACTTGTATTTATCATCAGAGTTATCCGCTCAGTAGTTGTATTTATCATCAGAGTTCTCCGCTCAGTAGTTGTATTTATCATCAGAGTATCCCGCTCAGTAGTTGCATTTTTCATCAGAGTTTTTCGCTCAGTAGTTGTATTTATCATCAGAGTTCCCCGCTCAGTATTTGTATTTATCATCAGAGTTCCCCGCTCAGTACTTGTATTTATTATCAGAGCTACCCGTTCAGTAGTTGTATTTATCATCAGAAATCGGCGCTTAATACTTGTCTTTATCATCAGAGTTCCCCGCTCAGTAGTTGTATTTATCATCAGAGTTCCCCGCTCAGTAGTTGTATTTATCATCAGAGTTTCCCGCTCAGTAGTTGTATTTATCATAAGAGTTTCCTACTCTGTATTTGTATTTATCATCAGAGTTACCCTCTCAGTACTTGTATTTATCATCAGAGTCCCCACTTTAGTAGTTGTATTTATCATCAGTTTTCTCCGCTCAGTAGTTGTATTTATCATCAGAGTTCTCCGCCCAGTAGTTGTATTTATCATCAGAGTATCCCACTCAGTACTTGTATTTATCATCAGAGTTCTCCGCTCAATACTTCATTCTCAGCTCAGTAGTTATGTTTAGCATCAGAGTTCCCGCTCAGTACTTGTATTTATCATCAGAGGTTTCCCCTCAATACTTGTATTTATCATCAGAATTTCCGCTCAATACTTGTATTTATCATCAGAGTTCCCCGGTCAATTCTTGTATTTATCTTCAGAGTTTTCCGCTGAGTACTTGTATTTATCATTAGAGTTCTGCGCCCAATACTTGCATTTATCATCAAAGCTCTCCGCTTAGTAGTTGTATTTATCATCAGAATATTGCGCTAAATACTTGTCTCATCAGAAATCCCCGCTCAGTAGTTGTATTTACCATCAGAGTTCTCAGGTCAATACTTGTATTTATCATCAAGGTTGCCAGCTCAGTATTTGAATTTATCATCAGAGTTACCTTCTTAGTACATGTATTTATCATCAGAGTTTTCTGCTCAGTTGTTGTATTTACCAACAGAGTTTGCCGCTTAGTAGTTCTATTTATCATCAGAGTTCTGCGCTCAATAATTCTATTTATCATCAGAGTTCTCCGCTCAGTACTAGTATATTACATCAGAGTATCCCGCTCAATAATTGTATTTATAATCAGAGTTCTACGCTCAGTACTTGTATATATCATCAGGGTATCCCGCTCAATACATGTATTTATTATAATTATCCGCTTAATACTTGTAGTAATCATCATTCTCCGCTCAATACTTGTAGTTCTCATCATTCTCCGCTCAGTAGTTGTG
This sequence comes from Macrothele yani, assembly GCA_039090855.1. Taxonomy (NCBI): domain Eukaryota; kingdom Metazoa; phylum Arthropoda; class Arachnida; order Araneae; family Macrothelidae; genus Macrothele; species Macrothele yani. Next base: position 16,373,265 of record CM077032.1, on the reverse strand, counting down.
TTTAGCTTTAGAGTTCCCGCTCAGTACTTGTATTTATCATCAGAGTTTTCCGCTCAATACTTCTATTTATCATCAGAGTCTCCCTCTCAAAAGTTGTATTTATCATCAGCGCTTCCCACTTAGTACTTGTATTTATCATCAGATTTCCTCGATCAATACTTGTATTTATCATCAGAGTTTCCCGCTCAGTACTTGTATTTATCATCAGAGTTCTGCGCTCAATACTTGCATTTATCTTCAAAGCTCCCCGCTCAGTAGTTGTATTTATCATCAGAATATTGCGCTAAATACTTGTCTCATCAGAGTTCCCCGCTCAGTAGTTGTATTTATCATCAGAGTTATTAGGTCAATACTTGTATTTATCAGCAGAGTTGCCAGCTCAGTATTTGAATTTATCATCAGAGTTACCTTCTTAGTACATGTATTTATCATCAGAGTCCGCCTTCCTTAGTAGTTGTATTTATCATCAGAGTTCTCCGCTCAGTTGTTGTATTTATCAACAGAGTTTGCCGCTCAGTAATTGTATTTATCATCAGAGTTCCCACCTGAATACTTGCATTTATCATCAGAACTTTCCACTCAGAAATTGTACTTATCATCGGAGTTATGCGCTCAATACTTGTATTTATCATCAGAGTTCTCCGCTTAGTAGTTGTATTTATCATCAGAGTTCTGCGCTCAATACTTGTATTTATCATCGGAGTTATGCGCTCAATACTTGTATTTATCATCAGAGTTCTCCGCTTAGTAGTTGTATTTATCATCAGAGTTCTGCGCTCAATACTTGTATTTATCATCAGTTATCTGCTCAGTACTTGTATTTACCATCAGAGTTCCCCTCTCAGTAGTTGTATTTATCATGAGAATTTCCCACTCAGTAATTGTATTTATCATCTGAGTTGCCCGCTAAGTAGTTGTATTTATCAGAGTCCCCCGCTCAGTACTTGTGTTTATCATCAAAGTTCTCCGATTAGTAGTTGTATTTATCATCATAATTCTCCGCTCAGTACTTGCATTTCTCATCAGTTATCCGCTCAGTACTTGTACTTATCATCAGAGTTCCCCTCTCCGTAGTTGTATTTAACATCAGAATTTCCCACTCAGTAATTGTATTTATCAGAGTCCCTCGCTCAGTACTTGTGTTTATCATCAGAGTTCTGCGCTCAATATCATCAGAGTTCTCCGTTCATTAGTTGTATATATCATCAGAGTTCTGCGTTAAAACTTGTATTTATCATCAGAGTTATCCGCTCAGTAGTTGTATTTATCATCAGAGTTCTCCGCTTAGTAGTTTATCAGAGTCCCTCGCTCAGTACTTGTGTTTATCATCAGAGTTCTGCGCGCAATATCATCAGAGTTCTCCGTTCATTAGTTGTATATATCATCAGAGTTCTGCGTTAAATACTTGTATTTATCATCAGAGTTATCCGCTCAGTAGTTGTATTTATCATTAGAGTATCCAGCTCATTACTTGTATTTATCATCAGAGTCCTCCGCTCAATACTTGTATTTATCATCAATCACCGATCAATACTTGTATTTATCAACATTCACCGCTCAGTACTTGTATTTATCATCAGAATTTCCCACTCAGTAATTGTACTTATCATCTGAGTTGCCCGCTTAGTAATTGTATTTATCAGAGTCCCTCGCTCAGTACTTGTGTTTATCATCAGAATTTCCCGCTCAGTACTTGTATCTATCATCAGAGTGCCAATTTCAGTGGTTGTATTTATCATCAGAGTTCTGCGCGCAATATCATCAGAGTTCTCCGTTCATTAGTTGTATATATCATCAGAGTTCTGCGTTAAATACTTGTATTTATCATCAGAGTTATCCGCTCAGTAGTTGTATTTATCATTAGAGTATCCAGCTCATTACTTGTATTTATCATCAGAGTCCTCCGCTCAATACTTGTATTTATCATCAATCACCGCTCAATACTTTTATTTATCATCATTCACCGCTCAGTACTTGTATTTATCATCAGAATTTCCCACTCAGTAATTGTACTTATCATCTGAGTTGCCCGCTTAGTAATTGTATTTATCAGAGTCCCTCGCTCAGTACTTGTGTTTATCATCAGAATTTCCCGCTCAGTACTTGTATCTATCATCAGAGTGCCACTTTCAGTGGTTGTATTTATCATCAGAGTTCTCCGCTTAGTAGTTGTATTTATCATCAGAGTTCTGCGCTCAATACTTGTATTTATCATCAGTTATCTGCTCAGTACTTGTATTTACCATCAGAGTTCCCCTCTCAGTAGTTGTATTTATCATGAGAATTTCCCACTCAGTAATTGTATCTATCATCTGAGTTGCCCGCTTAGTAGTTGTATTTATCAGAGTCCCCCGCTCAGTACTTGTGTTTATCATCAAAGTTCTCCGCTCAGTAGTTGTATTTATCATCAACGTTCTCCGCTTAGTAGTTGTATTTATCATCATAGTTCTCCGCTCAGTACTTGCATTTCTCATCAGTTATCTGCTCAGTACTTGTACTTATCATCAGAGTTCCCCTCTCCGTAGTTGTATTTAACATCAGAATTTCCCACTCAGTAATTGTACTTATCATCTGAGTTGCCCGCTTAGTAATTGTATTTATCAGAGTCCCTCGCTCAGTACTTGTGTTTATCATCAGAATTTCCCGCTCAGTACTTGTATCTATCATCAGAGTGCCAATTTCAGTGGTTGTATTTATCATCAGAGTTCTGCGCGCAATATCATCTGAGTTCTCCGTTCATTAGTTGTATATATCATCAGAGTTCTGCGTTAAATACTTGTATTTATTATCAGAGTTATCCGCTCAGTAGTTGTATTTATCATTAGAGTATCCAGCTCATTACTTGTATTTATCATCAGAGTCCTCCGCTCAATACTTGTATTTATCATCATTCACCGCTCAGTACTTCTATTTATCATCAGAATTTCCCACTCAGTAATTGTACTTATCATCTGAGTTGCCCGCTTAGTAATTGTATTTATCAGAGTCCCTCGCTCAGTACTTGTATTTATCATCAGAGTTCTGCGCCCAATACTTGTATCTATCATCAGAGTTTTTCGCTCAGTAGTTGTATTTATCATCAGAGTTCCCCGCTCAGTATTTGTATTTATTATCTGAACTCCCCGTTCAGTAGTTGTATTTATCATCAGAATTCGGCGCTTAATACTTGTCTTTATCATCAGAGTTCCCCGCTCAGTAATTGTATTTATCATAAGAGTTTCCCACTCAGTATTTGTATTTATCATCAGAGTTACCCTCTCAGTACTTGTATTTATCATCAAAGTCCTTCCTTTAGTAGTTGTATTTATCATCAGTGTTCTCCGCTCAGTAGTTGTATTTATCATCAGAGTTCTCCGCTCAGTAGTTGTATTTATCATCAGAGTATCCCGCTCAGTAGTTGCATTTTTCATCAGTTTTTCGCTCAGTAGTTGTATTTATCATCAGAGTTCCCCGCTCAGTATTTGTATTTATCATCAGAGTTCCCCGCTCAGTACTTGTATTTATTATCAGAGCTACCCGTTCAGTAGTTGTATTTATCATCAGAATTCGGCGCTTAATACTTGTCTTTATCATCAGAGTTCCCCGCTCAGTAGTTGTATTTATCATCAGAGTTTCCCGCTCAGTAGTTGTATTTATCATAAGAGTTTCCCACTCTGTATTTGTATTTATCATCAGAGTTACCCTCTCAGTACTTGTATTTATCATCGGAGTCCCCCCTTTAGTAGTTGTATTTATCATCAGTTTTCTCCGCTCAGTAGTTGTATTTATCATCAGAGTTCTCCGCCCAGTAGTTGTATTTATCATCAGAGTATCCCACTCAGTACTTGTATTTATCATCAGAGTTCTCCGCTCAATACTTCATTCTCAGCTCAGTAGTTATGTTTAGCATCAGAGTTCCCGCTCAGTACTTGTATTTATCATCAGAGGTTTCCCCTCAATACTTGTATTTATCATCAGAATTTCCGCTCAATACTTGTATTTATCATCAGAGTTCCCCGGTCAATTCTTGTATTTATCTTCAGAGTTTTCCGCTGAGTACTTGTATTTATCATTAGAGTTCTGCGCCCAATACTTGCATTTATCATCAAAGCTCTCCGCTTAGTAGTTGTATTTATCATCAGAATATTGCGCTAAATACTTGTCTCATCAGAAATCCCCGCTCAGTAGTTGTATTTACCATCAGAGTTCTCAGGTCAATACTTGTATTTATCATCAAGGTTGCCAGCTCAGTATTTGAATTTATCATCAGAGTTACCTTCTTAGTACATGTATTTATCATCAGAGTTTTCTGCTCAGTTGTTGTATTTACCAACAGAGTTTGCCGCTTAGTAGTTCTATTTATCATCAGAGTTCTGGGCTCAATAATTCTATTTATCATCAGAGTTCTCCGCTCAGTACTAGTATATTACATCAGAGTATCCCGCTCAATAATTGTATTTATAATCAGAGTTCTCCGCTCAGTACTTGTATATATCATCAGGGTATCCCGCTCAATACATGTATTTATTATAATTATCCGCTTAATACTTGTAGTAATCATCATTCTCCGCTCAATACTTGTAGTTCTCATCATTCTCCGCTCAGTAGTTGTGTTTAGCTTTAGAGTTCCCGCTCAGTACTTGTATTTATCATCAGAGTTTTCCGCTCAATACTTCTATTTATCATCAGAGTTTCTCTCTCAAAAGTTGTATTTATCATCAGCGCTTCCCACTTAGTACTTGTATTTATCATCAGATTTCCTCGATCAATACTTGTATTTATCATCAGAGTTTCCCGCTCAGTACTTGTATTTATCATCCGAGTTCTGCGCTCAATAGTTGCATTTATCTTCAAAGCTCCCCGCTCAGTAGTTGTATTTATCATCAGAATATTGCGCTAAATACTTGTCTCATCAGAGTTCCCCGCTCAGTAGTTGTATTTATCATCAGAGTTATTAGGTCAATACTTGTATTTATCAGCAGAGTTGCCAGCTCAGTATTTGAATTTATCATCAGAGTTACCTTCTTAGTACATGTATTTATCATCAGAGTCCGCCTTCCTTAGTAGTTGTATTTATCATCAGAGTTCTCCGCTCAGTTGTTGTATTTATCAACAGAGTTTGCCGCTCAGTAATTGTATTTATCATCAGAGTTCCCACCTGAATACTTGCATTTATCATCAGAACTTTCCACTCAGAAATTGTACTTATCATCGGAGTTATGCGCTCAATACTTGTATTTATCATCAGAGTTCTCCGCTTAGTAGTTGTATTTATCATCAGAGTTCTGCGCTCAATACTTGTATTTATCATCGGAGTTATGCGCTCAATACTTGTATTTATCATCAGAGTTCTCCGCTTAGTAGTTGTATTTATCATCAGAGTTCTGCGCTCAATACTTGTATTTATCATCAGTTATCTGCTCAGTACTTGTATTTACCATCAGAGTTCCCCTCTCAGTAGTTGTATTTATCATGAGAATTTCCCACTCAGTAATTGTATTTATCATCTGAGTTGTCCGCTAAGTAGTTGTATTTATCAGAGTCCCCCGCTCAGTACTTGTGTTTATCATCAAAGTTCTCCGCTCAGTAGTTGTATTTATCATCAAAGTTCTCCGATTAGTAGTTGTATTTATCATCATAATTCTCCGCTCAGTACTTGCATTTCTCCTCAGTTATCCGCTCAGTACTTGTACTTATCATCAGAGTTCCCCTCTCCGTAGTTGTATTTAACATCAGAATTTCCCACTCAGTAATTGTATTTATCAGAGTCCCTCGCTCAGTACTTGTGTTTATCATCAGAGTTCTGCGCTCAATATCATCAGAGTTCTCCGTTCATTAGTTGTATATATCATCAGAGTTCTGCGTTAAAAACTTGTATTTATCATCAGAGTTATCCGCTCAGTAGTTGTATTTATCATCAGAGTTCTCCGCTTAGTAGTTTATCAGAGTCCCTCGCTCAGTACTTGTGTTTATCATCAGAGTTCTGCGCGCAATATCATCAGAGTTCTCCGTTCATTAGTTGTATATATCATCAGAGTTCTGCGTTAAATACTTGTATTTATCATCAGAGTTATCCGCTCAATAGTTGTATTTATCATTAGAGTATCCAGCTCATTACTTGTATTTATCATCAGAGTCCTCCGCTCAATACTTGTATTTATCATCAATCACCGCTCAATACTTGTATTTATCAACATTCACCGCTCAGTACTTGTATTTATCATCAGAATTTCCCACTCAGTAATTGTACTTATCATCTGAGTTGCCCGCTTAGTAATTGTATTTATCAGAGTCCCTCGCTCAGTACTTGTGTTTATCATCAGAATTTCCCGCTCAGTACTTGTATCTATCATCAGAGTGCCAATTTCAGTGGTTGTATTTATCATCAGAGTTCTGCGCGCAATATCATCAGAGTTCTCCGTTCATTAGTTGTAGATATCATCAGAGTTCTGCGTTAAATACTTGTATTTATCATCAGAGTTATCCGCTCAGTAGTTGTATTTATCATTAGAGTATCCAGCTCATTACTTGTATTTATCATCAGAGTCCTCCGCTCAATACTTGTATTTATCATCAATCACCGCTCAATACTTTTATTTATCATCATTCACCGCTCAGTACTTGTATTTATCATCAGAATTTCCCACTCAGTAATTGTACTTATCATCTGAGTTGCCCGCTTAGTAATTGTATTTATCAGAGTCCCTCGCTCAGTACTTGTGTTTATCATCAGAATTTCCCGCTCAGTACTTGTATCTATCATCAGAGTGCCACTTACAGTGGTTGTATTTATCATCAGAGTTCTCCGCTTAGTAGTTGTATTTATCATCAGAGTTCTGCGCTCAATACTTGTATTTATCATCAGTTATCTGCTCAGTACTTGTATTTACCATCAGAGTTCCCCTCTCAGTAGTTGTATTTATCATGAGAATTTCCCACTCAGTAATTGTATCTATCATCTGAGTTGCCCGCTTAGTAGTTGTATTTATCAGAGTCCCCCGCTCAGTACTTGTGTTTATCATCAAAGTTCTCCGCTCAGTAGTTGTATTTATCATCAACGTTCTCCGCTTAGTAGTTGTATTTATCATCATAGTTCTCCGCTCAGTACTTGCATTTCTCATCAGTTATCTGCTCAGTACTTGTACTTATCATCAGAGTTCCCCTCTCCGTAGTTGTATTTAACATCAGAATTTCCCACTCAGTAATTGTACTTATCATCTGAGTTGCCCGCTTAGTAATTGTATTTATCAGAGTCCCTCGCTCAGTACTTGTGTTTATCATCAGAATTTCCCGCTCAGTACTTGTATCTATCATCAGAGTGCCAATTTCAGTGGTTGTATTTATCATCAGAGTTCTGCGCGCAATATCATCAGAGTTCTCCGTTCATTAGTTGTATATATCATCAGAGTTCTGCGTTAAATACTTGTATTTATTATCAGAGTTATCCGCTCAGTAGTTGTATTTATCATTAGAGTATCCAGCTCATTACTTGTATTTATCATCAGAGTCCTCCGCTCAATACTTGTATTTATCATCATTCACCGCTCAGTACTTCTATTTATCATCAGAATTTCCCACTCAGTAATTGTACTTATAATCTGAGTTGCCCGCTTAGTAATTGTATTTATCAGAGTGCCTCGCTCAGTACTTGTATTTATCATCAGAGTTCTGCGCCCAATACTTGTATCTATCATCAGAGTTTTTCGCTCAGTAGTTGTATTTATCATCAGAGTTCCCCGCTCAGTATTTGTATTTATTATCTGAACTCCCCGTTCAGTAGTTGTATTTATCATCAGAATTCGGCGCTTAATACTTGTCTTTATCATCAGAGTTCCCCGCTCAGTAATTTTATTTATCATAAGAGTTTCCCACTCAGTATTTGTATTTATCATCAGAGTTACCCTCTCAGTACTTGTATTTATCATCAAAGTCCTTCCTTTAGTAGTTGTATTTATCATCAGTGTTCTCCGCTCAGTAGTTGTATTTATCATCAGAGTTCTCCGCTCAGTAGTTGTATTTATCATCAGAGTATCCCGCTCAGTAGTTGCATTTTTCATCAGTTTTTCGCTCAGTAGTTGCATTTTTCATCAGTTTTTCGCTCAGTAGTTGTATTTATCATCAGAGTTCCCCGCTCAGTATTTGTATTTATCATCAGAGTTCCCCGCTCAGTACTTGTATTTATTATCAGAGCTACCCGTTCAGTAGTTGTATTTATCATCAGAATTCGGCGCTTAATACTTGTCTTTATCATCAGAGTTCCCCGCTCAGTAGTTGTATTTATCATCAGAGTTTCCCGCTCAGTAGTTGTATTTATCATAAGAGTTTCCCACTCTGTATTTGTATTTATCATCAGAGTTACCCTCTCAGTACTTGTATTTATCATCGGAGTCCGCCCCTTTAGTAGTTGTATTTATCATCAGTTTTCTCCGCTCAGTAGTTGTATTTATCATCAGAGTTCTCCTGCCCAGTAGTTGTATTTATCATCAGAGTATCCCACTCAGTACTTGTATTTATCATCAGAGTTCTCCGCTCAATACTTCATTCTCAGCTCAGTAGTTATGTTTAGCATCAGAGTTCCCGCTCAGTACTTGTATTTATCATCAGAGGTTTCCCCTCAATACTTGTATTTATCATCAGAATTATCCGCTCAATACTTGTATTTATCATCAGAGTTCCCCGGTCAATTCTTGTATTTATCTTCAGAGTTTTCCGCTGAGTACTTGTATTTATCATTAGAGTTCTGCGCCCAATACTTGCATTTATCATCAAAGCTCTCCGCTTAGTAGTTTTATTTATCATCAGAATATTGCGCTAAATACTTGTCTCATCAGAGTTACCCGCTCAGTAGTTGTATTTATCATCAGAGTTCTCAGGTCAATACTTGTATTTATCATCAGAGTTACCAACTCAGTATTTGAATTTGTCATCAGAGTTACCTTCTTAGTACATGTATTTATCATCAGAGTTCTCTGCTCAGTTGTTGTATTTACCAACAGAGTTTGCCGCTCAGTAGTTCTATTTATCATCAGAGTTCTCCGCTCAGTACTTGTATATATCATCAGAGTATCCCGCTTAATAATTGCATTTATAATCAGAGTTCTCCGCTCAGTACTTGTATATATCATCAGAGTATCCCGCTCAATACTTGTAGTTCTCATCATTCTCCGCTTAATACTTGTAGTAATTATCATTATCCGCTTAATACTTGTAGTTCTCATCATTCTCCGCTCAGTAGTTGTGTTTAGCTTTAGAGTTCCTGCTCAGTACTTGTATTTATCATCAGAGTTTTCGGCTCAATACTTCTATTTATCATCAGAGTTTCCCTCTCAAAAGTTGTATTTATCATCAGCGCTCCCCACTCAGTACTTGTATTTATCATCAGATTTCTTCGATCAATACTTGTATTTATCATCAGAGTTTCTCGCTCAGTACTTGTATTTATCATCAGAGTTCTGCGCTCAATACTTGCATTTATCTTCAAAGCTCCCCGCTCAGTAGTTGTATTTATCATCAGAATATTGCGCTAAATACTTGTCTCATCAGAGTTCCCCGCTCAGTAGTTGTATTTATCATCAGAGTTATTAGGTAAATACTTGTATTTATCAACAGAGTTGCCAGCTCAGTATTTGAATTTATCATCAGAGTTACCTTCTTAGTACATGTATTTATCATCAGAGTCCGCCTTCCTTAGTAGTTGTATTTATCATCAGAGTTCTCCGCCCAGTTGTTGTATTTATCAACAGAGTTTGCCGCACAGTAATTGTATTTATCATCAGAGTTCCCCCTGAATACTTGCATTTATCATCAGAACTTTCCACTCAGAAATTGTATTTATCATCGGAGTTATGCGCTCAATACTTGTATTTATCATCAGAGTTCTCCGCTTAGTAGTTGTATTTATCATCAGAGTTCTGCGCTCGATACTTGTATTTATCATCAGTTATCTGCTCAGTACTTGAATTTACCATCAGAGTTCCCCTCTCAGTAGTTGTATTTATCATGAGAATTCCCCACTCAGTAATTGTATTTATCATCTGAGTTGCCCGCTTAGTAGTTGTATTTATCAGAGTCCCACGCTCAGTACTTGTGTTTATCATCAAAGTTCTCCGCTCAGTAGTTGTATTTATCATCAAAATTCTCCGCTGAGTAGTTGTATTTATCATCATAGTTCTCCGCTGAGTAGTTGTATTTATCATCAAAGTTCTCCGCTCAGTACTTGCATTTCTCATCAGTTATCTGCTCAGTACTTGTACTTATCATCATAATTCCCCTCTCAGTAGTTGTATTTAACATCAGAATTTCCCACTCAGTAATTGTACTAATCATTTGAGTTGTCCGCTTAGTAATTGTATATATCAGAGTCCCTCACTCAGTACTTGTGTTTATCATCAGAGTTTTCCGCTCAATTCTTCTATTTATCATCAGAGTTTCCCTCTCAAAAGTTGTATTTATCATCAGCGCTCCCCACTCAGTACTTGTATTTATCATCAGATTTCCCCTCTCAGTAGTTTTATTTAACATAAAAGTTCTACGTTCAGTACTTGCATTTATCATCAGAGTTTCCTGCCCAGTACTTCTATTTATCATCAGAGTGCCACGCTCAGTAGTTGTATTTATCATCAGAGTTTCCCGCTCAGTACTTCTATTTATCATCAGAGTTCCCTGCTCAGTACTTGTATTTATCATCAGAGTTCAGCGCCCAATACTTGTATTTATCATCAGAGTTTTCCGCTCAACACTTGCATTTACCATCAGAGCTCCCCGCTCAATAGTTGTATTTATCATCAGAAGTCGGCGCTCAATACTTGTCTTGATCATCAGAGTTCCCCGCTCGTAAGTTGCATTTATCTCAGTATTTGTATTTATTATCGGAGTTACCCTCTCAGTACTTGTAATTATCATCATAGCCCCCCCAAGTAGTTGTATTTATAATCAGTGTTCTCCGCTAAGTAGTTGTATTTATCCTCAGAGTTCTGCGTTCAATACTTGTATTTGTTATCAGGGTTTTCCGCTCAGTAGTTGTATTTATTATCAGAGTATCCAGTTCGGAACTTGTATTTATCATCAGAGATCTCAGCTCAATACTTGTATTTATCATCATTCACCGCTCAGTACTTGTATTTATCATCAGATGTTCCTGCTCAATACTCGCATTTATCATCAGAGCTTCCCTCTCAATAGTTGTATTCATCATCAGAGTTCCACACTCAGTACTTGTATTTATCATCTGAGTCCCTTATTAGTAGTTGTATTTATCATCAATGTGCTCCACTCATTAGTTGTATTTATCATCATAGTTCTCTGCTCAATACTTGTATTTATCTTCATTCTCCGCTTAGTAGTTGTGTTTAGCATCAGAGTTCCAGCTCAGTACTTGTATTTATCATCATAGTTTTCAGCTTAATAGCTGTATTTATCATCAGAGTCTCTCAAGTTGTATTCATCATCAGAGTTCCCCACTCAGTACTTGCATTTATCATCTGAGAGTCCCGCTCAGTTGTTGCATTTATCATCAGAGTTTTCTGCTCAATACTTGTATTTATCACCAGAGTTTCCCGCTCAATAGTTGTATTTATCATCAGAGTTCCCAGCTCGGTAATTGTATTTATCATCTGAGAGTCCCGCTCAGTAGTTTTATTTATTTTCAGAGTGCCGCGCTCAGTAGTTGTATTTATCATCAGAGTTTTACGCTTAATATCATCAGAGTTCTCCGCTCAGTAGCTGTATTTATCATCAGAGTTCTACGCTCAATACTTGCATTTATCATCAACGCTCCCCGCTCAGTAATTGTATTTATCATCAGAGTTCGCTGAGATCAATAGTTGTATTTATCATCAGAGTACGCTGCCCTTAGTAGTTGTATTTATCATCAGAGTTACCTTCTTAGTACATGTATTTAACCTCACAGTACGCTGCCCTTAGTAGTTGTATTTATCATCAGTGTTCTGCTTTCAGTAGTTGTATTTATCATCAGATTTCTCCGCTCAATACTTGTATTTATCAACATTCTCCGCTCAGTAGTTACGTTTAGCTTCAGAGTTCCCGCTCCGTACTTGTATTTATCATCAGAGTTTTCCGCTCAATACTTCTACTTATCATCAGAGTTTCCCTCTCAATAGTATTTATCATCAGCGTTCCCCACTCAGTACTTGTATTTATCATCTGAGAGTCCCACTCAGTACTTGTATTTATCATCAGAGTTTCCCTCTCAATAGTTTTATTTATCATCAGAGGTCTGCGTTCAGTAGTCGTATTTATCATCAGAGTTTCCCGCTCAGTACTTTTATTTATCATCAGTTCCCCTCTCAGTAGTTTTATTTATCATCAGAGTTCTACGTTCAGTACTTGTATTTATCATCAGGGTTTCCTGCTCAGTACTTCTCTTTATCATCAGAGTGCCACGCTCAGTACTTGTATTTATCATCAGAGTTCTCCTCCCAATACTTGTATTTATCATCAGAGTTTTCCGCTCAATACTTGCATTTACCATCAGAGCTCCCCGCTCAGTAGTTGTATTTATCATCAGAATTCGGCGCTCAATACTTGTCTTTATCATCAAAGTTCCCCGCTCGGAAGTTGCATTTATCATCACAGTTTCCCGCTCAGTAGTTGCATTTATCATCAGAGTTTCCCGCTCAGTATTTCTATTTTTCATCAGAGTTACCCTCTCAGTACTTGTATTTATCATCAGAGCCCCCTAAGTAGTTGTATGTATCATCAGTGTTCTCCGCTAAGTAGTTGTATTTATCCTCAGAGTTCTGCGTTTAATACTTGTATTTGTTATCAGGGTTTTCCGCTCGGTACTTGTATTTATCATCAGAGATCTCCGCTCAATACTTGTATTTATCTTCATTCTCCGCTCAGTAGTTGTGTTTAGCATCAGAGTTCTGCGCTCAATACTTGTATTTATCTTCATTCTCCGCTCAGTAGTTGTGTTTAGCATCAGAATTCCCGCTCAGTACTTGTATTTATCATCAGAGTTTTCCGCTCAATACTTGTATTTATAATTAGAGCTTCCCTCTCAATAGTAGTATTTATCATCAGAGTTCCACACTCAATACTTGTATTTATCATTTGAGAGTCCCGCTCAGTATTTGTATTTATCATCAGAGTCCCTTATTAGTAGTTGTATTTATCACCAGTGTTCTCCCACTCAGTAGTTGTATTTATCATCAGAGTTATCCGCTCAATACTTGTATTTATCATCATTCTCCGCTCAATAGTTGTGTTTAGCATCAGAGTTCCAGCTCAGTACTTGTATTTATCATCATAGTTTTCAGCTAAATAGTTGTATTTATCATCAGAGTCTCTCAATAGTTGTATTCATCATCAGAGTTCCCCACTCAGTACTTGTATTTATCATCTGAGAGTCCCGCTCAGTAGTTGCATTTATCAACAGAGTTTTCTGCTCAATACTTGTATTTATCATCAGAGTTTCCCCCTCAATAGTTGTATTAATCATCAGAGTTCCCCACTCGGTACTTGCATTTATCATCTGAGAGTCCCGCTCAGTAGTTGTATTTATCATCAGATTGCCACGCTCAGTAGTTGTTTTTATCATCAGAGTGCCACGCTCAGTAGTTGTATTTAACATCAGAGTGCCAAGCTTAGTAGTTGTATTTATCATCAGAGTTTTGCGCTTAATATCATCAGAGTTCTCCCTCAGTAGCTGTATTTATCATGAGAGTTCTGCCCTCAATACTTGCATTTAGCATCAGAGCTCCCCGCTCAGTAGTTGTATTTATCATCAGAGGTCCCCGCTCAGTAGTTGTATTTATCATCAGAATTCGGCGCTCAATATTTGTCTTTATCATCAGAGTTCCCCGCTTTGTAGTTGTATTCATCATCAGCGCTCCCCACTCAGTACTTGTATTTATCATCTGAGAATCCCACTCAGTAGTCGTATTTATCATCAGAGTTCCCAGATCAGTACTTGTATTTATCATCAGAGTTCTCTGCTTAGTAGTTGTAGTTATCATCAGAGTACCCAGCTCAGTACTTGTATTTATTATCATTCACCGCTCAGTACTTGTATATATCATCAGAGTTTTCCGCTCAATACTTGTATTTATCATAAGAGTTTCCCTCTCAATAGTTGTATTCATCATCAGAGTTTCTCGCTCAGTATTTGTATTTATCATCAATGTTACCCTCCCAGTACTTATATTTATCATCATAGTTCCCGCTCAGTAGTTTTATCTATCATCTGAGTTTCCTGTTCAGTACTTGTATTTATAATCAGATTGCCGCGCTCAGAAGTTGTATCTATCATCAGAGTTTTGCGCTCAATACTTGTATTTAACATCAGAGTTCCATGCTCAGTAGTTGTATTTAGCATTAGAGTATCTCACTCAGTACTTGTATTTATCATCAGAGTTCTGCGCTCAATATTTGTATTTATCTTCATTCTCCGCTCAGTAGTTGTGTTTAGCATCAGAATTCCCGCTCAGTACTTGTATTTATCATCAGAGTTTTCCGCTCAATACTTGTATTTATAATTAGAGTTTCCCTCTCAATAGTTGTATTCATCATCAGAGTTCCCCACTCAGTACTTGTATTTATCATCTAAGAGTCCCGCTCAGTAGTTGTATTTATCATCAGAGTTACCCGCTCAGTTCTTTTATTTATCATCAGAGTTACCCGCTCAGTAGTTTTAGTTATCATCAGAGTTTCCCGCTCATTACCTGTATTTATCATGATTGCCACGCTCAGTTGTTGTATTTATCATCAGAGTTTTGCGCTTAATACTTGTATTTCTCATCAGAGCTCCCCGCTCGGTAGTTGTATTTATCAACAGAATTCTGCGCTCAATACTTGTATTTATCATCAGTTTCCGCTCAGTAGTTTTATCTATCATCAAAGTTTCCCGTTCAGTACTTGTATTTGTCATCAGATTGCTGCGCTCAGTAGTTGTATGTATCATCAGTTATGCGCTCAATACTTGTATTTATCATCAGAGTTAAGCGCTCAGTAGTTGTATTTATCATCAGAGTATCCTTCTCAGTACTTGTATTTGTCATCAGAGTTCTCCGCTCAATACTTCTTTTCATCTTCATTCTCCGCTCAGTAGTTGTGTTTAGCATCAGAATTCCCGCTCAGTACTTGTATTTATCATCAGAGTTTTCCGCTCAATACTTGTATTTATAAATAGAAGTTCCTTCTCAATAGTTGTATTCATCATCAGAGTTCCCCACTCAGTAATTGTACTTATCATCTAAGAGTCCCCCTCAGTACTTGCATTTATCATCAGAGTTACCCGCTCAGTAGTTTTATTTATCATCAGAGTTTCCCGCTCAGTACTTGTATTTATCATCAGAGTGCCACGCTGATTCGTTGCATTTCTCATCAGAGTTTTGCACTCAATACTTATATTTGTCATTAGAGTTTTGCGCTCAATACTTGCATTTATCATCAGAGGTCCCCGCTCAGTAGTTGTATTTATCATCAGAATTCTGCGTTCAATACTTGTATTTATCATCCGTTTCTTGCTCAGTAGTGGCATTTATCATCAGAGTTGCCCGCTCAGTACTTGTATTTATCATCAGAGTTCCCCCTTAGTAGTTTTATTTATCTTCAGTGTTCTTCGCTCAGTAGTTATATTTATCATCAGAGTTTCACGCTCAGTAGTTGTATTTATCATCAGAGTTTCCTGCTCAGTAGTTGCATTTATCATCAGACGTCGGCGCTCAATACTTGTCTTTATCATCAGAGTTCCCCGCTCGGAAGTTGTATTTATCATCAGAGTTTCCCGCTCAGTATTTGCATTTATCATCAGAGATTCCCGCTCAGTATTTGTATTTATTATCGGAGTTACCCTCTCAGTACTTGTAATTATCATCTGAGCCCCCCAAGTAGTTGTATTTATCATCAGTGCTCTCCGCTAAGTAGTTGTATTTATCGTCAGAGTTCTGCGTTCAATACTTGTATTTGTTATCAGGGTTTTCCGCTCAGTAGTTGTATTTATCATCAGAGTATCCAACTCGGTACTTGTATTTATCATCAGAGATCTCCGCTCAATACTTGTATTTATCATCATTCACCGCTCAGTACTTGTATTTATCATCAGATTTTTCTGCTCAATACTCGTATTTGTCATCAGAGCTTCCCTCTCAATAGTTGTATTCATCATCAGAGTTCCACACTCAGTACTTGTATTTATCATTTGAGAGTCCCGCTCAGTATTTGTATTTATCATCAGAGTCCCTTATTAGTAGTTGTATTTATCATCAGTGTTCTCCCACTCAGTAGTTGTATTTATCATCAGAGTTCTCCGCTCAATACTTGTATTTATCTTCATTCTCCGCTCAATACTTGTATTTTTCATCATTCTCCGCTCAATAGTTGTGTTTAGCATCAGAGTTCCAGCTCAGTACTTGTATTTATCATCATAGTTTTCAGCTAAATAGTTGTATTTATCATCAGAGTCTCTCAATAGTTGTATTCATCATCAGAGTTCCCCACTCAGTACTTACATTTATCATCAGAGGTCCCCGCTCAGTAGTTGTATTTATCATCAGAATTCTGCGTTCAATACTGGTATTTATCATCAGTTTCCCGCTCAGTAGTGGCATTTATCATCAGAGTTGCCCGCTCAGTACTTGTATTTATCATCAGAGTTCCCCCCTTAGTAGTTTTATTTATCATCAGTGTTCTTCGCTCAGTAGTTGTATTTAATATCAGAGTTTCCTGCTCAGTAGTTGTATTTATCATCAGAGTTCTGCGCTTAATACTTGTATTTATCATCAGAGTTCTCCGCTCAATACTTGTAGTTTTCATCATTCTCTGCTCATTAGTTGTGTTTAGCATCAGAGTTCACCTCTCAAAAGTTTATTTTTCATCAGAGGTCTACGCTCAGTACTTCTATTTATGATCAGAATGCCACGCTCAGTAGTTGTATTTATCACCAGAGTTCTGCGCTCAATATCATCAGAGTTCCCCGCTCAGTACTTGTATTTATCATCAGAGTTCTCCGCTCAATTCTTGTAGTTATCATCATTCTCCGCTCAGTAGTTGTGTTTAGCATCAGAGTTCACCTCTCAATAGCTTATTTATCATCAGAGTTCTACGCTCAGTACTTCTATTTATTATCAGAATGCCACGCTCAGTAGTTGTATTTATCACCAGAGTTCTGCGCTCAATATCATCAGAGTTCCACGCTCAGTACTTGTATTTATCATTAGAGTTCTGCGCTCAATACTTGTATTTATCATCAGTTTCCCGCTCAGTAGTTATATTTATCATCAGAGTTCTCTGCTCAATTCTTGTAGTTATCATCATTCTCCGCTCAGTAGTTGTGTTTAGCATCAGAGTTCACCTCTCAATAGCTTATTTATCATCAGAGTTCTACGCTCAGTACTTCTATTTATTATCAGAATGCCACGCTCAGTAGTTGTATTTATCACCAGAGTTCTGCGCTCAATATCATCAGAGTTCCACGCTCAGTACTTGTATTTATCATTAGAGTTCTGCGCTCAATACTTGTATTTATCATGTTTCCCGCTCAGTAGTTATATTTATCATCAGAGTTCTCTGCTCAATACTTGTATTTATCATCATTCTCCGCTCAGTAGTTGTGTTTAACATCAGAGTTCCCGCTCAATACTTGTATTTATCATCAGAGTTTTCCGCTCCATACGTGAATTTTTTGTTTGTTTGGAGGTTTAACGACCACCGTGAGCAACTTAAATGGCGTATAAGCAGTCGCCCGTCCCTAATTTTGGGTCACTGGTTCCAGGGAAGGGAAAGAGCCAGTGCCGTAAGACAAACACAACGTCCATGCCTGACGGGATTCGAACCCGAACCCCTTACGGACGAATGATCAGAGGTCAGCGCCTTAGACCACTGCGCCACCGGGGCGGCATACTTGTATTGATCATCAGGGTTTCCCTCTCAATAGTTGTATTCATCATTAGAGTTCCATACTCAGTACTTGTATTCATCATCTGAGAGTCCCGCTCAGTAGTTGTATTTATCATCAGAGTTCCCCGTTCAGTACTTGTATTTATCATCAGTTCCCCGTTCAGTAGTTTTTTTTTATCATCTGAGTTTCCTGCTCAGTACTTGTATTTATCATCAGATTGCCACGCTCAGTAGTTGTATTTATCATCACAGTTATGCGCTCAATACTTGTATTTATCATCAGAGTTCCACGCTCAGTAGTTGTATTTATCATCAGAGTTCCCCGCACAGAGCAAAGGAAACGCGATTCCTAACACTCAGCGATGCATCTCAACTACGGCCGCCCCGGTGGCGCAGTGGTCTAAGGCGCTGGCCTCTGATCATTCGTCCGTAAGGGGTCCGGGTTCGAATCCCGGTCAGGCATGGATGTTGTGTTTGTCTTACGGTTCTGGCTCTCTCCCTTCCCTGGAACCAGTGACCCTAAATTAGGGACGGGCGACTGCTTATAGCCCATTGAGTTGCTCACGGTGGTCGTTAAACCTCCAATCAAAAAAAAAAAAAAAAAAAAAAAAAAAAAAAAATCCCAACTACGTCACCAGCCGCAACTTCCTGGGACAACTGAAATCTGCCGTATGAGCCAGCCCTTGTATCTAGAGGCCTGAAGGTATCCACCACTTTTTGGTTGTAATAACTTTGTTTAGAATCTCAAGGTGCTGTTTAAATGCATTTCGAAAGAGGGCTAATTGTCGGTGGCCTGGTATTTGGTGCCTCCGTGACAACTGTTACTATTGTAGTGGGGTTATCGAGAACTGTTGTGTCTAGCGTCATGACAGAATACCGTGTTCGTTGGGAAACGTCATCTGCGAAACACAAGAACGGCCGGAAAAAAGACCCTGACTGATAGAGACAGGAAAGCAATAAAGGGGATTGGTTCCCGTAATAAAAAAGACCACGGCGACAAACATTACTGCTGAGCAGAAACTGAATCTCCAGACCCCAGTTTAAAGGGAAAAAATGCGCAGAGAACTTTATAAACAAGATATTAATGGCAAAGCTGCTATTTCCAAATCTCTGGTGACCCAGATGAATGCAAGAATTGGTGCCATGAGCATACAACGTGACTGACTGCCGATGCCCGGAAGCGTGTAATGTGGTCAGATGAATCCACATTTACACTAATGACCATCGCAGGACGTGATGGTCATTAGTGTAACAACACCGTCAGAAGGGTACAACACAGGTTGTCTGCTCCCAAAAGTGCAGCATAGTGGTAGTACTGTCATGCTTTGGTAGGTCATATAATGGTTTTCAGCTGGTCTCCTGATCACCTTCAAAGGACGGATGACTTGCTGAAATATTAGGGTTCCTAGTTGAATATTCATGAACCCTAATATTTCCACCTCAATATAATATAATATTTCCACTTCATTAACAAGAACTCTGAAACTGGGACAACACTTTCTGAACTGGGGCTGCTCAACTATTGTGCCACCTTTAACGTCTCGTCAGACTTTATTATTTATGGAGTCATTGTGGATTGCCTACTAGCGAAGAGTTTTAACGAGAAAACACCATTTTGCCTTCACAATGTTTGGAAAAGGCTTGTCCGAAGTTTACGAGCACCACGATAACCGGAGACCGAGGAAATATGCAGATCTGGGTCAGTACTTGCTACTTTGTAAACTGGCAACAACCTTGCCTTTTGAACACTTGAGTATATATTATTGTAGGACTCTCGTATTCTTGACTATTCAGGCCTGAGAATGTGGCCGACGCGGCTACGAAAGATCTTGTCTTTTTTTAATGGTAAATAAAGTTGTTTAAGTATTTTTAAACTTTTATGGCTTTTAAGAATCGTGTAAATATTGAGGATATTATTTTGTCAGTTTCGAAGCGTGAACACGAGTTTATGATATCTGCTTGCTTATTGAGTAAGATCATGTTATCCTCCTCCTGCATCTTTCAAGGACATAGAGCAGCTTCTGCTTGAAGAATATTTTATACTTTCACTAAATACCATCCAGGATTTTTATGCGTCCATTCCAAGTGAAATCCAGGCGGTTTTGATTGCCATAGGTAGTCCCACACAATACTAGGTACGTAAAGCCTTCTTTCTGCATGAAGAATGGTGTACCATCCCACTAACCACCATCCAGGATTTTTATGCGTCCATTCCAAGGATGATTCAGGTGGTTTTGAATACCAAAGTTGGTTATACACCCTATTAGGTACGTAAAACCTTCTTTCTTAATAAAGAATGGTGTAACATCGCACTAACCACCATCCAGGATTTGTTTGCGTCCGTTCCAAGGAGGATGCAGGTGGTTTTGAATGCCAAAGGTGGTCCCACACATTATTAAGTACGTAAAACCTTTTTTCTGCATAAAGAATGGTGTTACATCCCACTAACCACCATCCAGGATTTGTATGCGTCCATTCCAAGGAGGATTCAGGTGGTTTTGAATGCCAATGGTGGTCCCACACCCTATTAGGTACGTAAAACCTTTTTCTGCATAAAGAATGGTGTTACATCCCACTAACCACCATCCAGGATTTGTATGCGTCCATTCCAAGGAGGATTCAGGTGGTTTTGAATGCCGAAGGTGGTCCCACACATTATTAAGTACGTAAAACCTTTTTTCTGCATAAAGAATGGTGTTACATCCCACTAACCACCATCCAGGATTTGTATGCGTCCATTCCAAGGAGGATTCAGGTGGTTTTGAATGCCAATGGTGGTCCCACACCCTATTAGGTACGTAAAACCTTTTTTCTGCATAAAGAATGGTGTTACATCCCACTAACCACCATCCAGGATTTGTATGCGTCCATTCCAAGGAGGATTCAGGTGGTTTTGAATGCCGAAGGTGGTCCCACACCCTATTAGGTACGTAAAACCTTCTTTCTGCATGAAGAATGGCGTAACATCCCACTAACCATCATCCAGGATTTGTATGCGTCCATTCCAAGGAGGATTCAGGTGGTTTTGAATGCCAAAGGTGGTCCCACACCCTATTAGGTACGTAAAACCTTTTTTCTGCATAAAGAATGGTGTTACATTCCACTAACCACCATCCAGGATTTGTATGCGTCCATTCCAAGGAGGATTCAGGTGATTTTGAATGCCAAAGGTGGTCCCACACCCTATTAGGTGCGTAAAACCTTTTTTCTGCATAAAGAATGGTGTTACATCCCACTAACCATCATCCAGGATTTGTATGCGTCCATTCCAAGGAGGATTCAGGTGGTTTTGAATGCCAAAGGTGGTCCCACACCCTATTAGGTACGTAAAACCTTTTTTCTGCATAAAGAATGGTGTTACATCCCACTAACCACCGTCCAGGATTTGTATGCGTCCATTCCAAGGAGGATTCAGGTGGTTTTGAATGCCAAAGGTGGTCCCACACCATATTAGGTACGTAAACCCTTTTTTCTGCATAAAGAATGGTGTTACATCCCACTAACCACCATCGAGGATTTTTATGCGTCCATTCCATATAAGATTCAGGTGGTTTTGAATGCCATACGTAGTCCCACACTATACTAGGTACGTACCACCTTCTTTTCGTAACTGTTCATGTTATTATTCTCTATAGCACCTGTATATCGAAACTTATAACGTAATTTCCGGAGGTGAAATTCCAATCTTCCTACTCCGGAGCGAATGGTCTGAAGCGTCGGCAGGTGGTTTATTGCTGCTCCCTTGTCAATTAACTCATGAGTTACCTCAGTAACACATCATATGACGTATTACTTCATACACAAGTAAAATTAGACGTAGAACTCGTGTCATTGATAATCCAAAGTTTTTAAAATACCACAGGATTCCCTTGACACCTCAAATTGATCGCGTGTTATTATACATCTGTATAGAATGCAATCACATAGACATCTCTTGAACACACACGAACTCACTGATACGTTCAGTGGTTAAAATCGCTTAAGGTTCGCAGAACAATTAAAATACGAGCATATGGCAGTCCTTGCTTTTAAATTCAATCGTGTAGATATGAGCTGTCGATTTTCTCAAAACACTGAACTGCCTGATCTTCCATGAATGATCAGACAGTTCAGTTTAAGCCCGTTGCGAAATACTGTATTTTGCAAAATGTACGATGATGTGGAGCATTTGACTGTGTTTCTTCTCAGCAACAAAAGATGGCGCCACGATGCAGACGTCGATGTAACGTCAATCGTTCCAGACAGAGATAGAGAGAATGGCAAAGAGGTCCAGATGTTTATATACTCAAGTGCCTAAATTCATGGGGTATGTACACAGTACCGTGTAGGACCACCTCTAACCCGGAAACGTGCAGCAACTCGAAGTGGCATCGATTCCACAAATGGCCGGAAGGCTTCTGGGGAGATATTGAGCCATGCCGTCTGAATAGACACCCACAGTTACCTGGTATTTGTAGGTGCAGAATATTGGGTGCGAATGTACCTTTCCACCACGTTCCCTAAGTGATCTACTAGGTTCATTTCGATCGAACGTGGTTGCCACACCATCCGTCGGAACTGTCTAGAATGCTCATTGAACCAATTTTAGACAACTTTGTCCCGATGACATGGTACGTTGCCAGCCTAGAAAATCCCATCGTTGTTGGGGTACATAAAGTCCATGAAGGGCTGCAAATGATCACTCAGCAGAGCAATAAAGCGATTACCGGTTAATGACGTGTTTACGAGGACAAGAGGACTTAAACCGGGCCACGGAAAAACATCCCACACGTGTATGGAACCACCACCAGCTTCAGTGACTTGTCGACAGCTAGGCTCCATGGCCTCGTGGTGTCTGTGCCACATCCGAACCCTTACCATTTGCTTGCAACAACCGGTAGCGTGACTCGGTGAGCAACTCCACATCTTGCCAGTCTTCCAAGGTCCAATTACCGTGTTCACGATCCTAGGTGAATCACTGCGTCTAATGTCGTGGTGTTAAGAAAGTCACTCTGGTGGGTCTTCTGCATCCATACCCCATGGACGCTAAACTATGCTGCACTGACCTGATAGACATGACTCTGGTACCTCCTGCATTGAATGAGGATGTTATTTGAACTAATGTCGCTTTTCAGTTAACATGGAGGATCCTGGTCAGACGCAGCAGGTCACGGTCGTTTAACACCCGCTGTCGGCGACTGTGATGCCCACTGTGAATAGCAATGCCTTCCATGAGATATCCTCAGTAAATACGTGACAGTGTGGGTCGAGGAATGTTGAATGTTCGCACAACTTGTCCACTTGGAAAATCCCATCGTCGTTTGGTTATATGAAGTCCATGAAGAGCTACAAAAGGATGCTATATTACGCTGCACTGACCTCATAGATATGTCTCAGGTACCTCCTGCATTGAATGTGGATGTTATTTGAGCCAGTGTCGCGGGTGTGTTAGCATGGGCAACCCTCGTCAGACGGCGCTGGCCACGGACATTCAGCCCCCGTGGTCTGGCACTGAACTGTTTACGTTGGGGTGGTGATGCTTTTCATGAGGTATTCTGGGTACACACATGACACCACGGATCGAGGATTGAGCAATGTTCGAACAACTTCGGAAATTCAGTCTGGCTCCCACCACCATGCATCGTTCAAATTTCGTTAGTTCACGTCGGCAAGCCATAATCCTACTTGCGGTGGTTCAAACTGACTCACGAGATTACACCACGGAACTGATGAAAATCGTGCAGTGCGTCGCAGCCTTTATACGACGGCAGCAGCATTTAAAATTTGCATAGTATTATCCCATGATTGTTGTCACTTCATATCGAATATTCTGTTGTTCAGAGCAACTCTGCATAACAGGAGACGTTCCCGTGGTCATCTCGTCGGAAGGCGGTTTCTTTACCAAATAGGCTATAGGCTATCGTAGTCTCAAATCAAAGACTAAAGGAGCTAGGTAAAAACATTTTAGAGCAACGGTTATTTACTTTTAACAAGGTGGCAAAATCATGCAATGCATTGATGATGATACGCTTTAAAACATACCAGAAATCATTGTTCAAATTATTACTCAAGGGTAATGGCTGTGGAATAAATATCGCTCCTGTGCCCTGACCTTTGACCCCATTGCGATGATATTAAACATAATTGGTTCAGTGTACCTCCTGCCGCCCCGGTGGCGCAGTGGTCTAAGGCGCTGGCATCTGATCATTCGTCCGAACGGGGTCCGGGTTCGAATCCCGGTGAGGCATGGATGTTGTGTTTGTCTTACGGTACTGGCTCTCTCCCTTCCCTGGAGCCAGTGACCCTAAATTAGGGACGGGTGACTGCTTATAGCCCATTGAGTTGCTCACGGTGGTCGTTAAACCTCCAATCAATCAGTGTACCTCCGGAAAAACAAAGTTTAGTCGCAATCGAAGCATTTTTTAGTCAGGTTATAAGGATAATGGCTGTGGAAGAAATCTCGCCCCAGTGTCCTGAACTTTGACCCCATTTCGATGATATTCAGCAGAACCAGTTCAGTATACCTCCGAAACAACAGGGTAAAGTTATGTCGCTCAATATCGCTTTATTAAACAACCAATAGTGTACAATAAAACGGGGGCATATAACATGAGCAAAAGGCCAAGAAAGGCGTGGACAAAATCACAGGCTTACACGTGAGGCATTGAGGAGAACAAAACACAAGAAAAAAAAACTATGGGCGCGCAGGCCACTCTCTCAAACAGAGAGATATTTTGAGGAACATGATATACACAGGACATTACGCATGGCAAAAGTCAAGCACGGGTCTAAGCGCTCACACTCTAGAAGATATTGTAATAATAAGCAACTGGTGCTAGCGAGCGTTGGTAGGAGAAGTATGGATATATATATACATTGCTGGCCACCCAAATTGCAACAACAAGAAGGAAGCATCCGATTGGCCTGAAATTTGCAGCATACGTCTCCCGCGAGAGGACATGCAAATGATTAGCATTACAGGGCATATGCAAATCACGTGCGCCCGGAACGCCACAGAGAATCACTATAAGAAGGGTGCACAGAAGGCGGGGTGTAAGTAGTGGAAGTGTGTTGTGCTGCCGGACCTGTGCGTGGGAAGCTTCCTGATGCCTCGTCGCAGAATACGGCAGTCATTCCAGCACGTTTTGGAGTTCGACAGAGGACCAATATTGGCTTGTCGCGACAGCGGTTTATCGTACCGAGATATCAGCGTCCGTGTGGGACGACATGCAGCCACCGTGAGGCGAGTATGGATTCGGTGGGTGTAGGAGGGACGGATGGACTGACTTGAGCGATTGCCTCAGCCGCGGCACACCGCCGAACGAGAGGACCGGCATGTTGTGCGGCGGGCATTGACAGCTCGCACCGCCCCATCACGAACGTTAGCGCAGGAATTAGGGCGTGTTGCGCAACAACCTGTCTCAACGCGTACCGTTCGACGTCGTCTGCAGGCGCGGGGATTTGTCGCACTTCGCCCATTGCTCCGATTACCATTGACGTTACACCAGTGGCAAGTGCCGCGGCAGTGGGCCGTTGAACGCGGCATTTGGACTACGGAATGGACGGCATTGTCTTCTCCGGCGAATCCCGCTTCTGCCAGCATCACCACGATGGTCGGATCCACGTGTGCAGGCACCGCGGCGAGAGACTCTATGACGCCTGTATTATACATCGCCATACCGGTCCGTCGCCTGGCGTTATGGTTTGGGGCGCAATTGGATATGACACCCGCATCCCTTTGGTACACATCGCCGGTAAACTCAACAGCCACCGCAACATCTCTGAAGTTTAGGAGCCTGTAGTCCTCCCTTACCTGCAGGACCTTCCAGAGGCCACGTTATAAAAGGACAATGCGCGCCCGCACGTGGCACGCATCGTGCAACATTTCTTCACGGCCCACCAGGTGTCACTTCTGCCGTGGCCCGCCTGTTCTTCCGATATGTCGCCCATTGAACACGTGTCGTCGCTGATCGGCAAGGACCACCCGCGTCTACGCCTGATGAACTGTGGCAACGTGTGGAAGCATCCTGGACCGACATACCCCAAGCCCACATCCAAAGCCTCTTTTGTTCGATACTGCGGCGTGTAGCGGCCGTTATTCCCAGCCATGGGTGCCACACGAACTATTGATGTCTGCGTGTTCCGCAAGTCACACAGGCCTGTAAGCTCAACATTTCATCTTTGTATCTGTTGTTCTGCGTCTAGTAAATCGGGCTTTGCTACCACGTGTCTTCTTGGTATTGCATTTTGGGTGGCCAGCAATGTACATATCACGTTTCACCCAACGCTCATAAGCGTGGTAATAATCACCATAAGAAGCAAAGCCTTGTTGTGAAGGAGGATCTGGAGCAAGAGGCTTACGCCGCCGCCGGGAACGTCGAGCCGTAGAAGATGTACAAGTAAGAGAAGTACTATCAGCAGAAGTCGAGGAAGGCTACAATGGATCATAATGAAGCACAGGTGAAGGAGAACTGGCAGGAACAGTGGCTGAAGCTGATGGAAGGACGATAGGAACGGCTGTAGAGGAAAATGACACGTCAGAAGGCAAATTATCACACTGTGAGTCGCAGGATCAGGTTTAATGTATATGACAAGAGTTGCTGGGAGTGAAGAATCCATAGAGACAATCGGCATGTGAAAGCTGATAAGAGGCGGAGTAGGATCTTCGTACGGCGACTCAGGATTTGGCGAAGCAGAAGTGTCTAGAGAACAAAGCCGCATGGAGACATCAACAGAAGACAATTGCAACCCAGAGGACACTACAGGGCTGTCAGTGTCTGGCCCTGTAAAAAATAGACTTGCTGGAAGGGAACACGGTGGTGAACATGAAGTTGTAACAGGAATGTCTAGGAGTGAGGACAGGAGGAGACGAGCAGGAGAAGAAGCAATATCAGCCGTCGGTAATGGAAAATGAGATGACGTAGAATCTGGAGGCACTGAAACAGATAAGTTGCACTGGGGCTGTGAGGAAGCAGTAGATATAAGGCAACTGGTAGACGCTGGCTCCGTTGAGACCAAAAGCGGAACCAGAGAAGTATAGACCGCAGTCGAACATGGAGACAATGCACAGACAGGAGCAGGTGATGAAGGCGGGGAGGGTGACTGAAGGTATTTCAACAAGATCTGGACAGAAGACGAGTTCGATGGAGGCGTGCAAATTGGTGTAGTAGTAACAGAAGGGAGAACATCCAGGAGAGCTGTCGGTAGCAGATGATCAGGAAAAATATTCTCCGGAGAAACACGTGGAGTAGAAGAATCAGGGGCCGGGAACAAACCACTGGAAAGCGGAAGCTGCCAATATGTAGAAAGAAAAGTCGACAAAGATGTGGATGATAAAGAAAAGTCACACGATTCTGGCAAGGCAGAAGGGCGAATGGAAGACGAAAAATTCCGAGTTGGACAAGAAGAACTATGGTGACCGGGCAATTTGCAAGAAAAACAATGATGGGCAGTAAAAACATTGACAGTGCGAGTGTGTGGACCGCAAATAACGTGGAAAGCTGTCGGACAGGAAACAATCGACTGTTCGTCAGGAAAAACGACGAGAGCTTGACGTCGAAAACTATAATAGGGACGATTCCCTTGATCATCTGAAGCAGCAGGCAAAGTCTTAATAGGGCCAATAACTAAACCACATTGAGAAAGGAAAGCAAGCAGTAAATAGTTGGAGAGTTCAGAAGGAACTGGAGATAAACTAACGAGAGTAGGGCAATGAGCAAGAGGAATTGCGAACAAACTTTAGTCGCCGACTGAAATTGGAGAAGAAAGAACCAACTCAACTTGAGCGGGATTAGAAAAATATACCAACACCGAGGGAGGCTTTCGCGCGATCTGCGTGATGGAATCAGGTGGAACAATCTGATGGAGTGCTGAAGTGTAAGCTGTAAGTTTAGTATGCGGAAGCGCGGAATATTTTACTCCGAGAGCTAAAGAAGCGAAGAAAGACTTCCCCGGTGACGAGGACTCTAATAAACGAGCTGTTAAAGCGGATCCAGTACGAGAAAACCGGAAGCCCAAGGCAGTTGAGAGAGGATCCGAGGGGAAGGCAGTGACTGCGGGCGAAGAGAGATGAGTTGAACTGTCAAGTAGTACATCCGGAGGAGGGGTCAGTGGTCGAAGAAAAGCAGTAGACATAGTACAAATAAGAAACTGTGAAGCAAAGCAGCACAATCACGAGAGCGTAAGACGATGGAGATGGCAAAAATGCACGTGAAGAAGGCGGACGATTAGAACATTCGAGATAATTACGTCACTGGAAGAACGGCGAGAGACAGATAGAGTACAGTAACGATGGCGTCACCCAAGTACCACTATCAGACGTTGACGTAAACGGGAAGGCTTGTAGATAACAGGAAGATAAGCACAGAAGGCAACTGAATAGAACACTTGGGAGAAGACAGAAGGAAGTCAAGGCAAGTCACGATGGGCAGATGTAAATATACCCACCGAGATGAAATATGAAGGAAAATCTGTATAAAATTCACTTACTGGTGTTGAAAAGTAGCTGGGAAGATTTCTGGCAGCCTATTACTTAAACAGGGCATACAGGAAAGGAACAACTGGTATTGGAACATGTGCATGGGCGCACACTTCAGAAACTCAGTAGGGTGTGGTCGGTAGGCACTATTATGATAAGATTCGAAGTAAATGTGTACATTCCGACTCGAAAAAGTAGCAGGAGAGGTAGCACATACCCTTATGCACACACGGAACACATAAGTCGGGAGAAATGGGCTCTTGGACCGAGCATACTAGGCGAAATATTAGGAGCTCGAGTGGGCACGTCCAACGACAGTTTTGTCGCAATAGAAGCATTTTAACGTAAGTTATGACGCATAAAGGCAATAGAATGGATCCCGCTTCTATGTCCTGACCTTTGACCCCATTTGGTCAATTTTCAACAAGGTTCTTCCCTAGGTGATCCCCGATCACGTACTAAAATGTCATCGAAATCGAACCATTTTTGCGCAAGTTATGACGCATAAGGACAACGGAATGGATCCCTCTCCTGTGTACTGACCTTTGACCCCATTTCGACCATTTTCAATAGGGTTCGTCCGCAGGTAATCCCCTAACACATATTAAAATTTCATCGAAATCGAACCATTTTTACGCGAGGTACCGTGCGGGTGGACGGACAGACAGACGGACAAATCTGGAGCATATCCATTTCTTCAACCTATTTTTGGAAAAACAAGCGATTCTACCGAAGTCGCTTGGATCGGACAAACAGTATGTCGTCACAAAATGAGTATGGTTCTGTTTAAGGATTTAACGCCCACAGTAAGCGCGACTAAGAGATGAAAGCAATCGCCCATCCCTAATATAGGACCACTAGTTCCCGGGAAGGGAGGGGAGCCAGTGCAGTAGTACAAGCACACCACTAGGGCATTGTCCCAATCTCGAGCCCAGAAGGACCATTCAGAAGCCAACAGTTCTACTACTGCGTAATTGTGGCAGCAAAACGTTATCGTACCCGTATCCACTCGTTTACAAGGAGAAAATTTTTCGAAATTAATTAATTTTGCGAGGGTTTAAAACCTAGCATAGCTTCGTTAGAATAAGAACGGGAAATTAGATGACCTACTTCTCAGTCTTAAAGAAATTATTTTACACACACAAAAAAAGTTAATTTCTTTGTCATTCCAAAAGTTAGTTAAAACTTTCAATAAAAGTTCTTTATAATACAAATTAGCAAATTAGGAAAATTGTATTAGCTTAAAGTTCTTATTACTCGCTGAAGAAATGTGGGTAAAGATTATTATTTATCTCCTAAATTAGATTGTTTTTAGTTCCTTTGCTTGATATAATAATAACATGTTCTCCATTAAGCTTCATTTCCCCTTTTTTACGCTTTCCAACCGTAGGTTGAAGAAGCGGATATGCTCCAGCTTTGTCCGTCCGTCTGTCTGTCTGTCTGTCGGCACGATAACTCGAGTAAAAATGGTTCGATTTCGATGAAATTTTAGTATGTGGTAGGGGACCACCCAAGGACGAATCCTATTGAAAATGGACGAAATGGAGTGAAAGGTCATGACATAGGAGTGGGATCCATTCCATTGCCCTTATGCGTCATAACTTGCGTAAATATGGTTCGATTTCGATGAAATTGTAGTATGTCGTAGGGGACCACCTGTGGACGAATCCTATTGAAAATGGACGAAATGAGATCAAAGGTCAGGACATAGGATTGGGATCCATTCCATCGCCCTTATCCTATACTATTAACGGAGCACTCCTTGTAGGTATGTAAATTTTATTTTGAAAACGGCTCTAAGGATTTTGATGAAAGTCGTTAACCTACCGTTTTCTGGTACTAGAGATCGATTTAGCTTGATCTCGACTTTAAGAAAATTCGTTTAGTGAGTTAAATTATCACCCCGAATTATCACGTTTTTGGTGTCATGGCGTCGTCCCATTAATGTTACCCATGCTTAGAAATCTTATGACGTCACAATCTCGCGTTTTAGATGTTAGCGCGCGGTCACGCCATCTGTTTCGTTACGTCACGCGTTGTGTGTGGATCCTATTAAAGTTTTATGATGTCACACTTTTGCGAGCAGATGGCCGCGATTCCCATCTGCTTCATTACGTCACGCGTTGTGTGCGTATGTCCGTCCGCACGATAACTCGCATAAAAATCGTTTGATTTCGATGAAATTTTAGTATGTGGTAGGGGAACACCTGGGAAGGAACCCTAATGAAAGCAAACGAAATGGGGTCAAAGTTCAAGACATTGGAGCGGAATCACTTCCATCGCCATTATGCATCATAACTTACGTAAAAAAGCTTCGATTGCGACAAATCTTTATCATGTTATTTCAGAGGTATACTGAACCGGTTCTGTTGAATATAATCGAAATGGGATCAATGGCCAGGGCACAGGACCGAGATGTATTCCACAGCCATTATCCCCATAACTTGAGTGATAACTTGAGTAATAATTTCTGGTATGTTAGAAAGCGTATTATAATCAATGCATTGCATGATTTTACTTAGCCGCCCCGGTGGCGCAGTGGTCTAAGGCGTTGGCCTCTGATCATTCGTCCGAAGGGGTCCGGGTTCGAATCCCGTGAGGCATGGATGTTGTGTTTGTCTTACGGCACTGGCTCTCTCCCTTCCCTGGAACCAGTGACCCTAAATTAGGGACGGGCGACTGCTTATAGCCCATTGAGTTGCTCACGGTGGTCGTTAAACCTCCAATCAAAAAAAAAAAAAAATTTTACTTACTTGTTCTCCTAATATGAGTTTCTTTGTAAACCGATTGTGTGTGTTCAGTAAGCCTCATAACATGCGTAATGGAAGCAGTGATTAATCTTTAATCATATTTTTTATGATACAATGCCCACATTACCATACTACCTCTTTTTCTATTTTCTAATTTTCGCTTTTCAACCGTAGGTTGAAGAAGCGGATATGATCCAGCTTTATCCGTCCGTCCGTCCGCACGATAACCTGCGCAAAAATGGTTCGATTTCGATGAAATTTTAGCATGTGGTAGGGGACAACCTGGGAACGACACCTATTGAACATAAGCGAAATGGGGTCAAAGGTGAAGACATAGGAGCGGGATCCATTACATCGTCCTTACGCGCCATAACTTACGTAAAAATACTTCGATTGCGGCAAAACTTTATTATGTTTTTCTGGAGACATACTGAACCAATCGTCTTTAATATAATCGAAATGGAGTTAAAGGTCAGGATACAGGGGCAAGATTTAGTGCACATCCGTTATCCTCATAACTTGAGTAAAAATACTTCTATTGAGAAAAAACTTTAGTATGTTGTTCCGAAGCTACTGAACGAATCAATAGTCAAGGCAGGGAGGAAGGTTTGTCTGCTTGCGATTTCCGGTATGTTGGAAAGCGTATCATAATCAAAGCATTGCATGCTTTCACTAACTTGTTTCTTAAATACTTGATCATTTCGTAATGAAAATTCCCATTTTGTACGTGTATAATTATAATTTTTTTCAACATAACGATTTTCCAATATCTTTTCAGGACTTTTGTTTGAAGTCCTGAATTTTTTGTTATTCATGAGAATGGAGTGGGTATGTTTCATGGCTGTTTATATTGTCGATTTACCGCGTGTTAGTGTAGGAACTGTGCTGCGAAATGAGTTGTTATAAATACATGATGAGTAATTGACTATTTTTTACAGTTCATTAATTATTTACATAATTTTCTTCCGACAGTAATCATCGCCGACGCAGCATTTCATTAGGAAATTCCCAGAAAAAAACAGTTTTCCGTGGCCAGCACTGCTAGCGGTGGCCCAGCACCATATTGCCGCCGCCCAACCGTCAATAAAATATTCTGGCGGCCATCACATGGGCCAGCAGTTCGGGCCAGCAGCGGGCCTACAGTTGGCATGTGCCAGAACGTTATCCACCACAGGCTGTAGCTGCACAATTGGCCCTTCAGCGGCCCTGCAAGCACGTGCTATAAATGCAGGCTAGCCTAACGTGGTCCGCTAGTTTCCCGGCAGTGGCAGCCGGCAATCACGTGACATAACTGATGTCTTGCCGAATCTTGTCCGCCAATTTTCCAGTAGTAGCCATAAATAAAAAATGAAGGATAACCGCAGTTTCCCAAAGCTACAACCACTTTGTTTTTTCGTCTTACGAAACTTGTGCATTACAGCACTACGCTGGAGAAATTTTCTCAACAGGCCCTGAAAAACGCCCTTTTAGATCTGGGTCTAAACGAACGAAGGACTGCCTGCGCGGTAAGCGGGCGCTCTACCGATGGGACTGATTTGCCACCCGCAAGCGTCCGCTCTACCGATGGGACTGATTTGCCACCCGCAAGCGTCCGCTTGAAACTAAGCCTCTTCCTGCTGAATGTGTAACGAATTTAATTTTATAATATTTTAATTTTATAATATTGCGAAGTATTTTTCATAAATGCCAGTTTCATATAATTCATAAATTTATTTTTTCAACCTAACGATTGTTGTTGTTTTTTACCTTAAGGGAACTTCACTCATTTTTTTTATTGGAGGTTTAACGACCACCGTGAGAAACTCAATGGGCTATAAGCAGTCGCCCGTCCCTAATTTAGTGTCACTGGTTCCAGGGAAGGGAGATAGTCAGCGTCTTAAGACAAACACAACGTCCATGGCTCACCGGGATTCGAACCCTGACCCATATCGGATGAATGATTAGAAGCCATCGCTTAGACCACGTCACCACTGGGGCGGCCACTCATTTTCAAGGAGTGTACCTACTTAAAGGCGCTTTTCAAAGTTTCGAGATGCCCTTGTCGTCTAGAAAGGCGATTGTTGAATTAATATATTTTACATACTGTTACATTTTTTAACGTTGTATCTTTCCTTTCCGCTGTCCGAAGCTTACATTTGTTTTAAAGCGGTGAGATATTTTTTTTACTTCACGTTATTTTTAGAACTGAATTCCTCCAGTCTTGTGCATTCAACATTTGGATGAGTACATTATATGCACATAACGGTTTTTTTTTCAAATAATTGATAAATTTTGAACTCGTATAATTCTTTTTTTTTCTTTTTTTTTTTTTCAAACATAACGTTTTTTTTTTAATATTTTTACAGAACTTCTGTTTCAAGCGGTTTAGGGTATGTTAAAACGAAAGATTATACAGAAATTATTTCTTGATATTCATGGGAATGAAGTGGGTGTATTTCATGGTTGTAATCTAGTATTTAATGGCTTAATCTGATATCTTCGTCGACGTGGCATTTCATTAGGAAATTAATTCGCCTCTCTATATGTTTTTTATTTCTTAGCATCCACTAAAATAACACCATGGCGATAGCGTCGTCTTCAACTAACTGGTGCCGCGAGAGACACAGCAGGTGCTACTTCTGCCCATGCGCTGTCCGGTTGCTTCCACCTGGTGTTGGGGTTGCATTGGTTGCCAGCTACGGGTGACTAGTGGCACTTGCTTGGTGGCCCGCAATTCACGGCGATGCTGCAGGTCCATCAATGGCTGCCAACTGATAGCGCTGCCACCAACGGACCGTTACCGAACCGTGGGCGGCAGATTTCAGCCAGCAGTGACCCATCACTGCCAGATGGTGGCCAGCAGTTTCCCAACACTGGTGTTTTTGCTGGATGATTCCCTTCTCCGTTTTGCCTACACTACTGTTTATGAAAACTGCACCACTTTGAAGGACTGCTGGTATTTGGTGGAAACTTACAGGATAATTACAACAGGTCGGGACATACAAATTATTAATTAAAATGTCAGTGCGCATGCGCATGCGATTTCGGAACAGCGCGCTCTGTACTGTCTTATCTTGGGTATAAAGATCTGACTCAAACGAGATGTTGCAATCAGTGAAGACCCGGAATTGAATCGAAAGGCTGTTTCTTGTGTCTTACTATGGGCAGCAGTTGTGTTTTGCTGGGAAACTGCTGGCCCCGTCGCCGAAGAACGTCGCATTTTGAACACCTGACGGACTTTGAGCGAGGAAGAATCATTGGGATGAGAGAAGTATGATTTACTACAGTGAAATTGCTACTAGAACGGGACAAAACACACGTACAGTGATGCAAACATGGCGTCAGTGGACTTTTGAGGTTGGGACGCACAGAAATTCGAAATATGAACCACAAAATCGCAATGACTGCATGGGATGACAGACATTTCCGCAGCATGGCAATGACCAGTCGCACAGCGACATCCACGACGTAGTGTAGCACTTTCACAAATCAGACTTTGCCCACCAGCGCAGTTGCCGTCGTCTGCTTTAAAAGACTGGTCGCTAGCAGCATTTTAGTGCACTTTCTTTGAAGATGCGCCGAGCAATGTTTCCAAATTTGCGCAGGAGCTGTTTGAGAAACACAGTTCAGACATCCATCATATCCATTGGCCTCCGAACTCCCTTTGAGTTCAATCCCATAGAGCACTTCTGGGACACTATGGAACAGCATATCACATGGAACGCGTCTAATGTCTGAACAGACACGTTATCTGTCTCGCAATCACATGGAACGCCTCTAATGTCCGAACAGATATGTTGTCTGTCTCACAATCGCATGGAACGCCTCTAATGTCTGAACAGACATGTTGTCTGTCTGAGAATCACATGGGGCGCCTCTAATGTCTGAACAGACATGTTATCTGTCTGAGAATCACATGGGACGCTTCTAATAGCCGAACAGAGATGTTGTCTGCCTCACAATCACCTGGAACACCACTAATGTATGAGTAATCAACATGTCGGATGTCCTTTTTTAAATGGATTTGCAGATATCCCCCATATTTATTATTCGCGGACGTTAACGCTGCTCATGTTCACTGCCGGTAAGCTGGCATACGTCCACAATTTTAACTATCGATATCTCAGCAAAATATTCCTCTAAAGAGTCCGTTCAAATTTCTTTCCCCCTTATTCGGGGATGCACGTGTTTTCCTAATTGACTTTAGTTTCCGTGGGGGATGAGGGGGGCGTAGAAATATTTAATTTTCACATTTTTCTGAAATTATCCCTGGGAGTGCAACGATCATAGTTGAAGTGTCTGTCCCGTGTTTGCTGCGTATTTTTCACTTTCTACTACGGCCTACAGTAAGATTCGTGTTGCTTTCGGACATTCTTCGTGAATCATCCTGTATACGTTCATTTTTTTTTTCGGAATGGAATGTTTTTTTTTTGCAAAATGTTTGGGAGTTCTTTTTAACGTACGATATGATGCAGGTGTTCACCATATTTCATTACATTTCGTCCTGTATTTTTTATGTGTTTTGCTTTTACCTTAATTTATGGAAGCCAGTAAGTACACGAACGCGCAAAAACGCAATTTGTTTTATTGGAATTTGTATGGGGGGTATATGATCCTATATTGTGTGACGTATATTCTAAATTATCTTTCCTTTTTAGTTTCGTTCCCTATGTAAGTCTTGAGTTTGTTCTCAGTTATACTTCACACTTAACGTGATATCGTTTCTCTCAAACGAATGCTGTTGGCAACATAACTGAGGTGGAATGAACGTGACGCATGCCTGTTATTAGATAAGAACCAGAGATATAAACGAGTAAACTGTTGCTTGTGGAGCGTTGTGGAGCGATTTATGTAGAGTGTTGTGGAACGTAGCGTTCTTGGTGTGTGGTGTGTTTAATGTGGAGTGTTGATACCGATATGTTATGTTACGATGTGTTGGAGAAAACATCTTGAATAACGCATCGTTTCCGTAAGTTTGACTTCTGTTTTTAAATGTTTCGTCTAGCCGTTAAGGTTTAATTTAGGAACGTTTTCATCGTATGGTGACGTTTTAAAATAACGTAGCAGTACGAAAAGACGTTTACGTTACAATTGTGTAAATCATCCTCAAGTCCGAAACTTTTACTACAGTGCACTGATAGAAGAGAACCATTTGTAATCAATTTCCCAACTAACGACTGTGACACGCCAATTTGACCTTCTTGCTAAGGAGCACTAATGTCATTAAATAAAAGGTTGGCCACTATTACGGTATATCACTGGGTTAATAGCGCCGTTAAACTGATTTAGCCGTGGTTAAGTATGAGGATTGCTTTGATATCCATTTGACGCCGACTGAAAGAATAAGTGAGATTCCTTCCCGCATTCAGTTGCCCAGAGAAAAGCAGTTACGTTCGTTCTAATTAGGAGTGAAGATAGAGGTTGTGATATCTACGACCAGACGCAGATAAAGGCAGTTTAAAGGCCAGAGGAAAATTAACAGATCTAAGCTGCCATGCACCACCAACTCTCACGTCGCTCACGACTTCAGAGGTTGTCCGGTTACGGCAGACAACGCCACACTAAAGCAGTAAGCAATGTGATTAAAATGATTCCTTTTAAAGACACCGCATTTTCTCACAACGTCGCTAATTTGTAAGTCCCAGTAGTTTAAGCTTAACTTATTCCCTAATAATAGTTTGTGAAGGTGATTTCTGGAAGCCGTAAAGTAGCTTATTTACCTTAAGTGCTTCTCTGTTCATTATGTAATAACGATAAATATTATTGACTTAAGAAAACCAGCGTCTAAATTTTTCTGTTCATTATGTAATAGTGATAAATATTATTGACTTTAAGGAAACTAGCGTCTAAATTTTTCTGTTCATTATGTAATAGTGATAAATATTATTGACTTTAAGGAAACTAGCGTCTAAATTTTTCTGTTCATTATGAAATAATGATAAATATTATTGACTGTAAGAAAACTAGCGTCTAAATTTTTCTGTTCATTATGTCATAATGAAAAACATTATTGACTTTAAGAAAACTAGCGTCTAAATTTTTCTGTTCATTGTGTAATACTGATAAATATTATTGACTTTAAGAAAATTAGCGTCTAAATTTTTCTGTTCATTATGTAATAATGATAAATATTATTGACTTTAAAGAAACTAGCGTCTAAATTGTTCTGTTCATTATGTAATAATGATAAATATTATTGACTTTAAGAAAATTAGCGTCTAAATTTTTCAGTCCATTATGTAATAATGATAAATATTATAGACTTTAAGAAAATTAGCGTCTAAATTTTTCTGTTCATTATGTAATAATGATAAATATTATTGACTTTAAGAAAATTAGCGTCTAAATTTTTATGTTCATTATGTCATAATGATAAACATTATTGACTTTAAGAAAATTAGCGTCTAAATTTTTCTGTTCATTATGTCATAATGATAAATATTATTGACTTTAAAAAAATTAGCGTCTAAATTTTTCTGTCCATTATGTCATAATGATAAATATTATTGACTTTAAGGAAACTACCGTCTAAATTTTTCTGTTCATTATGTAATAATGATAAATATTATTGACTTTAAGAAAACTAGCGTCTAAATTTTTCTGTTCATTATGTAATACTAATAAATATTATTGACTTTAAGGAAACTACCGTCTAAATTCTCTGTTCATTATGTAATAATGATAAATATTATTGACTTTAAAAAAATTAGCGTCTAAATTTTTCTGTTCATTATGTCATAATGATAAATATTATTGACTTTAAAAAAATTAGCGTCTAAATTTTTCTGTTCATTATGTCATAATGATAAATATTATTGACTTTAAGAAATTTAGCGTCTAAATTTTTCTGTTCTTTATGTAATAATGATAAATATTATTGACTTTAAGAAATTTAGCGTCTAAATTTTTCTGTTCATTATGTAATACTGATAAATATTATTGACTTTAAGGAAACTACCGTCTAAATTTTCTGTTCATTATGTAATAATGATAAATATTATTGACTTTAAGAAAACTAGCGTCTAAATTTTTCTGTTCATTATGTAATACTAATAAATATTATTGACTTTAAGGAAAGTACCGTCTAAATTTTCTGTTCATTATGTAATAATGATAAATATTATTGACTTTAAAAAAATTAGCGTCTAAATTTTTCTGTTCATTATGTCATAATGATAAATATTATTGACTTTAAAAAAATTAGCGTCTAAATTTTTCTGTTCATTATGTCATAATGATAAATTTAGCGTCTAAATTTTTCTGTTCTTTATGTAATAATGATAAATATTATTGACTTTAAGAAAATTAGCCTCTACATTTTTCTGTTCATTATGTAATAGTAATAAATATTATTGACTTTAAGAAAATTAGCGTCTAAATTTTTCAGTTCATTATGTAATAATGATAAATATTATTGATTTTAAGAAAATTATCGTCTACATTTTTCTGTACATTATGTGATAATGATAAATATTATTAACTTTAAGAAAATTAGTGTCTAAATTTTTCTGTTCATTATGTCATAATGATAAATATTATTGACTTTAAGAAAATTAGCGTCTACATTTTTCTGTTCATTATGTGATAGTGATAAATATTATTGACTTTAAGAAAATTAGCGGCTACATTTTTCTGTTGTTGCAAAGTTAACGACAATGATAAACTATAAGCAGTTTTCAGTCCCTAAGTTAGGGATTATGGTTACAGAAAAGACAAACAAACAACCCATGCTTTTCAGGGTGTAGCTCGGCCATCTAGCCACAAAACTACGCCGCTGACCACTCGCATATCCGGACGGCTCCGAACGTAATTCACTTCCTATATTAGTCATCGCAAAAAGCCGTCCCTGTTGAGCGGTTGTCTAAGTCCTGGTTTACGACCATTAGGCCGAGATGGGTCTGGGTTCAAATCCCGGTGAGGCATGAATGTTGTGTTTGTCTTGCAGTACTGGATCTCTCCTTTCCCTGGAATCAGTGACTATACATTAAGGACAGGCGACTTTTTATAGCCCATTTAGTTGCTCATGGTGGTTGTTGAACTCTCAACAACAACAACAAAAAAATTAAAAACGTAGGCTCACAGTTCTGATTGAGCCGTCAGTTCGGAACGTAGGATTACGACTTGCAGATCGGAGCCAGCAAAAACAGCCTTGCTTTAACAGCACTGCCAGCAATGGCCCAGCACTATGTTGCAGCTGCCGAACCGTCAATAAAATATCCGGGCGGCCAACAGAAGGGCCAGCAGTTCAGGCCAACAGCTGGCACCCCCATCAGTTGTCATATGCAACTACAGGGCCATCAGTTATCCATCACAGGCAGCCACAAGTGGCCCTTCAGCGGCCCTGCAAGCACGTGCCATAAATGATGGCTAGCCTAATGTGGTCCGCTCTTTTCCCGGCAGTGGCAGCCGGCAATCACCTGAAGTAAGTGGTGGCTTGCCGAATCTTGTCCGTTATAGTAGCAGCCATAAAAAAAGTTAAGTATAACCGCAGTTTCCCAAAGCTACAACTTCCCCCCATCCCTTACGAAACTTCTGAATTATGGCTGGTGAAATTTTCTCAAAAGACCGGAAAAACGCCCGTCTGAATCCGGGTGGAAGCGAAACAGGGGTGTCGGAGTGGGAGGCGAGCTCTGTACTGACGGAACTGATTTACCACCCACGAGCGTGTGCTTGAAGCTGAGTCTCTTTGCTGCAAAATGTGTAATCGAATGGTTCTCTCTTTCACTTTACAATATTGTGAGGTATTTTTTCGTAAATATCAGTTTCATATAATTCATAAATTTGTTTTTTCAACTTAACGACAGTTTTTTTTTTTTTAGCTAAATGGAACTTCATTCATTTTCAAGGTGTACCAAATTAAAAGCACTTTCCAAAGTTTTGTGCTGTCCTTGTCGTCTTGAAAGGCGATTGTTGAATTAATATATTTACCCGTTCGTGTCACATTCTGTTACATTTTTAAACTTGTATTTTAACTTTCCGTTGCCTGAAGCTACATTTGTTTTAAAGAGGAAAGATATTTTATTTCACTTCTCGTTATTTTCAGAAGCGAATGCCTCCAGTCTTGTGTGTTCAACCCATAGATGAGTACATTATATCCAAATAGCGTTGCTTTTTTTTTTTTTTTTTTCAAATAATTGATAAATTTTGTACGCGTAATTATATTTTTTTCAGCGAACTTTTTTTAATGTTTTTCAGGACTGTTGTTTCAAGCGGTGTCAAATTATTTCTTGTTATTAATGGGAATGGAGTGGATGTATTTCATGGCTTAATGTGATATCTTCGTCGACGTGGCATTTCATTAGGAAATTAATTCTCTTCTCTACATATGGCTTTTTTTTCTTAACATCAACTAAAGTAGCACTAGGGCGATAGCGTCGTCTTCAACCAACTGGTACCAGGAGAGACACAGCACGTGTTTCTCCTGCGTATGCGCAGTCCCGTTACTTCCACCTGGTGTTAGGGTTGCATCGGTTGCCAGCTACGGGCCGCTAGTGACACTTGCTTGGAGGCCCGTAATTCACGGCGATGCTGCAGGGCCAACAATGTCTTCCAACTGATTGCGCTGCCACCAACGGACCGCTACCAAGCCGTGAGCGACAGATTTCAGCCAGCAGTGATCTATTACTGCCAGCTGGTGGCCAGAAGTTTCCCAACACTTGTGTTTTTGCTGGGGAGAGCTGAAATAAGCGAGTTCGAGATGATCCGGGTAAGGTTTCCACCGAAGCGTTGGATTTTTATTTGATGTCGGCTGTTTTCAGGCTTTCTCGATACCATCTAGTTCGTTGGGCTGCCGTCTTCTTGGTCTTCTTACATTCCTCATCTCTTGCTGTTGCATCTCGTTTTGATTTTTTCCACTTTTACTTACGTTCATTCTGCGAATTTCGCGACATTGTCGAAAATGTTAACCCGTTCACAGGAAAACATTTTTTGCCGCCACGGTGCCGCAGTGGTCTAAGCGATGGACTCTGATCATTCGTCCGAAAGGGGTCCGGGTTCGAATCCCGGTGAGGCATGGATGTTGTATTTGTCTTACGGCACTAGCTCTGTCCCTTCCCTGGAACTAGTGACCCTACTTTAGGGACGGGCGACTGCTCATAGCCCATCAAGTTGCTCACGGTGGCCCTTAAACCTCCAATAAAAAAAGCAACCAAAATTTTAATTTTAGTTTTTTCTCGGGAAAGTAAACCAAGTGAGAGTGAAGGAAGTGATCTTTAGAGACCTTATTGCTGCCTAAGTCTTTCAGCATCTCATTTACTACATACGTATAGTTGTCACACTTTTTGTTGCCTAAAACGTTTTTCACTAAATTCTTGAAAGAAACGCACGCGCGTGTTTTAAGTCAGTTAAACGTCCTTCAAAAGTTTCATCTTTCATTAGTTCTCTAATTTGTGGTCATACAAAAATTCCTTCTTAGTTTTTGCATCGCTAATTTTGGCGAACTTCTCCTTCAAGTACAAAAAACCACTTCCATTTCTGTCCATGCCTTTCATAAAATTTTTCATCAGACCTTATTTGATACGAAGAGGTGGGGGATAGATGTTTTTGTGATGAACTAAAGGAGTATTTATTAAAATATTTTCACCAGGTGTAAGAGATTTACGTGAAGGCCATGGCTTCCTTTTGAAATAACTTTTACGATCCCGGCTGTCCCATTCGCACAAAAAACAGCAAAATTTGGTGTATCCAGACTGTAACCCGAGCAGAATAGGAACCACCTTGAGGTCTCCAAATACACTGACGGAATAAAACCCCAACACCACGAACAAATAGTTGTAGAGGAATGAAATGGCGGCAATACATTTGTATAGGTAACATATTTAATCGATTAAGGTTTCAAGATCACAGCTTAATGAAAGCGCGAGAAGAGCCATTTTAAATGTGAAATGCTGGTACAATAATAACCGGTGTAACCGCCAGAATGTTAAATGCAAGCACGCAAACGTTCATGCATTGTGTCGTACAGGTACTGGATGTCAGTTTGTGGGAAGGAGTTCCATGCCTGTTGCACTTGGTCGGTCAATACAGGGACGGTTAATGCTGGTTGGGGGTGACGCTGGAGATGTCGTCCAATGATGTCCCATACGTGCTCGATTGGTGACATATCTGGTGATCTAGCAGGCCACGGCAACATGTCGACACTCCGGAAAGCATGTTGGGTTTCAACAGCGGTATGCGGGCGAGCGTTATCCTGTTGGAAAACACCCCTGGAATGCTGTTCATGAATGGCAGCACAACAGGTTGAATCACCAGACCGACGTACAACTGTGCCGTCAGGGTGCGTGGGATAACCACGAGAGTGCTCCTGCTGTCATAGGAAATTGCTCCCCTGACCATAACTCCGGGTGTAGGTCCAGTGTGTCTCGGCCGCAGACAGGTTGGATGCAGGCGCTCACCTTGCCTCCTTCTAACCAACACACGGCCATCATTGGCACCCAGGAAGAACCGGCTTTCATCAGAAAACACAACAGATCTCCACTCCATCCTCCAATGAGCTCTAGCTTGACACCACTGACGTCGCAAACGGCAGTAGTTTGGAGTAAGTGGAATGCACGCTACAGGGCGTCTGGCTCGGAGCTGTCCTTCAAGTAACCGATTTGTAATTGTTCGTTGTGTCACTGTGGTGGCAACTGCAGCTCGAATTGCTGCCGCAGACGCGGTACGATGCACCACGGCCATACGCCGTACACGGCGGTCTTCCCTCTCAGTAGTGCCACGTGGCCGGCAGGAACCCGGTCTTCTTGAGGCAGTACCTTCCCTTGACCACCGCTGCCAACAATCATGCACAGTGGCTATATTCCTGCCAAGCCGTTCTGCAATATTGCGGAAAGAAAATCCACCTTCTCGTAGCCCTATTACACGATATCGTTCAAACTCCGTGAGCGGTAGATAATGGCATCTTCGTTTTCTTAAAGGCATTCGGGACTAACATCAACACAGTACGTTGAATCTGAACGATTATTTACAGCAAACCTGCTTTGCATGTTCCGAGGAGCGCTACTAGCGCCACACGTATGCTCCTAGCGCGAAATTTGCATAGACATCATCTTACAGATGGACTCTCACCGGCTACCAACTGTCGTTTATCTAACACAACACCTTCTTGGTGTTGGGATTTTTTCCGTCAGTGTATGTTCCAAATGAATTTTTCAGACTGTACCTTGTTTAGAATAATTTTCATATTTTCAAAGATTTATTTCATATTAATAGCATGTGCTGGTGAAACTGATGGGTGCTTGTTTCCATTGTTCAAAATGACAACTTTTATGCTTACCTTTGACGAATCTATAAACAAACGCCATTCCTGTACGTTATGAGCATGTCCTAGAGTGTCCATCACTGACGAAAAATCATTACAGTACACTATGCACTGAAGAGCAATATAATTAGAAACAGCTGGCGTTATGCAAATGTGGCGCTATGCGAGGCTCTGCAAACGGAAACGACATGACGTATGCAGCGTTTCCGACAAAATAAGGAGTGATGCGACGGGAATCAGTAAGAGTCGGACGCGGTATGGGTAAGACGAAGGATCTAAGCGTTATGGAACGTGAGCAAATTGTCGGAGCCCAACGAATGGGTCACTCCATCTCGAAAGTCGTGCAGGTACTGGGATTTTCACGAGCCACTGTGTCACGGGTGCACCGTGAGTACATCGAATCCGGGAAAACCATCCCTGCAAGGGCGAACTGCCGTGGACAACAGCGTGTGGATGAGCGGGGTCATCGTCGGCTAGCTCGCATTGTAACAGCGAATAGACGGGCCACAGTGCAAGAAATCACTCTGCAATTTAACGCTGGTGCACAAAAACGTGTAAGCAGCCACACCATCCAGAACCATCTCCTCGCTATGGGATACAGAAACCATTGTCCCACGAGGGTACCGCTGCTAACCGCACATCACAGGATGCAAAGATTAGCATGGATGCGGGAACATCGCCACTAGACCTTAGACATGTGGAAAAATGTTGCCTAGACTGATGAGTCAAGATTCACGTTGGTACATGCGGAT
Organism: Macrothele yani; assembly: GCA_039090855.1. Classification (NCBI taxonomy): domain Eukaryota; kingdom Metazoa; phylum Arthropoda; class Arachnida; order Araneae; family Macrothelidae; genus Macrothele; species Macrothele yani. The sequence goes on along the minus strand of CM077032.1, from coordinate 16,329,234 downwards.
GGCAGGATACGAGTACGGCGCATACCACATGAAGCGATGGATCCTTCTTGCCAGCAGGGTACTCTTCAAGCTAGTGGGGGTGGCATTCAGGTCTGGGGACTGTTCACGTGGACTGATGGGACCCCTGGTGCATGTGACATCGTCACTTACATGTCAACGTTACCGGAATATCCTGGACGACCATTTGCTGCCGTTTGTGCGTCTTCAACATCCCACTGCGGACCTCATTGTGCAACAAGACAATGCATCATGCCATCGCTCCCGAATTGTATCCGAATGGTTGGATGAACACTCCACCAACGCAGGCTCGCTTCCTTGGCCAGCTAGGTCACCTGACCTCAATCCCATCGAGCACATCTGGGAAGCCATCGAGAGAAATGTTCGAGGCTCTGACCCCTCTCCATCAAATATTCGTGAACTGTGGGAGCATGTTCAGGGGTCGTGCATCCGTATGGTTTCCCAACGCTTCCGGTGTCTTGTCAAGTCCATGTCGAGGCGAAACGCCACCGTCATTAGGCCGAAAGGTGGTGCTACACGTTACTAGACAGGTATCTCTAATTCAATTGCTCTTTAGTGTATGTGGAGCAATTGAATTAGAGATACCAAAACAGGACACCTGTGATAGCAAAAGAAAACGAAGTTTATTCACCTTCAATAGTTGGTGGAGCCTTCACGAACGGCGATTACAGCTGCGACCCTCTGAGGCATACTCTCAAATAGGCGTTGTACAATGGCTAGCGGTATTTTCTTCCACTAGGCTTGGAGAAGACAATTCAGTTCCTTCACCGATTTCGGACGGTAAGGGCACCCCTTAAGTCGACGCTCCAACTCGTCCCAGAGGTGCTCGATAGGGTTAAGGTTCGGGCTCTGCGCAGGCCAGTCCATTCGATTAACCCCATTGTCACCATACCAAGCCATGGGTGACCTCGCAACATGAGAGGTGGCATTGTCATCCTGAAAGTAACATGGGTCTACCCCGTAAAACTGCCACAACGTAAGAAGCGCATGGTCATCCAAAGTGGTGCAGTAGGTCTTGGCGTTGAGTTTACCAGGAATTGCGACCAAGGCTCCCGTGCCATACCAGGAGAAAGACTCCCATAGCATAATTCCACCGCCTCCGAACTTCACAGTTGGCACAATATATTCCGGCAGGAGGCGTTCTCCGGGCAGACGCCAAACCCAGACCCTGCCATCCGAACGGTAGAGGGTGAACCTTAATTCGTCGCTCCAGAGAACCTGTTTCCACTGTTCAACGGTCCACTGTCGACGTTCTTTGCACCACGTTAGCCGAGCAACGCTATTGGACTTTATGATCAAAGGCTTGTGGGCGGCAGCATGTCCATGATTACCGAGCAGATGGGCTTCCTTACGGATGGTATTCATCAAAAGAACACTCCCTGATGCCTGTTGAAACTCCTCGCGGATGTGGCCCATCGATTTGGTGCGGTTCTTCCGAATTTCTCTGGCCAGCACCCGTCGGTCTCTAACTCCCAGTTTTGTGGGTCTGCCGGGTCGGGGCACATTTCGACAGTCACCTCTCATCTTCCATTTTCCAATCACGTAGGCCACTGTCGATTTTGGGTACTTCAACTCACTGGATAATTCACGTATGGATCGGCCATTTCTGTGATACCCGACGATTACACCTTTCTCGAAATCAGAGAGCTCCGAACTGCCTGGCATCTTGCATGCGAGTGGTTGCATTGTTGTTTCCCACACGATATTTAACGGCGGCGGCCGTGACGTGTATCAGGACGGCAGATATCATCCATTGCAGGGGTGTCCAATTACTTGTTGGTAGATAGTGTATATTGTTCAACGTAGTAAATACGTAACAGTAATATGATGATGTCTCAAATATCTTTCAAATTTACAAATATCTTTCAAATACGTAACAGTAATGAAACAAAGCTACCAATATTGTTCAAATATGTAGCAGTAATGTAAAGAAGTTAAATATCTATCAAACACGCAACAGTAATGAAACAAAGCTACAAATATCTTTCAAATATGTAACGTAATGTAAAGAAGTTACAAATATCTTTCAAATACGTAACAGTAATGCAACAAAGCTACAAATACAAACAGACGTCATGGCTCTTTCACGTTTATAAGTGAGTTACGGAAAAATTCTCATTAGCCGCCACCGGGAATCGAACCTATGGTCTTCCAGTTACGCGCTAGATATGCTTCTACTACACCACAGCGGCCTTGAATTCCTCCAGACTCACTCACGCTAACTGCCAAGCCAAGTTGGCAGTTTGATTCTTGGAGCCCAGCACAATGCTGGAGATTCACCAAAGATGGTAAGCAGCAAATGAACAAAAAATTAGAAGGCGAATGAACAATAAATACAGACATTTGACGTAGACCAGGAACATCAAACAGAGGTCATCATGGAAAGAGCGATGACCTCTTTTTGATGTTCCTGGTCCACGTCAAATGTATGTATTAAAGCTACAAATATCTTTCAAATACGTAACAGTAATGAAATTACAAATATCTTTCAAATAGGTAACAGTAACATGAAATTGGTATGTTGAAGTTACAAAGACCTTTTACTGTAACGTATCGGTTATGTTTCAAAGTTATGTAACGTTTGAGGACATTTTGACGTAACCGTAAGGTTTCTGAAACATTACTGTTACGTTGCGCAACGTATCTGAAAAATCTCAATGTTTCAGTGCTATACGTACTTGTAACATATACGAAATATTCTGGGCTGTGTGGGAGTAATTCGATGATGTCAGAAATATCTTTCAAATGCGTAACAGTAATGTAACGAAGTTACAAATATCTTTCAAATACGTAACAGTAATGTAGCGAAGTTACAAATATCTTTCAAATACGTAACAGTAATGTAACGAAGTTACAAATATCTTTCAAATACGTAACAGTAACATAAAGTTGGTATGTAGAAGTTACAAAGACCTTTCAGTGTAACGTATCGGTTATGTTTCAAAGTTATGTAACGTTTGAGGACATTTTGACGTAACCGTAAGTTTCTGAAACATTACTGTTACATTGCGCAACGTATCTGAAAAATCTCAATGTTTCAGTGCTATACGTACTTGTAACATATACGAAATATTCTGGGCTGTGTGGGTACTGTTCCGGGTTGACCTGTGTTGTATTGGGTACTCAACTGTGGAACAATGCTGAGTCTCTTGACTTGTACGAGTCATCGGCTCTTACAACTCTTATCAACCTTTCCCTGTCCTGTGTGCAGTTTTGTCCCCAGGAGGTTGTTTGACCATTTTCACGCCTGTCCTGATACACTTAAAAGGCGGCTTCCGAACAAACCATCATTTTAGCCGTTTGGGAAATCGAGGCACCGGCTTCCCCAGCTCCAACCATCTGTTCTTCCTCAAAGGCGGATACATCTTTCTATTTACCCATCACGCTCCGAATTTTACTACTTACTGCTCCACTCACGCCATATGCAGAGGTTCCGAAGAATAAATGCACTGAATGTGACACTGACCATGTCGTACTGGCTTTTACAGGAGGTGTAGGAAATGGTCCCCACCGACGCAAAGTGGGGTATTTGACCCTAAAATGTGATCAAAATTATTTCATTGCGTTTTTGGCTTTAGAATATGTGTATGAATCTCGTTTAGGCATATCATGAAAGAAATTGTTTTGGAAATCACTGCCTCTCCATGGACCAATATTTTGTGTGAGGTTGGTGTCATTGGACGCCTGGAATACAGCTTCACATATAATTTTGCAGTCTCGACGCATTAATTGTTGAATTCCGCCACGTCTGTCTCATGTCCACTTGAAAGGGTTTCCGAAATAATTTTAAATCTATGTATTAATCCTTCGTCAATGCCTCTGATGCCAGACGCCACTGTTGGATCCTGGAAAAACAGCCATACTTAAAAAAATCACAAAAATTAGTCTGTGGGATTCCATGGCTGAAACTGCTTGATATGTGTTCTTTGGGTACACATTCAATGATTCCTCTGTATGTGTTCTTTAGGATGCATTCAGTGATTCCTCTGTATGTGTTCTTTATGACTCATTCAGTGATTACTCTTTATGCTGTCCTTGATATCTGTACGGTCACGTCTGCGGTGGTTGGCCTGCAGGCGCCAGGGTATCCAGAACAGTGTCAGTTTCGCGAAACTTCGCTATGAGCTGTCGTACCATATTACGTTGGGGACGTCTGCATCACAAACTTCTTAGCGACCTGTTTCGCACTTGGTTTGTGTACTTCTCGTCATGGTGAAAGACAATTTCCTCCAAAAGCACTCTCTGTTCAACAGTCAACGTCATTGTGCTTGTGCCGAGACGAGTGATTAGTCGATACGTCTGCCTACGTGGAACAAAAGCTCGTGTCCTTCACTCGGAATTAGAGCTGGGTACGCCTCGGGGTGGGAACACATGAAGGCTGCCAGACACAGAAAACTTCCACGTGGGTGGTCACTTGTGCCTCCGTCGACCAAACGCTCGGGAATGACATTCGCTCGGAATAATAGCTGCTCACGCACCGGGGTTGGGAAACACGAAGGCTGCCAGACACAGAAAACACCCACGTGGCTGGTCACTTCTAACCCCGTAGACTAAAAGCTCGGGAATGACCTTCGCTCGAAATAAAAGCTGCTCACGCCTCGGGGTGGGGAGACATGAAGGCTGCCAGACATAAAACACTTCCACGTTGCTGGTCACTTCTGCCTCTGTCGACCAAATGCTCCGGAATGACCTTCGCTCGGAATAAAAGCTGCTCACGCCTCGGGGTGGGGAGACATGAAGGCTGCCAGACATAAAACACTTCCACGTTGCTGGTCATTTCTGCCTCTGTTGACCAAATGCTCCGGAATGACCTTCGCTCGGAATAATAGCTGCTCACGCCTCGGGGTGGGGAGACATGAAGGCTGCCAGACATAAAACACTTCCACGTGGCTGGTCACTTCTGCCTCCGTCGACCAAACGCTCGAGAATGACCTTCGTTTGTAATAAGAGCTGCGTACGTCTCGGGGTGGGGGAACAAGAAGGCTGCGAGACATAAAACACTTCCACTTGGCTGGTCACTTCTGCCTCCGTCAACTAAACGCTTGGGAATGACCTTCGCTTGTAATAAAGAGCTGCTTACGCCTCGGGGTGGGGAGACAAGAAGGCTGCGAGACATAAAACACTTCCACGTGGTTGGTCACTTCTGCCTCCGTCAACTAAACGCTCGAGAATGACCTTCGCTTGGAAAAAAAGCTGCGTACGCCTCGGGGTGGGGAGACAAGAATGGTGCAAGACATAAAACACTTCCACGTGGTTGGGCACTTCTGCCTCCGTCAACCAAAAGCTTAGAGAATGACATTCGCTTGTAATAAGAGCTGCGTACACCACGGGGTGGGGAAACATGAAGGGTGCGAGACATAAAACACTTCCACGTGGCTGGTCACTTCTGCCTCCGTCAACTAAACGCTTGGGAATGACCTTCGCTTGTAAAAAGAGCTGCTTACGCCTCGGGGTGGGGGAACAAGAAGGCTGCGAGACATAAAACACTTCCACGTGGTTGGTCACTTCTGCCTCCGTCAACTAAACGCTCGAGAATGACCTTCGCTTGGAATAAAAGCTGCGTACGCCTCGGGGTGGGGAGACAAGAATGCTGCAAGACATAAAACACTTCCGCGTGGCTGGTCACTTCTGCCTCCGTCGACCAAACGCTTAGGAATGACATTCGCTTGTAATAAGAGCTGCGTACACCACGGGGTGGGGAAACATGAAGGGTGCGAGACATAAAACACTTCCACGTGGCTGGTCACTTCTGCCTCGGTCGACCAAACGTGGCTGGTCACTTCTGCCTCCTCGAGAATGACCTTCGCTTGTAATAAGAGCTGCGTACTCCTCGGGGTGGGGAGACATGAAGGCTGCGAGACATAAAACACGTCCACGACGTTGGTCACTTCTGCCTCCGTCGACCAAACGCTCGAGAATGACCTTCGCTAGGAATAAGAGTTGCCCACGCCTCGGGATGGGGACACAAGAATGCTGCGAGACATAAAACACTTACACGTGGTTGGTCACTTCTGCGTCCGTCGACCAAACGCTCGAGAATGACCTTCGCTAGGAATAAGAGCTGCGCACGCCTCGGGATGGGGACACAAGAAGGCTGCGAGACATAAAACACTTCCACGTTGCTGGTCACTTCTGCCTCCGTCAACTAAACGCTTGGGAATGACTTTCGCTTGTAATAAGAGCTGCGTACGCCTCGGAGTGGGGAGACCAGAAGGCTGCGAGACATAAAACACTTCCACGTGACTGGTCACTTCTGCCTCCGTCAACTAAACGCTTGGGAATGACTTTCGCTTGTAATAAGAGCTGCGTACGCCTCGGGGTGGGGAGACCAGAAGGCTGCGAGACACAAAACACTTCCACGTGACTGGTCACTTCTGCCTCCGTCAACCAAACGATTGAGAATGACCTTTTCGCTTGTAATAAGAGCTGCGTACGCCTCGGGGTGGTGAGACAAAAAGGCTGCGAGACATAAAACACTTCCACGTGGTTGGTCACTTCTGCGTCCGTCGACCAAACGCTCGAGAATGACCTTCGCTCGGAATAAGAGCTGCGCACGCCTCGGGGTGGGGTGACAAGATGGCTGCGAGACATAAAACACTTCCACGACGTTGGTCACTTCTGCCTCCTTCAACCAAACGCTTGGGAATGACCTTCGCTTGTAATAATAGCTGCGTACTCCTCGGGGTGGGGAGACAAGAAGGCTGCGAGACATAAAACATTTCCACGTATCTGGTCACTTCTGCCTCCGTCGACCAAACGCTCGAGAATGACCTTCGCTCGGAATAAGAGCTGCGCACGCCTCGGGGTCGGGAGACAAGAAGGTTAATAGGCACGGAGCACTGCCACGTGTCGGGTCACGTTTTACTGCAATTCGTACATTCAGTGCGCAGTTATTGTTCGGAAACCCTCTATATGCTACTTCGGTCGACTTATTGCGCCCTCTAGGAAATCACGTGGTCAACGAGACGCATCGGCTTTTCATAGGGGTGGTAATAATTCAGTGGGCACTCGGTGTATATGATGCAGGATAATTTTCGACACCAATTTTTTTTTTTGAAAGAAGTGGTCTTGTTTTCCGGCATGCGACAGTACAAAATCCACAAATAGGCCAACAGAGTTTTTTAACTAAAAAAATTAGTTCATTAAAAGTAAACAACCGTCGAAGCACGATTCATGATGTTGATATCTAAAACCATATTAACAGTGAACAACGTGTTTATATTGGATCCACTGTACGTACCTTGGCTATTCGTCTCGACGAACATAAATACAATATAAAGATGGGTTTATAAAATAAATCTTTAGCCAGCCCTGTTCACAGTGGTGACTACAGGCCAGATTGGGACAATGCCATTATCCTTGCGTCACCAGGTTTTTGAATTTAATAACCGAAAGCTTGTATATACAGGGTGATCAAAAAAGGTGTTACAAGGTAAAGTACGCTCATCACGTCACTGAGCTCTTTAATTGCGGTATGTTTTTTTTTCACCGGACAGTATAGAGATTGAAATTTGAAAACGCCTCACCATTTGCGGAAAACATTTCAAAATGAAGTCCATCAGTATGAAGCAGCGACTGTTTATAGTGCAAAAATATTATGCTTTTGGCCGCAGTAAAGCTATGGTTCCACGCGAATTCAACAAAGAATGTGGTGCTAAGTCTTACCCATCATAGATATCAACGCAAAACGCATAATTGGACCAATCTTCATCAACGGAGCTGTTACTGGTGCAATTTCAGGCAGCTAATGGCTGAGGAGTTTCGGACCCCAAACAAGATGTCATCTGATGATCAACACCTACTGGTTCATGCGCAATTGTGTACGTCCACATAGAGTTGCTGATGTGTTTACATGGCTACAGGATACCTTTCACGACCGTATCATCGCTCTGGACACTCCGAGGTTCATTGGACCGGGCATTGATTGGCCACCATATAGTGCTGACCTCAACCCATGTGATTTTGTCCTGTAGGGTTATTTGAAGGACCGGGTCTTAAAGACTGGTCCGAAGACACTGGAGAACCTCAAAAAATCCATTGCAGACGAAACCCAGGACATCAAAAAAGACGTGATGCAGCATGTTATCGGCAATTTGCAATCCCGTCTCCATACGACGGTTTGTGGAAACGGTGACCATTTTGAAAATCCGTTCTATTAATTTCACTTATTGCTTGAGTTTCTCTGAAAATTTCAGTAAATTTCATCCAGTAATAACGAAGTTATGTCATTTTACTTTTTAACACCTATTCTTGGCCACCCGGTAATTACAATACAACAAGAAAGATGACACCGAATTCGCGGGTTTAATAAGCACGTCTTTTGAATCCGTTCTGACGCAAATTAAAAAATTAATCAAAGCTATTCAAAGTCAATGAAACCGGTATGGAAAACAAAAGTATCTGACGGATGACAGAAGTTTTTCAATCGGGTTTTTAATCCCTCAGATATTGCTGTAAACAGAATCGTGAGCTTACGCCCTCTGGTTGCAGACTAATGCGTTAAAGAAAAAAACATGAATTTATATGATAAACATTTTGCACCGGAAACGCTCTCCAACACTGAAAGAATTTTTCAAATCGGACTCTTAGAGACAGAGATATCGACAAGAGTAAGATGTACCTTTAAGCCCCCTGGTGGGAAAACCATGCATTATTTTAGGAAGAAAGTATTCTCAAAAGGTGGATCCGAAAAATGACGAGAGTGGAAGACATCATGATCAAGAGTTAAATCCCTGAAATGGCAATGGGCTGGACATACTGCCAGAAGGACAGACCATAGATGGACAGCCGAAATTTTAGATTGGATTCCAAGGGACAGGAAAAGACCCAGAAAAAGACCACATGGGAGATGGGTGGATGAAATTCGTAAATATGCGGGAGTGACATGGAGGAGACTGGCACAAGACAGACCGTTGTGGAGGAAACTTGGGGAGACCTTCGTCCAGCAGTGGATTGATAATGGTTGACAATGATGATGATGACATCAGAAGCAGAAATTTAACACTTATGCTCCCTGGTGGCCATACCATTTTTACCCAAACATGAGAAATTATATGAAAAATATTTTCCATCAGGTGTTTTATGCGATACAGGAAGAGTTTTTCAAATCGGAGATTTAGAAGCAGAAATAACGCAGAAAACGCAATTTACCTTTGCGCCCCCTCGCGAAAAGTTTATGATTTACTTGAGAATTTTGAATTTATATGGAAAACATTTCGCATCGGAAACACTACTCAACAAAGAAGGAATTTTTCAAATAGGACTGCCAGAAGTAGAGATATTGATAAAAATAAGGTATATATGTACGCCCCCTGGCAAAGAAACGATGCATTATTTTAAGAAGAAAATACTCCTAAAAGGTTTGTCGACATGAGTAGTACCGGTCTACGAACGGCGTTTTTTTCTATCGAGAATTTAGAAGCTCATATTTTGCTGCAAATACATCAGAAGCGGAAATTAAGGCTTACGCCCCTGGTGGCCAAACCATTTTTTTTTTTTTACAAAAACTTGAAATTACGTGCAAGGGATTTCCCTTCAGGAGCTGTATCCGGCGCAGAAAGAATTTTTCAAATCGGATATCTAGAAGTAAAGATATAGGGGGAAACGCAATTTACCTTTACGCCCCCTAGCGGAAAGTCTATGAATTAACTGAAAATTTTGAAATTATGTGAAAAACATGTCATACTGAAAAAACTGTCCAACAAAGAAGGATTTTTTTTTCAAATCGGACTTCTAGAAGTAGATATTCACAAAAATAAGCTATACCTACTATGCCCCCTGGCGGAGAAACCATGGAATATTTTAAGAAGAAAATATTCCAAAAAGGTTTATCGACGTGAGTGGCATGGGTCCACGAAATAATTTTTTCAAATGAGATTTTAGAAGCTCAGATTTTATGGCAAATACATCAGAAGCAATAATTTACGCTTACGCCCCCTGGTGGCCAAAGTGTTCTTTACCAAAAACTAGATTTATATGCAAAAGATTTTCCTTCAGGAGCTGTATCCGCTGAAGAAAAAGGTTCTCACATAGGAGTTTTAGAAGGAGAGTTATCGGGGAAAACCTAATTTACTTTTACGCCCCCAAGCGGAAAATCTATGTCTAATTTGAAAAAGTAACTATACCTAAAATATTCTTCGACATACATGGAATCGGTAGGTAAGAGAATTTTTTAAATCGGATGTTTAGAAGCAAATGTGTGGAAGAAAATGTATTTTTGAATTCGACATCATCTGCATTTACGCCCTCTAGCGGTGAAATTGTTCATTGTAAAAAAAAAAACGAAATAAAGGATAATCATTCGCATATTATATGCTTCCCAATGCAAAAATAATTTTTTAAATCAGACTAATGGTTGCACAGATATCGTGTCTACAGGCGGACGGGCGGACGGACAAACCGATAACATAAGCACGATCTTTTTTTACGAAAGACGTGCTAGAAAGAGTGCCTGTAATGAAGATTTCCCGTATCATGTTCCCTATCTTTGGAAAATGCTCATAGACCGTAATGTATTAACTAAATTTTGTTTATTGCGTTCCCTATGTTTATGATAACCCACCCATCTTTCTTTGCTGGTTTTGCGCATGTGTCAAGTGCTCACCCTACGTCACTGATTCTATTAACTATCAGGTGTATGCAAAAGTATCAGCCGCCCCCTCTAGCGGGCGCTGTTGGGGTCTAACCGGCCGGGCAACTCATGCTGTCAGTTTGTACAGGAAGCCAAGCATGGCGGTCGGTAAATTTCACTTGCGGCACTGTTTGTTATTCATGTTTAATTTAGGCAAAAGTGCGAGTGAAGCATACGGTTCAAAATGTCAAGCGTATGACGAAACGGTTATGGGTGAGCGGTCCTGTCGAGGATGGTTTGCCAGGTTTAAGAGAGGAGATCTAAGCTTGGAAGACAAGCCACATGCTGGTAGACTGCAGGAACTCGCAGATGAGCAGCTGAAATCGCTGTTGCAAGAGAATGCCGCATAATCCACCACGCAACTAGCGAAACGTTTGAAAGTGGCTCAATCGAAGGTGGTACGGCGTCTACAGGCCTTGGGGAAGATCCAGGAGATTGGTAAGTGGATTCCGCATACTTTAACGGAGCGTGTTATTGGTCAACGACTGGGCATCTGCATGTCATTGCTGAAGAGGTTTCGAGAAAAGAATTTCTTGCGGAAGGTTTCCACCGGGGATGAAAAATGGGTCTTTTGCGACAACTCGTACGCAAGACATCTTTGTTCGACTCAGGCAAGCCATCAACATCCACTGCAAAATAGGATATCCGCGGGGGAAAAGTGCTGTTGTGTGAGTGGTGGGACATGCACTGAGTGCTGCACTTCAAACTGTTGAAACCGGGCGAAACAATGAATGTACAGCGATATAACGATCAGTTGAAACCGAACGCCGCAATCGAGCGAAAACGCCCATGGACAGGTAAAGGACGCCCCCCAGTCATCCTGTTACTCGATAATGCCAGACCACATGTCGGTGCCACCACGAAATCAACCCTTGAACAGTTACACTAGGAGGTTTTACCGCACCCGGCTCACTCCCCGTACATTGCACTTCCAGACTTTCATCTGTTTCGCTCTGTGCAACATGTTCTAGCGTTCTAGCCCAACAACGGTTCAAAACAATAGCATTTCGTCACTCCGTTCTTCAGCTCAAAACCTGAGTCTTTCTATCACAGGGGCATTCATTTGTTGCCTGAAAAATGGCAAAATGTCATTGATACTAACCGCCAATATTTCGTTGAATAATTGTGTACTGGTTTCCTATTATCTCTGTCTCTTTTCTCCTTAAAATGGCGGAAATTTTTGTATACACCTAATACATAACTCTGTAAGTTATCTCGCTCTGTTAGTCTTACATCTGAAGATGGGAGTCGCAAGCGCCCCGAAAGATCTAATGTACCTTTCTCACTCATGTGCTGTTTTTAACTGTGATTTAAGTTTTAAATACCATATGGTTTTAGATATCAACATCATGAAACGTGCTTCGACAGTTATTTTACTTTTAAAGTTCTTACTCAGCACGAAAACCTGCATTTTCACGCTTTCCAACCGTTGGTTGAAGAAGCGTATATGCTCCAGCTTCGTCCGTCTGCTTATCCGCACGATAACTCGCATAAAAATGGTTCGATGTTGATGAAATTTTAGTATGTGGTAGAGAACCATCTGGGAAGGAACCCTATTGAAAATGGGCGAAATGGGGTCAAAAGTCACGACATTAGGATCGGAATCCATTCTATTGTTCTTATGAGTGATAACTTAGGTAAAAAGATTTCGATTTCGATAAAATTTTAGTATGTGGTAAGGGACCACCTGGGAACGAACCCTGTTGAAAATGGGCGAAATGGGATCAAAGGTCAGAACATAGGAGCGGGATCCATTCCATTACCCTTATGCGTCATAACTTACGTAAAAATGCTTCGATTACGGCAAAACTTTATGATGTTGTTCCAGATGTACACGGAACTGGTTCTGTGGAATATCATGGAAATGGGGTCAAAGGTCAGACCACAGGAGTGAGATTTATTCCACAGCCATTATCGTAATAACTTGACTAAAAATGCTTCTACTCCGACAAAACTTTAGCATGTTGTTCCAGAAGAATACTGAACCGGTTCTATTGAATATCATCGAAATTGGGTCAAATATCAGGGCCGCCCCGGTGGCGCAGTGGTCTAAGCGATGGCCTCTGATCATTCGTCCGAACGCGGTGCGGGTTCGAATCCCGGTGAGTCATGGGCGTTGTGTTTGTCTTACGGCACTGGCTCTCTCCCTTCCCTGGAACCAGTGACCCTAAGTTAGGGACGGGCGACTGCTTATAGCCCGTTGAGTTGCTCACGGTGGTCGTTAAATCTCCAATCCAAAAAAAAAAAAAAAAATATCATGACACAGGAGCGAGATTTATTCCACAGCCGTTATTCTTGTGACTTGACTAACATTGCTTCTATTGCGACAAAACTTTAGTATGTTGTACCGGAGGTATACTGGACCCATTGTGTTTAATATCATCAAAATGGTGTCTAAGGTCAGGGCACAAGAGCGAGATTTATTCCACAGCCATTATCCTCATAACTTGAGAAATGATTTCTGTTATGTTTTTTTTTTTTTTTTTTTATTGGAGGTTTAACGACCACCGTGAGCAACTCAATGGGCTATAAGCAGTCGCCCGTCCCTAATTTAGGGTCACTGGTTCCAGGGAAGTGAGAGAGCCAGTGCCGTAAGACAAACACAACATCCATGCCTGACCGGGATTCGAACCCGAACCCCTTACGGACGAATGATCAGAGGCCAGCGCCTTAGACCACCGCGCCACCGGGGCGGCTCTGTTATGTTGGAAAGCGTATCCATAATCAATGCATTGCATGATTTTACTAACTTGTTTTTTTTTTTAAATTTAGTGTTTAATTTCAAAACACAATTTACTGTTGACCTGTTATCATTTTCTGAGGTTCTCTATTTTACCGCATTGCTACAGTGATAACAGAAATGTTTTGATAACATGTTTGAGAGTGTGCGTCTGGATGGAAATAGTAAAATACATTTTTTCGTCTTGGGTTTATTTCTGGCTATGAATAAAAATTCCTTTGGCTCGCAAATGAATACAGGAACAATTATTCCCTGCGGATATGCATTCGAAGCAGAAAAACAGCAGATGACACAATAAGAGCACTCCAGAAACAATCCGAGAGCAGTTTAGCTTCACTGAAGGCGCTTTCTGTAGTGGAAAAAAAAGTTAAATACTTGTGTTTATGTAAAATTTTGAGCTAATTAGTGACTGAATAAATGTTCGTGGAACAAAGTTGGATATTGATTTCCGATTAATCACGGGTGATTAATTATGTCACAGGAGTAAATGATTTTGCTGATTAATGATCAGCATTTCTCTGGATTGCTGTATAAACACATTAAGTGCCTAAAAATTAAAAAAAATTGGAAATTTTTTTATTTTTCTTGCTTTCTACTTTCATTTTTCATTTGCCAATCGGGAGCTTTTTTGCTTTCAAAGAGCGAATGGTAATAGTAAAAAATTTAATGAAGGAAACAAATCAATTGTGATTTCTTTCTCCTAATTGCGTGCGTTTTTGTTCAGTAGGGGTGAATTTTATTTGGAAGAAAAGCGAACAGATCATCTATATTTAGCAAGTAAATCGGCCTAATGTAACGTATTTGCAAAAAAAAAAAAAAAAAAAAAAGTAACAAAATAAAATGTTTTAAAGGAAGTTGATGTGTTAGTTACTCTTCAAAGTCAGCAGAAGTAGAGAATTTTAGGATTTCAAAATTCAGGTTTATGAATAAATGCGCAAGCAGAAAAAAATCAGATAGCATGATGGTTGGAATTACACTCACGGACAATAAAATTTGCACGCCTAGAAGAATGATTTTGCCGCCCCGGTGGCGCAGTGGTCTAAGGCGCTGGCCTCTGATCATTCGTCCGTATGGGGTCCGGGTTCGAATCCCGGTCAGGCATGGATGTTGTGTTTGTCTTACGGCACTGGCTCTTTCCCTTCCCTGGAGCCAGTGACCCAAAATTAGGGACGGGCGACTGCTTATAGCCCATTTGAGTTGCTCACGGTGGTCGTTAAACCTCCAATCAAAAAAAAAAAAAAAAAGAATGATTCAACCGCGAAACTTTGCAAACAGCTAGAGTGCGTGCTGGTATGCAAATTATCCACTTTTAGTGCGACTGCGCATGACCGCACACCCTTTAGTGTGCTGCAAGCACGAACCGGCGGCCTCATAAACCAGCATGTAGTCGATGGCCTATGAAAGCCAAAAGCACCATCCAACGCAAGCTAGAGTACACAGGGCCACCCCGGTGGCCTCTGATCATTCGTCCGAAAGGGGTCCGGGTTCGAATCCCGGTGAGGCATGGATGTTGTGTTTGTCTTACGGCACTGGTTCTCTCCCTTCCCTGGAAACAGTGACCCCAAATTAGGGACGGGCGACTGCTTATAGCCCATTGAGTTGCTCACGGTGGTCGTTAAACCTCCAATCAAAAAAAAAAAAAAAAAAAAAGAGTGCACAGTGACAAGAATGCCGGGGACACTCCAGAGACGTCCACTTACGCAACTTATTAATTTTGAGATATTCCTGATCATCGAACCGAACACCGCAGGGTGGTCAGCGCGCCGTGTAGCCCACCACGTGGATCGTTCTGACCATACCATACCGTCCGACTGTGTTAGGAGCAGTGGACACGTGCTAGCA
Source organism: Macrothele yani (assembly GCA_039090855.1). NCBI lineage: Eukaryota > Metazoa > Arthropoda > Arachnida > Araneae > Macrothelidae > Macrothele > Macrothele yani. The sequence goes on along the minus strand of CM077032.1, from coordinate 16,314,004 downwards.
TTGCCGCTCAGCAGAGCGGCTCCGAACGGAGTAGGAGGACCACCGGTGGAGAGGATGAACGAATCGTGCGCCAGGCACGAACGGATTCCACGGAGACACTGTCCACTATACAGGTCGATGTAGCGGCTTCTGTGTGCACACGAACCATTTCCCAACTCCTGGTGGAAGCGAATCTGCGATCCAAGCGCCCCTTTACGTGCGCTGCCATTAACACCTTAATATCGCCGGCTCCGTGTGCGGTGGTGCTAGGCCATAGCGACGTGGAACGCCACAAGATGGTGACGTGTGGTGTTTAGCGATGAGTGCCGCTTCACTTTGCGGACAGATGATCATCATGTCTGGGTGTGGAGGACCCCGGGTCAACGGCACAATCCCAACCTCGCTATCGAGCGCCGCACCTACCCCACTGCAGGCATTATGATCTGGAGAGCCATTGCCAAGGTTGGCCGATCAGCTCTAGTAGTGGTACGTGGATCATTAACAGGCCAGTGGTTTCTGGATGAGATCTTACGGCCCCATGTGCTCCCATTGCTGGCCGGGATTCCAGGAGCGCTATGCCAGCAGGATAATGCCCACCCGCAGACGGCTCGGCGACCGCCAACGCCATGTCCAGACCCTTCCATGGCCTGCCCGCTATCCGGACATGTCCCCTATCGAGCATGTGTGGGACAAGTTGAAACGCCGTTTACCACCGTGCCGCACCATTCGGGATTTGGAGCACATCGTCCAACACGTGTGGGCCAATCTGCCGCAGGACATCAGGCGTCTGTTCGTCTCCTTGCCGGACCGTATTGCAGCATGTATCGCTGGTTGAGGCGGGTGACCCGCTACTGAAGGTGACCGCACTGCGTGCCAGAGATCCCTCTGTAATTGTCCTGCAGCTCTGTTTTTGGCATCATGCGTGTCTTTTATTTGTATCATTGCGTCCGTAAAATTTCAGTTCAACCTGATGCTTCCTTCTTCGCGCACAAATTTCAGTGTCCGTGGGTGAATAAATACCGGATGTTCCCGTACTTGTAGTTGTGGAACAGGCGCTATTATAAGTATAATGAATAGAATTCTCCGGCTGGATGTGTAGTGCAGGAAATCTTACGTTAAGTCAAGTTAGGGTTATTGAAAGGTTACTTGACGTAGCTAAAGTGTGCTTAATCTTCAAAGTGCTAGAGTTTGTTTAGGTAAGACACACACGTGCAATAAATTCCAAGAATATGGAATTTATTTTTTACTCAGCGTTCCTCATTATCTTGAATATCAGTAATATAACTTCGGTTTTAGTACATTAGTACCTTGAAGGCTCCTTATTAGAGCGGTAAACACAATATACCCTGAACATAACGTAAACACTCAATGAAATAGACTTAACGGCCAGACAGAGCTCTGACAATAAAATGAACTAAGTAAACGTACTCACTTTTAACCTTTTATTGGGGAGCTCCTGGTATTACTCAAATACACACTCCAATATAACGCAACTACTGATAGCCCGGACTTTCGTACTATCGTAGAAAAGTAGGTAAATCGCATATCAATAATCAGGAAGAACCTATCACATATAAAACGAAGCTCTCTGGTATACTTGAGGGCGCCTATATATATACTGCATACCACCACGTCATGACTTACACTCGTTGCCACATATTATTCAGCGGGAGAAACAACATCTCGTTAAGTGAGAAGATAATTTGCATAGGAAAATAAAATAACAAGAGATAGTAAAATCAAAAAGAAACTGAATCTAGAGTATACGTCACATAAGGGTCGCCCAAGTGAAAGTGAGACCGTTCGCCTTACGCTACATTCGCAACAATCCACGGCGCTATGTGTGCTTATCTGTCAGCATCTGACTTCACAAATCCGTAGGGAATGGCTCAGCAACTAAGACGTCTCCATCGGGTAGGGCTAAACAGCACAAGCTATTAAATCATAGCTAGCTAGATGAAAGCCTGTCAATAACGACGGGGGAAATAAAATTTATGATACAGAAATGATTGACATTTATTTATTGAGTTTTTGATTTCCACGTCAATAGATGGCGACACTGGCTCACAGCTTTCTAAAAATTTCCCGAGCAGTCGGTTATGGAATTTGATAGTCTGTTTGTTATGTGACTTTGTAAAACTTTTAGTCCCTATTTCGTCAGCACTTCCTTGTACACAACTTTTTTCGTGTACTCTGACTGTGAACCCTGTATCAATTTACCCTGTTCTTTTCCGTGAACCATTTTTATCTTGACGTCGTCAGAGCGTTGTACTCTTGACGTTGCCACATGCAGATGGCTAAACACCGGTTCAGGTAGTGAACCAAAATTTCTGGTGTAAAGTTTTTCGTAGCCGTCCCAGTGGCGTAGTGGTCTAAGCGATGGCTTCTGATCATTCGTCCGAAAAGGGTCCGGGTTCGAATTCCGGTGTTGTATGAATGTTGTGTTTGTCTTACGGCGCTGGTTCTCTCCCTTCTCTGGAGTCAGTGCTCCTTAATTAGGGACGGGCGACTGCTTATAGCCCACTGAGTTGCACACAGTGGTAGATAAACCTCAAACCAAAAAAGGTTTTCCTATCTCTAGAGTTGACCGTGTGACGTAACGCATCTCTGACGTCATGTGAGAATGATTTGGATTAGATGACGTGTAGGTGATGACGTCACTTACGCGAAAACACGAAAAGCTAAGCGTGACGTCACAAACATTTGTTTCTCGGTTGTTGCTGTTACTACTTAAAGAGTGACACGCAGGAGGAGGTCTCCAGAAGATTATATATCAGGATAAAGACAAAGGGCGAGAGTGATAGCGAGAATCTTCCAAATACGTGGAGACAATGCAAATAGACAAAGTAATCGCTCTTTCCATGTCTTTCTTTAATTAACACAATGGAACCGAAAAATTGTTATCCGTGCACCATTGTGATTGGGCCCCAGATCTCTCGATAATGATAGCAGAGTGCGTTCTTCTTACGCTACAGTGGCCAACAAACTGGGCTAGTTAACCAGAGGTCCGGAGTACAATCCCAACGGTGTCCGAAAAAAAAAATGTCGGTTGCTGTGTGTTAATTAAAGGAAAATGCAGAAAGAGCGATGGCTTTGTCTATTCACATTGTCTCCACGTATTTGAAAGATTCTCACTATCATTCTCGCTCTTTGGATTTATGAGCTATAACTTAATAGCTTGTGCCGTTAAGCCCCACCAGATGGAGACGTCTCAGTTGCGAGACAATATCTACGGATTTGTGAAGTCAAATGCTGACACATAAACACACATAGCGCCGTGGATTGTTGGCCACAATAGCGTAAGGCGAACGCAGTCTGCTAGTTATCGAGAGATCTGGGCATACGATCCAAGCGATGTACGGATAACAATTTTCCAGTTGCTGTACGCTAATTAAAGAAAAACGTCGAAAGAGTTATGACTTTGTCTATTCACATTGTCTCCACATATTTGGATGATTTTCACTAACAGAATCTGGGTTAGGATTATTGGAATATTATGTTGTTGCTGTTCCTTCTTGTGGATTTAAAAACCACCTTGAGCAAGTCGAGGGCTATTATTTATCTCCCGTTTCTAATGTAGAGCCACCAGTTCCAGGGAAGGGAGGGAGCCAGTTCCGTGAGACAAACACAACATCCACGCATGAGCAGTATTCGACCACGGACCCAATTCGCACGAATGATCAGAAGACATCCCTTCTGATCATTCGTCCGAAAAGCACCACCTTGAGCTAGTAGAGGGTTATTATTTGTCTCCCGTCACCTAATGTAGAGTCACCAGTTCCAGGGAAGGGAGGGAGCCAGTGCCGTGAGACAAACACGACATATACGCCTGAGCGGTATTCGACTCCGGACCGAACGGATGAATGATCAGAAGCCATCGCTTCTGATCATTCGTCCGAATTGCTTCTGATCAATCGTCTGATCATTCGTCCAAAAACCACCACCTTGAGCTAGTAGAGGGCTATTATTTGTCTCCCGGGCCTAATGTAGAGCGCCGCCCCGGTGGCGCAGTGGTCTAAGCGATGGCATCTGATCATTCGTCCGAACGGGGTCCGGGTTTGAATCCCGGTGAGGCATGGATGATGTGTTTGTCTTACGGCACTGGCTCTCTCCCTTCCCTGGAACCAGTGACCCTAAATTAGGGACGGGTGACTGCTTATAGCTCATTGAGTTGCTCACGGTGGTCGTTAAACCTCCAATCAAAAAAAAAAAAAAAAATGTAGAGCCTCCAGTTCCAGGGAAGGGAGGGAGCCAGTGCCATGAGACAAACACGACATCCACGCATGAGCGGTATTCTACCCCAAACCCAATTCGGACGAATGATCAGAAGCCATCGCTTAAACCACTGCTCTTCCGCAGTGGAAATCAGCGATTCAAAGCTGCGGAATCTTTTTGAATCTTATGGAAGAGCGCAACGATTTATCATACTGTGCGAAAGAGATCTTACATTTACTTCCAACATATCAGTATACTTTCTTGGGAGAAATCAGGAACGCTCTCTATTCGTATTTTCTTAACAGAACGATTTGTTTGAGTACTTTCCCCGTCAAAGGGATTCTCAACGTTCTAAAAGGCTAAACACCAAAGATAAGGTTCTTGAATTGCTCATGACTGCAAAGATTAGGTAAGGACTTTTTACTTTAAAAAAAAAAAAAAAGAAAATAGGATTCTGAATTTGCTAGCAGCGCTTGTTTAGAAAAGATAAAAAAATGGCATTTTCTTGGTGGAAGATCTAAAACGTATTTATCACAGGCGGAACTGTCTTCTGATAAAGTAGAACGTTGTCAACAAAAAATGCAGAATGATACAGTGTTTATAGAAACAGGTTTATCTGTTCGGACGAAAACAGCAGAAGATATCTGCTTAACGCTTTATTCCCTAAATACAGAGACAAATATTCTAACGCCTTTTAGCTATTATTCGAAAAGGTACTGCGCGGTTTAAAGATCGCCTTAGTGGTCTAAGGCGATGGCCTTCTGATCGGTGGCGCAGTGGTCTAAGGCGATGGCCTCTGATCATTCGTCCGAAAGGGGTCCGGGTTCGAATCCCGGTGAGGCATGGATGTTGTGTTTGTCTTACGGCACTGGCTCTCTCCCTTCCCTGGAACCAGTGACCCTAAATTAGGGACGGGCGACTGCTTTATAAGCCCATTGAGTTGCTCACGGTGGTCGTTAAGCCTCGAATCAAAAAAAAAAAAAACAGCAAGTAAACAACATATGACTTTTTTTTTAGCACGTCTTTTATAAAAAAAAAGATCGTGCTTATGTTATCGGTTTGTCCGTCCGTCCCCCTGTCCGTCTGTATCCAGGATATCTCTGCAACTATCAGTCCGATCTGAAAAATTCTTTTTGCATTGGGAAGCTTAAAATATGAGAATGATGATCCTTTGTTTCGTTTATTTTTTCCGATGTACAATTTTGCCGCTAGAGGGCGTAAAGGCTGATGATGTCGAATTCAAAAATACGTTTTATTCCACATATTTGCTTCTAAACATCCGATTGAAAAAATCTTTTATCTTTCGATTTCATTTATGTCGAAGAGTATTTTAGATATAGTTACTTTTTCCAAATTACGCATATATTTTTCGCCAGGGAGCGTAAAAATAAATTACAGTTTTCCCGATAACCCTTCTTCTAAACCTCCGATTTGAAAAAAAAAAATCTTCAGCGGATACACCTTCTGATAGAAAATCTTTTGCATATAATTTCTAATTTTTGGTAAAGAATACTTTAGCCACCAGGGCGTGTAAGCGTTAATTTTTGCTTCTGATGTATTTGCCACAAAATCTGAGCTTCTAAAATATCGATTGAAAAAATTCTTTCGTGGACTGATGCCACTCACATCGATAAACCTTTTCGTAATATTTTCTTCTTAACATATTCCACTATTTCTCCGATAGGGGCGTAGATGTATATCTTATTTTTATCATCATCTCTAGTTCTAGGAGTCCGATTTGGAAATATCCTTATTTGTTGGATATTGATTTCAGTGTGACATGTTTTTCATATAATTTCAAAACTTTCAAGTAATTCGTAGACTTTCCGCTAGGGGGCGTAGAGGTAAATTGCGTTTTGCCTTATATCTCTGCTACTAAATCTCCGATTTGAAAACTTCTTTCTGCACGGAATACATCTCGTGATGCGAAATCCTTTGCACATAATTTCTAATTTTTGTAAAAAATGGTGTTGCCACGAGGTGGCGTAAATCTTAATTTCCGCTTCTGATGTATTTGCAGTAAAATATGAGCTCCTAAAATCTCGATTGAAAAAAGTCGTTTGTTCAGCGACACTACTCATGTCGACAAACCTTTTTGGAACATTTTCTTCTTGAAATAATATATGGTTTCTACGCAAGAAGGCGTAGACGTATATTTCATTTTTGTCAATACCTCTACTTCTAAGAGTCCGATTTAAGAAATTCCTTCTTTGTTGGATAGTGTTTCCGATGCGAAATGTGTTTCCTATAAATTCAAAATTTTTAAGTAAATCATAGACTTTCCGCTAGAACGCACAATGGTAAATTGCGTTTTCTGCTCCTAAAACTCCGATTTGAAAAATTCTTCCTGTATCGCATACAAGACCTGATGGAAAAATTTTTTCACATAATTTCTTATGTTTGGTAAAGAACGGTTTGCCCACCAGGTGGCATGTGCTTCTGATGTATTTGTAGCAAAATCTGGGATCCTGAAAACTCGACTAATTTTTTCTTGGACCGATACGGCTCATATGGATAAACGTTCTGAGAATACTTTCTTCCTAAAAGAATGCATGGTTTTCCCAACAGGGGACGTAAAGTCACATCTTATTCTTGTCGATATCTCTGTTTCTAAGAGTCCGATTTGAAAAATTCTTTCTGTGTTGGAGAGCGTTTCCGGCGCAAAATGTTTCTCATATAAATTCATGTTTTTCTTAACCCACAAGTCTGCAACCAGAGGGCGTAAGCTCACGATTCCGTTTACGGCAATATCTTAGGGATTAAAAACCCGATTGAAAAACTCCTTTCTCACGTCAGATCTATTGTTTTCCATACCGGTTCCATTGACTTTGAATAGCTTTGATAAATTTAATTTGCGTCAGAACTGATTCAAAAGACGTGCTTATTACACCCGAAAATGCGGTGTCATCTTTCTTGTTTTAGGTTTATAACGAGTAACAAATTTAGAGTTTTCAAATTAACTGCAAAATACACCAATGTTTGTAGAAATTGCAACGTCATGAAGGATTTTTTTGGGGGGGGGGGGGTTGGATTTTTAACGACTACCGTGAGCAACTCAATGGGCTATAAGCAGTCGCCCGTCCCTAATTTAGGGTCACTGGTTCCAGGGAAGGGAGAGAGCCAGTGCCGTAAGACAAACACAACATCCATGCCTCACCGGGATTCGAACCCGGACCCCTTACGGACGAATGATCAGAGGCCAGCGCCTTAGACCACTGCGCCACCGTCGTGAAGGATTACTAGTATTAGCTTGACACTTACAGGATATGTACATCAGATTGTGTGACGTATATTCTAAAATAACTTTCATTTTTAGTTCCTTTTCCTATGTAAATTTGAGTTTGTGCTCCTTTACACTTTCCAAACCTAACGTGACATCTTCTCTCGCAAGAATGAGGTTGGCAACACAATTGAGGTCAGAGAGAGTGACGTATGAATGTGATAAGAACGTTAAATAAAAAAAACGATACAGCAGTTGCTTATGTGTATGGGTGGAGACGTTTTTTTTTTTTTTTTGGTTGGAGGTTCAACGACCACCGTGAGCAACTCAATGGGCTATAAGCAGGCGCCCGTCGCTAATTTAGGGTCACTGGTTCCAGGGAAGGGAGAGAAAGCCAGTGCCGTAAGACAAACACAACATCCATGCCTCACCGGGATTCGAACCCGGACCCCGTTCGGACGAATGATCAGAGGCCATCACTTAGACCACTGCGCCATGGGGCGGCGTGGAGATGTTCGAACGCTGTTAAGAGATACGTGAATTGTAATAATAGCAGTGCTATTTTGTGGATGTCATCATTCGTGCCGGACCAATAAAAGGTTATCGTAAGTCTGACTTCTGTATATGTTTCGTCTGTCCGTAAAAGCTGAATTAGGAACTCTTGTATGGTATTCTCATTTAGTTTAACATTTTCTTAGTTATGGGTTTAGACATAGCGTAACACCAATCTCTCACACGAAAAATGGTTACGTTATAATTGGGACATGCAAATGATTGAAACATCAGCGAAAATGTGCATGTGTTTTCGGAGCATTGCCTTCTGAAGTGTCCACTGTAGGGAATAAAGAGCTGTCTCAAACGAGATGTTGCAATCAGTGAAAGACGACATTGCGTTCAAAGAGTGTTTATTGTTTGTCACTATGCCCTGTTGTTGAGAGCAAAGAACTTTACTGCCATGAGATGGCGTAGCGAACGTGAATTCTGCGCTCCATGAAGGAGAGATCTCGTTTTTGTTGTTATTACCTTCAGAGGTCAAAGATCGTACATCGTTGCGTGAGAAAGTGCTGTATGTTTTTATCTTGCCTAGAAAAACAAAGCTACCATGTGCATGTTTGATGTTTGTGCAACTTAATGGTGTATTCTGTTTTCATGTTTGTCTCAGTAAAATATTCGCTGTGTTTCAAGAAAGTGCAGTCGTCTTTTTTAATACATGCTTTAGCACGGGTAGTGCTTCTGCTCGTAATACTTCGGCGTCTAAATAGGTCATATTACGAATGTCTGACGAACTTTGAGGGAGGAAGGATTGTTGGGATGAGAGAACCTGGATTTTCCAACCGTGTGAAATTGCCACTTGTACGAGACGAAAATCCAATACAGTTATGTGAACGGGGCGTCAGTTGGCAGATGAGGCTCGGTCACATAGATATCAGCCGAATGGACCTCAAATTTGCACGATTGCACATATTGACAGACACCTCTTTCGCATGTCAGTGACCGATTGCACCGGGACATCTATGTAGCGTAGCAGTGGAGCACTTTCACGTTTCGGGCTTTCAACTCCAGTTCAGTTCGACGTCGTCGGCTTGGTCGCTAGCAGCATATTGCACCACATTCCTTTGACCGTCATCCGCAGAAGCCTCGGGCTGCTATGGGGTCACGAACACTGTCACTAGCACGCTAATTGGCAACAGGTCGTGTTTTCTGACAAGTCACGATTTTCCTGATTAAGTACGTATTCGATTTGCTATAATTTACTGTCAACGTGTCGTGCCTGTGGCCGAGAATTAAAATGCACACCTAATAATACACTGGTGTGCAATAATTAAGGACGAAGAGGAGATATTAGCATAACAGTGGAACGAGCAGACAGAACGGACCGAAAGACCACTCAGGGGATAGACTAGGGTCCGGTACGGTAGGGCATGCGCATATATGAAGCATGCCGCAGGGGGGTGGGGGAGTGTCGAAAGAGTATAAAGCACACGGGCGGTGTACGCTCAGCAATTTGGTCAAAGCTATTGCACGGTGTACATCGGTTTGGACGACGTCGAGTTGCTGCCACCGTGTGATATGGCCAACAGGCAATCCAGTAGACGACATCTGGATGACTTTACCCGAGGTCCCGTCATTGGGAAGTTGGAAGAAAGTCGAAGTGTGACTAGTGTGGCCGAGGAGTTCGGGATCGCTCACAGCATCGTTTTACGAGCTTGTAGAGCATTTCAAACGACAGGAACAGCTGTCCCAGAGTTTAGCAGTGGTCATCCACGAGCAACCACGGCGGCCGACGACCGGTATTTTGTCCTACAAGTGATAAGAGACAGACGGCAGACAGCGGGAGAAATCGCAAGGCACATGCAACAGACAACTGGACGTCCGTTATCGCGTTTTACCGTGGCCAGCAAGCTGCACAGAGGTGGTCTATTTGCACGACGACCAGTACGGTGTGTGCCATTAACGCCTGTTCATCGAAGTGGTGGTTTCTGTGGTGCCAGGAACAAAAGAACTGGACACATCAGCAATGGGGTTGAGTTATCTTTACGGATGAGAGTCGATTTAGTCTGACGAGCGATACTGGACGCATACACGTCTGGAGAGAGCAAGGAACTCGCAATCACACCTCCAACATCATCGAAAGGGACCGGTTTGGAGGTGGCGAAGTTCTTGTTTGGGGCGGTATCATTCTTGGTAGCCGTACTGACCTCCACATCTTCCAAGGAGGTTCAGTCACTGGTTTCCGCTTATGTACCGAGGTTCTCCTGCCTCACGTGCATCTGTTTAGAGATGCTGTGGGTCCTGAGTTCCTCTTCATGGACGGCAACGCTACACCTCATCGTATAGTGGCTGTCGCAGAGCTGTGGAGAGTGAAGATATTCAACGCATGGATTGGCCCGCAAGGTCCCCGGACCTAAATTCAATCGAACACGTGTGGGACCTTCTCCCGAGACGCTTAGTAGCACGTCACCAGCCGGCAGCAATGATTCCGCAGCTGCGATTGGCGCTATAAGAGGAATGGGCCGCAATACCTCAACAGCTTCTTGACAACCTCGTCCTCAGCATGGACAGATATTGTAAATCCTGCAACGCAGTCAGGGGTGATCACATCCCCTACTTAAGACTTACTGGATTTTTCTTGGCAGCCGCCTGTCACCTGGACGTTTCTGTCTTCTGTCCAGTTGTGCTCGAAGCTGCCTTTTCAATAAAGTGCCTTTGTATCCTTTGGATTCCTTGTTTGGACGGTTTTGCTCCCTTGTCCCGTATTCTTACATCTTGGGGATCTCATGGTATGATTTGAGTTGATCTGGAGCACTTCTGCTCGACGTTACATTCGAAAAACCGTCTCGTCCTTAATTTTTGCACGCCAGTGTACTGTATAGAGAAACTTTGCATGTGTGTTTGAGGTAATCTCACAAACTACTGAACCGATTTGGATAATTCATTCACTGTTGGGAAGCTTATTTCTTTCCTGCGGATGTAGCTCTTTCGTTTATTTTTTGTTATTTGTTACAGTTTTTTAATATGTTTTATTACTTTTGGCTGTACTACCGAATCAGATCGCTTTCATGTAGTTCCCGATTTCCCGTGTATCGTTCCGCTTTGTTTAAATACAACCTGATCACACCCAACGTGAAAGAAAAGTAGTTCACGATAATATACGGATTTTATTTTCACTAATCTCGAAAACTACTCAACCGATTTTGCATAATTCTTTCACCGTTGGGAAGCTTACTTCTTTCCGGTGGACATACGCTGTTCGTTTTTTTTTTATTATTTTTGGCTGTACTGCCGAGTAAGAAAGCTTTCAAGTAGTTCCCGATTTCCCGCGCATCGTTCCGCTTACGGTGGATTGTACAAAGAAAATGCCATGGTAACATAAAAAAATTACGTATGACAATAAAAATTAGCGATGAGAAATCTTCGGGCTCCAGTGTGGGCGGTGGCGGATTGTAGAAAGAAACAGACTCGTGTTTTAAATAGATAGATGACAAAATACTTAATTAAGGGTAATTCAGCATTGAATCCGTAGCCGATATACAAAGATATTGAAATACAAGACGTAATGTTGAAGTTCTTACTTGTTTCTTCTTTTCGTTTACAAAAAGTATTCGTCGTAGACATTTCCTCTTTCTGCATTTTTGTTTCTGCAGCTTTAATAGCATCAAAAAGGTTAAGATCATCATACGATTCTGATACGCTTACACATTTTTCCGCTTTTACGTTAGGTATTACATTTTATGGAAACAAGTCATTTCAACCCCGAAAAATGTTTTTCAACTGTGGAGCATCTCTTTAAAAAAAAATAGAAACTGCGAATGGAGCAGCCTCTAGCGATAAAGCATGGTTCGCAATGTTTTTACGTTACCCCAGGGTGCATACCGCACAGGGATAAAAAAAAATATTTTCAAATAAAACATTATTTTCTCGGAGTTCTATACATGGCTGCTTTCGTGAAAGCGGGACCAATTACGGTAATTGTTTCTAGGCGGAAGACTCTTTCAGTTCGGGGAAATAGTTTTAAAAATCGCCGATTTCCTTAAAAGGCATAGAGAAGCAAGGAATCATTCAGGGCGCTTTGGATAACTCATATTCCTCCTCTGGAACTTGTTACGATGCTTACAAAACGCGCGTTTCTCAGAGCGCTGCTTTCAGAACGCAAGAGTATCTACTGATACGTTTGCCTCATTTTGACCTTAATTACGCATTTTTAGAAACGACATAGCAATGTTACACGCATAGGATGGATTGCAACTGTTTGGATAGAGTTTTTTAATGACAACTCTTCTTGAAGAAAATTTGCTGATACTGAATATTTGTATCATACTAGCAATCATGCCCGTTCTCCGAACGATGAATCTATAAAATCATTTTTTGAACATAAAATTAAAGAAAGGGAAAAGTAATAAATGGAAAAAAGTGATATAAAATCCGTAACTGTTTTTTTTTTTTTAGTTTGCTTCCACTGGGGCAGTGTAAGCATGCCCGGCGCGTAACTGGAAGACCCGGGGTTCGATTCCCGATGGCTGCCGATGATAACTTTTCCATGACACACTTATAAACGTGGAAAGAGAGATGACTTCTATTTGGTGTCCCTAACTCACGTCAACTGTGTATTTATTTATTTATTATCCGTAACTGTTTTACGATTTAGAACAGTGTCGTGGCCGCCCTGGCGGCGTAGTGCTCTAAGCGATGGCCTCTGATCATTCGTCCGAAAGGGGTCCGGGTTCGAATCCCGGTGAGGCATGGATGTTGTGTTTGTCTTACGTACTGGCTCTCTCCCTTCCCTGGAACCAGTGACCCTAAATTAGGGACGGGCGACTGCTTATAGCCCATTGAGTTGCTCACGGTGGTCGTTAAACCTCAAACAAGCAAAAACAACAGTGTCGTGACGTCAATGCATACGTAAAACGGAGCAGTCTTTGGCGCCCCTTAATTTTCAATCAAAATTTGAAATTTTCAAAGCATTTCAGTGATTCAGACAAAATTATCTTTAAACCTATCAGCATTTTGAAACGGTGAAGCTAAACCACCCTTATGAATGTTTTGGCTTTCAGACTTTTTTTTTGTAGGTGTAGAAGTGGTAGAAAAATTCAAGCAAACAATGTTTGAAAGCGCTGTTTTTTTTTCTTGTTTTTTTTATTATTAATTCGTGCATTTGCAAGCATCCGGACTTTATTACCTAACAGCTTGCCATTATTTAGATCTCTAGGTTATTTAGAAGTGGTCTAACAATTCGCGAAAATTTCAAGCAGACGTTTCAACTCCGCCATTTTTTTTTTTTTTCTGTGAACTTTCCTTGGTATCGGAACCTTGACATCTATCAGCATGGTAATTTTCAAATCTCTAGGTCATTTAAAAGTGGTCAAACAATTTGCGAAAAATTCAAGCAGACAATGTCCAAAAGCTACCATTCTGATTTTTTTTTTTGTACTTTGTAGGTATGCGGACCTAACGACTTATCAGCATGATAATTTTCAGATCTGTAGGACATTTAGAAGTGTTTGAACAATTCTCGGAGAATACACTCGCATTTTCCTTCTTTGCTTTTTATATACGAGGTGAAATCCTATATTAACATAGGTTTTTACGTATGCCGGAGGATAACGCCGAACTCTAAAAGCGTCGCTACGTCATTAAGCATTGCGTCATTACCAGTTTTGATTGTAGCCTGTCCTTTTACCCAGTGAAGAGAGAGTGCTAAAAATAGCTGCGTCACTATGGCAGCAGGTCACAGGACCAGAACTTTCTTGTGTGGTTAATGCTGAAGACAAAATGAGCCGCTCGTTCCTTTCTTTGCGTCTTTAAAAAATGCTTAAAAATCAGAAAATTACTTTTTGTTAATTTTTTTTTTTTTTTTTTTTTTGTAAAAGAGGGATGATAGTTGTGAGTTCATGCTGTAAAAATTGCAATGCATTGTGATTCATATTTTGCCATATATCCGTCTTTTTAAATGGATCCCATCGAAAACTGGAGAATTTTGTGAAATTTAAGAATTTAATTTCTCGTAAACTAAATCGAAATTAAAAAAAAAAAGGGTGACGAGGTGCAAAAATTCGGCTATGGTCATACATACGTATAAAGTTTCGTGGTTCTGTTGCTGTTAGTGTGTTCGGCGAACTGATAGTACTTTTTTGCTTACCTTAACTTTGAAATACAATAGATCTTGAAGTATCGCCATAATCGAAAAACGGTTTATTTCAGGTTGTTCCCGAACAATTCTCTACAAACGACATAAATTTCATATTTTTGTGTTCAATACTTTTTGTGCTGCGAGCTAAAAAAGTGCAAGTGTCGCGAAATTTCTAAAACAGCGGTGGCGGCAATTACTTTTTTAGCACGTCTTTTGTGAAAAAAGATCGTGCTTATGCTATCTGTTTGTCCGTCCGCCCGTCCGTCAGCCTGTAGACACGATATCTGTGCAACTATTAGTCCGATTTGAAAAAGTCCTTTTGCATTGGGAAGCTTGAAATATGAAAATGACGATCCTTTATTTCTTTTCGTTTTTACGATGTACAATTTTGCCGCTAGAGGGCATAAATGCAGTGATGTCGAATTCAAAAATACATTTTATTCCACATATTTGCTTCTAATCATCCGATTGAAAAAATCCTTTCATCTTTCGATTCCATTTATGTGGAAGAGTATTTTAGGTACAGTTACCTTTACAAATTACGTATAGAATTTCCGCTAGGGGGCGTAAATGCAGATGATGTCGAATTCAAAAAATACATTTTATTTCACATATTTGCTTCTAATCATCGGATTGAAAAAAATATTTATCGTTCGATTGCATTTATGTCGAAGGGTATTTAAGATATAGTTACCTTTACAAATTACGTATAGAATTTCTGCTAGGGGGCGTAAAAGAAAATTACGTTTCCCCCGATATCTCTTCTTCTAAAACTCCGATTTGAAAAATGTTTTCTTTAGCGGATGCAACTTCCGATGGAAAATCTTTTGCATTTAAATTCTAATTTTTGGTAAAGAATAAATTTTGGCCACCAGGGGGCGTAAGTCTTAATTTGTGCTTCTGATGTATTTGCCATAAAATCTGAGCTTCTAAAATCTCGATTGAAAAAAGAAAGTCGTTTGTGGACCGATATTACTCTTGTCGACAAACATTTTAGGAACATTTTTTTCTTAAAGTAATGCATGATTTCTACGCAAAGGGTGTAGACTTATATCTTATTTTTGTCAATGTCTCTACTTCTGGGAGTCTGATTTAAAAATTTCCTTCTTTGTTGGATAATGTTTCCGGCGCGAAATGTTTTTCATATAAATTTAAAATTTTCAAGTAAATCATATACTTACCGCTAGGGGGCTCAAATGGCAAATTGCGTTTTCTGCATTATTTCTGCTTCTAAAACTACGATTTGAAAACTTCTTCCTGTATCGCATACAATACCTGATGGAAAATATTTTTCATATAATTTCTAATGTTTGGTGAAGAATGGTTTGGCCACCAACGGGCATAATTGTTAATTTCTGCTTCTGTTATATTTGCAGCAAAACCTGGGCTCCTGAAATCTCGACTAATTTTTTTTCTCTTGGACCGATACAGCTCTATCGAAAAACGTTTTGAGAATTCTTTTTTTCTAAAATAATGCACGGTCATCCCACCAGAAGGCGTAAAGTCAC
Organism: Macrothele yani; assembly: GCA_039090855.1. NCBI lineage: Eukaryota > Metazoa > Arthropoda > Arachnida > Araneae > Macrothelidae > Macrothele > Macrothele yani. Next base: position 16,298,454 of record CM077032.1, on the reverse strand, counting down.
ATCATATTTTTGTCGATATCTGTGTTTCTAAGAGTCCGATTTGAAAAAAATATATCTGTGTTGGAGAGCGTTTCAGGTGCGAAATGTTTCTCATATAAATTCATATTTTTCGTAACGCACAAGTCTGCAACCAGGGGGCGTAAGCTCACGATTCTGTTTACAGCAATATCTAAGGGATTAAAACCCGATTGAAAAAACTTCTTTCTTCCGTCAGATACTATTGTTTTCCTTACCGGTTCCATTGACTTTGAATAGCTTTGATAAATAATTTAATTTGCGTCAGAACGGATTCAAAAGACGTGCTTATTACACCCGAAAAGTTGGTGTTATCTTTCTTGTTTTTAGAATAAAGAGATTACTGACGGAAACATTTGAAAAAGTAGACTAAGATATCATCTTAGAAAATGCCTATTGTTTTTTTAATTATAAGCTAACCCTGCCAGACATCAACTTTGCCTTTATTAAAAATAAAACTATAAAGTTCCAACAAACATTCTATACAATTGCATCAAATAGCCATAACAGTGTAATTTTTTTTATTCTTAATATCATCTCAGAAAATGCCTATTGTTTTTTAAATAGTCTTTGGGTTAACAAAAGTTAATGACATATAAATGAACCCGCATTTTATATCCTCTCTCTCACACTCACACACCTGATATTTCAGAGCGGAGTTTTAGAAGATTAAATTCAGTGAAACAGGGAACACTGCAAAAAAGCTTCCGAAATTCACGAGCCAGTTTTTGTCATTTCTTTCGTGGATTAATGAAGCATATTTCTGATACAACCTTTTCAGTTAAATGACAGAAACAAACACGAATTTCATGGATTTTTCGTACCACGAGAAATTTCTGAATTTTTTTTTTTTTTTTTTTTTTTTGAAGGTTTAACGACCACCGTGAGCAACTCAAAGGGCTATAAGCAGTCACCCGTCCCTAATTTAGGGTCCTTGGTTCCAAGGAAGGGAGAGAGCCAGTGCCGTAAGACAAACACAGCATCCATGCCTCACCGGGATTCGAACCCGGACCCTTCACGACCCGCATCATCATAAGCCAGCGTTTAGAGCACTGCGACACCGGGGCGTGCAGGTTCGTGATGAGCATCAGGACTGCACCCATTTTCAGTCGTAAAATGTTTGGCGGAAATTCACTCATCCCGATCGTGTGGAAAAATTTAACTCGATAGTTCACTCTTTCACTCTCATCTTCAGTCACAGCTGTGTTTGTAAATGTTGGTGGAATGAGATTCGCGTTGTGAATATTCTTCATTCTCTTTTGTCTGAAACATATAGTTGCGACCCATTGATGGCTCACGCCTTCCAGTAAGGCTCTTACTTTTTTTTTTTTTTTTTATTTCTGCAGGAGAGTCATTTTATTAAGAGTAAGTATATGCAATAAAGTATTTACTTACTTTAGGACTGATCATAGAACACCATGCGCACACCAAGTCTGACACTGAACTGAGCGCCTGATATGGATAAGGGCCCCACGCTCCTCACATAGACTTTATAACGGCACTTTGCCGCGACGTTGTAAAGTCCATGTGAGGAGCGTGGGGCCCTTTATTTTGATACCTGAACCATATTTTGACGTTCAGCCGTTCTCTCAAATTAGGTCTCACAGTAAAAAACCTTATAGAATGAAGATATAGATGACGCAACTTAATATGTACATTCTAAATGTTTTCACTAAAAATGGTCAACGGAATGTTTATTTACATCTTTACATAAGGGGAAACGTCTTACTTACATGAGAAAATTGGATCGAATGAATATTAAATTGCATACCCAGGTAGCAATATTATGTTGGACCAACCGTGGGCTTTCAAAGGTCGGCCCAGCGACGAGGCTGCTTCGCGGCCAACAATTGGATATGTGTTGGTTCAACGGTTGGACCCACATTGGAAAACTTTTCCAAACAGTTTTCCAATGTGATCATGTGTTCTTGGACAGCCATGGTTGGTCATGTGTTGTTGGACAACCATCGGACAACCGTTAAGTGGCCATTTTTTGATAAATGGTTGGCCATGTGTGGTTGGAAAAACGGTTGGCCATGTGTGGTTGGAAAAACGGTTGGCCAATCTTCGATAAACAACGCAAACTTCTCCCAACGCTGCACACGCAAAAATATCATTGGGCCAACCGTTGGCCAATGTCAGTATGCTACTTGGGTATATACATCACACAGTCCAACGGCATAACGCAGTCAGGTTTTCGAGAGTGTTCGCTGTTCCGATGAGAAGAACTTTGATACCAATGCATGCTAGCGTTGTTTTGCGCAACGGTTAGCTCAGAAAAGAGACCGTGTTTCGGACTATCTTAGTCCCTCCATACTTCCGCCTTCAAAAGCGCGTGCGTCAACCGCAAGCGATCGAATGTCAATTGTACGCTTCTCCCATAGACTTTACATGGTAAATTTTCCGCCTCACAACGCCCGAACCGTTGCCTCAATCTCATTTTTCTCTTCGACTGACACATCTACATGGTAAGACCTTTATTTTAATACCTCAACCATATCTTTACGTTCAGCCGTTCTCTCGAAAAAGGACTCACAGTAAAAAACCTTAGAGAATTAATGTTTAGATATTATCGGTAAATTACCGTTTCAGAGATATGTTCGAAGAAAATTCTGAATTTCCAGGAACTTTTCCGCAATTCCTTCCGTGTTTTAACGGAAAAAATTTCGTTCTCACTTTTTCCGTATCCGTATGACGAGAAATAAAGGCAATAGGGACGATTGGTGAAAATGTTTGAGGATTGACTAACTTTCAAATTTCAATCGTCTGCAGATTTTAAAATTCCGTATCGAGATCCGATACGATGGATAGCATATCGCATGGATTTTTTTATTGCGGCACCGGATATTTCTTCTCCTTTCCCCTTTTTGTGCACCAGCTATCGAGTTGCTGTAAGAAATCGGGTACTTAACTAATTGTACAGATGATTATGCGATGTCTATGAATCAGTCTTTGGACAACTTAAGACAAGAGCTATTTTAGCTATCAAGAGTAATACGATATTTAGTAATTGTTTTTTTTTTCTTTATTTTTGTGAAATAATACTTTAAAAATGTACATTTCACCTTTTTTACGCTTTCCAACCGAAGGTAGAAGAATCGTATATGCTCCAGCTTTGCCCGTCTGTCTGTTTGTGTGCCTGTCCGTCGGTCCTCACGATACCTCGGGTAAAAATTGTTCAGTTTCGGGAAAATTTTGGTATACAATACAGTAATACAATACAATTATTAATTGCACACATTTAAAACTTACATTTATATGAAAATGCAATACACCAGGAGGAATCTGAACACATTGGTTGTAGGGTGATTCCCCCTATCAGATGTAAGAAAAAGAATAAAACATATGGCATATATGAATGCACGTAAGATGGTTATAACAGAAGCACCACTGTTAACAGCATGCTTGGAACTACAATTTAATGATAGGGTTGAGATTCGTTATGGAGATCAGGGTGATTTACAATGTAATTTCGCAGAGACAAGGAACACTTTTTGATATTTTCCAGGGATCTGATGCTCTCTGGGAGATTATTCTATAGCATAATGGCTTTATACAGTATGCTATTTAAACCATAATTAAGTCTAACACACAGCTGACATAATTTGTTGTTAGCAACAGATCTGGTGAAGATAGAATAATCCAGATATTTGATGTCAGATTGAAAAATAGGCAGTTTAAGATGCATTATTTTAAAAGAACATGATACCTAGTTTCAAGGTAAAAATTTCATGAATTTTTAGAAGATTTAGTTTTAGAAATAATGGTTTTGAAGGAGACATGTAATCTGTGTTCAGCATATAGCGAACAGATTTCTTCTGTAATTTGAGCAAGCATAACTTATTGTTTGCACTTATATTTGAATACCAAGATTCTAGACAATAGGAGAGATGGGTATAAATAAAAGCATAGTAAAATGTTTTTAGGACATTGATCGGGAAGAGATGCTTAATATGGAAGAGATGCCTGATAAGGTAGGGGACCACCTGGAAACGAACCCTACTGAAAAATGGACGACATGGGGTCAAAGGTCAGGACATAGGAGGGGCATCCATTCCATTGCCCTTATGCGTCATAACTTACGTAAAAATGTTTCGATTGCGACGAAACTTTAGTATGTTGAGGTATACTGAACCAATTATGTTTAATATCATCGAAATGGGGTCAAAGGTCAGGACATAGGAGGGGCATCCATTCCATTGCCCTTATGCGTCATAACTTACGTAAAAATGTTTCGATTGCGACGAAACTTTAGTATGTTGAGGTATACTGAACCAAATATGTTTAATATCATCGAAATGGGGTCAAAGGTCAGGACGTAGGAGGGGCATCCATTCCATTGCCCTTATGCGTCATAACTTACGTAAAAATGTTTCGATTGCGACGAAACTTTAGTATGTTGAGGTATACTGAACCAATTATGTTTAATATCATCGAAATGGGGTCAAAGGTCAGAACAAAGGAACGATATTTATTAAACAGCCATTATCCTCATAATTTGACTAAAAATACATCTATTGGGACAAAACTTTAGTATGTTGTTCCGGGATACACTGCACCGGTTTTGTATAATATTATCTAAATGGGGTTAAAGGTCAGAACACAGCAGCGAGTTTTATTCCACAGATATATTCTCATAACTTGACTAAAAATGCTTCTATTGGGACAAAACTTTAGTATGTATTTCCAGAGTTATACTGAACCAGTTTTGTTGAATGTTATCGAAATGGGGTAAAAGGTCATGGCACAGGAGCGAGATTTATTCCACAACCATTATCCTCCTAACTTGTGTAAACATTTCTTCTATTGCGATAAAAATTTAGTATGTTGTTCCGGAGGCATACTAAACCAATTATGTTGAATATCGTCGAAATGGGGTCAAAGGTCAGGGAACAGGAGCGAGATTTTTTCCAGAGATATCATCGTCATAACTTGAGTAAAGATTTCTAGTATGTGGAAAGCGTATCAAAATCAATGCATTACAAGATTTTGCTAACTTGTTTAATGATAACTGAAAGTCATCGTCAGTTTAAAAAAAATCAAGTTGCAAAGCATTTTGTTGCTCCGAAAAATCAGGATGAAAAATACTTAATTTATTCAAAGTCTTCCTACAGAAAAAATATTTCAAATATATTCAGAAAAATTATAAACTCCAACAGAATATCAAATGACTAAATCACTCGCATTAATGACAAAAAAATCATCGTCGCGAAATTTGTTTTACGATGAACATGATTCGAATTTCTGAGCGTTTGTGGTTCAGAGGGTAAAGGCGTGCGTTACCTCTTGAAGCAACCCAAACGACGGAAGTTCGAACTTGACTGCAGTGAGAGCTGCAAAATACCGGATTGTCGACTTTGCGGAATTTCAGTTCAAACACGGAAAAATATGAAATTGATTTTTTTTCTGAAAACAACGGAATTTCTGACAACGGAAAAATCTGTGAAAATACGGAAATCAAGATAAACGGGCACTTTTAAAAACTTAAATTTCTGAAATGGACGTACACCAACCGGCGGCGCCTTTTTCCAAGTTATTTCCGCGAATTCACACCATTTATTTATCATTGTAAATGTACAGGTGGTATTCAGAAAGTTATGCCTCCATGTTTACACAAGCCCAGTGTCAAGATATCCCACACAGCACAGAATATTTCGTATATGTTACAAGTACGTAGCACTGAAACATTGAGACTTTTCGGATACGTTGCCCAATGTAACAGTAATGTTTCAGAAACTTTACGGTTACGTCAAAATGTCCTCAAACGTTACATAACTTTGAAGCATAACCGAGACGTTACAGTGAAAGGTCTTTGTAACTTCCACATACCAACTTCATGTTACTGTTACGCATTTTAAAGATATTTGTGACATCCTCATATTACTGTTACGTATTTACTACGTTGAACATTAGTTTAAATAAACTTTTTCAAATCATAATGAAAAATATTACACTCGACAGCTGTTTCAAAGCAACAACAGTCGTATTACGAGCTTCAAGTAAAAGAAAAACACATGCTGGTATAATATTCTATAACAACAACACAGCCATGTGCTTAGATTTTATAGAATGTTTTTTTAGAATTTAAAAATTATAATAATCAAAACAATTACTCACTTTCAGATGATCTTGAATAAAAAAAGGGAGGATGAAATATTAAATCAACTAACTAGCTAACTCGAGTATTACCAAAGAATATCTCACGTGGAAATACGACTACGAAAGTGCTTCTGTAAAATGGCACAAATGCGCATGCGCATCCACGCTGTTGCCAAACCAAAAATCTTAAATATCGCCGAATGCAACATCAATTATGTACAATGAAAACTATAAAGCAGTAGTATCGGTGAATGCTATTTTCAACGTAACCGTAATGTGCAAAGAGTTATGTTCCAAAATAGATGTTGCTGAAACGTAATTGTAAGATATCACTGAAAGTGTAACGAAAATGAGAGATTGTAACATTATTAATACATATCTGAAACGTAATTGTAAGATATCTCTGAAATGTAACGTAAATGAGAAATTGTAACATTGTTGATACATATCGGAAACGTAATTGTAAGATATCTCTAAAGTGCAACGAAAGTGAGAGATTGTAACATTATTGATACATATCTCAAATGTTTTGTACTTTATGGGATCAAATTGAAGCAAAACAAGAACAAAGCTCATAATTTCTACTTTAATTCACATATTTTGTTTCTACATAGTCCATCTTACGACAGATACGCCAACGTTTCAAAACATTAAGTTACACCATCGGAATGTATCAATGCAGATTTGTCGTATTGACACATGATTAACTTCTGTAGTACGTCACTTTATTTCTTCTTAATATTTTTCTTTTTGAAGCGAAGAAAGTACTGTTCATTAATTCCAGATCTGTGAAATGAACATCACACATTTCTCGGAGAACCCAACCGCCAATTAATCCACTTTTACGCTCGGGGGCTGATGTGATACCCACACATTTGCGGGTGACGTCGATTTAAATCGCGTCTTCCCGCTCTGGAGTTAATTGCTATCACAGTGGCCGGTGTGTTATCGCTCCGGAGTGAATTGATATCACGGGAGCCGATGTGATATTGCTCCGGAATGAATTGATATCACGGAGGCCGATGCGATATCACTCCGGAGTGAATTGATATCACGGAGGCCGATGCGATATCCACACATTTGACGATGACGTAGATTGATACGCGTCTTCTCGCTCCGGAGTGAATTGATATCACGGGAGCCGATGTGATATTGCTCCGGAATGAATTGATATCACGGAGGCCGACGCGATATCCACAAATTTGACGGTGACGTAGATTGAAACGCGTCTCCTTGCTCCGGAGTGAATTGATACCACAGGGGCCGATGTGATATCGCTCCGAAGTGAATTTATATCACGGGGACCGATGCGATATCCACATATTTGACGGTGACGTGGATTGAAACGCGTCTCCTCGCTCCGGAGTGAACTGCTATCACAGGGCCAGATGTGATATCAATCCGGAGTGAATTAATTTTACGGGGGACGATGTGGTATCGTTCCGGAATTAATTGATATCCCAGGGGCCGATGCAATATCACTCCGGAGGGAATTGATATCATGGGGGCCGATGCGATATCCGCAAATTTGACGGTGACGTAGATTGAAACACGTCTCCTGGCTCCGGATTGAATTTATATCATAGGGGCCGAGGTGATATCGCTCCGGAGGGTATTGTTATCACGGAGGCTGATGCGATATCTACAAATTTGACGGTGACGTGGGTTGAAACGTGTCTCTTCGGTCCGGAGTGAATTGCTATCAAAGGGGCCGATGTGATATCAATCCGGAGGGAATTGATTGTACGGGGGCCGATGTGACATCGCTCCGGAGTGAATTGATATCACGGGGGTCGATGCGATATCCATAAATTTGACGGTGATGTGGATTGAAACGCGTCTCCTCGCTCCGGAGTGAATTGATATCACGGGAGCCGATGTGATATTGCTCCGGAATGAATTGACATCACGGGGGCCCATGCGATATCACTCCGGAGTGAATTGATATCACGGGGGCCGATGCGATATCCACAAATTTGACGGTGACGTCGATTGAAATCGCGTCTGCTCGCTCCGGAGTGAATTAATATCATAAAGGGCCGACGCGATATCCACAAATTTGCCGGTGACATCGATTGAAAGCGCGTCTCCTAGCTCAGGAGTGAATTAGCCGTTGGGTTCTTCGAGAAATGTATGATGTTCTTTCACTCATCTTCTGGAATTAAAGAAAGGTTACTTCTTCGCTTCAAAAAAAAAATTAAGAGGGGGATGATGTAAAGTACTCCAGAAGTTAATCACGTGTCAATACGACAAGTCTGCATTCATGCATTCCGTCGGTGCAGGTTAGTCGTTAGAGGAACTCACTCCGGAGCAACGACACACGAGATATTTTTGTGATATCCACAAATTTGTTGGCGATGGATATTGAAACCGCGTCTCCTTGCTCGGGAGTGAGTTGCTCTAATCGCCTAAGTTACACCGACGAATTGCAAATCTGTCGTCTTGGCACGTGGTTGACCTGTGTAGTACGTCACATCATCTCCCTCTTAATGTTATTTTGAAGCGAAGAACGGACCTCTCATCAATTCCAGAAGGTGTGTGTAAGGCGCACCACACATTTTTTGGAGAACTCGACGACCAGCAGATCCATTTTTACGTTCGGCCGCCGATGTGAAATTCAAACATTTGTCGGTGACGAGGTTCCAAACCACGTGTCCTCGCTCCGGAGTGAGTTGGTGTAACCGGCTAAGATACGCAGACGGAATGCGTCGATGCAGATCTGTCGTATTGACATGTGATTAATTTCTGTAGTAAGTCACGTTATATCCATCTTGATTTTTTTGAAGTAAAGCAACCATTCATTAAGAGGGTATTCTCATTTTTTTCGTTAAAATTATCGCTTTTTTTAGCGTTTATTGACGAAACTATGCAATCAACTGATTCCAAAGTAGGTACATCTATTTATTATCGTTTCAGGTATTTACAAAACAATTTTTAATAAGTTTCATTAAGAATCACGCCCGCAAATCCCCCTCGAACATGACAATGCGCAAAGATCCGCGGTCGCTAGTTGGCATGATTTCTCCACTCCAGGTGATCTGAAACAAAAAACTCGAACTGCGTTTTACTCTAAACACAAAGAGTTGTCGTTTGGTGAACCAGAGGAATATATATATACACTGAAGAGCAATTGAATAAGTGATACCTGTCTAATAACGTGTAGCACCACCTTTCGCCCTGTTGACGGCGGCAATTCGTCTTGGCATGGACTCGACAAGACACCGGAAGCGTTGGGAAGCCATACGGATCCACGACCCCAGAACAAGCTCCCACAGTTCACGAAGATTTGATGGAGGAGTCACAGCCCCGAACATCTCTTTCGATGGCATTCCAGATGTGCTCGATGGGATTGAGGTCAGGTGACCTATCTGGCCAAGGAAGCGAGGTCACGTCGGTGGAGTGCTCATCCAACCATTCGAATACAATTCGGGAGCTGCATTGTCTTGTTGCAGGATGAGGTCCCCAGTGAGATGTTGAAGACGCACAAATCGGAGCAAATGGTCGTCCAGGATATCCTGGTAACGTTGACCTGTAAGGGCCGATGTCACACGTACCAGGGGTCCCATTTCATTCCACGTAAACGGTCTCCCGACAAGAATGCCACCCCACTAGCTGGAAGAGTACCCTGCTGGCAAGAAGGATCCATCGCTTCATGTGGTTTGCGCCGTACTCGTATTCTGCTATCTGCATATACCAACGTGAATCTCGACTCATCAGTCCAGGCAACATTTTTCCACATATCTAGGGTCCAGTGGCGATGTTCCCTTGCTAATTCTAATCTTTGCACCCTGTGATGTACGGTCCGAAGCGGTACCCTCGTTGGACGAGGGCTTCTGTACCCCATAGCGAGGAGATGGTTCTGGATGGTGTGACTGCTTACACGTTTTTGAGCGCCAGCGTTAAATTTCCAGTGATTTCTGGCACTGTAGCGCGTCTATCCGCTGTTACAATGCGAGGTAGCCGACGATGACCCCGCTCATCCACACGCTGTTGCCCAGTGCAATTGGCCTTTGCAGGGATAGTTTTACTGGGTTCGATGTACTCACGGTGCACCCGTGACACAGTGGCTCGTGAAAATCCCAGTGCCTGCGCGACTTCCGAGAGAGAGTGACCCATTCATCCTGCCCCGAGAATACGCCACATTTGCATACTATCTCTAATTCAATTGCTCTTCAGTGTATATATATATATTTGAGGAAATGTGACTTGTCAAACTCAAATTATCAATTTAGTTCAAAAAATTGACAATGTTTTTCGCTATTAAAAATATACATAACGTATCGCGTTTCTGGTTCATCAAACGATAAAAGGATGTTTGCTGAATATGCAGTTTTACATTTGAACGTGATCGGTCCAATAGTTTTTGAAATATCATGCCAATCATTCGCGAAAAAGCTGTTTCGAGAAAAACGTTTTTAAAGTTTCAAGTACTGTTTACGGAGGCATATCGAGTACTTAGAGTATATTTCTGCTAATCTGCTATACCAGGGCCATACAGTGTTCCTTCCTCTGCTTCGTAAAACTCGTTTATAGACATATGCTTCCTTCTACGTCTTGTACGAGGCTCTTTTGTAGCCTCGACAATCTCTGCAGACGCTGCTGGTCCCGCGCGTTGGCAAATATCTTCGTTTGCCCGCCAGTAACGATTCCCGTCGTTGTCATCATTTCTAGGACGGCAGAAAAGCCTTCATTAAAAATGCCTGTTGCTACATAAGCTGCGATTTCGATGATTTTTGAACCACAGTGAAGATGTTTGGGCGTAAAGCGCCAAACAGTTGAATTGAAACTTTCATTGTTGTTTTGTATGTCACCACCCAAACACCTTTCCAGTAACTATCTTGATGACAAATCGTTCTAAATCGGCTTTATAGCATTTTCGACATTTTTTATGAAGAGGCGGTTCGTGATTGAATTCGTCCAGAGTTTTCTCAGCTTCGGCTTTGCGCCAGTTCCACCAATTCTGTGTATCCACTAGATAATAACATATTATAACTAGGCCAATTTTGCGAATTTCGACTTGAAATTTGGTACACATATTCTTAGTACTTGAAATAATAAAATAACGTAAAAAATAATAATAATAATAATGAGAATTTCCCCTTAATTCCCGAAGATGCGAGGAAGGAAAATCGCACATTTTTCGTAGGCCATTAGATCCATTTTACCGTTCGGGCGCCGATGTGATATTCACAAGTGAATTGCAAATCTAAAGTCGATAAATCTAAAGCGGCCTTTGTCTCCAACAAATGGAGGAATACGGGACATTGCAGGTATTCAGTTCGTCCGTGAAGATCCCGAAACTGCTACCCAGGAACCGGCGGGTGCCACAGAAAAAAGATCCGGAAAACCAGGTCCCGACCAGTGTAGGCCATAGTACATGAGTTTTAGATGGCCACAGATGTTATGATCTAAACCAAGACACTTCGAAAACAGGCCCACGCACTCGGGTATGATAGTCGAGCAGCTGCCCATAAACCTCTCATCACAAAGACCAATAAAGCCATGTGGCTACTGTTTTATCTACAACACAAAAATTGGACTTTGAAGCAATGACGGCAGGTGTTATAGAGCGACGAGTCCCGCTTCACATTATCCCTGCGGTTGGACGTGTTTAGGTTTGGCGGATACCTGGAGAACGTCTGCTTTCGGAGTGTACTGTGAAGCACGGAGGCGAGGGCGTTCTGGTATGGGGCTGTTTCAGCTGGTACGGTGTGGATCCACTACTTGTTATTCATAAGCACATCGGACAAACAATTAGTCACCCCTAACAGAAATGAGAGTAGGAAGTTACTGGTAGCACAGAGGGCGCCGTGATTGCATTTTCGGGAGATAAATAGCACTGCGGACCCGGACGATTCGTCTAACGACGATTGGTCCAATGCCGATTCGTCCAAAGAGACGATTGGTCCAATGCCGATTCGTCCAATGCTATTATCCTACCAACGGTAAACCTTTTTATTTTCCATAAAGGAATAATAATTTTAATTATTCTCCTCTTTATATCCTTTTGAAAGATAATTTCCGTATATTTAGTAATTTTTTTTTTTTTTTGAGTGGAGGTTTTACGACCACCGTGAGCAACTCAATGGGCTATAAGCAGTCGCCCGTCCCTAATTTAGGGTCACTGGTTCCAGGGAAGGGAGAGAGCCAGTGCCGTAAGACAAACACAACATCCATGCCTGACCGGGATTCGAACCTGGACCCCTTACGGACGAATGATCAGTGGCCAACGCCTTAGACCACTGCGCCACCGGGGGCGGCTATTTAGTAATTGTAAACATTTTACATAAACCTGGTAAAAGGCACTCAATGGAGCATTTCTCAGCTGTTTGCAAAGCACCTAGGCCGCGGGCATTTTTTGAAGATTTTAATTTACAACCTAGATATTTGGTATTTGTAAACATTTTATGAAACCTAATAAAAGGCACTCATCGTATCATTTCTCAGGTCTTTACAAGGCACCTAGGCCTCGGGCCTTTTTAAAAGATTTTAAGTCACAACCTAGATATTTGGTATTTGTAAACATTTTATAAAACTTTATAAAAAACACTCATCGTATCATTTCTGAGGTGTTTGCTAGGCACCTATGCCGCGGGCCTATGAATTAATATTTCGTGCTTAAGTGAAAGCGCAATATTATTAACTTGATTTAATATGTAAACGTTATGAATATGACATCGGTGGAATAAAAAGTCTTAAAAAGGCCTAGGCCTAGAGCCTATGAATTAATATTTCGTGCCTAAGTAAAAAGTCAATATTATTAACTTGATTTGATATGTAAACGTTATGAATCTGACATCGGTAGAATTAAAACTGTTGAAAAAGCCTAGGCCAATGGCCTATGAATTAATATTTCGTGCTTAAGTAAAAGCGCAATATTATTAACTTGATTTAATATGTAAACGTTATGAATATGACATCGCTGGAATAAAAACTGTTGAAAAGGCTTCTGTCCAAACCCCGACCAGATGTTTCCATTGCGTAGTTGGCGGAAAACCCCACTACGTTCTACAAACAGAAACGGAACACTAGTATTTATAATATTTCATGCAAAAGAGAAACATTGAAGTTGATAGAACGGCTCGTACATCAATAACTTCATACGGCAGCAAGGACAGTGTAACAAGAAAAAGCGATTCCAAAAAACAAAAATACAAAACAGAAATCTGTAACCACAATATTACGCATGAAATGTAACATTATTTTACATTCTTTGGACTACCGGTACTTTCGTATAACATCGGAGATAGAATCAGAACAGATGAGACCTTTATAGCACGAGTACCACTTCGGACAGATAGGAGGAAATTGGACCAATCGTCCATTGGACGAATCGGCGTTGTACCAATCGTCCATTGGAAGAATCGGCATTGTACCAATCGTACCATTGGACGAATCGTACCTTTGGATTGTCCATTGGACGAATCAGCATTGGACCAATCGCTTTGGACCAATCGGCATTGGACGAATCGGCATTGGACTAATCGGCGTTGGACGAATCGTACCAGACCCATAGCACTGGCGTGGTCTACAGGAACATTTCTGTCCCGTGCAGTGGTGAAGAGCAACGTGTGTGTTAAATTTAGTCTGCAATATGGGTCGTAAGACAGACGTTACTGAGTGGCAAAAAGGAGCCATCGTGTTTGGCCGTACCCACGGACACATAGAGAATTAAGTCGCCCAATTTGTTGGTGTGTCGAAGCGTACTGTCCAGAGGGTCTACAAACAGTGGTTTAGTTCGCAGTCAACTTAAAATCGGCGACGTCACTGTAGCCAGAAAACAATTCTCACCAACAGGGACCACCGCCATGTTTCACGACTAATAACTGCAAATCGGTTTCAAACCAGGCAACAATTACTTCAAACAGTCAACGAGAGTCCACTGCAACCAATTTCCAAAAGGATATTGCGACGAGAACTGCATGCGATGGACATCTGGAGAAGAGTACCACGGAAGAGGCCTCTTTTAACAGAAAGTCACAAAGCCGCACGTAATCAGTGTGCTCAGAAGCACCAAAACTTTACTGTTGAGGATTGGAAACGAGCAATTTGCTCTTATGAGTCTTTTTTTTGTTTGCACTCCAATGATAGGAGGTGACGAGTGCATCGTAGGCCCAATGAAGCCTTTAATCCTGATTGTGCCGAAGGTGTTGTTCAAGCTAGCAGGGGTTCTGTGATGTTTTGGGAATGCTTTTCGTACCACGAAATCCCAGCAAAAACACAAGTGCTGGGAAACTGCTGGCCACCAGCTGGCAGTGATGGGTAACTGCTGGCTGAAATCTGCCGCTCACGGCCAGGTAGTGGTCCTTTGATGGCAGCGCTATCAGTTGGCGAGTCATGGATGGCCCTGCAGCATCGCCGTGAATTGTGGGCCACCAAGGAAGTGACACTAGTGGCCCGTTGCTGGCAACCAATGCAACCCCAGCAGCAGGTGGAAGCAACAGGACTGCGCATGCGCAGAAGCAACCCTTGCTGTGTCTCTCATGGTACCAGTTAGTTGAAGACGACGCTTTCGCCATCGTGTTATTTTAGTGGATGTTAAGAAAGAAAATCTATATGTAGAGAGGCGAATTAATTTCCTACAGAAATTTTAAGTCGACGAAGATATCAGATTAAGCCGTGAAATACTAGATTACAGAGATGAAATACACCCACTCCATTCCCTTGAATAACAATTCATGGAAGGGACTTGATGAATAACAAGAAAAAATTTGAAACCGCTTGAAACAAATGTCCTGGAAAACCATTATAACAACGTTTGTTGGAAAAAAAAATAATTATAAGCGTACAAAATTTATTAATTATTTGAAAGAAAAAAATCAACGCTATGTGGATATAATGTACTCATCCATGGGTTGAAAACACAAGACTGGGAGGAATTCGCTTCTAAAAATAACGAGAAGTAAAATAAAATATCTTTCCTCTTTAAAGCAAATGTAGCTTCGGACAACGGAAAGGAAAGACACAACGTTAAAAATGTAACAGAATGTGACATGAACCCGGGTAAATATATATTTATTCAACAATCCAAGACGACAAGGACGGTACAAAACTTTGGAAAGCGACTCTAATTATGTACACTCCTTGAAAATGAGTGAAGTTCCCTTAAGGTAAAAAAACAAACAAACTATCGTTACGTTGAAAAAAATAATTTATGAATTATATGAAACTGACTTTTATGAAAAATACCTCGCAATATTGTAAAATAAAAGAGGGAACCATTCGATTACACATTGCATACGGAACATACAGCGTCAACATGCACTCGAGCGTGGTAAATTAGTCCGGTTGGTAGAGAGCTCATCTACCACGCCAACGACCCCGGTTCAAATCCACTCAGATGCAAGCGGGTGTTTTTTCCGGTCTGTTGAGAAAATTTCCTCAGCGCAGTGCGATAATTCGCATGTTTCTTAAGGGTAGAAAAAAAGTTGTAGGTTTGGGAAACTGCGGTTATCTTTGATTTATTTTTTTATTAATATGGCTACTACTGGGAAATTAGCGGACAAGATTCAGTAAGCCACCAGTTACGTCACGTGGTTGCCGGCTACCACTACTGGCAAACTAGCGGACCACATTAGGCTAGTCATCATTTCTGGCACGTGCTTGCAGGGCCACTGAAGGGCCACTTGTGGCAGCTACTGCCTGTGATGGACAACTGATGGCCCTGTTGTGGCATATGACAACTGATGGGGTGCCAACGGTTGGCCAGCTGTTGGTCTGAACTGCTGGCCCTTCTGTTGGCCTCCCGGATGTTTTATTGACGGTTTGGCAGCGGCAACATAGTGCTGGGCCATTGCTGGCAGTACTGGCTGCCAGAAATGGCCCAGTGCTGGCCCAGCAAGATTGTTTTTACTGGGATGGGCCCTCTCGTTGCAGTGACGATGAATTTGAACCAGCATTCGTACGTCCGCATTCTGAATGACGAAGTGTTGCCCTTCGCCGAACATCTCCAGGAGCAGCATCACATTGACACTCCTGTCTCCCAACACGACAACTGCTGTGTGCACTGGGCTAAAACTGTGTCTGAGTGGCACGATGAACAATCAGTAATACTGCCTCACCTTGACTGGCTCGCCGAATCCCCAGATTTGAATCCTATTGAAAATCTGTGGGATCGTTTGGAACAGAAGGTGAAACGCCAGAATAGACGCATGTACTCTTGTGGCACTTCGGGACCTGGCGCACAAATAGCTGCAAATCGATGTTCAATACATCCACAAGAGTCTCTAGCACAAAGGATTCATGCTATTCTCAAGGCAAGAGGCGCCGTCACGCGTAATTACGTAAGTTCTGACAGAGATGACTAATATTTTGTCCGGTGTGCTCAGCAACATGAACTCTGTTCTGTACAGAGATATCCTGGATAACTTAATGCTCCCAACTTTATGGCAGTTCTACGAACACGGCAATGTTTCCCTCCAGGTCGACAATGGCACTTGTCAAGTTTCCAGTTGTGCAACAGAATGGTGTGAGGAAAATCAGGTCTTGCTGATGGATTAGCCTGCTTAGAGCCCGGATCTTAAATTGATCTCAACGGACTTGTGGACAGTTTAACTCGACGGGTGGCTTCTGTAATTTCTGCAAATGAAGAACCTACCAGCTACTGATGTAAATACAATGCTGTTTTTTACGCTTTCCAACCGTAGGTTGGAGAAGCGTATATGCTTCAGCTTCTTCCGTCTGTCCTCACGATAACTCGCGTAAAAATGTTTCGATTGAGATGAAATTTTAGTATGTGGTAAGGGACCACCTGGGGACGAAGCCTATTGAAAATGGACGAAATGGGGTCAAAGGTCACGACATAGGAGCGGGATTCATTCCATTGCTCTTGTGCGTCATAACTTGCGTAAATATGGTTCGATTTCAATGAAATTTTAGTATGGGGTAGGGGACCGCCAGGGGACGAACTCTATTGAAAATGGACGAAATGGGTTCAAAGGTCACGACATAGGAGCGGGATTCATTCCTTTGCCGTTATGCGTCATAACTAGCGTAATTATGGTTCGATTTCAGTGAAGTTTTAATAACTGGTAGGGGACAACCTGAGGACGAATCCTATTGAAAATGGGTGAAGTATGGTCAAAGATCAGGACATAGGATCTGGATCCATTCCATCTCCCTGATGCATTAAAACTTAGGTAAAAATGCTTCGATTGAGGCAAAACTTTATCATATTGTTCAGGAAGTATACTTTACGGGTTCTGTTGAATATCATAGAAATGGGGGTCACAGGTCAGGAGGACACAGGAGCAAGTTTTATTCTACATCCATTATCCTCATAACTTGAGTAATTATTTCTGTTATGTTGGAAGGCGTATCATAATAGTGATTCCGCTCCTATGTCCTGACCTTTGACCCCATTTCACCCATTTTCAATAGGGTTTGTCCCCAGGTGGCACCCTAAAACATACTAAAATTTCATCGAAATCGAACTGTTTTTTCGTTATTTATGACGCATAAAATCAGTGGAATGGATTCCGCTCCTATGTCCTGACCTTTGACCGCATTTCGCTAACTTTCAATAGGGTTCCTTCCCAGGTGTTCTTCTACCACATACTAAAATTTCATCAAAATCGAACAATTTTTACGCGAGTTATCGTGCGGACGGGCATTCGCACACAACGCGTGACGTAAAGAGGCAGATGGGAATCGCGACCATCTGTTTGCAAGTGTGTGACGTCATAAAACTTTAATAGGATCCACACACAATGCGTGTCTTAATGAGACAGACGGCGTGACCGCGGACTAATATCTCAATCACGAGAGTGTGACGTAATAAGATTTCTAAGCATGGGTAATATTAATGGGACGACGCCATGACACTAAAAATTTGGTAATTCAGGGTGGTTATTTAACCCACTAAACAAATTTTCCTAAAGTTAAAATCAAGCCAAATCGATTTCTAGTACCAGAAAACGGTAGGTTAACGACTTTCATTCAAATCCTTAGAGCCGTTTTCAAAATAAAATTAACATACATACAAGAATTGCTCCTTTAATAGTATGGGATAAGGGTGATGGAATGGATCCCGATCCTATGTCCTGACTTTTGACCCCATTTCGTCCATTTTCAATAGGGTTAATTCCCAGGTGGTTCCCTACGACATACTAAAATTTCATCGAAATCGAACGATATTTACGCAAGTAATGACGCATAAGGGCCATGGAATGGATCCCGCTCCTATGTCGCGACCTTTGACCCCAATTCACCCACATTCAATTGGGTTCGTCCCCAGGTGGTCGCGAGTTATAATTCGGACAGACAGACGGACGGACAAAGCTGGAGCATATACGCTTCTTCAACCTACGGCTCGAAAGCGTAAAAAGAAGAGACTCCAATTTGCGAAGCGTCATCAATCGTGGACTACTGAAAATTGGAGCCAAGTTCATTTTTGCGTTAAAAAAGCGGTGAGTCAATTTGAATAATGTGAAGCACATATCCGACGATTAAAAGGCAAAACGTTTGATGAAATATACACCGTTAACACCGCGAGACATCCGGGTATTCAGATGATATGAAGTGCTACGCATATGTCAGCATCCGTCACTGCTTCATTACCCTTTTTGCCAACAGGCCCTACCACGACTGAAACTTTTTATGTGGAAATGTTACGTGAGAAGCTGTGAACTCATATGCAAGTGCACAGATGCACAATCTTTATACAGGATGGTGCTCCATGCCACAGATCAAAGACAGTAAAGGACTACCAGCAGAGGAAAAACATAACTGTGCTTGACTGGCCCGGTAACAGCCCCGACCTTAACCCCATCGAAAATTAATGGATCATTTTAAAAGACAAGGTAGCAGAAAAACTGCCATCAAATTCCAAGCTGTGATTGACGCGAATAAAGTACGTGTGGTGTAAAGACATTTCAAGTGACTACCGCTAATCCCTCATTGAGAGTATGTCACATCGTATTCTGTCCGTTATAAAATACAAAGCTCGCCACACAAAGTACTGATTCCGGTCTTTTTGTGTTTTAAAGAATGTAAGTATTCATATGTGGTGTCATTTTTTTCAAATACCTCTGACTAGTCATCATCATTTTCAATCATTATCAATCCACCGCTAGTCTCCCTAAGTTTCTTCTTGAACGGTCTGTCTTGTGCCAGTCTCCTCCATGTCACTCCCGCATACTTTCGAATTTCATCCACCTATTTCCCATGTGGTCTTCTTCTGGGTCTTTTCCTGTCACTTGGAATCCAGTCAAAAATTTGAGCTGTCCATCGACGTTCTGTCCTTCTGGCAATATGTCCAGCCCATTGCCATTTTAGGGATTTTACTCTGATCATGATGTCTTCCATTCTCTTCATTTTTCTGATCCACGAGTTCCTCTTCTTATCTCTCCAAGCATGCATCTCACCATGCTGCTTTGAGTTGTCTGCAGCCTTTGAATGTCTCTTTTAGTTAAGGTCTACGTCTCTGCACCATACGTAAGCACTGGAAGGATACATTGATCAAACACTTTTCTTTTAAGACATAATGGCATATTGCTCTTAAAAATTATGCTCTTTTCTTCCAAAAGCCATCCAGGCAAGTTTTATACGCCGATTGATTCCTTCATCAATGTCACCCTCACTTGATATCTGCTGTCCAAGATAAAGGTATGCATCTGTTATCTCCAGCTTTTCCCCATCAATTGATAAATCTTCATTTTTTGTAAAAGCATTGTACATCACTTTTGCCTTCTGAAAGTTCATTTTTAATCCCACTCTTTTACTCTTGTCAGCAAGTTCCTGGATCATACGCTGCAGCTCTGATGGGGTAGTTGCAAAAATTACTACGTCATCAGCAAGACGAAGGTGAGTTAGATAATCGCCATATCCCTTGTAATTAGCTGTTTCTTTGAAAATCTTAATTTCCAATAAATTGATAGGTTGTCTTAAACTTTTGCAAATGACTGTATAATCTTTGAGAGAATCTTTTTCACAACATAAATCAGCAGTTGAAACATGAGGCTAAACCTCGTTATTCAAGCGTTACATCGACCTAGAGCATACTTTACGTTTTGAATTTAAGCAGTTTGTAAGCATCTTCCTGTGGATGTTTTGCGGTTGGCAGAAGAACATGACGCCATCCGCGAATTGTTTTTAAATGTGCACCTTTTAACTTTTTCCTCCGCTATTGTTTTGACAGCGGGGTTTTTTATGCATTTGATTTTCCATAAGTGAAGACTTTTAACATCCGAGACCGATAAATTGAAAATTTTCTTTTTCCCTCATGGAGTTGTAAAGACTAAAAACTCGTAAAAAAACTACGGTTTAAAATATCACGTATCCATTTCTGAAACAGTAATAGAACTCGCTAAAAGTGCGGGTGTATTTACTTACCTTCAAATCTCTAGTGGCTTTTTTTCTACATTTTATGCCATCTATAAGCAGTTTCGTCAGAATCAAAAAGCAAATTGGCCGTAATCTTCTGAGCCAATGTAAAAAAAATATTTTTTTATGATTTAGAATTTCAAAAACCCGTTTCTTAAGCAAAGACAAAATGTGTGCTCGTCTGTGTTTATTTGCGAACTTCCACTTGTCACTTTTTTGCGTTTGAATTATTCGTTGAGGCGTAGGAACATCAAAAGGCGGAATCTGTAATACGTATTTCCAGGAAATGAAGATTTGTTGACTGACAAGCACGTGGAACAGAACGTTTCTGCTGCAAACTTACAGGGATCTAGATACAAGGGATGGTTCATACGGCAGATTTCAGTTGTCCCCGGAAGTTGCGGCTGGTGACGTAGCTGGGATGCGTATCTGAGTGTTAGGAATCGCGTTTGCTTTGCTCTGTGCGGGGAACTCTGATGATAAATACAACTACTGAGCGGGGAACTCTGATGATAAATGCAACTACTGAGCTGGGAACTCTGATGATAAATACAACTACTGAACGGGGAACTCTGATGATAAATACAACTACTGAGTGGGGAACTCTGATGATAAATACAACTACTGAGCGGGGAACTCTGATGATAAATACAACTACTCAGCGGGGAACTGATGATAAATGCAACTACTGAGCTAGGAACTCTGATGATAAATATAACTACGGAGCGGAGAACTCTGATGATAAATACAACTACTGAGCGAGGATCTCAGATGTTAAATACAACTACTGAGCAGGGAACTCTGATGATAAATACAACTACTGAGCTGGGACCTCTGATAATAAACACAACTACTGAGAGGGGAACAATACAACTACTGAGCAGGGAACTCTGATGATAAATACAACTACTGAGCTGGGACCTCTGATAACAAATACAACTACTGAGAGGGAAACAATACAACTACTGAGAGGGGAACAATACAACTACTGAGAGGGGAACAATACAACTATTGTGCGGGAAACTCTGATGATAAATACAACTACTCAGCGGGGAACTCTGATGATAAATACAACTACTGAGCTAGGAACTCTGATGTTAAATACAACTACTGAGCTGGGAAGTCTGGTGATAAATAAAACTGCTGAGCTGGGAATTCTGATGATAAATACAACTACTGAGCGGGTAACTCTGATGATAAATACAACTACTGAGCGGGGAACTCTGATGATAAATACAACTACTCAGCGAGGATCTCTGATGTTAAATACAACTGCTGAGCAGGGAATTCGGATGATAAATACAACTACTGAGCGGGGAACTCTGATGTTAAATACAGCTACTGAGCTGGGAAGTCTGGTGATAAATAAAATATCCATTTTTGTTTCCTGTTTTTAGAAAGTTTAGTTCTTTTTCCGTTATTGACAATTTGTCATTAAAAATATTTACCTTCTTTTTTTTGAACATATCGCATTTTACGCAGAAAATTGTCTCTTCATCTGATGGAGGTTGAATTGGGGACACATTTTCTGCAAAAGACCTTTTTTTTGAAGCTAAGATTTTTAAGTCTATCAAAAGCAGCATGAAGTATTTTTCTCTTTCTTTGTATTTCTCCTCTTGCAGTGACATTTTCAATGTTTGATCTCGGTAAAATGACTTTTGGTATAGCCGACGATTTCAATATATTTTTCATTGGTTAAACGAGGAGGCGATTCATCATATCGTCTTCGTAATTACTATTTAAAAAGTGCTCCCTTCAAATCCTGGCATTTTTCTCATTAAAAGAATCTGATCTGCAACACCTGTTAACCCAGTTTTTTGTAACTACTTATTGGTTTCGAGCAAAACAGTGAAAACTTATGTTCCGCCCTTTCGTATTCCCGCAGGTATTTCGGCACGTAGCAACAGCGCAAGAAGCCATTGTACGAAAACGATGTACTAAAGAAATTTAATAAAAACATTCGATGTCAGAAATACAACCTAATAAACAGATTATGGCTCTGAGAAAAGAAGATGGTTCTATAACAAGAAATAGAGGCGAAATTTTGACAAGAGTGAAAGATTTCTACTCCAAACTATATGAAAGGGATGATACATGTACTCCAGACATCATGAAAGGTACCAGAGTTCTTCCAGTCCTCCCAGCAGAAGTTGCTCATGCAATCAAGAACATGAAGCGGGGGAAAGCTCCAGGAGAAGATGGAATTACTGTAGACATCATACAAGAAGCAAGTGGAGAAATTGAAACAGTACTCGCCCAAATTTTCACTCGATGCCTTAATGAAGGGAAGATTCCTGAGGATTGGAACAATGCTACAATGATCCTGCTGCATAAAAAAGGTGACATTGAGGATCTCAGGAACTACAGACCTATCAGCCTCCTATCAGTGGTTTATAAAATCTTCACTAAAGTTCTTTCACACCGCTTGAAGGTAACACTGGACATGGCTCAACCGAGAGAACAAGCTGGATTCAGGAGTGGCTACAGCACAATAGATCATATCCACGTACTGAGAGAACTAATTGAAAGAGCGAGGGAATATGAACTTCCATTGTGCATGGCTTTTATCGATTATGAAAAAGCCTTTGATTCGGTGAAACCATCAGCAGTTACCACGGCTCTGAAATCCTGCGGTATTGAAGATGCATACATTAATATTATTAATAACATCTATGAAAATGCAAGTGCAAAGATTCGGCTGTTTGAAAATACAACACACATAAAAATTGGAAAGGGAATGAGACAAGGTGACACCATATCTCCGAAGCTCTTTAATGCCACATTGGAAAATGTCTTTCAAGCACTGAACTGGGAAAACAAAGGGATAAAGATTAATGGAGATTATCTAACCCACCTTCGTTTTGCTGATGACGTAGTCATTTTTGCAACTACCCCATCAGAGCTGCAGAGTATGATCCAGGAACTTGCTGACAAGAGTAAAGAAGTGGGATTAAAAATGAACTTTCAGAAGACAAAAGTGATGTTCAATGCTTTTACAAGAAATGAAGATTTATCGATTGATGGAGAAAAACTGGAGATAACAGATACGTATGTTTATCTTGGACAGCAGATATCAAGTGAGGGTCACATTGATGAAGAAATTAATCGGCGTACAAAACTTGCCTGGAGAGCTTTTGGAAGAAACAGCATAATTTTCAAGAGCAATATGCCATTATGTCTTAAAAGAAAAGTGTTTGATCAATGCATCCTTCCAGTGCTTACGTATGGTGCAGAGACGTGGACCTTAACTAAAAGAGACATACAAAGGCTGCAAACAACTCAAAGTGGCATGGAGAGGTGCATGCTTGGTATAACCAGGAGAGATAAGAAGAGGAACTCGTGGATCCGAAAAATGACAAGAGTGGAAGACATCATGATCAGAGTTAAATCCCTGAAATGGCAATGGGCTGGACATACTGCCAGAAGGACAGACCATAG
Organism: Macrothele yani; assembly: GCA_039090855.1. NCBI lineage: Eukaryota > Metazoa > Arthropoda > Arachnida > Araneae > Macrothelidae > Macrothele > Macrothele yani. The sequence continues at coordinate 16,274,580 of CM077032.1, read as the reverse complement.
ATGGACAGCCGAAATTTTAGATTGGATTCCAAGGGACAGGAAAAGACCCAGAAAAAGACCACATGGGAGATGGGTGGATGAAATTCGTAAATATGCGGGAGTGACATGGAGGAGACTGGCACAAGACAGACCGTTGTGGAGGAAACTTGGGGAGACCTTCGTCCAGCAGTGGATTGATAATGGTTGACAATGATGATGATGATGAAACAGCAGATAACTAATGCAAATGCAACAAGCGTGGGTTAAACAGCATCCACCGAGCACTTTAAATCGCGCACTGACAAGTGGCATACATCCCCGTGACGTCACTGAGCGACACAGGCGAGGACCAAATGAACTTATAGATTTATATTTTCTTGTGCCATTAAAAGATTTTTAAGTGTACAAGTGTTTATCAAAAATGTGGAAACACTTACCGTGTTTGTAGAGAATTTTTCATTTAGGAGCTTTAGACTTTTTTTTTTTTTTTTTTTTGATTTGAGATTTAACGACCACCGTGAGCAACTCAATGGGCTATAAGCAGTCGCCCGTCCCTAATTTAGGGTCACTGGTTCCAGGGAAGGGAGAGAGCCAGTGCCGTAAGACAAACACAACATCCATGCCTAACCGGGATTCGAACCCGGACCCCTTACGGACGAATGATCAGAGGCCAACGCCTTAGACCACTGCGCTACCGGGGCGGCGCTTTAGACTTGTGATGCACTAAAGAGGTGAAATATGTGTCAAAACGAAGTATCTGCAGAAATGCACTCCTTTGGTGTAGCCTTAATCGGTTACAGCAGGGGTTGTCAAAATTTTTGTCCCACGGCTCCCTTCAATCTATATAAATTTGCGGCGGCTCCCAAATACACAAAAAATATACAAACCATGTTATAAATTCACATATTCATGTTTTCATAGATAATTTCACATTTGTTGATCAAAAATGTGTAAAAAGCTTGCCTTTAAATATACATTTTTTAAATTAAATATTAATTTAAATATTATTACTTAATATTATTAAACAAAATAGGAAAGCAGTCGTAAAATTTTGAAATGAAAACAATATTTTCTACAAAAAAAATCTTAAACTTCATCAACTTACATTTCTGTATTAAATCAAACAGTGTCAGTGGGAAGGATAAGTTTGTTTTTTCTTCGTTAGATGCTCAAATCTCGGGATAAGTTTGGAAACTGCATTTCTCATCTTCTGAATGTTCTCAGTGGACCTGTACTTGGTATTGATGACAGCCATTACACAACCCACACAGCACAGAATATTTCGTATATGTTACAAGTACGTAGCACTGAAACATTGAGACTTTTCAGATACGTTGCGCAATGTAACATTAATGTTTCAGAAACCTTACGGTTACGTCAAAATGTCCTCAAACGTTACATAACTTTAAAACATAACTTAAACGTTACAGTGAAAGGTCGTTGTAACTTCAACATACCAACTCGCATGTAACTGTTACGTATTTGAAAGATATTTATGCCGCCCCGGTGGCGCAATGGTCTAAGGCGTTGGCCTCTGATCATTCGTCCGTAAGGGGTCCGGGTTCGAATCCCGGTCAGGCATGGATGTTGTGTTTGTCTTACGGCACTGGCTCTCTCCCTTCCCTGGAACCAGTGACCCTAAATTAGGGACGGGCGACTGCTTATAGCATATTGAGTTGCTCACGGCGGTCGTTAAACCTCCAACCAAAAAAAAAAAAAATTGTAACTACGTTACATTACTGTTACGTATTTAAAAGATATTTCTGACATCCTATTACTGTTACGAGATAATAGGGGGTTTCTATAAAAATGAAGGAGTTCACGTGCTGCCTCAAGGACGGATGTGGTCGATTCCTGGTTAATCATGACGTCAGTCGCAGCTGTTTTTATTTTTTATTTTTTTGCCACGTGATCTTCCCGACCATCTTTTGCCCACCATTTTTTCTTTGTGTTCAGCCATAACATTTTATATGCCACGTGGTCCTACCGAACATGTTTCGTTCGCCAGTTTATTTTATCTCCTCACATGGTCCCATTAATATCTTTTGTACGCCATTTTGTTTTTCCCCATCAGGAAATTTTACGCTGTGACGTCACGACGCTAGGGAAAATTTATTTCCAAGGAAATACAAAAATTCTCGAAGATCACGCTAGGTTCGAAACCCTGTCCAGCGCGTTTCTAGGCAGATGCATTATCACACTTGACCATGGGACGCCTCGCGCTTCCACTGTTCTGTAGGAACTAACGAGAACGCCAGTGCTTTCCGAATAGGTTATTTAATAGAAATGCATTATTTTTTCCATAGATCATTTTATTTTTCTACAGGATGACTTAAAATTTCTTCATGATTAATCAACGAAATATACCTTTTAATGCACATCTTAATCTATCTTTTCTAAATACTTTGCGAATACGTAATTTAATAGAAACACATTTTTTTTCCATAGATCCATTTATTTTTCTGCTGGATGACTTAAATTTCTTCATGATTAATCAACGAAATGTACCTTTTAATGCATATCTTACTCTATTTTTTTTTCAAAACTTGCGTAGTCGTTAAACTTCTCAAAATATCAACATTATTATTTTTTCTACCTTTACAAACTAACAACTGATTTTATTGAGACTTTTTCTGATTCAAAACCAATAAACGTAGTAAGATATTATACACTGGCTTGCAAAACTTAAGGACAGACACTACTGTACACTAACTAGCTGACTCCGTGTACGGAGAAGTAGCCACTGGAGAACTGGCGCGCAATTTCTTCAGGGGCCGTATAAAAAGTGCGTTCTGGACTGCTCCGTATCTACGTCTCCCGAGATTGGTTATCTGACACACATAACATTTCCGTAATTTTGTATTTTCTTATTTACGATATTTTTCAAGGTTCATAAACTACAGCTAAACAAATTCTCTGCGGGTGTGTGCAAACCCAGGAAAGTTACCGGGGGGGGGGGGGTTAAAACCTAAAATATGAATATAAAGAATTTCTTGTCCGATCGGAAGATTTTCAGCGTTTACCAGATACAACTCAACAAATTATCTGAAGGCACGTGCCTACCCGGGAAACCTGTCGGGTGGGGGCGGGGATTCCAAAAGTGTAGAATATAAAGAATTTCTGGTCCGATCGGGAGATTTTCTGCATTTACAACCAGAAATACGTTGTTGTATATTTTATGTATTACCCCCCCCCCCGAGAGGTTTCGTGAGTCAGCACATGCCCTCAGGGAGTTTGTTGAGATGTAAGTTGAAAATACTGAAAATCTCCCGATCGTATCAGAAATCTTTTGTTCGGACCAGAAATTGTTTATATTTTACACTTTTGGTATTAACCAACCGATAGGTTTGCTGAGTAGGCACATGCCCTCATATAATGTGTCGAGTTGTAGCTTGCAAATTCTGAAAACGTCCCGATCGGACCAGAAATTGTTTGTATTTTATACTTTTGATGTTACCCCCCCCTCCCGACAGGTTTGCTGAGTAGGCACATGCCCTCAGATAGTGTGTCGAGTTTATAGCTCCCGCCTCTCCCGAAAGTTTTCCTGAGTGAGTACATGCCCTCAGATAATTTGCAGACTTGTAATTTGTAAACCCTGAAATCTTTTGTTGAGTTGTAGATCATAAACATTTTTTATCAAGAATTTCATTAATAATCGCAATTAAGAAAAGACGAAATTACGGAAACTTTATATGACTAAGATAACCAGCCTCTGGGGGGACGTGGCCAAGAAGCGGTCAAAACTGAAATTTTTATACGGCCCCTTAAAGTTTTTGTGGCCAGTTCTCGTACACCCTGCTAACTCGAGTACGACAGTATCACCAAGGAATATCCCAGTAGCACACGGAACTGCTACGAGAGTACTTCGGTGAAATGGCATAAATGGGCATGCGCATCCATATGTGCTTCGCTATTATATTAAGTTGGTTTGACATTATTTTTGTTTTATCAAAATTGATTTCTAGTCCAATTTCTTTTGATAAATCTGTTAGTTCTTCAATCATTTCTCTTAATTCTTTTTTATTTCCTGAAATGAAGACTATGTCTCTAAATCTTCATATTGATTTCTAATCCAATATCTTTTGATCTGTTTGTCAGTTCTATCATTTCTTCTAAATCTTTTTTATTTTCTGAAATGAGGACTATGTCGTCTCCAAATCTTAATAATGTTTTCTAATCCAATTTTTTTATAAATCCTTTAGTTCTTCTATAATTTCTTTTAATTCTTTTTTATTTTCTGAAATGAGGACTACGTCGTCTCCAAATCTTAAATAGTTCAACATTACTCTATTTATGCTGATCCCCTTTTTTTAACCAATCTAATTTGCTCATTATGTGCTTCGCTATTATATTAATTTGGTTTGACATTATTTTTGTTTTATCAATATTGATTTCTAATCCAATTTCTTTTTATGAATCTGTTAGTTGTTCTATCATTTCTTTTAATTCTTTTTTATTTTCTGAAATGAGGACTATGTCTATGAATCTTAATATTGATTTCTAATCCAATTTCTTTTGATCTGTCTGTTAGTTCTATCATTTCTTTTAAATCTTTTTTATTTTCTGAGATGAGGACTATGTCGTCTCCAAATCTTATAATGTTTTCTAATCCAATTTTTTTTTGATAAATCCGTTAGTTCTTCTATCATTTCTTTTAATTCTTTTTTTATTTTCTGAAATGAGGATTACGTCGTCTCCAAATCTTAATATTGATTTCTAATCCAATTTCTTTTGGTCTACCTGTTAGTTCTATCATTTCTTTTAAATTATTTTAATTTCTGAAATGAGGATTATGTCGTTTTTAAATCTTAATATTGTTTTCTAATCGAATGTCTTTTGATAAATCTGTTAGATCTTCTATCATTTCTTTTCATTCTTATTTATTTTCTGAAATGAGGACTATGTCGTCTGGAATTCTTAAATAGTTCAACATTACTCTATTTATGTTGATCCACATTTTTAACTAATCTAATTTGCTCATTATGTGTTCCAGCGCTAATCTAAATAGCTCCGGCGAGACAGTATCTCTTTATCTTATTCCACTATTTATTTTAACCATTACACTTTCTTTCTTTAGGATAATGTTAGATGTAGCATTCTAGCAGATATACTTAATTAGATTTATATAAGGTTGTTCAATGCCATACATTTTCAAAGTGTCTATTATTGATGCTGCTTTTCTGGGATCAAAAGCTTTTTTGAAGTCTATAAATGCTAAATATAAAGGGATGTTGTATTCGTTGCATTTTCAATAAGAACACTTATTGTTTGCATATGATCTGTTGTGCTAATTTTTTTCTAAAGCCATCTTGTTCAGGGGACTGTGTGAAATCGAATTTGTTTTATAATATGTTTGCAATGATCTTAGTAAATAGTTCAGACACTATATTGACAAAAAGTTACCGGCTACCCCTTCAAAAGCAAATGAAAGGATCTGCTGCGTTGTTAAGATGCGCAGTACAACTGCAAACGGTACAAAACCACGCCTGCAGCTGACTGCGATCATACCGCACTGTGAGGTTGAGTGAAAATGTCGCAGCGGGAGAGAATTGAATTTGAGAAAGGAAAGATTGTAGGGTGTTATATTAGTGGGTTGTCCATAAGAGAAACCGAGAGGCATTAAAACATACCCCAGTGTGCTGTTTTCATGTACTGAATAAGTGGAAGGCACATGGCGTGTCTGAAGCAACAAAACGTACCGGCAGACCAAAGAAAATCAGTAATAGAATAATTCAAAGCCTCAGGAGAGTCGTTGCAGCCAATCGACGAAGTACTGCACAAAACCTCAGTGTACAGGTGAGTAAAAATGCTGGAACCTTGGTATGTGCACGTACCGTTCGCAAAGGACTTCATTCCATGGGTTACCGTGGTCGTGCGGCTGCACATTAGCCTTTCATCTCCACTCGGAATTCTACCCGTCGTTCAGCATGGTGTAAGGAACATTTATCATGGACCGTAGATCAATGGAAACGGGTCCTATGGACTGATGAAGCGAGATACACGATCCATTAGTCTGATGGTCGTGTCTGGACATGGCAGAAGCCGGAGGAACGCTATTTACCACAGTGTACTATTCATACCGTCAAGTTTAAAGCTGGCAGTGTACTCGTGTGGGAGTGTTTTTCGTAGTATGGTCAGGGCCCAGGGGTCATTGTGGACAAACCTGTGAACTAGCACGTCTACTTCGATATTCTGAGCAATTATGCCTCACCAACTCTGTGGCAATACCATAAAACTGAGCATTGTTTTTACCAGCAGGATAATGCACCGAGCCATAAATCAAACACGGTTACGGCTTTTTTTTTACGATAATTCGGCATCGTGTGTGGACTGGCCAGCACAGAGCCCTGATCTTAATCCTATAAAGCACCTATGGGCTGAATTATATTGCCGCATAAGAAGTTCGGAACCAATGCCTACTACTAAGCAACAGTTCGCAGTAGCGTTATGTACTGAATGTAAGCGCATACCTATCGATGTGTTCCAAAAATTTGTCGAAAGCATGTCTGGAAGGTTCAGTGCATGCTTTAAGGCGAAAGGTGGACCGACACCGTACTAATGTATGTCAATAAATCATCATCAACATATGTAGAGGGTTTTAGGAAGGGAGTGTCTGACCCTAGGTCTTATACAACCCTTAGAAATAGGAAGCTAGGAGATTTGGGCTAGAGTGCCCGATAGGAAAGTGACACGGAAGCGAAGCAGAAAGGGGGAGAAGAATGCCCTTATTTATTACCGGGGGCCAGTACCCGGGGTCCGACAGCTTAACGTGCCCATCCGACGCACGGCGGATATTTAGTGGATCGAGCGTTCGTACCTGCCTGGGATCGAACCTGGTGTCTTTTCCGTGGCAGTCACGAACGTTGCCCGATATCAATAAATGCTGTGTTGTGTTTCTCTTATAGGTGTCCGGTGACTTTCGCCAATATAGTGTATATGTGAAACAAAAAATAGTATGGGTCTATAGTTTTCTAGTTTCTTTTTATCTCCTTTCTTGTGTAGTAAGATGATATTTGCAGATTTGAAGAACTTCTTCATGTGTGATACATTCATTAAAAACAATTTTTAGTTCTTGTTTCACGGTTTCGCCATCTTATTTATTCTCCAGGAGTTTTGTCATTCATCATTTCTGCGTGTGTCTGTTGCAACGCTTTTTAAATTTCAAAGATTTCTATTGGTGGTATGTCCTTACTGCTGTCAATATTTTTATCTCTGGCAATTATTTCAGTAGTTGCCTCCATACTTTGATATAGTTTCATAAAAAATCTCTTTGCTTCTTCCGTAATTTCTGTTTTTTATCAAATTATAACTTTCCATTTTCATTTTCCAGTGATTCTTCCTCTAAGCTGAAAGGTTATTTCTCAGTATTCTCAAGTTCATATTATTGTCTATTGCCTTTTGAGTCATTTCATCTTCTCTTTTCCTAACATCTTCTTTTATATTTATTCTTATAACTTTGTTTGTTACAGTTATTTTGTTTGTACCTTTTTTTCTTTCTGCAATAAGACTTTTTCTTTTATTTATTAGGTTTTTTTCTGAAAATTTGCTGGTCCAGTTCTTTTTGCTTTGTTTTGTTTCTTTACAGTACACGTTCCCGATATTAATTTATTTACCAGTTTTATACACCAGAGAATTTGAAAGACTATTCTCAAGTGATTATTCCCTATTAGGTGTTAAATTTAATAGTCGCAAAGTTCAGCATCCTTGAAAAGCATGAAAACTGTGTAGAACGTGTGATAAAAATGCGCAGCAGTTTCTTTACTTTGCTAAAACCTGCAAAACAAATAACTGGACGGAGAGCAATGCTATTTGTTTCCCAAAATACCCTCTCCGACTTTTTTCGGTCCTGTGTTTTGGGGCTTTCCAAAGAGAATTTCCGCTTTCAAATTTTGTTTGACAGAGAAACATCTTCTTCATCCACGGGTCAGTTCCAACAGGACAGAATTTCTTTCTCTACTACACTTGGATGAGATCCAAAAGCTTGGAGCATGTCGCCATTCTTCGTATTATTTTTTGTCCTTCTGGTTCTTCGCCAATACATAAATAAATAAATAAAAAATCAAAGACAAATTACCGGACGTCTTTGTGAAAATATCTTGATAGGTTATATTGATATTGCAATCTCTTTACGTTTAATGTTACCGCTAAAAAAGACAGTCCCAAGGCACTATAGAACTTCAGTCACTAAACCTTTTATTCCGCTCGGGCTTACGAACTCTACATGCTACATTCAAATGGAGTTTATACATGAACGAATTTTAACAATCATTTTTGTTATCGGGGCATTAACAAGCACATTGAAAAATAATGTTTTTTTGATGTAGAACAGGGTTCGTCAACCTTTTAATACCTACCACATACTTTTGTATCTTCGTTGATGGTAAAATTTCCTCAAGTGCGAAGTGTTAGGTGAGCAACTTAATTCTCGGCAACAGGCACGACACGTTGACAGCAAATCATAGCAAATCGAACACGTACCTAATCAGGGAAATAATCCCCGTCGTGTTGGATACATTTGAGCCATCGGTCAGGGAGCTGCCGAATGCCCGAAAAAAAGGGCTGTTTCGAGTTGAATAAAACATCTATACTTGTGTGGACCTCCTCGACAGAAGAGAAGTGCGTATCACTCAGGTGATTTTGCAGCGAGCGAAAGATGTGATAAATCCGACGGGGCGAAGTTTGGAGAATTCGTCGGCTGCACATTCTTGCTTGTACTATATCATGCAAATTAATTGGGACAAGCTTTTTTATTCTCAGAATTGTAATGTGATCGCCAGTTGATGTCGGAAACCCACGTAAACCGGTTTTATCAGCTGTGAGGTGGTGTGACTGTTAGAACTTGATAGTAAGAATGTGGTTTGACTGGTTTTAAACAGGAAATAGGCCCTTCAGCTTCAGTTGTGAGCTTTTGTGTGTGACAGGTGGATGTTAGGTTTTGCTCTCTGTGAGTAAGTGTTGCTTTCGTATATTGAAAAATGGATATTTCCCCAAGGAAGCGTGCAAAAATAATTTCTCTGAAAGATCACACTTCTATGACAGTGAGAGATATCGCTTCTGCAGTTGGTGTAGGCAAATCAAGTGTATCAAGACTGCTTACGCGATACAATGCATCTGGATCATTGTCTCCAAAAAGGAGAGGTACATGTGGAAGAAAACGAAAAACAACTCCACGAACCGATAAATATCTAATCAGAAATAGTAAAAATAATAATTAAAAAAAAAACAATCACCGACCTTCAAAGAGATTCATTGGCCAGTGGTTGTGGTGTTAGTGATTCAACTGTACGCCGTAGGAAGAAGACCAACGAGAAAACAATATTTGAATGCGAAAATGAAGATAAAACGTTTATTATGGGCCAAAAAATATAAATCATGGACTGCTGACGACTGGAAAAAGGTAATTTTCAGTGATGAAACTCATTTATTTGTGCAGGGTTACCAAGAAAATGTCGGTAGACGAAGCACCTGTGAACCCTTAGGACCTGAGCATGTCAAACAAACTGTAAAACACCCTCTGAAACAGATGTTTTGGGGTTTTTTCACATCAAATGGCACTGGAAGCTTAGCTGCTGTTCAAGTTATGATGAATTCAGCCAAGTACGTAGAAATATTACAACGTAGGACTGTTGCATTCTTGCAAACTTTTGACGGGACATTTCAACATGACTTGGCCCCATGTCACAACTCGAAATTGGTCAAGAATTTCGTGCTGGAAAATCAAATTCATTTGCTTGATTGGCCTGGAAATTCACCAGACTTAAATCCCATTTGTAATATTTTGAAGATACGTTTAGGTAAAATGGACTGTACAACCAAAGAACCCATGATAACGAATGCTATAAAAGTGTGGTTCCGCGATTATGAAGTCAAAAATATGTGCACTCAATTAGTGCAGTCAATGCCAGAACGAATTCAATAGGTCATTTCTGCTAAAGGAGGACATACGTCATACTAATACAGGTATTTATCAGTGTATATCAAGGCAAAGAGTGATATAAAAGCATAGTTTTAGAAAAAAAGTGATTTTTTACTTTGTCCCAATTAATTTGCACAGTATAGTAACTTCACTTCTGTTACTGGTAATAACATTCTGTAAAAATATTTAAACGCAGCATAAAATTTCTTTTAAACTGTTGTGTAATATGTATTCCTGACTTTACCATTACGCTGTATAATTTGACTTCAAACATCAAAAATTAATTTTCGCTCTACAGGTGCAGGGCTTTTGGTTACGATTGTAATATTTGAAAAATATTATGTACCCCAAATTGTAATTTAAGATCATTTTTATCGATGTAAACAGATATTATTCGCTGAAAAATTGTGTTCTAAAGTTATACCTAAAGTTATAAATTGTTCTAAAGTTATAAATTGTGTTCTAAAGTTATACCATTAGTAGGGAACCCAAGAAATTACGAGTGGAACCACCTTAACCTTTTGGTTTTTCGTCGTATTACTGAGTAAATGTATAGTATACACTGAGTGGCCACTTTATTATAACCACCACCTCAGTACTTCGTTGGGCCACCTTTTGCCTTTAATACTGCGTCGATTCTTCATGGCATGGACTCCACGAGATGTTGATAGGTGGTTTGTAGAATCTGAGACCATGCTTGATGAATAGTACTTTCCAGGAGCGTGAGATTGCAGGGTTGTGGATCCAGCTGTCTGATGGCTCGTTCAACTTCATCCCACAAATTCTCAATGGGGTTGAGATCTGGAGATTGTGGGGGCCACCTAAGCAAAGTAAACTCACCGGCATGTTTCTGAAACCAATCCTGTACAATAAGAGCACTATGGCAGGACGCATTATCTTGTTGAAAGTAGCCATCGCCATTGGGATAAACCATCCACATGACAGGATGCACTTGGTCCGCAACGATGTTTAGATATGATGTGCCAGTCAGACACGAATTAAAAGGCACAAAGCATGCCAGGAAAACATTCCCCAAACCATAACGTTGCCTCCACCAGCTTGAAGAATTGTAGCAATGCATTTGGGGTCCATGCTTTCGTGCTGTTTCCGCCAGATTCTCACTCGGCCATCGGCATGGTGCTACTGAAAACGCAATTCATCGGACCACATAATTTGTTTCCAATTATCGACTGTCTAATCCTTGTGCTCCTGTGCGAACTGGAGACGTTTTCTCTTGTTAATTGCAGACAGCAAAGGTGTTCGAACAGGCCTTCGGCTGCCATATCCCATCCGATGCAGTGTACGGCGAACAGTACGTGCAGAGGTCATTTGAGGGGATCCTTGATTAAGATGGTCTGTAATTTGCTGCACTGTTGCCCTTCTGTCGTCTGTTACCAGTTTGGACACTCTCCGTTCCGCCCGAGCAGTCACTCGCCGATGACGACCACACGTTGCACGTAGAGACCCAGTTTTTTTGGCTGACAGTCCTGTCTTTAAACACTTTAACAACAGCTGCTCTGGAACATTTCACGAATGCGGTGGTTTCGGTGATACTCGCTCCATGGCTCCAAGCTCCTACAATCATCCCACGTTGAAGGTCCGTCAAATCGCATTTTTTACTCATCTCGTCACCCAAAAATCACTTTTTTCCTACTGTCGCAAGCACTAAGCTTTCTCTTTTATACTAGCCTCTCCCTCAGGCGGCAACAGCGCGCAGCCATAGCTCATTTGCTTGAAACTGTCAGGTGGTCATAATAAATTGGCCACTCAGTGTATAACAATGTTTCTTCATACCATACATTTCATAATATTTCTTTTTCTGTGTGTGCCTTAAATAACCTTTGATATATTACGGACGTGAGTTCGACTAACGGAAACACTGACGTTTTATTGTTTTTGTCATTCACGAATCCATTATAACGTATTTTTTTAAAGAAACGTTCTAGCTGCTGCACGATATAGACCATTTAAGTTGCACTCTTTGTCCCAGGGAAATTTGTTTGATAAATTTACCGTAGATGGCGCTTTGCACTAGGCAATAAAACAAGGTTAACTCTTTTCTGCATAGCATGTAATATTTAATTCAGTCTTTCGTAAATGAATTTCCTCTTTTCCTTTTGGATCCTTTTAAAGAAGACAAAGCGAACGATGTCTCAGAAATAGTTTCCCTCTGATAGATTATGTGTAGCGTAAAGGCTGTTCGAAATTTGTGTAATATCGGTCGTGTTGGGTTGTAACGGCTACCCTGTTGAAACCGCCAATAAAACTAGCTAAATTTATTGCGAAATATTTTACTCTGAGAACAAGAAATGACACAAAGATAAGTAAGACTCCTATTCGTTCATCCTGTTCGCGATTTATTAAATCATCATGATTGTCAAATGTTATCAATCCTCTGCTGGATTAAAGTTTCGCCAAGTCTCTTCCACAACTATCTATCTGGAGCCAGTCTCCTACATGTTTGATAACGAAGAGCAGTACACCAATTAAGTACTAAATAGGAAGTAGACACATTAGCGTTTCCAAGCTTTCGCACATCAACCAGATGGCTTTTTCAATGAAGTTAGACAGAAACTGCAACTGAAAAATAGAACGCATTAACAATTTGAAAGCGGAAACTTGACTTGACAACAATAGATACGACGTTATATTCATAGCCATTCGGGAAGCCTTGGAGATCATTACCAACAACGATACTTGCAATGATTGCGTGTCACTCGAGTTGCCACGAATTTGGAACCAATTCTTCAAGTAAAGCCTCTGCCTACCAGGATACCGCGCGTGCAACCAACGTGATACGTCATATCTTTAAATGAATATAACGTCGTATCTATTGTTGTCAAGTCAAGTTTCCGCGTTCAAATTGATAATGCGTTCTATTTTTCAGTTGCAGTTTCTGTCTAACTTCCTTGAAAAAGCCATCTGGTTGATGTGCGAAAGCTCGGAAACGCTAATGTGTCTACTTCCTACGCCAATAAATCGGATCACTAGTACAGTGTTGCTATTTAGTACTCCTCCATGTTATTCCAGTATGCTTTCGAATGTTATCCACCCATTTGCCACATGGACTTCTAGCTCTTTTCCTGTCTCTGAGAATCCAGTCTAAAATGTCGGTTGTCCATTGGTGGTCCGTTCTTCTGGCAACATGTGCAGCCCACTCCCATTTCAGAAATTTTAATCTGATCATGGATGTCTTCCACTCATGTCGTTTTCCTTATCCACTTGTTCCCCTTCTTATCTTTCCTGGTTACACCACGCATGCATCTCTTCATTCTTCTTTCCGTTGTCTGCAGCCTTTGTTGTCTTATTTTGTTAAAGTCCAAGTTCTTTGCTTCATATGTGCAATGTCCGTTCCATAAAACCTGAGAGTAAAATCGCACAAAATGAAGAAAAATAATGAATATATTTGAGGTACGTAGAGATAACATAAATATACGATGTCATCGCTCTGTCCACGTTATTTTATAAACAACGAATAGCAACTGAAAAATTGTTCATTTGACACCGCTGGGATCGAACCCCTGATCTCTCGATGACTAGCCGAATGCGTTCGCTTTACGATACGGTGCCAACAATTCACATCGCTATTTGCGGTTTATCAGTCAGCATCTGGCTACACAAATCCATATTGATGGGCTCAGCAACTGATGTGTCGCCATCTCACCTTTTCTATCGCCTTTGGATTTATCAGCTGTAATTAACAGCTATATATTCACCATTTCTATCGCCCTTTGGATTTATCAGCTGTAATTAAACAGCTAGCTCTGTTTAATGCCACTAGATGGCGACACATCAGTTGCTGAGCCCATCAATATGGATTTGTGTAGTCAGATGCTGACTGATAAACCACGAATAGCGCTCTGAATGGTTGGCACCACAGCGTAAAACGAACGCACTCGGCTAGTCATCGAGAGATCTGGGGTTCGATCCCAGCGGTGGAGGTACAACAATTTTACAGTAGCTATTCGTTGCTTATAAAATAACGTGAACGGATGATGTCGTATATTTATGAAGAAAAATAGGTATCGCAAAATATATGTTATTCTTTCTCAAAGTATCTTCCCTCAAATGATATGCCACGGTCGCATCGTTCAGATCACTTTTCAAAGCATGCGGCGAAGGCATTTAGTGGAAGCTGCATTAGCGACTCCTGTACAGATTGAATGACGTCAACATCTGTGTTGAATGTTGCGCCACGGAACTACGCTTTCATTGTTGGAAACAACCAGAAATCGCACGGGGCGAGATCAGGACTGTAGGCAGGCTGTTGTATGATTTCAATGCTGCATTTCGTAAGAAACTGTTGAACGCAAGCAGCCACATGTGGGCGGGCGTTATCATGGTGTAAGGTCCGCTTGCCCACCAGTTTCGGTCGCTTAATCGATATGTGTCATCGCAGACGCTTCAAGACTGAAATTTAATTACCGGCATTGACAGTAATTTGTGGAGGAACGACATGCTGGTAGACTACACCTTTATGATCAAACAAAATTATCATCATCACCTTCCCAGCTGATTTGGTTTGGCGGACTTTTCTCGGAGGAGGCGAGCCTGTGTGTTTCGAGACACTCGTTGCGCGCTTCGTGAGGTTGTCGAAATAGTGGACCCATGTTTCATCGGCAGTTATTACTGTGTTTAGAAAGTTTGGATCCTTTGCAATCATTTATTTCCACTCATGAGACACGTGAACTCTGGCTAACAATTGTTCTCTCGTCAGGTGATGAGGTACCCATCTGGAACACACACGATGCAGCAGTAATTTCTCGCGTAGAATGCGGAATGCAGACGTTTTTGAAATATTAGTTGACGTCGTATGTCTTCACACGTCTTTCGTCGATCTTGTTAATGGATTGCCCAAACAGTGTTAACAATACTCTGCGTAACAACACTTTCAGGTCGACCAGGCCTGGAAATGAGTTCTGCCGACAAATGCCCTTTTTTGAAATCATGGTGTCATCTAAAAACTGTTGACGCACCCAAACATTTATCTTTGCAAGCGTTTTTCATTAAAACAACCGTTTCTAGAGCAGTTTCACCCAAACGATGGCAACATTTTATCACATAACGCATTTCACTTCTTAACTCTGAATCACTCTCCTCCATAGCTGTATGGCGAAATGCAGACGTAAGTTAAACAACTGCACAATAACAAAACCAGAAGCGTTTGCCACAGCGAACAGCTGTTCACATACACTGAAGAGCAACTGAATTAGAGATACCTGTCTAGTAACGTATAGCACCACCTTTCGCCCTAATGATGGCGGCGATTGGTCTCGGCATGGACTCGACAAGACACCGGAAGCGTTGGGAAGCCATACGGATCCACGACCCCTGAACAAGCTCTTACAGTTCCCAAAGATTTGATGGAGGGGTCAGAGCCTCGAACATCTCTCTCGATAGCATCCCAGATGTGCTCGATGGCATTGAGGTCAGGTGACCTAGCTGGCCAAGGAAGCGAGGTCACGTCGGTGAAGTTTTCATCCAACCATTCGGATACAGTTCGGGAGCTGTTGCAGGATGAGGTCCCCAGTGGGATGTTGAAGACGCACAAACGGGAGTAAATGGTCGTCCGTGATATCCCGGTAACGTTGATCTGTAAGGGACGATGTCACACGTACCAGGGGTCCCATTTCAGTCCACCTAAACAGTCCCCAGACGAGAATGCCACCCCAATCAGCTTGAAGAGTACCCTGCTTGCAAGAAGGATCCATAGCTTCATGTGGTTTGCGCCGTATCATGTTCCAACATGAATATTGACTCATCAGTCCAGGCAAAATTTTCCCACATGTCTAGGGTCCAGTGACGATGTGTCCGTGCCCATGCTAATCTTTTCACCCTATGATTTGCGGTCAGCAGCGGTACCCTCGTGGGACGATGGCTTCCGTACCCCTTAGCGTGGAGATGATTCTGGATGGTGTGGCTGCTTACACGTTTTTGTACATCAGCGTTAAATTGCCGAGTTATATCTTGCACTGTGGCCCGTCTATCCGCTGTTACAATTCGAACTAGCAGACGATGACCCGGCTCATCCACACGCTGTTGTCCACGGCAGTTGGCCCTTGCAGGGATGGTTTTACCGGATTCGATGTACTCATGGTGCCCCCGTGATACACGGGCTCGTGAAAATCCCAGTGCCTGCACGACTTCCGAGATGGAGTGACCCATTCGTTGGGCCCTGATCAAATGCGCTCACATATGTGCCCATGATCAAATGCGCTTACATCCTTCGTCTTACCCATACTGCATCCGATTCGTACTGATTCTCGTCGCATCACTCCTTATATTGTCGGATCGCTGCATACGTCATGTCGTTTCCTCTTACAGGGCCGCCCACAGCGCCATATTTGCATAACGCCAGCTGTCTCTAATTCAATTGCTCTTCAGTGTAGATACTTCCTTAATTCCGTTAAGGGACTATCTGCGGTTATTTTTTCCTTTCGCACTGTTGCCAATCCTACAATCATTACGCTTAGTGTAAAGGCGAAATACATTATTAATGTAATGTGGGACATTATTATCATATTTTATTTGTTATGATAAGATGGCTGGAATAAGAAGTCAATCAACAAAGAAAAGACGCTGCACGTGTTTTCCCATTTCCAGGAAAAGAATTCTTATATTTTTGCATTTCCAGGAAAGGAACGTTTCTAGTATCTTTGTTCGAAAGTCAGCTTTCTAGAAAATCGCGCTCTGAACATTTCAAGCAGTACAGCACAATAGATCATATCCACGTACTGAGAGAACTAATTGAAAGAGCGAGGGAATATGAACTTCCATTGTGCATGGCTTTTATCGATTATGAAAAAGCCTTTGATTCGGTGAAACCATCAGCAGTTACCACGGCTCTGAAATCCTGCGGTATTGAAGATGCATACATTAATATTATTAATAACATCTATGAAAATGCAAGTGCAAAGATTCGGTTGTTTGAAAATACAACACACATAAAAATTGGAAAGGGAGTGAGACAAGGTGACACCATATCTCCGAAGCTCTTTAATGTCACATTGGAAAATGTCTTTCAATCACTGAACTGGGAAAACAAAGGGATAAAGATTAATGGAGATTATCTAACCCACCTTCGTTTTGCTGATGACGTAGTCATTTTTGCAACTACCCCATCAGAGCTGCAGAGTATGATCCAGGAACTTGCTGACAAGAGTAAAGAAGTGGGATTAAGAATGAACTTTCAGAAGACAAAAGTGATGTTCAATGCTTTTACAAGAAACGAAGATTTATCGATTGATGGAGAAAAACTGGAGATAACAGATACGTATGTTTATCTTGGACAGCAGATATCAAGTGAGGGTCACATTGATGAAGAAATTAATCGGCGTACAAAACTTGCCTGGAGAGCTTTTGGAAGAAACAGCATAATTTTCAAGAGCAATATGCCATTATGTCTTAAAAGAAAAGTGTTTGATCAATGCATCCTTCCAGTGCTTACGTATGGTGCAGAGACGTGGACCTTAACTAAAAGAGACATACAAAGGCTGCAGACAACTCAAAGAAGCATGGAGAGGTGCATGCTTGGTATAACCAGGAGAGATAAGAAGAGGAACTCGTGGATCCGAAAAATGACGAGAGTGGAAGACATCATGATCAGAGTTAAATTCCTGAAATGGCAATGGGCTGGACATACTGCCAGAAGGACAGACCATAGATGGACAGCCGAAATTTTAGATTGGATTCCAAGGGACAGGAACAGACCCAGAAAAAGACCACATGGGAGATGGGTGGATGAAATTCGTAAATATGCGGGAGTGACATGGAGGAGACTGGCACAAGACAGACCGTTGTGGAGGAAACTTGGGGAGACCTTCGTCCAGCAGTGGATTGATAATGGTTGACAATGATGATGATGATGATGACATCTGTGAGTTAAAGTACTCGGCTTACTAAAGGCCCTTAAGGCTAATGGCTTTCAGACGTATTGTCAAACTCCATGATGACACCCGATCGTACGAGAAAATTTACATATTTATTGTAACCAATGCTGTTCGGAATGTACGAACACAATAGTGTAAATAATGCTGTCACACCAAGCTCCCGGCCGGGGGTAGTTCGTGGAAGAGGCCACGGTCGCCATAGAAACTGGTAGGTGACCTTCATACTCAGCAGTGTTGTTTTACACCATGATAACGCACGTCCCCACACCTCAATGGACACTTCACAGACGATTGCCAAAATGCGTGGACGGTGATGTTCTACCCCCCCCTCCCACAGTCCAGATCTGGCTCCCTCAGACTCTTTCCTGTGTGCCCCTTTGAAAAACACCCTTCGTGATGAACGTTTCGACGATGTGACAGATGATAAACTGGCTATGAACCCGTTAGTGTAATGACAGCCACAGGAAATTTTCCAAAATTTATTTTATCAATGACTTCAAAGATGGCGGAATTGTATAGAAAATTATGGACAATACTTTGAATACGCCAACATTTTTAACAATATGTCCAAGTATTTTGCGAATAAGTTTAACGTTTTTGCTGCTACAAATAAAAACCTTATGAGGTACGAGGCTTTACTTTCAGGATACGCTTTGTATATACACTATACACTGAAGAGCAATTGAATTAGAGATACCTGTCTAGTAACGTGTAGCACCACCTTTCGCCCTGATGACGGCGGCGATTCGTCTCGGCATGGACTCGACAAGACACCGGAAGCGTTGGGAAGCCATACGGATCCACGACCCCTGAACAAGCTCCCACAGCTCACGAAGATTTCATGGAAGGGGGCAGGGGAGATCAGAGCCTCGAACATCTCTCTCGATGGGATTGAGGTCAGGTGACCTAGCTCGCCAAGGAAGCGAGGTCACGTCGGTGGAGTGTTCATCCAACCATTGGGATACAATTCGGGAGCTGCATTGTCTTGTCGCAGGATGAGGTCCCCAGTGGGATGTTGAAGACGCACAAACAGGAGCAAATGGTCGTCCAGGATATCTCGGTATCGTTGCCCTGTGAGAGACGATGTCACACGTACCAGGGGTCCCATTTCAGTCCACGTAAACAGTCCCTAGACGAGAATGCCACCCCCACCAGCTTGAAGAGTACCCTGCTGGCAGGAAGGATCCATCGCTTCATGTGGTTTGCGAGTGAAGGTGCTTAGTACAGGGTGTCCGTAATAAATGCGCAAAGTTGTAAAGAGACTTTGTGTAATTTGAGTTTGGAATTTTTGGAATGTACGGTTCAAAGCAGATTTTTCCAGGTACAAAATATTTGACCTGTTTCCAACTCTGTTGGCCGCCCCGGTGGCGCAGTGGTCTAAGGCGTTGGCCTCTGATCATTAGTCCGTAAGGGGTCCGGGTTCGAATCCCGGTCAGGCATGGATGTTGTGTTTGTCTTACGGCACTGGCTCCATCCCTTCCCTGGAACCAGTGACCCTAAATTAGGGACGGGCGATTGCTTATAGCCCATTGAGTTGCTCACGGCGGTCGTTAAACCTCCAATCAAACAAAAAAAAAAAAAAAAAAAACTCTGTTGCTCACAGGGTCGTTAAACCTCAAACAAAACGATCAACAACAATCAAATATTGTTGTGTTTAAGCAGAGTGCAATGAAATATTGTTGTGTAAGGTGTAATGAAATAATACTGTGCAACAATGAAACGGGAGAATTGTTGCTTGAACATAGGGCCCAAAATACTGCAAGATATTTTGGGCCTTATGCTCAGGAATATACCGATTTGGTGATTCCCAGAGCTCCGGCAAACGTTTTATATTATAATATCAATGTCACTTGCCCTCGACTCTGGAATGGGGTGCCAATTTATGTTGCTTTAATGGTGAACTATGCTTCATTTAAAAGAGAGTAAAGGGAATACTTGATATACAGTTAATATGTTTCTGATTTCCATTATCTGCAATTCCGATTATGTAAATGGCAGTTCTATAGGAAGATAATCTCTTGACTTGGTACTTTTGTTTTTTCCTAGGGTACCAGGGGCTCAACGTGTCTACACTATTTTTTATTTTATTTATCCCGTAAAATTTCTGCTGTACAATACCATAGAAAGTAAGTAAAGATAATACTCAGCAGCAATACAATATGTGCCATAATCACACACCAATTGAACTAATAAAGTAGACAAATTCACCAATGAAACTGACAAAATACGACAAATTCACCAATGAAACTCACAAAATACGACAAATCACCAATGAAACTCACAAAATACGACAAATCACCAATGAAACTCACAAAGTACGACAAATCACCAATGAAACTCACAAAATACGACAAACCACCAATGAAACTCACAAAGTACAACAAATCACCAATGAAACTCACAAAGTACGACAAATTACCAATGAATCTCGCAAAATACGACAAATCACCAATGAAACTCACAAAGTACGACAAATTACCAATGAAACTCACAAAATACGACAAATCACCAATGAAACTCACAAAATACGACAAATCATTAACGAAATTCGCAAAAGACGACAAATCACAAATGAAACTCACAAAGTACGACAAGTTACCAATGAAACTCACAAAATACGACAAATCACCAATGAAACTCACAAAATACGACAAATCATTAATGAAATTCGCAAAAGACGACAAATCACAAATGAAACTCACAAAGTACGACAAATTACCAATGAAACTCACAAAATACGACAAATCACCAATGAAACTCACAAAATACGACAAATCATTAATGAAATTCTCAAAAGACGACAAATCACAAATGAAACTCACAAAGTACGACAAATTACCAATGAAACTCACAAAATACGACAAATCACCAATGAAACTCACAAAATACGACAAATCATTAATGAAATTCGCAAAAGACGACAAATCACAAATGAAACTCACAAAGTACGACAAATTACCAATGAAACTCACAAAATACGACAAATCACCAATGAAACTCACAAAATACGACAAATCATTAATGAAATTCGCAAAAGACGACAAATCACAAATGAAACTCACAAAGTACGACAAATCACCAAAACTTCCACAATAAAAACAAATTCTGCACAGCAAAACTAATTCCTAATGAAACGCATATAGCGTATGAAATCCGTTTATTTTTGTGGTTTAGTCAGCACAAATATTTGCCAAGCTTTCGTACTCCACTGAGAGGCTTTTTCATGGCAATGGTAGACACAATTGCCCTGAAAAAGCCTCCCAGTGGAGTGCAAAAGCTTGGCAATAATTTGTCTTGACTACACCACAAAAATAAACGGATTTCATACACTATAAGCATTTCATTATTATTCAACTCTGGTGTATTTGAAATAAAGGAAAATTCATTCCATTGAAAATTAATATCAATTGTCAATATGAATCAAATATTATATGATAGTAGCAATTTAATGTACAGCAAAGGGCCGGGGAAAAAAACTGAAATACTGCCTGACGAGCCCCTGATCCCCTCTAAATGAAAAAAAAAACTATTCCAGTCCAGTCAAGACAACGAAAGCAATTATACAATACCTTTTGTTTTACAAATCATAAACAAATCAATTCCAATATTCGATTTCCCATCCAAAAAACTCCTTAGTGCTCGCTTAAATACGGGATAACGTGCCTCTGATCTAATAATCAACGGTAATCCATTCCACTCACGCAATCCCAACACATTGATATTATTAAACATTAAACCTGTACGAGCCCACGACACAGAAAAAGAAGGAACTAGCCTTTTCCCCTGGCTCCATGCTATGTTAGCTAGAGTTGATTCAATAAGTGCTGGTAATATGCGTAGTATTATTCGTAATGTCACACGTGTTGTGTTATTACTGCAACTCCATGTGTATTCCGCATTATATGTAAATTATTATTGTATAATATTTGTATTTGCATGATTCATCATGGTTCATGTGTTTGTGTTAGTTGTATTATTATTTATATTTCTGCATTAGTGTTATAATATTGCATTTCTTGCATATATGTATTGTGCACTGCTGAACAAAATTAGGGGATCACCCTTTTTAAACAATTTTATTCAAAGCAGTTGGGTACAATGTTATTGAACTGTCAAAAGATTCCCTCCAAATAATGAAAAACAGCTGTAGAAAGCAGTTTGACATGCAAATTAGCAAAAATGACTTCAAAAGTGAAGCCGATGAGACAATCACATAAAACGGGTGGTTCTTTCGGAACTGTATTCTTGTACCGCTGGTTGCGGGAGAAGCAGTTTGTTGCGTTTTCTCATGTTAGCACGCCGAATCAACACGATTTCCCAGAAAGCACCGAGTGGAGAGCCATAGGAAGGTTGGAAGCCGGTCAAAGTCAACTAATTGTAGCGTCTGCCATTTTAGTGAGACGAAGTGTAATTGGACGCTTGTGGAGTCGGTTTCAAGAGACGGGAAGTGTTCGAAGACGTCCTGGTCAAGGTCGTCCACGAGTTACCACCTCAAATGATGACCGTTATTTGTCATTTACAGTCCTTCGGAACAGGGGTCAAAATGCCCCCCTGCTGCAAAGACAACTTTTAATGGCAACCGGAAGAGGCGTATCGATACAAACAATTAATGGACGCCTTCATGCATGTCGATTGTATGCACATAGGCCAGTTGTTTGTGTCCCACTGACCTCCCGAGAACACTGTGATTGAGGACCTGCCGAGTGGAGCCAAGTTCTCTTCTCCGACGAGTCCAGATTCAGCCTAGAGCCAGATAATCGACGCCTTCTGATCTGGAAAGAACGTGGCACCCGATTCAATTCAGTGGATGTCCAAGAGAGATCACGTTTTGGTGGAGGTACTGTGCTTGTTTGGGCAGGGATAAGTGCAGGTGGGCGTACGGACCTGTACGTCATTCGGAATGGGTCCCCACCTGCTTAATGGTACAGGGACGAAATTCTTAGACTCTTGGTTGTGTCTTATATTGCTGCCATCGGCGATTCATCCCTTTTTATGGATGACAACGCCCGGCCTCATCAAGCGTGCCTTGTGAATCAGATGTTTGAAGAGGAAACAATGGAGCGTATGGAGTCGCCGGCATGCTCCCCTGATTTGAATCCGGTCGAACATGTCTTAGGACGCATTAGGCAGACGTATTGCTGCTAGACCGCAACCTCAGTTGACTCGCCTTCAGTTGACAAATGCCCTTCTTGAAGAGTGGGGAAGAATCCCCAACCCCCAAAACCTCATTGACTACACACCTCCTCGACTACACACCTCCTCCCCACAGGTTTGATGCCGTCTTGCACGTTCGAGGTGACCACACAACTTATTAGACAGATGACAAAGGTCGTCAATGTTTATTTTTTTCTTCTCTAAAAGATATGGGTAATAATGATTTTTTATTTATGGCACCTGGTATGTTTCCCGCAAAAATGATCTTTGTTACAGTAAAGCAAGATTTTTCGCCTGTTCAATCCTTTATTTCCTTGTCCCTTTCATAAATATATTTTTATATCGTGCTGCATATTTACTAGCAGTTGTCTGTTCTCGCTATATCACCGGCTCCTCTAATTCTGTTGAGCAGTGTATTTCTCTTGTGTTTGCATATGGTTTGATTGGTATTTGGTTAATCTGTTTTTGGTGCAGAAATTGCATGTGCGATTTGATTGCACGCTAGATGGAGTAACGTTGCAAAATAAAATTCAAATTCAAGATCAAGTTGCAGCAATGGTTGACAGCTTTTAAAATTAATTAAAGTTTTACCAATTTGAAATTCACGAAAATGTCTCGAAGATGTACACCGTCATATTATTCCTCTGTAGATTTCTGTCAATTTTCAACCCTCTGCGTTCAGTATTTTTATGCGGTAAGCGACTGATATGGAGGCAGACAGGGTTATTTTATTACAGTAGATTGAAAGAAAAGCGTATTGTCTTCGTCGCATGGATTTATGTAATCATCCTTCGCCACGTAGTTTTAATTATATAGTCTGATGTGATGTCCCGTGTAATTACGTAATCGGATGCGATGCGGAAGGTCCTTTAATGGAAATCTCTTATTACGTTAATAAAAATGTCAAAATCTTTTCCTATATCATGTTCCTGTTACAAAAAAAAAACAACAGGAAAAGCTGGAAAGCAACTTGACGTTACTACGCTAATTTTCATTTGAGTTGCCACTAAAAACCCTAGGATTTCTCATTTTTTAAAAGGGAATGTCGAGGATTGTGGTCCTCGCATAATGCAGGCATACCAGAGCCATGCGGGGAAAACAGCATTATTCCTCATTGTCAGAATGCCTGTTGGCCACAATGCAATAATGCGACACAGATTGATATTTTGAAATGTTGCCAAATCGCCTTCACTTCCGGACACAGGAAGACTTCCTTCGAAATCGTTCTTTGGATTCCTTGAGCGGGGATTCCTTCTATTTACATTTCTATGGGAATATTTGAATTTAGAATGCAGCTTGCCCGCAGAAGTCTGTATTCTTTGCGTAGGGATACATTTCCCAACACTCCTAATGTGTTTTCAGTTTGAACAAGTAGCAAAGTTTTATACGATTTATTTTTTTGGAAATTTAAGTTATATGACATTTCGGGTGTTAAACATTTGTTCTAGAAAGATGGTCTATCTACAGCATAGCCGCTTTTCCGAAATCGTGGATATAAATTGTGGCCATTTATTTATTTTAACTGCGGTCTGAAACATGTTTTCTTTAAAGCTTAGAAAAGGAATGGACAACGTGTACATCTTTTTCCATTCGGGATTTGACAACAACCGGAAGCAACTCTTTAGGATATAAGCTGGCAGTCGCCCTTACCATACTGTGCAAATTAATTGGGACAAAGTAAAAAAATACTCTTTTTCCAAAATTTGTGCCTTTAAATCATTCTATGCCTTGATCATCATCATCGTCATCATTTTCAACCATTATCAATCCACTGCTGGACGAAGGTCTCCCCAACTTTCCTCCACAACGGTCAGTCTTGTGCCAGTCTCCTCGTATCCTCGTAGTCACTCCCGCATACTTTCGAATTTCATTCACCCATCTCCCATGTGGTCTTCTTCTGGGTCTTTTCCTGTCCCTTGGAATCCAATCTAAAATTTCGGCTGTCCATCGATGGTCTGTCCTTCTGGCAGTATGTCCAGCCCATTGCCATTTCAGGGATTTAACTCTAATCATGATGTCTTCCACTCTTGTCATTTTTCGGATCCACGAGTTCCTCTTCTTATCTCTCCTGGTTACACCAAGCATGCACCTTTCCATGCCACTTTGAGTTATTTGCAGCCTTTGTATGTCTCTTTTAGTTAAGGTCCACGTCTCTGCACCATACGTAAGCACTGGAAGGATGCATTGATCAAACACTTTTCTTTTAAGACATAATGGCATATTGCTCTTGAAAATTATGCTGTTTCCTTCCAAAAGCTCTCCAGGCAAGTTTTGTACGCCGATTAATTTCTTCATCAATGTGACCCTCACTTAAAATCTGCTGTGCAAGATAAACGTAGGTGTCTGTCATATCCAGCTTTTCTACATCAATCGATAAATCTTCATTTCTTGTAAAAGCATTGAACATCACTTTTGTCTTCTGAAAGTTCATTTTTAATCCCACTTCTTTGCTCTTGTCAGCAAGTTCCTGGATCATACTCTGCAGCTCCTATGGGGTAGTTGCAAAAATGACTATGTCATCAGCAAAACGAAGGTGGGTTAGATAATCTCCATTAATCTTTATCCCCTTGTTTTCCCAGCTCAGTGACTGAAAGACATTTTCCAATGTGGCATTAAAGAGCTTCGGAGATATGGTGTCACCTTGTCTCACTCCCTTTCCAATTTTTATGTGTTTTGTATTTTCAAACAGCCGAATCTTTGCACTTGCATTTTCATAGATGTTATTAATATTATTAATGTATGCATCTTCAATACCGCAGGATTTCAGAGCCATTGTAACTGCTGATGGTTTCACCGAATCAAAGGCTTTTTCATAATCGATAAAAGACATGCACAATGGAAGTTCATATTCCCTCGCTCTTTCAATTAGTTCTCTCAGTACGTGGATATGATCTATTGTGCTGTAGCCACTCCTGAATCCAGCTTGTTCTCTCGGTTGAGCCATGTCCAGTGTTACCTTCAAGAGGTGTAAAAGAACTTTGGTGAAGATTTTATAAACCTTTGATAGGAGGCTGATAGGTCTGTCGTTCCTGAGGTCCTGAACGTCACCTTTTTTATGTAGCAAGATCATTGTAGCGTTTTTCCAATCCTCAAGAATCTTCCCTTCATTAAGGCATCGAGTGAAAATTTGGGCGAGTACTGTTTCGATTTCTCCACTTGTTTCTTGTATGATGTCTACAGTAATTCCATCTTCTCCTGGAGCTTTTCCCCGCTTCATGTTCTTGATTGCATGTGCAACTTCTGCTGGGAGGACTGGAAGAACTCTGGTACTGGTACCTTTCATGATGTCTGGAGTACATGTATCATCCCTTTCATATAATTTGGAGTAGAAATCTTTCGCTCTTTTCAAAATTTCGCCTCTATTTCTTGTTACAGAACCATCTTCTTTTCTCAGTGCCATAATCTGTTTTCTTCCCTTACTGAGATGTCCCTTTGCTGTCTTTAGGCTTTGGTTGTTTTCAATTGCTTTCCTCACTAGTTCACAGTTGAATTTCCTTACGTCTTCAGTGATACCTTTTCGTACTGTCTTGCATAGCTCTATATATTCCACTTTGGAAGTCACATCTTCTTTAGTTGTCCTCATCTCTCTTCTTTTTTGCATCAACATTTTGGTTTTTCCTGATAATTTGTTCACATGTAACTTGTTCTTAGACACAGCTAATTTTGTTGCTGTTTCCATAAAAGCTTTGGTTACTTTTCTGTTAACTTCAGAAATATCCACTTCTTCCGATGTTAGGCCTTTTAAAGCAGAGAATCTGTTCTTCAGTTCCAACTTGAAGGTATTATGGTGTTTTTTAAGGTTGGTTATGTCAATACATTTTGTTTGTCTTATGAGCTTTCCACGTTCGAGTTTAGTGTTGAGGTGCATCTTATATATGCCTTGTTATACACTGATAAATACCTGTATTAGTATGAAGTATGTCCTCCTTCAGCAGAAATTCGTTTTGGCATTGAATCCACTAATTGAGTGCACATATTTTTGACTTCATAATCGTGGAACCACACTTTTATAGCATTCGTTGTCATGCGTTCTTTGGTTGTATAGTCCATTTTACCTAAACGTCTCTTCAAAATATTTCACAAGTTTTCTATGGGATTTAAGTCTGGTGAATTTCCAGGCCAATCAAGCAAATGAATTTGATTTCCCAGCATGAAATTCTTCACCAATTTCGAATTGTGACATGGAGCCAAGTCATGTTGAAATATTCCGTCAAACGTTTGCAAGAATGGAACACTCCTACGTTGTAATATTTCTACGTATTTGGCTGAATTCATTATACCTTGAACAGGAACTAAGCTTCCAGTGCCATTTGATGTGAAAAAACCCCAAAACATCTGTTGCAGAGGGTGTTTTACAGTTTGTTTGACATGCTTAGGTCTTATGGGTTCAGAGTTGCTTCGTCTAACGACATTTCCTTGGTAACCACGCACAAATAAATGAGTTTCATCACTGAAAATTACCTTTTCCCAGTTGTCAGCAGTCCATGATTTATATTTGTTGGCCCATGCTAAACGTTTTATCTTCATTTTCGCATTCAAATATTTTTTTGGTTGGTCTTCTTGCCTTCCGGCCAAATTCCAGAAGCCTACGGCGTATAGTTGAATCACTAACATCACAACCTCTAGCCAATAAATCTCTTTGAAGGTCGATGCTTGTTTTTTTTTTTTTTTGGATTCATTTTACTATTTCTGATTAGATATTTATCGGTTCGTGGAGTTGTTTTTCGTTTTCTTCCACATTTACCTCTCCTTTTTGGAGACGATGACCCAGATGCATTGTATCTCGTAAGCAGTCTTGATGCACTTGATTTGCCTACACCAACTGCAGAAGCGATATCTCTCACTGTCATAGAAGTGCGATCTTCAGAGCAATTATTTTTGCACGCTTCCGTGGGGAAATATACATTTTTCAATACACGAAAGCAACATGTACTCACAGAGAGCAAAAACTAACATCCACCTGTCACCCACAAAAGCTCACAACTGAAGCTGAAGTACCTATTTGCTGTTTAAAACCGGTCAAACCACATTCCTATTATCACGTTCTACCAGTCACACCACCTCACAGCTGATAAAACTGGTTTACGTGGGTTTCCGACATCAAATGGCGATCACATTACAATTCTGAGAATAAAATAGCTTGTCCCAATTAATTTGCACGGTATAGTAATTTACGCACAATGGTTTTAGGGAAGGCTGAGGGACGAGTGCACCACTCATCTTCATCAGGAGTTCCGGTCCAAGGGAATGCGCGCTTCAACATTCATCCACACTGCGGCTTTCTTAAATGACATTGTAAAAATTCACAAATTTGCCGGTGACAGGACCGGATAAAATCCTTCTACTCCACAACCGAATACTTTTACAATTAAGCTACACCAAATGTTCGAGATGTTTTTTGACTCGCGAACCCCTTTCAACATTACAGTCATTTAAAAAGTTTTTAGACCTATTAGGAGATTCCTACCGATTGCGTCAGCTACTGTCTGTATTACTCAACTTCCTGCCGGTGTTGCATCATCCTACAGCGGCTGCTGTTCATAGAGTTGGGTAAAGAGTGCGAGCGTCAGTTTGCTTCTGGTTTTCATGCTAAGAGGTTTTGTACGCATTTTCTGCAAAGAGAAAAATGGGCAAAAAAGCGTCATAAAGTGTTACTCAGAGGACACAAATAGTGACTTTATATCATGAAGGATACTCCAAACGTGACATAAACAGAAAGGCAAATGTGATGAAGGATGCTCCAAACGTGACATAAACAGAAAGGTGAATGTGATGAAGGATACTCCAAACGTGACATAAACAGAAAGGTGAATGTGATGAGGGATACTCCAAACGTGACATAAACAGAAAGGTGTATTTGATGAAGGATCTTCCAAACGTGACTTAAACAGAAAGGTGAATGTGATGAAGGATTCTCCAAACGTGACATAAACAGAAAGGTGTATTTGATGAAGTATACTCCGAACGTGACATAAACAGAAAGGTGAATGTGATGAAGGATACCCTGAACGTGACATACACAGAAAGGTAAATGTGATGAAAGATCCTCCAAACGTGACATAAACAGAAAGGTGAATGTGATGAAGCATACTCCAAACGTGACATAAACAGAAAGGTGTATGTGATGAAGGATACTCCGAGCGTGACATAAACAGAAAGGTGAATGTGATGAAGGATACCCTGAACGTGACATAAACAGAAAGGTGAATGTGATGAAAGATCCTCCAAACGTGACATAAACAGAAAGGTGAATGTGATGAAGGATACTCCGAATGTGACATAAACAGAAAGGTGAATGTGATGAAGAATACTCCAAACGTGACATAAACAGAAAGGTGTATTTGATGAAGGATCTTCCAAACGTGACTTAAACAGAAAGGTAAATGTGATGAAGGATACTCCAAACGTGACATAAACAGAAAGGTGTATTTGATGAAGTATACTCCGAACGTGACATAAACAGAAAGGTGAATGTGATGAAGGATTCCCTGAACGTGACATAAACAGAAAGGTAAATGTGATGAAAGATCCTCCAAACGTGACATAAATAGAAAGGTGAATGTGATGAAGGATACTCCAAACGTGACATAAACAGAAAGGTGTATGTGATGAAGGATACTCCGAGCGTGACATAAACAGAAAGGTGAATGTGATGAAGGATACCCTGAACGTGACATAAACAGAAAGGTTAATGTGATGAAAGATCCTCCAAACGTGACATAAACAGAAAGGTGAATGTGATGAAGGATACTCCGAATGTGACATAAACAGAAAGGTGAATGTGATGAAGGATACTCCGAATGTGACATAAACAGAAAGGTGAATGTGATGAAGGATACTCCAAACGTGACATAAACGGAGAGGTGAATGTGATGAAGGATACTCCGAACGTGACATTAACAGAAAGGTGAATGTGATGAAGGGTACTCCAAACGTGACATAAACAGAAAGGTGAATGTGATGATGTATACTCCAAACGTGACGAAAACAGAAAAGTGAATGTGAGCAAGACTGCTATTCATAATACGATCATGAAATATCGAGATATAGGGGAATTTAGCCACCGAAAAAGAAGTAGACGTCCAAGGAAAACAACCTCAGGTGATGACAATCCAAAAAAAGTAATAGTTATGCGTTCTCCAAGGAGTTCATGCAAGACAAGCAAGACCTTTCTACATTCAAAAGGGTCTTATATTAGTATCAGCACTGTTTTCCACACCTTTGCAAAGCTTTTGGTTTAAAGACTTATAAACCTACATATAAACCTAGACTAGCCACTGTTATCAAAAAGAAGAGACTCCAGTTTGGGCAGCGTCATCAATCGTGGGCTTCTGAAAATTGGATCCAAGTTATTTTTTCCGATGAATCAACTGTGTGTCAATTTGAAACATGTGAAACACATGTTCGACAACCAAAAGGCTAAAGGTTTGATGAAAAATACACCGTTAGCACCGTGAGATAGCAGCCTAGTCAGGTAATATGGGTGCGATATCAGCAGCCAGTAGTGCTTCATTATGCTTTTCGACGACTGGCACTACTATGACTGGTCCTTTTTAATTGGAAATGTTACTTGAGAAGCTGTTAACTCATATGCAAGTGCATAGATGCACACCTTTATGCAGGATGGTGCTCAATTCCACAGATCAAAGACAGTAAAGTACTACCTGCAGAGAAAAAAACATAAATGCGCTTGAATGGCGTGGTAATAGTCCCGACCTTAACCACATCGAAAATTTGTGGATAATTTAAAAGACAAGGTAGCAGAAAAACAGCCACCAAATTCCCAAACTTTGATTGACGCGATAAAGTACGTGTGGTGCAAAGACATTTCAAGTGACTACTGCAAATCCCTCATTGAGAGTATGACATATCATAGCAGAAAAACAGCCATCAAATTTCCAAGCTTTGATTGACGCGATAAAGTACGTGTGGTGCAAAGACATTTCAAGTGACTACTGCAAATCGCTCATTGAGAGTATGCCACATCATAGCAGAAAAACAGCCATCAAATTTCCAAGCTTTGATTGACGCGATAAAGTACGTGTGGTGCAAAGACATTTCAAGTAACTACTGCAAATCCCTCATTGAGAGTATGCCACATCATAGGAGAAAAATAGCCATCAAATTCTCAATCTTTGATTGATTCGATAAAGTACATGCGGTGCAAAGACATTTCAAGTGACTACTGCAAATCCCTCATTGAGAGTATGCCACATCATAGCAGAAAAATAGCCATCAAATTCTCAATCTTTGATTGATTCGATAAAGTACGTGTGGTGCAAAGACATTTCA
The DNA here is from genome assembly GCA_039090855.1 of Macrothele yani. Lineage (NCBI taxonomy): Eukaryota > Metazoa > Arthropoda > Arachnida > Araneae > Macrothelidae > Macrothele > Macrothele yani. Next base: position 16,243,350 of record CM077032.1, on the reverse strand, counting down.
AGTGACTACAGCAAATCCCTCATTGAGAGTATGCCACATCATAGCAGAAAAATAGCCATCAAATTCTCAATCTTTGATTGATTCGATAAAGTACGTGTGGTGCAAAGACATTTCAAGTGACTACTGCAAATCCCTCATTGAGAGTATGCCACATCATAGCAGAAAAATAGCCATCAAATTCTCAATCTTTGATTGATTCGATAAAGTACGTGTGGTGCAAAGACATTTCAAGTGACTACAGCAAATCCCTCATTGAGAGTATGCCACATCATAGCAGAAAAATAGCCATCAAATTCTCAATCTTTGATTGATTCGATAAAGTACGTGTGGTGCAAAGACATTTCAAGTGACTACTGCAAATCCCTCATTGAGAGTATGCCACATCATAGCAGAAAAATAGCCATCAAATTCTCAATCTTTGATTGATTCGATAAAGTACGTGTGGTGCAAAGACATTTCAAGTGACTACTGCAAATCCCTCATTAAGAGTATGACATATCATAGCAGAAAAACAGCCATCAAATTCTCAATCTTTGATTGATTCGATAAAGTACGTGTGGTGCAAAGACATTTCAAGTGACTACAGCAAATCCCTCATTGAGAGTATGCCACATCATAGCAGAAAAATAGCCATCAAATTCTCAATCTTTGATTGATTCGATAAAGTACGTGTGGTGCAAAGACATTTCAAGTGACTACTGCAAATCCCTCATTGAGAGTATGCCACATCATAGGAGAAAAATAGCCATCAAATTCTCAATCTTTGATTGATTCGATAAAGTACATGCGGTGCAAAGACATTTCAAGTGACTACTGCAAATCCCTCATTGAGAGTATGCCACATCATAGCAGAAAAATAGCCATCAAATTCTCAATCTTTGATTGATTCGATAAAGTACGTGTGGTGCAAAGACATTTCAAGTGACTACAGCAAATCCCTCATTGAGAGTATGCCACATCATAGCAGAAAAACAGCCATCAAATTCTCAATCTTTGATTGATTCGATAAAGTACGTGTGGTGCAAAGACATTTCAAGTGACTACTGCAAATCCCTCATTGAGAGTATGCCACATCATAGCAGAAAAATAGCCATCAAATTCTCAATCTTTGATTGATTCGATAAAGTACGTGTGGTGCAAAGACATTTCAAGTGACTACAGCAAATCCCTCATTGAGAGTATGCCACATCATAGCAGAAAAATAGCCATCAAATTCTCAATCTTTGATTGATTCGATAAAGTACGTGTGGTGCAAAGACATTTCAAGTGACTACTGCAAATCCCTCATTGAGAGTATGACATATCATAGCAGAAAAATAGCCATCAAATTCTCAATTTTGATTGATTCGATAAAGTACGTGTGGTGCAAAGACATTTCAAGTGACTACAGCAAATCCCTCATTGAGAGTATGCCACATCATAGCAGAAAAATAGCCATCAAATTCTCAATCTTTGATTGATTCGATAAAGTACATGCGGTGCAAAGACATTTCAAGTGACTACTGCAAATCCCTCATTGAGAGTATGCCACATCATAGCAGAAAAATAGCCATCAAATTCTCAATCTTTGATTGATTCGATAAAGTACGTGTGGTGCAAAGACATTTCAAGTGACTACAGCAAATCCCTCATTGAGAGTATGCCACATCATAGCAGAAAAATAGCCATCAAATTCTCAATCTTTGATTGATTCGATAAAGTACGTGTGGTGCAAAGACATTTCAAGTGACTACTGCAAATCCCTCATTGAGAGTATGCCACATCATAGCAAAAAAATAGCCATCAAATTCTCAATCTTTGATTGATTCGATAAAGTACGTGTGGTGCAAAGACATTTCGAGTGACTACTGCAAATCCCTCATTGAGAGTATGCCACATCATAGGAGAAAAATAGCCATCAAATTCTCAATCTTTGATTGATTCGATAAAGTACATGCGGTGCAAAGACATTTCAAGTGACTACTGCAAATCCCTCATTGAGAGTATGCCACATCATAGCAGAAAAATAGCCATCAAATTCTCAATCTTTTATTGATTCGATAAAGTACGTGTGGTGCAAAGACATTTCAAGTGACTACTGCAAATCCCTCATTGAGAGTATGCCACATCATAGCAGAAAAATAGCCATCAAATTCTCAATCTTTGATTGATTCGATAAAGTACGTGTGGTGCAAAGACATTTCAAGTGACTACTGCAAATCCCTCATTGAGAGTATGCCACATCATAGCAGAAAAATAGCCATCAAATTCTCAATCTTTGATTGATTCGATAAAGTACGTGTGGTGCAAAGACATTTCAAGTGACTACAGCAAATCCCTCATTGAGAGTATGCCACATCATAGCAGAAAAATAGCCATCAAATTCTCAATCTTTGATTGATTCGATAAAGTACATGCGGTGCAAAGACATTTCAAGTGACTACAGCAAATCCCTCATTGAGAGTATGCCACATCATAGCAGAAAAATAGCCATCAAATTCTCAATCTTTGATTGATTCGATAAAGTACGTGTGGTGCAAAGACATTTCAAGTGACTACTGCAAATCCCTCATTGAGAGTATGCCACATCATAGGAGAAAAATAGCCATCAAATTCTCAATCTTTGATTGATTCGATAAAGTACATGCGGTGCAAAGACATTTCAAGTGACTACTGCAAATCCCTCATTGAGAGTATGCCACATCATAGCAGAAAAATAGCCATCAAATTCTCAATCTTTGATTGATTCGATAAAGTACGTGTGGTGCAAAGACATTTCAAGTGACTACTGCAAATCCCTCATTGAGAGTATGCCACATCATAGCAGAAAAATAGCCATCAAATTCTCAATCTTTGATTGATTCGATAAAGTACGTGTGGTGCAAAGACATTTCAAGTGACTACTGCAAATCCCTCATTGAGAGTATGCCACATCATAGCAAAAAAATAGCCATCAAATTCTCAATCTTTGATTGATTCGATAAAGTACGTGCGGTGCAAAGACATTTTAAGTGACTACTGCAAATCCCTCATTGAGAGTATGCCACATCATAGCAGAAAAATAGCCATCAAATTCTCAATCTTTGATTGATTCGATAAAGTACGTGTGGTGCAAAGACATTTCAAGTGACTACTGCAAATCCCTCATTGAGAGTATGCCACATCATAGCAAAAAAATAGCCATCAAATTCTCAATCTTTGATTGATTCGATAAAGTACATGCGGTGCAAAGACATTTCAAGTGACTACTGCAAATCCCTCATTGAGAGTATGCCACATCATAGCAGAAAAATAGCCATCAAATTCTCAATCTTTGATTGATTCGATAAAGTACGTGTGGTGCAAAGACATTTCAAGTGACTACTGCAAATCCCTCATTGAGAGTATGCCACATCATAGCAGAAAAATAGCCATCAAATTCTCAATCTTTGATTGATTCGATAAAGTACGTGTGGTGCAAAGACATTTCAAGTGACTACTGCAAATCCCTCATTGAGAGTATGCCACATCATAGCAGAAAAATAGCCATCAAATTCTCAATCTTTGATTGATTCGATAAAGTACGTGTGGTGCAAAGACATTTCAAGTGACTACTGCAAATCCCTCATTGAGAGTATGCCACATCATAGCAGAAAAATAGCCATCAAATTCTCAATCTTTGATTGATTCGATAAAGTACGTGTGGTGCAAAGACATTTCAAGTGACTGCTGCAAATCCCTCATTGAGAGTATGCCACATCATAGCAGAAAAATAGCCATCAAATTTTCAATCTTTGATTGATTCGATAAAGTACGTGTGGTGCAAAGACATTTCAAGTGACTACTGCAAATCCCTCATTGAGAGTATGACATATCATAGCAGAAAAATAGCCATCAAATTCTCAATCTTTGATTGATTCGATAAAGTACGTGTGGTGCAAAGACATTTCAAGTGACTGCTGCAAATCCCTCATTGAGAGTATGCCACATCATAGCAGAAAAATAGCCATCAAATTCTCAATCTTTGATTGATTCGATAAAGTACGTGTGGTGCAAAGACATTTCAAGTGACTGCTGCAAATCCCTCATTGAGAGTATGCCACATCATAGCAGAAAAATAGCCATCAAATTCTCAATCTTTGATTGATTCGATAAAGTACGTGTGGTGCAAAGATATTTCAAGTGACTACTGCAAATCCCTTATTGAGAGTATGTCACATCATATTCAGTCCGTTATAAAAAACAAAGATGGACTTACAAAGTACTGATTTCGGTCATTTTGTGTTGTAAAAAATGTAAATATTCATCTGTAATTAATGCGAATTTAACTCTTTCCGATAACTACGTACATGAAAATCTACCTGAATGACACGATACCTATTTTAACTCCAATGTTAAAATATTTAATACACTGGCGGAAAGTGAAAAAAGAACACCAAGAAGGGATTGGCGGACGACCATGAAATTTACATATGTTAATTTGGTCGAGTTTACGTAATTGTGATGTTAATTTCGGGACCGACTGGTGAGCGCTTACGCCACAGCACGGCATAATATGCAAATTATCGTCGGTGGTATTTAAGGAGTACGGCGAAGTGAATGTAATCAGTCTTCGGCGTACGGACACGTGCGAAGAACCTGAAGAAGCTGCAATGCCTGGACATGGAAGACGTGTACGATTTCAGCAGTTATCGGACTTTGAGCGAGGTCGTCTAGTTGGACTATGCGAGGCCGGGTGGTCGTATCGTCGTATTGCGGAGCGAATTGGACGGGGCGTATCGGTGGTGGTACGATGGTGGCGTAGATGGTCCGAGGAACATTCCCACACGAGAAGTTGTGGAACCGGTAGTCACAGACGGACTGATGAGTGGACCAATCGACGCATAAGAAGAGCGGCGTTGTCAAGCAGAACATCCACTGCGACGCAAATCCGAGCTGCCGAGGCACCTGAGGTGACTGTGTAAAAAATCCGCAACCGTCTACTGGATGCAGGACTACGTGAACGTGTGCCCCTGACTCCAGCCCACCGTCAGGAACGGCTGTAGTGGGGTCGCCAACGTCTGCACTGGAGAACGCAATGGCGATCTGTCCTGTTCAGCGATGGAAGCAGATTCTGCTTGGGAGCCTCCGATGGCCGTATGCGTGTTCGCAAACGCACAATAGAGTATCTCCACCCTTCTTGCATGCGTCAGCGACACACAGGATTTACACCTGGTCTCCTGGTGTGGGGAGCGATCAGCTATCACTCCGGTACACAACTAGTGTTTGTACCAGGTACGTTAAACCGCACCTCCTACATCAACAACATCATTAAGCCCGTTGTTGTGCCACTTGTAAGGTAGGTCCATCGTAGTGTTTTCCAGCAAGCAAACGCACGCCTACACACGGCACGTGCAACACAACATGCACTTCAGGGTGTGAGACAACTTCCATGGCCTGCACGTTTACCAGATTTGTTTCACATTGAACACGTGTGGGATTTTATGGGACAATGACCTTTCCGGACTCCACGGCCAGCCACGGTTATCCCCGATTTACGCGTCCAGGTTCAGGATGCTTGGAACTCAATACCCCAAACTTTCATCCAACATCTGTACGACAGACTCCATGTCAGAATAGCACAGTGTGACGCAGTTCATGGCGGTTCAACCTCGTACTAACCATGTTACATGGAAATGTTATTTTTCAGTTTACCAGCAAATACAGCTGTATTTTTGCCATAATGTTTTTATCACGTTATCCTCTGTATTCCGTTATTATGCTGTATACATTTCGTTGGTATCAGACGTCTCCTTCTTGGTGTTTTTTTTACTTTCCGCCAGTGTATTTATATTCTTTTAATCTAGCTGATATTGAACGAATAATGAACCGATGTACACTTTTTGTTGTTCATTTTCTTCTATGCTGTTTAGAGGGATAACACCCTCCACCAAATCTTCGTGAACTGTGGGAGCTTGTTCAGGGGTCCTGGATCCGTATGGCTTCCCAACGCTTCCGGTGTCTTGCCGAGTCCATGGAGAGACGAATCACCGCCGTCATCAGGACGAAAGGTTGTGCTACACGTTACTAGACAGGCATCTCTAATTCAATTGCTCTTAAGTGTATATATACTGCTCTGTAAACTTCACCTGCGCCACCGTTCGGTCTCCAGGCGCGATCATTTCTCTAGGCTTGGGGTGATCATTATGTAATGCCTCATCGGTACAAAATAATCAAATTGATTATGCATTTAAACGTATTTGCTGTTTAAAGAAATACCTTTATTGTAATTTTATGTAGTCACCATTACAGAATTTTTTTTTCTTTAGATCGGAAGTTTAACTACCATCGTCTGCAACTCAATGTGCTATAAGCAGTCGCCCGTCCTTAATTTAGTGCCACTGGTACCAGAGAATGGAGACAGGCAGTACTGTAAGGTAAACACAACATCCATGCGTCACCGGGATTCGAACTCGGACCCTTTTCGAACGAATGATCAGAAGTCATCGCTCAGACACCTGTGCCACCGGGGCGTTACTGAATTTTTACAGCGAACCCTATCGGTGGCGTATATTCGAGGCTAGCTAGGCTAGCTGCGAAGTCCGGAGAATGCACAAATAAAAGTAAATTAGATATACACTGAAAAGCAATTGAATTAGAGACAGCTGGCGTTATGCAAATGTGGCGCTGTGGGCGGCCCTGTAAACGGAAACGACATGACTTATGCAGCGATCCGACAATATAAGGAGTCATGCGACGGGAATCAGTAAGAGTCGGACACAGTATGGGTAAGACCAAGGCTTTAAGAGCATTTGATCGTGGGCAAATTGTCGGGGCCCGACGAATGGGTCACTCCATCTCGGAAGTCGTGCAGGCACTGGGATTTTCACGAGCCACTGTGTCACGGGTGCACCGTGAGTACATCGAATCCGGTAAAACCATCCCTGAAAGGGCCAACTGCCGTGGACAACAGTGTGTAGATGAGCGGGGTCATCGTCGGCTGGCTCGCATTGTAAAAGCGGATAGACGGGCCACAGTGCAAGAAATCACTCGGCAATTTAACGCTGGCGCACAAAAACGTGTAAGCAGCCACACCATCCTGAACCATCTCCTCGCTATGGGGTACAAAAGCCATCGTCCCACGAGGGTACCGCTGCTGACCGCACATCACAGTGTGCAAAGATTAGCATGGGCGCGGGAACATCGCCACTGGACCCTAGACATGTGGAAAAATGTTGCCTGGACTGATGAGTCGAGATTCACGTTGGTACATGCGGATGGCAGGATACGAGTACTGCGCAAACCACATTAAGCGATGGATTCTCCTTTCTAGCAGGGTACTCTTCGAGCTAGTGGGGGTACCATTCTCGTCTAGGGACTATTTACGTGGACTAAAATGGGACCCTGGTACGTGTGACATCATTCCTCACAGTGCAACGTTACCGGAATATCCTGGACGACCATTTGCTCCCGTTTGTGCGTCTTCAACATCCCACTGGGGACCTCATCCTGCAACAAGACAATGCAGCTCTCGAATTGTATCCGAATGGTTTGATGAACACTCCACCGACGTGACCTCACTTCCTTGGCCAGCTAGGTCACCTGACCTCAATCCCATCGAGCACATCTGTGATGCCATCGAGAGAGATGACCCCCCTCATCAAATATTCGTGAAGTGTGGGAGCTTGTTCAGGGGTCGTGGATCCGTTTGGCTTCCCAACGTTTCTGGTGTCTTGTTGAGTCCATGCCGAAACGAATCGCCGCCGTCATCAGGGCAAAAGGTGGTGCTACGCGTTACTAGACAGTTGTCTTTAATTCAATTGCTCTTCAGTGTATTCAAATAAGTCAATTATCAACAGTATTAAGCTCTTATCAACTGTATTATTAACGGTATTAAGCTGAGAAGTGAATCAGCACATATGTTAGTTTTCTTTCGCTTCGATGTTTCGCTGCGAAAGAAAACAAACACATGTGCTGATTCACTTCTTTTGATTAAGAGAATTAGTCTGCCGATCATAGACCAACGGGCTCCCTAGTGGAGAGATGGTGTCATCGTGAAGCAACCAGTCGCTCTACCAGTTTTTGCTGTGTGATTCGAAGACTGGATACGTTTACCGGCTAGGGTTTCCATGACAACACGGAGGAGCAGATGAAGTGTGAATGGGCCGTTGCTTTAGGCAACAGTTCACTCAGAAATGAGAAGACTTTGACTACCTTCGTCACTTGCGTGGTCCCGCCCGTAAATGCCCGTGCTTCGCGAGAGTTGTCAGCTGTGTGAAGTGTCCATGAATTAACATTAGTGATATTATATCATAAATACGTGGCTTTTATTATATTCGAATGATTTTGAAAAAAATGTGTGAAAGCTTTCGGGATCATCTTGTGTCAGAACTTAAAGAACCTTATGCTTCAAATTTCGACACAGTTCGACTCAAAAAATGAACTGCGCGTCGGTGTGTGTGTGAGGGTGTTTATTTTTCCCTTGATGAATACAAAAAGAAATTAGTAAGAGACATTACTAGTTAGATGAAATTCAATAAATTGGACATTGTGTTTATTGAGATGTAAAAATGAGCAGACCTAAAATTAAAATTTCGACGATCTGCAACTGCCGAAAGAAGTTTTTCTGCATTAAAAAGAATAAAGACATACTATACTTTAGGGAAACGCAAGTGCATGTACACTTGAGCAAATTGGTTGTTTTATCAATAGAGAAAAATATTCTTTTTAAATTTGGTAAAGTACTCGGAAGGAACGTTTTATGGAAACATAATACTCAACTTCAACAAAAGGAAAGACAAATGGAGTGCATGTACAAATAAAGTGTACAGAAAAGTAATGGAGTGCAAGTACAAATAAGTGTTAAAATCCTAATCCTCAAAATACTTTTTTTTTTTTTTTTTGATTGGACTTTTAACGACCACCGTGAGCAACTCAATGGGCTATAAGCAGTCGCCCGTCCCTAATTTAGGGTCACTGGTTCCAGGGAAGGGAGAGAGCCAGTGCCGTAAGACAAACACAACATCCATGCCTCACCGGGATTCGAACCCGGACAACGTTCGGACGAATGATCAGAGGCCATCGTTTAGACCACTGCGCCACCCCGGGCGGAATATAACAATTTGGTACCATGATAGAAATAGCATGAACCTAAAGTGAAGAAAAAAGTTAGTTATATTTTTTTTTAATTGGAGGTTTAACGTCCACCGTGAACAACTTAACGAATAGAAGCATTCGTCCGTCACTAATTTAGGGCCACTGGTTCCAGGGAAGGGAGAAAGCCAGTGCCGTAAGACAAACATAACATCCATGCCTCACCGGGATTTGAACTCCGACCCCGCCGACCCGGTGGCGCAGTGGTCTAAGCGAGGGCCTCTGATCATTCGTCCGAAAGGGGTCCGGGTTCGTATACCGGTGAGGCATGGATGTTGTGTTTGTCTTACGGCACTGGCTCTCTCCCTTCTCTGGAACCAATGACCCTAAATTAGAGACGGGCGAATGCTTATAGCCCATTTAGTTGCTTACGGTGGTCCCTAAACCTCCAATCGCCGCCCCGGTGGCGCAGTGGTCTAAGTGATGGCCTCTGACCTTTCGTCCGAAAGAGGTCCGGGTTTGAATCCCGGTGAGGCATGGATGTTGTGTTTGTCTTACGGCACTGGCTCTCTCCCTTCCCTGGAACTAGTGACCCTAAAGTAGAGACGGGCGACCGCTTATAGCCCATTTAGTTGCTCGCGGTGGTCCTTAAACCTCCAATCGCCGCCCCGGTAGCGCATTGGTCTAAGCGATGGCCTCTGATCATTCGTCCGAAAGAGGGCCGGGTTCGAATCCCGTTGAGGCATGGATGTTGTGTTTGTCTTACCGCACTGGATCTGTCCCTTCCCTGGAACCAGTGTCCCTAAATTAGAGACGGGCGACTGCTTATAGCCCATTGAGCTGCTCACGGTGGTCCTTAAACCTCCAATCGCCGTTCCGGTGGCGCAGTGGTCTAAGTGATGGCCTCTGATCATTCGTCCGAAAGAGGGCCGGGTTCGAATCCCGTTGAGGCATGGATGTTGTGTTTGTCTTACGGCACTGGCTCTGTCCCTTCCCTGGAACCAGTGGCCCTAAATTAGAGACGGGCGACTGCTTATAGCACATTGAGTTCCTCACGGTGGTCCTTAAGCCTCCAATCGCCGCCCCAGTGGCGTAGTGGTCTAAGTAATGGCCTCTGATCATTCGTCCGAAAGGGGTCTGGGTTCGAATCCCGGTGCGGCATGGATGTTGTGTTTCTCTTACGGCACTGGCTCTCTCCCTTCCCTGGAACCAGTGTTAGTAAATTAGGTTCGAGCGACTGCTTTTAACCCATTGAGTTGCTCACCGTGATCATTAAACCTCCAATTAAAAAAAAATTCCGACCCCTTTTGGGCGAAGAATTAGAGGCTATCGCTTAGACCAGTGAGCCACTTGGGCGGCAAAGGTTAATTCTATTAGTTAACAACTGAAAAATAAACTTCCCAATTTAAAGAAAAACCCAGTGAGATAGCCCAGGTATTGTACCCAAGATACGGCATGGAACCTTTTAGAACACCTTCGCAACCCCCTCCTTTAATCTGAAGTCTAGTGGCGTTGATTAAAGGGTTTTTTTATCTAACGAACTGAAATGTATCTCATGAAATACATTACAACCTAACACCTAAAGGTTGCAGAGATTTAGTATTTCATGAATCACTTCTTGTTGTTGCTTTAGTTTTTCTTTCCTTCTTTACGATTTTGTTTTTATTTCCTTTAAATTTTTTTGGATTTTCTTCCGATAGAGAGGACTGCTTAAGTAGCGTACAGAGAGACAGCTGTAAATGTGGAAGGATCACTAGCGTAGGTTCCTCGTCACTAGATTATTCATAACGCTGTTTATTGTCATGGCGATACATGAAGCAAAAATGGAGAGGATATCCTCACATTAGAAAACCTATTCTCTTCTCGGGTTTATTGTTCAAATAGCAGTCACGTGCCTCAAGTTATCTGAAAAGTTATTAAAGGCACACACACAGATGGGAAAGAGACATCGTCCATCCACTTACATGCCGGAAACAATCCTTAAAAGAAAGAAATTGGAAGGACAAATGCTCAAAAGCATAAAGTCGTTTCGAGCGAACAAAAACGATCTTGAGAAATTGATCCTACCCTTTGATCTAATCTAGAGACGTCCGAAGACTTCAAGAGGAAGTGAACTGCCTTTAATGCTCTAAACTGACATGCTCTTTTATAACGCGTTCTTTCAGGCCAGTTGCTTTCCTTTCTTTCTTATTTTTACAGTTTGTGATATAAATAACCATCCTATCGGATTTCTGTTTCCTAATGCAAAACAACTTACTTCTTAGTCAAGCATTTTCTCAATGAGGTTTCATGAAAATATTGTAAAACTGGCAACGCTAACGGTGAGTCAGAGCAAGAAAAAATTGTCAACATACAGAGGATCAAAATAATGTCTCACGTTACAGGGGCACGAGAGAAAAAGTGATCAGAGAAAGGCATTTATGAAGCATTGAATGAAATCTAAAGGCTTTAAGGCACTTGTTAGCACGTCTTTCGTAAAAAAAGATCGTGCTTATGTTATCGGTTTGTCCGTCAGTCCGTCCGTCTGTACCCACGATATCTCTGCAACTATTAGTCCGATTTGAAAAATTCTTTTTCATTGGGAAGCTAGAAATATGCGAATGATGATCCTTCATTTCGTTTTTCTTTACGATGTACAATAACGCCGCTAGACGGCGTAAATGCAGATGATGTCGAATTCAAAAATACGTTTTGATCCACATATTTGCTTCTAAACATCCGACTGAAAAAATCTTTTATCCTTCGATTTCATTTATATCGAAAAGTATTTTAGATATAGTTACTCTTTCAGATTACGCATAGATTTTTCGCTAGGGGGCGTAAAAGTAAATTACATTTTCCCCGATAACTCTTCTTCTAAAACTCCGATTTGAAAAATATTTTCTTCAGCCGATACACCTCCTGATGGAAAACCTTTTGCATATAATTTCAAAATTTTGGTAAATAATACTTTGGCCACCAGGGGCGTAAGTGATGATTTTTGCTTCTGATGTATTTACCATAAAATCTGAGCTTCTAAAATATCGATTGAAAAAATTCTTTCGTGGTCTGATGCCACTCACATCGGAAAAACTGTTCGGAATATTTTCTTCTTAAAATATTCCACAGTTTTTCCGCCAGGGGCGTAGATGTATATCTTATTTTCATCAATATCTCTAAGTCTAGAAGTCCGATTTGAAAAATTTCTTCTTTGTTGGATGGTGTTGTTTTTTATATCATTTCAAAACTTTCAAGTAATTCATAAACTTTCCGCTAGGGGGCGTAGAGGTAAATTGCGTTTCCCCCTATATCTCTGCTTCTAAATCTCCGATTTGAAAAATTCTTTCTGCACCGTAAATCTTAATTTCGTAAAGGCGTAAATCTTAATTTCCGCTTCTGATGTATTTGCAGCAAAACATGAGCTTCTAAAATCTTGACAAAATATGATATACATCTACACCAGGGGGCGTAGATATATATCATATTTTGTCAATATTTCTGCTTCTAAAACCCGATTTGGAAAATTCTTACCGTATCGCATACAATATCTGATGGAAAATATTTTCCACATAATTTCAAATGTTTGGAAAAGAATGGTTTTGCCACCAGAGGGCAGAAGTGTTAATTTCTGCTTTTACTGTATTTGTAGCAAAATCTGGGCTCCTGAAAACTCGACTAGATTTTCTTTTTCTTGGACCGATACCGCTCACATGGAAAATCCTTTTGAGAATACTTTCTTTCTAAAATAAAGCATGGTTTTTCCAAAAGGGGACGTAAAGTCACATCTTATTTTTGTAGATATCTTTGTTTCTAAGAGTTCTTTCTGTGTTGGAGAGCGTCTCCGGTGAGAAATATTTCTCATATAAATTCATGCATTTCTTAACACGCAAGTCTGCAACGAGAAGGCGTAAGCTCACGATTCCGTTTAAAGCAATATCTGAGGGATTAAAAACCCGATTGAAAAAGTCCTTCCGTCAGATACTGCTGTTTTCCATACGGGTTCCATTGACTTTGAATAGCTTTGATAAATTTAATTTGCGTCAGAACTGAACGGATTCAAAAGACGTGCTTATTACACCCGAAAATTCGGTGTCATCTTTCTTGTTTTTTACTGCTTCCACGGTAATTGGAGTACTAAAAAAAAAAAACGTTCTGCTAACTGAGGTTATCCGGTGAATGGGTAATCCATTCAGCGGTGGCGGGATCTGATGCCTTATCTATCCACCTCCGTTACTGATTACGTCAATCCTCACGATGGTCAGCGGCGCGCGCAGGTGGAAGTTCGCTAGTTCACCACTTAGACCTCTTGGTCTTTCAGCTCTGACGTCAAAGATGTATAGAGTCTGAGGGACGGTCGCCGTAAATCAGTGTTCGAGCTCTCCAGTTAAAACTACAGCGTGATACATAAATGTTGTCGGGGTCTCCGTGGCCTGATATGGTTTAACCGTAAACGACCAAATAAAACTGCCTACAGCATAAACTAGTTTTTCTTTGGAACCTCACGGTACATCGTCTTGGTGTGGATTTGCATAATCTTAGATGCGCGTTCCTTTCTTTCCTTCCGTTTTTTTTTTTTTTTTTATTGAATTGGAAATAATGAATTTCTGCAGTGCTTCACAGTCCGCTCGATAAAAAAAAATACAAAAAAAGATTGACAATTATGTAAAGCAGCGACGATAACGTATCACGTCACAAACCATTATCAAGCCCCTATAAAGACGAGCTGTCTTCAGATATGTGTGCAGTGTACCGCTGAGTACATCTCGGAGTATAACCTATGGAGTACAACCTGGAGATCCCGAGTCAGATGTCGACAAATTCTGAAGTCTTCGGAGTTTGAAGGAATTACGAAGCCCCTTCTGGATTATGACGACGGATCCAGCTCAAGTTCCTAGTGGAGTTTTTCCCGATCAAGGTCACAAGTGACTGTCTTCCCGATGTCTATAAGAACAGTAAGCCTAAAGCATCGCATCAACAAAGTTGAATTCGAACACTTTCTAATAGTTTGTTGTATAATACGTTTTATCAGTCAGTTCAACTGAACGCCATTCTTATTTTGATAGTTACAACATGGTAACAGACGTCTATAGCTGAAGTCAACTGTATACATGTTATATTCGTTTTTTGTTCGGAGGTTCAACGACCACCGTGAGCAACTCAATGGGCTACAAGCAGTCGCCCGTCCCTAATTTAGGGCCACTGGTTCCAGGCAAAGGAGACAGTCAGTGCCGTAAGAAAAACACAACATCCATGCCTCACCGGGATTCGAACCCGGACCCCTTTCGGACGGATGATCAGAAGCCATCGCTTAGACCACTGCGCCACCGGGGCTGCATAGTCATTTAAGATTCAGATAAAGCTAATTTTTGCTCTCATTAATGCGCCGTCATATTTAGCAACTTGTGTCAAAATTTCCTTAGTTAGTATTCTTTTATTGCTAAAAGCAACTGCGCCCTTCAAACAACAACAAAATAGATTGGAGGTTTAACGTCTACCGTGAGCAACTCAGTGGGCTCTAAGCAGTCGTCCGTCGCTAATTTAGGGCCACTGGCTACAGGGAAGGGAGAAAGCCAGTGCCGTAAGACAAACACAGCATCCATGCCTCACCGGGATTTGAACCCGGACTTTTTTTTTTTGATTGAAGGTTTAACGACCACCGTGAGCGACTCAATGGGCTATAAGCAGTCGCCCATCCCTAATTTAGGGTCATTGGTTCCAGGGAAGGGAGAGAGCCAGTGCCGTAAGACAAACACAACATCCATGCCTCACCGGGATTCGAACCCGGACCCCTTTCGGACGAATGATCTCAGGCCATCGCTTAGACCACATGCGTCACCTGGGCGGCGGACTCTTTTCGGACGAATGATCAGAGGCAATCGCGGCCGCCTCGGTGGCGCAGTGGTCTAAGGCGTTGGCCTCTGATCATTCGTCCGAAGGGGTCCGGGTTCGAATCCCGGTGAGGCATGGATGTTGTGTTTGTCTTACGGCACTGGCTCTCTCCCTTCCCTGGAACCAGTGACCCTAAATTAGGGACGGGCGACTGCTTATAGCCCATTGAGTTGCTCACGGTGGTCGTTAAACCTCCAATCAAAAAAAAAAAAAAAAGAGGCAATCGCTTGGAACACTGCGCCACCGGTTGGAGATTGTTTGAAGTGAGATAAAAGAGCACATAACGAAGATTTCATCGCTTCTATGTGTGACCGCTGCTACTTTTTCGTTTGTTTATATTTTCCTTTCTAGATTATGAGGAAAAAGCCGTCAAAAACCTTTGAAGCCGTAAGTCAGCTATTCTTGCCCGCGTTATGCTGTTTGAGGAATGCGGTATAGGTTAAACATAACTGTGTGTAGAGCGTAATGCTGAACTCCTATTCTCGCCGCAATGGTCTAAGCGATGGCCTCTTTTCAATCCTCCGTAAGGGGTCCGGGATCGAATCCCGGTGAAGCATGGGTGTTGTGTTTGTCTTACGGCGCTGGCTCTCTCCCTTCCCTGGCACTTGTGACCGTAAATTAGGAAACGGCGACTGCTTGTAGCCCATTGAGTTCTCACGGTGGTCGTTAAACCTCTATTCAAAAAAAAAAAAAAAGGAACTCCAGATCTCATCTTTCCTGCCGACGATTGTGTCTGCCGAAGAGAGGCACCTAGGCCGAGCATGATTATTGATTAAATAGTATAACTACACTAGTGATAGAAATTTCTTGGCGTAGAATAGAAATCAAAGTTTCCAAGCTTTCGCACATCAACTAGATGGCTTTTTCAAGGAAGGTAGACAGCAAGCTGAATAATAGAACGCTTCAACAACTTAAACGCGGTGACTTGACTTGACAATAAACGAAAAGGTGAGAACGTAATTAGGCATTCCAAACACGTGGCGTTATGCTTGTTTTGCACGAGAAATCATGGAAGAAAAGCAAAAATGTATACACTGCTTGAAGAACTGGTTCCAAACTCGTAGCATCTCCAGCGAGACGCTATCATTGCATGACTCGTTGTTGGTTATGATCTCCCAAGTTTCGCGTATGTCAGGAAATTTTGGGGTGGAGGAGGAAGCTAATTTCTTTATGTAATCCCATATAGGAGCAGAGGACTGAAACTTCACTTCTCTGCAATTAGCTTCCTACTCAACCCCAAAAATCTACTGCCATTCGAGAAACTTCGGAGATCAGGACCAAAAACGAGTCAGGCAATGATAACGTCTCGCTAGAGTTGCCGCGGATTTGGAACCAGTTCTTTAAACACTGAATACGTTTTTGTTTTTCTTCCATGATTTCTCGTGCAAAACGAGCATAATTCCTCTTGTTTTGAATGCCCAATAACGTTATCATCCCTTCGTTTATTGTCAAGTAAAGCACAGATATCATATACACTGCCGGACAATTGCTAAGGACGGATGACAATAGCAACGATAGCAACCATAAAATGGAAGGCAGGAAATTGTGGAAATTAGCATAAGTGTGGGATACAGTAAGACGTGTTGTGCGTATGCAAATTTTGGATTGCCGAACTTGTTCGTGACGTCATAGCGCTGATAAGAGATATAAAGGATTTGACGCGTATTGACCGTTGTTGTTCAAACGCAAAGTTGAAAGGGAAAGAATCAATTGACGCACTTGCAATTTTTGGTATGTCTTCCCGACATCACCTAGATGATTTTACGCGTGGCCGTGGTATTGGCAAGATTGAAGAAGAGCGAAAAATAACAGATGTTGCCAGGGAGTTCGACATCAGCCACAGTGTTGTTTCAAGGCTTTGGAAATCATTTCAAACAAATGGAGAGTGTAGCAAACGTCACTGGGGAGGTCGTGTTCACAATACGACACCTGCAGAAGATCGGTACATAGTGCTATCAACAAAAAGACACCGGCGCAGCACAGCTAGTGAGATTACAAATCAGTTTATGGTTACTACTGGCAAGCGGATCTCCAGAAAAACTGTCGCCAGGCGTTTGCATGAAGAAGGACTATACGCCCGCCGTCCTGTTGTGTGCATCCCATTGTCCAGACGTCACCGTACCGCCCGTTTCAATGGTGCCATCAACATCGCAATTGGACTGTTAACGACATGTCTGCTGTCCTATTCTCAGATGAGAGTAGATACAGTCTAGTGTCTGATTGTCGACGACAACTGATCTGGCGTGATAGTGGTACTGCATATTGTCCAGCAAACATACAGGAAAGGGACCGATAGCCGACATGTAGTGTCATGGTATGGGCTGGCATCATGATCAATGGCCGTACGTCCCTCTATGTGCTTCCAACTGGGACTATGACTGGCCAACGATACATTAATGATGTTCTACTAAATCATGTTCGCATGTTCCGTGGTGCTGTCGGTGATAGATTCATTTTCATGAACGACAACGCAACATTTCATCGAACAGTCGCTGTCCAGGAGTGTCTTGAGAGCGAGTATATTCAACGCCTCCTATGGTCAGCACGTTCTTCAGATCTGAATCCCATTGAAAATGTGTGGGATGTTTAGGGAGGAGTCTTGCTGGTCGCCAATGCCTTCCAATAAACAAGGACACCCTCATCCGTGCACTGACCGAGGAATGGGATAAATTACCCCAACAGCTGCTTGATAATGTTGTGCAAAGCATCACACGACGTGTGGAATCTTGCATCGCCCTCCATGGTGGCCATATCCCGTATTGACATCTTACGCCGGAACGCCTGCGGACGGTAATTGCATTTTTTTCACGTTTACATATTCTGCACAAAATGGCCTGTTTGTCCCTTGAACACGTTCTACAGCCTTCTTGATTTCAGAGAACAATAAATTGTCTTTCTTGTAATGTCCTGGCATCCTGACATTATTTTATTTCACTTGGCATTCAACCACACTTACTTTTTTATGCGCTATATAGCCGTTTATGATCCGTCCTTAGCATTTGTCCAGCAGTGTATAATTGGGCTTACTTATTCGCCTTTTCCCCAATGTTTAAAAAAAAAAAAATTCTGGGAAGGCATTTTAGCAAGATAAATTTAAAGCTGGTATTGTATGCAAATACTGAAAGTGACAGGAAAACATTTTTATGACTATAATGAGGTAAATATTTAAAATGATGATAAAGCAAACGATATATTTGAAATCAATAAGTTGCTATTAAATCCAGAAAACTATTGATTTAAACCCCAAAAAATAATGGCTTCCACATAGCTTACTTTACATAGGAAAGTTGAAATAATGTGAATCTTTTTCCTTGCTAGCTGTTACCTGTGCCATTCTGATTTATGTATGATTTTTCTCAAAAATATAAATTTTATTAAAGATTTCGATACTTTGTTATTCACTAAGGAAATTTCTGTTTTTAACATTTTAAATTATTTATTAGGGCAAGCATTCATTAAATGTAAGCATTCATTAACAAGAAACCTCAAAATTATATTACGTCGCCGCAAATTAAAAAATAGTGTGTGTTTTTTTCTTATACCGCAGATGACGGAATGGCTTTTCTTTGGAATTTAAGCCCTGACCGAATCTGAAATACTGCAATATTTTGCAAGAGCCTTGACATTGTAGTTTGCACTACGGAATAAAATCGTTTTTTTCACTGAAATATTATGACTTCCTCCGCTAAATGTGTATTAAGTGCTTAGCATCTGAATATTAATAGCAAATCAGTGTACCAAACTCGTATTCCGTTGACTTAATGCAAAGTAGTCTTGCTTAAATTGAGAGCGATGACCCGCTGAAAATGGCGCCTACATTGTCACTCCTCAAGTGCTAGGTGTCCGATCTAGCTTCTTGTACACTGCTGGACAATTGCTAAGGACGGATCATAAACGGCTATATAGCGTATAAAAAAGTAAGTGTGGTTGAATGCCAAGTGAAATAAAATAATGTCAGAATGCCAGGGGTTACAAGAAAGACAATTTATTGTGCTCTGAAATCCAGAAGGCTCTGGAACGTGTTCAAGGGGCAAACAGGCCATTTTGTGCAGAATACGTAAACGTGAAAAAAATGCAATTACCGTCCGCAGGCGTTCCGGCGTAAGATGTCAGTACGGGATATGGCCACCATGGAGGGCGATGCCTTTGCACAACATTATCAAGCAGCTGTTGGGGTAATTTATCCCATTCCTCTGTCAGTGCACGAATGAGGGTGTCCTTGTTTATTGGAGGGCATTGGCGACTAGCAAGACTCCTCCTCAAAGCATCCCACACATTTTCAATGGAATTCAGATCTGGAGAACATGCTGGCCATACGAGGCGTTGAATATCCTCGCTCTCAAGACACTCCTGGACAGCGACTGTTCGATGACATGTTGCGTTGTCGTCCATGAAAATGAATCTATCACCGACAGCACCACGGAACCTGCGAACATGGGGTAGCAGAACATCATTAATGTATCGTTGGCCAGTCATAGTCCCAGTTGGAAGCACATAGAGGGACGTACGGCCATTGATCATGATGCCAGCCCATACCATGACACTACATGTCGGATATCGGTCCCTTTCCTGTCTGTTTGCTGGAAAATATGCAGTACCACTATCACGCCAGATCAGTTGTCGTTGACAATCAGACGATAGACTGTATCTACTCTCATCTGAGAAGAGGACAGCAGACCAGTCGTTATCAGTCCAATTGCGATGTTGATGGCACCATTGCAAACGGGCGGTACGGTGACGTCTGGACAATGGGATGCACACAACAGGACGGCGTGTGTATAGTCCTCCTTCATGCAAACGTCTGGCGACAGTTTCTCGGGAGATCCGCTTGCCAATAGCAGCCATAAACTGATTTGCTACCTCACTAGCTGTGCTGCGCCGGTGTCTTTTTGTTGATAGCGGTATGTACCGATCTTCTGCAGGTGTCGTGCTGCGAACACGACCTCCCCCGTGACGTTTGCTACACTCTCCATTTGTTTGAAATAATTTCCAAAGCCTTGAAACAACACTGTGGCTGACGTCGAACTCCCTGGCAACATCCGTTATTTTTCGCAATTCTTCAATTTTGCCAATAATACGGCCACGCGGAAAATCATCTAGGTGACGTCGGGAAGACATACTGAAAATTGCAAGTTCGTCAATTGATTCTTTCCCTTTCAACTTTGCGTTTGAACAACAACGGTCAATACGCGTCAAATCCTGTATATCTCTTATCAGCGCTATGACGTCACGAACAAGTTCGGCAATCCAAAATTTGCATACGCACAACACGTCTTATTGTATCCCGCACTTATGCTAATTTCCACATTTTCCTGCCTTTCATTTTATGGTTGCTATCGTTGCTATTGTCATCCGTCCTTAGCAATTGTCCGGCAGTGTATTAGTGGGTTGTCTATAACAGAAAGCCGCCCCGGTGGCGCAGTGGTCTAAGCGATGGCCTCTGATCATTCGTCCGAAAGGGGTCCGGGTTCGAATCCCGGTGAGGTATGGATGTTGTGTTTGTCTTACGGCACTGGCTCTCTCCCTTCCCTGGAACCAGTGACCCTAAATTAGGAACGGGTGACTGCTTATAGCCCATTGAGTTGCTCACGGTGGTCGTTAAACCTTCAATCCAAAAAGAAAAATCCATAAGAGAAACCTAGAGGTGTTTAAACGTACCCAAGTCAACTGTTTTGGATGTACTGAATAAATGGAAGACCCATGGCGTGCCTGAAGTAGCAAACCGCACTGGAAGACGAAAGAAAATCAGTGATAGAGGACGTCGAAACCTCAGGAGAGCCGTTACAGCTAATCGACGGAGTACTGCACAAGACTTCAATGTACAGGTCAGTAAAAATGCTGGAACCTCGGTATGTTCACGTACCATTCGCAGAGATCTTAATTCCATGTGTAACCGTGACCGTGCGGCTGCTCATAAGCCCTTCATCTCCACTCGGAATGCTACTCGTCGTTTAGCATTAAAGAACATTTATCGTGAACCGTAGATCAATGGAAACGGGTCCTATGGACTGAAGAATCCAAATACACGATCCATCAGTCTGATGGCCGTGTGTGGGTATATTAATAGCCGGGGAACGCTATTTACCACAGTGTACTGTTCAAGTTTGGAGCTGGCAGTGTACTCGTGTGGGGGTGTTTTTCGTGGTATGGTCCCGGCCCATTGGTTATCGTGAACAAACTTGTTAACCAGCACGTTTACCTTGATATTCTGGACAATTATGTCCTCTGTAGCAATATCATGAAACCGAGCCTTGTTAGTACAAGGAGGTTAATGTACCGAGCCATTAAGCAAATACTGTTACAGCGTGGTTTGACGATAATTCCGTATCGTATGTGGACCTGCCATCACAGAGCTCTTATCTTAATCCCACAGAGCACCTATGGGATGAATTAGAGCGCCGCATAAGAAGTTTGGAACCAAGGCCTACTACTGAGCAACTGTCAGCGGCGGCATTATGTACTGAATGGAAGCGCATACCTATCGCTGTGTTCCAAAACCTTGTCGAAAGCCGGTCTCCAGGGGTCAGTGCATGCATTGAGGCCAAAGGTGGTTTCGGAATCGCTTTAATGTAAAAAAACAGCGGAGACGAGCAATATGAAATCGTCTCAAAGACAAAAAAAGAACAGGAATGATACAAACCATTAAAAGCCATGATATGTACATTGAATGAGTATTGACAAATTTACAACGTGATGCAAACAGAGCAATGCTTGATGAAGAACAAAATGATCGCAGGCGGGGCACAGCAGTGCGAAAGAACAACAAAAAGTTAATGCAGAGTCTTAACTCACCGCGAGATGTAACGGACTTGGTGTAACAGCGAAACACGGGGTCACTGGCGACCACGTAGCACAGAAGGAGCTTTCACGGCATGCGGAGATGGCAGACTGATACTCCTGCTATACCACCGTGCACAGAGTAACGGAAGGCATGGTGAAAGGTGAAGTTCCAAGTGCGCCATCTATGTGTCGAGGAGTGGCAGTTCGTCTCTTGCAGAAGGAGTATGTCGGCCCCAAGAGGCGAGAGATCTTCCAGAACGAGACCATTAGCGAGGAGGTTAGCAAACCCTCTACAATTCAGAGTGGCGATCTTGAATGGGTAAGTCCGACGTCGGATGAAAGGCAGCTATGGCAGCTTTCTGGAATGTGTAGAGACGATTGATGATACCACGACACCACAAGACGTAGTCGGGTTGCTTGGCATTAAGCCTGAGGAATTTGAGGATGGAGGTTGCGTGGTCGAAGACCTCGAGAAGAACTGCTTCAAACTGCTGTAAAAAGATGAGAGAAGCCTCCCGATTTATTTTATGAGTGAGAAACTCGTAAAGATCTTCAAAGGAGACAGGTTCTGAAGGACGAGAGGCATTGGTAAGCAGAGTCGAAAAATCTTCAAACGTCGGCAGAGGAACCTTGGACTTTGAAGAGGAAGACCTAGAACGTGACAGGAGTGACTTGGATCCTGCTAGACGGGTGGAACAATGTGGGCGGCCAGTCGGAGAAGGTGACTTCTTCTTTTTCCGCCGGTCCTCGGTACTGGTAGTAGAGCGACGTTTGTCATGGAACGATGACACACGAGATGTGGAATCAGATGAAAGGTCCATCTCATCGCCGGGAGCAAAAGTGCCGACGGTGAATGAAACTTGAGGATCAGCCGTTTTGTCCTCTGGTGGAGAGAGAACACGGGAAGGCAAGGAGGAGTCAAGCGGAGAAAAATCCGACAGAGTGGAGAAAGCAACATCGGAAGGCGCGTGTTGATCGAAGGCTTTAATCATATTTTCGGCAGAACTGGGTCCACGAGGTGCAGACGTAGGAGGAGGCATGGCAGCAGAAACGGAGCAAGAAGTAGAATGCTGCCTTGGAGCAGCAGGATCCAGTGGCTCTGCATGGGGGCAATGAGCCTGCTGAAGGCCGTAAGCCTTGCAAAGTGAGCAATGAGCAGAGGTGAGGAGCTCAATCCGGCGGCGAACGTAACCGCAACGAACATCCAGGAACCGTGGAAACTTTATGAGATGCTCTTCCGACGGGAAAATGATGCGAGAAGTTGTACGGAAGCCACAGATACGTTTATCATCGGGTCAGAAGAAGAAGAGAAGAGAGTCTTCACTGGGCCGACTACTCTGCCGCGTCGATTAAGTGCAGCACACAGCATATCATCAGATATCTCCGGGGGTACCGAATGTAGAGAGACCAAACAGGAGGCTGGGCGATGGATTCGGCTGAGAGGTGACGATCGCCAATTAATAGGGCCCGAAACAAGACAAGCTCGGCATATTCTTTCTTCGAAAAATAAACGATCACAGTTCGTGATTTTCGGGTGAGGTAGGTGATGGCACTGGAAGGAAGCATCTTCTTGAGAGCTGTTTCAAAGGAGTGTTGGGCACCGCGTCAAAACAAACCCCCAACTCGAGGGTCGAATGAAGACGTTGACCAGCAGGAGAGTTCTCGGGAATGTCTAATAAGATGGTGTCACCGTTGAGAGTAACGTAAAAATCCATAGGGGGAAGACAAGACAAGGAGGAAGCGGGTGGAATATCAGAAGCAGCCGCAGAATACGTACGTGCAGAAGCGCCTTATCTGAAAGGCATTAATGCAGCATGAGACAATGTACTGGAAACGGAGTCAGTAGAAACTGTAGAGGGCAGATTAGCGACGCCATCAGAGACGCCCATGAATTCATCAACGTCAGCATAGGACAGGGACGTCGCATCCACATTCTCAATCGCAGAGTTGGAGACCCGGGCAGGAGGAAGATTAAGAGGCTCTCCACTAACAAGCGAAGATGATTGGTCGGTTGAGGAGGCCACGCCAGGAGCTGTAGCGATGCGGGTAGGAACAGCGCCATCATCGGCAGATGTCATAATTAATGGCAAGGGTTAACGAAAAAAAGGACCAGCTCGGTGTAGAAATTAAAACACCGTTAATGAAAAAAAATAAGCAGTCACCCATTCGTGAGGAATCTTAAATGAAAGTACAGACCTTTCACTTCGGCACACACATAGAATAACAATGATCGGACACACAAAACACGTACGTGAAGCACTCAAACACGGAGCTCGTGAAGACACGTGTAGGCCAAAGGTGGACCGACGCCGTACTAGTGTATATCAATAAATGCTATGTTGTGTTTCTCTTCTAGGTGCCCGGTGACGTTTGCCAATGCATTGCATTTTATGTATAAATATTCGACTAGATTTTTCCTTTTTGTTTCATAATGTCGTTCTATCCGTCAACAATATTTTCAAGAGCACGGTTTCTTTTCTGAATGGAATTATATCGTTTTAATTTGTATTTAAGGCGGTTCCTCCTAAAATCTCTGCCTTAGGTTTCGAATGGTAAAACTTCTTTACATATTTTCTACGCAATTAATGTATTCCCAAGAGTGAAAATTTGCATAACGATAAAGCGATCTTTAAGTTGCAGCATGGGATACTTAATACTTGCTAAAAGATAACCGTAACTAAGCAATTAAATTTTTGTTTCTCTACTGATTTGAACAATGCACTGGTCGCGCCGTCTACTAAGAGGTCTGTACGTTACTGAAAGAATAATGATTGATTTTTAATATAATTATGGTCATCGATGTGCAGATTTTCACTCCCGGGAATGCCTTAATTGCGAAGAAAATATGTAAAGAAATTTTACTATTGGAAACATAAGGCAGATATTTTAGGTGGAACCACCTTAACACACTAAATTTCTTTCGAAGTGAACAGGAAAATTATTTTTCGAAGCATTAACTAGGACGGTGATTCGGCAACGGAAAAATGTACAGTGAAAAGAAAAAGAAAATTATTTCTTAATCGGATAGGGGAAGGTAATCATTAAAATTCACATTTTTTCCGCAAATATCCGTTTTACGTAGCAAAAACAGTTTTGCTGGGCCAGCACTGGGCCAATGCTGGCAGCCAGCAATGTCCCAGCACTATGTTGCCGCTTCCGAAACGTCAATAAAATGTCCGGGCGGCCAACTGATGGGCCAGCAGCCGCGGATGGCTTAGTGGTTAGCGAGTCAGACTATCAATGCAAGGTCCTCAGATTCGAACCTGGGCTGATCTTTCAGAGATGGTGTGATTTACTAACAATAGTTGAATATCCGCCGTGCATCGGACGAGCACGTTAAGTGACGGCCCCCAGCCTGGGCCAACTGGTTAAATGGGCATCATTTCCTATGCCCCCCTTGAAATTCTCTCACCCCTCTATGTGCAATATCGTACTTGTACGGTGGCGCCATCTACTGCACTCTAATCTCACTACAAACTGTTCTGTCAAAGTCGCTAGACTTGCTCTCATTCCTTCCGTTTTTATGTCCTGCCCAAAAGGCGATCTCGCTGTAGGTGGCTGGGACCTAAACTCCACTCACTGTGGACGGAAGTCCTACAAGAAAATGGCAAAAACTGTGTGTGCTGAAAGGCTAGCAGTTCAGGCTAGCAGCTGACCAACCCCATTAGTTGTCATATGCCAGAACATAGCCATCAGTTATACGTCACAGGCAGTAGCTGCCACAAGTGGCCCTTCAGCGGCCCTGCAAGCACGTGCCATAAATGATGGCTAGCCTGATGTAGTCCGCTAGTTTCTCGGCAGTGGCAGCCGGCAATCATGTGACGTAACTGATGGCTTGCCGCATCTTGTCCGCCAATTCCCCAGTTGTAGCCATAAAAAAAGGGATCACCACAGTTTCCCAAAGCTACAACTACTTTCTTTTTCACGTTACGAAACTTCTGAATTATGCGACTGCGTTGGGGAAATTTTTTCAACAGGTCCTGAAAAACGGCCGTTTGGATCTAGTTCGAAACGAAACAAGGACTGTTTGCGTGCGAAACGGGTGCTCTACCAATTGGACTGATTTGGCATGCACAAACCTGGCTTGAAGGTGACCGTCTTCTCTGCGGAATGTGTAACGAATTGTTCTCTATTTAATTTTACGATATTGCGAATTATTTTTCATAAATGTCAGTTTCATATAATTCATAAATTTATTTTTTCAACGTTCGATTTTTTTTTATTTTTTTTACCTTAATGGAACTTCACTTTTTCAACGAGTGCACCAACTTAAAGGCACTTTCTAAAGTTTTGCGCTGTCCTTGTCGTCTTGAAAGGCGATTGTTGAATTAATATATTTACCCATTCATGTCACATTCTGTTACATTTTTAACGCTGTATCTTTCCTTTCCGCTGTCCGTTTTTGTTATCTTTCCTTTCCGCTGTCCGTTTTTTGTTTGATAGAGGAAATATATTTTACTTTACTTCTCGTTATTTGTAGAAGTTAATTCCTCTAGTCTTGTGTATTCAACCCATGGATGAGTACATTATATCCACATAGCGTTGCTTTTTTTTTTCAAATAATTGAAAAAAATTTGTACACATATAATTCTTTTTTTTTTTTCAAGATAACGCTTTTATAATGTTTTTCCAAGACTTTTGTTTCAAGCAGTTTAATGCATGTTAAATTGAAATATCACAGAGATTTTATTTTCTGTTATTCATGGGAATGGAGTGAGTGTATTTCACGGCTGTAATCTAGTATTTCATGGCTTAATCTGATATCTTCGTGGACGTGGCATTTCATTAGGAAATTAATTCGCCTCTCTACCTATGCTTTTTTTCTTAACATCCACTAAAATATCACGATGGCGATAGCGTCGTCTTCAACTAACTGGTATCACGAGAGACACAGCACGTGTTGCTTCTGCGCATGCGCAGTTCCGTTGAATCCACCTGGTGTTGGAGTTCCATCGTTGCCAGCTACGGGCCGCCAGTGGCACTTTCTTGGTGGCCCAGAATTCACGGTGATTCTGCAGGGCCATCAATGACTGCCAAAGGATGGCGCTGCCACCAACGGACCGCTATCGGTCCGTGAGCGATAGTTTTCAGCCGGCAGTGAACCATCACTGCCAACTGGTGGCCAGCAGTTTCCCAACACTTGTGTTTTTGCTGGGATCACATTCATTTATCTCTACAATTTCATTTCCGTCCCTTTACCCTACAATTTCATTTCCGTCCCTTTCTCGTGTGTTCCGTTGTGGTCCCTACATTTGTGGTGAGTTTACTTTTCTCCTTTTCTCGCTGACTTTTCTATTCACCTTCCCCATATTTACCTCTCACTTTTCTCTTTTTACCTCTCATCTTCTCAGTGCCTGTGTTGTTTTCATTTTCCATGTCTTCATTTCTTCTCTTCGACCTTTCTGTATTTTTCGTTTTCTCGCATCCTCTTCCATTTTCTCCTTCCATTTCCTCTTTTTTTTTATTTCTCCATTTCCTCCTCTTTTTTCCTCTCACTTTCTCTCCTTTCATTTTATCTCAGTCTTCCTCGTTCTTTGTTTTTCTCGCACATCCTCTCCTCTCACGTTTTCATTTTCTACTTACTCTCTTCCTTTCCCTTTCCTCCTCCCACTTCCCCTCCTTTAATTTTCTTTCAGTCTTCCTCTCTTTCTTCGCTTTTCTCACACTTCCTCTCCTCCTTTCTCTTTCCTGCTCCCACTTCCTCTCCTTTCATTTTCTCTTAATATTCCTTCCTTTCTTTGTTTTTCTCGCACTTCCTCTCCTGTTACTTTTTCACTTTCCACTTACTCTCTTCCTGTCTTATTCCTCCTCCAACTTTCTCTCCAGCTTTCAGTTTTCCCATATCAATCGCTTCTTTCATCGCACTTCATTTCTTTTCGTTTTCCATCTCTATTCCTCTGTGTTTTTCCCTTCCCTCGTACAACTTTTCTCTCCTTTCATTCTATCTCTCTTCCATTCTTCTTCTACTTACGCCTTCTTCCTTTATGTTATTTTTCTCTCTTTTTCCGTTACTGTATTCATTTGTTATCTCTTCCTTCTGTCTCAGTTTATTCCTTTCTAGATATATTTCCTTCCATTTCTCCAGTCCTTACCCATAGTTCGTTTCCTTTTCCCCCTTTTCGTTTCAGTCTCGATTTCCGAGATTTTTCTCATTTTCTTTACTTTCCAGCCTTCTTTCGCACTTTCTCAAATCCTTTTCTATTAATCTGTATATCTTCTTTCCTTCTCTATCTCTTCATTTCTCTTTCTGCGCTATGATAGTACATTAACTGGCATTTAACAAACTAAATGCTTTTCAAGCTGGACAGGAAAAATTAGTTTTGAAGCATTAACAAAACCAATAAATTGGCCTGCGGAAAACTCTCCAGAAAGTTTTTAACAACCAAAAAGGTTTTTAAACGGAAATGATAACAACTTATGGCATATTGTCTGGAAATGTGTTAAGTTTTATGAAAACTTGATACCCATCTTATGAAGATATCTTCAATTCTCCAGCATGCTAAACTGGTGTGTTCTTTATAATCGAGAATTCAGCTGTAATTTCTACCTTCTTTTCTTCCCAAAGATATTATTTATTAATATTTGAATACTTCAAAGACCCATTCATACATCGTGTTATTCCTTTTCAAAATAAATAATTACCTTTAATAAAATAATCTGTGTTTTTCTCCAGTTGTTACAGATAAGGACCAAAGATGGATGGAGTTTGAAATGAGCGTAAACAAATTTAAGTCAGAGTCACTCATCCGAAATTTTTACCTTTTATTTGAGTTTGATTAATTCAGGAAATATCTTTGTTTGAAACATTCCAACCTTCATATTTCGCTCCTCAAGAACGTGCGGTGGGGGAAAAAAATCTGCGAACAAAAAAGAGAGCCAGAACTGTTTTTCCAATCGGAAGAGAAGGTGACAGCAAGGAGAGTAGGGAGAAAGATTGGAGAAGAAGACTACAGCATCAGTTACATCGGACATAAAAGAAAAAAGAAGAAAGAGAACGGAACGAAAAAAAAAATCTCTGTGTGGATTCAAAATGCGATAAAAGTCGAACCAGGACTTCCTCACAAAAGATAGGGTAAAGAAAAAAGGGGCGAAGAAATCTTTCATACATATAAATGTGGAAAAAAAATTGTCTCCGCGGAGCTTTGAGAACTGTGTGTAAAGAAGGAAAGAGAAACGTGAAAGAAATGAGCTATCCATTGTGAGGATGGTTGAAAGTGAGAAGAAACGTTGATAGCGCAGATTCATAGCTGCGGAGATTCCTTTGGTGATGTTGCCTTCTCTTTGGATGGGAGACATCAAAGGAATCCTCAAAGAGCGATCAAAACTTGATGCGCGTACGCAGAAACTTCCAGCAACTCCACATAATGCACGCGAAGATAAGAATTTAGCAACAAGAGAAGAATCTTAGAGCCAGGTAGAATTTGGAATCGAGCCTAACACAGGAAGGAAAGGGCACTCTTCTGCTTAGCGAGCAAATAAATAGATTTCTGGCTTCGTGTACCCCACAGATCGGATATCTGTTTTTATGTCTTAAATAAAATTCTCCGCTGTCTGGAATTCCTCTATGGACATTTAAACTCTCTGCGAATCGTAACATTTAAAAAAAAAACTCCAGAAATTTGTTGTGCAGAAAGGATGCTTCTCTTAACTTTTTCTCGTTTTCCTGTAATAGTTTTTTTATTTGAAGGTTTATTTTTTTATTTATTTGACCTGGTGGTATAGATTCAGTGACGGGGTAAACAGACAGTATTGTCAGGCAGACATAGACAGTATATTCATTTTACGTCAACAGTTGTGAAAACACAAATGTTTTCGTGACGGCGATCTAATCCGCGACCATTCACTCCGGAGTAAGTTGCTCTCCCAACTACTTTACACAGGCAGAATGTATCGCTGCAGGTTTGTCATCTTGACACGTGCTTTTTACTTCTGTAGTGACAGGATAAACAGATATGAGGCCGCTGGTGGCCGAGGAGGCAACGTTCGGGACTGCCACGGGAAGGGCCTCAGGTTCGATCCCAGGCAGGTACGAAAGCTCGATCCACTAAATACCCGCCGTGCGTCGGATGGGCACGTTAAGCCGTCGGACCCCGGGTACTGGCCCCCGGTAATAAATAAGGTCGTCTTCCTCAACCGTTCTCCTTCGCTTCCGTGTCACTTTCGTATTGGGCGCTCTAGTCCAAAACTCCTAGTTTCCTACTTCTAAGGGTTGTTTAAGATATGGAGTCAGACACTCCCTTCCTAAATTCCTCTACATATGATCATAAACAGATATATTTGTGTAGTATTGTCAGGCAGACATAGACACTATATTCATTTTACCTAAAACAGATGTGAAAACACAAATTTGTCCGGGACGATGATCGAATCCGCATCCACTCCTTCCGGAGTAAGTCACTCTCCCAACTAAGCTACACGGACGAAATCTATCGCTGCAGACTTGTCGTCTTGACACGTGATTTACCTCTGTAGTACGTCACACAATGTACATAGCGAACATGCTATACACTATGCTAAATGTTCATCTAAAACAGAGAGAGCCAGTGCTGAACAAGAACCACAGTGGGACATACGGAACACGGCAGACAGTATGCTAAATGATCAAGTAACACAGAGAGAGCCAGTGCTGATCAAGTAACACAGAGAGAGCCAGTGCTGATCAAGTAACACATAGAGAGCCAGTGCTGATCAAGTAACACAGTGGGACGTAGCGAACATGGTAAGCGATATTCCAAATGTTCAAGTAACACAGAGAGAGCTAGTACAAATCAAGTAACACAGAGAGAGTCAGTGCTAATCAAGTGACGCAGTGGGACGTAGCGAACATGGTAAGCGATATTCCAAATGTTCAACTAACACAGAGAGAGCCAGTACAAATCAAGTAACACAGAGAGAGCCAGTGTTGATCAAGTAACACAGAGAGAGCCGCTGCTGATCACGTAACACAGTGGGACGCAGCGAGCATGGTAGGCAATATTCCAAATGATCAAGTAACATAGATGGAGCCAGTGTAATTCAAGTAACACAGAGAGCCAGTGTTGATCCAGAAACACAGTGGGACATAGAGAACACGGTAGAAAGTATGCTAAATGATCAAGTAATATAGAGAGAGCTAGTGCAAATCAAGTAACACAGATAGAGCCAGTACTAATCAAATAATACAAAGGGAGCCAGTACTGATCAACTAACACAGAGAGAGCCAGTGCTGATCAAGAGACAAAGAGAGAGCCAGTGCTGATAAAGTAACGCAGAGAGAGCCAGCGCTGATCAAAGTAACGCAGAGAGAGCCAGCGCTGATCAAGTAACGTATTGAGAGCCAGTGTCGAAAGACAAACATAAACATCCATGCCTCACGGGATTCGAGCCCATACCCCCTTCCTGGGCGAAGGTTTTCAAGCCATCGCTTAGACCACTGCGGCAACGGGGCTGCCAGGTTCGTGATGCTCATCACGAACCTGGCCGCCCCGTTGGCGCAGTGGTCTAAGAGCTGGCTTATGACGATTCGTTAGTGGAGTATCCATGCCTCACCGGGTTCAAATCCCGGTGAGGCATGGATGTTGTGTTTGTCTTACGGCACTGGCTCTCTCCTTACCTGAAACCAGTGACCCTAATTAGGGATGGGCGACTGCTTATAGCCCATTGTGTTGCACACGGTGGTCGTTAAACCTTCATTCAAAAAAAAATCACGAACCTGGACTATTGTCTTTACTGAAGTGGTTGAATGAATTTGTCAATCAAATAAAGTTTACATTAGTTATTATATATGAATCTTTTTCTAAAAAAATACTAACCATCGATTCCGACTGGTTTTGTCTAGTTAAAAATAATAAAGATAATACTATTATTATTATTATTATTATTATTATTATATAGAATCCCACCTCTCCCTGAGGGTTTTCTCCTCTTCCTTCCGAGACGGGTACGACGTACCAAGTCTGGGAAGTGGTGTTTCTTTCTCTCAGTTGTCCACGAACTTCCTTACTATCATACAAGCTTTAAGGATAACTGCCTGCTGTAGTTCCATGTAGGAGTTAGGTTGAAGGTCTAGTGTCTGTATAGAGCTGTGACTGGACCTAGGTACAACTCCTGTGGCTGATATAAATATGGGGACGGTGGTGACGTTCTCCATATGCCACATTTCTTTGACTTCGTACCGTAGGTCTTTATACACTGGACTGCAAAAATTAAGAACGAGACGGTTTTTGAAATGTAACGTCGCGCAGAAGTGCTCCACATTGACTCAAATCATACCATAAGATTCCCAAGATGTAAGAATATGGGACAAGGGAGCAAAACCGTCCAAACAAGGAATCCAACGGATACAAAAGCCCTTTATTGAAAAGGCAGCTTCGAGTACAACTGGACAGAAGACAGAAACTTCCATGTGATAGGCGGCTATCGAGAAAAATCCAGTCTTTGGTCAGGGATATGATCACCCCTGACTGAGTTGCAGAATTTACAACGTCTGTTAATGCTGAGGACGAGGTTGTCAAAGAGCTGTTGAGGCATCGTGGCCCATTCCTCTTGCAGCGCCAATCGCAGCTGCGGAATCGTTGCTGGCGGCTGGTGATGTGCTGACAAGAGTCTCCCGAGAAGGTCCCACACGTGTTCGATTGGATTTAGGTCCGGGGACCTTATGGGACAATCCATGCTTTAAATATCTTCGCTCTCCAACAGCTCTGCGACAGTCACTGTACGATGAGGTGTAGCGTGTCGTCCATGAAGAGGAACTCAGGACCCACAGCACCTCTAAAAGGACGCACGTGAGGCAGTAGAACCTCGGTACAATAGCGGACACCAGTGACTGAAACTATTTGGAAGATGTGGAGGTCAGTACGGTTACCAAGCATGATACCACCCTAAGCGAGAACTCCGCCAACACCAAACCGTTCCCTTTCGATGATGTTGGAGGTGTGATTGCGTGTTCCCTGCTCTATCAAGATGTGTATTTGTCCAGAATCGCTCGTCAGACTAAATCGGCTATCATCCGTAAAGAGAACTCGACCCCATTGCTGATGTGTCCAGTTCTTGTGTTCCTGGCAGCACAGAAACCGCCGTCTCCGATGAATAGGCGTTAATGGCACACACCGTACTGGTCGTCGTGCAAATAGACCACCTTTGTGAAGCCTCCTGGCCACGGTAAAACGCGATAACGGACGTCCAGTTGTCTGTTGCATGTGTCTTGCGATTTCTCCCGCTGTCTTCCGTCTGTCTCTTCTCGCCTGTAGGAAAATATACCGGTCGTCCGCCGCCGTGGTTGCTCGTGAACGACCACTGCTAAACTCTCGGACAGCTGTTCCTGTCGTTTGAAATGCTCTCCAAGCTCGTGAAGCGATGCTGTGAGCTATCCCGAACTCCTCGGCCAAACTAGTCACACTTCGACCTTCTTCCAACTTCCCAATGACGCTACCTTGGGTAAAGTCATCCAGATGTCGTGTGCTGGATTGCCTGTTGGCCATATCACACGGTGGCAGTAACTCTACGTGTTTCAAACCGTTGTACACCATGCAATAGCTTTCACGGAATTGCTGAGCGTACAACGCCCGTGTGCTTTATACCCTTCCGACACTCTAACTCCTACGTCCTGCTGCATATATTTGCATACCCTACCGTACCGGACCCTAGTCTATCACTTGAGTGGTCTTTCGGTCCGTTCTGCCTGCTCGTTCCACTGTTATGCTAATTTCTTCCCTTCGTCCTTAATTTTTGCACACTAGTGTACTTTGACAGCTTCTCTCTGTGCGTCTTCTGGAAATTACACGCGTTAGGCACGGCTATGTCAATGAGGTATGTTGACTTCTTCTCCTTCTCGAGCAGGACGATGTCGGGCCGATTATCGTGGTGGTCTTATCTGTTCTGATCGATCTGTCATAGTACATCTTGTGGGTGTTGTTCTCTAGAAGCGTTGTTGGCTCATACTTGTAGTAGGGGAGAGGCTTAGTTGTAATGCGATTATGCTTTCTTGCCAATTTATGATGAACAATCTTGGCTACTTGATTGTGCCTGTTCGTGTACTCAGTTTGTGTGAGGATTCTGCACCTTGCTGTGATATATTGGATGGTCTCTGGCGCTTGATGGCATTGCCGACATTTGTCTCTTTCCAATGACGTATCCTCCAGGATATGCTTCCGGTAGTTTCTGATGTTTACAACTTGATCTTGCATAGCCATCAGGAACCCTTCGGTCTCGGGGAAGAGTTATCTGTTTCTTAGCCATGTATTGGAGGCAGTCTTATCCATATGGTCCGATTACAGATCGTTGTAGTGCCCTCCATGTGGGACTTTCTTGCCCAAAGCTTCTTCTTTTGGCTCCCTCGTTCCAATCTCGATGTTCTGAGTAGAGAGGTCTACGGCTGTGTATTTCTTGTCACTATGGTTTATCGTTTAATGAAGGGATCGCTTGCTGTGATTGAAGTATTTTCTCAGTCTGCTGATATCCTTGTCTCGGTGTTCCGGGAGATCAATCATTCTCCATCCTCCTTCTGCCCGTCCAATGGTCAGCCTTTCTATTGCTGACTTCGGGTGGTGCTGGCGATATTTAGTGAAGGTTGTCCTGGTATTGCGCATTATTTCCTCAAACTCTGTTGTGGTGCACTTGATGATTCCGAAGGAATATATGAGGACTGGAACTGCGTGTATGTGATGATAGCCTGAGCGATGTTGCGAGATTTGAGCGTGGTCTTCATTAGTCTCCTCAGCCTTTGGTTGTATTTGGCGGCTAGATTGTTTTTGATTTCTTTGTGTTCTAGGCGATGTACTAGAAGCATATTAAGGTACGTATGAACTTCTCCTTCCTCCATAGCTGCGATTTGTTCTCCGGTCTTCAATTGGTAGCTACGTTCATCTTGCTTTCCTTGGTTCATACCTTGTGTTTTGTATTTTTGTAGGCCGAATTCAATCCCGATATCATTGCTGAAGCCCTCGGTTATCCGGATAAGGTGCTGGAGTTGATTCTGCGACGATGCGTACAGCTTGATGCCATCCATGTACATGAGGTGCGATAATTTGTACTTGTTGTTTTTTTGCACTTGATGACAAACCCATACTTGCCTTCGTTGAGCATGGTTGACAGCGGGTCGAGTGCTAGACAAAATCATAGTAGGCTAAATGAATCTCCCTGGAAGATGCCTCTCTTTATGTGGATGGGCTTGGTTGTTATTTTCTCGACTTTGATTATTGTCTTCCATCCTGTTATGGCAGCTTTAAGGAAGTAGATGAGTACAGTACTTCTTACTCTATAGGTTTCAAGGACCTCTATCAGCCAGCTGTGGGGTACGGAATCGTTGCCTTTAAGGTAATGGATGCATGCTGTATACATGTTGCAGTGCATTGTGAAAGCTTGCTTCATTACAACAGCGTCGATGGTAAGCTGTTCCTTGCACCCTCTACAGTCCAGTTGCTATCTCTTTTGCTGTTCTGGCATAAGTGCTTCTTCTTCAATGTGCCTCATTATCTGATTGACCATACATCGTAGGTAGACACGCTATTTGTCGATAGTCGGCTGGAGTTATTGTATCTTCATATTTAGCCTTTAGTATCTTTACTCCCTGGGTAAGGAAATCCGGGATTG
Organism: Macrothele yani; assembly: GCA_039090855.1. Taxonomy (NCBI): domain Eukaryota; kingdom Metazoa; phylum Arthropoda; class Arachnida; order Araneae; family Macrothelidae; genus Macrothele; species Macrothele yani. Next base: position 16,208,103 of record CM077032.1, on the reverse strand, counting down.
GCGCTGGATTTTGGATCATGTTGGTCAGTTGATCTGCCAGATATTTGTATCTACAGGTGAACGTCTTGTACTAGTTGATGCGGATGTTATCAACACCTGTGTGTCTCAGCTATGGCTTGCTAAAAGTCTCCTGCTGTGATCTTGCAGTCGGCCATTTCCTGATATTGGCTCGCTGTCCTTTTTTCTCGCTGTAGCAGTGCGGCTTTGCTGTTGTGGTTTGTAATACTTGTCCAGAGATTACTCCGCAATTTTTCTACAGTTTCACATTCTGGTGGTCCTTCGCTGTCGGTATCTTTCTTGATAATGTTACGGTAGAAGCTTTTCTCATCGTTTTCGAATGTGTTATTGTTCATATGTCGCTGCGTGTTCTCTTTGTATCGTCTTAGTCTCTAGCTGATAGCTAGTAGATTTTGTTTTAGCGTGTCTAAGTATTCTTCCATTTGCTGGTTTTCTTAGAACCTGGTGTGGACCTTGGCGCTTTTCAGGGTGAGCTTTACTTTTCCTACCAGTTTCTTGGACCTATTTCCCTTTATGTACTGTGTGAGTTGGCAGATATTCTTCCGGATGCTTCGTTTCCAGAAACTTAAGGTTTCCATTCGCAGGTTCTTGTATTTCGAGATTTTTTCAGATATTGTTCTTTGGATGTTTTATGTAAGTATTGGGTGCACAAATAATTTTACATCGTTTTTCGGTCGAAAAAGGTAATAGTTTGTTATAGACAGATAACGATTATTTTATTCAAAATATTTACCTTCGCAACAAACAACCTTCCCCCACTTTTTTTTTTTTTGATTGGAGTTTTAACGGCCACCGTGAGCAACTAAATGGGCTATAAGCAGTCTCCCGTCCCTAATTTAGGGTCACTGGTTCCAGAGAAGGGAGAGAGCCAGTGCCGTAAGACAAACGCAACATCCATGCCTCACCGGGATTCGAACCCGAACGCAGTTCGGACGAATGATCAGAGGCCATCGCTTAGATGACTTCCCCCACTTTTCAAGCAATAAATGGATTCCGCGATAGAAGAAGCCCGGTTCTTTGGAAGCAATACAGTTATCAAGCCAATTTTGGATCTTCTCATAATAACGAAACCGCTCTCCAGAAAGGGCACTATGCAGGGATCGAAACAAATGGTAATCTGATGGCGCAATGTCTGGTGAATACGGCGGGTGGGGTAACGCATCCCAGCCAAGCGCTTCTAAAGTTTACTTGACCCGTATCACGACATGAGGTCTGGCGTTGTCTTGCTGGAGAACAACCTTGTCATGTCTTTTCGCATATTCTGAACGTTTCACTCTCAATGCACGGCTCAAATTGATTAGTTGTTTTTGATAACGTTCAGCGTTTCGGTTTGGCATGGATCTTCATCCAGTAATGCTTCCAAAGCAGCATCTTCAAATTTTTTTGGTGCACCTTCACGTTCTTTGTCTTCCACGTCGAAATCATTCATTTTGAGTTGTCGGAACCACTGTCTTCACAAGCTTTCAGCTAGAGCATGTTCACCATAACCTTCCATAAGCAAACGGTGACTTTCGGAAGCGGTTTTCTTTTAAAAGATGTAATGCAGTAAACCTTCCAGCATATGCTGTTTTTTTGGCACGAAATTCGACGTTTTCTATGACAAACAATGATGTTCACACTGCAACGAACTGTCCTTCAGTAATTATCAAAGCTTGTTGCAAGTACTTTCTTATACACTTGTTGTCCTTCGCAATTACATGAAATCTGTGCTAGTTACGCCATCTATTTGCAAACAATGTAAACTTATTTGTAAACCAAATAGGATCGCTACATCTACACTATCTACCAACACGTAATTGGACGACCCTGCAATCGAAGATATCTGCGGTCCTGATACACGTCACGGCCGCCGCCGTTCAATATCGTGCGGGAAACAACAACGCAACCAGTCGCATGAAAGATGCCACGCAGTTCGGAGCTCTCTGAATTCGAGAAAGGTGTAATCGTCGGGTATCACAAAAATGGCCGATACATACGTGACATATCCAGCGAGTTGAAGTACCCAAAATCGACAGTGGCCTACGTGATTGGCAAGTGGAAGATGATAGGTGACTGTCGGAATGTGCCCCGACTCGGCAGACCGACAAAACTGGGAGTTAAAGACCGACGGGTGCTGGCCAGAAAAATTCGGAATAACCGCACAAAATCGATGAGCCACATCCGCGAGGAGTTTCAACAGGCATCCGGGAGTGATATTTTGATAAATACCATCCGTAAAGAAGCCCATCTGCTCGGTTATCACGGAAGTGCTGCCGCCCACAAGCCTTTGATCACCTATTCCAATAACGCTTCTCGGCTAACGTGGAGCAAAGAATGTCAACAGTGGACCTTTGAACAGTGGAAACAGGTTCTCTGGAGCAACGAATCAAGGTTCACTCTCTACCGTTCGGATGGCAGGATATGGTTTTGGCGTCTGCCTGGAGAACGCCTCTTGCCGGAATGAATTGTGCCAACTGTGAAGTTCGGCTGCTCTGAAATTATGCTATGGGGGTGTTTCTCCTGGTATGGCACGGGACCCTTGGTCGCAATTCCTGGTAGACTCAACGCCGAAACCTACTGCACCATTTTGGATGACCATGCGCTTCCTACGTTGTGGCAGTTTAACGGGGTGGACACATGTTACTTTCAGGATGACAATGCCACCTGTCATGTTGCGAGGTTCACCATGGCTTGGTATGGTGACAATGGGGTTAATCGAATGGACTGGCCTGCGCAGAGCCCGGACCTTAACCGTATCGAGCACCTCTGGGACGAGTTGGAGCGTCGACTTAAGGGGTGCCCCCACCGTCCGAAATCGGTGAAGGAACTGACCTGTCTTGTCCAAGTCGAGTGGAAGAAAATACCGCTAGCCGTCGTACAACGCCTGGTTGAGAGTATGCCCCGGAGAGTCGCAGCTGTACGCGCCGCTCGTGGTGGCTCCTCCAGCTATTGAGGGTGAATAAACTTCGTTTTCCTTTGCTATCACAGGTGTCCAATTACTTGTTGGTAGATAGTGTATTAGTTGTGTCTTCAAGTTTTTGTCTAGAATTAGAGTGTGAGATCGATTGTGGTCAATGGTCTTGTGTGTGATGATAGCTTTGCCCCAGTACATAATTTTGATTTTCGATAAAAGGTCCTGGTTGGTACTTGTAATAAGATGGAGTGTGGTCTTGATTAAGGCGATATTTAACGCCAACATCTTGATGTAGGGTCTTGGCCACCAGGTCATATCTGTTAAGGTACTGTCTTGAAACAGGAATAGAGCAGCCGCCAAAAATATGTTCTATTATTTCATTGGCATTTTTACCCATTCTACAGGTGTAATCATCTGCAACTTTCATTATGTTTGCCTTGTAGTTCTGGGTTGCGATAACGCGGTCTTTCAACCTAATGAATAATCCCCTGGTTTCTAGATAATGCTCACCATTTTTGTTGCAATTGTAGTGATCAATGTGTACCAGATGTAAAACTTTTGGGTATTTACCATACACAATTTTGCTTTTCCAACCTTTCAGGTGATCTAAATCGTTTCTTACGCTTTCCAACCGTAGGTTGAAGGAGCGTATATGTTCGAGCTTTGTCTGCCTGTCTGCCTGTCTGATTCGCCTAAAAATGGTTCGATTTCGATGAAATTTTAGCGTGTGATAGGGAACAACCTGAGAAGAAACCCTATTGAAAATGGAAGAAAGCGGGTCAAAGATCAGGACATAGGTCGGTATACATTCCATCAACCTAATGCGTCCTTAACTTACGTAAACACGCTTCGATTTCGACAAAACTTCATCATGTTGTTCCCGAGATGTACCGAACCAGTTTTGTTTAATATAATCGAAATGGGGTCAAGGGTCAAGGCACAGGGGTAAGATTTATTCCACAGCCATTATCCTCATAACATGACTAAAAATGCTTCTATTGCGACAAAACTTTAGTATATTGCTCCTAAGCTATACTGAACCAATTCCGTTTAATATAATCGAAATGGGGTCAGAGGTCAGGGCACAGAAGTGATATTTATTCCACAGCCATTATCCTCATAACTGAGTAATGATTTCTGGTATGTTGGAAAGCGTATCATAATCAATAAATTACATGATTTTACTAACTTGCTTTTCTGATTGAGGAAGGAACTGAGAATTATTCATGTTTAGTGGAATAAAACCTTCGTCAACTGTAGCAACCACTGTAGTGATGTTTTTCCCCTCCTAAGAAGTGCAGTTTGAGTTGCTTCTCTTGCTTTTTTTTTGTTTTTCAAATGTATTGTTTTGCCTTTTTTATACATTCTTTTTCAGGTAGAGTATTTCAACAGGTGAGTTTCGATGGTAGCATCTGTATTTCGTTAAAAGCCTTCTAATATGTCTGTCAAGTTCCTGTAGATCAGCATTGGTCTATTTAGGGATCCAAAAGAGTACCTTAATATAAAAATTGCACAGGAATTGAAAGCAATAATCTTATTTTTGGAATATAATTTAGTGTCCACAAGCTTCTTATGGCGATTGATATACACTGACGGAAAAAAATCTCAACACCAAGAAGGGGTTGTGTTAGATAAACGACAGTTGGTAGGCTGTGAGAGTACATCTGTAAGATGAAGTCTATGCTAATTTAGCGCCCGGCGCATTCGTATGGCGCTAGTAGCGCCCCTCGGAACATGCAATGCAGGTTTGCTGTAAATACGCGTTGTAACGTTCCTGAGCTTTAGTTATCGTTGATATTCGACGTAGGGTGTTGATGTTAGTCAAGAATGCCTTTAAGAAGACGAAGAAGCCATTATCATCAGCTCACGGAGTTTGAACGAATTCTTGCAATAGGGCTACGAGAAGGTGGATTTTCTTTCCGCAATATTGCAGAACGACTGGGCAGGAATGTAGCCACTGTGCATGATTGTTGGCAGCGGTGGTCAAGGGAAGGTACTGCCTCAAGAAGATCGGGTTCCGGCCGGCAACGTGGCTCTACTGAGAGGGAAGACCGCCGTATACGGCGTATGGCCGTGGCGCATCGTACAGCGTCAGCGGCAGCAATTCGAGCTGCAGTTGCTACCACAGTGACACAACGAACTGTTACAAATCGGTTACTTGAAGGACAGCTCCGAGCCAGACGCCCTGTAGCGTGCATTCCACTTACTCCAAACCACTGCCGTTTGAGACGACAGTGGTGTCAAGCTAGAGCTCATTGGAGGACGGAGTGCAGATCTGTTGTGTTTTCTGATGAAAGCCGGTTCTGCCTGGGTGCCAGTGATGGCCGTGTGTTGGTTAGAATGAGGCCAGGTGAGCGCCTGCAACCAACCTGTCTGCTGCCGAGACACACTGGACTTATACCCGGAGTTATGGTCTGGGGAGCAATTTCCTATGACAGCAGGAGCACTCTCGTGGTTATCCCACGCACCCTGACGGCACAGTTGTACGTCGGTCTGGTGATTCAACCTGTTGTGCTGCCATTCATGAGCAGCATTACAGGGGGTGTTTTCCAACAGGATAACGCTCGACCGCATACCGCTGTTGTAACCAAACATGCTCTACAGAGTGTCGACATGTTGCCGTGGCCTGCTAGATCACCAAATCTTTCACCAATCGAGCACGTATGGTACATCATTGGACGACAACTCAAGCGTCACCCACAACCAGCATTAACCGTCCCTGTATTGACCGACCAAGTGCAACAGGCATGGAACTCCATCCCACAAACTGACATCCAGCACCTGTACGACACAATGCATGAACGTTTGCGTGCTTGCATTCAACATTCTGGCGGCTACACCGGTTAATAATGTACCAGCATTTCACATTTAAAATGGCTCTTCTCGCGCTTACAATAAGCTGTGATCTTGAAACCTTAATCGATTAAATATGTTATACAAATGTATTGCCGCCATTTCATTCCTCTACAACTATTTTTTCGTGTTATTTTTTTCCGTCAGTGTATTTTGTTCAAAATTCTTTTTTTGCGATTTGCAACCGTAGGTTGAAGAAGCGTATGTGCTCCAACTTTGTCTGTCTGTCTGTAAGCACGGTAACTCGCGTACAAATGGTTCGATTTTGATTAAATTTTAGTATGTGGTAGGGGACTATCTAGAGATGAACCCTATTAAAAATGTGCGAAATAGGGTCAAAGGTCAGAACATAGGAGCGGGATCCATTCTATCGCACTTATGGGTCATGCCTTGATTAAAAATGCTTCTATTGCGATTAAACTTTAGTATGTTGTTCCGGAAGCATACTGAACCGAAAGCATGCTGAACCAATTCTCTTAAATATCATCGATATGGTGTCAAAAGTCAGGATAAAGGCGCGAAATTTATTGCACATCCATTATCCTCATAACTTGAATAAAAATGCTTCTATTGCGACAAAACTTTAGTATGTTGTTCCGGAGGTACACTGAACCGGTTCTGTTTAATATCATCGAAAGGGGGTCAAAAGTCAGGACGCAGGAGCGAGATTTATTCCACAACCATAATCCGCATAACTGAGTAATGATTTCTGGTATGTTGGAAAGCGTATCATAATCAATGCATCGCATGAGGTCACAAACTTGCTTAAGTTTGCTGTGATTTAGCATTCTATTTTCTCTATACCTAGATACACTGCCGGACAATTGCTAAGACCGGATGACAATAGCAACGATAGCAACCATAAAATGGAAGGCAGGAAAATGTGGAAATTAGCATAAGTGCGGGGTACAGTAAGACGTGTTGTGCGTATGCAAATTTTGGATTGCCGAACTTGTTCGTGACGTCATTGCGTTGATAAGAGATGTAAATGATTTGACGCGTATTAACCGTTGTTGTTCAAACGCAAAGTTGAAAGGGAAAGAATCGATTGACGAACTTGCAATTTTCAGTTTGTCTTCCCGACATCACCTAGATGATTTTACGCGTGGCCGTAATATTGGCAAGATTGAAGAAGGGCGAAAAATAACAGATGTTGCCAGGGAGTTTGACGTCAGCCACAGTGTTGTTTCAAGGCTTTGGAAATCATTTCAAACAAATGGAGAGGGTAGCAAACGTCACGGGGGAGGTCGTGTTCGCAGTACGACACCTGCAGAAGATCGGTACATAGTGCTATCAACAAAAAGAACCGGCGCAGCACAGCTAGTGAGGTAGCAAATCAGTTTATGGCTGCTACTGGCAAGCGGATCTCCCGAAAAACTGTCGCCAGACGTTTGCATGAAGGAGGACTATACGCCCGCCGTCTTGTTGTGTGCATCCCACTGTCCAGACGTCACCGTACCGCCCGTTTGCAATGGTTCCATCAACATCGCAATTGGACTGATAACGACTGGTCTGCTGTCCTCTTCTCAGATGAGAGTAGATACAGTCTATCGTCTGATTGTCGACGACAACTGATCTGGCGTGATAGAGGTACTGCATATTGTCCAGCAAACATAGAGGAAAGGGACCTATTTCTGACATGTAGTGTCCTGGTATGGGCTGGCATCATGATCAATGGCCGTACGTCCCTCTATGTTCTTCCAACTGGGACTATGGCTGGCCAACGATAAATTAATGATATTCTGCTACCTCATGTTCGCATGTTCCGTGGTGCTGTCGGTGATAGATTCATTTTCATGGACGACAACGCAACATGTCATCGAACAGTCGCTGTTCCGGAGTGTCTTGAGAGCGAGGATATTCAACGCCTCGTATGGCCAGCACGTTCTCCATATCTGAATCCCATTGAAAATGTGTTGGATACTTTGGGGGGAGTCTTGCTGGTCGCCAATGCCCTCCAATAAACAAGGACACCCTCATCCGTGCACTGACAGAGGAATGGGATAAATTACCCCAACAGCTGCTTGATAATGTTGTGCAAAGCATGACACGACGTGTGGAATCTTGCATCGCCATCCATGGTGGCCATATCCCGTATTTACATCTTACGCTGGAACGCCTGCGGACGGTAATTGCATTTTTTTCACGTTTACGTATTCTGAACAAAATGGCCTGTTTGTCCCTTGAACACGTTCCAAAGCCTTCTGGATTTCAGAGCACAATAAATTGTCTTTCTTGTAATGTCCTGGCATTCTGACATTATTTTATTTCACTTGGCATCCAACCACACTAACGTTTTTATGCGCTATATAGCCGTTTATGATCCGTCCTTAGCAATTGTCCAGCAGTGTACTTAAATGTTTGATTATCTTCAAGGTTGTCAATCATTTGATTTACTTAGTGCAAAATTTCAAGCGATTTTCCCGTCTCGATATTTAGTATCGAGTATTTGTTGAGGCCAAATTACATACCTAAGTCGCCACTGAAAATTTTTGTTGTGTTGATTAGGAAGTTTCTTTTTCCTGGTGGCGTATAGTTTTAGGTTATCCATATACACTGTCGTGTCAGAATTATATGGCCACCCCCGGAATCAAATTACACTCGACTAGGCGTGTCACAGCGACCACACGGAGATATAGGCGGCCGGCCAGGACACATGAGCCATAGTGCGTCTACTGAGCATAAGGGGAAGAGGTAGTGAATTGACGCCATTCAAAACAGAATGATCATTGGCTGCCGCTCCAAGGGTGGAATCATCTCAGAAGCAGCAGGCTTTGTTGTCTGTGAGCGAGGGTCTGTAGTAAGAGTGTACCAAGAGTGGACCGCTGGCCTACCGAGTACCTCCCAATGTCATAACTTTGGAGCCACAAAGGCAATAGACTGCAGACGATACATGGCAATCGACGAGCAACAGTGCAGCAATTGACAATGCAAATGAACGCTGGGGGCACTCCGGTACGTGTACCCGATAACAATACAGCGAACCATGCTACTCGTGGTTCTCCGTAGTTGCCACTGCGTCAAGGAGCCCATTGGTAACACAAGTCCATCGGCTACAACGCCTGCAGTTCGCATGGGACTACCGTCATTGGACAGTGGAAGAGTGGGAAAAAAGTTGCCTTCTCCAACGAATCGAGGTTTCTACTCCACAGAAGCGACGGATTGTGGCAGGTACAGCGTCAGACCCACGAGAACCAACACCAGGACACGCTTCTCGATCAAGTACAGGCCAGTGTTGTCAGTGTGCATGTCTGGAGCATGTTTTCCTGGTATGACCGTGGACTGCTGGTACCACTGAAGGGATCCCTGAACGCCAATGGCTAACTGCCCATCCTGCTAACCTAATGCATCTCTTCATTTTGGACATTTACCCTGGTGGCGATGGTGTCTACAAACAAGACAATGCGCCCAGTCACATCTCTAAAAGTGTGTGTGACTGATTCCAGGAACACGACAGCGATGTCTCCGTTACCCCTTGGCCAGCAAAGACGCCCAAACTCAATCTCATAGAGCACTTGCGTTACTATTTGGATCGACAAGTTCGACGTGCCGACCAACATCCACGCCATACGTAGGTGCCTCTGGTGCTCTTCTTCAGGCCGAATGGGCACGTGTGCCTCGGACAACCTTCCAAGGCCTCGGTGCGTCCATGCCACGCCGTCTCGCCGCTGTCATCCAGGACAAGTGTGTTGATTACCATTATTAGGTAGGTGGTCATATTATTCTGATACGACTGTATATAACAAATAGGCAACTTTTGCTTTGATGCGTTTTAATATTAATATAGTGCCCACCTGGATTTTTATTCAGCAAACTGGGGAGAGAGTTCAAAGCGTGGCAAAACTACAGTACCTTAGTGAGTCTTTTAGGAAAATGCATCGACTGATAGCTGTATCTCAAATCTCATTTCATTTTGCACTAGATTTGTCTTCCAGTTTTTCATCAGAAACTGAAGCAGATGAATTATTTTAGGATGAATTTTGTACATGTTCAAATCTTTGAGAAGCCACCCAGCAGTGTTGGGAACTGCTGGCCAGCAGCTGGCAGTGATGAGTCACTGCTGGCTGAAATCTGCCGCTCACAGCCCGGTAGCGGTCCATTAGTGGCAGCCATTGATGGCCCTGCAGCATTGCCGCGAATTGCGGGCCTCCAAGCAAGTGCCACTAGTGGCCCTTAGCTAGCAACCGATGAAACCCCAACACCAGGTGGAGGCAACAGAACTGCGCATGCGCAGAAGCAACACGTGCTGTGTCTCTTGTGGTACCAGTTAGTTGAAGACGACGCTATCACTATCGTGGTATTTTCGTGGATGTTAAGAAAAAAAAAAGCATATGTAGAGAGGCGAATCAATCTCAAAATAAAATGCCACGTCGACGAAGATATCAGATTAAGCTATGAAGTACTAGATTACAGCCATAAAATACACCCACTGCATTCCAATGAACAACAAGAAATAATTTATGTGTAATCTTCCGTTTTAACATTCACTAAACTGCTTGAAACAAAAGTCCTGGAAAACATTAAAAAAGCGTTATGTTGAAAAAAAAGAAAAAAAAAAGAATTATACGCGTACAAAATTTATCAATTATAAGAAAAAAAAGCAACGCTATGTGGATTTAATGTACTCATTCATGATTTGAATACACAAGACTGGAGGAATTCACTTCTAAAAATAACGAGAAGTAAAATAAAATATCTTTCTTCTTTCAAACAAATGTAGCTTCGGACAGCGGAAAGGAAAGATACAACGTTAAAAATGAAACACAATGTTACATGAACGGGTAAATATAATAATTCAACAAACAATCGCTTTTTAAGACAACAAGGGCAGAACGAAACTTTTGAAAGCGCCTTTAAGTTGGTACACACGTCGAAAAAGTGTAGTTGCATTAAGGTAAAAAAACAAAAAACAATCGCACATTAAAAAGATAAATTTATGAATTATATGAAACTGACATTTATAAAAAATACTTCGCAATATTGTAAAATTAAATAGAGAACAATTCCTTACCCATTCCGCAGAAAAGAGGGTCAGCTTCAAGCCATCTTCGTCCGGAGAGAAGATGGATGAATGATACAAACAAAACTATAGGAAAACTGTGGAATAGAGAAGCCTCAGACAGGAACATTTGGAAAGAGGGGAGGGAAATTTATAGCCTCAATTGGCTATAAAAATGGTTGGAAGATGAAGAAGAAGAAGAAACAATAAAATTTACAGTTCTCGATTGCTCCATCACAGTTGTTATCTTTAAATGGAAGGGGCATCGTGAAAGAAATTCCTCCTGCTTAGTAACTTTTGAGATTTAGAAGTGATTTTAATAAAACTGCCCTAACATGGAATATGATATGTTACCAGTTTGGAAACAAATTTTTTCCAGAATCTGAAATAAAAATCATGAATGACACAGAAAATCAGAGTGCCGTAATTGTATTCCTGGAAAAAGAGGAATGTGAGGCTCCAGAAATTCACAGAAGATTCCTGGCGGTGTATAGAACTGCCACAATCGAAATAAGTTATGTCCGAAGATGGATGAAGAGGTTTCGAGAGGGAGAAAGTTCAGTGTAGGACAAACAACGGAGTGGAAGACCCGCAACTGCAGTGACAGATGTCAACAGGCAACGAGTGAAAGACCTCATCACAGCTGATCGTCGTGTCACCATCCAGGCGTTGTGTGATGCAATTCATTGTGGTCATAGTGTTATGGAAACATTAATTAGGGATCTGGGCTACAGAAAAATTTGTTCAAATTAGATCCCAAGAGATTTAACCCGTGAACAATGTGAGTATAATGTGGACATGTGCCGGATCCTCTTGGACTGTTATGAGAGGAAAGGTGATGTGTTTTTCTCTAATGTTGTGACGGGAGATGAAACCTGGGTGTTCTTTCATGACCCAGAAACAAAACGTTGCTCAATGGAATGTGACCGCACATGTTCACCTCGACAGAGAAAGGATAAAACAGCTCGTTCTACAGGGAAATGATGGTGACAATTTTCTGGGACAGACGTGTCATTTTGACTGATTTGTTTGAAAGGGGTGCAACCATAAACAGTGCTCACTATGTGCAGACATTGAAGAAGCTAAAGGAAGCTATCATAAAGAAAAGACGTGACATTCCACTTCGTAGTGTTGTTTTACACCATGATAACGCACGTCCTTCACACCTCAATGGAGTCTTCACAGGCTATTTTCAAAATGGCGTGGAAGGGGATGCTCCAATCCCCCCACAATCCCGATTTGTCTCCCTCAGATATTTTCCTGTTTAACCCTTTGTGGGGAACGTTTCGACGATGTGACAGACGTTGAACTGGCCGTGAACTCATGGGTGAAACGACAGCTTCAGGAATTTTTCGAAAATGGATTTTACCAATGGGTTCAAAGATGGCGGAAATGTATAGAAAGTGATGGACAATACTTTAAATAGGCTAGAGTTATTTACAACATATCCAAGTATTTTGCCGCCAAGTTTCACGTTTTTGCCGCCAGAAATAAAAATCTTATGAAGAACGATGCATTTCTTTCACGACGCCCTTTGTCATCATCATCATTGTCAGCCATTATCAATACACTGCTGGACGAAGGTCTCCCCAAGTTTCCTCCACAACTGTCTGTCTTGTGCCAGTCTCCTCCATGTCACTCCCTCATACTTTCGAATTTCATCCACCCATCTCCCATATGGTCTACTTCTGGGTCTTTTCCTGTCCCTTGGAATCCAATCTAAAAGTTCGGCTGTCCATCGATGGTCTGTCCTTCTGGCAGTATGTCCAGCCCATTGTCATTTCAGAGATTTACCTCTGATCATGATGTCTTCCACTCTTATGCCCATTGTATTTATAAGGAAATCTTATGAGAGACGAGGCATTACTTTCAGGATGCCCTTCGTATTTATAAGGAAATCTTATGAGGGACGAGGCTATACTTTCAGGATGCCCTTTGTATTTAAAACGAAATCTTATAAGGGACGAGGCATCACTTTCAGGATGCCCTTTGTATTTATAAGTAAATCTTATCAGGGATGAGGCATTACTTTCAGGATGCCCTTCGTATTTATAAGGAAATCTTATGAGGGACGAGGCATTACTTTCAATATGCCCTTTGTATTTATAAGTAAATCTTATGAGGGACGAGGCATTACTTTCAGGATGCCCTTTGTATTTAAAACGAAAACTTATAAGGGACGAGGCATCACTTTCAGGATGCCCTTTGTATTTATAAGTAAATCTTATGAGGGACGAGGCATTACTTTCAGGATGCCCTTCGTATTTATAAGGAAATCTTATGAGGGACGAGGCATTACTTTTAGGATGCCCTTTGTATTTATAAGTAAATCTTATGAGGGACGAGGCATTATTTTCAGGATGCCCTTTGTATTTAAAACGAAATCTTATAAGGGACGAGGCATCACTTTCAGGATGCCCTTTGTATTTATAAGTAAATCTTATGAGGGACGAGGCATTACTTTCAGGATGCCCTTCGTATTTATAAGGAAATCTTATGAGGGACGAGGCTATACTTTCAGGATGCCCTTTGTATTTAAAACGAAATCTTATAAGGGACGAAGCATCACTTTCAGGATGCCCTTTGTATTTATAAGTAAATCTTATCAGGGACGAGGCATTACTTTCAGGATGCCCTTCGTATTTATAAAGAAATCTTATGAGGGACGAGGCTATACTTTCAGGATGCCCTTTGTATTTAAAACGAAATCTTATAAGGGACGAGGCATCACTTTCAGGATGCCCTTTGTATTTATAAGTAAATCTTATCAGGGACGAGGCATTACTTTCAGGATGCCCTTCGTATTTATAAGGAAATCTTATGAGGGACGAGGCATTACTTTCAATATGCCCTTTGTATTTATAAGTAAATCTTATGAGGGACGAGGCATTACTTTCAGGATGCCCTTTGTATTTAAAACGAAATCTTATAAGGGACGGGGCATCACTTTCAGGATGCCCTTTGTATTTATAAGTAAATCTTATCAGGGACGAGGCATTACTTTCAGGATGCCCTTCGTATTTATAAGGAAATCTTATGAGGGACGAGGCATTACTTTCAATATGCCCTTTGTATTTATAAGTAAATCTTATGAGGGACGAGGCATTACTTTCAGGATGCCCTTTGTATTTAAAACGAAAACTTATAAGGGACGAGGCATCACTTTCAGGATGCCCTTTGTATTTATAAGTAAATCTTATGAGGGACGAGGCATTACTTTCAGGATGCCCTTCGTATTTATAAGGAAATCTTATGAGGGACGAGGCATTACTTTTAGGATGCCCTTTGTATTTATAAGTAAATCTTATGAGGGACGAGGCATTACTTTCAGGATGCCATTTGTATTTAAAACGAAATCTTATAAGGGACGAGGCATCACTTTCAGGATGCCCTTTGTATTTATAAGTAAATCTTATGAGGGACGAGGCATTACTTTCAGGATGCCCTTCGTATTTATAAGGAAATCTTATGAGGGACGAGGCATTACTTTCAGGATGCCCTTCGTATTTATCAGGAATACTTATGAGAGACGAGGCTATACTTTCAGGATGCCCTTTGTATTTAAAATGAAATCTTATAAGGGACGAGGCATCACTTTCAGGATGCCCTTTGTATTTATAAGTAAATCTTATGAGGGACGAGGCATTACTTTCAGGATTCCCTTTGTATTTATAAGGAAATCGTGTGAAAGACGACGCATTACTTTCAGGATGCCCTTTGTATTTATAAGAAATCTTATGAGACACGATGCATTTATTTCACGACGCCCTTTGTCATCATCATCATTGTCAGCCATTATCAATACACTGCTGGACGAAGGTCTCCCCAAGTTTCCTCCACAACTGTCTGTTTTGTGCCAGTCTCCTCCATGTCACTCCCGCATACTTTCGAATTTCATCCACCCATCTCCCATATGGTCTACTTCTGGGTCTTTTCCTGTCCCTTGGAATCCAATCTAAAAGTTCGGCTGTCCATCGATGGTCTGTCCTTCTGGCAGTATGTCCAGCCCATTGTCATTTCAGAGATTTACCTCTGATCATGATGTCTTCCACTCTTATGCCCATTGTATTTATAAGGAAATCTTATGAGGGACGAGGCATTACTTTCAGGATGCCCTTCGTATTTATAAGGAAATCTTATGAGGGACGAGGCTATACTTTCAGGATGCCCTTTGTATTTATAAGGAAATCGTGTGAAAGACGACGCATTACTGAACTTCAGGATGCCCTTTGTATTTATAAGAAATCTTATGAGAAACGATGAATTACTTTCACGATGCCCTTTTTAATAAGGCATAACACTTAATTTTACTGTTCCTGAATTTTCGTTCACAGTTATTTTCTGTAAATAATGCAGCATTAAACTATTACTTTTATACTGTATTATTTAAACATTTAGTTTATGGTCAAATAATGTTTATTTAAAACTATTAGTTTTATGGTCAAATAATGGAAACCTCGTGAACGGTGCAAACCGCAAAATTAAACGTCAAATTTTTACATTGTGGAATCAAGGCATTTGTGAAGGATAAGTGCTATGCAACGCGTTATTAAGTAGGTGTTTCGAATCGTTTGCTAATTCAGAGTAATATTCTGTCAAATGTACCTAAAGGAGGAAATAAGAATATCTGCTTCTGTGAAAAGAAAGAAAGGAAAGTTAAACATGGTAATATCATACATTGTATATTAAGATAATACAACGTTTGTCACAAATACTTTATTTTTTTCAAGTCGGACAAGATTTGTTGGGTTTTGACCTAGCTTCAACAGGAAGAATAGCACGTAAATATTCAAATTGTACATGATATCATAAATGGTGTTTACACCCACTGGTTTTGGTAATCTGCTCTTACTGTATGAGCTCGATAGAAACTGTGTGAATGCCATTTCATTAAAAAGTTGCGAAGAATTCTTATACACATTATATTGACAACAGTTACCTGACACCTAGAAGAGAAACACAAAATAGCATTTACTGACATACATTAGTTCGGTGTCGGCCTACCTTTGGCCTTAATTCATGCATTGACCCTTCGAGACATGCTTTCCACAAGGTTTTGGAACACAACGATATGTATACGCTTCAATTCAGTATAAAATGCTACCGCAAACAGTTGCTTAGTAGTAGGACTTGGTTCTAAACTTCTTATGCGGCGCTCTAATTCATCCCATAGGTGCTCTTTGGGATTAAGATCAGGCAGGCGAATCCACACACGATACGGGATTATCATTAAACCACACCGTAACAGTTCTTGCTTTATGGCTCGGGGCATTAATCTGCTGGCAACAACAAGGCTCGGTTCCACAGTATTGCCAAAGAGTTGGAAGGGCATACTTGTCCAGAATATCAAGGTAGACGTGCTGGTTAACAGGTTTCTCTACGATAACCAATGGGTCAGGACGATACCCCGAAAATCACCACCACATGAGTACACTGCCAGCTCCAAACCTGACCGTACGAACAGTAATCTGTGGTAACTAGCGTTCCACCGGCTGCCGGCATACTTACACACGGCCATCAGACTGATGAATCGTGTATTTGGATTCACGAGTCCATAGGACCCGTTTCCTCTACGGTCCCCGATAAATGCTCTTTACACCATGCTAAACGACGAGTAGCATTCCGAGTGAAGATGGAAGGCTTATGAGCAGCCGCACGACTACGGTAACCCATGGAATGAAGTTATCTACGAATGGTACGTGTACATACCGAGGTTCCAGCAACTTTATTCACCTGTACACTGGGGTTTTCTGTCGATTATCTATAACGACTCTCCTGAGGCTTTGATGTCCTCTATTACTGATTTTCTTTGGTTTGCCGGTACGTTTTGCTGCTTCAGGCACGCGATGTGTCTTTCACTTATTCAATACATCCAAAACAGTTGACTTGGGTACGTTTAAACGCCTCTCGGTTTCTCTTATGGACAACCCACTAATATAAAACCCAACAATCTTTCCTTTCTCAAAGTCGGTTCTGCGACATTTTCACTCAACCTCACAGGGCGATATGATCGCGGGCGAGCTTCTTTATACACCATTTGCAGCTGTACCGCGCATCTCAACAACGCAGCGGATCCGTTCATTTGCTTTTGAAGAGGTGTCTGGTGACTTTTGTCATTATAGTGTATATACAAGTTAAAAAAACTCCATGAGTACTTACGGAGTGACGGTCACTCCATCCTCAGATGTGAATAACAATACGAATGTTGCACATACATATATATAATAGGATCATGTTTCATTATGGGTAAGAGACCGACAATGCCGTTGCCACTGCACCAATACATTTGTGTTACAGTTTGTAATGGCGCAGTGGCAACGGCATTGTCGGTCTCTTACCCATAATGCAACATTCGTATTGTTATTCACATCTGAGGATGGAGTGACTGTCACTCCGAAAGTACTCATGGAGTTTTTTAACTTGTATATATATATATATAATCTTTTATTGTATTAAACTAGGGGCTGCGCCTCTAGGCTCACTACGCTCGTTTCCAGAGTAGCGCTCGGGCACTGCAGTCCGATCTCCAAGTATATCACATGAAATAAAAACTGGAAACTTCATATAAATTTCAATTTTTATTGCATGTCTAAGCAAATAAGGCTTGTTATTCCGAAATTTCAGAGGTTTTTTTTACTGTCGTTAATTTTTGGAAGGTCGGACTTTTGTCGTTTGAACTTATAGCACTACTAAATTTACCACTAAGGAAAAGAAAAGCGGTCCAAAAAGCATTTCCGTAAATCGTTATGCTAAACCGTTAAGGTGGACGTCAAGTAATTTTGCTTCCTATACTTCCAATGGAAAAACTTTTGCACACATTTCCTTCACAATTATTGTGTTCCTAATGAATTAAATTTGAACATCGATTAAAATAACTTCATATGATAACTTGGAATACTTAATATTTTCTAAAACATAACCATAATTATATAAAAAATCAATAACTTTTCCTTTGGTGGTGTTGGAACCAGAAAAAAGATGGCGCGATCTGTTCTTTGATGACATCAGTAGACAAACAAATGTTGGATGGCATAATTATGGTTATGTTTAGAAAATATTAAGTATTCCAAGTTATAAGATGAAGCTATTTTAATCGATGTTCTAATTTTCATCCTTGGGAATGCATTAATTGTGAAGAAAATGTGTACATAAGTTTTTCCATTGGAAGTATAGGAAGCAAAATTACTTGACGTCCACACAACTGAGATAGCTTTACCAACAAAACATATGCATAACAAATTCTCTGTATCACCATAGCAGCAGGTCACGGGACCACAACGTTCCTCTGTGGTTATCGTGAAGACAGACGAGCCGTTCGTTTCTTTCCTTTGCGTCTGTAAAAAAAAATGTTTTTTTCCTGTGAATTTATCGTCTGCGTTAGTGGTTCGTGTTGACTGTGTTGTGTATTCACCGTTTTGCCTCACTTGCAGTGAGTGTGTGTGCCTTCTGTTTCGTTATTTTGTGTTTCTTCTGTGTGACGCAGTTGCAGCACACAGTGTTGTGTTGTTCGGCTTAGCGGCCATGATGGCTGCTTCCCAAGTACAAATACAAGTTCCGTCTGCTGATTTTATCTCCGCTGGATTTTCTTTGGCTACATCGACCGCTTGTGAGACAACTATGACCTCTTCAAATGTGGATTTGTCTACTTCTAATTGTGTTTCTGCTTCTAATGTGCTTCGTCCTAATGTTTCTGCATCGAATGTTCTTCGTCCTAATTTGCATATCCTGGATGCCGAGTCACGTTCTGCTGCCACGGCTGCTACTCCTCCACGCTCGTATGCTGCGACTGCTCGTCCAAACCAATCTCATGCACCTCTTTCAATGCAACCACAATTTTCTAGAGAAGATAAAGTTCTCAAGATTCGGATTTCTGACGACTCACCAGCAGGTAAAGAACTTTCCTCAGCTTTGTTATTAAGTGTGTATTTTCCGTCTCTTCGTGACACCCCCTCCCCTCTATTTGGAGGCCTTGGTTAAAGTTGTTCCCAAGGAAAGCATCGTTTCAATTATTCGCATTGGAGGGGGTGTTGTCGTTCATTTTGTTCAACAAAAAGCCACCGACACCGTTCTTGCCACAGGCATTGATATTGGCTCTTTTCACTTGCAACCTGTTGCTTCTGCACAGCGCCCGGTCACAGTGACATTATCTCCTGTGCCTACTGCTATTCCTGACAACTTACTTGTTGCTGCACTCGGCACTCTTGGTCGAGTAGTGGGAGAGACTAAATTTCTCCCAGCTGCTGCCAGAGACTCTCCATTCAAATTTGTGCAAGGAGGACGTCGCCAATATCGTGTTATTTTCCCCACTGACCAAGCCATTTCTAACCGTCCCACATCTCTGCAACTTGTTACGGACACACGAACATACGTTTTCAACTTATTTGCTGGTGTCCAGTGTTTCCGGTGTAGAGCTGAGGGACACCTGGCTTATGAGTGCCCTCAGCGCATACTTGCGCAAGGTGCTGTCCCTTCGTTGAAGGTTCGTGACACACCTCCATCATACACTTCCTCCGCCCTTACTACTGAACAAACTGTTTCCCCAATGTCAACCACGTCACCATCTCTGCTACTTGCTCCTTCAATGACTGCAGATATTTCGTTGTCTTCACCTGTTTCAGTTCCGCCACTGCCATTCAACTCCGAGCAGCCGCTGTCTTTCAAAACTCCTACACAGTTATTGCCAAGCACTAAACAGCCATTACCATACAACTCCGAGCAGGCGCTTTCTTTCAAAACAACTACGCAATTATTGCCAAACACTGAACTGCCATTTCCATTCAACTCCGAGCAGCCGCTTTCTTCCGAAACTACTGCGTCATCATTGCCCAGCTCTCACGCGCCACCACCAAGCAACAAATTGCCTCCCGTTTCACAGCCTGTTTCGCAAGTGCAAACACCTGCTTCTGAACTGTTCAAATCTGCTCTCATTGTTGACATGTCATTTCCACCTCTTCCTACTTCGGTGGGCTCCTCTGGACCCAAAACTGCCGGGAAACGTCCAAATTCTGCCGAGTCTTCTCCTAGGCCTTCGCATCGCACTAGGCGTTTTCGGACCAAATCTTCTGCCACTTCCTCTGGAACCTCACCTGGCGTAGAAAATTTTTCTTCTCAACTTCGTACAACAAACAGTTTCGCTTGCCTCCCTACTGATGATGATATGGATGTTGCTGCTAATTTAAGTGAATCAGCATCGATTGCTTCGGATGTTGTTGGAGATGATTCTTCTCTTCCCACCATTCCCAAACTTTCCGCTCTGTTCAAAGACTGTTCTGTTCCAATGCAACCGCTCACATTTACTGAACTTCTTGAACTAATTCAACGCCCTAGGATTGACAAATTTCTAACAATCCCGTGTATTCAATCTAAGTTAAATTGGTTACCTGAAATGCTTCAACAACTGCAATTGCTTGATGAATTTTTGATTAACGTTTCCGTTCCCCTGAAGATGCCCAGCTTCAGCATCGTCTGTGGTACATGCTGAAGTTGCTCACAGCTGAACTCGAAAACAATCAACAGCCTGTTCATGATTTCCCAACTGACTGAGTTTTTTTCTTCTGAATAAACGTTTTGTTTTGAAATTGCTTACCTTTGAACTTGTACTGCTTTACCGTCTGTTTATGTTTAGTTTTCGGCGAACTCTTAGACACAGTTTAATACTATTGCTATCAACGGACTAATAGACTTTTATTTTTACTGCTGTTCAACTGGGCAGCCTCTCAGCGCCCTCTTTTTCACACCCTTTACACTGTTGTTATTGTTTTTTTAAATGCTTGCGTATACCTTGTTCTCTCCCACATCTTGTTACTGTTTTGTATTCTGTACTTGTTCATATTTTGTGGATTCGTTTTTTATAACTAACATTTTGAGCAATAAATACCTTATGAAGACGAGCCGTTCGTTTCTTTCCTTTGCGTCTGTAAAAAAATGTTTTTTTTTCCTGTGAATTTATCGTCTGCGTTAGTGGTTCGTGTTGACTGTGTTGTGTTTTCACCGTTTTGCCTCACTTGAAGTGAGTGTGAGTGCCTTCTGTTACGTTATTTTGTGTTTCTTCTGTGTGACGCAGTTGCAGCAGACAGTGTTGTGTTGTTCGGCTTAGCGGCCATGATGGCTGCTTCCCAAGTTTCGTCTGCTGATTTTATCTCTGCTGGATTTTCTTTAGCTACATCGACCGCTTGTGAGACAACTATGACCTCTTCAAGTGTGGATTTGTCTACTTCTAATTGTGTTTCTGCTTCTAATGTGCTTCGTCCTAATGTTTCTGCATCGAATGTTCTTCGTCCTAATTTGCATATCCTGGGTGCCGAGTCACGTTCTGCTGCCATGGCTGCTACTCCTCCACGTTCGTATGCTGCGACTGCTCGTCCAAACCAATCTCATGCACCTCTTTCTATGCAACCAGAATTTTCTAGAGAAGATAAAGTTCTCAAGATTCGGATTTCTGACGACTCACCAGCAGGTAAAGAACTTTCTTCAGCTTTGTTATTAAGTGTGTATTTTCCGTCTCTTCGTGACACCCCCCTCCCCCTCTATTTGGAGGCCTTGGTTAAAGTTGTTCCCAAGGAAAGCATCGTTTCAATTATTCGCATTGGAGGGGTGTTGTCGTTCATTTTGTTCACCAAAAAGCCACCGACACCGTTCTTGCTACAGGCATTGATATTGGCTCCTTTCACTTGCAACCTGTTGCTTCTGCACAGCGCCCGGTCACAGTGACATTATCTCCTGTGCCTACTGCTATTCCTGACAACTTACTTGTTGCTGCACTCGGCACTCTTGGTCGAGTAGTGGGAGAGACAAAATTTCTTCCAGCTGCTGCCAGAGGCTCTCCTTTCAACTTTGTGCAAGGGGGTCGTCGCCAATATCGTGTTATTTTCCCCACTGACCAAGCCATTTCTTACCGCCCCACAACTCTGCAACTTGTTACGGACACACGAACATACGTTTTCAACTTATTTGCTGGTGTCCAGTGCTTCCGGTGCCGAGCTGAGGGACACCTGGTTTCTGAGTGCCCTCACCGCACACCTGCACCTGGTGCTGTCCCTTCGACGAAGGTTCCCGATGCACCTCCATCTTCCACTTCTTCCTCCCTTACTACTGAACAAACTGTTGCTCCTATGTCAACCACGTCACCATCTCTGCTGATTGCTCCTTCCATGACTGCAGATATTTCGTTGTCTTTGCCTGTTTCAGAACTGCCATTACCATACAACTCCGAGAAGGCGCTTTCTTTCAAAACAACTACGCAGTTATTGCCAAACACTGAACCGTCTTTACCATTCAATTCCGAACAGCTGCTTTCTTTCAAAACTTCTGCATCTTCATTGCCCAGCACTCAAGCGCCACCACCGTGCAAAAAATTGGCACCCGTTTTACAGCCTGTTTCGCAAATTCAAACGTCTGCTTCTGAACTGTTCAAATCTGCTGTCATTGATGACATCTCATTTCCACCTCTTCCTTCTTCTGAGGGCTCCTCTGGACCCAAAACGTCCGGGAAACGCCCAAATTCTGCGGAATCTTCTCCAAAGCGTTCGCGACGCTCTAGGCGTTCTCGGACCAAATCTTCTGCCACTTCCTCTGGAACCTCACCTGGCGTGGAGAATTTTTCTTCACCACTTCGTACAACAAACAGATTCGCATGCCTCCCTACTGAAGATGATATGGATGTTGCTGCTGATTTAAGTGAATCAGCATCGGTTGCTTCGGATGTTGAAGATGATTCTTCTTTTCCCACCATAACCAAACTTTCAACTCTTTTCAAAGACTGTTCTGTTCCAGTGCAACCGCTCACGTACACCGAACTTCTTGAACTAATTCAACACCCTAAAAAACGTAAATTGCTAACAATCCCGTGTATTCAATCCAAGTTAAATAGGTTACCTGAAATGCTTCAACAACTTCAATTACTTGATGAATTTTTGAGAAATATTACTCTTCCTCCTGATGCTGCCCAGTTTCAGCGGCGTCTTTCATACCTGTTGAAGAAGCTCTCAGCTGAACTCGAAAACCATCTACAGCCTGTTCATGATATCCCAACTGATTTGTGTTAGTTTCAACTGCCGAAGCTTTGCTGCGTCGGCAACTAATGCTCTTGTCTTCGAAGATATTCGTTATCTTAAAGCTAACATCATTCTCCTGCAGGAAACAAACTGTTCTCCTTTGACAGACATTTCCCGCTGGCGACGCTGGCCTTTTGTCTTTTTTCACAATTTCCGTGCCCATTTGGGGTCCGGCACCGCAATTGGCATTCATGATCGTTTTCTTCCGTTTCTGTCTGACGTTGTTGAGTCACAGAGCCTGCTCGGGATTTTTCAATACCTTTCTTTTCGCTTCCTTTCTACCCGTTTTCATTTGTTAAATTTGCACGTTCCTCGTAGTGATTCAGAAGCTACATCCCTCTTTCTTCATGTTACTACAATTCTCGCTGAGATTCCGTCTTCTGAAATTGTGATTATGGCTGGTGACTTTAACTGTACGCTGCAACCTCTTTACGATCGTGATGGGTCTCAAGATTTCCGCTCTTCTCTGGTTTTGCAACTCACTCAACTGGTCTTTAATTTTGATCTCCAAGATGCATTTCGCCTTCTCCATCCTGTGACCCGTGATTTCACTTGGTTTCCTCCTGCAGGATCCTCCAACGCTGCTGCACGTTTGGACCGATTTTATGTTTCCAGTTTTTTGCGTTCTTCCCTTGTTTCTGTTTCACATGCTCCAGCTGTTTCCTCCGACCATCGTCCAGTCGTTCTTCAATTTCATCTTCCTTCCACTGGTATCCCTCACCCAATGGTTTGGACCCTTGATGATTTCTGCCTGCAAGATCCAACTTTTATTTCTCATGTCAATTCCATTATTGCGCAATCAGTCAATCAACTTTCCTCCACTGTTGACCCGGCAGCTCTGTGGCTCTCCACCAAGCATTCCATTTCTGCGTTTGCTAAACGCTTTTGTTTTTCTGTTCGCACCAATCGTCTTATGGACATAGATTCAATCCGCCGTTCTCTTCAGTCTACCTCGCACACCGATCCTAACTTTGAAATCCTGCAAGCCCGACTTCATCATCGCCTCCAATCATCGGCTAAATCTGCTCTGACTCGCTTGAAGTTCACCCTTCTTCACTTTCATGATGATCCCCTTCAGAGTCTTCGTCATCTTGAAGAACATCGAACTAAATACAATACCATCGCTTATCTTTCCCTTCCGGATGGATCTACCACGGCAGACCCCTCCCTCATCTGCCAACATACCCATTCATACTTTTCTGGTCGTTTTCAACCTACTCAGATGCCTCCAGCTGATTCCTCTCCACTTCTTCACGGTCTTCCTCAAGTCCCTCAATGTTTCTTTTCTTCGCTCAGTGCTCCAATCTCACCAGCCGAAATTCGTTCTTCTGTTTTCAGTCTTAATGATCGTTCCTCACCAGGTGAAGACGGTCTTCCTCTTTCCTTTTATAAGGCTTTTCTTCCAACTCTTCTTCCTCTTCTTGTTGCCTGCTTTAACTTCGTTTTTTCTTCGTCTTCCTTTTCTTCATCAACTTTTTCCTTTGCTCTACTTCGCCTTATTCCAAAATCTGGCAACCTTGGACTCTTGACAAACTGGCGGCCTATTTCCATTCTAAATACCGGTTACAAAATCTTTGCCAAAGTTCTTGCTCTTCGCCTTAATCCAGTTCTTTCGCACATCATCCATCCTGATCAGACCTACACTGTTCCTTCTCGCTCAATCGCTTCTAACATCTCTGTCATTCGTAACTTATACTCTCTTGCTTCTCGACTCTCTGAACCTCTCGCAATTTTCAATATCGACCAGCGTCAAGCTTTTGATTCAATTAACCACTCATATCTCTTCACTGTTCTTCGCCAGTTTGGTTTTCCTTCCTCCTTCCGTTTGGCGCTTTCCAATCTTTACTCTCACTCCTTCTTTCGTGTTCGTACTTCAGCATTTCTCACCTCTGCTATTCCTTTCGCTAGTGGGATCCGGCAGGGCTGCCCCTGTCGGGTCAACTCTTTGCTCTCTCTTTTGAACCGCTTTTGATTTGTCTCCGTTCTCGTTTGTTTTCCTCAGTTCCGCGAGGAGTTGCGTGCACCCGTCACCACCACACAGTTCTTTCGGCATACGCAGATGACTTAACAGTCTTCATCCGTTCTGAGGGAGCATTCGGAACTCTTCGAAATACCTATCTTTAATATGCTGCGATTTCTGGTTCTTCACTCAACATGGATAAATGCTCTGGATTATGGGCTGGGTCGTGGACGATCCGCGCTGACCGCCCATGGGGTGCCCGCTGGTCTTCAAGTGTTGCCAAATTCCTCGGAGTCTACATTGGAGACCCCTCTGCGGTCGCCGCTGCTACCTGGACTCCCCTGGTTCAAAGGGTCAATCGCCGCCTAGCACCTTTTTACCGTCTCAAGCCTTTTCTGTCGTTCCTCAGCCGTGCCTACCTCCTCAACACCTTTCTCCAACCATCTTTTTTTCATGTTTGGATTGCGCACCTTCCTCCGCAGTTTTTGCTTCGCGAACTTCAACGTACCTTCACTAATTTCGTCTGGAATGTCATTCATTGGGTGCAGCACTCCACTCTTGTTCTTCCTATTTCTTTTGGTGGTCTCTCTCTCTCCGATATCTCTCTGAAGTTCAAAGCTATCCACCTTCAAAATTTCCTTCGGAATTTCTTTCTCCAACCTTCTTCTTCTCAAACCATTGTCGACACGCTTCTCTTTCCCCGTAGTCCCCACCTCACTGTCTCAACTTTTCTCCACATGGACCTCTTTCCTCTCGTTCCGAGCCATTTCCCTGAGTTTTACAGATCCGCTCTTACCCTCTGGCGTTCCTTATATCCAATTCGCCTTCCCCTGCCTCTACTAACGATCTCCTTGCGGAACCTCTCTTCTTTTCTTCTGCTATCCGTTCCACTGCTTCTTCATATTTGCACTTCTCCACCTGGTTCACAAGTGGCGTGGTGCGAGTCTCTCAACTCGTGGATTCCAACCTTCGCTGGAAATCGCTCTCCCAGATCACTCCTCCTCTTTCGGATTCGCCCATTCATCGTTCTCAGCTTCGATTACTTCAAGTCAGTATTCGTCGACTCTATCCTCTCCTCGCAGATCAACATGGACTTATCTCGCAACCCTCAGCGCCTCATAGCCTTCCTTTTCTTGTGTATCTCAATGATATTCCTTTCCTTCCTCATCAGGTTACTGTCAAGCTTCTTTATCAGCATTTTTTAACACATTTTCTTGAACCAATGCCTATTCCTAATGTACCATCTTCAGATTTGCCAGCCACCTGGACAGACTCTCATACTTCTCTCGCCTCTCCAAAAGCTTGTGACATTCATTGGTTACATCTTCATCGCCGCCTACTGACTCCTCGAACTCTTCACCGTTTCCGTCATCTGACTTCACCTCTTTGTTTTTTTTGTTCAACCCTCGGAGATGTTCATCATGCATACTTCTTGTGTCTGATGTTACAGCCCTTGTTCTCACTGATGTTCTCTCTCCTTCAAAAAGTTTGTGCTCACCTTCACACCATGTCACATTATCTTGTGTTACGTCACCACTTTCCGTCGGCTCCCACGCATAATCATGTATGCTCCTTCCTAATTCTACAAGCGAAGTATACAATCTATCTATACTATCATCGCAGCGTCGATCAACCTTCCCTCCGCCGTTATCACACAGCTCGTCGTTTCTTCTGCCGCAGATATCGTCATTCCGTTACAACCAGACTACAACTCGAATTTGACATTGCACAAGCCAATAACACTGTTCCAAACTTCATGTCTATATGGTCACCACATCAGCCTTGGTTCCAAGTCGTCGAAAATGTCGTGGAACTGCTGGCTTAACTTTCGGCTCTCCACTACTGTGTTTTATTCCATCATCAGTGTTCTTCATTAGTGTTCTGTGTCTACTTTTCTGCCCAAGTGCGAGACTTACTTTTACTACTGAATTCGCGTTTTGTTTTGAAATTGTTTACCTTTGAACTATTACTGCTTTACCGTCTGTTTTTTTTCGGTGAACTCACAGACACATTTTATTTCTATTGTCACCAATGGACTCATTGACTTTTATTTTTTTACTACTGTTAAACTGGGCAGCCTGCGAGCGCACGCTTTTTCACACCATTTATATTGTATTTATTTGTTTTTTATTGCTGACGATTACCTTGTTCTCTCCCATTTCTTGTTACTATATTTATTTTGTACTTGTATATATTTTGTTCGGGGTTCTTTTCCCAACATTTTGAGCAATAAAGACCTTGTGAAGACAAGCCGTTCGTTTCTTTCCTTTTGCGTCTGTAAAAAAAAATGTTTTTTTCCTGTGAATTTATCGTCTGCGTTAGTGGTTCGTGTTGACTGTGTTGTGTTTTCACCGTTTTGCCTCACTTGAAGTGAGTGTGTGTGCCTTCTGTTTCGTTATTTTGTGTTTCTTCTGTGTGACGCAGTTGCAGCAGACAGTTTTGTGTTGTTCGGCTTAGCGGCCTATGGCTGCTTCCCAAGTTCCCTCTGCTGATTTTATCTCCGCTGGATTTTCTTTAGCTACATCGACCGCTTGTGAGACCACTATGACCTCTTCAAGTGTGGATTTGTCTACTTCTAATTGTGTTTCTGCTTCTAATGTGCTTCGTCCTAATGTTTCTGCATCGAATGTTCTTCGTCCTAATTTGCATATCCTGGGTGCCGAGTCACGTTCTGCTGCCATGGCTGCTACTCCTCCACGTTCGTATGCTGCGACTGCTCGTCCAAACCAATCTCATGCACCTCTTTCTATGCAACCAGAATTTTCTAGAGAAGATAAAGTTCTCAAGATTCGGATTTCTGACGACTCACCAGCAGGTAAAGAACTTTCTTCAGCTTTGTTATTAAGTGTGTATTTTCCGTCTCTTCGTGACACCCCCTCCCCCTCTGTTTGGAGGCCTTGGTTAAAGTTGTTCCCAAGGAAAGCATCGTTTCAATTATTCGCATTGGAGGGGGTGTTGTCGTTCATTTTGTTCACCAAAAAGCCACCGACACCGTTCTTGCTACAGGCATTGATATTGGCTCCTTTCACTTGCAACCTGTTGCTTCTGCACAGCGCCCGGTCACAGTGACATTATCTCCTGTGCCTACTGCTATTCCTGACAACTTACTTGTTGCTGCACTCGGCACTCTTGGTCGAGTAGTGGGAGAGACAAAATTTCTTCCAGCTGCTGCCAGAGACTCTCCTTTCAACTTTGTGCAAGGGGGTCGTCGCCAATATCGTGTTATTTTCCCCACTGACCAAGCCATTTCTTACCGCCCCACAACTCTGCAACTTGTTACGGACACACGAACATACGTTTTCAACTTATTTGCTGGTGTCCAGTGCTTCCGGTGCCGAGCTGAGGGACACCTGGTTTCTGAGTGCCCTCACCGCACACCTGCACCTGGTGCTGTCCCTTCGACGAAGGTTCCCGATGCACCTCCATCTTCCACTTCTTCCTCCCTTACTACTGAACAAACTGTTGCTCCTATGTCAACCACGTCACCATCTCTGCTGATTGCTCCTTCCATGACTGCAGATATTTCGTTGTCTTTGCCTGTTTCAGAACTGCCATTACCATACAACTCCGAGAAGGCGCTTTCTTTCAAAACAACTACGCAGTTATTGCCAAACACTGAACCGTCTTTACCATTCAATTCCGAACAGCTGCTTTCTTTCAAAACTTCTGCATCTTCATTGCCCAGCACTCAAGCGCCACTACCGTGCAAAAAATTGGCACCCGTTTTACAGCCTGTTTCGCAAATTCAAACGTCTGCTTCTGAACTGTTCAAATCTGCTGTCATTGATGACATCTCATTTCCACCTCTTCCTTCTTCTGAGGGCTCCTCTGGACCCAAAACTTCCGGGAAACGCCCAAATTCTGCGGAGTCTTCTCCAAAGCGTTCGCGACGCTCAAGGCGTTCTCGGACCAAATCTTCTGCCACTTCCTCTGGAACCTCACCTGGCGTGGAGAATTTTTCTTCACCACTTCGTACAACAAACAGATTCGCATGCCTCCCTACTGAAGATGATATGGATGTTGCTGCTGATTTAAGTGAATCAGCATCGGTTGCTTCGGATGTTGAAGATGATTCTTCTTTTCCCACCATAACCAAACTTTCAACTCTTTTCAAAGACTGTTCTGTTCCAGTGCAACCGCTCACATACACCGAACTTCTTGAACTAATTCAACACCCTAAAAAACGTAAATTGCTAACAATCCCGTGTATTCAATCCAAGTTAAATAGGTTACCTGAAATGCTTCAACAACTTCAATTACTTGATGAATTTTTGAGAAATATTACTCTTCCTCCTGATGCTGCCCAGTTTCAGCGGCGTCTTTCATACCTGTTGAAGAAGCTCTCAGCTGAACTCGAAAACCATCTACAGCCTGTTCATGATATCCCAACTGATTTGTGTTAGTTTCAACTGCCGAAGCTTTGCTGCGTCGGCAACTAATGCTCTTGTCTTCGAAGATATTCGTTATCTTAAAGCTAACATCATTCTCCTGCAGGAAACAAACTGTTCTCCTTTGACAGACATTTCCCGCTGGCGACGCTGGCCTTTTGTCTTTTTTCACAATTGCCGTGCCCATTTGGGGTCCGGCACCGCAATTGGCATTCATAATCGTTTTCTTCCGTTTCTGTCTGACGTTGTTGAGTCACAGAGCCTGCTCGGGATTTTTCAATACCTTTCTTTTCGCTTCCTTTCTACCCGTTTTCATTTGTTAAATTTGCACGTTCCTCGTAGTGATTCAGAAGCTACATCCCTCTTTCTTCATGTTACTACAATTCTCGCTGAGATTCCGTCTTCTGAAATTGTGATTATGGCTGGTGACTTTAACTGTACGCTGCAACCTCTTTACGATCGTGATGGGTCTCAAGATTTCCGCTCTTCTCTGGTTTCGCAACTCACTCAACTGGTCTTTAATTTTGATCTCCAAGATGCATTTCGCCTTCTCCATCCTGTGACCCGTGATTTCACTTGGTTTCCTCCTGCAGGATCCTCCAACGCTGCTGCACGTTTGGACCGATTTTATGTTTCCAGTTTTTTGCGTTCTTCCCTTGTTTCTGTTTCACATGCTCCAGCTGTTTCCTCCGACCATCGTCCAGTCGTTCTTCAATTTCATCTTCCTTCCACTGGTATCCCTCACCCAATGGTTTGGACCCTTGATGATTTCTGCCTGCAAGATCCAACTTTTATTTCTCATGTCAATTCCATTATTGCGCAATCAGTCAATCAACTTTCCTCCACTGTTGACCCGGCAGCTCTGTGGCTCTCCACCAAGCATTCCATTTCTGCGTTTGCTAAACGCTTTTGTTTTTCTGTTCGCACCAATCGTCTTATGGACATAGATTCAATCCGCCGTTCTCTTCAGTCTACCTCGCACACCGATCCTAACTTTGAAATCCTGCAAGCCCGACTTCATCATCGCCTCCAATCATCGGCTAAATCTGCTCTGACTCGCTTGAAGTTCACCCTTCTTCACTTTCATGATGATCCCCTTCAGAGTCTTCGTCATCTTGAAGAACATCGAACTAAATACAATACCATCGCTTATCTTTCCCTTCCGGATGGATCTACCACGGCAGACCCCTCCCTCATCTGCCAACATACCCATTCATACTTTTCTGGTCGTTTTCAACCTACTCAGATGCCTCCAGCTGATTCCTCTCCACTTCTTCACGGTCTTCCTCAAGTCCCTCAATGTTTCTTTTCTTCGCTCAGTGCTCCAATCTCACCAGCCGAAATTCGTTCTTCTGTTTTCAGTCTTAATGATCGTTCCTCACCAGGTGAAGACGGTCTTCCTCTTTCCTTTTATAAGGCTTTTCTTCCAACTCTTCTTCCTCTTCTTGTTGCCTGCTTTAACTTCGTTTTTTCTTCGTCTTCCTTTTCTTCATCAACTTTTCCTTTGCTCTACTTCGCCTTATTCCAAAATCTGGCAACCTTGGACTCTTGACAAACTGGCGGCCTATTTCCATTCTAAATACCGGTTACAAAATCTTTGCCAAAGTTCTTGCTCTTCGCCTTAATCCAGTTCTTTCGCACATCATCCATCCTGATCAGACCTACACTGTTCCTTCTCGCTCAATCGCTTCTAACATCTCTGTCATTCGTAACTTATACTCTCTTGCTTCTCGACTCTCTGAACCTCTCGCAATTTTCAATATCGACCAGCGTCAAGCTTTTGATTCAATTAACCACTCATATCTCTTCACTGTTCTTCGCCAGTTTGGTTTTCCTTCCTCCTTCCGTTTGGCGCTTTCCAATCTTTACTCTCACTCCTTCTTTCGTGTTCGTACTTCAGCATTTCTCACCTCTGCTATTCCTTTCGCTAGTGGGATCCGGCAGGGCTGCCCCCTGTCGGGTCAACTCTTTGCTCTCTCTTTTGAACCGCTTTTGATTTGTCTCCGTTCTCGTTTGTTTTCCTCAGTTCCGCGAGGAGTTGCGTGCACCCGTCACCACCACACAGTTCTTTCGGCATACGCAGATGACTTAACAGTCTTCATCCGTTCTGAGGGAGCATTCGGAACTCTTCGAAATACCTATCTTTAATATGCTGCGATTTCTGGTTCTTCACTCAACATGGATAAATGCTCTGGATTATGGGCTGGGTCGTGGACGATCCGCGCTGACCGCCCATGGGGTGCCCGCTGGTCTTCAAGTGTTGCCAAATTCCTCGGAGTCTACATTGGAGACCCCTCTGCGGTCGCCGCTGCTACCTGGACTCCCCTGGTTCAAAGGGTCAATCGCCGCCTAGCACCTTTTTACCGTCTCAAGCCTTTTCTGTCGTTCCTCAGCCGTGCCTACCTCCTCAACACCTTTCTCCAACCATCTTTTTCATGTTTGGATTGCGCACCTTCCTCCGCAGTTTTTGCTTCGCGAACTTCAACGTACCTTCACTAATTTCGTCTGGAATGTCATTCATTGGGTGCAGCACTCCACTCTTGTTCTTCCTATTTCTTTTGGTGGTCTCTCTCTCTCCGATATCTCTCTGAAGTTCAAAGCTATCCACCTTCAAAATTTCCTTCGGAATTTCTTTCTCCAACCTTCTTCTTCTCAAACCATTGTCGACACGCTTCTCTTTCCCCGTAGTCCCCACCTCACTGTCTCAACTTTTCTCCACATGGACCTCTTTCCTCTCGTTCCGAGCCATTTCCCTGAGTTTTACAGATCCGCTCTTACCCTCTGGCGTTCCTTATATCCAATTCGCCTTCCCCCTGCCTCTACTAACGATCTCCTTGCGGAACCTCTCTTCTTTTCTTCTGCTATCCGTTCCACTGCTTCTTCATATTTGCACTTCTCCACCTGGTTCACAAGTGGCGTGGTGCGAGTCTCTCAACTCGTGGATTCCAACCTTCGCTGGAAATCGCTCTCCCAGATCACTCCTCCTCTTTCGGATTCGCCCATTCATCGTTCTCAGCTTCGATTACTTCAAGTCAGTATTCGTCGACTCTATCCTCTCCTCGCAGATCAACATGGACTTATCTCGCAACCCTCAGCGCCTCATAGCCTTCCTTTTCTTGTGTATCTCAATGATATTCCTTTCCTTCCTCATCAGGTTACTGTCAAGCTTCTTTATCAGCATTTTTTAACACATTTTCTTGAACCAATGCCTATTCCTAATGTACCATCTTCAGATTTGCCAGCCACCTGGACAGACTCTCATACTTCTCTCGCCTCTCCAAAAGCTTGTGACATTCATTGGTTACATCTTCATCGCCGCCTACTGACTCCTCGAACTCTTCACCGTTTCCGTCATCTGACTTCACCTCTTTGTTTTTTTTGTTCAACCCTCGGAGATGTTCATCATGCATACTTCTTGTGTCTGATGTTACAGCCCTTGTTCTCACTGATGTTCTCTCTCCTTCAAAAAGTTTGTGCTCACCTTCACACCATGTCACATTATCTTGTGTTACGTCACCACTTTCCGTCGGCTCCCACGCATAATCATGTATGCTCCTTCCTAATTCTACAAGCGAAGTATACAATCTATCTATACTATCATCGCAGCGTCGATCAACCTTCCCTCCGCCGTTATCACACAGCTCGTCGTTTCTTCTGCCGCAGATATCGTCATTCCGTTACAACCAGACTACAACTCGAATTTGACATTGCACAAGCCAATAACACTGTTCCAAACTTCATGTCTATATGGTCACCACATCAGCCTTGGTTCCAAGTCGTCGAAAATGTCGTGGAACTGCTGGCTTAACTTTCGGCTCTCCACTACTGTGTTTTATTCCATCATCAGTGTTCTTCATTAGTGTTCTGTGTCTACTTTTCTGCCCAAGTGCGAGACTTACTTTTACTACTGAATTCGCGTTTTGTTTTGAAATTGTTTACCTTTGAACTATTACTGCTTTACCGTCTGTTTTTTTTCGGTGAACTCACAGACACATTTTATTTCTATTGTCACCAATGGACTCATTGACTTATATTTTTTTACTACTGTTAAACTGGGCAGCCTGCGAGCGCACGCTTTTTCACACCATTTATATTGTATTTATTTGTTTTTTATTGCTGACGATCACCTTGTTCTCTCCCATTTCTTGTTACTATATTTATTTTGTACTTGTATATATTTTGTTCGGGGTTCTTTTCCCAACATTTTGAGCAATAAAGACCTTGTGAAGACAAGCCGTTCGTTTCTTTCCTTTGCGTCTGTAAAAAAAATGTTTTTTTTCCTGTGAATTTATCGTCTGCGTTAGTGGTTCGTGTTGACTGTGTTGTGTTTTCACCGTTTTGCCTCACTTGAAGTGAGTGTGTGTGCCTTCTGTTTCGTTATTTTGTGTTTCTTCTGTGTGACGCAGTTGCAGCAGACAGTTTTGTGTTGTTCGGCTTAGCGGCCTATGGCTGCTTCCCAAGTTCCCTCTGCTGATTTTATCTCCGCTGGATTTTCTTTAGCTACATCGACCGCTTGTGAGACCACTATGACCTCTTCAAGTGTGGATTTGTCTACTTCTAATTGTGTTTCTGCTTCTAATGTGCTTCGTCCTAATGTTTCTGCATCGAATGTTCTTCGTCCTAATTTGCATATCCTGGGTGCCGAGTCACGTTCTGCTGCCATGGCTGCTACTCCTCCACGTTCGTATGCTGCGACTGCTCGTCCAAACCAATCTCATGCACCTCTTTCTATGCAACCAGAATTTTCTAGAGAAGATAAAGTTCTCAAGATTCGGATTTCTGACGACTCACCAGCAGGTAAAGAACTTTCTTCAGCTTTGTTATTAAGTGTGTATTTTCCGTCTCTTCGTGACACCCCCTCCCCCTCTGTTTGGAGGCCTTGGTTAAAGTTGTTCCCAAGGAAAGCATCGTTTCAATTATTCGCATTGGAGGGTGTTGTCGTTCATTTTGTTCACCAAAAAGCCACCGACACCGTTCTTGCTACAGGCATTGATATTGGCTCCTTTCACTTGCAACCTGTTGCTTCTGCACAGCGCCCGGTCACAGTGACATTATCTCCTGTGCCTACTGCTATTCCTGACAACTTACTTGTTGCTGCACTCGGCACTCTTGGTCGAGTAGTGGGAGAGACAAAATTTCTTCCAGCTGCTGCCAGAGACTCTCCTTTCAACTTTGTGCAAGGGGGTCGTCGCCAATATCGTGTTATTTTCCCCACTGACCAAGCCATTTCTTACCGCCCCACAACTCTGCAACTTGTTACGGACACACGAACATACGTTTTCAACTTATTTGCTGGTGTCCAGTGCTTCCGGTGCCGAGCTGAGGGACACCTGGTTTCTGAGTGCCCTCACCGCACACCTGCACCTGGTGCTGTCCCTTCGACGAAGGTTCCCGATGCACCTCCATCTTCCACTTCTTCCTCCCTTACTACTGAACAAACTGTTGCTCCTATGTCAACCACGTCACCATCTCTGCTGATTGCTCCTTCCATGACTGCAGATATTTCGTTGTCTTTGCCTGTTTCAGAACTGCCATTACCATACAACTCCGAGAAGGCGCTTTCTTTCAAAACAACTACGCAGTTATTGCCAAACACTGAACCGTCTTTACCATTCAATTCCGAACAGCTGCTTTCTTTCAAAACTTCTGCATCTTCATTGCCCAGCACTCAAGCGCCACTACCGTGCAAAAAATTGGCACCCGTTTTACAGCCTGTTTCGCAAATTCAAACGTCTGCTTCTGAACTGTTCAAATCTGCTGTCATTGATGACATCTCATTTCCACCTCTTCCTTCTTCTGAGGGCTCCTCTGGACCCAAAACTTCCGGGAAACGCCCAAATTCTGCGGAGTCTTCTCCAAAGCGTTCGCGACGCTCAAGGCGTTCTCGGACCAAATCTTCTGCCACTTCCTCTGGAACCTCACCTGGCGTGGAGAATTTTTCTTCACCACTTCGTACAACAAACAGATTCGCATGCCTCCCTACTGAAGATGATATGGATGTTGCTGCTGATTTAAGTGAATCAGCATCGGTTGCTTCGGATGTTGAAGATGATTCTTCTTTTCCCACCATAACCAAACTTTCAACTCTTTTCAAAGACTGTTCTGTTCCAGTGCAACCGCTCACATACACCGAACTTCTTGAACTAATTCAACACCCTAAAAAACGTAAATTGCTAACAATCCCGTGTATTCAATCCAAGTTAAATAGGTTACCTGAAATGCTTCAACAACTTCAATTACTTGATGAATTTTTGAGAAATATTACTCTTCCTCCTGATGCTGCCCAGTTTCAGCGGCGTCTTTCATACCTGTTGAAGAAGCTCTCAGCTGAACTCGAAAACCATCTACAGCCTGTTCATGATATCCCAACTGATTTGTGTTAGTTTCAACTGCCGAAGCTTTGCTGCGTCGGCAACTAATGCTCTTGTCTTCGAAGATATTCGTTATCTTAAAGCTAACATCATTCTCCTGCAGGAAACAAACTGTTCTCCTTTGACAGACATTTCCCGCTGGCGACGCTGGCCTTTTGTCTTTTTTCACAATTGCCGTGCCCATTTGGGGTCCGGCACCGCAATTGGCATTCATAATCGTTTTCTTCCGTTTCTGTCTGACGTTGTTGAGTCACAGAGCCTGCTCGGGATTTTTCAATACCTTTCTTTTCGCTTCCTTTCTACCCGTTTTCATTTGTTAAATTTGCACGTTCCTCGTAGTGATTCAGAAGCTACATCCCTCTTTCTTCATGTTACTACAATTCTCGCTGAGATTCCGTCTTCTGAAATTGTGATTATGGCTGGTGACTTTAACTGTACGCTGCAACCTCTTTACGATCGTGATGGGTCTCAAGATTTCCGCTCTTCTCTGGTTTTGCAACTCACTCAACTGGTCTTTAATTTTGATCTCCAAGATGCATTTCGCCTTCTCCATCTTGTGACCCGTGATTTCACTTGGTTTCCTCCTGCAGGATCCTCCAACGCTGCTGCACGTTTGGACCGATTTTATGTTTCCAGTTTTTTGCGTTCTTCCCTTGTTTCTGTTTCACATGCTCCAGCTGTTTCCTCCGACCATCGTCCAGTCGTTCTTCAATTTCATCTTCCTTCCACTGGTATCCCTCACCCAATGGTTTGGACCCTTGATGATTTCTGCCTGCAAGATCCAACTTTTATTTCTCATGTCAATTCCATTATTGCGCAATCAGTCAATCAACTTTCCTCCACTGTTGACCCGGCAGCTCTGTGGCTCTCCACTAAGCATTCCATTTCTGCGTTTGCTAAACGCTTTTGTTTTTCTGTTCGCACCAATCGTCTTATGGACATAGATTCAATCCGCCGTTCTCTTCAGTCTACCTCGCACACCGATCCTAACTTTGAAATCCTGCAAGCCCGACTTCATCATCGCCTCCAATCATCGGCTAAATCTGCTCTGACTCGCTTGAAGTTCACCCTTCTTCACTTTCATGATGATCCCCTTCAGAGTCTTCGTCATCTTGAAGAACATCGAACTAAATACAATACCATCGCTTATCTTTCCCTTCCGGATGGATCTACCACGGCAGACCCCTCCCTCATCTGCCAACATACCCATTCATACTTTTCTGGTCGTTTTCAACCTACTCAGATGCCTCCAGCTGATTCCTCTCCACTTCTTCACGGTCTTCCTCAAGTCCCTCAATGTTTCTTTTCTTCGCTCAGTGCTCCAATCTCACCAGCCGAAATTCGTTCTTCTGTTTTCAGTCTTAATGATCGTTCCTCACCAGGTGAAGACGGTCTTCCTCTTTCCTTTTATAAGGCTTTTCTTCCAACTCTTCTTCCTCTTCTTGTTGCCTGCTTTAACTTCGTTTTTTCTTCGTCTTCCTTTTCTTCATCAGCTTTTTCCTTTGCTCTACTTCGCCTTATTCCAAAATCTGGCAACCTTGGACTCTTGACAAACTGGCGGCCTATTTCCATTCTAAATACCGGTTACAAAATCTTTGCCAAAGTTCTTGCTCTTCGCCTTAATCCAGTTCTTTCGCACATCATCCATCCTGATCAGACCTACACTGTTCCTTCTCGCTCAATCGCTTCTAACATCTCTGTCATTCGTAACTTATACTCTCTTGCTTCTCGACTCTCTGAACCTCTCGCAATTTTCAATATCGACCAGCGTCAAGCTTTTGATTCAATTAACCACTCATATCTCTTCACTGTTCTTCGCCAGTTTGGTTTTCCTTCCTCCTTCCGTTTGGCGCTTTCCAATCTTTACTCTCACTCCTTCTTTCGTGTTCGTACTTCAGCATTTCTCACCTCTGCTATTCCTTTCGCTAGTGGGATCCGGCAGGGCTGCCCCCTGTCGGGTCAACTCTTTGCTCTCTCTTTTGAACCGCTTTTGATTTGTCTCCGTTCTCGTTTGTTTTCCTCAGTTCCGCGAGGAGTTGCGTGCACCCGTCACCACCACACAGTTCTTTCGGCATACGCAGATGACTTAACAGTCTTCATCCGTTCTGAGGGAGCATTCGGAACTCTTCGAAATACCTATCTTTAATATGCTGCGATTTCTGGTTCTTCACTCAACATGGATAAATGCTCTGGATTATGGGCTGGGTCGTGGACGATCCGCGCTGACCGCCCATGGGGTGCCCGCTGGTCTTCAAGTGTTGCCAAATTCCTCGGAGTCTACATTGGAGACCCCTCTGCGGTCGCCGCTGCTACCTGGACTCCCCTGGTTCAAAGGGTCAATCGCCGCCTAGCACCTTTTTACCGTCTCAAGCCTTTTCTGTCGTTCCTCAGCCGTGCCTACCTCCTCAACACCTTTCTCCAACCATCTTTTTTTCATGTTTGGATTGCGCACCTTCCTCCGCAGTTTTTGCTTCGCGAACTTCAACGTACCTTCACTAATTTCGTCTGGAATGTCATTCATTGGGTGCAGCACTCCACTCTTGTTCTTCCTATTTCTTTTGGTGGTCTCTCTCTCTCCGATATCTCTCTGAAGTTCAAAGCTATCCACCTTCAAAATTTCCTTCGGAATTTCTTTCTCCAACCTTCTTCTTCTCAAACCATTGTCGACACGCTTCTCTTTCCCCGTAGTCCCCACCTCACTGTCTCAACTTTTCTCCACATGGACCTCTTTCCTCTCGTTCCGAGCCATTTCCCTGAGTTTTACAGATCCGCTCTTACCCTCTGGCGTTCCTTATATCCAATTCGCCTTCCCCCTGCCTCTACTAACGATCTCCTTGCGGAACCTCTCTTCTTTTCTTCTGCTATCCGTTCCACTGCTTCTTCATATTTGCACTTCTCCACCTGGTTCACAAGTGGCGTGGTGCGAGTCTCTCAACTCGTGGATTCCAACCTTCGCTGGAAATCGCTCTCCCAGATCACTCCTCCTCTTTCGGATTCGCCCATTCATCGTTCTCAGCTTCGATTACTTCAAGTCAGTATTCGTCGACTCTATCCTCTCCTCGCAGATCAACATGGACTTATCTCGCAACCCTCAGCGCCTCATAGCCTTCCTTTTCTTGTGTATCTCAATGATATTCCTTTCCTTCCTCATCAGGTTACTGTCAAGCTTCTTTATCAGCATTTTTTAACACATTTTCTTGAACCAATACCTATTCCTAATGTACCATCTTCAGATTTGCCAGCCACCTGGACAGACTCTCATACTTCTCTCGCCTCTCCAAAAGCTTGTGACATTCATTGGTTACATCTTCATCGCCGCCTACTGACTCCTCGAACTCTTCACCGTTTCCGTCATCTGACTTCACCTCTTTGTTTTTTTTGTTCAACCCTCGGAGATGTTCATCATGCATACTTCTTGTGTCTGATGTTACAGCCCTTGTTCTCACTGATGTTCTCTCTACTTCAAAAGGTTTGTGCTCACCTTCACACCATGTCACATTATCTTGTGTTACGTCACCACTTTCCGTCGGCTCCCACGCATAATCATGTATGCTCCTTCCTAATTCTACAAGCGAAGTATACAATTTATCTATACTATCATCGCAGCGTCGATCAACCTTCCCTCCGCCGTTATCACACAGCTCGTCGTTTCCTCTGCCGCAGATATCGTCATTCCGTTACAACCAGACTACAACTCGAATTTGACATTGCACAAGCCAATAACACTGTTCCAAACTTCATGTCTATATGGTCACCACATCAGCCTTGGTTCCAAGTCGTCGAAAATGTCGTGGAACTGCTGGCTTAACTTTCGGCTCTCCACTACTGTGTTTTATTCCATCATCAGTGTTCTTCATTAGTGTTCTGTGTCTACTTTTCTGCCCAAGTGCGAGACTTACTTTTACTACTGAATTCGCGTTTTGTTTTGAAATTGTTTACCTTTGAACTCTTACTGCTTTACCGTCTGTTTTTTTCGGTGAACTCACAGACACATTTTATTTCTATTGTCACCAATGGACTCATTGACTTATATTTTTTTACTACTGTTAAACTGGGCAGCCTGCGAGCGCCCGCTTTTTCACACCATTTATATTGTATTTATTTGTTTTTTATTGCTGGCGATCACCTTGTTCTCTCCCATTTCTTGTTACTATATTTATTTTGTACTTGTATATATTTTGTTCGGGGTTCTTTTCCCAACATTTTGAGCAATAAAGACCTTGTGAAGACAAGCCGTTCGTTTCTTTCCTTTGCGTCTGTAAAAAAAAATGTTTTTTTCCTGTGAATTTATCGTCTGCGTTAGTGGTTCGTGTTGACTGTGTTGTGTTTTCACCGTTTTGCCTCACTTGAAGTGAGTGTGTGTGCCTTCTGTTTCGTTATTTTGTGTTTCTTCTGTGTGACGCAGTTGCAGCAGACAGTTTTGTGTTGTTCGGCTTAGCGGCCTATGGCTGCTTCCCAAGTTCCCTCTGCTGATTTTATCTCCGCTGGATTTTCTTTAGCTACATCGACCGCTTGTGAGACCACTATGACCTCTTCAAGTGTGGATTTGTCTACTTCTAATTGTGTTTCTGCTTCTAATGTGCTTCGTCCTAATGTTTCTGCATCGAATGTTCTTCGTCCTAATTTGCATATCCTGGGTGCCGAGTCACGTTCTGCTGCCATGGCTGCTACTCCTCCACGTTCGTATGCTGCGACTGCTCGTCCAAACCAATCTCATGCACCTCTTTCTATGCAACCAGAATTTTCTAGAGAAGATAAAGTTCTCAAGATTCGGATTTCTGACGACTCACCAGCAGGTAAAGAACTTTCTTCAGCTTTGTTATTAAGTGTGTATTTTCCGTCTCTTCGTGACACCCCCTCCCCCTCTGTTTGGAGGCCTTGGTTAAAGTTGTTCCCAAGGAAAGCATCGTTTCAATTATTCGCATTGGAGGGGGTGTTGTCGTTCATTTTGTTCACCAAAAAGCCACCGACACCGTTCTTGCTACAGGCATTGATATTGGCTCCTTTCACTTGCAACCTGTTGCTTCTGCACAGCGCCCGGTCACAGTGACATTATCTCCTGTGCCTACTGCTATTCCTGACAACTTACTTGTTGCTGCACTCGGCACTCTTGGTCGAGTAGTGGGAGAGACAAAATTTCTTCCAGCTGCTGCCAGAGACTCTCCTTTCAACTTTGTGCAAGGGGGTCGTCGCCAATATCGTGTTATTTTCCCCACTGACCAAGCCATTTCTTACCGCCCCACAACTCTGCAACTTGTTACGGACACACGAACATACGTTTTCAACTTATTTGCTGGTGTCCAGTGCTTCCGGTGCCGAGCTGAGGGACACCTGGTTTCTGAGTGCCCTCACCGCACACCTGCACCTGGTGCTGTCCCTTCGACGAAGGTTCCCGATGCACCTCCATCTTCCACTTCTTCCTCCCTTACTACTGAACAAACTGTTGCTCCTATGTCAACCACGTCACCATCTCTGCTGATTGCTCCTTCCATGACTGCAGATATTTCGTTGTCTTTGCCTGTTTCAGAACTGCCATTACCATACAACTCCGAGAAGGCGCTTTCTTTCAAAACAACTACGCAGTTATTGCCAAACACTGAACCGTCTTTACCATTCAATTCCGAACAGCTGCTTTCTTTCAAAACTTCTGCATCTTCATTGCCCAGCACTCAAGCGCCACTACCGTGCAAAAAATTGGCACCCGTTTTACAGCCTGTTTCCCAAATTCAAACGTCTGCTTCTGAACTGTTCAAATCTGCTGTCATTGATGACATCTCATTTCCACCTCTTCCTTCTTCTGAGGGCTCCTCTGGACCCAAAACTTCCGGGAAACGCCCAAATTCTGCGGAGTCTTCTCCAAAGCGTTCGCGACGCTCAAGGCGTTCTCGGACCAAATCTTCTGCCACTTCCTCTGGAACCTCACCTGGCGTGGAGAATTTTTCTTCACCACTTCGTACAACAAACAGATTCGCATGCCTCCCTACTGAAGATGATATGGATGTTGCTGCTGATTTAAGTGAATCAGCATCGGTTGCTTCGGATGTTGAAGATGATTCTTCTTTTCCCACCATAACCAAACTTTCAACTCTTTTCAAAGACTGTTCTGTTCCAGTGCAACCGCTCACATACACCGAACTTCTTGAACTAATTCAACACCCTAAAAAACGTAAATTGCTAACAATCCCGTGTATTCAATCCAAGTTAAATAGGTTACCTGAAATGCTTCAACAACTTCAATTACTTGATGAATTTTTGAGAAATATTACTCTTCCTCCTGATGCTGCCCAGTTTCAGCGGCGTCTTTCATACCTGTTGAAGAAGCTCTCAGCTGAACTCGAAAACCATCTACAGCCTGTTCATGATATCCCAACTGATTTGTGTTAGTTTCAACTGCCGAAGCTTTGCTGCGTCGGCAACTAATGCTCTTGTCTTCGAAGATATTCGTTATCTTAAAGCTAACATCATTCTCCTGCAGGAAACAAACTGTTCTCCTTTGACAGACATTTCCCGCTGGCGACGCTGGCCTTTTGTCTTTTTTCACAATTGCCGTGCCCATTTGGGGTCCGGCACCGCAATTGGCATTCATAATCGTTTTCTTCCGTTTCTGTCTGACGTTGTTGAGTCACAGAGCCTGCTCGGGATTTTTCAATACCTTTCTTTTCGCTTCCTTTCTACCCGTTTTCATTTGTTAAATTTGCACGTTCCTCGTAGTGATTCAGAAGCTACATCCCTCTTTCTTCATGTTACTACAATTCTCGCTGAGATTCCGTCTTCTGAAATTGTGATTATGGCTGGTGACTTTAACTGTACGCTGCAACCTCTTTACGATCGTGATGGGTCTCAAGATTTCCGCTCTTCTCTGGTTTCGCAACTCACTCAACTGGTCTTTAATTTTGATCTCCAAGATGCATTTCGCCTTCTCCATCCTGTGACCCGTGATTTCACTTGGTTTCCTCCTGCAGGATCCTCCAACGCTGCTGCACGTTTGGACCGATTTTATGTTTCCAGTTTTTTGCGTTCTTCCCTTGTTTCTGTTTCACATGCTCCAGCTGTTTCCTCCGACCATCGTCCAGTCGTTCTTCAATTTCATCTTCCTTCCACTGGTGTCCCTCACCCAATGGTTTGGACCCTTGATGATTTCTGCCTGCAAGATCCAACTTTTTATTTCTCATGTCAATTCCATTATTGCGCAATCAGTCAATCAACTTTCCTCCACTGTTGACCCGGCAGCTCTGTGGCTCTCCACTAAGCATTCCATTTCTGCGTTTGCTAAACGCTTTTGTTTTTCTGTTCGCACCAATCGTCTTATGGACATAGATTCAATCCGCCGTTCTCTTCAGTCTACCTCGCACACCGATCCTAACTTTGAAATCCTGCAAGCCCGACTTCATCATCGCCTCCAATCATCGGCTAAATCTGCTCTGACTCGCTTGAAGTTCACCCTTCTTCACTTTCATGATGATCCCCTTCAGAGTCTTCGTCATCTTGAAGAACATCGAACTAAATACAATACCATCGCTTATCTTTCCCTTCCGGATGGATCTACCACGGCAGACCCCTCCCTCATCTGCCAACATA
The DNA here is from genome assembly GCA_039090855.1 of Macrothele yani. Classification (NCBI taxonomy): domain Eukaryota; kingdom Metazoa; phylum Arthropoda; class Arachnida; order Araneae; family Macrothelidae; genus Macrothele; species Macrothele yani. The sequence continues at coordinate 16,164,990 of CM077032.1, read as the reverse complement.
CCCATTCATACTTTTCTGGTCGTTTTCAACCTACTCAGATGCCTCCAGCTGATTCCTCTCCACTTCTTCACGGTCTTCCCTCAAGTCCCTCCATGTTTCTTTTCTTCGCTCAGTGCTCCAATCTCACCAGCCGAAATTCGTTCTTCTGTTTTCAGTCTTAATGATCGTTCCTCACCAGGTGAAGACGGTCTTCCTCTTTCCTTTTATAAGGCTTCTTCTTCCAACTCTTCTTCCTCTTCTTGTTGCCTGCTTTAACTTCGTTTTTTCTTCGTCTTCCTTTTTCTTCATCAGCTTTTTCCTTTGCTCTACTTCGCCTTATTCCAAAATCTGGCAACCTTGGACTCTTGACAAACTGGCGGCCTATTTCCATTCTAAATACCGGTTACAAAATCTTTGCCAAAGTTCTTGCTCTTCGCCTTAATCCAGTTCTTTCGCACATCATCCATCCTGATCAGACCTACACTGTTCCTTCTCGCTCAATCGCTTCTAACATCTCTGTCATTCGTAACTTATACTCTCTTGCTTCTCGACTCTCTGAACCTCTCGCAATTTTCAATATCGACCAGCGTCAAGCTTTTGATTCAATTAACCACTCATATCTCTTCACTGTTCTTCGCCAGTTTGGTTTTCCTTCCTCCTTCCGTTTGGCGCTTTCCAATCTTTACTCTCACTCCTTCTTTCGTGTTCGTACTTCAGCATTTCTCACCTCTGCTATTCCTTTCGCTAGTGGGATCCGGCAGGGCTGCCCCCTGTCGGGTCAACTCTTTGCTCTCTCTTTTGAACCGCTTTTGATTTGTCTCCGTTCTCGTTTGTTTTCCTCAGTTCCGCGAGGAGTTGCGTGCACCCGTCACCACCACACAGTTCTTTCGGCATACGCAGATGACTTAACAGTCTTCATCCGTTCTGAGGGAGCATTCGGAACTCTTCGAAATACCTATCTTGAATATGCTGCGATTTCTGGTTCTTCACTCAACATGGATAAATGCTCTGGATTATGGGCTGGGTCGTGGACGATCCGCGCTGACCGCCCATGGGGTGCCCGCTGGTCTTCAAGTGTTGCCAAATTCCTCGGAGTCTACATTGGAGACCCCTCTGCGGTCGCCGCTGCTACCTGGACTCCCCTGGTTCAAAGGGTCAATCGCCGCCTAGCACCTTTTTACCGTCTCAAGCCTTTTCTGTCGTTCCTCAGCCGTGCCTACCTCCTCAACACCTTTCTCCAACCATCTTTTTTTCATGTTTGGATTGCGCACCTTCCTCCGCAGTTTTTGCTTCGCGAACTTCAACGTACCTTCACTAATTTCGTCTGGAATGTCATTCATTGGGTGCAGCACTCCACTCTTGTTCTTCCTATTTCTTTTGGTGGTCTCTCTCTCTCCGATATCTCTCTGAAGTTCAAAGCTATCCACCTTCAAAATTTCCTTCGGAATTTCTTTTCTCCAACCTTCTTCTTCTCAAACCATTGTCGACACGCTTCTCTTTCCCCGTAGTCCCCACCTCACTGTCTCAACTTTTCTCCACATGGACCTCTTTCCTCTCGTTCCGAGCCATTTCCTGAGTTTTACAGATCCGCTCTTACCCTCTGGCGTTCCTTATATCCAATTCGCCTTCCCCCTGCCTCTACTAACGATCTCCTTGCGGAACCTCTCTTCTTTTCTTCTGCTATCCGTTCCACTGCTTCTTCATATTTGCACTTCTCCACCTGGTTCACAAGTGGCGTGGTGCGAGTCTCTCAACTCGTGGATTCCAACCTTCGCTGGAAATCGCTCTCCCAGATCACTCCTCCTCTTTCGGATTCGCCCATTCATCGTTCTCAGCTTCGATTACTTCAAGTCAGTATTCGTCGACTCTATCCTCTCCTCGCAGATCAACATGGACTTATCTCGCAACCCTCAGCGCCTCATAGCCTTCCTTTTCTTGTGTATCTCAATGATATTCCTTTCCTTCCTCATCAGGTTACTGTCAAGCTTCTTTATCAGCATTTTTTAACACATTTTCTTGAACCAATACCTATTCCTAATGTACCATCTTCAGATTTGCCAGCCACCTGGACAGACTCTCATACTTCTCTCGCCTCTCCAAAAGCTTGTGACATTCATTGGTTACATCTTCATCGCCGCCTACTGACTCCTCGAACTCTTCACCGTTTCCGTCATCTGACTTCACCTCTTTGTTTTTTTTGTTCAACCCTCGGAGATGTTCATCATGCATACTTCTTGTGTCTGATGTTACAGCCCTTGTTCTCACTGATGTTCTCTCTACTTCAAAAGGTTTGTGCTCACCTTCACACCATGTCACATTATCTTGTGTTACGTCACCACTTTCCGTCGGCTCCCACGCATAATCATGTATGCTCCTTCCTAATTCTACAAGCGAAGTATACAATTTATCTATACTATCATCGCAGCGTCGATCAACCTTCCCTCCGCCGTTATCACACAGCTCGTCGTTTCCTCTGCCGCAGATATCGTCATTCCGTTACAACCAGACTACAACTCGAATTTGACATTGCACAAGCCAATAACACTGTTCCAAACTTCATGTCTATATGGTCACCACATCAGCCTTGGTTCCAAGTCGTCGAAAATGTCGTGGAACTGCTGGCTTAACTTTCGGCTCTCCACTACTGTGTTTTATTCCATCATCAGTGTTCTTCATTAGTGTTCTGTGTCTACTTTTCTGCCCAAGTGCGAGACTTACTTTTACTACTGAATTCGCGTTTTGTTTTGAAATTGTTTACCTTTGAACTCTTACTGCTTTACCGTCTGTTTTTTTCGGTGAACTCACAGACACATTTTATTTCTATTGTCACCAATGGACTCATTGACTTATATTTTTTTACTACTGTTAAACTGGGCAGCCTGCGAGCGCCCGCTTTTTCACACCATTTATATTGTATTTATTTGTTTTTTATTGCTGGCGATCACCTTGTTCTCTCCCATTTCTTGTTACTATATTTATTTTGTACTTGTATATATTTTGTTCGGGGTTCTTTTCCCAACATTTTGAGCAATAAAGACCTTGTGAAGACAAGCCGTTCGTTTCTTTCCTTTGCGTCTGTAAAAAAAATGTTTTTTTTCCTGTGAATTTATCGTCTGCGTTAGTGGTTCGTGTTGACTGTGTTGTGTTTTCACCGTTTTGCCTCACTTGAAGTGAGTGTGTGTGCCTTCTGTTTCGTTATTTTGTGTTTCTTCTGTGTGACGCAGTTGCAGCAGACAGTTTTGTGTTGTTCGGCTTAGCGGCCTATGGCTGCTTCCCAAGTTCCCTCTGCTGATTTTATCTCCGCTGGATTTTCTTTAGCTACATCGACCGCTTGTGAGACCACTATGACCTCTTCAAGTGTGGATTTGTCTACTTCTAATTGTGTTTCTGCTTCTAATGTGCTTCGTCCTAATGTTTCTGCATCGAATGTTCTTCGTCCTAATTTGCATATCCTGGGTGCCGAGTCACGTTCTGCTGCCATGGCTGCTACTCCTCCACGTTCGTATGCTGCGACTGCTCGTCCAAACCAATCTCATGCACCTCTTTTCTATGCAACCAGAATTTTCTAGAGAAGATAAAGTTCTCAAGATTCGGATTTCTGACGACTCACCAGCAGGTAAAGAACTTTCTTCAGCTTTGTTATTAAGTGTGTATTTTCCGTCTCTTCGTGACACCCCCTCCCCCTCTGTTTGGAGGCCTTGGTTAAAGTTGTTCCCAAGGAAAGCATCGTTTCAATTATTCGCATTGGAGGGGGTGTTGTCGTTCATTTTGTTCACCAAAAAGCCACCGACACCGTTCTTGCTACAGGCATTGATATTGGCTCCTTTCACTTGCAACCTGTTGCTTCTGCACAGCGCCCGGTCACAGTGACATTATCTCCTGTGCCTACTGCTATTCCTGACAACTTACTTGTTGCTGCACTCGGCACTCTTGGTCGAGTAGTGGGAGAGACAAAATTTCTTCCAGCTGCTGCCAGAGACTCTCCTTTCAACTTTGTGCAAGGGGGTCGTCGCCAATATCGTGTTATTTTCCCCACTGACCAAGCCATTTCTTACCGCCCCACAACTCTGCAACTTGTTACGGACACACGAACATACGTTTTCAACTTATTTGCTGGTGTCCAGTGCTTCCGGTGCCGAGCTGAGGGACACCTGGTTTCTGAGTGCCCTCACCGCACACCTGCACCTGGTGCTGTCCCTTCGACGAAGGTTCCCGATGCACCTCCATCTTCCACTTCTTCCTCCCTTACTACTGAACAAACTGTTGCTCCTATGTCAACCACGTCACCATCTCTGCTGATTGCTCCTTCCATGACTGCAGATATTTCGTTGTCTTTGCCTGTTTCAGAACTGCCATTACCATACAACTCCGAGAAGGCGCTTTCTTTCAAAACAACTACGCAGTTATTGCCAAACACTGAACCGTCTTTACCATTCAATTCCGAACAGCTGCTTTCTTTCAAAACTTCTGCATCTTCATTGCCCAGCACTCAAGCGCCACTACCGTGCAAAAAATTGGCACCCGTTTTACAGCCTGTTTCCCAAATTCAAACGTCTGCTTCTGAACTGTTCAAATCTGCTGTCATTGATGACATCTCATTTCCACCTCTTCCTTCTTCTGAGGGCTCCTCTGGACCCAAAACTTCCGGGAAACGCCCAAATTCTGCGGAGTCTTCTCCAAAGCGTTCGCGACGCTCAAGGCGTTCTCGGACCAAATCTTCTGCCACTTCCTCTGGAACCTCACCTGGCGTGGAGAATTTTTCTTCACCACTTCGTACAACAAACAGATTCGCATGCCTCCCTACTGAAGATGATATGGATGTTGCTGCTGATTTAAGTGAATCAGCATCGGTTGCTTCGGATGTTGAAGATGATTCTTCTTTTCCCACCATAACCAAACTTTCAACTCTTTTCAAAGACTGTTCTGTTCCAGTGCAACCGCTCACATACACCGAACTTCTTGAACTAATTCAACACCCTAAAAACGTAAATTGCTAACAATCCCGTGTATTCAATCCAAGTTAAATAGGTTACCTGAAATGCTTCAACAACTTCAATTACTTGATGAATTTTTGAGAAATATTACTCTTCCTCCTGATGCTGCCCAGTTTCAGCGGCGTCTTTCATACCTGTTGAAGAAGCTCTCAGCTGAACTCGAAAACCATCTACAGCCTGTTCATGATATCCCAACTGATTTGTGTTAGTTTCAACTGCCGAAGCTTTGCTGCGTCGGCAACTAATGCTCTTGTCTTCGAAGATATTCGTTATCTTAAAGCTAACATCATTCTCCTGCAGGAAACAAACTGTTCTCCTTTGACAGACATTTCCCGCTGGCGACGCTGGCCTTTTGTCTTTTTTCACAATTGCCGTGCCCATTTGGGGTCCGGCACCGCAATTGGCATTCATAATCGTTTTCTTCCGTTTCTGTCTGACGTTGTTGAGTCACAGAGCCTGCTCGGGATTTTTCAATACCTTTCTTTTCGCTTCCTTTCTACCCGTTTTCATTTGTTAAATTTGCACGTTCCTCGTAGTGATTCAGAAGCTACATCCCTCTTTCTTCATGTTACTACAATTCTCGCTGAGATTCCGTCTTCTGAAATTGTGATTATGGCTGGTGACTTTAACTGTACGCTGCAACCTCTTTACGATCGTGATGGGTCTCAAGATTTCCGCTCTTCTCTGGTTTCGCAACTCACTCAACTGGTCTTTAATTTTGATCTCCAAGATGCATTTCGCCTTCTCCATCCTGTGACCCGTGATTTCACTTGGTTTCCTCCTGCAGGATCCTCCAACGCTGCTGCACGTTTGGACCGATTTTATGTTTCCAGTTTTTTGCGTTCTTCCCTTGTTTCTGTTTCACATGCTCCAGCTGTTTCCTCCGACCATCGTCCAGTCGTTCTTCAATTTCATCTTCCTTCCACTGGTGTCCCTCACCCAATGGTTTGGACCCTTGATGATTTCTGCCTGCAAGATCCAACTTTTATTTCTCATGTCAATTCCATTATTGCGCAATCAGTCAATCAACTTTCCTCCACTGTTGACCCGGCAGCTCTGTGGCTCTCCACTAAGCATTCCATTTCTGCGTTTGCTAAACGCTTTTGTTTTTCTGTTCGCACCAATCGTCTTATGGACATAGATTCAATCCGCCGTTCTCTTCAGTCTACCTCGCACACCGATCCTAACTTTGAAATCCTGCAAGCCCGACTTCATCATCGCCTCCAATCATCGGCTAAATCTGCTCTGACTCGCTTGAAGTTCACCCTTCTTCACTTTCATGATGATCCCCTTCAGAGTCTTCGTCATCTTGAAGAACATCGAACTAAATACAATACCATCGCTTATCTTTCCCTTCCGGATGGATCTACCACGGCAGACCCCTCCCTCATCTGCCAACATACCCATTCATACTTTTCTGGTCGTTTTCAACCTACTCAGATGCCTCCAGCTGATTCCTCTCCACTTCTTCACGGTCTTCCTCAAGTCCCTCCATGTTTCTTTTCTTCGCTCAGTGCTCCAATCTCACCAGCCGAAATTCGTTCTTCTGTTTTCAGTCTTAATGATCGTTCCTCACCAGGTGAAGACGGTCTTCCTCTTTCCTTTTATAAGGCTTTTCTTCCAACTCTTCTTCCTCTTCTTGTTGCCTGCTTTAACTTCGTTTTTTCTTCGTCTTCCTTTTCTTCATCAGCTTTTTCCTTTGCTCTACTTCGCCTTATTCCAAAATCTGGCAACCTTGGACTCTTGACAAACTGGCGGCCTATTTCCATTCTAAATACCGGTTACAAAATCTTTGCCAAAGTTCTTGCTCTTCGCCTTAATCCAGTTCTTTCGCACATCATCCATCCTGATCAGACCTACACTGTTCCTTCTCGCTCAATCGCTTCTAACATCTCTGTCATTCGTAACTTATACTCTCTTGCTTCTCGACTCTCTGAACCTCTCGCAATTTTCAATATCGACCAGCGTCAAGCTTTTGATTCAATTAACCACTCATATCTCTTCACTGTTCTTCGCCAGTTTGGTTTTCCTTCCTCCTTCCGTTTGGCGCTTTCCAATCTTTACTCTCACTCCTTCTTTCGTGTTCGTACTTCAGCATTTCTCACCTCTGCTATTCCTTTCGCTAGTGGGATCCGGCAGGGCTGCCCCCTGTCGGGTCAACTCTTTGCTCTCTCTTTTGAACCGCTTTTGATTTGTCTCCGTTCTCGTTTGTTTTCCTCAGTTCCGCGAGGAGTTGCGTGCACCCGTCACCACCACACAGTTCTTTCGGCATACGCAGATGACTTAACAGTCTTCATCCGTTCTGAGGGAGCATTCGGAACTCTTCGAAATACCTATCTTGAATATGCTGCGATTTCTGGTTCTTCACTCAACATGGATAAATGCTCTGGATTATGGGCTGGGTCGTGGACGATCCGCGCTGACCGCCCATGGGGTGCCCGCTGGTCTTCAAGTGTTGCCAAATTCCTCGGAGTCTACATTGGAGACCGCTCTGCGGTCGCCGCTGCTACCTGGACTCCCCTGGTTCAAAGGGTCAATCGCCGCCTAGCACCTTTTTACCGTCTCAAGCCTTTTCTGTCGTTCCTCAGCCGTGCCTACCTCCTCAACACCTTTCTCCAACCATCTTTTTTTCATGTTTGGATTGCGCACCTTCCTCCGCAGTTTTTGCTTCGCGAACTTCAACGTATCTTCACTAATTTCGTCTGGAATGTCATTCATTGGGTGCAGCACTCCACTCTTGTTCTTCCTATTTCTTTTGGTGGTCTCTCTCTCTCCGATATCTCTCTGAAGTTCAAAGCTATCCACCTTCAAAATTTCCTTCGGAATTTCTTTCTCCAACCTTCTTCTTCTCAAACCATTGTCGACACGCTTCTCTTTCCCCGTAGTCCCCACCTCACTGTCTCAACTTTTCTCCACATGGACCTCTTTCCTCTCGTTCCGAGCCATTTCCCTGAGTTTTACAGATCCGCTCTTACCCTCTGGCGTTCCTTATATCCAATTCGCCTTCCCCCTGCCTCTACTAACGATCTCCTTGCGGAACCTCTCTTCTTTTCTTCTGCTATCCGTTCCACTGCTTCTTCATATTTGCACTTCTCCACCTGGTTCACAAGTGGCGTGGTGCGAGTCTCTCAACTCGTGGATTCCAACCTTCGCTGGAAATCGCTCTCCCAGATCACTCCTCCTCTTTCGGATTCGCCCATTCATCGTTCTCAGCTTCGATTACTTCAAGTCAGTATTCGTCGACTCTATCCTCTCCTCGCAGATCAACATGGACTTATCTCGCAACCCTCAGCGCCTCATAGCCTTCCTTTTCTTGTGTATCTCAATGATATTCCTTTCCTTCCTCATCAGGTTACTGTCAAGCTTCTTTATCAGCATTTTTTAACACATTTTCTTGAACCAATGCCTATTCCTAATGTACCATCTTCAGATTTGCCAGCCACCTGGACAGACTCTCATACTTCTCTCGCCTCTCCAAAAGCTTGTGACATTCATTGGTTACATCTTCATCGCCGCCTACTGACTCCTCGAACTCTTCACCGTTTCCGTCATCTGACTTCACCTCTTTGTTTTTTTTGTTCAACCCTCGGAGATGTTCATCATGCATACTTATTGTGTCTGATGTTACAGCCCTTGTTCTCACTGATGTTCTCTCTCCTTCAAAAAGTTTGTGCTCACCTTCACACCATGTCACATTATCTTGTGTTACGTCACCACTTTCCGTCGGCTCCCACGCATAATCATGTATGCTCCTTCCTAATTCTACAAGCGAAGTATACAATTTATCTATACTATCATCGCAGCGTCGATCAACCTTCCCTCCGCCGTTATCACACAGCTCGTCGTTTCCTCTGCCGCAGATATCGTCATTCCGTTACAACCAGACTACAACTCGAATTTGACATTGCACAAGCCAATAACACTGTTCCAAACTTCATGTCTATATGGTCACCACATCAGCCTTGGTTCCAAGTCGTCGAAAATGTCGTGGAACTGCTGGCTTAACTTTCGGCTCTCCACTACTGTGTTTTATTCCATCATCAGTGTTCTTCATTAGTGTTCTGTGTCTACTTTTCTGCCCAAGTGCGAGACTTACTTTTACTACTGAATTCGCGTTTTGTTTTGAAATTGTTTACCTTTGAACTCTTACTGCTTTACCGTCTGTTTTTGTTTAGTTTTCGGTGAACTCACAGACACATTTTATTTCTATTGTCACCAATGGACTCATTGACTTATATTTTTTTACTACTGTTAAACTGGGCAGCCTGCGAGCGCCCGCTTTTTCACACCATTTATATTGTATTTATTTGTTTTTTATTGCTGGCGTATCACCTTGTTCTCTCCCATTTCTTGTTACTATATTGTATTTTGTACTTGTATATATTTCGTTCGGGGTTCTTTTCCCTAACATTTTGAGCAATAAAGACCTTGTGAAGACAAGCCGTTCGTTTCTTTCCTTTGCGTCTGTAAAAAAAATGTTTTTTCCTGTGAATTTATCGTCTGCGTTAGTGGTTCGTGTTGACTGTGTTGTGTTTTCACCGTTTTGCCTCACTTGAAGTGAGTGTGTGTGCCTTCTGTTTCGTTATTTTGTGTTTCTTCTGTGTGACGCAGTTGCAGCAGACAGTGTTGTGTTGTTCGGCTTAGCGGCCATGATGGCTGCTTCCCAAGTTCCGTCTGCTGATTTTATCTCTGCTGGATTTTCTTTAGCTACATCGACCGCTTGTGAGACAACTATGACCTCTTCAAGTGTGGATTTGTCTACTTCTAATTGTGTTTCTGCTTCTAATGTGCTTCGTCCTAATGTTTCTGCATCGAATGTTCTTCGTCCTAATTTGCATATCCTGGATGCCGAGTTACGTTCTGCTGCCACGGCTGCTACCCCTCCACGCTCGTATGCTGCGACTGCTCGTCCAAACCAATCTCATGCACCTCTTTCAATGCAACCAGTATTTTCTAGAGAAGATAAAGTTCTCAAGATTCGGATTTCTGACGACTCACCAGCAGGTAAAGAACTTTCCTCAGCTTTGTTATTAAGTGTGTATTTTCCGTCTCTTCGTGACACCCCCTCCCCCTGTATTTGGAGGCCTTGGTTAAAGTTGTTCCCAAGGAAAGCATCGTTTCAATTATTCGCATTGGAGGGGTGTTGTCGTTCATTTTGTTCACCAAAAAGCCACCGACACCGTTCTTGCCACAGGCATTGATATTGGCTCTTTTCACTTGCAACCTGTTGCTTCTGCACAGCGCCCGGTCACAGTGACATTATCTCCTGTGCCTACTGCTATTCCTGACAACTTACTTGTTGCTGCACTCGGCACTCTTGGTCGAGTAGTGGGAGAGACTAAATTTCTCCCAGCTGCTGCCAGAGACTCTCCATTCCAATTTGTGCAAGGAGGACGTCGCCAATATCGTGTTATTTTCCCCACTGACCACGCCATTTCTAACCGCCCCACATCTCTACAACTTGTTACGGACACACGTACATACGTTTTCAACTTATTTGCTGGTGTCCAGTGTTTCCGGTGTAGAGCTGAGAGACACCTGGCTTTTGAGTGCCCTCAGCGCACACTTGCGCAAGGTGCTGTCCCTTCGTTGAAGGTTCGTGACACACCTCCATCATACACTTCCTCCGCCCTTACTACTGAACAAACTGTTTCCCCAATGTCAACCACGTCACCATCTCTGCTACTTGCTCCTTCAATGACTGCAGATATTTCGTTGTCTTCACCTGTTTCAGTTCCGCCACTGCCATTCAACTCCGAGCAGCCGCTGTCTTTCAAAACTCCTACACAGTTATTGCCAAGCACTAAACAGCCATTACCATACAACTCCGAGCAGGCGCTTTCTTTCAAAACAACTACGCAGTTATTGCCAAACACTGAACTGCCATTTCCATTCAACTCCGAGCAGCCGCTTTCTTCCGAAACTTCTGCGTCATCATTGCCCAGCTCTCACGCGCCACCACCAAGCAACAAATTGCCTCCCGTTTCACAGCCTGTTTCGCAAGTGCAAACACCTGCTTCTGAACTGTTCAAATCTGCTCTCATTGTTGACATGTCATTTCCACCTCTTCCTACTTCGGTGGACTCCTCTGGACCCAAAACTGCCGGGAAACGTCCAAATTCTGCCGAGTCTTCTCCTAGGCCTTCGCATCGCACTAGGCGTTTTCGGACCAAATCTTCTGCCACTTCCTCTGGAACCTCACCTGGCGTAGAAAATTTTTCTTCTCAACTTCGTACAACAAACAGTTTCGCTTGCCTCCCTACTGATGATGATATGGATGTTGCTGCTAATTTAAGTGAATCAGCATCGATTGCTTCGGATGTTGTTGGAGATGATTCTTCTCTTCCCACCATTCCCAAACTTTCCGCTCTGTTCAAAGACTGTTCTGTTCCAATGCAACCGCTCACATTTACTGAACTTCTTGAACTAATTCAACGCCCTAGGATTGACAAATTTCTAACAATCCCGTGTATTCAATCTAAGTTAAATTGGTTACCTGAAATGCTTCAACAACTGCAATTGCTTGATGAATTTTTGATTAACGTTTCCGTTCCCCTGAAGATGCCCAGCTTCAGCATCGTCTGTGGTACATGCTGAAGTTGCTCACAGCTGAACTCGAAAACAATCAACAGCCTGTTCATGATTTCCCAACTGACTGAGTTTTTTTTTCTTCTGAATAAACGTTTTGTTTTGAAATTGCTTACCTTTGAACTTGTACTGCTTTACCGTCTGTTTTTGTTTAGTTTTCGGCGAACTCTTAGACACAGTTTAATACTATTGCTATCAACGGACTAATAGACTTTTATTTTTACTGCTGTTCAACTGGGCAGCCTCTCAGCGCCCTCTTTTTCACACCCTTTACACTGTTGTTATTGTTTTTTTAAATGCTTGCGTATACCTTGTTCTCTCCCACATCTTGTTACTGTTTTGTATTCTGTACTTGTTCATATTTTGTGGAGGCGTTTTTTATAACTAACATTTTGAGCAATAAATACCTTATGAAGACAAGCCATTCGTTTCTTTCCTTTGCGCTTATAAAAAACGCTTAAAAAACAGAAAATGACATTTTCTCAATGTTATTTTTATAAAAAAAGGTACCATAAATGTAAGTTTATGCTGTAAAAATTGCAATGCGTTATGATTTATAGTTTGCCGTATATCCGTTTTTTTAAATGAATCCCATCGCGAAATAGCGAATTTTGTGAAATTTAGAAATTTTATTTCTCGTAAACATAAATCGAAATTCAAAAAAAGGGTGACGAGGTGCAAAAATTCGGTCATTGCACTATATGCCTACAAAGTTTCGTCGCTGTTATTGTGTCCGAAAAGCGACCAGATAGCACTTTTTTTGCTTACCTTAACTCTGAAATACAATAGCTCTTGAAGTATCGCTAAAATCGAGAAACAGTTTATATCAGCGTGTTGTCCAAACAAGTATCTCCAAACGATGTAAATTTCATATTTTTGTGTTCAATACGTTTTGCGCTGCGATCTGAAAAAGCAAGAGTGTCGCGGAATTTCTAAAACAGCATCGGCGGCAGTTACTTTTTTTAGAATAGAGAGATATTCGTGCCATGACGGTTTGTCTTTCATCATTGTAGTATCATATTTCAAGAATGGTAGGAATATATTAAAATAATACAACGTAGTTTGACACAAATATTTATTTTTTCAGGTCGACCATGGTTTCGCTGGATATAGACCTAGCTTCATCATGACGAATGGCACGTAAATATTCAAATTGTATATGATATCATAAATGATATTTACAGACACGGGTTTTGGTTGCATGCTTCCACGCGCTTGATAGAAATGGGGTGGATGCCATGCCCTTAACAAGTTGCGAAGAATTCTGATATACACGGGCGGAAAGTGAAAAAAGAGCACCAAGAAGGAGACGTCTGATACCAACGAAATTTATACAGCAAAATAACGGAATACAGAGGATAACGTGATCAAAACGTTATGGCAAAATACAGCTGTATTTGCTGGTAAACTGAAAAATAACATTTCCATGTAACATGGTTAGTACGAAGTTGAACCGCCATGAACTGCGTCACACTGTGCAAATCTGGCAGAGAGTCTGTCCTACAGATGTTGGACGTAAGTTTGGGGTATTGAGTTCCAAGCATCCTCAAACTGGACGCGTAAATCGGGGATGGTCGTGGCTGGCCGTGGAGACCTGATAAGTTGTTGTCCCATAAAATCCCACACGTGCTCAATGGGGGAACAAATCCGGAGAACGTGCAGGCCATGGAAGTTGTCTCACACCCTGAAGTGCATGTTGCGTTGCACGTGCCGTGTGTGGGCGTGCGTTATCTTGCTGGAAAACACCACGATGGACCGACCTTACAAATGGCACAACAACAGGCTGAATGATGTTGTTGATGTAGTAGGTGCTGTTTAACGTACCCGGTACAAACACTAGTTGTGACGGGAGTTGTAGCTGATCGCTCCCCCCACCAGGAGACCAGGTGTAGACCCTGTGTGTAGCTGGCGGATGCAAGAAGGGTGGAGACGCTCCCCTGTGCGTCTGCGAACACGCATACGGCCGTCGGAGGCTCCCGATCAGAATCTGCTTTCATCGCTGAACACGACAGATCGCCATTGCGTTCTCCAGTGCAGACGTTGGCGACACCACTGCAGCCGTTTCTGACGGTGTGCTGGAGTCAGAGGAACACATGCCAGAGGCAGACGTGCACGTTGTCCTGCATCCAGTAGACGGTTGCAGATTGTTCGCACAGTCACCTCAGGTGCAACGGCAGCTCGGATTTTCGTCGCAGTGGATGCTCTGCTTGACAACGCCGCTCTTCTTATGCGTCGATCGGTCCGTTCATCAGTCCGTCTGTGACTACCGGTTCCACGTCTTCTCGTGAGGGAATGTTCCTCGGACCACCTACGCCACCATCGTACCACCACCGATACTTCCCGTCCAATTCACTCCGCAATACCACGATACGACCACCCGGCCTCGCGGAGTCTGACTAGACGACTTCGCTCAAAGTCCGATAACTGCTGAAATCGTACACGTATTCCATGTCCAGGCATTGCAGCTTCTTCAGGATCTTCGCACGTGTCCGTACGTCGACGACTGATTACATTCACTTCGCCGTACTCCTTAAATACCACCGACGATAATTTGCCTATTATGCCATGCTGTGGCGTACGCGCTCACCGGTGTGTCCCGAAATTAACACCACACCTACGTAAACTTGACCCCATCAACATATGTGAATTTCATGATCTTCCGCCAATTCCTTCTTGGTGTTATTTTTTCAATTTCCGTCAGTGTATATGGAAAGCTTCCAAAATATCAAGTTTGGTGGTTGAATCTGGCTTGTCAATTAGTTTTGCTTCTTCAAATAGAAATTTATGGTACTTTTCGTAACGGTGTTTAGCCATCTATGACTTCTTTAGGTCACAATTCCGAATGCTGGTTTGTGCTCCTTCAATCGGAAACGTTAGGCATGGGTCTGTCCTATATACGAAGCGCCACATTCACATGGAATTTGATAAATTTTCCACGAATTTTTGTCTTCAACATAGTCCTTTGATCCTAAAAAGTTCAGTTTGTTCATCGGTTTAAAAATCACTTTAAAGTTAAAGGTTTTGAGAATTTTAAAGGAAATTTTGAGATCAAAAATGTTAAGAATAATTAATTTTCGGTTAAAGGACATACTGCTTAAAAAACGAATTTTTTGAACATGAGCTCTGCATTAGAATACGTTAGTTACATTTGATGCTTTGAATTTCCCCCGATCATGGAGATCAAGGGAGATGAACTTTTACGTAGGGTTCACAAATCTACGTGTTTTCTATCAATGCAGAGAAAAAAATCGATCCTGCTATTTGTTTGGCTGTTCTTTTGAAAGTGTTTCATGAAATATCCGAGGAAAAAAATATTTGGCTTCCTTCCTGTTTAGATCATTTATCAAAAAGATTTTCCATGAGGAAGCCTCGAACTTGTGAGAGACATTTACAAGAACTTCGAGGAAGTAAAATGGGTTCATGATTAAGTTACCTCCCCATGCATTTATAAATCATCTCCCCTCTTCTTGTCCCTTTTTAAAAAACCAGAATTTAAGCAATTTTTACTAAGCGCAAGGAACTCTTAGTTGACGTGTTTTGAAGATGAATCGGCACAAACATCTAATTTCCCGAGGCACAATCTCATATTTTGAGAAGGTTTTGGAAAATAGTGAAAGCCACATAGCAACGCCTGTATGCCGATGTTTTAAAAAACATCCTTTTCTTCAAAAATTACTGCATAAAATGTTCTCCTCCAAGGATTCTTTGCATTACTTCTCGGAATTTAGCTACGTGAACAGAAAGTGGAGTTTTTACGTTCAAATTAACCACTCACAGAGTTGAAATAAATAACGCGGAAGTAATGCAAAATCTTGCTAAAAACCAGAACTTCGCAAACACCTAAATAATCATCCACCTCCAATTCTCTTTCTTTTTCTTTCCCCCTTTTTTTTTTTTTTTTTTTTTGATCTATTCAAATGCTTTGGATGTGGCAGATTCCGAGTTAGAAGAGCTCTGTGCGCAGCATTGGGTTTGACCCCCCCCCCCGCCCCTCACCTTGAAAACCATTCTTGAAAAAATACAAAAAAAAAATTGTACCCGAATTTTTTACACATATTTAATTTACACTATCTAATGAAGAGTATCAGGACACTTGCCTATCCACGAAATTCGGATAATTTCTTTATCTTTATTTCATAAAATTTCTGCTGTACAATATTATACAATAGTAATATAATGCTCGGGAAAATTACAATATGTACCACAGTCCTAAACTAATTGTGCGAATAAAGTAAACAAATTCACCAATGAAACTCACCAAATATAACAAATCTCCAACTCTCACAATATTGCAAAATTCTGCACAACAACAAAACTCATTCCGTTAAAAATTAATATTAACTAAATAGACTAATTACGTGTTGATAATATGAATCAAATGTTATATGTTAAAAATAATTAAATGTACAGCAAGGGGCCAGAGAAAAAGGCTGAAATACTGCCTGTCAATCCCCCTGATCCCCTCTGAAATAAAAATAAATTATTCCAGTCCAGTCAAGACACCGAAAATAATTTTTCAATGCATTTCTTTTAGAAATCATAAAGCAGCAAATCCAAATATTCAATTTCCCGTCAAAAAACTCTTTAGCACTCACTTAAATACCGAATATCGTGCCTCTGATTTAATAATCAACGGTAATCGATTCCACTCGGGCAATCCCAACACACTGATATTATTAAACATTTATCCCGTACGATCCCACGGAACAGAAGAACCCGACCCACCACGAGTATCATAGGAGTGAGTGGTACGCCGTAATGGAATCAAGTTGGGGTATCTTCCTGTAAAAATACGTTCATGGACCATTTGCAGCAATCTGTATTTACGTGAAAGAAATACGGGATTACGCCATATAATACAAATTTTTGAAGATGACAATCCGATTTTTGGCGTAAATGTGACAAGGATGGTAAGTCAGATAATATTTGAAAACTTGAAAATTTTCATCGTCCTGGAGCGGGACTCGAACCCGCGTCACCCAGAAAACGCCTAGGTATGCTAATCACTACACCACCCAGAACGACCAAGTTTCAAGTTTCCGATCAATTTGAATTTAACCATCACAGGATTCGCTAGTCGAAGCAACCGGCATTCATGTTTAGCGAATCTGGAGGTTAATAATCCTATCCCGTGATTGCCCGGAGAAGCAGATAAATCATGAAAGAAATACGGGATTACGCCATATAATACAAATTTTTGAAGATGACAATCCGATTTTTGGCGTAAATGTGACAAGGATGGTAAGTCAGATAATATTTGAAAACTTGAAAATTTTCATCGTCCTGGAGCGGGACTCGAACCCGCGTCTCCCAGAAAACGCCTAGGTTATGCTTCTCCGGGCAATCACGGGATAGGATTATTAACCTCCAGATTCGCTAAACATGAATGCCGGTTGCTTCGACTAGCGAATCCTGTGATGGTTAAATTCAAATTGATCGGAAACTTGAAACTTGGTCGTTCTGGGTGGTGTAGTGGTTAGCATACCTAGGCGTTTTCTGGGAGACGCGGGTTCGAGTCCCGCTCCAGGACGATGAAAATTTTCAAGTTTTCAAATATTATCTGACTTACCATCCTTGTCACATTTACGCCAAAAATCGGATTGTCATCTTCAAAAAACTGTATTTACGTATTTGCTCAATAGTTAATATCTGAAAATGACGAAAAAGAACCTCCGAACCTGCCGAGAAATTTAACTATCGGACTAACGTCCTCTGAAAGGAATCGCTACGAAAGGAATTATCAAGTTGTAAAGAAAGTTGTGACGTATTACAGAGGTGAAATCAAGGTCCAGACAACAAATCTGCAGCGAGACATTCCGTCTGCGTAGCTGAGTTGAGAGAGCGACTTACTCCGGAGTGAAGGGGCAATGTATCGATGCTCGTTGTGAACAAACATGTGTTTCCACATTGGTGCCCAATTGTGGAAAATGGATACACCAGCCGTTTTGTTCTTCAAAAAATGTGTGATGCTTGTTCTACACATTAATACAAACACCCGAGGTGGATCACGAACACCAAACACAAATCTTTGGGCTTTCCACAGTAATAAGTGAGTCTGGGAAACGTTCTCCTCGGCCATCACCGGAAATCGAACCCAGGTCTTCCAGTTACGCGCCGAACATGGTACCACTGTACCACGGTGGCCTCGAATTGTCCAGACTCGCATGCATCACTGCGGCCTCGAATTATCCAGACTAGCATGCACCACAGCGGCCTCGAATAATCCAGACTACCATGTACCACAGCGTCCTCGATTTATCCGGACTCGCATGCACCACAGCTTCCTGAAGTTATCCAGACTCGCATGCACCACGGCGTCCTCGAATTATCCAGACTCGCATGCACCACAGCGGCCTGGGATTATCCAGACTCTCATGCACATAGCAGCCTCGAATTACCCAGTCTCGCATGCACCACAGCGACCTGGAATTATTCAGAATCGTATGCACAACAGCTACCTCGAATTATCCAGACTCGCATGCACCGCAGTGACCTCGAATTATCCAGACTCGGATGCACCACAGCGGCCTCGAAATATCTAGACTCGCATGCACCACAGCGACCTCGAATAATCCAGACTCGCATGCACCACAGCGGCCTCGAATTACCCAGACTCGCATGCACCACAGCGACCTCGAATTATCCAGACTCGCATACACCATAGCGGCGTCGAATTACCTGGAGTCGCATGCACCACAGCGGCTTCTAATTATCCAGACTTACATTATCCAGACTGTCATGCACCACAGCGGCTTCGAATGATCCAGACTTGCATGCACCACAGCGTCCTCGAGTTATTCAGACTCGAATGCACCACAGCGGTCTCGAATTATCCAGACTCGCATGCACCACAGCGTCCTCGAATTATCCAGACTCGCATGCTCTACGACGACCTCGAATTATCCAGATTCGTATGCACCACGGCGGCCTTGAATATCCAGACTCACATGCACCACGGCGTCCTGGAGTTATCCAGACTCACATGCACCACAGCGTCCTCGAATTATCCAGACTCATATGCATCACAGCGTCCTCCAGTTATCCAGACTCGCATGCACCACAGCGTCCTCAAATTATCCAGACTCGCATACACCACAGCGTCCTCGAATTATCCAGTCTCGCATGCACCACAGCAACCTCAAATTATCCAGACTCGGATGCACCGCAGCGACCTCGAAATATCCATACTCGCATGCAGCACAGCGACTTCGAATAATCCAGACTCGCATGCACTACAGCGGCCTCGAATTACCTAGACTCGGGTGCACCATAGCGGCATCGAATTACCCAGACTCGCTTGCACCACAGAAGCCTCGCATTATCCAGACTCTCATTATTCAAACTCTCATGCACCACAGCGGCCTCGAATTATCCAGAGTCGCATGCACCACAGCGTCCTCGAGTTCTCCAGACTCGCATACACCACAGTGATCTCGAATTATCCAGACTCTAATGTACCGCAGCGTCCTCGAGTTATCCAGACTCGCATGCACGACAGCGGCCTTGAATTATCCAGACTCTAATATACCGCAGCGTTCTCGAGTTATCCAGACTCTAATATACCGCAGCGTCCTCGAGTTATCCAGACTCGCATGCACCACAGCGGTCTCGAGTTATCCAGACTAGCATGCACAACAGCGTCCTCGAGTTATCCAGACTCGCATGCACCACAGATGACACGAATTATCCAGACTCGCATGTACCACAGCGTCCTCGAGGTATCCAGACTCGCATGCTCCACGGTGGCCTCGAATTATCCAGACTCGCATGCACCACAGCGTCCTCGAATTATCCAGACTGGCATGCGCCACGGCGGCATCGAATATCCAGACTCGCGTGCGCCACGGCGTCCTTGAGTGTTCCCGACTAGCATTCACCACAGTGTCCTCGAATTATTAAGAGTCGCATGCACCACAACGTCCTCGAATTATCCAGACTCGCATGCACCACAGCGTCCTCGAGTTATCCAGACTCGCATGCACCACAGCGTCCTCGAATTATCCAGACTCGCATGCACCACAGCGGCCTCGAATTATCCAAAATCGCATGCACCACAGCGTCCTCGAGTTATCCAGACTCGCATGCTCCACGGCTGCCTGGAATTATCCATACTCGCATGTACCACAGCGCCCACGAATTATCCAGACTCGCATGCACCACAACGTCCTCGAGTTATCCAGACTCGCATGCACCACAGCACCCTCTAATTCTACAGACTCATGTGTGAGTCTGGAGAATTTGAGGCAGCTGTGGTGCTGTTACCGCGGAATTTTCTATATCCCCGTAACATTTAAATTTCATCCGTATAATTTTGCTTATTTATTATTTTTTTTATTTTTACTCTAAAGTGGTAGGAAATAAATATTTAAATTGCCAAAATAGAATATGAATGATTAAAAAATACTTTCCGGTGAAGCTGAGATAGGCTACCCGAAAGTTTAGGTTGATAATTAGATCAGTCCTAATTGCACTCAAGCCAAATGAAAAGGGGAAAATTATTTTTTTTTCTCGGAAACTTGATGAAAATCCCAGATGGGAAAGAAGAGAAAGGAAGACATTCACAGTTCTTTTTTTTTCACGAAACGCAAGGAAGGGAAGTATAATAGCAGTAGTCTCGTCGCCGAAGCTGAGAGAATAGCGGGAGCGCAATAAATCCTTTTGTGGGCGCCACCGCTTTTCTCTAGCAACGCTTGCGAGCATCTCTGTATTGTCTGGGGTAGCAACGAATTTAGAGATAAGTCACGTCGCAGGAAATACCTACTGACAATCTTCGCTTCTAAGGAGCTAGGCGCGGTCAATTAACAAAAATGTGCGAGAACAAGTTGACAGCTCAAAGAAGACATAATATTTGGGAAAGTGACCCGAACTGAACGGATAGCAAGCGAATCATATAGCAACGCTATCTGTGAGGGCCAATGACATAACCCGACGCGATTCGGACGGCCGGGCTGTCACGCCCCAAGATGGACACCGGACACGGGAAAAACAGAAATATTAACTGAATGAGGAAGGAAGACTACAGACTACAGACTGGAGACGAGAGACTCTAAGATAACGACAGAGATAACACTCGAGAACTACATGTTGAGTAGAAGAGAGGTCTCAGCGGTTTCGGAGGAGTGATGTTTCCACGACAGAGGATGAGATAGTTAAAGAGTTAAAATAGTCTAAAGTTTAAGGCCAAGAATATTTAAGTGCATTATACCTGTTTGAAATGAAAAAATAAATTGTTTAGCTAAAACAAGCAACCTCACCGGTACATTGTACCTAGCTTTAAGACCATATTCTAAAAGAAATAAACAGTTAAATTTTAATTCACGTGTCACTCAGATCATTTCTCCAAATGTCATTAGAGTTTAATTAGTGATTTTATTATTGTTATTCATGCAACTTATTATTTTAACTTCTTTGCGGCGTATGAATAGGCATGGAAACCCCATGCTAATTCATATGAAACAGAACGCGATGCATTTGTCGACCCTGAGCTTGGAGACCCTTATTTAGGGAATCCAAATTCATTGTTGACACCACTAGGCGAAATTTTGGGGGTGAATTGATTAGTATTGAATTTTGACCTTTTTTTAACTTTTTCCCACTACGGCGAATAAGACGTAGTAGTGGTTCGCTGATACCCGACAGGGAGCGGTAATAGTGCAGTGGGACCATGTCCAGCCGCGTAACGGGAAGACCTTGGGTTCGATTCCCGGTGGCCGCCGATGAGAATTTTTCCGAGAAACACTTATTAACGTGGAAAGAGGGAAGATTTCTGTCTGGTGTTCCACGCATTGTTTGGAATTAAAGAAAAATTCCTACTTCGCTTCAAAGACAGGTAAAAAAAAAATTAAGAGGGAGATGATGCAACGTACTACAGAGGCGAAATCATGTATCAAGACAACAAATCTGCACCGGGACATTCTGTCCGCGTGGCTCAGTTGGCAGAGCATCTTACTCCGGAGTGAGGGGACACAGCTTTGAAGTCCGTCGCCGACAAACTTGTGCTTTCACAAAGTTTATGGAAAAAAGTCTTATGTGTACGCAATGTACTGTAGCAGCCCCTGTGGCGCAGTGGTCTAAGCGATAGCTTATGATCATTAGTCCGTGGTGGGTCCGGGTTCGAATCCCGTTGAGGCATGTATGTTGTGTTCGTCTTACGGCGCTGACTCTCTCCCTGCCCTGGAACCAGTGCCCCTAAGTTAGGGACGGGCGACTGCTTATAGCACACTGAGTTGCTCACGGTGGTCATTAAACCTCCAATCAAAAAAAAAAAATACAGACATTTAACATGAACCAGGAACATCAAACAGTGGTCATCGCTCTTTCAACGTTCATAAGTGAGTCACGAGCAAGTTCTCATTGGCCGCCACCGGGAATCGAATCTAGGGTCTGCCAGTTACGCGCCAGACATGCTTCTTTTTTTTTTTTCTTTTTTTTGATTTTGGATTGGAGGTTTAACGACCACAACTCAATGGGCTATAAGCAGTCGCCCGTCCCTAATTTAGGGTAACTGGTTCCAGGGAAGGGAGAGAGAGCCAGTGCCGTAAGACAAGCACAACATTCATGTCTGACCGGGGATTCGAACCCGGACCCCTTACGGGCGAATGATCAGAGGCCAGCGCCTTAGACCACTGCGCCACCGGGGCGGCCCGGATATGCTTCCACTGCACCACAGGTACGTCAAATTGGCCAATGAGAATTTTTTCGTGACTCACTTACAGACGTGGAAAGAGCGATGACTTCTGTTTGATACAAAAACGAAAATGTACTGTAAGCCTGCGTTGACGAAAACATCCCAGAGTGCTGTGCGCGGAAGAATAGATTCTAAGGACAGAACGTACGATGTTGTGCTGAAGATTAGTTGCACGTGGCGACGATACGATGGCAATATCGATGGAAGGTGTACGGTACGATAGCGATATCGACAGAAGGTGTGCGTGCCATATTGCTCTACGAATATTTGAATATTTGAATTGGGTGAAAGTTACGGAAGCACTTGGAAACTTGCGAAACGCGTTTGGTAACGATATTAGCGGACAGAGTAATTGCTATGACTGGCACGGGAAATTCGACACCGGTGTACGGGATCCGCCTGTTGCGCTCAGAAGTAGCAGACCCAGTGAGGTTGAAGATGATACAAAGCAGCACGTGCTATAGACCAAGCCTGATGCAACACTGCGGGAACTGGCGGAGGAACTGAAGATCTCCCATACACCATTAACACCCAACTTCGGAAGTTGGAATATTCACGTAAACTGTGCAAATGTGTACCCTATGCTTTGTCTGACCAGAATGGGATGCAACGCTACTCCACTGCTGCTGCTCTGCGTGAAAGATAAAAATGGGATTTTTTTTTCTTTTTTTGCATCGGTTTGCCACGGGTGACAAAAAATGGGTCACATTCGTGAATCAGAGCTGAGACGGCTAAGCATGGATCCCGAAAGCCGAAGCACAGCCCCGGCCCGGATCGGCATCCTGCTGTAGAATATTTACTGCGGTTCGGGTGCGGGCTCTTAGAAAGAAGAAGAGCGAGATAAAAAAATTTTATGTATAAATGTGATTTTATATGATTTAGTAAACGATACCTTTTATAGTTGGTAAAGGGAATTCTTCCGCAACTGGTTCTTATTGGGGAGCACGAATTCGAGATGGCTATTTATTCCGGGCTTGGGTAGAAAATGACATAGGCAGCGCATTAGTGTGTTTCTGCAGAGAAGAAAAAGCTTTTTCTAGAACTATAGATTTTGGATAGTTGAAAACGAGCCGACGATATTTGACCCCTATCTCCACGCAGTAGCGCCCTGCTAATTATATTTAGCAATGTACATATTGCAGCGCATTATGGCGTGATAGTATTAGCATTATTTGAGCTACATACAATTGAATCACCGCCCGATTATTTTGGATCCCGGCCGCCCGAAGCACTTCAGGTGGAAACGAACAGTCAATGAAAATCGTACAGTTACAATACAAAAATCGATAGAGGTCCTTTCTCTACTCCCCATTTGAGAATTTGAGAAATACCTTGGTTAATTGCAGGAGGACAAGAGATCGGAAGAGTGGAAAATGGAGATGTGTGTTGTTAACGGTTGAACAGATTAGCCAGTGTTCGGGCTCTATCTTGCAATATAAAATTCGGGGTCGGGCTGATATACTACGGGGTAGGGTTGATATACAACGGGCTCGGACTGATATACTATGGCCTCGGTCTGATATACTACGGGCTCGGCTGATATACTACGGGCTCGGACTGATACACTACGGGCTCGGACTGATACACTACGGGCTCGGACTAATATACTACGGGCTCGGACTAATATACTACGGGCTCGGACTGATATACTACGGGCTCGAACTGATATACTACGTGCTCGGCTGATATACTACGGGCTCGAACTGATATACTACGGGCTCGAACTGATATACTACGGGCTCGGCTGATATACTACGGGCTCGAACTGATATACTACGTGCTCGGCTGATATACTACGGGCTCGAACTGATATACTACGGTCTCGGCTGATATACTACGGGCTCGGCTGATATACTACGTACACGGGATGATATACTACGGGCTCGGCTGATATACTACGTACTCGGGATGACATACTACGGGCTCGGCTGATATTCTACGGCCTCGGACTGATATACTACGTGCTCGGTCTGATATACTACGGGCTCGGTCTGTTATACTACGGTCTCGGCTGATATACTACGGGCTCGGCTGATATACTACGTACTCGGGATGATATACTACGGGCTCGGCTGATATACTACGGGCTCGGCTGATATACTACGGCCTCGGACTGATATACTACGTGCTCGGTCTGATATACTACGGGCTCGGTCTGATATACTACGGTCTTGGCTGATATACTACGGGCTCGGCTGATATACTAGGCACTCGGGATGATATACTACGGGCTCGGCTGATATACTACGGCCTCCGACTGATATACTACGGGCTAGGTCTGATATACTACGGTCTCGGCTGATATACTACGGGCTCAGTTGATATACTACGTGCTCGGTCTGATATACTACGGGCTCGGTCTGATATACTACGTGCTCGGTCTGATATACTACGGGCTCGGTCTGATATACTACGGTCTCGGCTGATATACTACGGGCTCGGCTGATATACTAGGGACTCGGGATGATATACTACGGGCTCGGCTGATATACTACGGCCTCGGACTGATATACTACGGGCTCGGTCTGATATACTACAGGCTCGGTCTGATATACTACGGTCTCGGCTGATATGCTACGGGCTCGGCTGATATACTACGCGCTCGGACTGATATACTACGGGCTCGGCTGATATACTACGGGCTCGGTCTGATATACTACGGGCTCGGTCTGATATATTACGGGCTCAGATGATATACTACGGGCTCGGCTGATATACTACGGGCTCGGCTGATATGATACGGGCTCGGGCTGATATACTACGGGCTCGGGCTGATACAATCATGTTAGCATATGCATAAACATCATGGAGTCCAACTGCCGTTTTACGCAGTACATCGTGCGTGCGAATTTTCGCCCCCTCCCTGTGCACGGGGGAGATGATACAATATTTTTGGGTGTGCCGTAGCGTTTGACTCAGTCTATCTCGGTAACTATGCGCGCAACGACTGTGCGTGGTATCGTTTTAAAGCTCTCGACGAGATCTATTCAAATATAAGAAGAACATTTCGTAGTGGTTTGAATTCAAAACTTAAAAAAATGTTTTCATGTGAACCGATGAACACGTTTGACAATATCGCGGTTTATCTGAATAACAGTGACTGCAAAACGACTGCGCGTGGTATCGTGTTAAATCTCCTGACGAGATCTATTCAAATATATAAAAAACATATCGCCGTGATTTAAACATTTTTTTTAATTGTTCTCGTGGGGGAAGGGGTTTAACATTTTCGAAAATGTCGCGGAATACGCAGAATGAACTCAAGCAAAAGTAGAGAAAATCAAAACGAAGGGCAAGAGCAAGTGATTAGGAATGCAAGAAACCCAAGAAGACAGAGCACCATTTCGGGTAATTCGTGTATCGATCCGCTTTTTGTTCGGAATGTATCCAGCAGTATTTGTAAAACTTATGCAAGCTACTTTTCATATCAAAGACCTGTGTTGGCTACAAGAAATTAAATTAACGCTTTCAAACCCTACTGGGCTATCTCATTTCAACTCTCCGATTTGTAAATCGTAGTCCTACGTTCCAAATTGAAGGCTCAATCAGAACTGAGGCGAACCGTACGCTTTTTTACCACTGTCTTCAGCATTGGGCTGTCCCGCTTTACCATATTACGTGCCTTATCCTGCTGCAATTGTGGTGTTGTCGCTCCTAGGATTTTCCGCTCTGCCAAAACATCAACTGAAGTTGATCGAAGCAGTTGCAATGGGGCGGAATTTTCCCAAACTGCCTTGATGCTAACATGTTATCCTATGACCGTGTCACATTAAAATTCAGTGAGATCTGTCGCATGACCATTCTACTGTTCTTGCTTGCCTGTGAAATGACATGTCGTTAAGATGGCATACTACGACCGTTCCACGTTGAAAGTCGCCGAGCTCTGCCGTACGGCCCATTCTACTGATCATTCTTGTCTATAAACTGACTTGTTGCTAACATGGCATCCTATCACCATGCCGCATTAAAAGTCACTGATCACTGCAGTACTGCCCATTTTACTATTCATTCTTGTCTATGGACTAACTTGTTGTTAAGATGGTATCCTGTGATTGCGCCACGTTGAAAGTCACCGAGCTCTACCATACGGCCCACTCTACTGTTCATGCTTGTCTAACTGACTTGTTGCTAACACGGCATCATATGATCGTGCCACGTTAAAAGTCACCTAGATGTGCCGTACGGCCCATTCTACTGTCCATGCCTGTCTATGAACTGACTTGTTGCTAAGATGGAATCCTATGACTGTGCGACGTTAAAAGTCACTGAGCTCTGTCGTACGGCCCATTCTACTGTGCATGCTTGTCTATGAATTAACTTGTTTGCTAAGATGGTATCCTATGACAGTGCGACGTTGAAAGTCACTGACCTCTGCTGTACGGCCCATTCTGCTATGCATGCTTGTCTATGAATTAACTTGTTGCTAAGATGGTATCCTACGACAGTGCAACGTTGAAGGTCACTGAGCTCTGCCGTACGGCCCATTCTGCTGTGCATGCTTGTCTATGAATTAACTTGTTGTTAAGATGGTATCCTATGACAGTGCGACGTTAAAAGTCACTGAGCTCGGCCGTACGGCCCATTCTGCTGTTCATGCTTGTCTATGAATTAACTTGTTACTAAGATGGTATCCTATGACAGTGCTACGTTGAAAGTCACTGAGCTCGGCCGTACGGCCCATTCTGCTGTGCATGCTTGTCTATGAATTAACTTGTTGCTAAGATGGTATCCTACGACAGTGCGACGTTGAAAGTCACTGAGCTCGGCCGTACGGCCCATTCTGCTGTTCATGCTTGTCTATGAATTAACTTGTTACTAAGATGGTATCCTATGACAGTGCTACGTTGAAAGTCACTGAGCTCGGCCGTACGGCCCATTCTGCTGTGCATGCTTGTCTATGAATTAACTTGTTGCTAAGATGGTATCCTACGACAGTGCGATTTTGAAAGTCACTGAGCTCTGCCGTACGGCTCATTCTGATGTGCATGCTTGTCTATGAATTAACTTGTTGCTAAGATGGTATCCTACGACAGTGCGACGTTGAAAGTCACTGAGCTCGGCCGTACGGCCCATTCTGCTGTTCATGCTTGTCTATGAATTAACTTGTTACTAAGATGGTATCCTATGACAGTGCTACGTTGAAAGTCACTGAGCTATAAGCAGTCGCCCGTCCCATTCTGCTGTGCATGCTTGTCTATGAATTAACTTGTTGCTAAGATGGTATCCTACGACAGTGCGATTTTGAAAGTCACTGAGCTCTGCCGTACGGCTCATTCTGATGTGCATGCTTGTCTATGAATTAACTTGTTGCTAAGATGGTATCCTACGACAGTGCGACGTTGAAAGTCACTGAGCTCCGCCGTATGGCCCATTCTGCTATTCATACTTGTCTACGGACTGACTTGTTGCTAACATGACATCATATGACCGTGCCACGTTGAATGACACTAAGCTCTGCCGTACGACCCATTCTACTGTTCATGCTTGTTTATGAACTGTGTTGTTGCTAAGATGGCATCCTATGCCCGTGCTACGTTGAATGAGACTAAGCTCTGCCGTACGGCCTATTCTGCTGTGCATGCTTGTCTATGAATTAACTTGTTGCTAAGATGGTATCCTACGACTGTGCGACGTTGAAAGTCACTGAGCTCTGCCGTACGGCCCATTCTGCTGTGCATGCTTGTCTATGAATTAACTTGTTGCTAAGATGGTATCCTACGACAGTGCGACGTTGAAAGTCACTGAGCTCTGCCGTACGGCCCATTCTGCTGTGCATGCTTGTCTATGAATTAACTTGTTGCTAAGATGGTATCCTATGACATTGCGACGTTGAAAGTCACTGAGCTCCGCCGTATGGCCCATTCTGCTATTCATACTTGTCTACGGACTGACTTGTTGCTAACATGACATCATATGACCGTGCCTCGTTGAATGACACTAAGCTCTGTCGTACGACCCATTCTACTGTTCATTATTGTTTATGAACTGTGTTGTTGCTAAGATGGCATCTTATGCCCGTGCTACGTTGAATGAGACTAAGCTCTGCCGTACTGCCCATTCTGCTGTGCATGCTTGTCTATGAATTAACTTGTTGCTAAGATGGTATCCTACGACAGTGCGACGTTGAAAGTCACTGAGCTCTGCCGTACGGCCCATTCTGCTGTGCATGCTTGTCTATGAATTAACTTGTTGCTAAGATGGTATCCTACGACTGTGCGACGTTGAAAGTCACTGAGCTCTGCCGTACGGCCCATTCTGCTGTTCATGCTTGTCTATGAATTAACTTGTTGCTAAGATGGTATCCTACGACTGTGCGACGTTGAAAGTCACTGAGCTCTGCCGTACGGCCCATTCTGCTGTGCATGCTTGTCTATGAATTAACTTGTTGCTAAGATGGTATCCAACGACAGTGCGACGTTAAAAGTCACTGAGCTCTGCCGTACGGCCCATTCTGCTGTGCATGCTTGTCTATGAATTAACTTGTTGCTAAGATGGTATCCTATGACAGTGCGACGTTAAAAGTCACTGAGCTCTGCCGTACGGCCCATTCTGCTGTGCATGCTTGTCTATGAATTAACTTGTTGCTAAGATGGTATCCTATGACAGTGCGACGTTAAAAGTCACTGAGCTCTGCCGTATGGCCCATTCTGCTGTTCATGCTTGTCTATGAAATAGCTTGTTGCTAAGATGAAATCCTATGACTGTGCGCGACGTTGGAAGTTTGGAAGTCACTGAGCTCCACCGTATGGCCCATTCTGCTGTTCATGTTGTCTATGAATTAACTTGTTGCTAAGATGGCATCTTATGCCTGTACTACGTTGAATGAGACTAAGCTCTGCCGTACGTCCCATTCCAGTGCTCATCCTTTTTATGAACTGTGTTCTTCCTGTGATGGACTTTTAACGTGGCACGGTCATAGGATGTCATCTTAGCAACAAGTCAATTCATCAAAAAGCATGAACAGTAGCATAGGCCGTACGGCACAGCTCAGGGAGTTTGAACGTGGCGCAATCATAGGAGGCCATCATAGCAAGAAGAGAGTTCACAGACAAGTATGAATAGTTGAATGGGCAGTAACGCAGATCTTAGTGACTTTCAACGTGGCACGGCCATAGGATGCCATCTTAGCAAGAAGACAGTTCATAGACAAGTATGAGCAGTAGAACGGGCTATACGGCAAAGCTAAGTGACTTTCGACGTGGCACTACCACAGAATGCCATCTTAGCAACAAATCAGTTCACAGATAAGCATGAACAGCAGAATGGGCCGTACGGCAGAGCTCGGTGGCTTTAAACGTGGCACGGTCATAGGATGCCATTTTAGCAACAAGTATTTGATAGGCATGTAAGATTAGTAGAATGGACCGTACGCAGAGCTCGGTGAGTTTCAACATGGCACGGTCAAAGATGCCATCTTGTTGTGCCGTCTTTAGCCATCTGTCTGCCAGTTCTTCGATTCCTAGGCGGTACTAATTGTTGTCCTTCGAGGCGGAGAACTCCTTCACCCCAGCTTCCATCTCCTCATGGTTTTTGAAGTGCAGCTAGCGACGGAAGTGGGCCATGGACCGGAACAAGTAATAATCCGATGGGGGCAGAATCCGGATTATATGCTGGTTGTGGAATCAGTTCGATGCCCTCAAGTTCCTATAGTCTTGCTTGGTCGTTTGGGTGGTATCATTGTCGTGCAGCTTGAGAGCTTACTTTCTTGTTTTAGTCCCAGGTACCTCTCCTCCAAAACGGCATACATCCGGTGTTGTTTTTCAGAGTAGAGTTTCGCGTTGATGGTCCAACCGTCGGGAACAAATTTGTAAAGCGTTACCTCCTCGAAATTCCACCAGACGCAGAGCATCGCCTTGTGCTCGAAGCGCCCACGCTGGGCAACAGGTTCAGTAAGGTGGCCCAGAGAACAAGAACGGGTGGAATAATAATTTAAGCTCACAACGATTGCTGTTGTGTGTTAGGATTAAGGAAATAGATCCACTTTTCATCGCACGTAACATTTCTCTTGATCAAGCATACATACATACATACATACAGCGGGTTTCCTAGGGATTTCCTGCACACTTCCACTCGGAGGTTTGCTTCAGCTGGCGTCAGTTCGCCAGGGACAATGCGGCAGCTCCTGTAGACTTTGCCGAGGTCCTGAAGGGGACGAACCACGGTGGTCTGTGATATGCCCAGCTCGCCTGATAATCTCCGGGTGCTTGTTGTCGGATTTGCCTCAACAGTTCGTCGCACGGCTTCCGAATCTACGGTTCGCGGACTACCTTACCTTGGCTGATCTTCGAGGTTTCTGTCACCTGAGAGAAAGTTCTTGAACCATCTGTGGTCAACGGAACCTTTCCCTTTCGCATGACAAATGTTTTGTGTTGCTTGAGCAGTGTTATGGCCGAGTTCAAACTCGTAAAGCAGAAGTTCCCTAAGTATCCGGTTGTGGCTGTTCGTGTTTCAGGCGTGCCAATCAGAGACGGAACAACATGCAATTCTGTTCTCAGTAACGACTACGACTTTATATAGCTTTCGACTGACTGCAGGGCGCGACTTGAACTAGTTTAAACACGTGACATACCCACCGAAACACATGCGTTTATGCAAATATTTCAAAAATTTCGACTCACCCTCTATAGCTTTCAGGGTCGTTTATGGGTCCCCAGCCCTCTACTGTGCGCAATGGATGGGACGTATTTGGCCATATGCCCATATTCCAAATGGGTTTCCCGACATACAAAGTTTTCACCGAGAAAAACATTTTATTAATTCAACAAAACGTTTTGTCGATATACAGTCAAAAAATATTTTTTTTGAATTTGCAAAATTATTTTGTTGAAAATTATTGTTGATTTAACAAAATTTATTGTTATCACGACAAAGCGTTTTGTTCATTTCACAAAATGATTAGGTCGATTTTGGGGAATTTGTTTGATCTAACAAAACATATTGTTATCATAACAAAATGTTTTGTAGGATCAAACAAATTCCCCAAAATCGACCTAATCATATTGTTAAATGAACAAAACGCTTTGTAGTGATAACAATAAATTTTGTTAAATTATTGCTATCACGACAAAACATTTGTTATGATAACAATATGTTTTGTTGGATCAAACAAATTCACAAAAATCGACCTAATCATTTTGTTAAATGAACAAATCGCTTTGTCGTGATAACAATAAATTTTGTTAAATTATTGTTATCACGACAAAACATTTGTTATGATAACAACATATTTTGTCGGATCAAACAAATTTCCAAAAATCGACCTAATCATTTTGTTAAATGAACAAATCACTTTGTCGTGATAACAATAAATTTTGTTAAATTATTCTTATCACGACAAAACATTTGTTATGATAACAATATGTTTTGTTGGATCAAACGAATTCCCCAAAATCGACCTAATCATTTTGTGAAATGAACAAAACGCTTTGTCGTGATAAGAATAAATTTTGTTAAATCAACAATAATTTTCAACAAAATAATTTTGCAAATTCAACAAAAATTTTTGTTGACTGTATATCGACAAAGAGTTTTCTTGAATTAATAAAACGTTTTTCTCAGTGAAAACTTTGTATAACCATAATTTACAACAAAATAATTTTGCAAATTCAAAAAATGTTGTTAACTGTATATCGACAATTTTTTTTTTTTTTTTTTTTTTTTTTGTATTAACAAAACGTTTTTCTCAGTGTTCTTTTCGTTTTGGGACAAGATAAGTAAGTTTGCGTAAAAGCAACTCAAAAAATGTCCTTTTTAAAGCTTTGTGGTCGCAAGCCTTCCATTAACAGAAGAATGAGGCTTGTCATATATAGTATTATTCATTTTTATAAATACTTTGCGATTTGCGGAACGGAGAACAAATATCCTGAAGCATAACTGCTTCTGACATGCTGAGATATATTATTTTTCGCGAATTTTCCAGACAAAGGAAAGTTAAAAATTCGAAAAACACCATTAGTAGGAAGAAGATAAACTAGAAGTTATAAATTTTTCACTTCGTGTATACACTAACTGCACTTCGAGTTGAAAGTGCTTTGCTCGAAGAGCAGTATTTGCTCGGTTTCGGAAAGATGGATCTGTTCCAATTTCACGGGTCAATGCTCAACGGAATAAAATCCCTGCATAAATGTTTACTTTGGATGCCACTTTAGCCATCGGAAGAGGATAAAAACAATCGTGCTGCAGTAATATCCCGGTGTCCCGATTTATTGGGGTGAGGGATCCTTCAGTCATTCTTTAAAGCCAAATCCGGTAAACCAAAATACGGAGGAAATCAAATAAATTTATAGGCACGGTTTTCTTTCTCTGTCTTGCAGATGCGTGGAAAAGTTATATAGCAGCTACTTGCCAAGATGATCAAATCCCGTTAAAGTGGCATGAAGCGTACATGAGCCTAGAGTTAAGCCAGATAAAAATGGTTGTCCCGTTGTACAGGATACTTAGCAATTATTTCAGAGAGTATTTGAATTAAATCAAGAAACAGAAACATGCTTTATTTTTTTGTTTAAGAATTATTCAACATGAGAAGTTGTCGTTCACCTACGTAAATAAAAGTTCGCGAAAACCAAAAAGAGAAGTACACATACCAGCCACTGAATTAGTGAGACTTTCTGCCTGAAAGAGTCATAGCACTAGAACTGATAACTCGGGTACAGTTGGCAAATTTTGAGCGAAGATATTACAAAATCTAAGCTCATTAAGGCGTCTATTGTATAACAAATTCTAAAAAAAGAAGGCGATAACTTCCAGAACAAAAGTACGAAACATTCTAATAAAGGAATGCCTGAAATTTATCATGAACTACTTTCCTTCACGCCTTCACGTTGGTTGTGATCAGGTTGCATGTAAACAATGCGGAAAGACACACACAGATCGGAAACCACGTTTTCCATTTTCTATCGCGAAAGAGAGACACACACCCACACATATACACAAACTTCCTTTTATTATTATAGATTCAGCAAGTATTAGCTAACAGACGGAGTCTTTCCATTTCTTCATTTTTCAATTCAAACGGTTTTTTTTAATTAATGTTAGTGAGCCGACTTTCGTGAAACGGTTCAAGTAAAAGGCCATCTAGTTTTGATTGTAATTCCTCAATGACAAGGAATTTCGGTGATCGGAAGGCATTAAAACCTGACCATGTACGATGTCCAATCGCATGCCAAAAATCACGGTGATCGGATGTGTCATCCCGTACCTATGCCCGAACAACTTATTGTCTCGCGTCTCGTAAAGAGAGCTCCGATACTTTGCTCAATGACATACCTAAAAATATTTTCCGCCATGCATTTGCACAGCTGTCCCATCGTTGCACAAGTCCTTGTATTTCTGCGGTATGGAAGGAGGCAGGCTGCTGCTGCTCCAACCAGTTATCTACAGCTTCACGCATCTGTTCATCCTAAGTGTAATGGCATCTGAGAAATTTTTTCATAGGTCGTAAAATGCGAAAATCGCAGGCAGATAAGTCAAGACTATACGCCGCATGTTGCAGGACGTACCAGCAAAAGTGTAGCAATGTCGTTTGCGTGGTAACTGCCGTATGCGACCTGGCGTTTTCGTGCAGAAGCACAATACCATGAGTGAGGTTACGACGTCTCTTGTTTTTGATGGCTTGTCGAAGCTTTATTAAAGTTCAACAGACACATTTATTGAAGTTCAACAGACAGCGTGCTGCAGTTTCTTACATGATCGGGAGACTTGCGGAGGAGGAGAGGACTCTGTTGAATATTTCCCTCAATGATTCGTCTATTGGACTTGATGCTGAGAGGGTCGGAGGAGGACTGGGAATCATCATTAAGTTGTTTGTTTGTGTTATTTGAAAATATGTTGTAATTTTTAGTAAATTATGTTGTAATTTTTTATGAATTATGTTGTAATTTTTAGTGAATTATGTTGTAATTTTAAGTGAATTATGTTGTAATTTTTTTGAATTATGTTGTAAATTTTAATGAATTATGCTGTAATTTTCAGTGAATTATGTAATTTTTAGTGAATTATGTGTACTTTTTAGTGAATTATGTTGTAATTTTGAGTGAGTTATGTTGTAATTTTGAGTGAATTATGTTGTAATTTTGAGTGAATTATGTTGTAATTTTTAGTGAATTATGTTGTAATTTTAAATGAATTATGCTGTAATTTTTTGTGAATTATGTATTTTTAGTTAATTATGTCATTTTTAGTGAATTATGTGTACTTTTTAGTGAATTATGTTGTAATTTTTAGTGAATTATGTTGTAATTTTAAATGAATTATGTTGTAATTTTATTGAATTATGTTCTATTATGCTGTAATTTTTAGTGAATTATGTAATTTTTAGTGAATTATGTCATTTTTAGTGAATTATGTCATTTTTAGTGAATTATGTGTACTTCTGAGTGAATTATGTTGTAATTTTGAGTGAAATATGTTGTAATGTTTAGTGACTTATGTTGTAATTTTAGTGAATTATGTTGTAATTTTAAATGAATTATGTTGTAATTTTATTGAATTATGTTGTAATTTTTAATGAATTATGCTGTAATTTTTAGTGAATTATGTAATTTTTAGTGAATTATGTGTACTTTTTAGTGAATTATGTTGTAATTTTTAGTGAATTATGTTGTAATTTTAAATGAATTATGTTGTAATTTTATTGAATTATGTTCTATTATGCTGTAATTTTTAGTGAATTATGTAATTTTTAGTGAATTATGTCATTTTTAGTGAATTATGTCATTTTTAGTGAATTATGTGTACTTCTGAGTGAATTATGTTGTAATTTTGAGTGAATTATGTTGTAATTTTGAGTGAATTATGTTGTAAATTTAGTGAATTATGTTGTAATTTTAAATGAATTACGTTGTAATTTTATTGAATTATGTTGTAATTTTTAATGAATTATGTTGTAATTTTTAGTGAATTATGTAATTTTTAGTGAATTATGTGTACTTTTTAGTGAATTATGTTGTAATTTTTAGTGAATTATGTTGTAATTTTAAATGAATTATGTTGTAATTTTATTGAATTATGTTCTAATTTTTAATGAATTATGCTGTACTTTTTAGCGAATTATGTAATTTTTAGTGAATTATGTCATTTTTAGTGAATTATGTGTACTTTTTAGTTAATTATGTTGTAATTTTGAGTGATTTATGTTGTAATTTTTAGTGAATTATGTTGTAATTTTTAGTGAATTATGTTGTAATTTTAAATGAATTATGTCATTTTTAGTGAATTATGTAATTTTTAGTTCAATGTTGTAATTTTAGTTCAATGTATTTTTTAGTGAAATGGATTACTTAATGTGATTTAGTAATTCAATTATCTACATAAGCTTGGATTGAATGTGTACATAAGTGTGATATTAATTTAACATTGATTTTACGATATCATTGACTATATAATATTTTGGGTTTGACTTTTAACTTGATGTATAACATTTGTTATTAATTATTTTTCTACGTGATGTAAGTTGATTTGGGAATTGAAAAATGTTGATGTTCAATTATTGGTGTGATTATGTGGAGTTTAGTTTTGTGTTGTTGAATACTTTTTTGTTTTGTTTGGCATCCTTCTTTTGAAAGATTGTACTAATATGTGTGTATTTGGATTAGAGGGGCTTTTTTCCCCCGAATGTAATTGGTTCTTTTAATCCCTGTGAAGCCGATCGGCGGTACAGGCTTTATAATAAATTACCATGTACTATACCATTAAAGTTCAGAAATTGATGGTTGATCCTTTCGGAAGCCACTCATTGGTCCTCGATGGTCAAAGAACAGAGTGAGCATCACCTTTCCTGCAGAAACGATGGACCGTAATTTTCTCGACGGTGACGATGATATACGTTTCTAATGCATGCTCTGGTGTTTTGACTCTGACTCGAAATGAGGATACCAGCTTCTATCGCCAACAATAATGCGTAGCAAGAAATCTTCACCTTCTTCATGGCAGCGGAACAGAAGCTTTAATGATAGTCCTATTCGTTTACTCATTTCTTCATCGGACGGATGTTTCGGTACCCACGTGGTGCAGACCTTACGATATTCAAGGTGCAAATGCATGATCGTAATGACACTTCCGATGCTCTCACCCGAACTGTTCGGCAGTTCTCGGATCGTGATTCGTGATTCTTCGGTTGGCCTTTACTGAAGAATCCGTACGTGCAATCGTCGTGACTGAAACAGGACGAAGTGGTGATTGTAATCTTGGCTTGTCTGCAGCGCTTGTTCGTCCACTTCGAAAGAGCTGGAACCACCGCATTACAGTAGAGCGAGGCCGCGGCTGGCCTAGTGGTCAACGTTCGTGAGTGCCACGGAGATGACTTGAGGTTCGATCTTGTGCAGGTACGAACACTCGAACCACTAAATGCCCGCCGTGCGTCGGATGGGCTCGTTAAGCCTACGGATCCCGGGTACCCCCCCCATCCCTTCGGCAATAAATAAGGGCGTCTTCCTCCCCCTTTCTACCTCGCTTCCATGTCACTTTCCTATTGGGCACTCTAACCCTAATCTCCTAGCTTCCTATTTCTAAGGGTTGTTTAAGACCCGGGTCAGACACTCCCTTCCTAAAATGCTCTACATATGATATGATCTGATTACAGTGCTTCGTATAAGATAGCAGGCCCATGCACTGCCTTCATTCCTCTGGCGTTTTCTACGGTTTCAAAAACTGAATTACAGCGCGTAGAACAATTTTTTTTATTTTTTTTTATTTTTTATTTTTTTATTTTTTTTTTTATTTTTTTTTTATTTTTATTTTTTTTTATTTTTTTTTTTAGTTGGATGTTTGACGAACACCGAGAGTAACTCAATGGGTTATAAGCAGTCGCCCGTCCCTAATTTAGGGCCACTGGTTCCAGGGAATGGATAAAGCCAGTGTCGTAAGACAAACACAACACCCACGACTCACGGGATTCGAACCCGGACCCTTCTCGGACCAATGGTCATAAGCCAGCGCTTAGACCACTACGTCACCGGAGTGGCGAGCAAATTTGAACGTATCCATCAGAGCTGAGACGGGCCGAGCCCGAGCCCGAAAACCCGAAGCAGAGCCCGTGCACGAATCGAGCTCGCGCTGTAGAATATATACTGTGGTTCGGGCTCGGGCTCTTAGAGAGCGGGAGAGCGAGATAATTTTTTTTATATAAAAATGTGATTTTATATGATTTACCAAATGAGACACTTTATTGGTGGTAAAGGGAATTCTTCGGGAACTGGTTCAAGTTGAGGAGCGGGCATTCCAGATGGCTATTTATTCCGGGCTTGAGTAGAAAATACCATAGGCCGGGCTTTAGTGTGTTTCTGCATAGAAGAAAAATCTTTTTGAAGAACTATAGATATTGAATAGTTGATAGCATGCCGACGAAAATTTACCCCGTACCTCCACGCAGTAGCTCTCTGCTAATTCTATTTAGCAATGTACATATCGCAGCGCATTATGGCGTGATGATATTAGCATTGTTTGAGCAACATAATAATTCCAGCACCGCCCGATCGCTTTGGATGTCCGGCCTTCCAACGCACTTCAGGCGAATACGAAGGGTCAAAGCAAATCGTACAGTTACACTATAAAAATAGATAGAGGTCCCTTCTCCACTCCCCATTTGAGAAATACATTGGTTAATTGCAGGAAGAGGGGAGACTGGAAGTGTCGAAAAGGAGATGTCTAATTCCGCGAAGCATTTGATGTAGGACTATGTCTAATTCCGCGGAGCATTTTGACGTAGGACTATGTCTAATTCCACGGATCATTTTGACGTAGGACTATGTCTAATTCCGCGGAGCATTTTGACGTAGGACTACGTCTAATTTCGCGGAGCATTTTGATGTAGGACTATGTCTAATTCCGCGGAGAATTTTGACGTAGGACTATGTCTAATTCCGCAGAGAATCTTGACTTAGGACTACGTCTAATTCTGCGGAGCATTTTGACGGAGGACTATGTCTAGTTCCGCGGAGCATTTTGACGTAGGACTATGTCAAATTCCGCGGAAAATTTTGATGTAGGACTACGTCTAATTCCGCGGAGCATTTCAACGTAGGACTATGTCTAATTCCGCGGAGCATTTTGATGTAGGACTATGTCTAATTCCGCAAAGCATTTTGATGTAGGGCTATGTCTAATTCGGCAAAGCATTTTGACGTAGGACTATGTCTAATTTCGCGGAGCATGAGGCGACTTACGGCCGACCGTCTGTGACCAAAATAGGTCGCGATTGAAATAATCATAGTGTTAAAAATACGTGCCGCACACTAATCGTGTTAGCATATTCGTAAACAGCATGGAGACCGATTCGCGCACTGTGCAACACATCGTACGATCGACGCTCCCTTCGGTTTCTTTGAGCGGGACAGATGATGCAATATCTCTTCGCGCTTGTCTCAGTCTATGAAGGCTACCGTGAGCGCAACACGACTGTGCGTAGTATCGTTTTAAAGCTTTTAACTAGATCTATTCAAATATATGAAAAACACTTCGCAGTGGTTTGAACTGAACATTTTAAAAATTATATTCTTGAGGACCGATGAAAACTTTTGACAACGTCGCAGAGTCTTCATCTCAAAGACTACAGTCTAGTGACGATTATATACAGGGTGATTCAGAACTCTTCAGACAAACTTTAACGGGTGGTAGATCACACTGTAACAAACATTTTTCGTATAGCAATGTATGGGCGCAAGTGACGCGTTGAGGCACAAACACAAGAAATAGACATGACGGGAAACATAAATTGTGTATTTACAACATCGTTGACACGTGCTTCTTTACAGCAATGCTTATAAAAATTGCTCAAAATTGCGTCCAGTAATATATGCGTGGTAGCGTTGACGGAGTGATTGGCGTACAGTTTCAAAGATTCCAGGTATATCTCGCACACGTGCAGCCTCAATGGATATTCGAGCGACGAGGTCCTCAACACAGTCAACTGGAGTCTCGTAAACGAGGGCCTTCAGATGTCCCCATAAGAAGTAATCGAGTCTCGATAAATCGGGCGATCGGGGTGGGCAACGGACTGGTCCACCACGGCCAATCCATCGCGCCCCAAAAGTGGCATCCAGGTAATTGCGTACATTAATGCTGAAATGGGCTGGCGCCCCGTTGTGCTGAAACCACAGTCCTTTTCGGACGGCCAGTGGTACATCTTGAAGCAATTCTGGTAAAACCTCTTCCAGAAAAATACGATTACATCTGTCATCGAGTCGCGTTGGTAGCAGATACAGGCCAAGCAGATGCATAATGTGCAAGCCTACCTACTGCCCTCTACCGGCACCAGTACACGCCAATCACTCCGTCGACGCTGCCACGCATGTATTACTGTTGGTGGACGCAATTGTTAGCAATTATTGTAAACATTGCTGTAAAGAAGCACTTGTCAACGATGCTGTAAGTACACAATATATGTTTCCTTTCATGTCTTTTTCTTGTGCTTGTGCCACAACACGTCACTTACGCCCAGACATTCCTATACAAAAAATGTTGGTTGCTGCGTGCACTACCACCCCTTTAAGTTTGTCCCATGAGTTCTGAATCACCCTGTATATTAAGATAATACAACGCAGTTTGTCACAAATATTTACTTTTTCAAGTCGACCATGGTTTCGCTGGGTATTGGCCTTGCTTCATCAGGTAGAATGGCCTGATGAAGCTAGGTCAATACTTGTACCAAGACCATCTTGCACTCGCCATTAAAACTCTTACCCGGCCCATCTGGAACTCGGCATTCGTCCTGATGAAGCTAGGTCAATACTCGTACCGGGATCATCTTGTACTCGCCATTAAAACTCTTATCCGGCTCATCTGAAACTCGCCATCGGTCTTGATGAAGCAAGGTCAATACTCGTATGAGGACCATCTTGTACTCGCCATTAAAACTCTTACCCGGTCCATCTGGAACTCGACATTCGTCCTGATGAAGCTAGGTCAATTTCCTTACCGGGACCATCTTGTACTCGCCATTAAAACTCTTATCCGGCCCATCTGGAACTCGCCATTCGTCCTGATCAAGCAAGGTCAATACTCGTACCAAGACCATATTGTACTCGCCATTAAAACTCTTATCTGGCCCATGTAGAACTCGTCATTCGTCCTGATGAAGCAAGGTCAATACTCGTACCAAGACCATATTGTACTCGCCATTAAAACTCTTATCCGGCCCATCTGGAACTCGCCATTCGTCATGATGAAGCTAGGTCAATACTCGTACCGGGACCATCTTGTACTCGCCATTAAAACTCTTATCCGGCCCATATGGAACTCGCCATTCGTCCTGATCAAGCAAGGTCAATACTCGTACCGGGACCACCTTGTACTCGCCATTAAAACTCTTATCCGGCCCATCTGGAACTCGCCACTCGTCCTGATGAAGCTAGGTCAATACTCGTACCGGGACCATCTTGCACTCGCCCTTAAAACTGTTACCCGGCCCATCTGGAACTCGCCATTCGTCCTGATGAAGCATGGTCAATACCCAGCGAAACCATGGTCGACTTGAAAAAATAAATTTCTGTGACAAACTACGTTGTATTATCTTAATATAAATATCGCAGTTTATCTGGACAACCGTAAGTGCGAAACGACTGTGCGTGATATCGTTTTAAAGCTCTCGACGAGATCTATTAAAATATATAAAGAACATTTGTTGAACGGGATTCACACCTAAATACAATAAACAAATCTATACATACTCCGTTTATTGGGGTAAAAGTATATTTAAAGAAGAAATACAAGGGAAAATTGTATCTCCCGAGCTTTCGCTCTCCAACCGGGTGGCTTTCTCAAGGGTTGCAGACGTTACTAACAAGTCTGGCGAGTATAAACCAAACATTTCGAAACACTGGTTTTCGGGAACGTCGTATTTTGAAACTGTATGCTCGAGAAACGAGGTGATACACGGGTTTCTTTCATATGAAGAATCATCTGAGCTTGTTCCTCCACGTGGACGGAATATCAACAGATTGGGTATCGTTGCATGCGTAGGGATGTGTGGAGATATCAATACTTTCTCTGATCAGTGTACCTTTGTAGCGAGTATACGGCGCAATTATCTTTACTTTATCCCATAACGGGACGGCGTTGTTTTTTGGGTTTTTTTTTGTGCTACTTCTTTAGACAAGGCTGTTAAGGTCTTTCCCAGTCTGATGTCTCTTATGTGCTCCTTCGACCTTACAGCAATCGACCTTTTCGTCACTCCCATGTAAATTAATGACGAACCGTTATGGGATAAGGTAAAGATAATTGTGCCGTATACTGGCTACAAAGGTGCACTGATCAGAGAAAGTATTGAGATCTCCACACATACCTACGCATGCGACGATACCCAATCTGTTGATATTCCGTCCGCGTGGAGGAACATGCTGAGATGTTTCTCCGCATGAAAGAAACCCGTGTGTCACCTCGTTTCTCCAGCATACAGTTTTGAAATACGACGTTCCCGAGCACCAGTGTTTCGAGTGTTTCAGTTTGTCAGATTGAAGTGTTTCGAAATGTTTTGTTTATACTCGCCAGACTTGTTAGTAACGTCTGCAATCCTTGAGAAAGCCTCTCGGTTGGAGAGCGAAAGCTTGGGAGATACAATTTTTCCTTGTATTTCTTCTTTAAATACACCTTCACACCAATAAACGGAGTATTTATAGAATTTGTTTATTTTATAAAGAACATATCGCAGTGGTTTGAACTGCACAATAATTGTTTCCTTGTGAACCGGTGAACACCTTTGAAAATATCGCAGTCTATCTGGACAACCGTGAGTGCAAAACGACTGTGCGCGTTATCGTTTTAAAGCTCTCGACGAGATCTATTCAAATGTGTGAAGAACATACCTCAGTGGTTTAAACTAAGATTTGTAAAATTTGTTTTCGTGTGAACGGATTAACATGTTTGATAATACCGCGGAGTTCGCAGAATGAACGCAAGCAAAAGTGTAGAAAATCAAAACCAGAGTCAACAGCACGTGACGACGAAAATAAGAAGCTCAAGGAAACTGCAGCCTAAATAACTACAGAGTATCGAGAACGCCTGAAAGGAGCCACCGTTGAACAAAAACTAACAGAACGGTCAAACTCGGACCCGGCCAATCTCGAACTCTCTCATTTCAACTCTCCGATCTCCAAGTCGTAGTTCTACGTTCCAAACAGACGGCTCAATCACAACAGAGCCTATCTGATTTTTTACGCTTTGCAACCGTAGGTTGAAGAAGCGTATATGCTCCAGCTTTGTTTTTCTGTCTGTCTGCCTTTCCGCACGATAACTCTCGTAAAAATGGTTCGATTTCGATGAAATTTAGTATGTGGTATATGGGACCACCCGGGGACGAGCCTTATAGAAAATAGGCGAAATGAGTCAAGACAAAGGAGCGGGATCCATTCCATTGCCTTATGTGTCATAACTTACGTAAAAATGCTTAGATTGCAACAAAACTTTTGCATGTTGTTCAGGAGGTATACCGAACCACTCCTGTTTAATATCATCGAAATAGAGACAAAGGTCAGGACACAGAAGCGAGACTTATTCCGCAGCCAGTATCCTCATAACATGACTAAAATGCTTCTATTGCTGCAAACCATTAGTACACTGGTGTACAAAAATTCAGGACGAAGAGGAGAAATCAGCATAACAGCGGAAAGAGAAGGCAGAACGGACCAAAATATCACTCAGGAGATAGACCAGGGTCCGGTACGGTAGGGTATGTGCATATATGCAGCATGACGTAGGGCGGGGGAGTGTCGGAACGGTATAAAGCACACGGATGGTGTACGCTCAGCAATTCGGTGACAGCTATTGCACGGTGTACATCGGTTTGAACGAAGTCGAGTTGCTGCCACCGTGTGATATGGCCAACAGGCAATCCAGTAGACGGCATATGAATGACTTTACCCGAGGTTACGTCATTGGGAAGTTGGAAGATGGTCGAAGTGTGACTACTGTGACCGGGATCGCTCACAGAATCGTTTCTCGAGCTTGGAGAGCATTTCAAACGACAGGAACAGCTGTCCGAGAACTTAGTAGTGGTCGCCCACGAGCAACCACGGCGGCGGACGACCGGTATATTGTCCTACAGGCGAAGAAGCGACAGACGGCAGACAGCGGGAGAAATCGCAAGGCACATGCAGCAGACAACTGGACGTCCGTTATCGCGTTTTACCGTGGCCAGGAGGCTGCACAAAGGTGGTCTATTTGCACGACGACCAGTACGGTGTGTGCCATTAACGCCTGCTCATCAGGGACGGCGGTTTCTGTGTTGCCAGGATCACAAGAACTGGACACATCAGCAATGGGGTCGAGTTCTCTTTACGGATGGGAGCCGATTTAGTCTGACGAGCGATTCTGGACGTATGCACATCTGGAAAGAGCAAGGAACACGCAATCACACTTCCAACATCATCGAAAGGGACCGGTTTGGAGGTGGCGGAGTTCTCGTTTGGGGC
This sequence comes from Macrothele yani, assembly GCA_039090855.1. Classification (NCBI taxonomy): domain Eukaryota; kingdom Metazoa; phylum Arthropoda; class Arachnida; order Araneae; family Macrothelidae; genus Macrothele; species Macrothele yani. The sequence goes on along the minus strand of CM077032.1, from coordinate 16,121,341 downwards.
GGTATCATGCTTGGTAGCCGTACTGACCAAGGTACTTAGAAAGAGGAGAGGTAGTTCCAATCGCCTTTATTTCCGTGCCGCCGGCGAGCTGACACCCTACGAGCTCGAGTGTGACGTCACAGTGGCCATAAACGATCTCTTGAGCATTTTTTTTGATTGGATTTTTAACGACCACCGTGAGCAACTCAATGGGCTATAAGCAGCCGCCCGTCCCTTATTCAGGGTCACTGGTTCCAGGGAAGGGAGAGAGCCAGTGCCGTAAGACAAACACAACATCCATGCCTCACCGGGATTCGAACCCGGACCCCTTTCGGACGAATGATCAGAGGCCATCGCTTAGACCACTGCGCCACCCTTGAGCATTTGGAGCTTGTGCTGTAGTGTCGATTACTCGCTGCATTTCTTTTTGTCAATTTTAGACCTGCTTTATCGTTTCATTCATTTTTTTTTCTTCATTTATTTTCTGTGTACAACTATCTCGAAAATACCTGGATACGCTGTTGAACTTTGTCGTAATAACAGTTCAAAGGAAAGGAAGTTAGATGTTACATACCATGTTTACCCATCGGATAGAGATTTCTTGAAGCAATGGCTTGCGAAATGCTTTCGAAAGGATGTATTAGATACAAAGGAAGCTCGAATGTGTTCAGAACACTTTGATGTCTCGAAGTAAGAGCGAGATCCTAGAAATGAATTGCTGAACTTGCCTCCCGGAGAAAAACTGAGAAAAGATACAAAAAAGATGCCTTAGCAGATGGAGAAGCAAAATTCTGTTCGAAGTGAACGGTTTAAGATCGGAGGGATCAGAAAAAAAAATGCATTAAATCGAATTGAAAGTTTATCTCCAATTAAACGTCAAATCACAGGTCACAATGAAAGTGACATCATTCCTGACCAACATTTATCATACCGTCAAAGTTATGTGAGAAGTGCGAATGTCTGAACAAAAATATAATGCAACTGAAGAGTGAAAATAATTCACTACGGGAAGAATTATCAAACATAAGAAAACAGTTGGTAATGGTAAAACCATGCTTTTGCCTCGTGAAAAGAAGCCTGAAAACGGAAATTAATATTATGAAACGCAAATGCAAGAATAGAAATTTGCTGAGCAACAGTGAAAGGTGGCCAGTTATCATAAATTTGCTTGGCCACTGTTTCACTGAAGTGCAAATTCAAACTCTTGTGTCAAAAAAGAGACCAGCAAATTGGAATGAAGAAGATATAAGTCAAGCACTTGTTTTGCGTGCTATTTCTCGAAAAGCATATCTTTTCATCAAAAATAAAATGCACATACTGCTTCCAAGCATTTTCTCTCTAAAACTGTGATCTGGTAAATTTGTGTTACCGATGGTTTAATTGAGCCCGTTTTAAAGGTGATGAAAATGGATGCTATACACCTAACCGAATTCTACAAAGTTTCAGTTTTATCTTTTGGTGAAATGAGCGTTGATTGCCGATATTGTTATGATGCTGCTGCTGATAAAATTTTAGAACCGCATAGTAACGTTTTAGTAGTTATGCTGAGAGGCTTCTAGAAAGCTTGAAACAACCATGTACTGTAGTATTCTTTTGATAAGCAGATGGATCAAAAGCTGTTAACTGACATAATTCGAGCCGTTGAGCAATCGGGTTATTTAGTGCATGGAGCAATCGTATTGTGTAGTGCTGATTTAGGTGGGGGTGGGGGTGGATCAAGGTTTGGAGGCAGCTTGGAATAACCCCAATATTGTCTTCTTTTCCAAATCCAGTAAATAAATATCGAAAAATATGGTTCCACGCTGTAGTGTGGAACCATCACTCGCCAGATATTTGACCTTTTGCTGGAAAGTAATAACTCAGAATTAAAGGTGTTTCATAAAATAAAATGGATCCACTCAAATACAAGAGGCCCCATGAGACAGAGAATTAGTTTTAGAGCCCCAGATGCAATCTAACAACGTAAGCAAAGCTGTAGAGTATTTTCTTCTTGAAAGAAAAAAAAATGTTAATTTTATAAATTGGTAAATGACTGATTCGACGTAATGAAATGTAGATTTCCCAGCTCCAAAGAGCCATTGCAGTGTGCTTTTGGAAAAAAAAAAAAAAGATATTCAGCAAAAAAACATCGAACAGTATTCATGTCATATTCCCGTTTTTTCCCAGTATATATATATTATTTACTCTATTTTGAAAAATAGTTCGATGTTTGTATAATTTTTACTTAAAAATTATAGACTCAAAACTAGCTCTGTTATTTCGATTGAAAATTCACAGAGAACACGAAGCGACACTTTCTCGGTATGGCTCCGTGCGAGTTACAGCTTCGCTTATGGCCACCGTGACGTCACAGCGAAACAAAGAGAAGCGTTAAGACGGCTCGGTTACGATGGACCTACCTCTCCTCCTTCTAAGTTTACCTTGGTACTGACCTCCACATCTTCCAAGGAGGTTCAGTCACTGGTGTCCGATATTGTACCGAGGTTCTCCTGCCTCACGTGCGTCTGTTTAGAGGTGCTGTGGGTCCTGAGTTCCTCTTCATGGACGACAACGCTACACCTCATCGTACAGTGGCTGTCGCAGAGCTGTTGGAGAGTGAAGATATTCAACGCATGGATTGGCCCGCAAGGTCCCGGGACGTAAATCTATTCGAACACGTGTGGGACCTTCTCGGGAGACGCTTGGCAGCACGTCACCAGCCGCCAGCAACGATTCCGCAGCTGCTATTGGCGCTCCAAGAGGAATGGGCCGGGATGCCTCAACAGCTCCCTGACAACCTCGTCCTCAGCATGGGCAGACGTTGTAAATCCTGCAACGCAGTCAGGGGTGATCATATCCCTTACCAAAGACTGGATATTTCTCTGCAGCCGCCTATCACATGGACGTTTCTGTCTTCTTTCCAGTTGGGCTCGAAGCTACCTTTTCAATAAAGTACCTTTGTATCCTTTGGATTCCTTGTTTGGACGGTTTTGCTCACTTGTCCCATATTCTTACATTTTGGGGATCTTATGGTATGATTTGAGTTGATGTGGAGCACTGCTACACGACGTTACATTGGAAAAACCGTTTCGTCTTTAAATTTTGCACGCCAGTGTATGTTCTTTCGGAGGTAAACTGAACCAGTTCTGTTAAATATCATTGAAATGGGGTCATAGGTCAAAGCACAGAAGCGAGATTTATTCCACTACTATTGTCCTCATAACTTCATTAAAAATGCTATTGCGACAAAATTTTACCATATTGTTTCGGAGGTATACTGAAGAAATTCTGTTTAATATCATCAGAATGGGTTCAAAGGTCAGGGCACAGAAGCAAGATATATTCCACAGCTATCATCCTCATATCTTCATTAAAAATGCTATTGCGATGAAACTTTAGTATGTTGTTCCGGAGGTACACTGAACCGGTTCTGTTTAGTATCATCAAAATGGTGTCAAAAGTCAGGGCACATGAGTGAGATTTATATTTCACAACCATTATTCTCATAACTTGAGTAATGATTTCTGGTTGGAAAGCGCATCATAATCAATGCATTTCATGATTTTACTGACTTGTTTAGGATGGTCTTTAATTCATAATGAGGTTAGAAAATTTCTTCCCGAACGAAGAAACAAATTATCTCGATTTCTAAAGTTTTAAATGTAACCTGTTTGAAATAAATTTTTAAAGCAGAAATACTTCACGAGGAAAGGAAGCTCAAACAAAGCATCGAAATTCTCGAGTTTCTTAGAAGCAAGAAGTTTCCTAGAGAGAAAATACTTGTTTTAAAACCGCACGTAAAAGATATGAATTTTTTAAATGATTTGGATTGCATTTCTTAGAAAGAAAATGGTCTGGGTGCATCGCATTTCTTACTTTAAATTACCCTCTGGAACATTTTTTCCCTCCACATTTGCCATTTAATATTATCCATACTTAGCTAAACTGAATTCTGGACACTCATGCTTGAATAATTGATTTCATCAAAAGAACTCCGGTTTTTTCTTTGATGGGGAGCGCTTGCATTGAATAAACATGAGCACCCTTATTTAATGATTCCTCGCTCGGAAAGAGTGGGACGCATATCTATGAAGAAAAATTATTATTTGAAAATTAATCTGGAATAATTCAGGCGTGCATGTATTTTCTTCACTGAGGGATGTTTATCATCACTAACCGTTTAAAAAAAAGGGAGAAAAAACCTTTAGTTACGATAGTAAAAATAAAAATAATTCCAAAAAGCATCTAAGAAGGAGAACGGGAAACAATGAAGCGTGAAAATTTCCTAAACATCAAGATAAGATATTCTTTTAATCTGAGAATTATTCAGAAAAGAGTTTGTCCTGCACAATAAAGGAATCACGGTTATGAAGAAATTAGATCCGTTCCGATATCATGATTTTACGAGAAAAATAAAAGCGTGGGTTTACTTCACCGATGCGTCATTGCATTAAGACCACCTTCCTAATCGCTGTAGGACCTCTTTAGCCAGCAAAACAGATGCTACTCGGAGAGGCGTCGATTCGATGAGGTTGCGAAAAGTATCCTGGGGTATTTGGTACTATAATGTCAACAGCTGGTCCTCCAGTCCCCGTAAATTTCCGGGGTGGTGTTGATTTAGCGCGAACCCGTTTTTCCAAGTTGAACCACAAATGTTCTATTGAGTTCATGTCAAGTAAATTTGGAGATTAACAGAAAGTCACCAGTATGTTCCTCGAACCACTCCTTGACGATTCTGGCAGTGTGGCATGACGCATTAATCCTGTTGGTGATGGCCATCATCAGCTGGGAACAAGTGAATTCGGAGATTAACAGATAGTCAGCAGCATGTTCCTCGAACCATTGCTTAACGATTCTGGCAGTGTGGCATGACGCATTAATCCTGTTGGTAAAAGTCAGCATCAGCTGGGAACAGGTGAATTTGGAGATTAACAGAAAGTCAGCAGCATGTTCCTCGAACCATTCCTTAACGATTCTGGCAGTGTGGCATGACGCATTAATCCTGTTGGGGATGGCCATCATCAGCTGGGAACAAGTGAATTCGGAGATTAACAGATAGTCAGCAGCATGTTCCTCGAACCATTGCTTAACGATTCTGGCAGTGTGGCATGACGCATTAATCCTGTTGGTAAAAGTCAGCATCAGCTGGGAACAGGTGAATTTGGAGATTAACAGAAAGTCAGCAGCATGTTCCTCGAACCATTCCTTAACGATTCTCACAGTGTGGCATGACGCATTAATCCTGTTGGTAAAAGTCAGCATCAGCTGGGAACAGGTGAATTTGGAGATTGACAGAAAGTTACCAGCATACACCTCGAACCACCCCTTGACGGATCTGGCAGTGTGGCATGACGCATTAATCCTGTTGGTGATGGCCATCATCAGCTGGGAACAAGTGAATTCGGAGATTAACAGATAGTCAGCAGCATGTTCCTCGAACCATTCCTTAACGATTCTGGCAGTGTGGCATGACGCATTAATCCTGTTGGTAAAAGTCAGCATCAGCTGGGAACAGGTGAATTTGGAGATTAACAGAAAGTCAGCAGCATGTTCCTCGAACCATTCCTTGACGATTCTGGCAGTGTGGCATAACGCATTATTCCTGTTGGTCATAGCCATCACCAGCTGGGAACAGATGAATTTGGAGATTAACAGAAAGTCGCCAGCATGTTCCTCGAACCACCCGTTGACGATTCTGGCAGTGTGTCATGACGCATTAATCCTGTTGATAATAGCTATCCCCAGATGGGAACAGGAGAATTTGGAGATTGACAGAAAGTCGCCAGCATGTTCCTCGAACCACCCGTTGACGATTCTGGCAGTGTGTCATGACGCATTAATCCTGTTGGTAATAGCCATCACCAGATGAGAACAGTTGAATTTGGAGACTGACAGAAAGTCACCAGCATGTTCCTCGAACCACTCCTTGACAATTCTGGCAGTGTGGAATGGCGCATTATGCTGTTGGTAATGGCCATCACAAGCGAGGAACACACTTGTGTGAAGCGGCGCATTGTTCTGAGATAAAAGAACACCTTTCCGAAGGTTTCCTCGCGTTTTTTCCCTTCAACGCCTTCTTTAGTCGGCACAGCAAGTTGAAATAGTACTCAGCATTCATCGTTTGGCCGTTTGGGAGATAGTCAATCAGTAATACGCATTTTGGATCCCAAAAAAACTTTGCCATTACCTTTCATGCAGACCTTTGTGTCTTGAATTTCTCTGGCTGTAGAGTTCCCGAGTGCCGCCACTGCAGGAACTGCTGTTTCGTCTTTGGATCGTAGTAATGCAACCACATTTCATCAATCAAGTCGCTGCAAAACATTATCACCAAATCACTCAAAATGCTACAAAACCTATTTAAAAGTGTCCATCCGTTTCGTTTCTCATCGGCGTTCAAATGTTAATGCACCCATTTCGCTGACATCTTCTGTATATCCTAGTCTTCATGAATTATGAACCCAACACGTTCCCTGGATATATCCAATGTCTAAGCTATTGTTTTAGACGAGGTTCGCTGATCTAACAAAATCAAGTCGTGAACACGATCAACAAATTTGGGTGTTGAAGGCCTTCCAGACCTTGCTGCATCTTCGATCTCAAAGTGGAGACTTTGAGATCGAAGATGCAGCAAGATCTGGGAGGTCTTCAACACCCGAAATTCTGTTACTATGAGATTAGCTTGTAAGTGCAATGGTCAGTAGCGACAAGTTTTAAATTTTTGAAGCGAGCTGCATGTGCTGAGGTGTTCCAAGCGTGTATGTATAATCATCATCATCCCTGTTGTCAACCATCATGAATCCACTGGTTAATGAAGGTCGCTCCAAGTTTCTTTCACAACTGTATGTCTTGAGCCAGTCGCCACCATATCACTCCCATATACTCTCAAGATCCCTCCACTTATCTCCCACGTAGTCTTCCTTTGGGTCTCTTCCTGTGCCTTGGAATCCAGTCTGAAATTTCTGTTGGCGGTCAGGACGGTTGCTTTTAAGCTTTAAATAAATAATAATACCCCAGCAAAAACAGTCTTGCTGGCCCAGCACTATGTTGCCGCTGCGATACCGTCAGTAAAATGTCCGGGCTGCCAACAGCTGGCTAACAGTTGGCACCCCATCAGTTATCATATGCCACAACAGGACTATTAGTTGTCCATCACAGGCAGAAGCTGCCACAAGTGGCCCTTCAGTGGCCCTACAAGCACGTGCCATAAATGATGGCTAGCCTAATGTGGTCCGCTAGTTTGCCGGTAGTGGGAGCCGGCAACCGCGTGACGTAACTGGTAGCTGGCCGAATCTTGTCCGCCAATTTCCCAGTAGTAGTCATAAAAAAAAAAAGCAAGGATTACCGCAGTTTCCCAAAGCTACAATTTTTTTTCTACCCTAAAGAAACTTGTGAATTATCGCACTGCGCTGGGGAAATTTTCTCAACATACCGGAAAAACGCCCGCTTGCTTCTCAATGGATTTGAACCAGCGCCGTTGGCGTGGTAGCTGAGCTCTCTACCGACCGGACTAAATGGCCACACTCGAGCGTATGCTTGAATCTATCTGTTTCGTACGTAATGTGTAATCGAATGCTTCCCTCTTTCATTTTACAATATTGCGAGGTATTTTTCATTAGAGTCAGTTTCATATATTTCATAAATAAATTTTTTCAACGTAACGATAGTTTTTTTTTTTTTTTACCGTAAGGGAACTTTACTCATTTTCAAGGAGTGTACATACTTAGAGTCGCTTTCCAAAGTTTTGTACTGTCCTTGTCGTCTTGAAAAGAGATTGCTGTATAAATATATGTTTACCCGGGATCATGTCACATTCTGTTACATTTTTAACGTTGTGTCTTTCCTTTCCGTTGTCCGAAGCAACATTTGTTTTAAAGAGGAAAGATATTTTATTTTACTTCCCGTTATTTTTGGAAGCGAATTCCTCCCAGTCTTGTGTATTCAACCCATGGATGAGTACAACACATAGCGTTGCTTTTTTTTTCTTTGAAAAATTAATGAATTTTGTACGCGTATAATTCTTTTTTTTTTTTCCAACAAACGTTGTTTTAATGTTTTTCCAGGACATTTGTTTCAAGCGGTTTCAAATTTTTTCTTGTTATTCATCCAGTCCATTCTATGAATTGTCATTCAAGGGAATGGAGTGGGTGTATTTCATGGCTGTAATCTTGTATTTCACGGCTTAATCTGATATCTTCGTCGACGTAGAATTTCATTAGGAAATTAATTTGCCTCTCTACATATGGATTTCTTTTCTTAACATCCACTAAAATAACACGATGGCGATAGCGTCGTCTTCAACTAACTGATACCATGAGAAACACAGCAAGTGTTGCTTCAGTGCATGCGCAGTCCCGTTGCTTCCACCTGCTGTTGGGGTTGCATTGGTTGCCAGCAACGGGCCACTAGTGGCAATTGCTTGGAGGCCCACAATTCACGGCGATGCTGCAGGGCCACCAATGGCTCGCCAACTGATAGCGCTGCCACCAACGGACCACTACCGGGCCGTGAGCGGCAGATTTCAGCCAGCAGTGACCCATCACTGCCAGCTGGCGGTCAGCAGTTTCCCAACACTTGTGTTTTTATTGCTGGGATATAGAGGATGTTGCCTTTCCTATGACGGACTGAAATTTGTAATTAAAGCAGACTGAAAACAAGCCGAATAGACGCCGGATTTCTGTTAGGAAACACAGTAAAAACTTGCATGGTAACATATGCTAACTGTTGGCCAGCTGTTGGCCGCCCGGACATTTTACTGATTTCCGCCGTCTTTACACGATCATTATTCTAATAACAGATTCAAATAACACATTTGACTGTTTAGATGATTTAATGTGATGAATTTAATTACTAAATTCATATAGAAAACATTAGAACTTTCAGGCCCGCAGCGGATCCATCTTCAGATGTTATTAAGCCAAGGATGGACGTTATTCGCATCTGATTTAAGTAAGCAGGAAGCGCTCCAGCTGATACGATTACACTTCCAATGGCGTATATAACTGAGATATAGAAAATAGTTTTGAACTTTCCCGAGTATGAGTCGGCAATTATCGCTCCGAAAATGGGAGTGGAATAGCAGCCTACAATGAAAGAGTGAAAGAGGTCGGTTGCTGAAGTGTCATCATGCAACAGGATATTTGTGGCATATATGGTGAGTATTGTTCGCATGCCGTAGAAACAGAATCTCTCGCAGAACTCGTTTCCGACGATGAATAACACACCACATGGGTATTTTCCGGTTTTACCCTCAGACACAGATTCCTGTTCATCTCTCATCTTGAAATATGAGATCACAACTTTATGGTTCTACTGTGCATGGAACAACGTCTCGACCAGAGTACCTTTGGCATCAAGCATATTCGATAGCGATGCGTTAAAATACGAAACTTTATAGCACTTTATAACTTTATAAGACACAGCTAATTTTCTAAAGTATTATTAAGAACTCATTCATGTTAGAACTAAAAATTATATGCTATTTATTTTCGTTTTTCAAAAGATCTCGGGATAATAACATTCTGTTTGAAACATGTTTTGTTTAAAAATTGTAGATTAGAGCGTTTATATAGTTCGATATTTTGCGAAATGTGTAATAAAATAGGGTGAGCCAAAAAAAAACTTTTTTTTTTAATTTGCATAACGCCTAGTGCGGAAAAGTTGACATTTGGGTCAACAAGAATAACAAAAGAATTTCTTTTGAAATCGACAAATATCTTAGGTCTCCCCACGGCACACTAAATTCGCGTTTTCCCGACTGCACTGGGCACTAAGCAAAAACGGATGGATTTTTTTGTAACTGAAATCGAGTAACCTCTAGTGCGGAAAAGTGTCCTTTAATGTTCCCAATAACAGTGAAAAAAGTTTTGAAGTTGATCAGTATGCTATGTCTCAGCACTGCAAGCGAATTTCAAAATTTTCTTCGCATATTTGGCCCGTAGGTTGGTTGGTTGGTTAGTGGATTTTAGTGGCGCAAGGGCCAGGTTTGGCCAAAGAGCGCCAGAGAAAGAACTATCAGCCATACACTCGGTTTACTTTGAAATGTGTAGCGTGTAGCTCTTCGCTTACTTCCGATGTCACATATGGAAACAACCCAGAACTCACCACGAGGAGGTGGCTACATTTCGAGTTCCGCCAACCCCCTCCAGCTCTGAGTTTTATTTCTACGTGATATATCTTGTTCGGTAATCCGCTTTACTCGAAAAATGTGGCATTTATTGTAGTGATGCAATTGTTGCTCTTATGAACGAATCTCTAGCTTCAAATCCACACTCTGAGGCAGCTGTTTCGGTCAGCACTTTCACGCAATGTTTCACAGTTTGCGTGTGGCAGTGAAACATGGTTATTTCTTCGCCAGCTGCGGCAGAAGTTGCGATTAGTCGATCCAGATCTTCGTCTGAGACGCGTCTTGTCAGTTGTGGTTCGGTAAGACGCGTTTTAGTCCAATCGATCAGCTCATAATATTCATTACCATCCAGGTTTAATTGAGGCATTTCGAATTCTCTTATGACATCATTCTTTGTCGTTGTCTATCTTTTTCTATTCTTCTGCATCCAAGAGCTCTAACGTGGGTGCGTTCGTCCACAATCATATTTAGCAATGTATTCTCTGGGTGACTGAAAAACACGTTTCTCTTGATCACTACATCAGTGATTACTTTGCACTTCAAATCCACGAAGCGTGATAAGGTGACCAGTTTCGAAAAGTGTTTGTCCCCTTCTGTGCACGAAGGCTTCTTCTTTACGGAAAACCAGAAGGGGCATATGCCTTCATTACGTAGTTGGCAACACAGATCACAGTTTGCGATGGGTTTTGAGTGGCGACATAGAGGCGCATGACTCTGTTAGCTACCGTCAGCCACCGCGAATGTGACAGTGGTCCTAGATGTCTTCTAGAAAGGCTGTCATCACAGTCACCTTGTGACACGGCACAACAGATTTCCAGTAAATACTGCTGGTCGGTACTCAGTTCACGTGTATCGTGCAATTCTTTCATGTGTTCTGTCCATTCTACAAATGAATAGCTGCAAAGTCAACTACTAGGAGGTTTTCGCAGCCGTCGAGAGCTGCCCAATCTCTCCTGAACGAGTTGTAGGACCTTTTGATTTACCATCGAGTTCATCAAACAAATGGCGAAATGGAAGTTTATTGAAATGGAACAAGCACACCAGCCGCTGCAAAGAACGTTGCAACTGAAGTTCCAGTTGACGTATAACACCGTTTTTCCTGCCGGTATTTATAACAGTTCCATCGCTCCTTAACCCTTTAAGTGGCCGATGGTTCTGAATCAAGTGGTGCCTTAAATTTTCTAAGCTTCCCAAACAGAAATTGTTCACAAAGCGACTGGTTTCTACAAAAAGCAAAACCTTTATCCCTCCCCCGTCAACAGTACCGAACATAAACTTCTCGCTAGTAATAAGATCTCGCTTTTATAGTTCTATGTTTCCTGATCCATGATCCTGGACATCATGGAGAAGGCATTGTTCTCCTTACAAGGGCAACGTGCTACTGGGCAGAAACAAGTGCCTCAAACATCTTCCCTCTTTCTTTTCTGAGGTTAGTCGATATTGTCATAGCCCTATAATCGGTTAGAAAGGATTAGTGTCAATCTTCGCCCTAAACGACCACTTTGAAAAACAAAGTGTTATTTTAGGGGTGGGCATTTAGCCAATCATCTTTCCTAAATGACCACTTTGTGAAGCTAAGGAGGAAGCATCGCTCTGTGACGAACAAGTTCACTTATTCCAGACGAGTTCAGCACATTGTATAGACGGCGAATATATTCGCTCGAGCTGATTGCAACTAAGTTTGCTAACCCCGAGTTAATTCGTTCCGGCCTGTTAAAGGGTTAAAGCAATGAGAAAACTTGAGTCAATGCCATTAACTTCTAAAAAAATAGTCATGCTGTTTACGATGTTTCTGCTCTGACCAGAAGTGGGGGAAATGGCCGAGGTACTTCTATCTAGGCTCCTCCAAGAGAGTAATGTTCTACTCTTTCTTCTCGCATCGATAACATTTATCATCTTTCTTATCTAGAAACAGAGTTGAGTCACTCCTTCCATCAAAATAGAGTCCGCGAACGACATCTCTGTCTGAGCTTTCCTCTTTACATCCTTACCTTATTTTTTCGCGGATTATTTTGTTTATATCAATGACCTTCTCGAGACTATCGACTGAAATGATGCCCAGTAGAGATTCGTTCATAAGAGCAATAATGGCATCACCGCAATTAATGCCACATTTTTCGAGTAAAGCGGATTATCGAACAAGATATATCACGTAGAAATAAAATTCTGAGCTGAAGGGAGGGTGGGCGGAACTCGAAATGTAACCACCTCCTCGTGGTGAGTTCTGGGTTGTTTCCATATGTGACATTGGAATCAAGCGAAGCATTGCAAAGCAAACTGAGTGTACTACACATGCACACGCATTGTGCCCTCAGAACAGTGAAATTTCATACGGATTTTTCCGATGTCCTACATGCTAGGATGCCTTTACCTAACCTAGGTCTACGGGCAAATGTGGGAAGGAAATGGTGTACTTCGCGTGTAGTGCGGAAACGTAGCGTATTGATCAACTTCAAAACTTTTTTCACTGTTATTGGGAACACTAAAGGAAACTTTTCCGCACTAGGGGTTACTGGATTTTAATTACTAAAAATTCCTCCAGTTTTTGCTTACGTCCCAATACCGACGGAAAAACGCAAACTTAGTGTGCCGTGCGTAGACGTAAGATATTGGTAGATTTCGAAACATTTCTTTTGTTATTCTTGTTGACTCAAATGGCAACTTTTCCGCACTAGGCGATATGCAAATTAAAAAAAGAGCTTTTTTAGGCCCACCCAGTAACATAACCAGCACTAAACTCGGAAAGTTGTTTTCCTGTAAACTTACCATAAAAACTTGTAAGTTTACAGGAGAACGTTAAATTACTTTTTGTTCGGCGGCACGCATGTTATTCCGTTCATGGCTTGTTTTAAACTGTCCTATTCGACGGTTAGTTTCAAACTTCATACCGAACGTTTTTCTACAAAATAATGCGCAATCTGTTATTGCAAATCGGAACTATCTAAATTCTCGACAATGTACTAATGGGCAGACATCTGATTTTAGATGCAATCTTGCTCACTTTGGCATCTCAAGATTACAATTTTTATTGTAGGTTAGAGCGTTTAGATAGATCGATATTTTGCAAGCTGTTTAATTTCTCAGATTCGCAAAAACGGTTGATTATCGGCTTTCGGCCCAAGGGTGGCAGTATTTAGGAAACGGCGTAGTTTGTGAACTGTTCGCGTGCAGCTGTGGTTAAAGTGTATCGTGATTGGAGAAAAGGCACCATTGCGAATAAGCGACGTGGAAACTGCGGAGAACCACGTGCCATTGGTGCCAGAGGTGAACGTCGGCTTCGAAAGTGCGTGAGGGTCGATCGACACGCTAGTGGAGCAACTCACTACTGGCGGAATGAACCAGGGTGCTACCGGGAGTGTGTCTAAAACGACAGTTCAGCGAACCCTGCTGCATATGGGGCTCCGATGTAGACGGATGGTCTTTGCAGCTATGCAAACGAAGGTGCATCGTCAGAAAAAACTTACATTTGCACGGCAGTGTCGGAATTGGACTTCCGCTGATTGGCAAAGGATTACCTTCTCCGATGAGTCACGTTTTCTGCTTCTTCTAACGGATGGAAGTTCGCGTATAAGGCAAGAAACAGCGGAGAACAAACTCTCTTCAACCATTGCTGGAAGAAGACAAGCTGGTGGGGGCATCTGGGCAATGTCTTCGGGGCATTATGTTGGTTCACTCATACCCGTAGAAGGCACTATGAACCGAAAATCTTTATGAATCTAACTTTGATGACCACGTACATCCATACATGCTGATTGTGTCCTTGCGGCGGATGGGATTTTCCTGAAGGATAATGCGACGTGTCACACAGCTAGAATTGTCCTAGAGTGTTTGGAAAAGCACGACGAAGACTTCAAAATACTTTCCTGGCCCCCTAATTCCTCAGACTTAAACCGAATTGAGCATCTGTGGGACCACCTCGGTCGCGTTGTTCGCTCTATTCATCCTCCACCACGCACCCTCCAGCAGTTGTCAGATGCACAGCAGTCAGCATGGCTCCACATATCTGTTAACACCTTTCAGCACCTTATTGAGTCACTCCTAGCCCGTCTAGCTGCTGTCCGCGCTGCAGACGGCGGTTATTTCGGATATTGGCTGCTGGTCACAATAATGTGACTCGACCGGGTATGAACATAGAACAGAAAAGTCACACTAACGTAAACCACACATCACATATTCCAAATGCGAAAGTCATTTTTCAAAATAAGGCTGACAGGTTTATGTTATAACTTCCTCAGAGGAGGAACAAACTGAGGAAAACAATCGAAACCGAAATCTAAAAAGATTTTAAATAAAATAGAGAAAATTAAAATAAATTGTGCTGAATCCCTCCATCCCTCCATCCCTAAAATAATACTTAATTAAATCACATCATCAGCATCATCATTGTCAACCATTATCAATCCACTGCTGGATGAAGGTCTCCTCAAGTTTCCTCCACAACGTTCTGTCTTGTGCCAGTCTCCTCCATGTCACTCCCGCATACTTTAGAATTCCATCCACCCATTTCCCATGTGGTCTTCTTCTGGGTATTTTCCTGTCCCTTGGAATCCAATCTAAAATTTCAGCTGTCCACCGATGGTCTGTCCTTCTGGCAGTATGTCCAGCCCATTGCCATTTCAGGGATTTAACTCTGATCATGATGTCTTAAACTTTTGTCATTTTTCTGATCCACGAGTTCCTCTTCTTATCTCTCCTATTTACACCAAGCATGCACTTCTCCATGCCTTTTTAAGTTGTCTGCAGCCTTTGTATGTCTCTTATAGTTAAGGTCCACGTCTCTGCACCATACGTAAGCACTGGAAGGATGCACTGATCAAACACTTTTCTTTTAAGACATAATGACATATTGCTCTTGAAAATTATGCTGTTTCTTCCAAAAGCTCTCCAGGCAAGTTTTGTACGCCGATTAATTCCTTCTTCAATGTGACCCTGACTTGATATCTGCTGTCCAAGATAAACGTACGTGTCTGTTATCTCCAGGTTTTCTCCATCAATCGATAAATCTTCATTTATTGTAAAAGCATTGAACATCACTTTTGTCTTCTGAAAGTTCATTTTTAATCACACTTCTTTACTCTTGTCAGCAATTTCCTGGATCATACTCTGCAGATCTGATGGGGTAGTTGCAAAAATGACTACGTCATCAGCAAAACGAAGGTGGGTTAGATAATCTCCAATAATCCTTATCCCTTTGTTTTCCCAGTTCAGTGAGTGAAAGAAATTTTCCAATGTTGCATTAAAGAGCTTCGGAGATATGGTGTCACCTTGTCTCACTCCCTTTCCAATTTTTATGTGTGTTGTATTTCCAAACAGCCGAATCTTTGCACTTGCATTTTCATAGATGTTATTAATATTATTAATCTATGCATCTTCAATACCGCAGGATTTTAGAGCCATTGTAACTGCTGATTGTTTCACCTAATCAAAGGCTTTTTCATAATCGATAAAAGCCATGCACAATGAAAGTTCATATTCCCTCGCTCTTTCAATTAGTTCTCTCAGTACGTAGATATGATCTATTGTGCTGTAGCCACTCCTGAATCCAGCTTGTTCTCTCGGTTGAGCCATGTCCAGTGTCACCTTCAAGCGGTGTTAAAGAACTTTAGTGAAGATTTTATAAACCACTGATAGGAGGCTGATAGGTCTGTAATTCCTGAGATCCTCAATGTCACCTTTTTTATGTAGCAGGATCATTATAGCGTTGTTCCAATGCTCAGGAATCTTCCCTTTATTAAGGCATGGAGTTAAAATTTGGGCGAGTACTGTTTCGATTTCTCCACTTGCTTCTTGTATGATGTCTACAATAATTCCATCTTCTTCGGGAGCTTTTCCCCGCTTCATGTTCTTGATTGCATGTGCAACTTCTGCTTGGAGGACAGGAAGAACTCTGGTACTGGTACCTTTCATGATGTCTGGAGTACATGTATCATCCGTTTCATATAATTTGGAGTAGAAATCTTTCAATCTTGTCAAGATTTCGCCACTATTTCTTGTTACAGAACCATCTTCTTTTCTCAGTGCCATAATCTGTTTTTTTCCCTTACTGAGATGTCCCTTTGCTATCTTTAGGCTTTGGTTGTTTTCAATTGCTTTCCTCACTACTACGCAGTTGAAGTTCCTTACGTCTTCAGTGATACTTTTTCGTACTGTCGTGCATAGCTCTATATATTCCACTTTGGAAGTCACATCGTATTTAGTTGTACTCATCTCTCTTCTTTTTTGCATCAACATTTTGGTTTTTCCTGATAATTTGTTCACATGCAACTTTTTCTTAGACCCAGCTAATTTTGTTGCTGTTTCCATAAGAGCTTTGTTTACTTTTCTGTTAACTTCAGAAATATCCACTTCTTCCGATGTTAGGCCTTCTAAAGCAGAGAATCTTTTCTTCAGTTCCAACTTGAAGGTATTATGGTGTTTTTAAAGGTTGGTTATGTCCAACACATTTTGGTTGTCTTAAATCACATAAAAACTCACAAATAAATAATTTTAAAATACGCAGGTTCAAGAATGGAGCTAGCGAATGCGCTTTCTGCACCAAAAACAAAATTTAGTTTGTCAGCTCATAAGCCTCAAAAAAATAAAAGCGATAAAGCCTAAAATAATTCAAACAAAAATTACGAGAAACCTATCCAATAATTTTAAACTAACCAATTTTTCAAGGGATTGAAAAACAAAACGAATGCCTAAAGGATATGCCTCCTTCCTTCTCCCTCTAAGCACAAAAGAATAGTGACGACCAAGACTGTCAAACAGTAAAATATTAATTAAAACAATATTAAATCAATACAAATTTGGAAGATGTGAAACCTTGGCCGCGGACTGCCACGCAGAAATTTCAATTTCGATCCACTAAATATCCGTTGTGCGTCGGATGGGCACTTCTCTACAGCCCTCGGCTGTGTTGCCAGGTTTACTGATTTTTTCACACATTTAGTGATTTTTTTTTTTGAAAAACGCATTATTTCTACCGGTTTTTTCATCTTTTGTTAAATTCAAATGTTTCGAAGAGCGTTTAGTAATACTGTTTAAGAATTTATAGCGGCTACGGTGGCTTCTGATCGTTCGTCCGAGTGGGTCTGGGTTCGAATTCCGTGAGGTATGGATGTTGTGTTTGTCTTACGGCACTGGCTCTCTCCCTTCCCTGGAACCAGTGACCCTAAACTAGGGACGGGCGACTGCTTATAGCCCATTGAGTTGCTCACGATGGTCGTTAAACCTTCAATTAAAAAAAATAATTTATACGAACTATTAGAAAACTTTTATGTAATGTCTTAAATATTTCGAAAAAATATTTAACAGGATCTAATCTGTTTGAAATGGTTTATAAACTAGGGTATTATATAAGTGTACAAACACATGATTTCCAATAAACTAGGTATTATATAAGTGTACAAACACATGATTTCCATAATTGGTAGACAACAGTGCTCTACCCCGTGAATAAGAAATATCTGTAACTAATACGATCCCCGATGTAGAGGTGGGGAAGCCTTTTTTGTTTTAACAACCACTGTGAGCAACTCGAAGGGCTATCCCTAATGTAGGGCTACTGGTTCTCTCTCGTTCGAGGAAAAAGAGAGAAACAGTGCGATTAAACAAACACAACATCCATGCATGCATCACTGGGAGTCGAACCTGGATCCATCTAGGACAAATAGTCAAAAACAAGCGCTTAGAGCACTGCACCAGAGGGCATTCTGGGTAGGTAGTGGCTAATTTGTGTCGACACGAAGTTGGCTTTAGCGGCTCAATTTTTTTTTTAATTTATTGAATTGTTACCAACAGCTTGTTCGTCTATTACTTTTTAAAAGACAAACTCAATCAAATGATTTTTCTAAATAGTAACACTGTACTAATGATCCGATTTATTGGTGTAGTAAGTAGACACATTAGCGTTTCAAATTTTTCGCACATCAACCAGATGGCTTTTTCAAGGAAGTTAGACCATCTGGTTGATGATTAAAACGCTTATGTGTCTACTTCCTACGGTCTAACTTCCTTGAAAAAGCCATCTGGTTGATGATTGAAACGTTAATGTGTCTACGTCCCACGGTCTAACTTCCTTGAAAAAGCCATCTGGTTGATGATTGAAACGCTAATGTGCCTACTTCTTACGGTCTAACCTCCTTGAAAAAGCCATCTGGTTGATGATTGAAACGCTAATGTGTCTACTTCCTACGGTCTAACTTCCTTAAAAAAGCCATCTGGTTGATGATTGAAACGCTAATGTGTCTACTTCCTACGGTCTAACTTCCTTTAAAAAGCCATCTGCTTGATGATTGAAACGCTAATGTGTCTACTTCCTACGGTCTAACTTCCTTGAAAAAGCCATCTGGTTGATGTGCGAAACGCTAATGTGTCTACTTCCTACGGTCTAATTTCCTTGAAAATGCCATCTGGTTGATGTGCGAAAACTTTGAAACGCTAATGTGTCTACTTCCTACGCCAATAAATCGGATCACTAGAACAGTGTTACTAAACTGGCGGAAAGTGTAAAAATAACACCAAGAAGGAATTGGCGGGCGATCATGAAATTTACATACGTTAATGGGGTCGATTTTGCGTAGGTGTGTTGTTAATTTCGGGACCAACCGGTGAGCGCTTACGCCATAGCACGGCATAATATGCAAATTATCGTCGGTGGTATTTAAGGAGTATGGCGAAGTGAATGTAATCAGTCGTCGGCGTACGGACACGTGCGAAGACCCTGAAGAAGCTGCAATGCCTGGACATGGAAGACGTGTACGATTTCAGCAGTTACAGGACTTTGAGCGAGGTTGTCTAGTCGGACTCCGCGAGGCCGGGTGGTCGTATCGTCGTTTTGCGGAGCGAATTAGACTGGACGTATCGGTGGTGGTACGATGGCGGCGTAGATGGTCCGAGGAACATTCCCACACGAGAAGACGTGAAACCGGGAGTCACAGAAGGTCTGATGAGCGGAACGATCGACGCATAGGAAGAGCGGCGTTGTCAAGCAGAACATCCACTGCGACGCAAATCCGAGCTGCCGTTGCACCTGAGGTGACTGTGCGAACAATCCTCAACCGTCTACTGGATGCAGGTCTACGTGCACGTGTGCCTCTGGCATGTGTACCTCTGACTACAGCCGACCGTTAATAACGGCTGCAGTGGTGCCGCCAACGTCTGCACTGGAGAACGCAATGGCGATCTGTCGCGTTCGGCGATGTAAGCAGATTCTACTTGGGAGCCTCCGATGGCCGTATGCGTGTTCGCAGACGCACAGGGGAGCGTCTCCACCCTTCTTGCATCCACCAGTGACACACAGGGCCTACACCTGGTCTCCTGGTGTGGTGAGCGATCAGCTCTCACTCCCGTACACAACTACCGGATACGTTAAACAGCACCTCCTACATCAAAAACATCATTCGGCCCGCTGTTGAGCCATTTGTAAGTTTGATCAATCGTGGTGTTTTCTAGCAAGATAACGCACGCCCACACACGGCACGTAAACTTCAGGGTGTGAGACAACTTCCATGGCCTGCATAAACTTCAGGGTGTGAGACAACTTCCATGGCCTGCACGTTCACCGGATTTGTCCCCCATTGAGCACGTGTGGAATTTTCTGGGACAACGACTTATCCGGTCTCCACGGCCAGCCACGACCATCCGCGATTTACGCATCAAGGTTGAGGATGCTTGGAACTCAATACCCCAAACTTACATCCAACATCTGTACGACAGACTCCATGCCAGAATTGCACAGTGTGACGCAGTTCGTGGCGGTTGAACCTCGTACTAACCATGTTACATGGAAATGTTATTTTTCAGTTTACCAGCAAATACAGCTGTATTTTGCCATAATGTTTTGATTACGTTATCCTGTGTATTGCGTTATTATGCTGTATAAATTTCGTTGGTATCAGACGTCTCCTTCTTGGTGTTGTTTTTTCACTTTCCGCGAGTGTATTTAGTACTTAATTGGTGTACTGTTCCTCGTTAGCAAAAGATTTTTCATTTGCAGTTTCCATGAGTTGCTGCTTTCGTTTCTTTCTTTCCCAGTGTGATTCCTCCCACTGAGATTCTAACAATAGATAACGAATGGAAAATGCTTCGAAATATTTATATTGAAATGCACTCTTATGTATGCGTGCATGTTTTTTTTGGTAATTTGGGGAAATAACACAATGGTGAGAAAAGCATACTGTTTCCATCATTGTCTAAATTTGTGGCATGCAATTCTTCCTTAATTCAAGGGCTGTAGTAAAAAGGATTTTTTTTAAATAATAAACATTTTGAAGACAAATCAGGGAAACAGACTTTCTTCAAAAACCGACTGTCGGTTGTTGTATGCAAAGCGTATTCTTTCAAGTTCTTCATGGCGTAGCTTTAACGGGTGAAATGGTTTTGTAGAAAAAATGAACAACAGCATCTATCATAGCGATAGACATGATAATAAGATTAAAACAACTGTTCTGTTCAAATTCTGACAGCGCAGATTCCGCAGTTCAGTTGACCTTTTTTTATTAAACTTTGTGTTATAGATCACAGCAGAAAAGCTAAAGATCGCCTTTTAAGAAAGGACATTAAATGGAAAATATTATGTGATCTGAACTGCTTTAGGCTATTCCGTTACGGGTGCATTGTGTATTATAACGAAAAAAAAAATATGCTGAATTTTAAACCAATCTACTGTTTTTTTTGGGATGAAATCTACTGATTTTTGAGAATTTCTCCTGGCAATAATGCTCCCCTGTAATAAAAAAGGGCGTCTTTCTCCCTTCCTTTCTACCTCTCTTCCGTGTCACTTTCCTATCGAGCACTCTAGCCCAAAACTCCTAGCTTCTTATTTCTAAGGGTTGTTTAAGATCTGGGTCAGACACTCCCTTTCTAAAATCCTCTACATATGATCTGATCTGATCTATTATAGCATTGTATGAGCACGTTAAGCCGTCGGACCCCGGGTACTGGCCCCCCGGTAGTAAATAAGGGCGTCTTCTACCTCGCTTCCGTGTCACTTTCCTATGGGGCACTCTAGCCCAAATCTCCTAGCTTCCTATTTCTAAGGGTTGTTTAAGACATGGGGTCAGACACTCCCTTCCTAAAATCCTCTACATATGATCTGATCTGATCTACTATGGCATTGTATGAGCACGTTAAGCCGTCGGACCCCGGGTACTGGCCCCCGGTAGTAAATAAGGGCGTCTTCTACCTCGCTTCCGTGTCACTTTCCTATCGGGCACTCTAGCCCAAATCTCCTAGCTTCCTATTTCTAAGGGTTGTTTAAGACATGGGGTCAGACACTCCCTTCCTAAAATCCTCTACATATGATCTGATCTGATCTACTATAGCATTGTATGAGCACGTTAAGCCGTCGGACCCCGGGTACTGGCCCCCGGTAGTAAATAAGGGCGTCTTCTACCTCGCTTCCGTGTCACTTTCCTATGGGGCACTCTAGCCCAAATCTCCTAGCTTCCTATTTCTAAGGGTTGTTTAAGACCTGGGGTCAGACACTCCCTTCCTAAAATCCTCTACATATGATCTGATCTGATCTACTATAGCATTGTATGAGCACGTTAAGCCGTCGGACCCCGGGTACTGGCCCCCCGGTAGTAAATAAGGGCGTCTTCTACCTCGCTTCCGTGTCACTTTCCTATGGGGCACTCTAGCCCAAATCTCCTAGCTTCCTATTTCTAAGGGTTGTTTAAGACATGGGGTCAGACACTCCCTTCCTAAAATCCTCTACATATGATCTGATCTGATCTACTATAGCATTGTATGAGCACGTTAAGCCGTCGGACCCCGGGTACTGGCCCCCCGGTAGTAAATAAGGGCGTCTTCTACCTCGCTTCCGTGTCACTTTCCTATCGGGCACTCTAGCCCAAATCTCCTAGCTTCTTATTTCTAAGGGTTGTTTAAGATCTGGGTCAGACACTCCCTTCCTAAAATCCTCTACATATGATCTGATCTGATCTACTATAGCATTGTATGAGCACGTTAAGCCGTCGGACCCCGGGTACTGGCCCCCGGTAGTAAATAAGGGCGTCTTCTACCTCGCTTCCGTGTCACTTTCCTATCGGGCACTCTAGCCCAAATCTCCTAGCTTCCTATTTCTAAGGGTTGTTTAAGACCTGGGGTCAGACACTCTCTTCCTAAAATCCTCTACATATGATCTGATCTGATCTACTATAGCATTGTATGAGCACGTTAAGCCGTCGGACCCCGGGTACTGGCCCCCGGTAGTAAATAAGGGCGTCTTCTACCTCGCTTCCGTGTCACTTTCCTATCGGGCACTCTAGCCCAAATCTCCTAGCTTCCTATTTCTAAGGGTTGTTTAAGACCTGGGGTCAGACACTCCCTTCCTAAAATCCTCTACATATGATCTGATCTGATCTACTATAGCATTGTATGAGCACGTTAAGCCGTCGGACCCCGGGTACTGGCCCCCGGTAGTAAATAAGGGCGTCTTCTACCTCGCTTCCGTGTCCCTTTCCTATCGGGCACTCTAGCCCAAATCTCCTAGCTTCCTATTTCTAAGGGTTGTTTAAGACCTGGGGTCAGACACTCCCTTCCTAAAATCCTCTACATATGATCTGATCTGATCTACTATAGCATTGTATGAGCACGTTAAGCCGTCGGACCCCGGGTACTGGCCCCCGGTAGTAAATAAGGGCGTCTTCTACCTCGCTTCCGTGTCACTTTCCTATCAGGCACTCTAGCCCAAATCCCCTAGCTTCCTATTTCTAAGGGTTGTTTAAGACCTGGGGTCAGACACTCCCTTCCTAAAATCCTCTACATATGATCTGATCTGATCTACTATAGCATTGTATGAGCACGTTAAGCCGTCGGACCCCGGGTACTGGCCCCCCGGTAGTAAATAAGGGCGTCTTCTACCTCGCTTCCGTGTCACTTTCCTATCGGGCACTCTAGCCCAAATCTCCTAGCTTCCTATTTCTAAGGGTTGTTTAAGACCTGGGGTCAGACACTCCCTTCCTAAAATCCTCTACATATGATCTGATCTGATCTACTATAGCATTGTATGAGCACGTTAAGCCGTCGGACCCCGGGTACTGGCCCCCCGGTAGTAAATAAGGGCGTCTTCTACCTCGCTTCCGTGTCCCTTTCCTATCGGGCACTCTAGCCCAAATCTCCTAGCTTCCTATTTCTAAGGGTTGTTTAAGACCTGGGGTCAGACACTCCCTTCCTAAAATCCTCTACATATGATCTGATCTGATCTACTATAGCATTGTATGAGCACGTTAAGCCGTCGGACCCCGGGTACTGGCCCCCGGTAGTAAATAAGGGCGTCTTCTACCTCGCTTCCGTGTCACTTTCCTATCGGGCACTCTAGCCCAAATCCCCTAGCTTCCTATTTCTAAGGGTTGTTTAAGACCTGGGGTCAGACACTCCCTTCCTAAAATCCTCTACATATGATCTGATCTGATCTACTATAGCATTGTATGAGCACGTTAAGCCGTCGGACCCCGGGTACTGGCCCCCGGTAGTAAATAAGGGCGTCTTCTACCTCGCTTCCGTGTCACTTTCCTATCGGGCACTCTAGCCCAAATCTCCTAGCTTCCTATTTCTAAGGGTTGTTTAAGACCTGGGGTCAGACACTCCCTTCCTAAAATCCTCTACATATGATCTGATCTGATCTACTATAGCATTGTATGAGCACGTTAAGCCGTCGGACCCCGGGTACTGGCCCCCGGTAGTAAATAAGGGCGTCTTCTACCTCGCTTCCGTGTCACTTTCCTATCGGGCACTCTAGCCCAAATCTCCTAGCTTCCTATTTCTAAGGGTTGTGTAAGACCTGGGGTCAGACACTCCCTTCCTAAAATCCTCTACATATGATCTGATCTGATCTACTATAGCATTGTATGAGCACGTTAAGCCGTCGGACCCCGGGTACTGGCCCCCGGTAGTAAATAAGGGCGTCTTCTACCTCGCTTCCGTGTCACTTTCCTATCGGGCACTCTAGCCCAAATCCCCTAGCTTCCTATTTCTAAGGGTTGTTTAAGACCTGGGGTCAGACACTCCCTTCCTAAAATCCTCTACATATGATCTGATCTGATCTACTATAGCATTGTATGAGCACGTTAAGCCGTCGGACCCCGGGTACTGGCCCCCCGGTAGTAAATAAGGGCGTCTTCTACCTCGCTTCCGTGTCACTTTCCTATCGGGCACTCTAGCCCAAATCCCCTAGCTTCCTATTTCTAAGGGTTGTTTAAGACCTGGGGTCAGACACTCCCTTCCTAAAATCCTCTACATATGATCTGATCTGATCTACTATAGCATTGTATGAGCACGTTAAGCCGTCGGACTCCGGGTACTGGCCCCCGGTAGTAAATAAGGGCGTCTTCTACCTCGCTTCAGTGTCACTTTCCTATCGGGCACTCTAGCCCAAATCCCCTAGCTTCCTATTTCTAAGGGTTGTTTAAGACCTGGGGTCAGACACTCCCTTCCTAAAATCCTCTACATATGATCTGATCTGATCTACTATAGCATTGTATGAGCACGTTAAGCCGTCGGACCCCGGGTATTGGCCCCCGGTAGTAAATAAGGGCGTCTTCTACCTCGATTCCGTGTCACTTTCCTATCGGGCACTCTAGCCCAAATCCCCTAGCTTCCTATTTCTAAGGGTTGTTTAAGACCTGGGGTCAGACACTCCCTTCCTAAAATCCTCTACATATGATCTGATCTGATCTACTATAGCATTGTATGAGCACGTTAAGCCGTCGGACCCCGGGTATTGGCCCCGGTAGTAAATAAGGGCGTCTTCTACCTCGATTCCGTGTCACTTTCCTATCGGGCACTCTAGCCCAAATCCCCTAGCTTCCTATTTCTAAGGGTTGTTTAAGACCTGGGGTCAGACACTCCCTTCCTAAAATCCTCTACATATGATCTGATCTGATCTACTATAGCATTGTATGAGCACGTTAAGCCGTCGGACCCCGGGTATTGGCCCCCGGTAGTAAATAAGGGCGTCTTCTACCTCGATTCCGTGTCACTTTCCTATCGGGCACTCTAGCCCAAATCCCCTAGCTTCCTATTTCTAAGGGTTGTTTAAGACCTGGGGTCAGACACTCCCTTCCTAAAATCCTCTACATATGATCTGATCTGATCTACTATAGCATTGTATGAGCACGTTAAGCCGTCGGACCCCGGGTACTGGCCCCCAGTAGTAAATAAGGGCGTCTTCTACCTCGCTTCCGTGTCACTTTCCTATCGGGCACTCTATCCCAAATCTCCTAGCTTCCTATTTCTAAGGGTTGTTTAAGACCTGGGGTCAGACACTCCCTTCCTAAAATCCTCTACATATGATCTGATCTGATCTACTATAGCATTGTATGAGCACGTTAAGCCGTCGGACCCCGGGTATTGGCCCCCGGTAGTAAATAAGGGCGTCTTCTACCTCGATTCCGTGTCACTTTCCTATCGGGCACTCTAGCCCAAATCTCCTAGCTTCCTATTTCTAAGGGTTGTTTAAGACCTGGGGTCAGACACTCCCTTCCTAAAATCCTCTACATATGATCTGATCTGATCTACTATAGCATTGTATGAGCACGTTAAGCCGTCGGACCCCGGGTATTGGCCCCCGGTAGTAAATAAGGGCGTCTTCTACCTCGATTCCGTGTCACTTTCCTATCGGGCACTCTAGCCCAAATCCCCTAGCTTCCTATTTCTAAGGGTTGTTTAAGACCTGGGGTCAGACACTCCCTTCCTAAAATCCTCTACATATGATCTGATCTGATCTACTATAGCATTGTATGAGCACGTTAAGCCGTCGGACCCCGGGTACTGGCCCCCCAGTAGTAAATAAGGGCGTCTTCTACCTCGCTTCCGTGCCACTTTCCTATCGGGCACTCTATCCCAAATCTCCTAGCTTCCTATTTCTAAGGGTTGTTTAAGACCTGGGGTCAGACACTCCCTTCCTAAAATCCTCTACATATGATCTGATCTGATCTACTATAGCATTGTATGAGCACGTTAAGCCGTCGGACCCCGGATACTGGCCCCCCGGTAGTAAATAAGGGCGTCTTCTACCTCGCTTCCGTGTCACTTTCCTATCGGGCACTCTATCCCAAATCTCCTAGCTTCCTATTTCTAAGGGTTGTTTAAGACCTGGGGTCAGACACTCCCTTCCTAAAATCCTCTACATATGATCTTATCTGATCTACTATAGCATTGTAAGAGCACGTTAAGCCGTCGGACCCCGGGTACTGGCCCCCGGTAGTAAATAAGGGCGTCTTCTACCTCGCTTCCGTGTCACTTTCCTATCGGGCACTCTAGCCCAAATCTCCTAGCTTCTTATTTCTAAGGGTTGTTTAAGATCTGGGTCAGACACTCCCTTCCTAAAATCCTCTACATATGATCTTATCTGATCTACTATAGCATTGTAAGAGCACGTTAAGCCGTCGGACCCCGGGTACTGGCCCCCCGGTAGTAAATAAGGGCGTCTTCTACCTCGCTTCCGTGTCACTTTCCTATCGGGCACTCTAGCCCAAATCTCCTAGCTTCTTATTTCTAAGGGTTGTTTAAGATCTGGGTCAGACACTCCCTTCCTAAAATCCTCTACATATGATCTGATCTGATCTACTATAGCATTGTATGAGCACGTTAAGCCGTCGGACCCCGGGTACTGGCCCCCGGTAGTAAATAAGGGCGTCTTCTACCTCGCTTCCGTGTCACTTTCCTATCGGGCACTCTAGCCCAAATCCCTAGCTTCCTATTTCTAAGGGTTGTTTAAGACCTGGGGTCAGACACTCCCTTCCTAAAATCCTCTACATATGATCTGATCTGATCTACTATAGCATTGTATGAGCACGTTAAGCCGTCGGACCCCGGGTATTGGCCCCCGGTAGTAAATAAGGGCGTCTTCTACCTCGATTCCGTGTCACTTTCCTATCGGGCACTCTAGCCCAAATCCCCTAGCTTCCTATTTCTAAGGGTTGTTTAAGACCTGGGGTCAGACACTCCCTTCCTAAAATCCTCTACATATGATCTGATCTGATCTACTATAGCATTGTATGAGCACGTTAAGCCGTCGGACCCCGGGTATTGTCCCCCGGTAGTAAATAAGGGCGTCTTCTACCTCGATTCCGTGTCACTTTCCTATCGGGCACTCTAGCCCAAATCTCCTAGCTTCCTATTTCTAAGGGTTGTTTAAGACCTGGGGTCAGACACTCCCTTCCTAAAATCCTCTACATATGATCTGATCTGATCTACTATAGCATTGTATGAGCACGTTAAGCCGTCGGACCCCGGGTATTGGCCCCCGGTAGTAAATAAGGGCGTCTTCTACCTCGATTCCGTGTCACTTTCCTATCGGGCACTCTAGCCCAAATCCCCTAGCTTCCTATTTCTAAGGGTTGTTTAAGACCTGGGGTCAGACACTCCCTTCCTAAAATCCTCTACATATGATCTGATCTGATCTACTATAGCATTGTATGAGCACGTTAAGCCGTCGGACCCCGGGTATTGGCCCCCGGTAGTAAATAAGGGCGTCTTCTACCTCGATTCCGTGTCACTTTCCTATCGGGCACTCTAGCCCAAATCCCCTAGCTTCCTATTTCTAAGGGTTGTTTAAGACCTGGGGTCAGACACTCCCTTCCTAAAATCCTCTACATATGATCTGATCTGATCTACTATAGCATTGTATGAGCACGTTAAGCCGTCGGACCCCGTGTATTGGCCCCCGGTAGTAAATAAGGGCGTCTTCTACCTCGATTCCGTGTCACTTTCCTATCGGGCACTCTAGCCCAAATCCCCTAGCTTCCTATTTCTAAGGGTTGTTTAAGACCTGGGGTCAGACACTCCCTTCCTAAAATCCTCTACATATGATCTGATCTGATCTACTATAGCATTGTATGAGCACGTTAAGCCGTCGGACCCCGGGTATTGGCCCCCGGTAGTAAATAAGGGCGTCTTCTACCTCGATTCCGTGTCACTTTCCTATCGGGCACTCTAGCCCAAATCCCCTAGCTTCCTATTTCTAAGGGTTGTTTAAGACCTGGGGTCAGACACTCCCTTCCTAAAATCCTCTACATATGATCTGATCTGATCTACTATAGCATTGTATGAGCACGTTAAGCCGTCGGACCCCGGGTACTGGCCCCCCAGTAGTAAATATGGGCGTCTTCTACCTCGCTTCCGTGTCACTTTCCTATCGGGCACTCTATCCCAAATCTCCTAGCTTCCTATTTCTAAGGGTTGTTTAAGACCTGGGGTCAGACACTCCTTCCTAAAATCCTCTACATATGATCTGATCTGATCTACTATAGCATTGTATGAGCACGTTAAGCCGTCGGACCCCGGGTATTGGCCCCCGGTAGTAAATAAGGGCGTCTTCTACCTCGATTCCGTGTCACTTTCCTATCGGGCACTCTAGCCCAAATCTCCTAGCTTCCTATTTCTAAGGGTTGTTTAAGACCTGGGGTCAGACACTCCCTTCCTAAAATCCTCTACATATGATCTGATCTGATCTACTATAGCATTGTATGAGCACGTTAAGCCGTCGGACCCCGGGTATTGGCCCCCGGTAGTAAATAAGGGCGTCTTCTACCTCGATTCCGTGTCACTTTCCTATCGGGCACTCTAGCCCAAATCCCTAGCTTCCTATTTCTAAGGGTTGTTTAAGACCTGGGGTCAGACACTCCCTTCCTAAAATCCTCTACATATGATCTGATCTGATCTACTATAGCATTGTATGAGCACGTTAAGCCGTCGGACCCCGGGTACTGGCCCCCCAGTAGTAAATAAGGGCGTCTTCTACCTCGCTTCCGTGTCACTTTCCTATCGGGCACTCTATCCCAAATCTCCTAGCTTCCTATTTCTAAGGGTTGTTTAAGACCTGGGGTCAGACACTCCCTTCCTAAAATCCTCTACATATGATCTGATCTGATCTACTATAGCATTGTATGAGCACGTTAAGCCGTCGGACCCCGGATACTGGCCCCCGGTAATAAATAAGGGCGTCTTCTACCTCGCTTCCGTGTCACTTTCCTATCGGGCACTCTATCCCAAATCTCCTAGCTTCCTATTTCTAAGGGTTGTTTAAGACCTGGGGTCAGACACTCCCTTCCTAAAATCCTCTACATATGATCTTATCTGATCTACTATAGCATTGTAAGAGCACGTTAAGCCGTCGGACCCCGGGTACTGGCCCCCGGTAGTAAATAAGGGCGTCTTCTACCTCGCTTCCGTGTCACTTTCCTATCGGGCACTCTAGCCCAAATCTCCTAGCTTCTTATTTCTAAGGGTTGTTTAAGATCTGGGTCAGACACTCCCTTCCTAAAATCCTCTACATATGATCTTATCTGATCTACTATAGCATTGTAAGAGCACGTTAAGCCGTCGGACCCCGGGTACTGGCCCCCCGGTAGTAAATAAGGGCGTCTTCTACCTCGCTTCCGTGTCACTTTCCTATCGGGCACTCTAGCCCAAATCTCCTAGCTTCTTATTTCTAAGGGTTGTTTAAGATCTGGGTCAGACACTCCCTTCCTAAAATCCTCTACATATGATCTGATCTGATCTACTATAGCATTGTATGAGCACGTTAAGCCGTCGGACCCCGGGTACTGGCCCCCCGGTAGTAAATAAGGGCGTCTTCTACCTCGCTTCCGTGTCACTTTCCTATCGGGCACTCTAGCCCAAATCCCCTAGCTTCCTATTTCTAAGGGTTGTTTAAGACCTGGGGTCAGACACTCCCTTCCTAAAATCCTCTACATATGATCTGATCTGATCTACTATAGCATTGTATGAGCACGTTAAGCCGTCGGACCCCGGGTATTGGCCCCCGGTAGTAAATAAGGGCGTCTTCTACCTCGATTCCGTGTCACTTTCCTATCGGGCACTCTAGCCCAAATCCCCTAGCTTCCTATTTCTAAGGGTTGTTTAAGACCTGGGGTCAGACACTCCCTTCCTAAAATCCTCTACATATGATCTGATCTGATCTACTATAGCATTGTATGAGCACGTTAAGCCGTCGGACCCCGGGTATTGGCCCCCGGTAGTAAATAAGGGCGTCTTCTACCTCGATTCCGTGTCACTTTCCTATCGGGCACTCTAGCCCAAATCTCCTAGCTTCCTATTTCTAAGGGTTGTTTAAGACCTGGGGTCAGACACTCCCTTCCTAAAATCCTCTACATATGATCTGATCTGATCTACTATAGCATTGTATGAGCACGTTAAGCCGTCGGACCCCGGGTATTGGCCCCCGGTAGTAAATAAGGGCGTCTTCTACCTCGATTCCGTGTCACTTTCCTATCGGGCACTCTAGCCCAAATCCCCTAGCTTCCTATTTCTAAGGGTTGTTTAAGACCTGGGGTCAGACACTCCCTTCCTAAAATCCTCTACATATGATCTGATCTGATCTACTATAGCATTGTATGAGCACGTTAAGCCGTCGGACCCCGGGTATTGGCCCCCGGTAGTAAATAAGGGCGTCTTCTACCTCGATTCCGTGTCACTTTCCTATCGGGCACTCTAGCCCAAATCCCCTAGCTTCCTATTTCTAAGGGTTGTTTAAGACCTGGGGTCAGACACTCCCTTCCTAAAATCCTCTACATATGATCTGATCTGATCTACTATAGCATTGTATGAGCACGTTAAGCCGTCGGACCCCGGGTACTGGCCCCCAGTAGTAAATAAGGGCGTCTTCTACCTCGCTTCCGTGTCAGTTTCCTATCGGGCACTCTATCCCAAATCTCCTAGCTTCCTATTTCTAAGGGTTGTTTAAGACCTGGGGTCAGACACTCCCTTCCTAAAATCCTCTACATATGATCTTATCTGATCTACTATAGCATTGTAAGAGCACGTTAAGCCGTCGGACCCCGGGTACTGGCCCCCCGGTAGTAAATAAGGGCGTCTTCTACCTCGCTTCCGTGTCACTTTCCTATCGGGCACTCTAGCCCAAATCCCCTAGCTTCCTATTTCTAAGGGTTGTTTAAGACCTGGGGTCAGACACTCCCTTCCTAAAATCCTCTACATATGATCTGATCTGATCTACTATAGCATTGTATGAGCACGTTAAGCCGTCGGACCCCGGGTATTGGCCCCCGGTAGTAAATAAGGGCGTCTTCTACTTCGATTCCGTGTCACTTTCCTATCGGGCACTCTAGCCCAAATCCCCTAGCTTGCTATTTCTAAGGGTTGTTTAAGACCTGGGGTCAGACACTCCCTTCCTAAAATCCTCTACATATGATCTGATCTGATCTACTATAGCATTGTATGAGCACGTTAAGCCGTCGGACCCCGGGTATTGGCCCCCGGTAGTAAATAAGGGCGTCTTCTACTTCGATTCCGTGTCACTTTCCTATCGGGCACTCTAGCCCAAATCCCCTAGCTTCCTATTTCTAAGGGTTGTTTAAGACCTGGGGTCAGACACTCCCTTCCTAAAATCCTCTACATATGATCTGATCTGATCTACTATAGCATTGTATGAGCACGTTAAGCCGTCGGACCCCGGGTATTGGCCCCCGGTAGTAAATAAGGGCGTCTTCTACCTCGATTCCGTGTCACTTTCCTATCGGGCACTCTAGCCCAAATCTCCTAGCTTCCTATTTCTAAGGGTTGTTTAAGACCTGGGGTCAGACACTCCCTTCCTAAAATCCTCTACATATGATCTGATCTGATCTACTATAGCATTGTATGAGCACGTTAAGCCGTCGGACCCCGGGTATTGGCCCCCGGTAGTAAATAAGGGCGTCTTCTACCTCGATTCCGTGTCACTTTCCTATCGGGCACTCTAGCCCAAATCCCCTAGCTTCCTATTTCTAAGGGTTGTTTAAGACCTGGGGTCAGACACTCCCTTCCTAAAATCCTCTACATATGATCTGATCTGATCTACTATAGCATTGTATGAGCACGTTAAGCCGTCGGACCCCGGGTACTGGCCCCCAGTAGTAAATAAGGGCGTCTTCTACCTCGCTTCCGTGTCACTTTCCTATCGGGCACTCTATCCCAAATCTCCTAGCTTCCTATTTTTAAGGGTTGTTTAAGACCTGGGGTCAGACACTCCCTTCCTAAAATCCTCTACATATGATCTGATCTGATCTACTATAGCATTGTATGAGCACGTTAAGCCGTCGGACCCCGGATACTGGCCCCCGGTAGTAAATAAGGGCGTCTTCTACCTCGCTTCCGTGTCACTTTCCTATCGGGCACTCTATCCCAAATCTCCTAGCTTCCTATTTCTAAGGGTTGTTTAAGACCTGGGGTCAGACACTCCCTTCCTAAAATCCTCTACATATGATCTGATCTGATCTACTATAGCATTGTATGAGCACGTTAAGCCGTCGGACCCCGGGTACTGGCCCCCCGGTAGTAAATAAGGGCGTCTTCTACCTCGCTTCCGTGTCACTTTCCTATCGGGCACTCTAGCCCAAATCTCCTAGCTTCTTATTTCTAAGGGTTGTTTAAGATCTGGGTCAGACACTCCCTTCCTAAAATCCTCTACATATGATCTGATCTGATCTACTATAGCATTGTATGAGCACGTTAAGCCATCGGACCCCGGGTACTGGCCCCCGGTAGTAAATAAGGGCGTCTTCTACCTCGCTTCCGTGTCACTTTCCTATCGGGCACTCTAGCCCAAATCTCCTAGCTTCCTATTTCTAAGGGTTGTTTAAGACCTGGGGTCAGACACTCCCTTCCTAAAATCCTCTACATATGATCTGATCTGATCTACTATAGCATTGTATGAGCACGTTAAGCCATCGGACCCCGGGTACTGGCCCCCGGTAGTAAATAAGGGCGTCTTCTACCTCGCTTCCGTGTCACTTTCCTATCGGGCACTCTAGCCCAAATCTCCTAGCTTCCTATTTCTAAGGGTTGTTTAAGACCTGGAGTCAGACACTCCCTTCCTAAAATCCTCTACATATGATCTGATCTGATCTACTATAGCATTGTATGAGCACGTTAAGCCGTCGGACCCCGGGTACTGGCCCCCGGTAGTAAATAACGGCGTCTTCTACCTCGCTTCCGTGTCACTTTCCTATCGGGCACTCTAGCCCAAATCTCCTAGCTTCCTATTTCTAAGGGTTGTTTAAGACCTGGGGTCAGACACTCCCTTCCTAAAATCCTCTACATATGATCTGATCTGATCTACTATAGCATTGTATGAGCACGTTAAGCCGTCGGACCCCGGGTACTGGCCCCCGTAGTAAATAAGGGCGTCTTCTACCTCGCTTCCGTGTCACTTTCCTATCGGGCACTCTAGCCCAAATCTCCTAGCTTCCTATTTCTAAGGGTTGTTTAAGACCTGGGGTCAGACACTCCCTTCCTAAAATCCTCTACATATGATCTGATCTGATCTACTATAGCATTGTATTAGCACGTTAAGCCGTCGGACCCCGGGTACTGGCCCCCGGTAGTAAATAAGGGTGTCTTCTACCTCGCTTCTGTGTCACTTTCCTATCGGGCACTCTAGCCCAAATCTCCTAGCTTCCTATTTCTAAGGGTTGTTTAAGACCTGGGGTCAGACACTCCCTTCCTAAAATCCTCTACATATGATCTGATCTGATCTACTATAGCATTGTATGAGCACGTTAAGCCGTAGGACCCCGGGTACATCCCCCCGGTAGTAAATAAGGGCGTCTTCTACCTCGCTTCCGTGTCACTTTCCTATCGGGCACTCTAGCCCAAATCTCCTAGCTTCCTATTTCTAAGGGTTGTTTAAGACCTGGGGTCAGACACTCCCTTCCTAAAATCCTCTACATATGATCTGATCTGATCTACTATAGCATTGTATGAGCACGTTAAGCCGTCGGACCCCGGGTACTGGCCCCCCGGTAGTAAATAAGGGTGTCTTCTACCTCGCTTCTGTGTCACTTTCCTATCGGGCACTCTAGCCCAAATCTCCTAGCTTCCTATTTCTAAGGGTTGTTTAAGACCTGGGGTCAGACACTCCCTTCCTAAAATCCTCTACATATGATCTGATCTGATCTACTATAGCATTGTATGAGCACGTTAAGCCGTAGGACCCCGGGTACATCCCCGGTAGTAAATAAGGGCGTCTTCTACCTCGCTTCCGTGTCACTTTCCTATCGGGCACTCTAGCCCAAATCTCCTAGCTTCCTATTTCTAAGGGTTGTTTAAGACCTGGGGTCAGACACTCCCTTCCTAAAATCCTCTACATATGATCTGATCTGATCTACTACAGCATTGTATGAGCACGTTAAGCCGTCGGACCCCGGGTACTGGCCCCCCGGTAGTAAATAAGGGTGTCTTCTACCTCGCTTCTGTGTCACTTTCCTATCGGGCACTCTAGCCCAAATCTCCTAGCTTCCTATTTCTAAGGGTTGTTTAAGACCTGGGGTCAGACACTCCCTTCCTAAAATCCTCTACATATGATCTGATCTGATCTACTATAGCATTGTATGAGCACGTTAAGCCGTCGGACCCCGGGTACTGGCCCACCGGTAGTAAATAAGGGCGTCTTCTACCTCGCTTCCGTGTCACTTTCCTATCGGGCACTCTATCCCAAATCTCCTAGCTTCCTATTTCTAAGGGTTGTTTAAGACCTGGGGTCAGACACTCCCTTCCTAAAATCCTCTACATATGATCTGATCTGATCTACTATAGCATTGTATGAGCACGTTAAGCCGTCGGACCCCGGATACTGGCCCCGGTAGTAAATAAGGGCGTCTTCTACCTCGCTTCCGTGTCACTTTCCTATCGGGCACTCTATCCCAAATCTCCTAGCTTCCTATTTCTAAGGGTTGTTTAAGACCTGGGGTCAGACACTCCCTTCCTAAAATCCTCTACATATGATCTTATCTGATCTACTATAGCATTGTAAGAGCACGTTCAGCCGTCGGACCCCGGGTACTGGCCCCCGGTAGTAAATAAGGGCGTCTTCTACCTCGCTTCCGTGTCACTTTCCTATCGGGCACTCTAGCCCAAATCTCCTAGCTTCTTATTTCTAAGGGTTGTTTAAGATCTGGGTCAGACACTCCCTTCCTAAAATCCTCTACATATGATCTGATCTGATCTACTATAGCATTGTATGAGCACGTTAAGCCATCGGACCCCGGGTACTGGCCCCCGGTAGTAAATAAGGGCGTCTTCTACCTCGCTTCCGTGTCACTTTCCTATCGGGCACTCTAGCCCAAATCTCCTAGCTTCCTATTTCTAAGGGTTGTTTAAGACCTGGGGTCAGACACTCCCTTCCTAAAATCCTCTACATATGATCTGATCTGATCTACTATAGCATTGTATGAGCACGTTAAGCCATCGGACCCCGGGTACTGGCCCCCGGTAGTAAATAAGGGCGTCTTCTACCTCGCTTCCGTGTCACTTTCCTATCGGGCACTCTAGCCCAAATCTCCTAGCTTCCTATTTCTAAGGGTTGTTTAAGACCTGGAGTCAGACACTCCCTTCCTAAAATCCTCTACATATGATCTGATCTGATCTACTATAGCATTGTATGAGCACGTTAAGCCGTCGGACCCCGGGTACTGGCCCCCCGGTAGTAAATAAGGGCGTCTTCTACCTCGCTTCCGTGTCACTTTCCTATCGGGCACTCTAGCCCAAATCTCCTAGCTTCCTATTTCTAAGGGTTGTTTAAGACCTGGGGTCAGACACTCCCTTCCTAAAATCCTCTACATATGATCTGATCTGATCTACTATAGCATTGTATGAGCACGTTAAGCCGTCGGACCCCGGGTACTGGCCCCCCGGTAGTAAATAACGGCGTCTTCTACCTCGCTTCCGTGTCACTTTCCTATCGGGCACTCTAGCCCAAATCTCCTAGCTTCCTATTTCTAAGGGTTGTTTAAGACCTGGGGTCAGACACTCCCTTCCTAAAATCCTCTACATATGATCTGATCTGATCTACTATAGCATTGTATGAGCACGTTAAGCCGTCGGACCCCGGGTACTGGCCCCCCGTAGTAAATAAGGGCGTCTTCTACCTCGCTTCCGTGTCACTTTCCTATCGGGCACTCTAGCCCAAATCTCCTAGCTTCCTATTTCTAAGGGTTGTTTAAGACCTGGGGTCAGACACTCCCTTCCTAAAATCCTCTACATATGATCTGATCTGATCTACTATAGCATTGTATGAGCACGTTAAGCCGTCGGACCCCGGGTACTGGCCCCCCGGTAGTAAATAAGGGTGTCTTCTACCTCGCTTCTGTGTCACTTTCCTATCGGGCACTCTAGCCCAAATCTCCTAGCTTCCTATTTCTAAGGGTTGTTTAAGACCTGGGGTCAGACACTCCCTTCCTAAAATCCTCTACATATGATCTGATCTGATCTACTATAGCATTGTATGAGCACGTTAAGCCGTAGGACCCCGGGTACATCCCCCCGGTAGTAAATAAGGGCGTCTTCTACCTCGCTTCCGTGTCACTTTCCTATCGGGCACTCTAGCCCAAATCTCCTAGCTTCCTATTTCTAAGGGTTGTTTAAGACCTGGGGTCAGACACTCCCTTCCTAAAATCCTCTACATATGATCTGATCTGATCTACTATAGCATTGTATGAGCACGTTAAGCCGTCGGACCCCGGGTACTGGCCCCCGGTAGTAAATAAGGGTGTCTTCTACCTCGCTTCTGTGTCACTTTCCTATCGGGCACTCTAGCCCAAATCTCCTAGCTTCCTATTTCTAAGGGTTGTTTAAGACCTGGGGTCAGACACTCCCTTCCTAAAATCCTCTACATATGATCTGATCTGATCTACTACAGCATTGTATGAGCACGTTAAGCCGTCGGACCCCGGGTACTGGCCCCCCGGTAGTAAATAAGGGTGTCTTCTACCTCGCTTCTGTGTCACTTTCCTATCGGGCACTCTAGCCCAAATCTCCTAGCTTCCTATTTCTAAGGGTTGTTTAAGACCTGGGGTCAGACACTCCCTTCCTAAAATCCTCTACATATGATCTGATCTGATCTACTATAGCATTGTATGAGCACGTTAAGCCGTCGGACCCCGGGTACTGGCCCCCGGTAGTAAATAAGGGCGTCTTCTACCTCGCTTCCGTGTCACTTTCCTATCGGGCACTCTAGCCCAAATCTCCTAGCTTCCTATTTCTAAGGGTTGTTTAAGACCTGGGGTCAGACACTCCCTTCCTAAAATCCTCTACATATGATCTGATCTGATCTACTATAGCATTGTATGAGCACGTTAAGCCGTCGGACCCCGGGTACTGGCCCCCGGTAGTAAATAAGGGCGTCTTCTACCTCGCTTCCGTGTCACTTTCCTATCGGGCACTCTAGCCCAAATCTCCTAGCTTCCTATTTCTAAGGGTTGTTTAAGACCTGGGGTCAGACACTCCCTTCCTAAAATCCTCTACATATGATCTGATCTGATCTACTATAGCATTGTATGAGCACGTTAAGCCGTCGGACCCCGGATACTGGCCCCCCGGTAGTAAATAAGGGCGTCTTCTACCTCGCTTCCGTGTCACTTTCCTATCGGGCACTCTATCCCAAATCTCCTAGCTTCCTATTTCTAAGGGTTGTTTAAGACCTGGGGTCAGACACTCCCTTCCTAAAATCCTCTACATATGATCTTATCTGATCTACTATAGCATTGTAAGAGCACGTTCAGCCGTCGGACCCCGGGTACTGGCCCCCCGGTAGTAAATAAGGGCGTCTTCTACCTCGCTTCCGTGTCACTTTCCTATCGGGCACTCTAGCCCAAATCTCCTAGCTTCTTATTTCTAAGGGTTGTTTAAGATCTGGGTCAGACACTCCCTTCCTAAAATCCTCTACATATGATCTGATCTGATCTACTATAGCATTGTATGAGCACGTTAAGCCATCGGACCCCGGGTACTGGCCCCCGGTAGTAAATAAGGGCGTCTTCTACCTCGCTTCCGTGTCACTTTCCTATCGGGCACTCTAGCCCAAATCTCCTAGCTTCCTATTTCTAAGGGTTGTTTAAGACCTGGGGTCAGACACTCCCTTCCTAAAATCCTCTACATATGATCTGATCTGATCTACTATAGCATTGTATGAGCACGTTAAGCCATCGGACCCCGGGTACTGGCCCCCGGTAGTAAATAAGGGCGTCTTCTACCTCGCTTCCGTGTCACTTTCCTATCGGGCACTCTAGCCCAAATCTCCTAGCTTCCTATTTCTAAGGGTTGTTTAAGACCTGGAGTCAGACACTCCCTTCCTAAAATCCTCTACATATGATCTGATCTGATCTACTATAGCATTGTATGAGCACGTTAAGCCGTCGGACCCCGGGTACTGGCCCCCGGTAGTAAATAAGGGCGTCTTCTACCTCGCTTCCGTGTCACTTTCCTATCGGGCACTCTAGCCCAAATCTCCTAGCTTCCTATTTCTAAGGGTTGTTTAAGACCTGGGGTCAGACACTCCCTTCCTAAAATCCTCTACATATGATCTGATCTGATCTACTATAGCATTGTATGAGCACGTTAAGCCGTCGGACCCCGGGTACTGGCCCCCGGTAGTAAATAACGGCGTCTTCTACCTCGCTTCCGTGTCACTTTCCTATCGGGCACTCTAGCCCAAATCTCCTAGCTTCCTATTTCTAAGGGTTGTTTAAGACCTGGGGTCAGACACTCCCTTCCTAAAATCCTCTACATATGATCTGATCTGATCTACTATAGCATTGTATGAGCACGTTAAGCCGTCGGACCCCGGGTACTGGCCCCCGTAGTAAATAAGGGCGTCTTCTACCTCGCTTCCGTGTCACTTTCCTATCGGGCACTCTAGCCCAAATCTCCTAGCTTCCTATTTCTAAGGGTTGTTTAAGACCTGGGGTCAGACACTCCCTTCCTAAAATCCTCTACATATGATCTGATCTGATCTACTATAGCATTGTAAGAGCACGTTAAGCCGTCGGACCCCGGGTACTGGCCCCCCGGTAGTAAATAAGGGCGTCTTCTACCTCGCTTCCGTGTCACTTTCCTATCGGGCACTCTAGCCCAAATCTCCTAGCTTCTTATTTCTAAGGGTTGTTTAAGATCTGGGTCAGACACTCCCTTCCTAAAATCCTCTACATATGATCTGATCTGATCTACTATAGCATTGTATGAGCACGTTAAGCCATCGGACCCCGGGTACTGGCCCCCGGTAGTAAATAAGGGCGTCTTCTACCTCGCTTCCGTGTCACTTTCCTATCGGGCACTCTAGCCCAAATCTCCTAGCTTCCTATTTCTAAGGGTTGTTTAAGACCTGGGGTCAGACACTCCCTTCCTAAAATCCTCTACATATGATCTGATCTGATCTACTATAGCATTGTATGAGCACGTTAAGCCATCGGACCCCGGGTACTGGCCCCCCGGTAGTAAATAAGGGCGTCTTCTACCTCGCTTCCGTGTCACTTTCCTATCGGGCACTCTAGCCCAAATCTCCTAGCTTCCTATTTCTAAGGGTTGTTTAAGACCTGGAGTCAGACACTCCCTTCCTAAAATCCTCTACATATGATCTGATCTGATCTACTATAGCATTGTATGAGCACGTTAAGCCGTCGGACCCCGGGTACTGGCCCCCGGTAGTAAATAAGGGCGTCTTCTACCTCGCTTCCGTGTCACTTTCCTATCGGGCACTCTAGCCCAAATCTCCTAGCTTCCTATTTCTAAGGGTTGTTTAAGACCTGGGGTCAGACACTCCCTTCCTAAAATCCTCTACATATGATCTGATCTGATCTACTATAGCATTGTATGAGCACGTTAAGCCGTCGGACCCCGGGTACTGGCCCCCGGTAGTAAATAACGGCGTCTTCTACCTCGCTTCCGTGTCACTTTCCTATCGGGCACTCTAGCCCAAATCTCCTAGCTTCCTATTTCTAAGGGTTGTTTAAGACCTGGGGTCAGACACTCCCTTCCTAAAATCCTCTACATATGATCTGATCTGATCTACTATAGCATTGTATGAGCACGTTAAGCCGTCGGACCCCGGGTACTGGCCCCCGTAGTAAATAAGGGCGTCTTCTACCTCGCTTCCGTGTCACTTTCCTATCGGGCACTCTAGCCCAAATCTCCTAGCTTCCTATTTCTAAGGGTTGTTTAAGACCTGGGGTCAGACACTCCCTTCCTAAAATCCTCTACATATGATCTGATCTGATCTACTATAGCATTGTATGAGCACGTTAAGCCGTCGGACCCCGGGTACTGGCCCCCGGTAGTAAATAAGGGTGTCTTCTACCTCGCTTCTGTGTCACTTTCCTATCGGGCACTCTAGCCCAAATCTCCTAGCTTCCTATTTCTAAGGGTTGTTTAAGACCTGGGGTCAGACACTCCCTTCCTAAAATCCTCTACATATGATCTGATCTGATCTACTATAGCACTGTATGAGCACGTTAAGCCGTAGGACCCCGGGTACTGGCCCCCCGTAGTAAATAAGGGTGTCTTCTACCTCGCTTCTGTGTCACTTTCCTATCGGGCACTCTAGCCCAAATCTCCTAGCTTCCTATTTCTAAGGGTTGTTTAAGACCTGGGGTCAGACACTCCTTCCTAAAATCCTCTACATATGATCTGATCTGATCTACTATAGCATTGTATGAGCACGTTAAGCCGTCGGACCCCGGGTACTGGCCCCCGGTAGTAAATAACGGCGTCTTCTACCTCGCTTCCGTGTCACTTTCCTATCGGGCACTCTAGCCCAAATCTCCTAGCTTCCTATTTCTAAGGGTTGTTTAAGACCTGGGGTCAGACACTCCCTTCCTAAAATCCTCTACATATGATCTGATCTGATCTACTATAGCATTGTATGAGCACGTTAAGCCGTCGGACCCCGGGTACTGGCCCCCGTAGTAAATAAGGGCGTCTTCTACCTCGCTTCCGTGTCACTTTCCTATCGGGCACTCTAGCCCAAATCTCCTAGCTTCCTATTTCTAAGGGTTGTTTAAGACCTGGGGTCAGACACTCCCTTCCTAAAATCCTCTACATATGATCTGATCTGATCTACTATAGCATTGTATGAGCACGTTAAGCCGTCGGACCCCGGGTACTGGCCCCCGGTAGTAAATAAGGGTGTCTTCTACCTCGCTTCTGTGTCACTTTCCTATCGGGCACTCTAGCCCAAATCTCCTAGCTTCCTATTTCTAAGGGTTGTTTAAGACCTGGGGTCAGACACTCCTTCCTAAAATCCTCTACATATGATCTGATCTGATCTACTACAGCATTGTATGAGCACGTTAAGCCGTCGGACCCCGGGTACTGGCCCCCGGTAGTAAATAAGGGTGTCTTCTACCTCGCTTCTGTGTCACTTTCCTATCGGGCACTCTAGCCCAAATCTCCTAGCTTCCTATTTCTAAGGGTTGTTTAAGACCTGGGGTCAGACACTCCCTTCCTAAAATCCTCTACATATGATCTGATCTGATCTACTATAGCATTGTATGAGCACGTTAAGCCGTCGGACCCCGGGTACTGGCCCCCCGGTAGTAAATAAGGGCGTCTTCTACCTCGATTCCGTGTCACTTTCCTATCGGGCACTCTAGCCCAAATCTCCTAGCTTCCTATTTCTAAGGGTTGTTTAAGACCTGGGGTCAGACACTCCCTTCCTAAAATACTCTACATATGATCTGATCTGATCAGATGTGAATCTGTTTATTGGTGTAAATATGACATGGATGTTAAGTCAGATAATATCCGAAAACTTTTAAATTTCGTCGTCGTGGAGCGGGAATCGAACCCGCATAGCACCAGAGTATGTATACTCGGGTGCTATCTGGGAAACCATGGGATTTGCTTAGACCATTACATCTTCTGGGTGGCAATATCATGTTCAACTACGTTGTTGAAAAAAATTTAAATTTCTCGTCAATGCTAAAATATCTTTAAAGCAACTGAAAAGCATTTAACCCTTTCGCGACAATAGCGCGCATCGCCCTGGATCATGGAAAAAAGCCCGAGGCGCCCGGATATCATGAGTAGGATTTGTTACCAAGATCATGAGTAGAGGATTTTAGGAAGGGAGTGTCTGACCCCAGGTCTTACACAACCCTTAGAAATAGGAAGCTAGGAGATTTGGGCTAGAGCGCTTGATAGGAAAGTGACACGGAAGCGAGGTAGAAGACGCCCTTATTTACTACCGGGGGGCCAGTACCCGGGGTCCGACGGCTTAACGTGCTCATACAATGCTATAGTAGATCAGATCAGATCATATGTAGAGGATTTTAGGAAGGGAGTGTCTGACCCCAGGTCTTAAACAACCCTTAGAAATAGGAAGCTAGAAGATTTGGGCTAGAGTGCCCGATAGGAAAGTGACACGGAAGCGAGGTAGAAGACGCCCTTATTTGCTACCGGGGGCCAGTACCCGGGGTCCGACGGCTTAACGTGCTCATACAATGCTATAGTAGAACAGATCAGATCATATGTAGAGGATTTTAGGAAGGGAGTGTCTGACCCCAGGTCTTAAACAACCCTTAGAAATAGGAAGCTATAAGATTTGGGCTGGAGTGCCCGATAGGAAATTGACACGGAAGCGAGGTAGAAGACGCCCTTATTTACTACTGGAAGGCCAGTACCCGGGGGCCGACGGCTTAACGTTTTCATACAATGCTATAGTAGATCAGATCAGATCATATGTAGAGGATTTTAGGAAGGGAGTGTCTGACCCCAGGTCTTAAACAACCCTTAGAAATAGGAAGCTAGGAGATTTGGGCTAGAGTGCCCGATAGGAAAGTGACACGGAAGCGAGGTAGAAGACGCCCTTATTTACTACCGGGGGCCAGTACCCGGGGTCCGGCGGCTTAACGTGCTCATACAATGCTATAGTAGATCAGATCAGATCATATGTAGAGGATTTTAGGAAGGGAGTGTCTGACCCCAGGTCTTAAACAACCCTTAGAAATAGGAAACTAGGAGATTTGGGCTAGAGTACCCGATAGGAAAGTGATACGGAAGCGAAGGAGAAGACGCCCTTATTTACTACCGGGGGGCCAGTACCCGGGGTCCGACGGCTTAACGTGCTCATACAATGCTATAGTAGATCAGATCAGATCATATGTAGAGGATTTTAGGAAGGGAGTGTCTGACCGCAGGTCTTAAACAACCCTTAGAAATAGGAAGCTAGGAGATTTGGGCTAGAGTGCCCGATAGGAAAGTGACACGGAAGCGAGGTAGAAGACGCCCTTATTTACTACCGGGGTCCGACGGCTTAACGTGCTCATACAATGCTATAGTAGATCAGACCAGATCATATGTAGAGGATTTTAGGAAGGGAGTGTCTGACCGCAGGTCTTAAACAACCCTTAGAAATAGGAAGCTAGGAGATTTGGGCTAGAGTGCCCGATAGGAAAGTGACACGGAAGCGAGGTAGAAGACGCCCTTATTTACTACCGGGGTCCGACGGCTTAACGTGCTCATACAATGCTATAGTAAATCAGATCAGATCATATGTAGAGGATTTTAGGAAGGGAGTGTCTGACCGCAGGTCTTAAACAACCCTTAGAAATAAGAAGCTAGGAGATTTGGGCTAGAGTGCCCGATAGGAAAGTGACACGGAAGCGAGGTAGAAGACGCCCTTATTTACTAACGGGGGCCAGTACCCGGGGTCCGACGGCTTAACGTGCTCATACAATGCTATAGTAGATCAGATCAGATCATATGTAGAGGATTTTAGGAAGGAGTGTCTGACCCCAGGTCTTAAACAACCCTTAGAAATAGGAAACTAGGAGATTTGGGCTAGAGTGCCCGATAGGAAAGTGACACAATGCTATAGTAGATCAGATCACATCATATGTAGAGGATTTTAGGAAGGGAGTGTCTGACCCCAGGTCTTAAACAACCCTTAGAAATAGGAAGCTAAGAGATTTGGGCTAGAGTGCCCGATAGGAAAGTGACACGGAAGTGAGGTAGAAGACGCCCTTATTTACTACCGGGGGCCAGTACCCGGGGTCCGACGGCTTAACGTGCTCATACAATGCTATAGTAGATCAGATCAGATCATATGTAGAGGATTGTAGGAAGGGAGTGTCTGACCCCAGGTCTTACACAACCCTTAGAAATAGGAAGCTAGGAGATTTGGGCTAGAGCGCTTGATAGGAAAGTGACACGGAAGCGAAGTAGAAAGGGGGAGGAAGACGCTCTTATTTATTACCGGGCGGCAAGTACCCGGAGTCCGACGGCTTAACATGCCCATCCGACGCACGGCGGGTATTTAGTGGATATAGCGTTCGTACCTGCCTGGGATCGAACCCGAGTCACTTCCCGTGGCAGTCACGAACGTTGCCCACTTGGCCACCCGCGGCCCAGGATTTCTTACCCCTCATGTTCTTAGAATTTATACGTGGCACGAGAGATTAGCAGAAGTCACTCTCAGTCCTTATTGTTGTGACTAAACAAAGAAGTGAACCAGGAGTTACGCCAAAGAATATCTAACGAGAAGAAGTTAAGGCTCGGCGAAACGTAACTAGCGCCGCCATATCTTA
The DNA here is from genome assembly GCA_039090855.1 of Macrothele yani. Classification (NCBI taxonomy): domain Eukaryota; kingdom Metazoa; phylum Arthropoda; class Arachnida; order Araneae; family Macrothelidae; genus Macrothele; species Macrothele yani. The sequence continues at coordinate 16,076,956 of CM077032.1, read as the reverse complement.
AGAAATAAAATGCAGTGCACAGATGCCAACATACACGCTGATGCCGGAGCAGACAGAGCAGACTGCGCATGCGTACTTCTGTTGACTTCAATTCTTCGGGTGAAGAACAGTCAGCCGAGCTACTCACAGCACGTGATTGTAACCTTCTCGGTAGCATAATCACTTCGCAAATCGGATATGTGAGTTTTGTTACGCCAATCGGATTAGTTAAGGCTTTTGTTTGCTTTTCAGAAACATTTTCAATAATGCCAAATACTAGGGAATGTCTGCATTTCGCACGGATCCTTAGGTCTAACTATAATATTTGCTGAAATTTAATTTAAATAGTAATACTAATGTTATTGCATATTTTTCTCACCGAAATAAGGGATGGGCGGGATATCAGAAAACTGCAACAACAACTGCAACAACAACAACAACAAAAAAAAACTGCTCTAAGCAAATAGTCATCAGATCGAAGGAAACCATCATGGATCAAAGGAAAGCTTCACTGCCGTAGTCACCCTATAGCGTGTTTTGCTCCTGAATGTTAACTTTCCCGCAGAGCATACTATCTCGTAACATGTGGTGGCGCTGCTGTCGCGTGTTTTACGTTATCTCTATGAGAGTTGACCTTCTTTACGAGTTAGATATTCTTTGGTTACGCTACGTTCCTTTTTTTTTTTTTTGACAGGAGATTTAACGACCACTGTGAGCAACTTAATGGGCTATAAGTAGTCGCCCGTCCCTAATTTAGGGTCACTGGTTCCAGGGAAGGGAGAGAGCCAGTGCCGTAAGACAAACACAATATCCATGCCTCACCGGGATTCGAACCTGGTCCCCTTTCGGACGAATGATCAGAGGTCATCGCTTAGACAACTGCGCCACCGGAGCGGCAATTGAAGGTTTAACGACCGCCGTGAGCAACTCAATGGGCTATAAGCAGTCGCCCGTCCCTAATTTAGGGTCACTGGTTCCTGGGAAGGGAGAGAGCCAGTGCCGTAAGACAAACACAACATCCATGACTCACCGGGATTCGAACTCGGACTCCTTTCGGACGAATGACCATAAACCATCGCATAGACCACTGCATCACCGGGTCGGCAGCTACGTTTGAAGAAGTGTTAAAAAAGAAAGTGCATGACCTCAGCAGAGTTGTGTAAAAATAAAATGTATCTGCGTACACAACCATTAAAACCGAAAAATTGCAACAAACCTCCGAATCACGACAATTGAATACGATAATTTTAAGAAAAATTAGTAAAACAATAAATAATTTTTGAACATTAGATTCCTGTGAGGACAAAATAACCTCATAAAAAGAGACTAAACCTAGGTAGCAATATTATTTTGGACCAACCGTCGGCTTTCAGCTCAACGACGAGGCGACTCGTCGTTGAGCTGAAATATAGGTCGTTCCAACGACGAGGCGACTCGGCGGCCAACAATTGGATATGTGTTGGTTCAACGGTTGGAACCATATTGGAAGACTGTTGCAAACAGTTTTCCAATGTCATCATATGTTTTTGGACAACCATGGTTGGTCATGTGTTGTTGGACAACCATCGGACAACCGTTAAGTGGTCATTTGTTGATAAATGGTTGGTCATGTGTGGTTGGAAAAACCGTTGGCCAATCTTCGATAAACAACGAAACCTTCGCCCAACGCTGCCGACGCAAAAATATCATTGGGCCAACCGTTGGCCAATGTCAGTGTGCTACTTGGGAAGTTTTTATATTTAGAAAAACAGTTCCATTAATGAACCTTCAAAAATTGTGAATAGCATTTTAAACAACCTAAGTTAAAAAAAATTGACTCACAAAATACATAAGGAAATTATTTTAATATAATAACTGGAAACTTGCAAGAGGAACTTGGCAATGAAATTTAAATTCTTTCTCTGTAAATGAAACTTTTCATGCAGTTCCTATACATTGAGAACAAGGCCTTGATAAAATCTTAGGGCAGGAACTTCTGTTAAGACAAAAAACTCAGAAGATGTGAAAAATAATTGAAAGTTCAAGTTAAAATAGAATGAAATATTAATCTGAATAACGCCTTGAGCAAGTGTTTTAATTGCTCTAAATAACATTTTATTTTTTTTAATCTAAAAGCAAAAAAACTATCTGCAAAATCTGATAATGTGGAGACTATCCACGTACTGCGTACGCATGTGCGTCTACATTCTGATACTCTGGACCTCAGGTCTAAAAAAACTAAAAATAAATTACAAACTAGGAGATCGGAGTAAGTGAGCTCATTAGGAAAGATAAGAAGAAAAATAAGTCAGGGCTTATATTTCGAGTGAACCTCGAACGCAGTCAGAAGGGGGAAGGGAAAGATGGTAAGGCGGAGGGAGAAAAGGTAGAGGTAACCAATCACCACAGCATCCATCTCAGAAAACCACAACACCACCCAGCAACCGACGCTCACTGGGGGACTGAAACACACGGAATTCACATCCGGATATCGGAGCAGCAATCATCTAGCAAAAACAGCGTTGCTGGTCCAGCATTGGCAGCCAGCACCCAAGTAGCACACTGACATTGGCCAACGGTTGGCCCAATGATATTTTTGCGTCGGCAGCGTTGGGCGAAGGTTGCGTTGTTTATCGAAGATTGGCCAACGGTTTTTCCAACCACACATGACCAACCATTTATCAACAAATGACCACTTAACGGTTGTCCGATGGTTGTCCAACAACACATGATCACATTGGAAAACTGTTTGCAACAGTTTTCCAATATGGGTCCAACCGTTGAACCAACACATATCCAATTGTTGGCCGCCAAGTCGCCTCGTCGCTGGGCCGACCGTTGAAAGCCCACGTTGGTCCAACATAATATTGCTACCTGGGCAGTGGCCCAGCACTATGTTGCCGCTGTCCAGCTGTCAATAAAATGTCCCGGCGTCCACCACATGGGCCAGCAGCTAGCCGACAGTTGACACCCCATATTTTTTCATATGCCAGAACAGGGCCGTCAGTTATCCATCACAGGCAGTTTCTGCAAATAGTGTCTCTTAAGCGGCTCTGCAAGCACGTGTCGTGAATGATGGCTATCCTAATGTAGTCCACCAGTTTCCCGGCAGTGGCAGGCGGCAATCACGTGACGTAACTGATGGGTTGCCAAATCTTGTCCGCCAATTTCCCAGTAGTAGCCTTAAAAGAAAGAATCACTGCCGTTTCGCAAAGGAACAGCTACTCCCCCCCCCCTACGAAACTTCTGCATGACGGAACATTTTTCTGAACAGGTCCTGAAAATCGCCCGTTTAGATCTGGTTGGAAACGAACCAACGACAGTCTGCCTGCAAAGCGGGCGCTCTATCCACTATACAGGTTTGCCACGCGAAACTTTCTCCTTGAAGGTGAGCCTCTTTGCTGCGCGATGTAAAACTAATGCTTCTCTTTTTAACTTTCGATCTGGTTGGAAACTAACCAACGACAGTCTGCCTGCAAAGCGGGCGCTCTATCCATTATACAGGTTTGCCACGCGAAACTCTCTCCTTAAAGGTGAGCCTCTTTCCTGCGCGAGGTGAAACTAATGCTTCTTTTTTTAACTTTACAATATTGCGAGCTATTTTTCATAAATGGCCATTTCATATAATTCATAAATTTATTTCTTCAACGTAACAATTGCTTTTATTTACCTTAAGAGAATTTCACTGATTTTCAGCGAGTGCACTAAATTAAGGACGTTTCCCAAAGTTTTGTGCTGTCCTTGTGGTATTAAAAGGCGATTGTTTAATTAATATATTCACCTGTTCATGTAACATTCTTTTACAGTTTTAACGTTATATCTTTTTTTCCACTGTCCGAAGCTACATTTGTTCTAAAGAGCAAATATATTTTATTTTACTTGTTATTTTTAGCAGTATATTCCTCCAACCTTGTGTATTCAACCTATGGATGAGTACATTATAACCACACAGCGTTGCTTTTTTTTCCATATAATAATTAAATTTTCTGTGCGCATAATTCTTATTTTTTTCCAACATAATGGTTTTTTTTTTTAGCTTTTCCGGGACTTTTGCCTAAAGCGGCTTAGTGTATGTTAAAACGAAACATTACACAGAAATTGTTTCATGTTATTCATTGGAATGCAGTGGGTGTATTTCATGGCTGTCTGTATTCTCAACTCTTTGTGTGCTACTGCAGGAATTTTGCTACGAAATGAGTTTCTATAAATACATGATAGTATTTGACTATTTCTTACAGTTCATTAATAATTATTTATATTTATTTTTCCGACGGTGGCATTTCATTAGGAAATAAAATCTCCTCCCGACATATGCCTTTTTTTTTTAACAACAACTAAAGTAACACGATAGTGGTGGCATCGTCTTCAACTAACTGGTACCACGAGATACGCAGCACGTGTTTCTTCTGCGCATGCGCAGTCCCTTTGTTTCTACCTCGTGTTGGGTTTGCTCCGGTGCGGGACTTGAACTACTTTAAGCACGTGACATGCCTTCAGAAGTACATGCGTTTATGCTAATACTGCAAAACTTTCTAATCATCCTCTGTAGAACATGACTTTATGTGCTGCCTACTTCACAAGTTCGCTGCCACCATAAAAATGCGTAAACACCTAACTAGAGGCCATGGGTAAAAAACGAGATATTGTGACTGATATGTATCGACTAAAAGTAATGACTTGAATGACATGTAAAGGAGACATATAAAACATTGAATTCCAAAAGAAACTGTCAGGCCGTCGGTGATGCTCATGCCCCAGCGTGCAAATTCTTTTGAGCATCACTGTTGATGCTCATGGCGCAACGTGCAGATTTATTCAAGCATCAGGGCGATGCTCATGGTGCAGCGTGCAAATTTATTTGACCATCACCCGTGATGCTCATGGCGCAGCGTGAAAATGTATTTGAGCATCATGGACGATGCTCATGGCGCAGCTTGCAAATTTATTTAAGCATAAGGGGGAATGCTCATGGCACAGCTTGTAAATTTATTTGAGCATCAGGGGAGATGCTCATGGCGCAGCTTGCAAATTTATTTGAGCATCAAGGGGGATGCTTATGGAGCAGCTCGCAAATTTATTTGAGCATCAGGGGGGATGCTGATGGCGCAGCTCGCAAATTTATTTGAGCATCAGGGGGATGCTCATGGCGCAGCTCGCAAATTTATTTGAGCATCAGGGGGATGCTCATGGCGCAGCTCGCAAATTTATTTGAGCATCACGGGGGATGCTCATGGCGCAGCTCGCAAATTTATTTGAGCATCAGGGGGGATGCTCATGGCGCGCCGTGCAAAATCTTTTGAGCTTCACGGGTGATGCTCATGGCGCAACGTTCAAATTTATTTGAGTATCACGGGTGGTGCTCATGGCGCTACGTGCACATTCTTTTGAGTATCACAGGTGATGCTCATGGAACAGCGTGCAAAATTATTTGAGCATCAGGGCGATGCTCATGGCTCAGCGTGCAAATTTATTTGAGCATCACGGGTGATGCTGTTGGCGCAACGTGTAAATGTATTTTGAGCATGACGGGTGATGCTCATGGCTCAGCGTGCAAATTCTTTTGAGCATCACGGGTGATGCTCATGGCAGTGAATGTGTTAAAATATCTCAAATATCTTCTTTCATCAAAATCATTACTTTGTTTTAGATCAGCAACATTCTTCATAAATGTAGTGTTAAAAGCGCATTTCTTTGTGTTAACACTTTATTAAAAAGACCTTGCTGCCACAAAGAAGTGAGCCTTAAAAATTATATTTTAGCTGAAGTCAACGAATTATGGATAAAAGCTTGCGTCTTCTGGTTTCATGTTAAGCTGATAGATGATGTTAGTGATCAACGGCAGATGCTTTTTCCTGGGTAATGAGAGAAAGATGGATTTCTGACGCCAGCCTGCGGAAAAAAGAAAAAAGTGTTTCGAAGATATCTATCCGAGCTTCGGTAAAAGATTGAAGAAGACAAAGAAAAAGTCTTGCAGATGTATTAAAAAGAGCTCCAGAAGTAACCGTATATCTCTTTTGCCTAAAAAGTTCACCTTAAAAGAAATTCGCACAGTATTAGCTACCATAAGGCTTGAGTAATTTTTTTCCCCGAACGCTAATGGTGACAGCTATTTATTTTGTGTTTGCTTCTCGAGTCTGTTTCTTTTGTGTGAAACACCTTGGTAAAAGAAATTGAAAATTATAGCCTGCCAAGAACGACCTACCAGAAATGTAAGAAAAAGCTTCTCGGAATCAAAAAAGAAAAATATCAAAGGAGGAATACTTAATGTTGTTAACAGGATAAAATCCTCAAGGTGGAAAAATCTCCCTTAACGGCGACCATTAAGAGCGTGAAAAAAATATTCTGTCTCAATTTGAAGCCCCCAGTGCTTACGGGGGAATAAAATGATGACGTATTCATCCAAATGAAGACCTATCCAATGCATATACAAACAATGTGTTATTTTTAATTAAAATTCAAAGATATCCAACAATTTCATGGTTCGAGAATTTTCCCTCTAACTTATAAATTTTAACGATACTTCATAAATGATGACCAAATTTCTATCACACATGAAGATTTAAGTCACCAAGTTAAACAACAAAAAATAAAAAAATATACACCGCTCGACGAATATATCACTCCACAAAGTGCAGAGTTCTACACACATTTTTAGAACGATTTTCCAGGAATATATTTAATGCTTCGAATAAAATTACTTCTTTCTTAAATGTTCTATCTGATAGCACATTTTCTGGCCTATGAACCTACTTATAGATTTCCAAGATAACAAGGCATTTATTAAAATTGGTAGTGGTATTTTATTCCACTCCACACACAGCGCAGATTATTTCGTATATGTTACAAGTACGTTGCACTGAAACATTGAGACTTTTCAGATACGTAGCGCAACGTAACGATAATGTTTCAGAAACCTTACGGTTAGGTCAAAATGTCCTCAAACGTTTCATAACTTTGAAACATAACCGACACGTTAGAGTGAAAGGTCTTTGTAACTTCAACGTACCAACTTTGTTACTGTTACGTATTTGAAAGATATTGAATACTTCGTTACATTATTGTTACGTATTTGAAAGATATTCGTGATATCATCATATTAGTGTTACGTATTTCCTACGTTAAGCACTGTAGTTTCAATAAACTTTGTAAAATCCCAATAAAAAATATTACACTCGGCAGCTGTTTTAAAATCAACAACAGTCGTATTAAGAGTTGTTTACGTTTACACGGGTTCAACGCAGTCCGCTGTCGATTGGGAACAGTGGCGGCGTTTATATATTGATAACAAAAGAAATAAAAATCGGTCCCAAATGAGAGTGTCGAATTTGTATTATCCATGTAGAATAGACTATATTTCAACGAAAAGAAGAAAGAAAATCAAATGCGTCATTTCTCTAAATTTTATAAAATCCTTTTTAGAATTTAAAAATTATATTAATCAAAAAAATTACTCACTCTGAGATGATCTTGAATCAGAGCAAAAAAGGTAGAAATATTAAATCAACTACCTAGCTAACTCGAGTACGACATTATTACCAAAGAATGTCCTAGTAGCACATGGAAATACGACTGCGAAAGTGCTTCGGTGAAATGGCGTAATTGCGCATGCGCCTCCACGCCGTTGTCAAACTAGGAGCCTACCTGCAGGTTAAGGCAACTAGGGGATATACTTGTGCACTGCATTACTTGAGGGTAAATGTGCAATAATTAGAATCGCACGACAGATTGAGGTCTGCCAAGAAAATTCTCCACCTGAGGAAATCCTTTATACTGGCTGTGTAATGAATGATAAACCCTGCATGCACACATATACACTGAGTGGCCACTTTATTATGACCACTCCCTCCGTACTTCGTTGGGCCACATTTTGCCCTTAATACTGCGTCGATTTTCCGTGGCATGGACTCCACGCGATGTTGATAGGTGGTTTGTGGAATCTGAGACCATGCTTGATGAATAATACTTTCAAGGAGTGTGAGATTGCAGGGTTGTGGATCCAGCTGTCTGATGGCTCGTTCAACTTCATCCCACAAATTCTCAATGGGGTTAAGATCTAGAGATTGTGGAGACCACCTAAGCAAAGTAAACTCACCGGCATGTTCCTGAAGCACGAGCACTATAGCAGGACGCATTATCTTGTTGAAAGTAGCCATCGCCATTGTGAAAAACCATCCACATGACAGGATGCACTTGGTCCGCAACGATGCTTAGATATGATGTGTTAGTCAGACACGAAATAAAGGGCCCAAAGCATGCCAGGAAAACATTCCCTAAACCATAACGTTGCCTCCACCAGCTTGAAGGGTTGCAGCAATGCATTTGCGGTCCATGTTTTCGTGCTGTTTCAGTCAAATTCTCACTCGGCCATCGACATGGGGCAACTGAAAACATGATTCATCGGACCACATAATTTGTTTCCAATTATCGACTGTCCAATCATTGTGCTCCTGTGCGAACTGAAGACATTTTCTCTTGTTAACTGCAGACAGCAAAGGTGTTCGAACAGGCCTTCGGCTGCCATATCCCACCCAATGCAGTGTACGACGAACAGTGCGTGAAGAGATCATTTGATTGGATCTTTGATTAAGATGGTCTGTAATTTGCTGCAGTGTTTCCCTTCTGTTGTCTGTTACCAGTCTGGACACTCTCCGTTCCGCCCGAGCAGTCACTAGTCGATGACGACCACACGTTGCACTTAGAGACATAGTTTTTTGGCTGACAGTCCAGTCTTTAAACATTTTAACAACAGCTGCTCTGGAACATTTCAGGAATGCGGCGGTTTCGGTGATACTCGCTCCATGGCTCCGACCTCCTACAATTATCCCACGTTGAAAGTCCGTCGAATCGAATTTTTCACCCATCTCGTCACTCAAAAATTCCTTCTACTACTGTCGCAAGCACTAAGCTTTCCCATTTTATACTAGCAACGCCCTCTGGCGGCAACAGCGTGCAGCCATAGCTCATTTGCTTAAAACTGTCAGGTGGTCATAATATAAAGTGGCCACTCAGTGTATAGTGCAAGACTGGACTGTGAATGAACTCTGACCGTGCTGTGATATTGGTTTGCTCGAAATCAAGAACCGTCTGTGTGAAATGCATGATCATTCGGGTCATCTTAATTGCATCTTTATCATTCGTGTCACCAGCGGAAATCACTTCCCTGCGGAAGGGTGAATTGTACACAGTGTGTAACTCATCCTCAGCTCTAAGTATATAAATTCATCTTATCCTTCACCATGAATCTGAGGAGCACCACAACAACGTAAGTTAGAGCAGGACTGACAGATAAATCCCGGTCTGGTGGCAACTAATACCGAACCAGGGTCACTTAATCAAAGTCCAATCAACTCGCATAAAATATAAAGAAAGAGTGATAAGCACAGACGTTAAAATCTACCAACCGCACAAAAGATCAGACTACGTATATACATGACAGTACTTATTTACATGACAGCACGTATATACAATAGTGGCCAAAATTGTGAAACCATTTGGAAAAAGTTTAATTTGGAGGTTTGATGGCTCACAACACCCCTTTTTTTGTGGGTAATACCATAAAATTATATATCAATAAAACGATAATTTCCTCACAAATGTAATGCAACAAAGTTTGTTCAATTATCTGTATTCTATGAAAAGTTATAGCCAAATAACCAAAAAAGGAAGCACAACTTGCTTGGTTTGATATGAAGTGGCTTTTCTTCATTAGAATGTAGACAATGAACATGAGTGTTTAGAGAGCCAATCAGGTGTCATCTTGTTTTGGCAATGAGCCAATCAGGTCACAGCAGGATTCAGCTATTGATGTCATGCATTAGAGCTGAGAGGAGGACATTTGTCAGTGTGTTATGTGATTGCAATAAATTTCGTTGTTTTCTTCTGTGTTCTTTGATTTAGTGAGCTTGTAAAACGTAATAAAATTAAAGAAATGGCGCAAAGAGTTGACTGGTCACCCAGAAAGCGATGTAAAATAGTACTATTAAGTGAACAAGGATTCAGTTATAAAGGAATTAGAAGACAAATTAGTGGAAATTAACCAAAGGTGGCATTTCTAAATTTTTGAAGAGGTATAAGGAGACTTAGTCACTACAAAACCAGACTGGTAAAGGCAGGAAAATGTGCACAACAGTAAGTGACGATATAATAATTAAGAGACTGTGCCTAGGTGACACAATAAAATCATCTGGGTGTATACCAGATGAAATGGCGCAATGCAATGTGACGTAGTGTGCAAGGACTGTTCGGCGCAGACTGCAGGAATTTGGCCTAAAAGCTAGAATTCCACGAAAAAAGCTATTTTTATCTCTCAAACAAAAGTTGAAAATATTAAACTGGGATAAAACCCATGTTAACTGGACAGCGGAACAATGGGACAGTGTTATTTGGCGTGATGAGACCAAAATCTCCCTGTTTGGTAGTGATGGCATAAAATACGTAAGGAGAAGAATTGGAGAAGATGTGCATCCTGATTGCATTACATTCACCATGAAACACCCAGTTAGTGTTAGGATCTGGGGTTGTAGGACATCAAAAAGTGTGGACAGAATTTGCGCGATTATTGGGAATATAAATGGCCAAAAATACATTAATCAAATACTTGAGCCCAAACTGAAGCCTTCAATACGTGATCTTTTCCAAAATAATGAAGCCTTTATATTTCAACAGGATTCAGCTCCATGTCATGTTGCTGCTGTGTGCAAAAAGTGATTTCAAGAAATTCAACTGCTGGAATGGCCTGGGAATAGCCCAGACCTTAACCCCATCGAAAATCTATGGGGCCGTCTAAAGAAACTTGTTAATCAGAAGCAACCCTGCAATAAAACCCAATTAATAGAAGCGATAATTTAATCTTGGTTTCACATTATAACAGCTGCAGAACGAAAAAACTTGGTTCACTCCATGAGGAGGCGTTGTAAGCCCATAATTAACGCTAAAGGTTACCGAACTACTGATATTTTGAGAATCTTTGTATATCTCTTTTTCTCTATGTGTTTCACTTTTCTTCTTTATAACTACTGTTCTATTACAAAATCCTTCATAAAAGTTATCGCATTACATTCTTGATGAAATTATCTTTCCATTGATATATAATTTTATGGTATGACTCCAAAAAAAAGTGTGTTATGAGTCATCAAACCTCAAACATGCACTATTTCCAAAAGGTTTCCAAAATTTTGGCTACTGCTGTAACTAGGACGTTTAGTGTTTGCTCTTTGTGTTGGTGGATTATTTTTAAGAACAAAAATCTGACGTTTGGAATAGTCGTAGACGTAATTCCTTCTTCGGACATTCATTTGGTTTTATTTTTCTTATTACAACTAATGCTTGATGATTTTTCCGTTATAATTAATATTTCTTATTTTACATTTAGAAACGTTAATTCGATGCTCTTCACAGTGTGTCTTTTTAATTACAGAAGAAGAATGCTGTATTTCTCTTCGTGAAGAGCAAAAACTAACCCTGTTTCCACAGCTTCTTCACGTGCGCCATTTCCTTAGCAAACGATATTTAACTGCAGCAGATGTTTCTTTCGTGTTCATCTGACACGCTGTTGCCAGTTTCAATTTTTTGAACTTCTTTTATTTTCTGTAATTTCTTATATATAACATTCTAAAAATATTTTGTATGTTGCTTCTTAGACCTAAATCTTCCGCGTTGTGTAGGAATACCCAGTTGGGCAAAGGTCACTAATACTCTCCCTACATGACCGCTGAAAGGCCTCTTAGATGTGTTGCTTGGCATCCTCCCCGGAATTCGTCATTCGTCGACCGAATCTTTGAATGGAGTACTACCAACTTTATATCCATTCATCCAATGGTGCAGTTATATTTTCTTAAAACCATTTTGGCTCACTGCTGTCCTTAGATGACTTTGTTTCATGCCTTCTGAATGCACTATATTGACAAAAGTCACCAAACACATAGAAGAGAAACACAATATAGAATTTATTGATATACATTAGTACGGTGTCGGTCCACCGTTGACCTTAATACAAGCACTGACCCTTCGAGAGATGTTTTCGACAAGGTTTTGGAACACAGCGATAGGTATGCGCTTCCATTTAGTTCATAATGTTGCTGCTAACTGTTGCGTAGTACTAGGCATTGGTTCCAAACTCCTTATGCGCCGCACTAATTAATCACATAGATGATCTATGATATTAAGATCAGGTCGGTGTGCTGGCCAGTCCACACACGTTACGGAGTTATCGTCGAACCACGCCGTAACAGTCCTTGCTTTATGACTTGGTGGATTGGTACCAACAAGGCTCGGTTTCATAGTATTGCCACAGAGTTGGTAGGGAATAATTGTCAAGAATATCGAAGCAGACGTGCTGGTTAACAGGTTTGTCCACGGTAACCAATGAGCCGTAACCATACCACGGAAAACACCCTCTTACGAGTGCCCCAAACTTCACCGTGCGAACAGTAAATTGTGGTGAATAGCGTTCCGTTGGCTGCCCTCATAGCTCCATACGGCCATCAGACTGATGGATCGTGTATCTGGATTCATCAGTGCATAGGACCCGTTTGCATTAAGCTACGTTCCACGATCAATGTTCTTTACACCATGCTAAACGACGAGTAGCATTCCGAGTACAGATGAAAGGCTTATGAGCAGCCGTACGACCATGGTAACCCATGGAGAGAAGTTCTATGCGAATGGTACGTATACATACCGAGGTTCAAGCATTTTTACAAACCTGTACGCTGAGGTTTCGTGCAGTATTCCGTCGATTAGCTGTAACGACTCTCCTGTGGCTTAGACGTCTTTTATCAATAATTTTCTTTGTTCTGTCGGTACGTTTTGCTGCTTCAGGCACGCCATGTGTCTTCTACTTATTCAGTATACCAAAGCGGGTGACTTCAGTACGTTTAAACGCCTCTCGGTTTCTCTTATGGACAACCGACTAATATAACACCCAATAATCTTTCCTTTCTCAAAGTCAGTTCCTCGACATTTTCACTCAACCTCACAGTGAGATATGATCGCGGTCAGCTGCAGTCTTGTTTTTATACCGTTTGCAGCTGTACCGCGCATCTTAACAACGCAGAGGATCCGTTCTTTTGCTTTTGAAGACGTGTCCGGTGACTTTTGTC